>CM075691.1:67806210-70226210 GCA_037954015.1 Psophocarpus tetragonolobus | reverse complement strand
ATATAATCGTACCCATTCCATACCCACAAAAAAAATTATAATAATATTTTAATAGAAAATAATTTGTTTGAAAAAAAGATATTAATTCAAGAGTTATCTAATAAATGCAAAGTTTGTAATTTGTTAATTAAATGTCAAACTTTTCTCTCTTTTTTTAAGACAAAAATTATTTTAGTCATTAAAATAAGAGCGGGATGAGGCGGGGACAAGTATGGGTATGAGGCGGGTATGTATATCTCCATACCCGTGCTTGGTCAAACCGGGGATTCCTCGTCAACTTTGGGGCGAGTTCCAAAATTACCCACGAGTACAAGTTTATTTGTCATCTCTAGAAGTAATATGATATCAATAAATGAAAAATAATATGATAAATATTTTTGTTTTATTTTCTTTTATAATTAGTTCTGACATTAAAATATTTTTATTTTATTATTTAATAAGAAACACATTACAATATGATATATTAAACTAAAATGTGTACAATATAAATTCATATATGAATATATGCATAACTATTGAGCATGCTATGAATATTGAATGATAAAAAAAAATGGAATTAATACGATATCGATAAATGAAAAAGAATGCGATAAATATTTTTGTTATATTAACTTTTGTAATTAGTTCTGAAATTAAAATATTTTTATTTTATTATTTAATAAAAAACACATTACAATATGTTATATTTAACTAAAACGTCCTGTCAGGACCAGAAGAAAATTTAACTAAAAATTGGAAAAAAATAACCTAAAATGTGGACAGTATATGAGTATATGCATATAGCATGATATTAACGTTTATGCGATACAAAATGGTGGAATTAATACGATATCAATAAATGAAAAAGAATATAACGAATATTTTATCAAGTTTTATTCATATTGCTCTCTTTCTCTTTCCAAATTATTCATATAAAATCTAATTTCAACTTCTCACCGTTATATCATCCAAATGAATTTGTTATAAAATGGAATTTACTATAAAATTAATTTCAACCCTATACTTTAAACTTGGCATACATTTTTCACTTTTACATGCAATATAGATAATATGAAAAAAGTTATTTCAATCTCTCACCATTAGATCTAATGAATGATTATAAAATTCAAATCCGATCCTTTAAATTTAGAGTTTAATTGATATACATGATTAGTGTAAAGATTTTTACAGTGATATTTAATCATAACCTTTCTTTTATTCTTGGTAAATTTGTTGACTTTAGTCGTTATTATTCTAAAAATTAAATAAATGAAAAGTCAAATGTGAGTGTATAAAAGTATTGTATACCAATTAAACTCTTAAATTTAACCCACATTTTTACTTTTACACGGAAATATACGGATAATATAAGAAGTTTTATTTCGACCTCTCACCATCATATCCTAATGAATTTATTATAAAATTACAATCCTATCTTTTAAACAATTAAACTTATTACTTAACATACATTTTTCTCTTTTACATGGAAATAAGGATGATATAAAATTAATGAAATTATAACCCATCCTATATATTCTATCTAGTTTTTCAACAACAACATAAAAGTTATATTTTATTTTCTTTTTTTTTTTGTGTGCCATTTTATTTTCTTTTTTGGTACAAAAGACAATTGTGTAAGTATATCTAAAATTTAAGTTTAAAATCAATAATTAAACTAAAATAATCTCACTAGTTGATTTCACATATTTTATGATAATTAATTTTTTTAGATAAAGTTTTCAAATAAAAGAATAGTAATTATTTGATTTTTTCTATTTGATTTTATTTCAGATATTAAATTTGTATAGAGCATTCAAAATCACAAACTCATATATAAATTTTAAAAATATTTATGTGGATCTCCTAGCGTAGAAGATTTCTTATAATTTTTTTACTCTACTTAGTAGGGTCTCGAACGTATTTTTAGGTTTAAAGTTGGACTTTTTAAATTAATGATAACATTTTTATTAATTTAATTTGGATAAGAAATAATATAATTAAAAAATTATATTATCAATTAAGATATATTTTTATGAATTAAAACTAATGAATAATTATTTTTTAAGTGAGTAAAAATAATAAAAAATAAGAGGCATACAAACCTCATAAAAATATTAATGTTAAAAATTTAAAGCAAGGACTTTTTTTGCCACATGCTTGGGTGAGCCTTGCTACTTTGCTTGTTTTTAAGTATTCTCATTTAAGCCCTCATTTTAATATTTTTGTTAAAATTATTTTAAAAAAAGTCTAGGAAGAACAATTCTTCCACTGTCAAGGACCAATGTCTTCCTCCAATTAGTAGTGTCAAAATGAGTCAATTTGTCCCACACAAATTTACTTATCACGAGTTACAGTTTAAGTTGATTGGACTAGTTTGACTACCTTTCTAAAAGGGATTTGAAAATACCACCTACTAACATTTCAAATAGCACCTATTTTTTAAAAATCATTTTATTATTCCCAATATACCCCTAACTCTAATTTCCCCTAATATTTTAACCTTCAATAACCATCACCTTTTTCTCCTTCTCTCTCCTTAACACTTCCCTTTCTCTCCTTAACACCTAACATAAAAACCCTACCACCCACCCTTTTTCCCTGCACTTTACTTCTCCTTCCTCTCCCTCAATATTTTTTTTCCAAAAGCTCACCTCCTCTCGCGTACTCCCCCACTCCCTCCACTATTTATCTCGCCCCCTTCTCCATCAAGTTCTTATTTTTTCTCAGTGTGTTTTTATCTAGCACAATTTTTTTGTTGTATTTTATCTGACATTCCTTATCCAAAGAAGGGTCTCCGTAGAGATTTTTTGAAAAATTGAATTTTTTTTACTTCTTTAAAGAAGGGTTTTGAGAGAGGCAACAAATTTGAAATTTTTTTGCCTCTCTAGAGACCCATCTCAAGAGAGGTAAAAAAATTTTCTTCGCCTTCTCCATAGAAGATGGGAAAAATATAGTCTCAAGATTATTTTTGTTGCAATTAAAAAATTTAACTAAAAAAAATTAATCAAAACAAAATTTAATTTAAAATATTTTTAAAATCATAAAATAAAATAAATAAAAATTTAATTATTCATTTAACAATAAATAATTTGATAAATAAAAAGCTAATTAAAAAAACTATATTAAAAGAATTATTAATAAAAATTATTTTGAAATTTAATTAAACTTAATTAAAAAACAAACAATTTAATTAAATTTAATAATAAATAAAAAAATAATTAGTTTTAATTAACGTAAATAATAAAAAAATACCTCAAAAAGCAAACTTTTTTGTTTCCGGAGAGCTTTCTAAGGAGAGCAAAAAAGTTTGCACCTTCGGAGAGACTTCTCTAGAGAGCAAAAAAATTTGCTTAGAGCAAAAAAATTTGCTTTTTTTTCCATTCTGGAACACCTCTTCTAGAAAAGTTAAAATTAAAAACTAACTTTTATAACAAATTTAATAAAGGGCATATGCATCTTTTTGTAGTAAGTAGGTGTTATTTGAAATTTTAGTATTTACTATTTCAAAATCCTTTTCTAAAGATATCTAAAACCTCAACTCACCTCACCCCACCATGGGCTAGTGGGTTAGGTGAACTGTCCCATTAGATTTAAAATAACATAAAAATTAAGTAAAAATTTATTTTCTTCTTTTATTAGGTGTATTTTTTATTAAAGAATTTGCAAATGAATGAAATAATAGTATTAAAAAACATGCAAATGATTCACAATAAAATATTTTTTCTTTAGTTTAAGTGGATTTTTCATGAAAAATATGCATTTTTTGTTAAGTGAGCTAGCCCAACCTAGTGCAGTCCAAACCTGGCTAACCCATGGTTAACTAGATCAGGTTTCTAACTACTTCCATAAAGTTGGGTCGAACTCGTTTTGACACTTCTACCTACAATTAGGCATGATAAACAAACTTGTGCTCATAAGTAACATCCATTCCCACCCAACTTTGAAATATAATACTTGCTTTGATTAGCTACAAATATGGATATTGGTAATATTTAATGTTTTAAAACAAGAATGCGACAAGTATGAGTATAAAACTATACCTATGTTTATACCTACTATCTTTATATTTTTTTATAACTTTTTTTTGTCATAACATGTGTATATATAATATGTATATTTAAAAATTTATTATTATAATTTTAAAATATAAATTAATTAGTTTAATAGTTGAATAGAAGTCTCAAACTTCATTATTTAACAAAAATATAATTTATATCTTAATTTTTTATCTTTAATTTCTCTGTTTTCATAATTTATATATTATCAAAATTAAAATATATTTAATAACTTAATATATAATTTAGTTTAAGGTATATAAGTAAATCAAAATTATAAAAAAAAAAACATAGTGAATTTACCTATAGGTATTCCTAGTGTTATTAAAACCGAATTAGTCATTGAACTGGTCAAGACAGTAGTTTGATAATTTAGTGGTAAGACCTAGTAATCACTAGTTGAGGTGATTAAACATGTTTATATTAAAAAATTAAAAATAATATACTTAACATAATTTCATACTTCAATATTCAAAGTTAATAAAACATTATTATAAACATAAAGTACCAATAATATCCAAAAGAACAATTAAAATAAGAGAAAAAAGATAGTTCACTGTCAGTATAAAAATTAACAGGGATGTTCAATCACAACCCTTCATTTATAGTAAGTTTGCTAACTTTATTAATTAATATTTTAAAAGTTATATAAATGAAGAGTTGTGATTGAACATCACTGTAAAACTCTCTGACACTGTCAGTACATACTAATTAAACTCTTCAAATAAAGTTGACTTATAAAAAAAACACAATTAAAATAAAGTTCAAAAACAAAGTTCAAGAAATAACTCAATGACACAATTTCTTAAACAAATTCATAAGTTATCAACATTTAAATACTAGAACTTAATTCTTTCAGACTATTAATTATGGATTTGGATAATGTTCAAATGTTTCTTCTTTAGATCAAACTCTTTATCCATCAAGTGGTACATCATCAAAATGATATCATTTTCTTTAAATCACCAAAATGATGTCGTTTCAAAACTAGAAAAAATAAGTAAACCTATAATTTTTAACAAAACTCTCAGTTCAACTTGGTTTGTTCCAGTCTAATGCATGACCGATTTGCTAATTAGGCCAAACCAATGAATCATTTGATTTTTGATCCAACCGGACCGTTCGATCCAATGGTCATAATATAGGTATACCTAAACCCAATGGGATGAATATTAAAATTCTATATCATCAGTTTTATATTCTAATATGTATCCACCTCATCTTTGAAGAAAACAAGACGGAAAAGGGTCAAACCTATCCCCTTCCGCTTCCCATGCCTACCAACAATGGTCTTTGTTATATGTGTAGTTAAAAAGCAATCCAAGAAATATCGTTTAAAATGGTTTTAAATATGTTTATAGTGTTGAAAAACAATTCAAATTATTTTAATTTTAAATCTCTAGATATTGTTTAAAAAAATATTATTTTATTTTAGAATTTATTTAAATTATAAAGATTTTATTTGTAAAATAGAGATTTGTTTTTTTATTTAAAAGTTCGATGTTAAGTTTAAAAAGAATTGTTTAAGATTTATTTCCAAAAAGTTGAGAAATTACTTTTGAAGTGTTTTTCCTATCAATAAAGAGAAATTATATGATTATGTGTTTTTTTTTTTCAATAAATAAATATTTATAGTCTAGCCGTTGGCTTTTTGGTAGATTTCGGACGATTGCATTATACTGGCCTTTTTTGGTTGTCACTTATCTTTTGGCTAATGCTGAGTTTTGTTAATTCATTATTTGGAGCATTATGATAAGCTGATTAATGGTAGCGGTAGTTTGTATTTAGGATTACATAAGTTGTCTTTAATCTGGATATGCATAAATCTCTTTCGGTTGTTTCGGCCTTCAATTAACATTGATGTACACGACTTTTCAATTATTTGCAACAATTTTGTTGAGTTTTTTTATCGTTAGTTTGGAATTACTTAATTTCTTCTTGGTTTTAAGGGTCAGAGCATGATATTGTCGAGGATATATACAATTAATTGTTAAGCTGTGAAAACAATCCATGTGGAGGACTAATCTCCCAAATAAATAGGTATACAAGTAGTTGTAGTGATGTTAATTATTGTGATTTGTGTTATGCAACATGGTTGATAAGATACTTGAGAGAAAATAAAATTGTTATTTAATTCAATTGTAAAATAATTATATTAAGTCATCAACAAGTTCAACAAATAATATCAAATATTAATATAAACACTTCTCTTAACAGAATTCAAACCTTGATTTAATGTATTATGAAAAACTAGTTCCTTATGCTAAATTCAACCTTGTCAGTATGTATATCATCATTTATAAAAATTAAGCAGTAGTAACAAATTAGATAATTAGTATGTACCTAATCTCTAACAGTCCCACAAGCTGCAAAGTCTTAGCAACACTACCAATTATATACGAGATACACAATATTGGTACGTATCAATTCAAAGAACAATACAATAAAGAAATATCAGATATACATCAGCTGAAAGGTATGTGACGACTAAAACTAACAAAAATCAATAGACAAAAGCTTAATCATTATTCATTAAGCAGAAGTTACGAGACAAAACATAATCATTTAACAAAAATAAACATATTTAAATAATTAACTAGAAGGGAAAAGTAAAACAATAGTACATATATGTTTAACTGCCACATTTTCAGAACCAACAAAAGCTTAACTATCAACAACAAAAACTAAGATACAAGACTTAACCATCCAAGACTGAAGCAAAACAAGGTAAGCTTTACCGGTTCATGTTGATTATAAGCTTTGCTGGTTACATCATATGCTTTCACTCTGATTTAATGTTTTTACAATCATTTTCTGGAGTTTTTAAGCACATATTTGGGTTTAGGATTTGGAGTTTTTTTTACATATTTGGATATCAGGTGTAAATTTAAGATTGAGACAAGAGTAATTTTGCACAAACATTATAATTTTGTTTTTACTTTCATTTTACTTTTATCTGATTGATTTGCATTGAAATGTGCACACAATATTTCTAACTTTAATCTAAATAGGCATTTTGAAAAAATAGATAATAGGATTTGTCTTTTGTGCATGAATAATAAATAATTTAAAGTTCTATGAATCTGAAGTAAGCATTGCAAGGTTGTGGTTCACATATTCTTAGTTAAGGTGTCACGTTCCAATCTTGTGTATATATTAAAAATATGAGTACTAAATACTGGTGGTCTAGAAATATTAAGGATTTGCAAATAAAGTAACCTCATGACAATAATACAAAGATGTTAGGATTTGGTACTTGTGCTCAAAGTAGAGTGGGCTTCCTGAACCAACTACTATGTTTATTTATGCATAGCTGTGTATAGCAAGCGAAAGAAGCATCTATTTTTTCCTTTTATTTTCATGTTAGTTGTTAGAGAAATAATGAGACTAGTAATTCAATGCTTGCAGCCATTTATTGTTCCGCAACATGAAACTTAGGCCAAGCATACTTTATAGTCCAACAATGTTTCTGGTTGCTTCTTGGTGAGTGTTTAGTAATTAAAGTTTTCATTTAACATACATAAAAGTAGAGTACAGCAATACCTGAGAGTAGAATTAAGAACGGTGTCCATATATAAAAAGTATGCAAGGAGAGAAACAATATATTTTTATGTAAAAATGAGAAAATAAATATTATTATTATTGTTATTTATAATGAATTATTAAAATTAAAATATATAAGTCAATTGAGTTTCTTTAAAAGTCATATGACTTGTGTGTGTAACAAAATGTATATACAGACAGTAGACTAGTTTTGAACTTAGTTTTATGATTTCTAGTTTAGTTTCTGAAACTTGAAACAAATGATGATTCAGTAATCAGTTCTTAATGCACACAAACATGAAAATAGAAAATGGGGCATCCCCAAGAGCTTGTACACTTGACCGGCCAATATTTTGAGCAAGTTTAATTTTTCAGTTACACTGGGAGAAAAAATGAAATAGAGGAAGGTTGAAGCAATTAAGTACAAAGAAAAAAAAATTTATCTATGGATATATAAATCTTTATTAATAAGCCAATTGCCATAACTCATCCTTTTTGTGAATCAGTGATGACTTGAGTCAAAATTCTGAACTTGCTCTACTTATGAATCCTGTCTGCTTGCTAAAGGAACCACTTGAGCCAGAGGAGTTGAGAGTGGAGTTGGGATTGGAGAAGTTCTGCAAAGTGGACAGGTAGGATGCAACCTCAACCATGGATCTATGCACTTGAGGTGAAATTGGTGTCCACAATCAGGTAGCATCCGAAGCATATCAGTACCCTTGTAATCTGCAAGACATATGGAGCAACATGTTGCAGTGGAATCAGACTTCTTGATCTTGGCTTCAGAGAACAGCAGGGTTGGATAACTCAGAATGGTGGCTTCATCTAAGCTTACATCAACTATAGAGTGCTGTGGTTCAATGACACTAGGGGTGCGCCTCCTATTTCTAATAGGTGGAGCAAATGACACGTGTGTTCTGGTACAGAAATAAGAAGTTAGAGTGATGGTTATAATGAGCAAGAGAATTCCAATGGAAATTCCTATGCCATAACTATAGCCACTGATGTTGCTTGAGCCAAGGAATCCGGGGGAATTAACTGCTGGGTTACTCATCCTAAATATGAAAAAGTAGCAGCTTGTTGTAGAATTAAGGAGATAACAAAAAGGTTATGTCATAGTGAAGGCTAATTAGCAGAAGATTATATTAAAGTCAACGATAACATGAATTATATATATAGAAATAGAGATTAGAGGGTGGTTGTGGGAAGCTTACGTGTGAAGGAAGGAAAGTTGCATTTGGGATTTCTGAGCCAAATATATGGAGACAAGGCAATGAGGCATTACATGTGTAATTCATTTCACTTTCAGGACCTACATTATGGTTACCTCTTCACAAGTTTGTGCAGGTCAATGATCCTTGTAATAAGCCATATTAATATATAGCGTGCTGATTTCATGATTTGAGTTCAGGTCTTTCTTTCAACTAAATTTTATCTCTTCCATTCCTCCAATCAATTGTTGCTCATGTGCGGGGTCCTCCAGTGTTTTTCATTTTTAAATTCAACCACCCACCGTTTCTCACTGGAAATAAAATCATATGTACAAACAAAACATATTGGAAGTTACTTCCAACAAAAATTATTAATGTAAACCTTATACATCTAGTTACACCCATCGACAGCGTGATGCATTTTTAACAAACCAACCTGTTATATGAATTGAAATATATATAACCAATGCATGATCACATTATTAGTATGATACGAGTCGGCCTAAATTTTAGTCTACTCATGTTAATAACGTGTTTGCACCAAAATATTTGGACACAATTTTTTATTTGACTTGTGGACACAAATATTTTAGTTACATGGGTTTGTAATTATAAGGTTATTTTACCAAATTAATTAATTTTATTGAAGAATTATTAAAAACAACCATATATCTCTCTTGTTCTTTCACCTCATCCTAACTTTCTCTCTCAAATTTCTCTTTTTCCTTTTTCTATTCATTTTCTTTCTCTTCCAACGTACATATCATATTCTGCATTAGAAATGGAATTAATCACGACATATGTGATCCACAGTTCTCTTAAATAAATACTCCTTTAAAACTCAATTATCAGAAAAAATATAAAAAACTCAAATATAAATAAATTTTAATTTATCTTATTTGATCATATTGTTCTAAAAACTTATTTTAATTAATTAAAACTCAATTTTGTGTTGAATAACTCAAAATTATTATCTGATATGATTATTTCCCTAGCCATTTTAATTTGTTATAACGGATAGGATAATCTATTGCACGTTGCATAATTTTAGGAGTCAGTTTTTCAATTCTGTTTCATGACCTGATGTAATATCTATAAAAAGCATTAGACTATTAGCCTCCAATTTGGTTCTCTCTCAATGAGTATCATAGTTAACAGGTGGATGGATCTCGGTTTAGGAATCCCTTATATTGAAATTCTCTCCATCAATCTCTTGTATCGAAAGTCTCTCCAATGATGGATTGGATCTGGATGGTTAGGAAACGTGTTCAGATGGTGAAATGACGGTGCAAGAACTTAGAGTGTGAGTGAGATTTATGGGTCTCCATGAAGATATACTCGTGGACTAACTTGTTGGGATGCAAACAAAGTCCTACTCGTTCAAATAAGAGGGTGAGCATTGTAACGTTTGTTGTCACAACAATAACCCATAATAAAAACAGTAGAGAATTTAAAGAAAATAATAAATTATGTATTTAAATACATGAATTCTTGCATAATAAACAAAATATAATCCTCAAATTTGGGTTTCTAGAAAACAAAAATAATGATAAGGACATTATATTCTAAAATCGTTACAAACAAATACTACTTGATTAATAACAAACTAGGTCTTCAAGCTTCTTCAATTTCCAAAAAGAACACTTTTAATGAGATAATAATGTCCGTAAATAAAACAAGTTTTTAAAAAGCCGGTGCAGAATCTGGAAAAATCAACCATGATATCCATATCTATAGTAATTCATGCATGATAAGTAAACTATTATCTAATTAATACTAAATGCAAACACATATAATCACAACACACAACATAGTGATACTCACGGAGGTGTATCTCATCATACATCCCAGATGGATGAATATCAAATTTCACCCCATTCCAAATGGAGGTATGTCAAACAATTTTCAAACACTACACACAAAAAACAACTAATAAAATCATACCATGAAGGGTTATAAAAGGTGTTTTACTCACCTCTTGAAGAGATCCCACAACTTTAATTTGTTTTCTTCTTTCCCTCTTTCTTTGAGGGAACTCAACCCTATATGTAATAGCTTAAAATTTATTTTTCTCATTATCCTTTCTTTTGATAAAAGATTAGTTTTACAGTTTAAATTCAAAATGATTTCCATTCTCTTTTTATTTTATCTTTATTTCTATTTTAAAAGAAATATTATCTTAAATAAATTTATCTTTAATCTTTTAGCTATTTGATTGATTCTCATCTAATTATTATCTTTTTTTTTCTCTAAGAAAATTTAATATATTATTTTATCTAAATATAATAATTATTTATTTATTATGTGAGATAATTTTTATTTTAAAAATTTGAGGATGTTACAAGTATGAGTTTATATACTAGAACACCTCCATTGGTAAGAGGCTTTTTGGGAGATAACCAAAAGCAAAATCATGAGGGCTTGAACCCAAAGCAAACAATATCTTATCAATGTGGAGATATTTGTGACCTTTTGCTACCAGTCGTGCCTTGTATTTGTCAACTCCACCATTTTCATTCAACTTTGTCTTGAAAATCCACTTCAGACCAATGGTTTTTTTGTTCTTTTTGAAGTTTTGTCAACTCTCAAGAATTATTTCTTTCAATAGATTCAATTTCAGCATCCATTGCCTTCCACCATTTAGAATCTTTAATAGCATATTCAAAGACTACATGATCACAATATAAAAATGGGTTGTTGAGATCACCATTTAGAATCTTTTGGATCTTCACTAATACCAATTGCCTCAATGTTAAACATCCATGCAGGCCCTCTCCTGTTACGTTGAGATCACCTTTCATCTTCAACACTTGTGGTTGGTGTAGCATTGGAGTAATAATATGGTCAACAATGGGTTGTTGACTTATCCTTCTTTCTTCTTCTCCATCAAAGTCAACTTGGATCTGCTTCTCAATTTTGTTATTGTTCCATGTCCAGAACCTTTCTTCATAAAAAATCACATCATGCATAATGATGATTTTCTTGGTGATAAGATTGTACAATTTGTAAGCTTTGATTGCTCACTAACACCAGAAAAATTCTCCTTTGTCTTCAAACTTTCTTCTTCTTCGATATGGAATTTGAACATATGCAATGCAACTGAAGATTCTAAAATAATCTACCATTGGTTTGTGCTTACTCTATGCTTCCTTGGTTTCATATTCTAGACAGCAAAAGTAGGACTTCTATTTAATACATGAATGCTCCACCAAGCTCTTCGGGATAAAAACTTTTCGAGATACCACTTCCTTTTAAGATAGCGTGCACCATGTTCTAGGTTGTATGATTCTTCCTCTTTGAAATGCCATTTTGTTGTGCGGTGCATAAGCTGTTGTAAGCTGCTTTTGAATCCCATTCTTTTTTTTGTTATTTTTTTTTTGTAAGCTACTTGTCAGAAATAAATCAAGTATATGCACCGCATCTTGTTATTGGACCATATAATACCTCATTTGAAAGCTTTCAATTCTCATTGGTTTATTAGGAGGCAACAAAATAGTAGGCACCGTTTACTGAAAAACTCAAAACTGAAAAGTTGCAGACAAATCACGTGGTGTAGCTTTCTTTGTGGTTAGGAAACATTTACTATTATTATATTGTAATTGTAGCCTATAAAAAAAAAAGGCAACTCTAATGCACGGATATGAACAAGTTTGTCAAGTGAATGAAATATCTAGAGAAAAGTTTAAATTCTCTTCCTCTGTTTCTTTACTTTGTGTGAGTGTCTTTAGAAAATATTAATCCCATTGATATCAAATTGGTATCATAGCTGGCTAGATCCAGCATTAGTTTTTGAGTTTGTGAGAGAGTCAGTATAAAATTTTCTGAGTGTGTGAGGAACAAAAGCGTTCTCACCTTAACAAAATTTTTGAGTCTATTTGAGAAAGAGAGAGATGGCCACAAATTACAATATTGTTTGGTCTGGTCCCAAATTAGATGAAAAAATGGATTATTGGGAATTGTTGATGTCCACCCATTTGAAAGCTCACAACATTTGGAGCTTTATTGAACCAAGCTTACAAGAACAAGCTAATGCAGAAAATCAAAGGAAGGGGCAGTTGGCGCTATCACAAATTCAACAAGGAATAGATTATTCAATTTTTGGCAAAATTGCAAATTGCAAGACTGCCAAAGATGCGTGGGATACATTGAAGTTATCATACAAAGGAGTAGAGAAAGCTCAAAAATCCAAACTGCAGTCCTTGCGAAGAGAATATGAAAGGTATGATATGTTCAGTTCAGAAACTGTTCAACAATATTTTTCACATATCACAGATCTTGTCAATAAGATGAGAGTATATGGAGAAGATATTTCTGAAAGCAAGGTGGTTGAAAAATTCTACGCACCATGCCGATGAAGTTTGATCATGTGGTGACTACAATAGTAGAGTCTCACGACACAGACACCATGACAGTTGCAGAATTGCAAGGAAGCATTGAAAGCCATGTGAGCAGAATATTGGAGAAAACAGAAAAAGGAGCGGAAGAAGCATTGAAAAGTCAAGTGAATTTCAATAAAGTTGCGGAGTCCAGTCAAGAAGTAGAAAGTAGAGGTCGTGATAATTTCAATAATAAAGGAAGAGGAAATTTCAGAAGTAGAGGTTGTGGAAATTTAAGAGGTAGAGGTCGTGGTAATTTTAATCACTGGAGAAACAACAAATTCAGACCAAACAATCAAGGAAGAGATGGAGTTAGTTTTGTACCTGCCCATTGAGAAAGAGGAAGAGGTGGCTATCAAGAAAGAAGTAATGTTAATTGCTTCCACTGTGGAAAGTATGGCCACAGAGTAGCAGATTGCAAATTCCGACAGCAAGCAAACATTGCAGAAAATCAGTACCAGGATATTGGTGAGAATTCTAATAACCCACAAAGTTTATTTTTGACAAGCAATAACTTCTCAGAAGATGAAAATATCTGGTACTTAGATACTGGGTGTAGTAATCATATGTGTGGAAAAAAGGAATTATTTTCTTTGCTAGATGAAACAATTACTTCAACTGTTAAGTTTGGAAACAACAGCAATATTCCAATTTTGGGAAAAGGCCAAATAATGATTAGATTGAAAGATGGTTCACAGAATTTCATTTCTGATGTTTTTTATGCTCCTGGTCTTCATCATAATTTATTAAGCATGGGACAACTATCAGAAAAAGGATACAACATGCAGATTCATCATGGGAACTGCACGTTGATTGACAAGAGTGGGCGATTTATTATAGCCAAGGTAAAAATGACTCCGAATCGCCTATTCCCTTTGAAAATTCAACATGAAAAATATCCTTGTTTGAGTTCTATCATACCAAATGATGATCGGTTGTGGCATATGCGCTTTGGACACTTTCATTTTTCTGGATTAAATTATTTGTCAAAGAAAGAATATGTTTCTAGTTTGCCTGTTATAAATATTCCCAAGAGTGTGTGTGAGACTTGCCAATTGGGAAAGAAACACAGAGAATTATTTCCTACAGGAAAATCATGGAGAGCAAGAAAGCCACTGGAGATTGTTCATTTAGATTTATGCACAGTTGAAATCCCAAGACATGGTGGTAGTAAGTACTTTATTACCTTTATTGATGATTTCAGCAGAAAAACATGGGTATATTTTTTAAAGCAGAAATCAAATGCTTGTGATGCCTTTAAGTCATTTAAGGCATTTGTGGAGAAACAAAGTGGCTGCAAGATTAAAGCATTGAGAATAGATAGAGGTCAAGAATACCTTGTCTGTGCAGATTATTTTGAGCAACAGGGAATTCATCATCAACTAACAACCAGATACACTCCCCAACAGAATGGAGTTGCCGAAAGAAAGAACAGGACCATCATGGATATGGTAAGGTGCATGTTAAAAGCAAAACAAATGCCTAGAGAATTTTGGGCAGAAGCTGTTGCTACCGCTGTGTATATCCTGAACAAATGTCCAACAAAGAGTGTTTGTGAGAAAACACCAGAAGAAGCCTGGAGCGGAAGGAGACCATCAATTCGACATCTCAAAGTTTTTGGGTGTATAGCATATGCCCATATACTAGATCAGCTAAGGAAGAAGCTCGATGATAAAGGAGAAAAATGTGTGTTCATTGGCTACTGCACAAATTCAAAGGCATACAGACTCTACAATCCGGAGACAAAGAAGGTAATTATCAGCAGAGATGTGACCTTTGATGAAAAAGGAATGTGGGATTGGTCATCCAAATCCCAAAATAAGCCTACAATAATTCTAGAAAATTATGAAGAGGAGAATGGACATGTAGATTCAACACCTGATGAGCCAGAAACATCAAGCAGACCACAGAGGCAACGGAGACTACCAGCCAGATTAGAGGATTATGTTGTGGGTAATGACAATGACCCATTTAATGAAGAAATTATCAATTTTGTCTTATTTGCAGATTGCCAGCCTGTATCATTTGAAGAAGCGTCAAATAATCAACATTGGAGAAAAGCAATGGATGAAGAAATTCATGCCATTGAGAAGAATCAAACATGGGAGCTGACAGACTTACTAGCAAACAAAAGGCCAATTGGAGTGAAGTGGGTGTACAAAACTAAGTACAAGCCCAGCGGAGAAATTGATCGTTTCAAAGCAAGGTTGGTAGCAAAAGGGTACAAACAAAAGCCAGGAATTGATTATTTTGAGGTATTTTCTCCTGTAGCAAGATTAGATACAATTCGTATGCTCATCTCTCTATCAGCTCAAAATAATTGGAAAATTTATCAAATGGATGTTAAATCTGCTTTTCTGAATGGTACTTTGGAAGAAGAAGTATATGTTGAGCAGCCTGGAGGATATGAAGTTAAAGGAAAAGAAAATAAAGTCTATAGATTGAAGAAAGCATTATATGGCTTGAAGCAGGCACCCAGAGTGTGGTACAAAAGGATTGATTCCTATTTTTTACAACATGGATTTCAGAGATGTCCATTTGAACACACTTTATATATTAAAGTTGTTGATCCAGATGATATTATTATAGTATGCCTTTATGTTGATGATCTAATCTTTACTGGCAATAATCTAAAGATGATTGTAGAATTCAGGGAGGCCATGGTTCAATGTTTTGAGATGACAGATTTGGGTCTAATGTCATATTTTCTTGGCATTGAGGTTGTTCAGCAGAATGATGAAATTCTTATATCACAAAAGAAGTATGCTACAGACATTTTGAAAAAATTCAAAATGGAGTATTCAAAGCCAATGTCAATACCTGTTGAGGAAAAGTTGAAATTGAAAAGAGATAGTGATGAAAGAAGGGTTGATTCAACATACTACAAAAGGTTGATTGGAAATCTGAGATACTTAACTGCCACTAGACCAGATATTGTATTTGGAGTAGGATTGCTCAGTAGATTCATGGAAGAGCCACGTGCAAGTCATTTACAAGGGGAAAAAAGAATTCTCAGATACATCAAAGGTACTCTAACTGAGGGAATTTTTTATGCTAATAATTCTAATGTAAAACTGGTTGGATACACAGATAATGACTGGGCAGGAGATATTGAAACAAGGAAAAACACATCGGGGTACACGTTTCATCTAGGCACTGGAGTTGTATCATGGTCCTCAAAGAAGCAGCCAATAATTGCACTCTCAACAGCCGAAGCAGAATATATAGCTATAACAAGTTGTGCTACACAAGCAATATGGATGAGAAGGATGCTTGAAGCTATGCATCAGAAGCAAGATACTCCTACAGTGATACATTGTGATAACAAGTCTGCAATTGCACTATCCAAAAATCCAGTTTTTCATGGACGATCCAAGCACATTGATATTCGGTTTCATAAGATCCGAGAACTAGTAGTTGAGAAAGAAGTAGTAATTGAATATCTTCCAACTGAAGAACAAGTTGCAGATATTTTTACAAAGCCACTAAGTTATTTTACAAGTTGAAGAAAATGCTTGGAATGGTAGAAACTTGATTTAAGGGAGGCAATGTCAGAAATAAATCAAGTATATGCACCGCATCTTGTTATTGGACCATATAATACCTCATTTGAAAGCTTTCAATTTTCATTGGTTTATTAGGAGGCAACAAAATAGTAGGCACCGTTCACGGAAAAACTCAAAACTGAAAAGTTGCAGATAAATCATGTGGTGTAGCTTTCTTTGTGGTTAGAAAACATTTACTATTATTATATTATAATTGTAGCCTATAAAAAAAAGGCAACTCTAATGCACGGATATGAACAAGTTTGTCAAGTGAATGAAATATCTAGAGAAAAGTTTAAATTCTCTTCCTCTGTTTCTTTACTTTGTGTGAGTGTCTTTAGAAAATATTAATCCCATTGATATCACTACTTTTGAATCTCATTCTCCATTTTGTCATTCTTTCTTTGTTTCCAAGAGGTGGCCGAGTGCGGATTTGATCATCCCTATCCTTAAAAAGTTGGAACAGGTTGGGTATAAAAAAGGTATAAAATTTTAATCTTTATCCTCGTCTCCGTTGAATATTTTCAAGTTCGGGTATGCTTGCAGATATCCATTATATTATTTTTTATAATTTAAATTTATTTACTTATTATTAAATAAATTGTATACATATTATGTTATTATTATACTTTAATTTAAAAGTATATAAATAATAAATACTGGAAATTATACATTAAAGCTTAAGAATTAAATTTTTAATTAAATATATAAACTTAAATTTATTATATAATTATTAAAATTATAACATCATTTTATTGCGGTGTATAAGCTGTTGTAAGCTGCTTTTGAATCCCATTCTCCTTTTTGTCATTCTTTCTTGTAAGCTACTCTTGAATCCCATTCTCCTTTTTGTCATTCTTTCTTGGTTTCCAAGGGGCGGACGAATGTGGGTTTGACCGTCCCCATCCTTGAAAAGTCGGAGCGGATTCAATATAAAAAAAGGGGTATAAAATTTTAATCTTTATCCTCGTCTTTGTTGGATATTTTCAAGATCGGGTGTATATGTAGGTACCCGTTATATTATTTTTTACAATTTAAATTTATTTACTTAAATTGTATATATATATATTATGATATTATTATATTTTAATTTAAAAGTATATAAAAAATAATATATACTGAAAATTATACATTAAAGCTTAAGAATTAAATTTTTAATTAAATATATAACTTTAAATTTATTATTTAATTATTAAAATTATCATGCCATTTTGTTGCAGTGTATAAACTGTTGTAAGCTGCTTTTGAATCTCCTTCCGCTTTTTGTCATTCTTTCTTTAAGCTACTTTTGAATTCCATTCTCCTTTTTGTCATTCTTTCTTGGTTTCCATGGGGCGGACAAGTGCGGGTTTGATCGTCCCCATCCTTGAAAAGTGTGAAGTGGGTTCGGTATAAAAAAATGGGTATAAAATTTTAATCTTTATCCTCGTCTCTGTTGGATATTTTCAAGTTCAAGTATACCTGCAGATACCTGTTATATTATTTTTTACAACTTAAATTTATTTACTTATTGTTAAATAAATTATATATATATAATTATATTTCAATTTAAAAGTATATAAAGAATAATACATATCGGAAATTATAAATTAAAACTTAAGAATTAAATTTTTAATTAAATAAATAACTTTAAATTTATTATATAATTATTATAACGGGTGGATAGGTATGGATTTGGGTACAAGACGGATAGGCACATACCCATACCCCTACTCGTATTCGGTTCATTACCTTGGGTAATATCTATACTTGTATACGTGTCAAGTCAGAGCAGATAATACTTCTCAAAATGTGGACGGGTTTGAGGTGATACCCATAGTATAGGTATTTGCCATCCCTATTTTCAACTCCAACAAGTACGAAATATCACTCCAAAACACTAATATATAGCCACATTTCTTCATTATTTTTGTATGAGAGGAGTGGAAATAATTTAAGATAAGTTTATTATATGAAGATAAATTAATTTTCTTTTATAAAGAGAAACTTAATTAAAGAGAATATGAGAAAAAATGGAGTACTTTAATAATAAATTTGTTACAATCAACTGGTTAAATTAGTAAAGTATAGTGGGAGTTTGGTTCAAATTAATATTTTGGTGCAAAGTGGTAAGATGAGAAAATTAAAATTTGAAATGAGTCATATTAGGATATTTACATGTGCGTTAAGAAGGATTAACTTATATTAGTGTAAATTATACTCACATTTTATATATAATATATATATATATATATTTGAAAATTAAGAAACAAAAAGAAAAAATTACTTTACCATGACCTCTCCCTCTTGATTTTTCTATATGTGAATTTTGTCACTAGATTACCTTATAACCAAGGGAACATTTCCATTTTAATATATTATAACAATTTTAAGGTTTTAATTCAATATCTTTTGTAAATTTTTATATTTTGAAATATAAATTATTATGTGACATGTTTTGAAATATATTTTGTTAATTTTATATTTTTAGTTTATGATAACATGATAAAAATATGTTAGATTATCAATAGATATGTCAAATATGCAATGCATATGAAAAAATAGAAAGAGGAAATAGTTTGAATAGAACTTAAAATATTGTCACACCTGTATATTTGCATGTTTATTAAGAGTATTTATCATGAAATGTATACATATATTAAAATCATGTTTAAGGAAGATTGATTTGTGATAAGGTAGAAATTGTGAAAATTTGCATATATTAACAGTGAGAAGTTATATTTGCGAAAGTGAGAACAATTATAAAATGTTTAGAAGATAAAATAGTCATAAAATGTGAACATCAAAGGTTATATTACCATTATATAATATATAGTATATATATATATAATATCATATATTATAAATTATATATATAGTTGAACAATTATATATGTTAGATATCAATATTTTAAAGTAATTTTTTGCTAAACTAATAAGGTTAGTCTAGGGGTAAAGTTTATGTTTGGGGAGTGAGAGGTTGTGGGTGTGAGTCCTTCTTATAACAAAATAATTTATTTTTTTAATTTTAAAATAGGTGTAAAGGTAGAATATGTATTTTGAAAAGTGAACGTTAAAAGTGGGTATTCCCTTTATTAATAGTATAATATAGATACAGAGAAAACTACTTTAAAATATTTATATCCAACATATATAATTGTCCTACTATCTATAATCTATTATATATATATATATATGTATAAATATTATAACATATATATTATATAAAGGAAATTCACCATTTTGGTGTCACATTTCATTTCCAATTTTACCCTTATACCTATTTGAAAATTAAAAAATAAAAAGTAACATAAAAATAATTGTAATCATTCTTCCTTCAACATCATTAATATATGTATACTTTTGATCATAAATATTTTAATTTGAAATGTGAATATACAGTCAAAATATTTTGAATTCTATTGAAACTATCTCCTCTCTCCATTTTCTCAAATTCGTTGATAATCTGATACAATGAATTATTTATATTTTATCATGTTATTATAAAATATATTAAATTAAAACTCTAAAATTATTATAACATATCAAAATAAAAAATAAATACACAAACAGGACAACAATGTGTTTTCGCTAATATAGATAATGGTATTAAGAATTTTAGATTAATCAAATCTATTTAATATTTCATTTATCTACATAAATATTAACGTAATAAATATTTTAAATATATAAAAATGAGAATTATTTAATTGTATTTTTATAGCTCAAATTTAATATGATTTAAGAAGCATAAGAAATATTGACTTATATTTTAAGGATGGTGAACCAATAAAAATTACATTTGCTATTTTTTCTTTGGTGCTGAGAATGATTTGAGGTCTAAAATTATATTTTATATAAAGTTATTGACATGATAAGAATAAATGTATCTTTCAACGGTAGTATAATTTAGTTATTTCAACTCTTTATTTAACTATTGTATAATGGATATATTTTATTTTGATATTTTTTAATTGAATATTTTAAACTTAATTTTAAATAATTAATTATCATAAAATTAATTATTGATCTCTTATTTTATTTAATCTATTTCTTTTCTTTGTCTGGTTGGCTCTCTTTCAACATAACTGCACTAACATAAATTTTTGTAGAAAATGTATATTGCGAGGGAAAACTAACGACTAATTTTATTTATAAATTTCATTTTTTTTAAAAGACAAAATATTTTATTTAGTATCAGTTTACAATTTCTAAGATATGATTAAGAAATGGTAGAAACTGACACAGTTCAGATTTCACAGCACATAAGAATGTCTAATTAGCCATACTCCACATTTATAATACTACATTTTGTCAAACAGAGAAGTTTAATAGATGGTGTGTATATCAATCCTAGAATTTATATGCTAAATTTAAAATAGATAGATCATTTGAGCAGACATAGATAGGGATTTACTTTTCCTATCTAATGTAACGATGAAATATTTGGTTTCCTCTTTTCTTAAGTTTAATAAATATTATTTTCCGTTCAATAAAAAAAACATTTTGTCAAACAGAGAAAATTTTGTCAAATAATTAACGAGAATGAAGTTTCTTTCTTGTTCCATATTATTAAGCTTTATTGGTTATTGATTATCTCTTACTTTAGCAGTAATCTACATTTTTAATAACCAATCCATATCATATATATATATATATATATATATATTAACAAGTGTAATCGCCTCCTTTCGTCTTTCTCATTTGACACAATACAAATAGACGTGTATAATTAACAAAAACATGCATTCACTTGTTTTGGGTTGAATCTGCCACCAATCAGGTTGTATATTTTAGTGTTTAATTTATGTAATCAATTTTAGAAGCATTAGACGATGGCAAATTATTATATTGAACAGGTGTGTAAATTAGTGTATACATTCTAATATGGCTTTAAATTTTATAAATCAATAAAAAAATTCACTTGAGATTAAATAAAACTGCATCGATGTAAATACTAGATAATCTAATGTTTTCTTTCACAACTGGTTAGTGTTTTTTTTTTATTCCAAATGAAAGTCAGAGTCTGAATACCTAAATAATAAACGAACAAGCTACCATGATGGTACACACATACATATATATATATATATATCACCTCTACTCTAACAATTTTTTAAGGAGTTGTTTTACAGTTCAGAGTTCTACCAACATGTTTAGAATGTTCATGGAGATAAGGATCATGCATGTTCAGGTCATTTGGTTTTCAATCGTTCGTTTTATTTGGTTAGACACACGAATCTGGTAACTTTCTCTTCAGAAAACATTCTATATTCAAGATATACTCAGAGGCATGTGAATCTCAGCTTATGTTACTCTTCTTTTTTTATTGATAAAATTGTTAATGATATTAGTTTCTTTTTTCTTTTTTTTTTTTTGTAGAAGTCGAATTCGCGATCTTTTTTAATCCTTAACCTTACCATAGGTTTGGGGATGGTTAATTTTTAAGGTGATAACAGAATCTAAATAAGTGTTGCCTTTATGCTTACAAAAAAAGGTGTTGGCCTTTATTATTGTTTTAATGAGAATTTCATTTAAATGTTGAAAGAAAATATTGTCATAAGTTGTTAAATTAAATTTTGAGTTTAATTAGTATTTATGGTCAATATAAAAAAAAATTTATAATTTTTTATTTATGGTAAGTTTATTGAATTTACCCATTAATCTTTTAAAGTCATATAAATAAAGAGTTGTAATTGAACGTTAATATAAAACTTTTTACATTAATTAAACTCTTAAATTTTATATAATTTTACACTTTTCTCCATAATACATTTTATTACCTTAAATAATTCAAATATGTAACATTTTATTTCAGCTAAATAGTTAATAAATTCTATAATAAATCACATATAACTTGTTTAGATGTAGTTTAAAAGCTATACTAGGAGCTTTTCTACTCCCATAAGCTCTATTTCACTTTAAATTAGTATTTGGATACACAATCTTTAATAATTTTTTACTTCTTTAAAAGCTCTAGTAAGGTTTATGGAAAAGTTAATTTTGAGAGCTTTTTCAATTTTAACTTTTTGGAAAGCTAACCAAAAAATATTAACGGGAAAAAATAACCCTTATTTAAATTTTAGAATGACAAAATTTTTCCATTTATCTTTTGAAAAAAAAAATTGAACCCTTTTCTTTTGAATCTCTCCGAGAGATTATATCTTAACGCATTAGTTGTCCTTCCCATGCTCCAAAAATTTCAATTTCTGCACTGTTGAAGGTGCTAATTTCTCCACATTGAAGTGCTCCATCATTGAAGGTGATCCAACCTCCGTTGGGGCTTAGTCATTGGATCCTCTTCTAAGATGCTTGAATCCGTGAGAAGTGGAGATAAAAGGGGAAGAGATGATTGAAGTCATAGACAACTTCAAAAGGTGAATGTTTGGTGGTCCTATGAACCGCCTTGTTGTATGCAACTTCTATATGGGGAATGTACTTATCCTAAGACTTGTGTTTGCTTTTTAAGAGTGCTCTCAACATTGTAGACAGAGATCTATTCACCACCTTAATTTGACCATCAGTTTGAGGATGATAGGTAGTGGAGAAAAAAGCGTAGTTCCTAGCCTAGCCCATAAAGTTCTCCAAAAATGGATAAGGAACTTAGTATCTCTATCTGAGACAATAGTTGAGGGAAGCTCATGCAATCTCACAACCTCTTTGAAGAAAAGTCTTGAGATGTGGTTTGTATCATCCACTCTGTGGCAGGGTATGAAAATTGTCATTTTACTAAAACGATCCACTACCATAAATATGGAGTCTATACCTATTTGGGTTCTAGGAAGCCCAAGGACAAAGTCCATGCTAATACTCACCCAAGGTGTAGAAGGAGCAGGTAAAGATGTGTATAGTCCATGAGGCAATATTTTAGACTTAGCCTATAAACAAACTATGCATCTAGAATAATGTCTCTGAATACCTCTTTTCATATGAGGCCAAAAGAATTTCTCTTTTAAGATCAAAATAGTTTTGAGAACTCCAAAATGCTCCATGAGCCCACCTTCATGGTTTTCTTTTGTGAGCAGTTTCCTAATAGATTCTTGGGATACACAGAGTCTGCCATCTTTGTAGAGGTACCCCTCATTAACAAAATACCCATAAGTGGGTTTAGATGTAGAGGAAACAAAGATTGGACCAAAATCCTTGTCAGAGGGATATTGAGCCCTAATATCATCAAAGCCCAAGATTTGGGAACTTAAAGGTGGACAGGAAAGAATATCCTCTAGATAAAGCATTAGCCACAACATTGTGTTTCCCTTTCATGTACTTAATGATATAGGGGAAAGATTCAAGGAATTCAACCCACTTGGCATACCTTTTGTTAAGTTTGCCTTGCCCCTTCAGATACTTAAGTGACTCATCGTTACTATGAATGACAAACTCCTTGGAAATAAGATAATATTCCCAAGTCTGAAGGGATCTTATCATAGAGTATAACTCTTTATCATAGGTGGGTAGTTGAGAGTAACACTATTTAGTTTTTCACTAAAGTAGGCAATAAGATGTCTACCCTGTAACAACACAGTTCTCACACCTACTCTAGATGCATCACATTCCAGCTTAAAGGTTTGAGAAAAGTCAAGTAGAGCTAAAACAGGAGCATTGGTGAGTTTCTCTTTCATAAGAGAAAAGGCTTGCTCTTGCTTCTCACCTAAAGGAAGGGAACTTTCTTCTTCACCAACTCATTTATTGGTGAGAAAAATGTGGATAAGTTAAGCAAAAATGCCTGTAGAAACTAGTGAGACCATGAAAGCTCTTGATCTCTGTCACACTTTTTGGAGTGAACCATTCTTGGATGACTTTGATTTTTTCGAGGTCCACTTGTACCCCTTGTGAACTTACTACAAAACCCAAGAAAACAACATTATCTACAAAAAATGTGCATTTTTCAAGATTAGCAAAAAGGTGGTTTGACCTAAGAAAGTAAAAAACATGCTTGAAATGTCCTAAATGATCATTTAGGCTCTTACTATATACTATAATGTCATCAAATATACTACACAAAATTTTCCTAATCAATCCCTAAGAACATGATTCATTAATCTCACGAAGGTGCTAGGAGCATCTATGAGCTTAAAGGGAATCACCAACCATTCATAAAGCCAAAACTTGGTCTTAAAAGCTCCCTCTTTGATCCTTATTTGATGATAACCACCTCTAAGATCAATTTTTTGAAAATATTTTTGCTCTATGCAACTCATGTCATCAAGTTTAGGGTTTAGATGCGTATATTTGATGGTGATGTTGTTGATTGCTATATTAAAGGTGCTAATTTCTCCACATTGAAGGTGCTCCATCATTGAAGGTGTCGCAAGGGAAGCTGCAACCTCTCAAACACAATCTCCTTTGTTGTTGAGGAACCTGTTCTTTGCTTCATTTTCTTACGATTCTCTAAGAGAGACCACATAATTATCAACGAAAGGTCTTTGAAGACCCCAATCGTTTTGACTTCTCCCCCATTGAAGGTGCCGCAACTAAAACTACAACCACCAAAGGCGTATCTTTTTTCATGGTTCTTGGTTCTAAAACTGCAACCACCAATGGTGTCTCTTTTGCTCATTATAGTTTTGAAATCGCAACCACCAAAGGTGTCTCTTTTGTTCATTCTTGGTTCAACATTGAGGAACTTATGTTTTTGCAATTCTCCAAGAGAAACCACACAATCAGCGACGTGAACTACTTTGAAGGCTCCAAGAGTTTCAACTTCTTCATCATTGAAGGTGTAGCAGTTGGGTAACCACTAAAAGTGTCTCTTTTGTTTGATCTTGATTCAACATTACCTGTTTGTTTGCACTAATGTGAATGAAATTTTCTTTTAAAAAATTTAACTTTTTGACAAACATTTGTTGGTGTCATTTTGTTTTTGTTTTCTTTAAAAGTTTCACAGTTATCTTGGGGTAAAAGAAGAAAAGAATAGGAATTCGTTGGAATGCTTGAAATCAATTCTTACCAATATGTTGATTTGATTATTCATGAGTACTACATGTTTGAAAAAATGATTGAACTGATATATGATTTATTGAGGCATAACAAGAATGTTCTATAATTACATAGGATTAGGATATTTACTGCTACTTTATATGTTTATTTTATTTTTTTTCATTTTATAGTTATGAGTTATATCTCTTCATGTGACTTACTGGATTCACATATTGATTATACAACTCTGATTTCTCTAAAGCACATGCACTCGAAAAGTTCCAAATCCAGCTAACGTAAGTCTTATAATAATAATAATTTAAATGTGACCAATACTAAAAGGATAATTAAGTGGTAATTCTAAAAGTAACAAGTCATGCATGCGATGGGTACCTACACTGCTACACCTTGTAGCATTGCCTTGATGCAGGTGCTACAGAATCCAATTTTCAAAGTTTTTCATATAGTACATTCTAAGTGGTAATTCTAAATGTAACAAGTCAAGAACGCGAACATACACTTCTACACCTTGTGGCCTTGACCTATTGCAGGTGCTACTGAATCCAATTTTTATATTTTTTCAAACATTCACATAATACATTCTAAATTGAGCATGTCTAATTTTCATCAATACTTCATATTTGCCAAGTTAATACATATAAAGTCTGACTGCAAGGAATCTGGTTTCAGGTGCTGTATTTTTTAAAAGGAGGATAGAAAAAGTTATATTAAGGGAAAAAGAGATGAACATGGACATGTTTAGGAGGGTAATTTGGAAAAAAAGGAAGGAGAGTGTAAATAACAATTGCCTATTTTTGGTTTCTCATCTTGGTGTCACAATCCAAAACCACACCCTTCTTGCACCACAATCACTCAATTCATATTCTCAAATCTCAATTTTTTTTTTTTATTTAAAATCGCACATTCGCGATCTCTTTGCTGAATTGTACTTCTAAACTCAAATACGAGCTTGTACTTTTGAACCCTACTATTGATTTTTAACATTCAACTAATCACAAAATGCAAACCCTACATTGTTGTTAAATGGAAGCACCATTATGGAAAAATGTGGTGTATACATTGTGCCTACTGCCATGGGTAATTTGTGAATGGAGACACTCTATGACTGCACCATTGGCTGCCATGGTGTGTTTATATTATGGTAGAATTTTGATTATTTGGTCCATTTTTTTTAAAATTTATGTATGATTTTTATTTGGTTTGCATATGTCTGGAGCATGTGAATAAGAAGGAACTGTCATAATTTTAAAGGAGACAAGGAGACATAGAAATTGCTTGAGATGATACAATTACACTTATGGGAATGAAATAAAAGGTTGAGAGATGAATCATTTACTTTGTGTTGTTTAAAGGGAATTGTGTGATCTAAGGTACGTGGTAGGAATTATAATCTGTTCACAATGTTCTTAATTCTTATGCAGTAAAAATTGAGGGCGAACACGAACAAATCTTTACATGTTATCAGATTGATACATTTGTGAAATCTGACAAGGTTATATTTTAGTTTATATATTACAAATTAGGGTATTTTCATATTGGTGTCAAAGACACGTTGAAAGAAAAAAATTAGAAAAATTTATAAAGGTGTTCCCTCATCTTATAGCATATATCATAGAAGTGTGAAGAGACGTTAACATTATTGCATATCTAACTTTTCTTTTCTGTGAGATGTACCATGATGTTATAGTCAAATTCTTGATGCACCTTGTAATTTAGGCTCAAATTGGTAAAAGTTAAAATGATAGTTAAGAATTTTAAATTTGAGAAACTAAAAGAAAATTTTAAAGTTGAGTACTCAAATCATTTTGAATTTGAAAGAAAAAAAATATTTAAATTTAGGGACTAAAAAAATATTTCTTAAATTTGAGAAATAAAAAAAAAAAATCTAAACCTAGGGACTTAAATATTCTTTCTTAAATTTTTTCATATATTCATTTAGTTATTTATTATAAATGAGGTATTTTAGTTACTTTAAGTTAATTAAATTAGTTAATAGAAATTTAGTCATTTATTATAATTAATTATTTCAAAGAGGCTAAGGTATATATATATATATATATTGCTATTAGAGAAAACAAAAAATAAATATTTTTAGAAACAATAATAATAAGGAGAAGTATATTTATATTATTAGTAGGCATTTGCATATTATAAGTTAAATGAGTTGGATGGACTAAATCCATTAGGGTTGTTATGTGAGAAAGAAAGGAAAAGACATGACTACTCTTGCCTCATTTTTTACCTTAGAGTTTCTTGAAGCTTGGGAAAATAAAAAGAGAAGACATAGAGAGAAAAAAATGAGAGAGAAAGTGATTCCCATACAAACTCTGTGTATTTTTCATAATTTCATCACTGTGAATTTGTTAACCGTTGGATCGGACTTGAAATTGGAAAGTAGGTTCTAGATGTATGGTTTGCCATTTTGATTGTTTGGATATTCATTTAGATTTATGGTTTAGGAGAAAACAACAGTGCAATAGAAGCTCTATTTTGGCAAAGGTTTGTTAGATCAGAAAAGGAAAATCTCCATTTGTCCTTTTGTCTTCATCGAGGTAAGGGGGTGAAAAATTATCTCACACATGGAATGTGGAGGAAGATGGGTAGTGAAATGATCCTTAAGCTTCAATAGGTTTATATATGTCATTGAGGGGTTATGAACATCCACCGTGAGTGCTGATAATATGTTTTTGTGCGTCATTATGTGAACATATTGTTTGTCTCAGTTACCGTTATATTTTTTGTATTAGAATAACAAGAATGTTTTTGTTCTTCTAACTTACTTCTCTGTATTTGGTGTTCACAAATATAACTAATGAAGGTTTGTGTTAACTTTGTTGGATTGATTGCTTTGAGGTGTCTTGTTTTATACCCTAGAAATTAATGTTCTTGAATCTGTATTAATTATAACAATTTATTGCCCTTTTATAGTCCCCTACAATTAGTTATAATAATTGAGTTAGTTAGAGATAAGATTTTCATTAATTAATCATTGTTTGGTGAGTAAGTTTACCTTTGTATTTGGTGTGTTGATTCATACGATTATGAATTATGGAATAAAATTCACTAGGTATAATTATTATTTTGGCATTGAGATGTTCCTTTTACACCATAAATGTTAGCAATAGTAATGAATGTCTATAGTTGGAGTAGTGCCTTTTTGGTTTCTCGTGATTGGTTATAACAATTAGGTTAATTGAACATGAAGGTATCATTAGTTTATCATTGTTTTGCATTTGTTTTATCTTAAGAGTTAATTGAGAATGATTTTATTTAAATTTCATAATTTACAGTGTGCTTTGAAGGATTAAGGAAACCTTAGGGAAACAATGAAAATCCTAGTGCATATTTTACTGTCAACGTTCATGATTTTAGACAAGAAAACTGATAGAAAAACGATGTAATTTGAGAAAGTGGTATGCATGAAAGTTGTAGCCTTAGATGGTATCTAACTAATTCCATTTTTTTCACCCTAAAATGATACCTAGAGCTCGAGTTATGATTAGATCAGTGACTAAAGGTTGAACTGCCAAAATTAAGCGATGTATGTTTTCTCCAAGTTTTAATATAGTAAACGTCTGTTTTAGCCCTTAAGGCCAAAATAAAAGTTGTAGATAAATGTCCCAGGTTTCAAACTAGACAAGAAAAAATATAGTAGGTTTAATAAATCTCTTGCTAACGCGTTTATACTTCATAAAGGTCATAAAGGCTTATTAGAAAATGAGTGAGAAAATCTCCAAAACTTAGAAAATGTTTTGGAGAGCTATGAATGTAATAATCCTATGTGAGCAAGTAAATATATTCAATATTCTAAATGATGAAATTTGTTATTAGTCGTAGTATATGTTAAAAATGTTTTTTTTTTGTGAATGGATGTGTTGAGAGTGTCTTGTAGTGTGGTGAATTGATGTTATGCGAATGAGTATAAGTGAAGTGTTTTTATTTATTTATAAAAACATGTGATGTGATGAGGATGTGCGCATGATCTTAAGATGATGTGTGTGGTTCATAAATGTGTATGATTTATAAATGTGTGTCATGTATTATGAACATGAGTAGGATTTGAGATAGTATAATTGATGATATGAGTCAAGGGTTCCTAACAGGGGTTATTCAAGTTGCGGTTTGGAATGAAATTTAGTACCGTTGTGATTTGAGATAGTGTAATTGATGGTATGAGTCAAAGGTTCCTGACATGGAGCCATTCTAGTTGCAATTAGGAAAGTAATTTAGTACCATTATGATTTTGAGATAGTGTGATTGGTGGTATGAGTCAGGGGAACTTGACAAAGAGCCATTCCCATTATAGTTGGAATTGGAATTTAGTACCATTGTGAGATATTGTTGTTATAATTGTGACATGAGCATGAATGAGCATATTGCATAGTGGTAACTTAGGGAGTTCTGTAAGGTCTGCCCATTGTGCGACATTCTGGATCAATTCTTCTTAAGTTATGTGGAACCTACACGTGGATGGTGTAGAAGAGGCTTATGCCTATTGGAACCTACGCATGGCTGACGTAGAAGAAACTTTTGCCTATTGGAACCTATATGTGGCTAGTGTAGAAGAGGCTTATGCCTATTGGAACCTATGCGTGGTTTGTGTAGATGAGGGTTTTTTCCGTTTGAAACCTACATATGGCTAGTGTAGAAGAGGCTTATGCCTATTAGAACCTACGTGTAACTGATGTAAAAGAGGTGTATGAGTGAAAAATAAATTGTATGAGAGTGTTGTTAGCATGTTTTTATATGCTATTATGTATTTGTATGTGATTGAGAAGTTGTAAATGGTCGTGTAATCATATGATATGTGGTATGTAAGAGGTGGTGTTATTCCTTGCATGTCTTAATATATGTGAGTCAAGTTCTCACCCTTTACTTGTTATGTTGTTTGTTTTCTTTTGAGACTAAACGCCCATAGGTTAAAAGGCAGCAAAACAAGTAGGAATTGGTATTGAGGGAGAGACCTGGGTCGTTGGGTTGCTTTAATACACATGTGACATCGGAATAGTGGGCTATTAAGATGTATAAATATTTTTAATTAGTATGAACCTATTTATTATAAGGATTTAATTGTTGTTTTGATAATCACAATTTATAAGAGTTTTAGTTTGTTGTTTATTTTGATAGGAAAAGTATGATTTTATAAGCATTTTCTTGAGAATTATTAAAGCAGAGTATATGTTCATGTGAACTTTTCTACCCATGTTCGATTTTAATTTCCTCTAATTTTTACTATTAATATGTTGGGCTAAAAGGGTGTTACATGCAGCATACTCATCACACCTTTGTGGAAATAGCCACACAACTATGGTAAACATTAAAATGACAATTAAGAATTTTAAATTTCAGAAACCAAAAGAAAATTTTAAATTTGAGGACTCAAATCATTTTGAATTTGAGAGACAAAAAATATTTAAACTTAGAGACTAAAAAACTATTTCTTAAATTCGGGGAACAAAAAAAAAATATAAACCTAGGGACTAAAATATTCCTTCTTAAATTCTTTTCATATATTTGTTTAACTATATAATTACCTAAAATTTAAAATAAAGATAAAATAATTTTATTAATAAAAATGAGAAAATATTTTTATTTTTAATTTATTTAATTTAAACATTTAAATCATATAATTTAATATAATATTTTTTATAATTTTTTACAAATATCATAGAACTTATATAATTTTGTCAAAACACCATTTTTTTCTATAAATTATTCTATACAAACTCTTACATATGTATCAAGATTATGAAACTTGAGAATCTACGTAGACTTATCAGAGATAAACTTGAGTTGTGAACTCGACTCATAGAAGTTTACTTTATATAAAAATAATAACAAAATAACATACAAACAAATATTTCAATAACATAGTAAGTCAGAATAGTAAATCATACATTTCATCATACTTAAATAACTATGTCTATTAATACATAATTATCAAATAATAAATTTCAAAAATGATAATTATGGTAGAACATTCTCATTAATGTTTGATATTGTTAAAAAATGAAGATTTGATATTCTTGGATGCATTTGTTTTTTCAATTTAAGAATAAGATACTAAATAAAAGTATATCAAACTCAAGTCTTGGAGGAAGAAAAGCTCAAGTTAATCCACTAGACCAAAGGTAAGAATCTATTTTATTTTGCAATTTCAATGTATTTAAACTAATCAATAGTAATGTTAATTTTAAAAATATAGAAAATTTGAGAAAGGCTAGAATTGAACCCAGGTCTAGAAGTTTAAATGCTAAAGCTATACCACAAGACTGAAAGTCAATATTAATTTTCTTGTGAGATCAAATTTAATTAAACTAATCGTGTCAAGATTAATTTTAAAAATATATTAAAATTTACAACTTTTTTAAATGGAGAAATTTTAATTTTAAATTTTAATTCTCAATTTTAATTTATGTCTTTATTTTTAGTTAGATTTTAAATTTTATATTGTTGTTAATATAACTAAATTTTAGTTTTAGTTGCTAACCCTTAAATTTTAATTTTATCTTTTAATTGTTAATTTTAGTTTCAAAATCACAAATAAAATATATAACATAAAATGACCTACAATAGATTTAAAATTAAAATATATAAATAAAATATAAACTCTAATTAAAAATAAAAGATAGAAATTAAAATTTAAATTAAAAGTTAAAAACTATAAATTAAAGTAACAACTAAAACTTAAATATAAAATTAAAAATTAAAAAAATAAACTTATTCAAATAGATTTAACATAAAATCAAGTTAAGTAGTTTTTAGAATTTAAAAAAGTTTCTTTATTTAAAAAATTTACAACATAAATGACCAAGAATAGTAAAACAAAACAAAGGAAAAGAGACAATAAAACCAAAATTGACTTACTATCTAATGATATCGTCTTACAACTCTCACATGTCCTAGGTTCAAATCTTACTTTGTCCAATTTTAATATAAAATTAATGTTGTTACATGATTAGTTTAATTAAATTTGAATCTCACAAAAAAACTAATATTGACTTTTGGTCTAGTGATATGACTTTAGCAATTAAACTTCTAGACTTGGGTTCAATTCCAACCTTGCTCAACTTTTCTATATTTTTAAAATTAACATTGCTATTGATTAGTTTAAATACATTGGAATTGCAAAATAAAACAAGCTTTGACCTTTGGTCTAGTGGATTGACTTTAGCTTTCCTTCTTTAAGACCTGGGTTCGATTTTTACCACGTCACTTAATTACGTAAGTCAACGTTCATTCTTAACTGTGCGCAAAAAAAAAATTGAGGCTACCCCCTAAATAGAAAAATTCGTAAGAATTTAAGAGTTAACTTGAAAGTTTGATAATCATCATATATATCACCCAAATAGGACCATAATAAATTCAAATGTCATTATATATCTATAGAACAACTTATAAGAAAATTTTAACATACAATAAATATATTTAAATTAATATATGTGTATTAAATATTGTATTATTTAGTTTATAATTATTAGTAAAATTTCTATATATAAAAATTCACATGAAAAATTATATATTTAATAAATATAAATTACGATTCTTAAGTTTAATAAGCATAGTTTATTTAATAAGTATAATATTCGATTGACTAAAATATAATTTTAGTTCCAAATCCACACTTTAATCTCGTTAAAATTTAACCGTTTTCCTAGTTTTAAAAAAATTGATAAATTTTGTTATTCCAGGCATCGTAACTTCTAATGTATAAATAATGATAAACAAAAATTAATTAAATCTAGGATCTAACTTAATTGGTTGAGTAGAGTGGAAGAATTATTGTAAACTTTCTCATACTATCTTTAACCCTTATGGGGGAGATCAACAAAAACAAATATAATAAACTATTACAATCATACTATCTTTAATCCGTGTAAGGGAGATAAACAAAAACAAATATAATAAACTATTAAAAGAGCTTAAGCTTAAACGTTGATGATGAATCAAAACAACATTTTAATAAAATAATCAAAAACAACATTTTAATAAAATAATATAAATTAGATTCAACCAACTGCAGTATATATTAAAAACTTATAAAGTATATAATATATATCACTAATATAATTTGATTAATCTATATTTCAAATTTAGGTTAAGTATATAATTCATTTAAATTTAATGGCATAAATTAATAATTAAGTGAATTATCAAGAAAAAATTAAGAATTACTAATTTAGCTTATAAATTCTATATTATGCATGTAAATTTATATAAAATATTGTTTGAGTATTATATTTTTATCTAGTTAAAATATGTTTTTTATGTTTTCATCTATAAGTTACTAATTAATTATTATAATTTAGTAATAAGTTAATTTATTGAATAATTTTTAGTTTTGGATTTAATGTTAGATTGTCAAATTTTTATTTATTTATTTTATTAGTTTTCTTTAAAAAAAATGTCAAACCGAAACCAATTCGATTAGAGTGATTTACCAAATCAACTTAACTGGATTTTATAACTATAGCACGAGATCGTAAGAAATATAATTTTATTATATATATATATATATATATATATATATATATATATATATTAAACAGTCATGTAATTAAAATTAACAGTATAATCTTATATATAGATCTCTTTTTTTATAGTAATAATTATTCTTTAGCTATACTATACCTGTGTAATGATAACTCTTTTAAATTTATTCTTGCAATATGTTAAACTCTTTTTTCTCTTTATTTATCTGCCTATCTATATAAAAGATATTATTCTAGCCGTATAATTCATGATTACTTATTAAATATGAATAGTTAGCTACTATTTATTAATTATAATTCTATTTAAAATATATATTAAGAAGTAATAATAAATAAATATTTCACAATATATAGTATTAAAATGTTTATATTTTAATTTTAATTAAAATTATACTTTTTATGTTATTTAATAGTATCTCATCATTAAATTAATGATGATATTAATTTATTTTTATGTTTCTAATATATTATAGAAAGTGTTTAGGTAATTAATGTGTCTATATATCAGTTGAATATATTGACAAAGATTTTTCTCTTTCTATACAGGGAAAAGAAGAAGAATTGAGGGCATCTCCAATAAAAGTAGCTTACCTAAATTGTTTATTGTATTTAACGAAACATTTTTTTTTAGTTGGATATTGTTATTAATTTGTACAGATTTGATAAAAAATTACTTTTTTTAATCATAAACAATAGTTGCTTCGTAAAAAACTTATCCATTTTTTAAGCAACTTGAATTATTATGTAGAATTACTTCAATGAAAAAATTACTTCAAGTAACTTATTAATTTTTAAGACTCTTTCTTTTTTACAAGCATCTCCTAAACATGCTTTCTTTTTTATGTAAATATTTTAAATTTTTATTATGTCTCAATTAATTCTTATTTTACTTGTTTTTCAAGGAGATATAATGTACTTTAAATAAATTATGATTGATATATAAATTTTAACTTTTCTATAAATTGGAACCTTATACTTTAATTTTATTTTAATGAATCTTTAAAATTGTTATTTTTTATACAAATAGTATTTTTATGTTTTTCTTTCAACTCATGTTTCTAAATTTATAATATAATTAAAAAATATATGAATTCAGAACTTATATATAAAAGGAAAAACAATAAAAAATTTTTAAAAAATATAGTTAATATAAAGAGTTTTAGTTTTATTTTTAATTATCAATTTGTTTATTTTGGAAAAGTAATTTATAAAACTAAAATTATTAACTATTTATGATTAAATAAATAAAATGTTAAGATTTTTTTAGTAATACAACATCAATTAAATATAAGATAATATTTTATGAAAGTGTTAAATTTTAAGAATTAATTGAGATGAAATTGAAATTTAGGCATTTAGATGGAAAAAAAGTGAATAAAATTTAAAGATTAATTTAAACAAAATTAAATTTTATGGTGGCTATTTACAAAAGGGACAGTTTAAGGGTAGATTGGGACAAAATTAAAATTTAAGGTGTCTATTTATAAGAGAAATAAAGTTTAAGGGAATTAATGCTCTTTTTTCAATATTTAAACATTATTAATTTATAAACAATTAGAAATTAGCTTATTACACTATATAAAAAAGCTTAAGTATAATTCAGTACTAAAATCATTATTATAAAATTATAAATTTAGTTACCATACATAATGCTTCCTCTGTAACAAATTTTATGTTATCCTAGGTAATTTACACTGCAGAAACAAAAAAAATGCAATAAATAAAAAATAGTTATTTATAAAATTAAGCTTAATATTAATTATTACATTAAAAATTAAAAAATATTATTAGAAATTTCTTAAAAAAATAATATTGTATTGAAAAGTCGAATATAAGTTTAGGATAAATATTTTCTTTTAAAATGCGACGCTAGATTGAGTAATTTTATTTATTTAATTATACATGCTGGTAAATGGCTTAATATATTTAACTATTTAGCAATCAACTTCCTTCTCTAAAAACATATAGTAATCAAATTTCGAACGATTGAATATTCAATTCCAATTTTCAACGACGGAAATACTTTTGATAGATTTTTTCATTTTTTTTTTTTTTAAATCTTTCATAGCTGTTCAAATTAGAAGAAAAGTATTACATGCTTCTTTTTTGAATTTATTTGCATTCTGGAAAACAGAAAAGCAACATTTCTTCATAGTTTTGGAATCAGTTTACATTAAAGAAATGCATCCATAAATGTACAAGAAATATTCAATCAGGATTCAGATCGTATCTCTTGCATTTTACAGTGGACAAGAAATAAATTTAACACGACCAGACATCAACACAAGAACCACATTAGAAAACAAAATAAAAGCAAATTTTACTGTCCAACCTGCTGTGATAAAATGGCAAAAATGAGTTTTAAATTGTTGAAACTCCTTGTTACTGTGAACGAAGGATGAAACATACTATGCTAGTACACTGCAAGGTTGTCTAATAGCTAGTAATTTGTAAAATGAAATAAATAGAATTTAAGAAATAGATATTCATGAAGAGAATCATTAATTTGGCCATGTCTCCATAACATAGATATTCGTGAAAGAAATCAGTTCCAAGAACAAACTCCTGCAAATGTAGGCCATTCAATATCACTCCCTTGACCACTGCTAGCAAAATTGCCAGGAGAAGGAAATCCAAGGTTCGAGTTTCCTCCATTGTTAGTTCCAATGAAACTTGAAATTGATGATCTCCCCACATCATTATTATTGGCTCCAAAGTTGCTTTGATGACCCCATAACCCTATATTGTTAATGGACGTTCCTTGATTTTCAGCGTGCTGCCCTAATCCCATGAAATTTCCATTAATGGTGCCTTGGGAATTATTGCTAAAGGGAAACATCATATCACTTGCACCAATTGTGCCACCAAAATTTGAATACATGTCACTGCCTCCTCCAGAACTAGAGCTTCCATAGAAAAGGCCAGAATGAGTATTAGCAGTGAAATTGGGTTGAGGCAACACACTAGACACTAAACCACTTTGATCAATGAGACCTCCAAAATTGGGTGAATTATCAATATCATTGTGCAGAGGAGAAGCTGGTGGTGTTGGAGTCAAGTGTTGGGCAGAAGGGCTAAGTTTGGCTCTAACTTTCTGCAGTTTAGCCTCCACATAACAAAGTAAACGACATATATGACTTTCATCAAAATCAGATAAGGACTTACCATCATGATGGATTTGATGCATGAAATTTGACATGTCTTTCTCATTGTTCTTCTCCTTGAGTTTGGCTAGTTGATTTTCAATCTCTTTGTTCTTCTGCTCGATGTAAAGCCGTGGTGTCACGTTTTCACTTAACCGATCCGACAAAGGATCATTCTCAAAGTTGTGGAGAAGATCTTGAGCTTTGTCATGGGATGGCCACACAGTAGGGACGTTATCACCAGGACCATGGATGATAGCACACGCATCCAAACCACAAAGAATCGTCAGATCCTCCACCTTCTTCAACAAACTTGCCCGTCTTTTTTTGTAGCAAGCTTTTCTTGCTGCTAAATTCTCAATTAGTTTTACTGCTAGCTTCTTTCTCCTAGGCATGCCTCTTTGCCTTTCTCACTACTTTCTTTTTCCCCTCTAAACTCCAACTCCACGATAACACAAGTATAAATACAAGAACTGAACTAAATAGAAACGCTACTTGCTCTCTCCATCTCTTCATCATCAGAGTATACGCGCTAATACAACATTTATGTATATATTCTTTCTATATATGCCAAGAAAATAAATTAAGTACTTATGCTTATTAAGAAAGTTTCATTAATTCATAAACATCTCAACTTTCATCGAATTAATTTTTAATTGAGTATTTCTACTATTTGTTTTTTTAATTAACTTCTTCAACTTTGTTCTTTTTTCAAATAGCATTTCATTAATTCATAAATACTATTTGTCTTAATGAAAAATTAATTACTCACATCAATTAAATTAAACATCGTCGGCAGGATATATGCTTCCAGAAAGTATTAATTATAAATATAATTGAAAAAATATTTTTTAATACTTACCAAGATATTTAGTTAAATTAAAAAAATAAGTTAATATTTTTTCTTGTCTTTTAGTTACAATTTTTAGTTAATACCAATTAAAGAGATAAGTTAACATTTTTTTTATTTCAGTCATTGCAATTTTTATTTAAAAATAATTAAAAGATGAGTTAATATTTTATTTTGATGTAAATAAGTTAATATTTTAAATTTGTTAGACAAATTTTTACTAATTAAATTGTTGTTTGTAACTTTGAGCTCACTATTGCATTAACTTTTTTCTTTCATCTCCAATAAAATATTTGTTTTACTCTTATGTCTTATTTTATTTTGTTGTTTCCTATATCTTGATAATTTAATAACTTTTATTTATATAAATTGATTACATCTGCATGTTCTAATTTAATAGTATAATATTTCTCTGGCAAAAATTTTCTCTCTCGAAAGTCAAAAGTTTTTGTTTAGTCTTTAACAATACTTTTATATATATATATATATATATATATATATATATATATATATATATATATATAATTTTAAGTTTTATAATTTTTATTTTAAAATTTTACATACTCCAACCACTTAAACTTACTAGTGAAGTAGGCAGATCCCTCCTCAATTTTAATGCAAGGTACAAATCTAGTAAAATTATCTATTGTTTAAAATTATAAATGTTTTTCAACTTGGTAAAAATATATCTATTCTATTTGAAATAAAGTAAATTATATATTATATGATCCTCCATAGCTTTGTTGTTATTATTATATTTATTTCTTAATGTTTCTATTATTTATATATATATATATATATATATTATTTATTCTAAGTCATAATTATATATTGTTACTGGCAATATCAGAATAATGTTAGATGTTTTATTTTTATTTTATTTTGTTATTACTTCTTTGTATCTCTATTTATTTTTCAAAACTTGCTAGTAAAAGGATTTGGATTTGGTGATTTATCACTCGGTAAATTTGATGATTTTCATTCAATTTGAACAATTATATTAATCTAATGGGAATTTGGATTTAAGTTGTTACTTGATAACTTTTGTGACATTCATTCATTAGATTAACCTAATGATGTATTTCTTTTAGTTATTTTAAATGTTTTTTAATTCAACATATTAATTTAGGTTTTATATTTTCAAATCATAAAGAACATAATTGTTGGGTATACTAGAGATGTTTCACTCTAACAAAATATTTTTCAAATTATGTTAAAAAATAATTGGCTGTATAATATTATAAAAATTTCTTTACAAATATTAATTTGTCATAATGTTTTTACCATGAACAATTTCTTTTACAAATTAAGAGTTATAATAGTATTTCATGATCTAATAAAATAATTTTCGTATCATTTAATCTACAAGCTCAACAACATTTTTTTTATTATTTTAAAGTATAAACATATAAAAAACTAAATTATACAATAATTAAATAAACTTTTTTAAAGTAGGTAGAAAATCTAGAACATTATATCAATCTTATGGTACATAATAAGAAAAGGTCCAACTTCAAAGTATCTGAATCTATGTTCCTAAGAATTAAACAATTATATAATGAAAGTCAAAATAAGAATTTTTTATTTTTGTAGAGTTAAAAAATAAAAGATTATTAAGTATAGTAAGAACATGTCTTTAGGTGTGTAATTTATTGTTTGAAGAATTTTTTTTCTCCCTTTCTCTTTCTTGTTTATTATATTTTGAATCTGTAATTTATATTTTTTTTTTCCTTTTTATGGGCCTTGCCCAATATATTATTGGGCGGTGGCCTTTTCTTTTTGCACCTCATTTTGGTTATTTCTACCTTCAAAATTACTACATCCCTAAACTACTATAATTTCCTTTCTCTTCTCACGCTGTCACCCTGCATGCATGCCCATCAACCTCTCTCCCTGCATGCCCATCAACCTCTCTCCCCTATGTGTGCCTTAGCCTTTTTTCATCCTTGTGACCACCTTCCCCTAACCCCTTTCCCACCCTATGCGGCCACCCCAGCCCCTTCCTTCCCCCCTTAGCCCCTCCCCCAGCTCATTTGCACTTGCGGATCAGACCCACAACATGCTCCCCCAATTGAGGATTTACTAATCTGCAATAATAAATTTGATTTTCGAATGTGCAGATCCACAAAAGTGAACACACCTAAAAAAACATTATGGATCATATGATTTATAATTATATAATACATAATTGTGGATCTTGTGATCTTTAGTGTGTCTTACACAACTATGGATCATGCGATATGTGTTTTTTTTCCTTTTTTATCATTGTGAATCACATGATTAGCAATTATGTAATTACATAATTATGTATCATGCAATCCACAATGTATTTTTATGCCTTTTTTATCTTGTGATCTCCATATCTACAATTTAGGATATGGGTTACAAATCATGTGATCCACAACTAACATGGTGATTAAGGGGAGGGGTTGCGACAATAGGAAAGAGGGGACAACTTGTGGTGAAAGGAGGAGGCAACATGCGGAGGAAGGAGACAAGGGTAGTTGAGGTAAGTAGTATTTTGGAGGTTTGTATAGCAAATATGTGGGCTGAAAAATAAAAGGATAAGGTTCAAATTATGAGTGGCAACGAGTTGGGGCAGGTACGGGTAGTGCCTATCTGCTACCCATCCCACCACAAAATATCATGTTTGCCACCCGCTTAAAACTTGTCAGATACCTATTATAAAAATACTTGAGTGGTTTTTGACAGTTTCTTTAAGCAACCTCTCGTTTCCTATTCACACTACCTCAATGTTTACAATTTGCTATAAAATCCTAAAACAGCATCACCCTATTTTACCCTAAGTTTTTTTCACAAGGATCACTCAGTTTCATGGCTGCACGCGCACCTCTACCCACCTCTTTGAAAGATTATATTAACTTCTCCATTTTGCATCCTCACCCTCTTTGAACATATATATTTTTTCACATTTATTTTTAGGAACTTCCTTTGCCATGCATGTTCAAAGATGGTGAAAATGCTATTTCAAAGAGGTGTTACAGTTGCATGTGCAACCATGAAGTTAGGTGATGCTTTGTCAAGAAACTTAGAATAAAAGAGGGTGAAGGTGTTTTGGGGTTTTCCAAACAATTGTAAGCATTAAGGGAATGTGAATAGCAAACGAAGGGGTGCTAAAAGAAATTGTCGTGGTTTTTAATACTTGTGAGTATCCACGAATACCATGAATATTTTTAAAAAATAATTTTTTCAAAAAAAATTATTTTTTACATGAACTTTTATCAAACAAATAATTTATTTGCTGAAAAATATAGAAATAAATTTATATTAGTTTCTACAAGATTAATTGGATCTAAAAAATAGATTAATATAATATATATGCAAAATATATAATATAAATAGAATTTTTGTTTTACATTATCAATATTTTTATGCAAAATAATTATATGAATTATGCACTTTAAAAAAAAGTAACATTGATAACAATGAAATTTGATAATTAATATTTTAAATTGATTTATTCACAAAAATATTATCTTTTCAAGTTAAATATGTACAGTATTTTAACTTAGCAATAGTGGGTAGTGGGGTATCCACAGAATTACCCACGTTATGAAGTGTGTAGGAAAAAATCGTATTCACAGGTAGCGAGTATCCATTTAAATTATCTATGCAGATATTTTTACAGGTTTTATCCACAAGTATCCGAGGGCGTAAATTTTTTTCCCATTCTTAGTTTAGATTCTCAAATTAAGAAAAGTTCTTCCAATGTTAGATATATCTCTATTTTCACTTTTATCCTAAACATTTCTTTAAATATCCTTATAATTATTTTTTCAAGAAAATATTTTTCAAATTAATAAATGTACCTCTTTAATATAATCTTTATTACAAATAGAGATGTGCATTGAGTTGGGTAACTCGATGACCTAATTCAACCCAAATAGATTCAAGCTTTGACCCAACCGTTAGAAAAACCTGATTCAACCCAATCATGTATGCATTGGGTGATGTGTTTTGAATTTTTAACCCAAGACTAAATCTAAACCAATCCAATCAATAATAAAAAAATAAAGATAATTATAATTACAAAATTGGATAAGATCTTATATATATTGTACTAGGAGCAATTATATATATTTTCTATTTTTAAATGAATTTTTTAAAAAAACTAACAAAAACTTTTTTTTTAATTTCAAAAAGCTTCATAAACGATATTTTTTAAATTGATTGACTTAATTGACACAACCCACTTATGGACGGATTAACTTGGATTTGATAAAAACTACAGGAACCAACCTAATCCAACCTGAGTAATTTTAATTGCGTTGGGTGACAAGTTTTTTGAAACCAATCCAACTCAACCCTTGTAGAATCATAATTACTAAAAATACCTTTTTTTAAAGCTAATGTAAACATTAATTTTATTTTATATTTATTACACTTTAAACCCTGATTTTGTACTCTTCCCCATTTGATTATTTTTTTAAGATATATTTTTCCAACACTTCTCTACCATTCTTTATTTTAATCTCATATTCAATTATTTTTTGGGATTTCTCTCATACAAATAGAATTTCTAAATTACTTTGTTAAAAACAAAAACCAAAATTTGCATGACTTTGTCCTTTGTTTTTGTAAAATTCTGACATTGTAAAGAAAATTAAATAAGTTATTTAAGGTTTACTTTTTGTAGCTTTCTCATTTATTTTTGTAAAATCATGATTTTATTAAGAAAATAAAAATTTGTTATTGTAAAATTAATTTCATATTATTTTTTAATAAAACAAAATATAATTTTTTTAAAATTTGACAGATCAACTCACCTAATAAGGAGTTATAAAGTTGGTCTAGTAACAAGATTCACATGTGGAGAAAAATGGATGAAGAGGTTGTAGGTTCGAATATCTCCACTAACAAAAAACTGATAATTTCTTTTAGCACCCCCCCATTTGCTATTCTCTCACACTCAATCTTTACAATTTTATGTTAAACCCCAAAACATCCTCACCTCTTTTATTCTAAGTTTCGTGACAAAGCATCACTTAGCTTCACGGCTGCACATACACCTCTACCCAATTTTTGAAAAAGCAACCTCACTTACTTCAAACATACATGGCAGAGAAAGATCCTAAAAATAGAGGTAAAAAAATATATATGTTCAAAGAGAGGTGGGTAGAAGTGTGTGTGTAACCATGAAGTTGGGTGATGCTTTGTTAAAAAAACTTAGGGTAAAATACAGTGAGGATATTTTGGGATTTTGTAGAAAATTGTAAATATTGAGGCAGTGTGAATAAGAAATGATGGGTGCTAAAAGAAACTGCCCAAAAAGCTTACACATTAACAATTGATATTTGGCTAAAAACTCACCTAATGGCAAGCCAAACTGAGTTGTCTGGTCCATCCTAGCTATGGCGGGCTAGTCCATCCTAGCATGTTTTTTTGGGCTAAAAGGAGGAAATTGAGAGGGTTCAAATGACTTTAAACAACCAAAATAATATGAGGTATGAATTGTTTTCGCAAATACATTTTCTGATTTTTACTAAAAACAAATTTTTGAAACAAGCTTAATGAAATATGGTTTGGATCAAAATCTTTGCAGTAGTTTGAGATTTAATGGAAATTGACCTTTTATCAAATCACATGCAATAATATACAATACAGATTCAAATTATATCATAATTAATATTTTCATGTAATTCAGAATTTTAATGACAACAGAAGCAACAAAGTATTATATGTAAAGATAAGATATGATAGAGAGGAAAAGAAAAACATAGAGCGATTTATACTGGTTCACCCAACCCAGGCTACATCCAATTTGTTCCAATCTCAAGGAAACCCACCTTGGACAAAACCAATCACTAGAATCAATTAGAGTTATACAACAAACTCACATGCATATGACACCCACACATGCACTTTCTTGAACACCTATAAAGAAATATGATTCTAACACATGCATGAACAATACAATCTAGGAAACCTACCTAGACAATCAATACAACAAAATAAAACTAAAAGAATGAAATCACCTATAAAGATTCATACATAAATTAGTGTAACATGTTTTATCACCATATATTGCAAAGAAACTTTGAACATCTTTGATTCTTGGAAGATCTTGTTGATTTTTCTTTGTTCTTGTTGCAACAGAGGTTTGATAGCCTTTTCTTTTCTCTAGAAACTCAGAATTTCATTCTCCAAATGATTTTCAAAATATGTTGTTTGTCATATGAAATTTTGAGTTTCTCATTTTTATATGAAAAGCTTAAAACACCATTTTAACAGATTAAATTATCATTTAATCGATTAAAACGTTCTTCGTACAAGTCCAGAACAAGCTCGATCAATTTAATCGATAATTATAAGTATTGAATTGATAAAATCGTTCATCGCCATGATCAAGTCAGCAAGATCAATTTAATCAATTAATTCAAGTAGCTAATTGATTAAATGAATCAGATAATCGATTATGAGCTGATTTAATAAATTAAAACAGTAGCTCTGCTTCCTTAATCCATTAAGTCACTTCTTAAAGCAATTAACTACATCCTCTTGCAACATCAATGGGATTTAGTATTTCTAAAACGTTTTAGGGATCATATAATCCATTCATGTATGACTTAATCAATGCTTAAGATGAATCAAGATCAAAGATAAACTCAGTTAATTTGAATCAAGACAAAACTACCTATATGGATGCATGATATGCTTCACATACATTCAACCAATATAAACTATAACATCCAACCCAGGAAAAGCTAGCGTTCATCATCAATACTAAAGTGTTATAAAATTAATTTTTTACTTCTTTGCATCCTTGAGAGAATGTCCAATAGAAATTTGTTCAACATATTAGATAAGATCTTATAATTATTCAACATATTACACTATTGTTTTACTTTTAGATTTGAACTATTACTATTATTTGCATTGATAACAATATTTTGAGCTAGGATATGCTTTATGAATTGAATTATAAGAACATTATTTGTCAATTTTAATATTTTTTTTAGTTTAATATTTTAATTGTAGTTATGAGTTTCTATTTAGTTTTACTTACAATAATTATATTGTATATTTTTATGGAAATTGTTGTAAAGAATCTAACAAAAACTATTTTGGAATTTTATTTTTAAAAAATATTTTTAAATCATTGATTAAATTTACCCAATAATTCATGAGTGGATTAGATTGAATTGAGTTTAAAGTAGATATTATACAAAGTCAACCTAACTAAGTCAAACAATTTTACTAGTATTGGGTGATGGGTTTCACCAAACTAGACCCAACATAACCCTGTATAACCATATTTGAAATTACTTACCAAAACTTCATATTTCCAAAAATAATTCCTGAAAGTTTCTAAAGTGTTACTATCTTTTAAATACCTCTCACAATTACATAACCCTTTTTTTCGGGTTTTTCCATTGTGTTTTTTTTCCCTCTTTCGCGTTATGTACCTTCCTTCAATTGTCTTTATTTGTTTCTTGCTCAGTTTTTTGCTTTGATACTAGGGTTCTTTCTCCCTCCAATGTTTATGATTGAACAATCCTATTTAATCAACTGGAGCGACTCTTAGAGTCATCCAAATTAAAAAACAAATATTAATTTTAAGTTATCTTCACTACTATTTATTCTTATTCTTGATTTTGGTATTCTCATTGTCACTGACTTAAATAATTTTCAAGTTTTTTTAGTTATGTGCATAAAGAAAATGAAAAAATTAAAAAAAAATCCAGATAGTACTTTCCAGTCCAGAAAAATCATTTTCATTTTGGAAATTAATTTTCGGAACAAAAAATCTAAAAAATGTGTTCCATAAAGTATTTTCTGAAAGATACTTGTGTCTCCTGGAAATTACTTTCGGTACATGCATAAGAAATTTTGTGTTCCAAAAAATACTTTTCGATGTCGTAAAATATAAAACATTGTTCCAGACGGTATATTTCGTAACATTAAAGGTTGTATTTTTTATATGTAAAGATAGTTTGGTATAAAAAAACTATTTATAATAAAAAATAATAATTAAAAATTAAAATAGGGAATGAAGTAGTAAGAAAAGAGAGTAAAAATAGAAAATTCCAGTTAAAATGGACTTGTCTCCCATGGAATCGCAAAAAACTAAATATGTCAAAATGGGTCAAGACCTAACCAAATTGGAAACAAAACTTATGTAAGCTTAGACGAAATGAAATAAGAAAAGAAAAAGACTCATTTCTCTACATTTCCATAAAGTCATTAATATATCTTTTCTTATTTTATTTTAAATATTTTTTAAAATATGTTAAAGACACATCTCCTAATTGATATTTCGTATAATATAATGATTAATATATATTTTTTATAATTTCCCAACATCCTCTCAAACCTAAGCAATTATTTCCTCTCAAAATCTCATAGTACATATCAACCATAACTTTTTTTATATTTCGTATAATTGATATTTCGTATAATTTTTTATAATGGCTTATATTAAAACAATTTATTTAAAGATATCATTCACCTTTTTCATCATAACTTGCTGTATACCAACCCACCATTATTAGTGCTGCCTCCATTGTCACTGTGGGTGGTAGTAGTGATGATGGTAGTGGTGGTAGCGACAGCAATGAGGATGCCGGTGACACTAACAGTGATGGTTGTGGGGGGTGCAAGTGGGTAAATGTTGAAGGAGACACATGATATTTTTAAGTAAATTGTTTTAATATCAGTCATTATTTTTAATCTTATAGTTATTATTAATTCATCTCATTTCTCATAATAAATATTTTTCTCATTTGATACGCTCTTTTTCTCTATATAGAGAAAAGAATAAATGGGGAAGAATAAAATTCATTCACAATTTCTTTTATTTACTATAAGTGAAATTGTTTGAGAGAAAAATAAAAACAATCACCATGATATCAAAGAATGAGTAAAAATTTCACATAGGCATAAAATAAAAATAAGGTTTAAAGAATAATAGGGAAGATTTGGAAAAATATACCTTAAAAATAATAAATTAAGAATACAAATTAGAGTTTAATTAACAAAACTAAAATAAATACTTAATTAAGTTTTTAATCCCTAAAATTTGAGGAAATACTGTTTTTCTTGAAAATTAATTGTTTTTTTTATGTTGTTTGTATCGCTAATGTTATGTTGATACATGCAAAGCATGAGTTTCCAAGTAAACTACATTTAGGAGGTGAATTTTAATTTCTAACGTTAATGTAAACTTTCGTTAGTTATCTCAGTAAATTTTTAATGTCATTGTGTGAAGAACAATGACGAAAAGTAATTCAAGGATTAAAATAATTATTTTTAAATTTCAGGGATAAAAACAGGATTTCCTTAAATTTTAGGACAAAAAACTTAATTAAGCTTATGATTTATATTAATTTTATTAAAAATGGTATGTTAGTGATAAAGGTTAGATAAAAAGAAAAATATTATTTTCAGTGTTTTCAAAAATTAAAACTATGTAAAAACTTAATAATAATATTGTAATTATAATAAAACTATATATAAGTATATTTTCAACTGTACATATAAATATTTTATAATATTTTTACTAAAATTAATTAAACTTAATAATATTATTTTAAAAATATAAAATATCAAATAAAAACAAATATATTTTTTTAATGTTGAAAATTAAAAAAGAAAACAGTTTTCATAAAATGAAAACAGAAAATATTTTCGACACCTAAACAAAATGACATGGAAAATGCTCTCTAATATAGAAAAACATTTGTTTGTCATATACATGTCTCTCTAAACATGATATGGTAGACACACTTTTAAAAAGTTGTCACTTTATGAAAAAGCTTAAATACAATTGATGTTCACAAAATTTTCACTTTTAGACATTGTGACTTCGTATTTTAAAATTGCGACATTATTTTTTAAAATTTTAAAAATATGTGAATTGATATTCTTTTCGAGGGTAAAAAAATGTGGCATATAATTCTAAAATATTAAATTAACCATTTTATTAAATAGTAATTATATGTCATGTCACTTAATTTCTTAACGTGGCGATCATGACACTCACGAGTCACAATTAACAATTAACGGTTAAGGTTGACAATCCAAAAAAGGTATCAATTCATATATTTTTAAAATTTGAGGGTATAATATTAAAATTTTAAAATATGAAGACACAATGTCTAAAATAAAAAAAAATTAGAAACATTAATTATATTTAAGCTTTACAAAAAATATGATGAAATAATAAATAGTAAAAGAATATTACATCCAAATAAAAAATACTATCCGATACATTAATTATAAGTATAACAAAACATAACATAAATTTTTATCTTAAATATAAGTAAATTTTAAATAATTTGACCTTATATATTGTTTATGAAAAATTATTTAATCTTATTTAATGATATCATTTGACTGAAAATTTAATAATATTTTTTTCTTCTTGATATCAATATGTATTGAAAGGTTTTGTAGGGTATATTTAGATTAAAAGTCTTAGACTAATCTTTTGAGATACAAAAATTTTTAAGGTTGATATTTTTAAACAAGTATTTTTTCGTACGCACGGATGAAGATCAACCTTGATAAAATTTAAGGAGAAAAATTATTTACAATTTATGCTACACCATTAGTAAGTTTCTTGGAAGATAATTTAGGAAAAATAATACTTATTTTATTTAGAATTAATAAAATTAAATAATACCAACAGTGTCTAGCTTAAGTAATCATTTACAGTAGTTCTACGAAACTCAAAAAGAGGATGGTCTTATGTGAAGAAATAACCTGTGATTAAAAAAAAAGTTACTGTTGCCTTTTTATATGCATGACATGATTTTAGACCAACATGGCTTCCAATATTATGGCGCAGTAAAATAATTTAACTTTTAATGCTACTCATGCATGCATTTGTTTTAAAGCTTTATAATTAAAAAAATGGAGAGAAAAAGTTAAAAGCATTCACTTTTCTCTCCTATTATTGTTCATAGAACTCGATAATTTGAGGTTTATGTCTATCACGACCTCATCCAACTAGCATTATTTGATAGTATAAAACCTAGACTAATTAATTATCGAACACCTATAAGGCATGGTTAGGGAGAAAGGTTATAAAATTGAGTTGTGCTTGCACACAACTTTTAGTAGAAAAGGAAACCAATATCAGTTTTAATTTACCCTAAAATATTATCAAGCATCATCATCCTTTTTGACGTATGAGGATAATCTCTCATGTAGCGAAGGTTGATGCTAACTAGTTCTAAACGTAATATAGATAAAGTAGAATGTGATTTCATCATCTATCTCATAATAAAATTTTATTTGCACTTTGTAAATTTGAAACCTCAAATTATCAATCATCACATACATAGTAACATCCCCGATGATATCAGAAACTTAGGGAACAAGTTTACTTCTGTGTTCCTACTAATTAATTAACGAACACCTAGTTATCATATCTATTAATTATACATTAGAGGTAATGTATACTTTTCATAATATACTAAAATATCAATAATTTATCTTATTAATATTATTTTAATAAATTTTTTATATAACTAATTAAGATAATATATAATTATAATTTAATTTGGATCCTTTGAATAAATCCACATGTAATATAAAATTATTGAATAATGTAATATTTATGTTACATTAGTTTTATTGAATGGTGTAAGCTAAAAGTCAACTAAAAAATTTCAATTGAAATTAAATCCCCTAAAATTAGTTAGGTCCTAATCATCACTATTATGATTAGAGCATTAAAAATGTTCAACAAGTCGAGCAAGGTTGGACCCCTTAAATTGAGTCAAGCTAGGTCAAAAAACTATGGCTTAAAAACTAGAAGGCTTATTTGGCTTAGTATTTATATATATATATATATATATATATATATATATATATATATATATATATATATATATATAGATATATATATATAAATTAATGAAAAAAAAATCAATTGAGTTAATCTTATGAGACAAATAGATCATACAAAAACCAATAAATTAATGACTTAAAGAAATTGAGCAAACCCAACTTCATCGGTTACATACTTTGTGGGTTGGGTTGGTGAGTACATTTTATAGTTCTAGTTAATTAGATGACAATGATAATAGAGATAATATGATTATCCATGATAAGAATATAATGGAACAATAATAATGATAACAAATAAGATTATAAGGATATTTTTATCTCTAGATTTTATTTAGATCATAGAATACCTTTTTGTGATCCTATAATGTCACATGTATTTTAAGATTTTCTTTCTTTTTCTTCTAATGGAAGATATGATATTTAGGATCTTAAGATATTTTGTAGGGTCTTATAATGGACCCACTATTTAAATTTTATTTATAATTTATTTTTTGAAAAATTTTTAAATTTATTTTAAAAACTAAAATTAATTAATTAAATTAATAAAAAAATAAAACATTAAAAAATTATATTTAAAATAAAGATAATTTAACATTGACATTAAATTTAATCATTATTATTGCATAAAAAATGCATAGTTAATAAAATGAACATGCGCATTTTGTTTTTTATCAAAATGCACATTCTCATCTTCTTTTGCTAATATACACTATTTAAACAAAATGTGCATGCACATTTTATAGGTCTACAGATCTTATCAGATCTTGTAGAAGACTCGATCTCCATGACACCCGAAATCTTTCATTGTAACTTTAATGGAAGATCTATCTCAATTTTAGATCTTGATAAGATCTTTGGGTAAGACCTTGCCCTAAATAGGCTCTAATAGTGGAGTTTCTTATTTGAATGGTGAGTTTTAGAAGATTACATAATTGACTTATATTTCATTTATCTTATTATTAAAAATTATTTATTTATTAACCTCACAAGAAAATAAAAAAATAATTAGTTATCAATAACATATGTATTAATTTTCAATTGCATTGAATAAATTATTTTAAGCTAAGTTAAAATGGTCATGAATACTTTTATCCTAAAATTAGAATTTTAAATTAGAATATTTTTATTTTATATTTATTTAATAATTTTTTATAGAGAAATGTTATTGTTAATGAGTTAATTTTATTTTCTTCTCAAGTAGACTTTCTACTAGATCAACCTTATATGTATATTTAGTTTTCTTATCATGTATATTTTAGAATTATTTATTATCTATCTTAAATATAATGTATATCCAAAAGCTTCTGTTTATTATAAATTTTAAAATGTTTATGCATTATAAATATAGTTTAATGATAAATATTAATAGTATAAAATTGTGTTACACTATTAATCAATTATTGTAGGTGTGATTTTTAAAATAGTTATGAAAATAATAAATTTGACCATATATATAAAATGAGTTGTCATTAGATAATTATGTCTCATTATTTTATAGACATAATGATTTATGCGCTGTTAGTGTGAAAAGTTTTACATTGATATTTAATAACAAATCTCTTTATGTATGGTAAGTTTGTTAGATTTTAATTACCAATTAATACTTTAGAAATCATATAAATGAACGGTTATAATTAAATGTCAGTGTAAGATTTTTTTTTTTTACAATATTAGTGCATAGAAATTAAATTCTATTTTATATTGTAAATGTTAAACATCATAATTGATATTAGAATTTAAGAACATGAGAGTGGTGTGAGTGAAAAAACAATAACGTTCTTGAAGTTGTAAGGGTTAGAACTAGAATATACTTCGTCTTAGGCAGCACATGTGAAATTGAAAATTAGGAGAGTTAAAATTGAAGAGAAGACTGATTCACCAGTACAAAAATATATTTTTTATCAATAATTTTTTAACAGTATTAACTAGAGAATAAAGATTAAAAGTGAATTAGTACTAAAAAAATATTTTTAAATTTTAAGGAATAAAAATGGTTATATGTGAAATTTTAAAGATAAAAAATTTATTAAAAAAGCTATACTTCTTCATTGCCGACAAAAAAAAAAAAGAAGTAAATAAAGAAAAGAGAAACAGTAAAGATGCCTATGCGTACGTGATGTTTAAAGTTTCAGTTAGCTTTTTGTCCCAAAGTCTCATGAATAATGATATATAGTTGAGTAAACATTGAATTCACTGTTCCCATAATAAAATTCAGTCCTTTTTTATTTGTACGCAATATTGAATTGAATTCAGTCCTAAAAGATTTATTTAGCTAATTACTTTAATAACTTCATGAATTAATTTGAGTGGTTAACAATCTGTTAAGATTAAGTTATTATAAGCAGTAAAAGAATTAAGTTATTACAATCTTTTTAGAAATTAATTATGTATTAAATTGAAATAAAAATAATTATTGAAAAAAGACTAGCTAAAATATATAATTTTATAATAAAAAATGTTTAATAATTTTAGTTTTTTTGGTTCAAGTAATTGTTTTGAGTAATTATTATGAAGCAAATTATAACAATATTCTTAAAATTTAGTGTAATTAAACATATATTTAATTTCTAATTTTTTAATAATTATTTTCATATCTTAAAAGTTGTTAGTGTAAGATTTAAAAATAATACTAGTATAATGTTTTGAAACATGTAGATAATGTTAATATAATATTTTATAACTTAATAAGAGATTAGTATAAAAAAATAAAATTATGTATACTTTGATAAAAGTTAAGAGACGGTATTTGTAATTTGCTTTATAATTTATTAGACATCTTCTAAGTTATATATCAACAGACATTTCATATATTTAATTAATAAAGTTTAGAGTTATATTATTTATATAAATATATTTTTATAATTATTTGTTTTATTTTTTCATCTCATTATTAATCTTTTCATATAGTTTTTTCATCTTCTTTTACATCGAATGTTATACGAAGATAAATTACATGTAAATATATTTTAAGTAATTATAATACAAGGATCGATGTTGTGCACACATAACTTGCTATGACGTAGTAAAAAAACTAATCATATAATAATATGTATGTTTTAGGGATAGACAGAAACCAAAAAGTAAAAGGAAAAAAGTTTTACGCATGTATTATAAATAATTGTATAGAAGTTATAGTATCCATTTTATTTAAAGACGAGAGATTACATGAATGGTGTATTCCAACTGTTCTGATCATAATCATAAATATTAAATTTGCTAATAGATAGGTGGTGACTTAATACTGTAATAAATACTTATGAATGGTGAAAATAATATTAGTTTTATATATAAACGTTAAAAATGAAGGTGTACGGATAGGGACAAATTAAACTTAGAAACCAAAATGGGATGAAGGGAAAGTTTAAGGAATGAATGGAGGTCTCTATCTGGACACCACAACCTGTTTTTGTTTTGTATTGAACAAAAGATGTCTGGGCCTATCCACGCCTAAAGCTGTGGATGGATCCACATAATGCAAATGTAATGTAATGACCAAAATACCAACCTCTTTTTTCTACGTGCCCTTACACTAGATCTCCACTTGGATCTCTAATCTTTCTGCACTATACTCTTTTATGCTTCTTTTTCATCTTCTATTTTTTAACTTCACTCATAATATTTTTAAAATGTCTAGTTTTCCCACATTTCTTCATAAAAGGTGGTGAAATCAATTTTACTAATAATACTAATACACTAATATCTATCTACAGGAATTTAATTAATAATAGTAATATATAGACTCAGTCAATACTTCATACTTATTACCCGGTTAAATAAAATATTGACACAAGTCTCGATTTTTAAAAGTAATAATTTATTTTTTAAAAAAAACATTTCACGGATTTTCAAAACAAATAAACAAATAATTATTTTCGTCAAATAAATTATTACATATATATTAAGAATTCATATTGTGAACGATGAAAGGGAATCAATTTTCCGATTTACAGTTAATATTTCTTATTAGCGTTAGACTGTGAATAAAATGAAATAATTATCGGTTTTGTTTTCTTTAATTTCAACTCTTTTCGTACAATAAAAATATTTATTTTATATCATGATTTGTTTTGTTTCTTTTTAAAATATATTGTAAATCTTATATATGTTTCGAAAACTTCTTTTTGTTTACCGAACAGTAGTTTATAAATTAAAAGGCAGAACATTATGCAAGGATATCGCACAATAGTTAACTATATAAATATTTAGATTTAGAATTTTCCTTTATTGTCTGGGCTTGGTTTGAAGAATTAATTCCTCTAATCACTGAATTGATGAATATTCTTTTTTTGTTGGGCTAGTACGATCGGATCTGATTCTTTGTATTTGTTTTTTCATCATAGACAAAAGATCTACTATATCTTCCTAAATGAATATATATATATATATATTTCATGCACTGCATAGAAAGTAAAAGGGGTTAATTACGTAAAAGGAAAAGAATGTGGAATACACCCTATACAGCAACCTATGTGTTAAAAAGTTAAAAGAAAACACTAGCAAACACTAACAACAAAGTTGTTGATTTGTCTAATATTGGACTTTTTCCCCCTAGATGTATTTTTTTTAAACAATTCCAATTAAGTTATTATTATCAAATTAAACACAAAATTGAACATATCTCTAAATGAAAATTCATATATTAATTCATTATATCATGAATGATTAATTAGTTATTAACCTATTGAAGTCCAATATGTATTAGATCTAACAGCGCAACCTTTTTGGGGATTATTAATTATATTTACAGGCACCCTAGCTTTTATAAAGTAGCGTTTATATTCTGTCCAGATTGCAACAAATTAACACACTCAATTATATTTACAGGCACCCTAGTTTTTTCAAAGCAGCTTCATATATGCATTTTATGCCTACCTCTAAGATTGTGCAATGCAGGAATCGTGCTTGAAAACTCCACTTATAAAGAATGACCATGCTTTAGTTATGCATCGCGCCATGCATAAAGTTGCAATAAAAAAGCCCATTATTAACATTAAAGCGTATAAGAAGAACAAAAGAGGTTTTCATAAAGAATAGTTTGACTATATATTTTTAATTCTTTTTAGTTTTTTTTATTCTCCTTTCTCTGAGAGACAGAGAACCTTGTGAATTAAATTGTTAAAACAAGTCGTTTCATCAACCTGTAAAGTCAAACATAAAAATGGGTTAACCAAATTCGACCCATATTTAATATGGATTGGCATTTCAATATAACATTTATCATCTACATTTTATATCAAGAATTTGAGTTTTTTATTAAAAATTAAACTCTTCCGATATAATATTTTCGAAACGTGTTCAAGTTACAATGAAAATGGCGAATTTGTGATTATCATTAGGCTTCATAAATGAAGAAAACTATATTTATTTTTTTATAAGCTAATACCCTCCAACAAAAAGAAAAGAAGCTTCAATTTGTCTAATTTCGCTTGAAAAGGAGTGTTGATTCTGGATTCATATTTTGCCCGTGAAAAACTGTTAAAAACACAATTCATGCCTTCGGTACTTGTAAATATAAATATAATCACACCTTTTTTTTTTTTTGAAAGGCTAAACATTTATTCAATAACAGAAACAAAATGTTTCTAAGAAAACATACACCTTACATATGCCTTCATATGATATTTGGAGCATATCAAAACTAATCCACCTATTTCATGTTTAATAGACACAATATAGGATTGACGTACCAATCCGAGAAGACGCACCCCCTATTGAACCCAATAGAATATGATAACCATTTCCATGAAATCAATTTTATGCACATCATAACGTCAATGGAATCCACCGGTATATTATAAAAAACAATCTGGTTTCTAGTAATCCAGATGCTCCAGCATCCAACAAGCCAGAACACATACCTGCACTTCTTCCTTCGTTTTCCAACCACCCATGCTGATGACCAAAGGAAAAGCTGATACAAATCCCCCGGAATGGGTCCCTGGATTCCCAGCCAGCTAATGATATTATTCCACATCATTTGAGCCTTGGCACACGTTAAAAACAAATAATTGCGATCTTCAATAGCATTGTTACAAAAGACACACCGTACATCGTCAGGTGGAATAGTAACACCTCTCCTCAACAGATTTTGGATGGTTGGTAATCTATTTAACAACAGTCTCCATGAAAACGCAATAACCTTGGAGGGCATGTTATCTTTCCACATTCGTGTCAGAACTTTGGGTTCCACCTCAATCAGTCTGGATGAGATTTGTTGCAAATGCAGAACCGAATAAGCCCCGGCAACTGAAAAGCTACCATCCGAACTAGACAGCCAACTCCATCTATCATCCGTATAATCTACAATAACCACTGGCTACAGCACACTCTGTAACATACGGATCTGATCTTGTTCCCATACAAAAAGCTCCCTTCTCCATACCCAAATCCACCCGCCAGATGCTTCCTTTTTGTCGCTAATAGCAATGCCTTTATCTACCGCTAGCCCATATAGCCTGGGAAAGCTTAAGCTGAGGGGACCATCTCCTATCCAATTCTGCTCCCAAAATAGAGTATCCTTACCGTTCCCAATTTTTCTAATGGCATTATTCTGAAACCAATCTGGCATTCCGGCTTTCGGTCCATCAATATTCCATACATCCCTCTACCACTGGGAAACTGTAGATAAATTCTACGGTCGTTCATTGAGTTTGTATGTCTGGCCATATCTACCTTCCAACAAAGTCGCCCATATTGCGTTTGGCTCTGTTAAGATCCTCCACCGCCACTTTGCCAGTAAACTCAAATTGAAGTCCCTTAAGCACTTTACCCCCAAACCCCCTTCTTCCTTTTTCCGACACACATTTTCCCAGCTAACCTATGCAATTTTGGTCTCCTAGTGGTTCCCTCCCCACAAAAAGGAGTGCTGTAAGCCGGTCATGACTTTTAAGACTTTCTTAGGCACCTTATAGAACGAGAACAAATACAGCGGAAGACTAGACAGTACAGAATTAATCATAACTAACCTTCCTGCAAAAGACATATGTTTTGCCCTCCAAACGGCCAATTTCTGCTGAAATTGCTCGATGACTGGTAACCACGTATCTACCTTCCTCGGGTTCGCTCCCACCGGAATCCCCAGAAATTTAAATGGTGGTGAAAACACAGCACAGTTCAGAAGGTTGTTGACAGCGCTTGTAAATGAGATATCTACATTTAGCCCAAAGAATTTGCTTTTGCTATAGTTTACCTTTAACCCCGAAGTCAGCTCAAAACCACGTAGTATAGCCTTCAAGTACCACACCGACTGCAAATCAGCCTCCCCCATCATAATGACATCATCTGCATACTGCAGTATTGAAAACTTTGCCTCTTCAGTAACCTGTATCTCCTTAAACACCCTTTTCCCTACCGCTGTTTTGAACAGTCCAGATAAGGCTTCAGCTACTACTAGAAACAGAAAGGGGGAAGTGGGTCTCCCTGCTTCAAGCCTCTCCCCAGCCTAAATTCCTCCGTTGGACTTCCGTTGACTAGAATGGACATGTGACTGTTCCTGATGATGCTACTCATCCACTTCCTCCATTTACTCCCGAACCCCAACCTTGCCAACATATAATCCAGAAAATCCCAATTCACCAAATCATATGCCTTCTGAAAATCCACCTTAACACAAGAAACATGATTTCCTTTTGCGTTTAGCCCAATCAACTATCTCATTTGCTACCAGTACCCCATCCAGTATCGATCTACCTGGCAGGAAGGCTGACTGGCACTTAGAGATTAAATTCCCCATAACTTTCTTCATTCTCAGAGACAACAATTTGGAGACAATCTTTTGAAAGCTGGAAATTAAAGAGATTAGTCTATACTGAGCTAACCTGTCTGGCCTTTTCGCCTTAGGGATCAGAGTAACAAAAGATGATGTCACACTCCTTGGTAGTACTCCTGAATGGTGAAATTCTTGAACTGCCTTTACCACGTCGGCCCCTATAATTTCCCAGCATGATCTATAAAACTGGAAACCAAAACCATCAGGGCCCGGGCTCTTCTCACCCTCACAGGCCCATACTGCCTCCTTTATCTCCTCCGATGAGAAAGGCTCCTCTAGCCATTCTCTCTGCTGATCATTTAGCTGATTGAAAGTCACCCCATGCAGCCTTGGTCTCATCTGTTGTTCCTCCTTAAAGAGCCCGGTAAAATGATTATACACATGATCCCTAATATTCTGAACTCGCTCCACCCAACCGACATCTGTTTTGACTGCCAGTAGGGAGTTTGCATGACATCTTTCCTTAAAGCATTTGTGAAAATAGCTTGTGTTGCTATCTCCGTTTAGAACCCATTTCACCCAAGATTTCTGTAGCATGGAGTGTTCCATTTGCCTTGCCTTCCCCCAATACTCTGCTAAGATACCTTGTCTTTGCTGACCGCTCCCATTGACCCCTTGGCTTAACTGATGATCCACCATCTCCAATTGTAAAACTTTATCGGTCAAGAATTTCTCGTCTTTGTTCCATTTTTCTTCTTTCCACTCTTTAATCTTCAACTTCAGACCTTTTAATTTACTTGCCAACTGATGCATCCGCCAACCGTGACTCTGTTGTGTAGTCCAAAACTCTTTTACAAGATCCATAAAACTTTGCTCCTGTAGCCAGTAATAAAAAAACTTGAACGGTTTAGGGCCCCAATTCTGTTTATTCACCTCGGTTAATATCCAGCAATGGTCTGAAAATTCTCTAGACCCTACTCTTTGCGCTATGACTCCCCACTCCTACATCAAATCTGGGGAAAATAGAAACCGATCCAACCTACTAGATGACTCCCCATTCGGGGCTATCCACGTTGCTCCTTTTCTGATGATTGGAATATCCAATACGCTCATTGATTGAATAAAGAATTTGAAATCAGACATCTCAATTGTAGAGTGAGAACTAGATCTACCTTTAAACTCACTCGTGTCTAACACAGCATTGAAATCTCCTCCAATTACCCAATTAACCTCCGGAAATCCTCATTTCGTCATCATCAAATCATCGCACACTTTCCTTTTCCCTTGTACCGAACATGGGGCATATACATTAACCACACAGTTGACTGCCGACGAGGTTGTTCCTCTAAAGCCAACTCCAACAAACCCCAACCCTTGTATCACCCAGGCCACCTCCAAGATATGCTTCTTCCACACTGTCAGACAGCCTCCACTGAGTCCTGCTGACGGTAAAATTTTCCACTCGCACCCTGTCGTCCCCCATAACTCCTTGACCTCCCAATCACTTACCGTCTTGCATTTTGTCTCCTGTAGTAAACAGATATCGATGTCTTTATCATTTAACAATCTCCTAATCCTTCTTCGCTTGGCCCGATCTCGGAACCCCCTCACATTCAAAGATAAAATCTTTATTTAGTTGTTTCTATCACTCCTCTTATCCCTTCTTTCTTTCTCCTCCTTATCCCTCGTCTCCATCCTTGTTAACTGCTGTATATATATTTTTTCGGATTGTTTCCTGGATATTCCGACTTCTTTCAGAGCCTTCCATATTTTTGCTGCTTCTTCCTCGTCATCACCTTTCCTTTCCTCGTCTTGATTTGGCTCATCCCAATGCCCTCGCCTCATTACTTCATTCCCATCAAAGCTGTTCCTTCTTAACTGCTTCCATATGGATACCTCCCTCATTTTCCCTTGATCTCCTCTGGACACTACTTTTCCCCCTACTAGTACCCATTTTTTATGGTTATATGGTAAAGTAGAAATAGATTCTGTTTTTCCGTAATCGCTATTTTCTGTAATTTCATCTTTCCCTCCGAGTCCAATATCCATTCCGGAAAACTTCTGTCCACTATCCGTATATTCCTGTAGGGACTGAAGTGGCTTTCCTGCTGAGTCCGCACCCATTTCCCAGCCTCGAGCACACTGTGAGTGCCCAGAAAATTCGCCCGCCTGAAGACCCAGAGTGGGTGGGCCTCCAGCTACCGCACACGGTCCAGAATGAAGACCCTCAGTGAATGGGCCCGGAAAGGAAGCCCCAGCTCCCGCGCACTGTCTATTTAAGAGAGCCTCTGTCTGTCGGCCCAGTTCGCGAGTCGGAACAGCCCAAGCCGTCAGATCTCCCGCGTGACCAAGCAGCTGACGCGTCGCCTCTCCAACGATCGGATTGGCGCACCTCGATTCTGGCACCCGTCACACTGCCCGAGGAGACCGCGTGCCTCGCGCCTCGTGCAACGCAGACGCGGGTCGTACCTGTTGACTCGTCTCCTCAGTTGGCAGACCTCGTTTCGCGTGCAAGCCCTTCTTCTTCTTCCTGCCGGTATATGCCTAGCTTTATGGTACAAACCTCTCTGTCTGCAGCACTTTCCTCATTCTCCCTTGTTGCCCTTCTGCATCCTCTACGAAAATCACCTACTCTGTTCTTCTTTCCCAAATCATAGTCTGAGTCTGTGCGTGAAATCTGGGATATTGTCCCCTTTGCCATTTCTTCTCCTAGCTGCCAATCCTGACATTTCTGCTCACCGCCGTCGACGAGTTGATCTACAGCAGCCCGACACCGCCCGATCCCTACCTCCGAGGAACAACTTCCAGATCTCGGCCGGTGAGTGTCTTTCACCACCGAGTCACCTTCTTGCCTGAGACCCGGAGCCCTTTGTCCGGCGTTCCTCTCCTGCCCTTCACTCGTCACCTGCCGATCTCCCTTGTACAGCATCTCCTGTTTCAGCTCAACCAGCCTTCTTTCCGCCTCAACCGATACATCGAAATCTTCCTCCCCCTGGCAGGAGCTCATTTCAGAGGTATAGGTAGTCTGTGCCGGACTCTGCTTTAACTCATTTACCTCTTCGACCTCCGTTATCCTTATATCAAACTCCCACCCATCAATGGACACCCGAACAGTTTCGTCGAGCCTCTTCATGTCCCTTCTGGACATCACCAACTGTGCTACATCGAAGCGTTCTTCTTTGTTTGTGATCTCCTCCGTATATAGCAACTCACCAAATGGTGCGAGTAGAGTAGAGAAGAAATTTTCTTCCCAAACATGTAGCGGAATCCCATAACAGTTAACCTTTACCCTCCTGTCCGTGTCAACCATCCCCGGCTCCCATCTCTGAATCCCAACAAACCACTGTTCGAACCATAGCTGTTTCCCTTTCATGATCTCTTGGAGTGACACCCCCATTTCCAACTCTAGCAATACCTTATTAGTCCCCATAGGATTTGCACGTATACTATAGATGCCGTGATTGTTTAGAAAAGATTGCGTCCTAAATGTGGACCCTCTTTTACGTACTTCTCCCACATAGGCCCTCTGAAGCCGAATAACATTCTCCGCTGGTGCTGTGTACACAAGCTTCATCTTTGAGTCTTCCCTCTTCCCAGCCTCTTGCCGCACGGTTTTATTTTTTGGCCCCCCAGGTGCACTGACAGCCGATGCATATGATTTCCCGGGGTTTACGTTATACACCTTCTGTTGCCCCATTTTCCCCGCCTCAGTAGAGTAAGCATTGTGAGTTCGTGTCCTCATTCGTGATTTCATCTTCCTCTGGTTCTGCTCCTTACGTTGATCATACCTTGGCAGATTGACCCACAGCTTTTCTGCTCCAATGAAAATATTATCCAATCTAACCACCAGCATTTTCACATTGTCTACTTCCGTAAACCTAGCAAAGCTGAACCTTTGCCCCCTACTATTCCTCTTGCTTGGAATTACCACATCATGAACTTTTGCATATCTACCGAATACCTCCCACAAATCCTTTGCCGTGTATTCTTCCGGGAAATGAGTAAAAAAAACCGAAGTCATCCTCCCCTTACTTTCCTCTGCCTCCATTATTGGTCTCCTTCCTCCATTGGCATGGTTTCTTTTCCGTACCTTGGTCCACCCTTCCTCCATTGAACCTCCACCTATTCGGAATAAAAATGGTGTTTAAGTGAACCCAAATATAATCACACCTGAACAAGTGATCATACAAACCCCCTTACTGAGATCATGCAAACAAAAAATATGTTTCAAGTACCTCACCACACCACCACCCACACAACTCAAGGTCCCGTTATAAGATCCCTCAGTTTATAAGATTATCCTTTGTTTACAAATATTTTTTTTTTTTACCTTTTTTCACATTGTCTCTTAAAAACATATTAAACAGGATGCTGACTAGTTTATAAATTTAACAATTAATGCAAATAACATATTTGCTGACCAAAAAAATAAAAAAGACGAATTAACACATATACATGAAGAACGATACCTGATCTACGAAGAGGAGACAAATAATGAAAATCACATGCATTTTATGAGATGAATCTTTGAAGAATGAATCAATTAATGACATGTCATAAAATTAGGAGATGACGAGTTAAAACTCGAAGAGAGTGTGCGAGGTAATACTTGTTACTGCCACCAATTTGGAACACCGATAAAATCACCATGCCTGAGATATTGTCGTGAAAAGATGTCTTGGGGGTTAAAGGAGGAGGGATTTATAAACGATTATTGACCTTGTTTCCTAAACAATGTGGAACTTTGGACTTACTAGAATAAGTTGGGGTTGTCCCCATAGTGTGCACGATTGTTCCTATCGTCAGTTCTAGAACATCTTAGGGCTTAGGGTGGGTCACCATGTTAGAGGTATTATCCGCTTTGGAATTCAATGATTCAATTACAGTTTTGTCCTGAAAAGGTGCCTCGAAGGGTTAACGGAGGAGGGTGTTTATAAACGATCCTTGGTCTTGACTCCTAAGCGATATGGAACTTTGGGTGTACCAGAACAAACCCCTTAATCGTGGGTAAAGGGCGTGAGAGTTGGGGTTAGGCTCCATAGTGAGCGCCAATTTCCCTACTGCTAGTCCCAGAACATTGTTAGGGTAAGTCATCGCGTTTGAGGTATTAGGGTTAGGGTTTTTTCCTATAAAGGCGCTTCAGAGGTTAAGAGAGAGGGTGCATATAAATGACCATTGACCTCAACTTCTAAGTGATGTGAGACTTTGATATACCAGAACAACCCGCAATATTTGTGGCTAAGGGGCATGAGAGTTAGAGTTGAGCCTATGGTGGACACCAATGTTCCAACGCTAGTTCCAGACCATCGTTAGGGTGGGTCACCGTGTTCAAAGTTTGTCTGCTTTGGAAATTGGTGGCTTCATCACGGTTTTATCTTAAAAGGGCTTCTCAATGGGTTAAGGGAGAAAGAAATGAGGTATTTATAAAGGATGGAAATCTTCTGTCCCAAACGTCATGTCATATAATGATTTTTTTTTTATAAATTTTTGTATATCTTATATAACTTATTAAATGGCATGACGTTTATTGATCGGTTGAGACATGAAATGAGACACAAAGTTGAGACAGAGGATTTCCATCTGTTTATAAATCACCTTTGACCTCGACTCCTAAGCGATGTGGACTTCAGATGTACAAAAACAATACCAATGCTTATTGATTAAGACTACAAATGATCCGATGGTTCGAATCTATATAATAATTTCTCTATCTTGGATCCCTCAATATATAATTGAAATTTTAAATTAAGGAAAATAACCCTTAATTCATAGAATAGTAAGAGTGAAGAGGAGGAAATAAGTATATATACAACTATTACATCTCATAAATTTTAGAGATGATGAGCTAAAAAGTTCAAATAGCATTAGATATGATATTCCAATCCTTTAGTGTTACCTCATATTCTTCTCTACTAAAATTTTAAATTATGGAAAATAACCCTTCATCACTGAAAATAAATAGGTAAGAGTAGGAAGTAAGTTTGTGTATAACACAGATATACATATGAATATGATGTTATCTGTTTTATAGAAATAATATGAAAGTCAATACAACATGTGTTCTTACAAGAGAAAGAGGGCAAGATTTTATGGAAAGTTCACCAAATAAAGTGTTGTCGAGGTATATATAAATAAAACTTAAAAAGTAAATATAATGTATGAGATTGAATTAAAAGTGTCCTGCTTTAGGTATATAATTACAGTAATAAAATAATTGATTTCCTTATAAATGGTAACTAAAAAAAGTCAATATCATATTTAAAAGATTTATGAAAAGAATAATATTTAAATTTATATATAAAAAATAGTTTGAATGATAAATGTTGTTAGCTATTTTCTTGATATTATTAGTTGTCTTTATAGACTTCCCAAGTTTCCATGTTTTTGTTTTGTGTTAAGTCTCGATCCTGTGTGGGTTGCCTCCGCTGTGCGACGAACTCGCATGTATGCCAAGCTGCCGTGTTGGAGGCGAGATGATACAACATGAAAACTATTAATTAACCATACTTCAAAGGTGCCATAATAAATATTTTTTACGAGATATGTTAAGGAAAAATTAAAAAAATACAGCACGAATATATATATTAAATACATTAGTCGGTACGGGATTCCGTTTTAAAATATTTTTTCCAACTCCTTTAGCAGTTTGATGTTTAAATTTATCTCGAGCAACAACAATAAAACAAATAAGAAAAAATATAGAGAGAAAATGAATTGTTTTTGAGTATATGATTAAGAGAGAAAATTTATGTGATTATAAAGAAAAAAATGAAAAATGAATAATTAAATAAGGAATTCACAATAACAAGAAAAGGAGAAGTTTTGAAAACGGTGTATGTATATTTTTGAAGACAGTTTATCTTATCTTAATCCAATCTTAAAACCACTAAACAAATACAGACATGTGCATTGGGGGGATAACACAATCCCAATTCCCAACAAACGGGGTGGTCCTTTCCTGTACCCTTTTTCTCCTTTCCGTTTCTCTTCGTATTAATGGTTAATGATTACATGTTGTGGAGGAAATTATATAATGTATAATTATTAGGTGACAAGATTTTTATGAGAAAGGGAGAGGAAAAGTAACAAAAGAAAGGCAGATGAAAAAGGAGCCGGATGATGGTCATACAATTAAGTACAAAATTAAGGAGCTAGGTCTTCCTAAGTAACAGATCGAGCTACCTTAATCAGGCAAGATTTTCATGGTATAAATTACAAACAATTTAGCCGGCTAATGAAAATGAAGGAAACAGAATCTTCACTTGTCGCTAAAATTCAAATGCCTCGTAGAGACAACTCCTATCTATTATAAGCCACTTTAACTAACACTACTAAAAAGGTCCACGTACGGCGTGCTGTAAAAACACCCCTAACTTCAAGCGTGCAGACATCTATATTCTTCCATTTAATGCAATTATTAGGTATATTCTATAAAACTTTTCAATGCTCCTAATCACCACTTCTAGTCTAAATTGCCACTGTTCAATTACTCTACGTCTCTGCCCAATACCAATTAGTACCATGATTTTGACAGTCTCACGTAACTTGTTTTCCTAGTATCCACTGGCACAATGTTTCTTTAACCTAAAAACCACCTTAACTTTCTATCTATTTTTTCTTTAGAAAATTAAAATTTCACCGGTGACCTCCTTAGGTAATGCAATTATATATTTACGGTACGCAAACATGCAAAAGCTAATTGTTCACCCGAAAATGCATGGTACGATGGACTTAAGTTGTACCTCTGGTTATTGTTTATTGTACGGGAGTGGCTGAATTATTAGTTCAAAACTAAAATTGCCGCAATCGTCACTTATATATGTATACTAATAATTTTAAATTTCTGCCACATATATAGATATTCTATTTTTGGGTAAATAACATACAGATATTCTAAATGCCGACCAAAATAAATATACAGACTCTAACCATATATTAAAATAACACAGACTCTTTTATTTATTGCCACCTATCAAATTTTTTATAAGTGGAAAGGAGAATATGGATTGATTACAACTAATAGTACTAAAAGGAACATAGTCACATATTCAACATCAGTACTTAATCATGAAATCCTGTTAAGTCAAATATGATAACAACTTCTCTACTCCATCAGTCATTTCTCTCTTAGGTTTTACAAATCAATTACTTCTATAACAATTGGTGATTGTTTTACCGGTGCTAAAGCTAAGCAAATTAATAATAAGTTTTCTTTCTGCCTAAATAACAATGTAAAAGTATTCAAATTTGCGTGAGGTCCGTGATGATGTCTACTTGATTCAAGGTGATCTCTTTTCTTAGTACAAAGGTTCGACAGGAGCTGACCTGCAAAAATAACTCTGATATTCAAGTTAATGTTAAGTTGAGGTCTATTCGGAGTAAATACAAGATGTAATAAATGCAGTAGCAACAACTCTTACCAGTGAACTTACCTGGGTATTTATAGGCAAGAGTGTGACCTCTTATCCATGGGCCTTGATTAGAGAAGGCCCAATAATGGTTTGATGATGCTTAAGTTGGTTAATTGTCAATTTAAGCTAATCTATCATGTTAATTCGTCATGTTTTTGGGGTATCAGTTCTATGGAGTTGGGGTCGAGATGACCTCGACTTGAGACCTTGATCCGGTACACAGGCCTTTCAGGCTCACGTAAGGATGTGCAACCAAAGTGAGTCTTAAACAGTTTTTGCACGTGATGCGTTGAGTTGGTGCCAGGTTTCCGATTGAAGGAGTTCTCATGGGAAAGCTAAATGTCAAATAACCATTGGGTGGCACATGGCACACTATTGTCTATCGGACGTGCGTGAACGAACCGCCTAGATGATCCACCATGTTGGCCGACATGGGTCACGCACCTATAAATAGGAGAGTGCCCATTGCGCGTCGCACAAGTTCTTCTATTGACATATCATCCGAGCTGACTTCGTCTCTATACACCCGAAGTGTAGTAACCTCATTTTTGTTCTTCTGCCTTAAGGTTGGTGCAATGTCTTCTTTGAGCTCTTCAATTCATATGTGTTCTACCAAGGAGTCTAGGTCTGAGAGCAGTTTTAACTCTCAAAACTCTAGGGTAGAAGACTCAAGTAGTTTCGAGGTCTCTAGTAAGGAGTCGGTAGGGTCGAGTCCAGCTGAAGAGCCCGTAGCAATTGAGGATGATGCCAAGGTGGTCCTGACCATGGATTACTCTTAGGTGGATCTGGCAGTTTTAGAGTATGAATCTGATATCTAAAGGAATTGCGACATGCAATAAGTGTTGGACAATGTCGATCTTTAGGGGGATGATGTTTGCCAGGACTTGATTATAGCAGCTTGCCATTTGACAAGCGTCCCTTCACTGAGTTCCATGTTCAGTTGCCATTTTATGAGTTCACTATGTCGGTGTTACGAGTCCTGAACATGGTGTCGAGCCAACTCCATCCCAATATCTAGGCGTCTCTACAAGCCTTTCGAGTTCTCTGCAAGGCTCTCTATATCGAGCCCAACCTTCAGATCTTCATGTATCATTATTGCACCCGCCTAAGTAAATCACCAAGATAGGTCTCTTTGATCGGGCAACACCAAATTTGCATCCTTTCTCCATACACTTCGTCCTTTAAAAACTTTAAAGGGAGCTTCTTTAAACTCTTGGTGGGGCGAATTGGTCATTGTTACTTTTACGATCAGAATGACTAGCTGAGGTTTCCCTTTTATTGGACGTGAGAACCTCAGTTCACTATGACTAGCTTATAGCTTATAAAAATGTGTTCAGTTCTTGACAACCTCTCCCAACGTCTTCCAACGAAGGATATTTTGGGTTTGGCGTTATTAGTTGATTCCGACCTGACCCTAAAATGTAAGTCTTCTTTCATTGCTTGTTTGCTTGTATTTGATTTTTAACTTGACTGAACTTTGTGTTTTGGTGTGCAGCTCGGATGGTTGAGAAGATTCCACCTAACCCTCTATTCAAGTTCAAGAACATTCACTCTACTCGAGAAGAGGAGAGCAAAAAGGAAAAGGTCAATGTCCGAGGGTTGGGCTCCGGGAGACCCAACATGTTACCTCTTGCCCTGAAGAATTCAAAAAATAAAGGCAAAAAGAAGGCTACCATTGAAACCTCGACCACCAAACGCATTGTTGAAGGGGTTCTTACCAAACACATTGCCAAGAGGAAGACAGTGGATGAGCCCTCTGCCAAGAAATCGAAACTGAAGGCCAACTTCGAAAGAAAGAGGAGACAAACAGGTTGATTCTCGAGTCCTTCTTGCTAGGGACTTGAAAATAAAGATCATCAAGCTCTCTTTGGAGGAGAAAATGATCTTCAACTAGCCAAACTTGGATGAGGTCACCTCTAGCTTCATCGAGTTTCATGCTTGGGTGTGGGTGCTCGGGCAAAGACTTATACGGGGGGCGAAAAATTCTAGCGATGTGACAAGAATAAAGAAGGAGCTAGCAGAAACTCAAGCCTTTCTCCCTGAGACCTTGGACGCCTCCATCAAGCTCTCCGATGCCAACAACAAACTGACTACAGAGAACAAGTCTTTGTGGGAAAAGCTAAAGTTGGTAGAGACCAATGAAGCCTTTATGAAAGAGTAGCTAAAGGAGGCCAAAGAGAAGGCGACAGACTTGCTTTCGACTGAGAGGAGGATTTTTTATCTCAACGCTGAAGTGGTGGCGTTGGAAGAGGAGAAAAAGTGTGTGACTGTTAAGAAGGTGCTGCTGATTAAACAGGTTCAAATGGCAGTGGAAAGTAGTCACACCGAAGGCTTCAATAAGGTTGTGCACCAAGTTGTTGTGCTCTTTTGCATCTCAAATAGGCAGTTCGACGTTGACAATGACGTCTACGAAGGTCTTATAGTGCTAAAAAAGGACATTTTTGCTCCTGCAAATATTAAAGTTCCTTCTTTTGCTAATGGGACATCTGAGGTGCCTCCTCCTACTGATGACGTCATCGCTTCTTAACCAGCTTATCTTGGGTGCTCATAGGTGTTAGGTTTTTTGCTTTTTGACTGGTCGACCTAGTCTCATTTTGTAAATGGTGACTACAAATCACTACTACATTTTATATTTTTAGTGACATTTTTTTAGTTACATTTGTTAAAAATGTCACTATAAATAAATTTTATCTTCTATAGTGATATTTTTTTAAAAAATGTCACTAGAGATAATGTCAATATAATATTGCAACATTTTTTAAGTAAATGTTACTATAGAATAAGCTAACTCATTTTATAGTGTCATTTTTTAAAAATGTTACTATAGACTAATATTTGAAACTAAATGTCACTATAGATAATGTCAACATAATTTTTAATTTTAACTTTCAGTTTTTAATTTTTAGTTTGTAATTTTAATTTTAATTTTTAACTTTTAACTTTTACGTTTATTTTTAATTTTTGAAGTTTAGTTTTTAATTTTTATTTTTACTTTATTTTTTATTTCTAATTTCAATTTCAATTTTAATTTCTAATTTCTAATTTCTATTTTCTATTTTCTATTTTCTATTTGCTAATTTCTATTTTCTATTTTCTATTTTCTATATTTAATATTTAATATTTAATTTTTAGTTTTGATTTTTAGTTTTAATTTTGAATTTTTATTTTTTATATTTAGTTTTAATACATTATTTTTCTCCCTTTCCTTTAACCTACGCTATTAACCCTGTTTCAATTTCTTCGTCCCTATTTCTATTGACCCTATGCTTTCAATTTCTTCTTCTCCATTTCATCATATCTGAACCAACACCATTCTTTTTCACACTCCATTTTGTAATGTCGCAACCTACGCCATTCTCTTTCACTCTGTCTCATTCTCTTCTTCTCCATCTCGTCATCTTGCAAGGTATTTACTAAACCCTAACATCTCATTTTGCTATTGTTGCTGTTGGACGTCGTCACTTTCCTAATTGTCATTTCCTTACTTCTCTAAATTTTCCAACTCTCATACTCTGTTAGGATTCTGAATGATATGGTTTCTGATCGAAGCATTTTCGAACAGCGATTTTGATTACGAAGTTCTGTAAGTTGTTAGTTTTGTTGATGTTTTTCATAGATATGTATAGAGATGTATTTTGTTGTTAGGATTTTATAATGTCTTTTCTAAGAATGATTCCGATTTTGTTGTTAGATACTTGGTATAGCGAGCAAGGCAGACTCTCATATTTAGAATTGCTTAATTCTAAGAACCTTAAGTATTTGCATCTAGATACCAATGTATTCAAGAAAGTAGTATAATGTAGTTAAAGTTTTCAGACCTATAGGAAACAAAGCTAGGCCAAGAAAATTATTTTCAAATGTGAAGGCAGTTGATCATAACTTAATTGAGGAGCAGGCAAAATGTCTTTTTCCTTCTGTGGTATATCCCAAATAGCATTATCTCTTATTGACTCCCACTCTTTTTTCTATCAAACCTTGAGATTAGTGAGCTACCTAATGTTTTCACCGCCAACGTATCCCTCCATATTTTTTCACAATCTCTCCTGCTATCTACAAAAGTTGTGGATACTTTTTCTCTTCCCCTTCTTTAAATGCCAATTTGACAAATAGAGAAAGGGAATCCTCTTCCGATAGGCCTCTTAGAAGGTAAAAGTTAGAGGATTTAGTGCACATCCTATGAGCTAGTGCTAGTTTTTCCACTGGCTTCCTTCCTAATATGAGCTCCAATAACACAACCCCAAAAGCATATACATCACTTCTGTCACTTAATTTACCTATAAAATAATTGAATTGCAACCTCCTCAATAATTATTGTCAGAAGCTTTGGTACATGAACCTTACTTTAGTATGAAGGTGAGTCATTCCTTCATGATAATATTAAAAAATTATTGGATATGAATCCATATCTCAAGGAATAATATCTACTTTAATTGAAATGAAATCCCTCTCTACAATTAGAAATATATTAGAGCCATCACCAAATCATCTCAAATTTTCAAATGAATAATAGAAAGCTTATAAGTGTCCCAAGTAAAACTAAAACCTTGGAATGTTTCCCATCTTTCAGACAAGAATCAATGTCCACCTCGAAAGTAAAAGACATGCACCAAATAGGATAAAGTTTATTCATAACCATTACTTAGAAAATAAAATCTTGTGATTGTGATTAACTTCCAAATTTTTTATATATGTATTCATTTTTTATGAGTCAATTTGAGTAACCTGTGACATGTCAACTGGTTAGGTATATGAATATATGTTCAAGATGAGAACAAGATACACAAGTCATATGTTTCAAACCCACTGTAAACTGATGATGCCATAGAAATCAACCAAGACTAAAAGAAACAATTTCTTGGATCTGGTTTGCTAAAGGCTTAACAATACATTAAACATATATCAATCTGTCAAACCATTGCCATTCATATGGGGTATAATTATAAATTATAACAAGTTTAGTTGACATGCCATCTAGAAGATACTCTGGTGCTATGTATCCTATGGTACCCGATAGTTAAATGTTCTTCTTGCTTTTTGACCCATCAGTTATGGCAAGACCAAAATTTGACAGCTAAATCCACCACCAATAAGTACGTGGCTGCCAACACACAGGAAGCTTAGGTGAATACAATAAAATATAGAAGAAAATCATAATGGAAAAGGAAAATAACTTTTATAGCAATGTTAATATGATTTTCTTACCTTGGCATTGAAGTTTGCTTCCAAGAGAATATTAGAAGATTTCATATCTCTATGTATCACTGCAGGGTGACAGTGCTCATACAGATATTCTAATCCTCTGTTCATCACTGACCTTTCCCTTCACCACCACCATGCTTAATTTGTAAGGAAGAATATTAAATTCTAAATACGTAGAATTTAAAAAATTAAACCCCGAGATAAAAGTAGATACTCGTTAATGGACTTATTATGCCACCACAATAAACACTGAGTATGTTAAATAAAACTTGAAATGTGTTGGTTACCAGGATGAGGAAAGACGAAGGTAGAGAAACTAGTTCTACCATTGTATGAAAAAAATTTTTGTCACTCTTATCTGTTCTAGTGAACTAAGCTTTCATAACTGAACTTACTCAACACCTATTAAATTTGGTGGACCATGAAATTTGAGATCAGTAATGGTTTTATGCCATGTGGCAAATATATCTATGATTCGAGTGTTGGAAATAATAGTGGATTGGTATTAATCAATTATATTTTATCATTATCTGGCAATTTAAGATTTGGTAATAATCATATCTTATAATATCTTTATGATTATTTGAATGTGATTATAGTAAGATTGACTCTGTGATGGGTTGAGTCAATCATAAAAAAAAAGCCCATTTGAGGGGTCTCTGCCTACCCTGGGGGATTATAAATTTGCCATCCCATTAAGCAAATTATAACAACAGCAACAATACACATTCTCTAGAATAATCCCCTAGAAAGTAGGTAGTAAAACCCTCAAGAGTTCTTATTGAACTCATATCTCTACAATAATCATTCCTAGAGTTTTTTTTTGTTCTTGAAGATCAAGAACTTCAATTCAATATATATGAGATACACAGATTCTCTTTCCTTTATCTTTTTATATTTAATTCTCTATACATACTATAATCTTGTATCTATTGATTTAAGGTTTCTTTTATTTCCATCAATTGGTATCAGAGCCAAATTAGATACATATTATAGTTGTTTTCTATTAGAGAATTATGGTTGTTTTCTATTAGAAAATTAAATTTGAATTGAAGATTTTTTGTGTTATTAGTGAAATTTTATATTATAGTTCACTATTATCTTTTTCACAAAAAAAAAAAAATGAGGGTTTACGCTACTTGTTATTGTTAAAATAACATGTTAAAGTTTCATTCCCTTACTCTTACATGGGTAAATTAATATTGAAACTTTTTTTTAAGTGCTACCCCTTTTAAAACCTAGTTTTCTTTTTTAAATAATTATGGGGTAAATTGTTTTTAAAATTACTTAATAGTTTTCCTTTTTTTTATGTTTGACCAATATGAGTCATTTGTGTGGGCAACATAATATATTTGTGTTAACTTTTACTTTGGAAAGTATTAATGGGGTTGCATGGACTCATTTTTATACCCATATTTTTGTGATTTGGTCAAGGGAGAACTTTGTGGTTTTGATACGATCATGTATGATGATTCGTGTGTTAAATTCATTCTCAAAAGCATTGAATGTTGTTACTAATTTTTTATATTCTTATTTTTTCAAAAATACCATATTTATTTAATATTTTTATATTATTGGTATTTTTTAGTATAAAAAAAAAATTTTGATTAATTCAAGATTAAATTAAATTTTTTTTTACTATTATAATCTTGAATTTTTTACCTATTTTCATTGTGATAATTCTTTACAGTATTTGTATTCTTCAATTATACTGTACTCTCTCTAATATTGAATTATCATTTATAAATTCATTTTAGGTTATTTTATTAATTATGCACAATCTTAATTGTCCTTCTCTTATGAGCATAATTTTCTTTATTAATTTGCATTATTATTACTTGTCTATCATGGGTATAATAATGTGAATTTTGTATGTTGGTCATATAATATATATGATTAAAATTATGCAAATTCATTGGACAATATGCATAATTTCCTTTTTCATTTACATAATTATAATTTCACTATTTTGGATGCATTTATGTGAATTTTGTGATATAATTATTTTTTTTATTGCATTGATGATAACTATACTCTATCGGTGTATTGTTATTAATGTAATTTGGTGTTATACAATGTATTTTTCTTGGCTTATGTTAATGATTTTTTAATACCCTATCGGTATTAGGATTTTATTGATATAAGTTATAGTACATTGTAATTTCTTTAGGGATTCTCTTTTAACTGAACTTTTAGAATTACATAATGTTTCCCTATTTTTGTAATGTTCAGTTTATTTCCCTCATTTGATCATGTTTAGTTATATTTATATGGAACCAAAATTTACACTCTCATTTTTTTTGTTCCATAATGAATCATAATTTTTAATTGGACATTTTTCCTTCAAAACAAAAAAAAATGTTGCATTTGTTGTGGTGCAAATTTTCTCTCTCTCTCTCTCTCTATATATATATATATATATTGATAAAGAAATAGTTGAATTTTATTTAGCCCTCTGGGTATTTTTTTGTTATGTCAACTTATTTTTTCTTTATCAAGTGGAAGGATTTTATATATTAGAATTTTAATTAATATCTTATAAAATAAATTGTTGTGATATAAGGTTTTTTACTTTAAATGTCCAATTAATCATACATGTGCAAAAACAAATGTTCTTGATAAAATTATTTTTTTTCTTATCACATTATTTGTGATCACATTGTTGGGATCTATATTAAGGATTTTATATTGGTCTCTGGTAAAATATTTTCTTGTATAACAAACTCTCTATTGATTTGCAATATTAGTATGCAATTCTTGTAAGGACAATATATGAATCCCAAATTTTAAGAGATTAATTTCTCCATACCATATTTTATAATATTGTTAATGGTATTCTTGTAAAAGCTAGAGGCTTTATTTTGGGATATATAAATAAACCTATGTCCATTATAAATTGGGATGAGAGTTAGAGACTATTTATTATTATATCCTTAATATATGCAAGAATATGTCCCATTCTTCTGCTGCGTGTAATCATGTTTTATTCTCAAGTGTGTGTAAATATTGTTTATTGTAGCACTTGATTTTTGTTTATGATTACTTGAGAACTTGCTTATGATCTCATATTCTACGTAAAATTATCAAGTGATCTATTTTCTCACTCATGTAATTATTTTTTCAAGATCCTCATAGGGGTCAATATTTTTGTAAAGATTGATTAATATGTGGTTAATTATGAAACCATTTGTGAGAATTATTTATTCTTATGGATGAATTTGTAGGTTTCATATTCTTGTTATTTTAACCACTTCTCTCATTAATCATTCGTTATTCTACTACTTTCTAATTCCTTAAGTAGAATAATAGTGAATTTTAATTCACTTTTATTATTATCGTATAAAGTCATCATCCCACTATCACTAGAACTTTTAATACTAGTGTGCCCTAATTATAATCCTAATATTTTTTTGGTATATTGAGGATTAGTGGGAGTATATATAATATTGTATTATCTCTCGAAACTTATATATTTTTTATTGTCATATAATTTGTGTGCACATTTAATTATGATATGACATATTCTATAGGGCTTCTCTATTTATTTTTGTCCTATTTTTATTGAGATACATAAAATCCATTGTATCTTTGTAGACATCTTTAACAGATGTTAAGGTCATTCTGTTGGGTACTGCACATTAATCCTTTTGGCATACAATTATGCATTGTGCATCTCTTTTACCCAATTTTCATATTTTAATTGATCAAAATTTTAGAAGTATATAATTTTGTATCATGTCTCGAGACTTATCTATCTGTATTGTCATATATTCTTGTGCATATTTAATTATGATATGACATACTTTATAGGACTTGACTATTTATTTTTGTCCTATTTTAATTGAGATACATAATTCATTGTATCTTAATAGACATCTTTAATGGATGTTAAGAGCATTTTGTTGGGCATTGCACATTAATTCTTTTGGTATGCAATTAAGTATTGTGCATTTCTTTACCCAAAATTTCACATTTTGTTTGGTCAAAATTCTATAAGTATATTGTAGATGCAATACTCCTATCGAGTATTATTTTCTACTTTGTAAAAAAGTGATTATTATGATAGTACTCCTATTGAGTACAATCTTGCACTATTGAAGTACTTATGAATTTTTTTTGTTTGGACCAATTATCTAAGTGTTTGCTCAATTGACATTTTGTGGCCACAATAATCTGAGTATCATTTTATATAAACTAGGTGTCTATGTGGTTTTAGTAGGGAATTTATGGATTTCCTACTTATCTTTGGATTCTTACATAGTCACTCCTTTTTGAAACTCTGATTAGTTAAATGTCAAATATTATAGAGCATTTATGTAGCCTATATGTAATTACATATGTTATTAGGCTATGATGAATAATTAGATGCATGTAAATTATGCTTTCTCACCTATATAATTTTTTGGACTCAAGTAAAAAAAATTATATTAATTAAACATTTTTTTTATTCACTGATCAAATACTTAACTTTGGAGTTTTATAACTCATATGGTTTGGTTAAGTTTTGATGTCTTAGATCAGTGGGAGTCTGAAAACTTTCTTATGAGATATGTGTGAAGTAATATCATTTTAGTAACATATCTCTTAGCATTTTTGGATGCTTGAGACCATGTAGTATCATTTTATTGAACTACATTATTCTATATACTTTATGAGAAATATTTATGATATATATCCCTATCGGATATTATTTTGTAGCTCAAATTTCTCATTGTCTAATATAAGATTTGTCTATAATTGTCATTCTAGCTTAATGATTTATCTTTGTATTATTGATTAATACCATCCAAGTGGGAGAATGTTGGAAATAATAGTGGATTGGTATTAATCAATTATATTTTATCATTATCTGGCAATTTAAGATTTGGTAATAATCATATCTTATAATATCTTTATGATTATTTGAATGGGATTATAGTAAGATTGACTCTGTGATGGGTTGAGTCAATCATAAAAAAAAAGCCCATTTGAGGGGTCTCTGCCTACCCTGGGGGATTATAAATTTGCCATCCCATTAAGCAAATTATAACAACAACAACAATACACATTCTCTAGAATAATCCCCTAGAAAGTAGGTAGTAAAACCCTCAAGAGTTCTTATTGAACTCATATCTCTACAATAATCATTCCTAGAGTTTTTTTTGTTCTTGAAGATCAAGAACTTCAATTCAATATATATGAGGTACACAGATTCTCTTTCGTTTATCTTTTTATATTTAATTCTCTATACATACTATAATCTTGTATCTATTGATTTAAGGTTTCTTTTATTTCCATCATCGAGACACATGTGTCAAATATAAAATTTAGGTAAACATGCAACTTGTGAGAGGTGTCCTGGTCTTAGAACATATGTAGCTTACAACTACATCATTGCTTGCTGCAGTTTTGGCAGATTTTATAATAATAATTTTCTAGTATTTACAATATAAAAACCAATTTCAAATCAGGATAGGTATTTGATAATTGTATTTTATTCATGTTGAAATACATAGAATTATTATTACGTAAGCTTCTTATCATTATGAACTCTTAACAAACCTCGCTTTTATGTTTAAACTTGAACGTAGGCTAGAAATATGTTAAATTTTACCTTTTAAAGTACTATTTTGTTTAAGAAATACACATAATAGGACCTTGTTAGTCACTTGAGTGAGTACTACACCCAAGACTAAGTCATCTTTCTTTCTTCACTCAAGTGATAAATTTATTAATTTTATATTGATTAATTTAAAAATTATACTTCAGTATAGCGTCATTTAAGTCATAATTTTTTTAACTTTACTGACTATCTTAAAAGTAACAATTTCATTTATAATTAGTTAATTAAAGATGTAATATTAATTTTAGCATGAACATACATTCATGATAAAGGCTTCAAGAAAGACACAACCATTGGAGGTGAACCCAATGCTTCGAGGGTAGCTACTCGAACTCTCAAGAAAGACACATGTCCCCTAAGAACAATTATATCAATACTTAATTGATCCAGTTAATATCTACAATCACCCAACAGAGAATTGTACTAAAAATTTATGATAAGGATATGATTGGTTTAAGCTTATTTTTATTTAGAATAATTTAGACAGTCTTTTGTTGATAGGCAAAACTTTTGTTAAAAAAGAATTAATGAATTTAATTTTGTAAATAAAAATGTATCAAAATATGAAAATAAAAATTAAATGGCCAATTTTTAAAAACTAATTAGAAAACGATTATTTGTTAGATAAACTAAACAAAGAAAGATGCAGGGGAACTAAAGTAATAATTAATAGTAAGTTACATAGATGGTAAAAGGAAGTAAGAAAACAGAAATCCGAAAGTGAAAGAAGGAGGGCAAACTAAAAGGAAAAATACAAGGGATTAAATATATGTATATAACTAGAACCAGAACAAAGTGTCCCACGCCACACGGCAGAGCTTTAGAAAGCTAAACTTATTTGGTGGACACAGCACAGACACAAGTACTGTATTTAGGCTTTTTACTCGTCATTGGCATTGTGGCAGTTTGTGTGGCTTGGTTCATAGTTCAACGTCTTCTAGCAGCCGTTTCCCTTTGAGCATTGAAAAACACAGCAGCCACAGGAGGTCCCAGCTCATTTCCTTAGCAAACTTCCTCGAGTTAAAAAGGTCCCTTGAGCTTAGTATTTTCATCACTCCCTGCCTCTGCTTCTGCTTGAAAAGGACTAACAAAAACCTATGGATCCCTATGTTTGGCTTTGGAATTTCATATTTCACCACTTCATTTCCTGTTCAATTCATATAGCCCAGTTCAACCCAAAGTACTAATTAATTTATTTTAATAATAATCATTATAACAAAACTAAAATCAAAATGAATAACTTACAATAATATTACATAACTTACCAAATGTGGCGTCTGTTGTGCCTGGATGTCTGTCACCATCTTGTGAGTTATTAAATATCATCAGACATGCACTTTGTTTCAGTCTGTCTATTTATAGTAAAATTAAATCACCTATTTATAGCAAAATAATCTTAAATCAATCATATCCTCATCATTATTCAATTCTCCTTATTTCCCCAATACATTTGTACTTTTTTGTTTTGTCAAAACCTTTATTTTTCGTTGGTTGAAGAAACAAAAGAAAGAATTCCATATAATATAATAGATTGAGAAAATATGTAAAATTTAGTATTTATCTCTCTCTTTATTTTATTTTTGTGCTCTTAATTAAATAAGGATTTGTATTTATTTATTTCTCTCATATTAGGTGGAGCATATTGTTATTGGTGAACTGGTGAATCTACAAGTATTGGTATGTATAATTTATTTTGAAAGTTTATGACTTTATGTTATTGCATATTGGGACTGTGTTGAGCTTTTCATTTTCATAATTGTGATGTGATTAAGTTGAGTATAATTTGTTGATATTAGGAGGGTTCACAGTTCAGGTTGGTTCAGTTTTGGGAAAATAAAAACCGAACCAAGAATATATTCTTTTGGGTTGGTTCCGGTTGGGTTACATTTTTGAAATGCAAAAAATCGCGAACTGAATCTGGTCAGTTTGTGTCAGGTCCAGACTGATCAAGTGAAAAAACCGAACCAAACAAATTGGTTTAGTTCAGTTTACTGGGTTTGCCAGGTTGACCCGAATTTATGAACACCCCTAGTTAACATGCTTCAAAGTAACCATATTGCTAATCAAATTGTAAACCTTTCAAAACCAACCTAATTAAATAAATTGTATTTAATAACATTTTTTAATTTCCATTTATTTTGTTTCTTTTAGGTATTTTGTTTTTTTTCCACAACATAGTTATGGACAAGAGTTGGATGATAGCACCTAGATCTTCTACTAGGTATTTGGATGGATTGGATTTTTTCTAGATTTTGCATTTGAAAATGCTGCCCAAGGAGATCAAATTCTTTGTCCTTGCAAGGAGTGTAACAATTGTTCTTGGGGTAATAGAAAAGAAGTGCATGAACATCTAATGTGTGTTGGATTTGATAGAAATTATAAAAAGTGGATTTTTCACGGAGAATACGACTCTTCAAAGAAGGCATACAATAATTAACGAGAGAAATTTAATATACACAATGATTTGGATAGCTTGTTGGAGGAGACATTCATGATGCCCACAGATTTTGGAGAAAATGAATTTGATAACATTATGGATGAAGATGACGAAGTGCTTGATATTGAAACAACTAGGTTTACCAAATTGGTACGTGATGCTCACCAAGAAGTATACCCTGGTTGTAAAAATTTCTCTAAGTTATCAATCATTGTTCGATTGCTACATATCAAGAATCTCTATGGTTGGAGCAATGTGTCATTTGATATGTTATTGCAATTGTTAGAAGAGTTGCTTCCTGAGAACTCTTGTTTGCCATCATCATTCCAAGATTGCAAGTTTATCATTAAAGACTTAGGTTTTAGTTATGAAAAGATTGATGCTTGTCCTAATGATTGCATCTTGTTTCGAAAGGAGTATAAGAATCAAGTTAGATGTCCAAAATGTCATGCTTCTAGATATAAAGAAAAGAAGGATAAATATTCTAGAAGAAAAGTTTCTTGCAAGGTAGCTTCACTTCCAATTCCAGCCAAAGTTTTAAGGTACTTTCCTTTAAAACAAAGGATCAAGAGGCTATTTACGTCATAAAAAGCTGCTAAATTAATGAAATGGCATGATGAAGGTCGCACTAAAGATGGAAAACTAAGACATCCAGGTGATTCAGTTACGTGGAAAACATTTGATTCTCTACATCCTAACTTTGCATCAGATCCGCGAAATGTGAGACTTGGGTTAGCAAGTGACGGATTTACTCCATTTAAGATGATGGGTAAAGGACATAGTATTTGGCCAGTAGTGCTAATGACTTATAATTTAGCTCCATGGGATTGTATGAAACAACCTTACTTGATGTTGTCATTACTAATTCCAGGTCCTTCTTCCCCTAAAAGTAGTATTGATATCTACTTGGAACCTCTAATTGATGATTTGAAGGAGTTATGGGAGAAAGGGTTTGAAACTTACGATGCTTCTAGCAAGGAGTTTTTCCAAGCACACGTTGCATTACTTTGGACTATTAGTGACTTGCCTGCATATTCTATGTTATCAGGTTGGAGTACAAGTGGAAAATTGGCATGCCCTGTATGTAACTACCACACATGCTCTAAGTATTTAAATAATAGTAAAAAAATGTGTTATATGTGTCATCGAAGGTGGTTAGATTCAAAACATAAGTGGCGAAAAGATAAAAAGTGTTTTGATGGTACCCAAGAATTTAGAGGAGCACCTACTCCATTAACAGGGTCTACCATACTGGCTATACTAGGTGATAGAAAAAATGTGTTTGGAAATGCTCAGAAAAGAAAAAGAATGAAGGATGATTCGTGGACAAAAAAAAGTATATTCTTTGATTTGGCATATTGGGAAACTAACCTAATTCGTCACAATCTTGATGTGATGCATATTGAAAAGAATATATGTGAAAATGTAATACGAGCATTATTAAATATAGAGAGGAAACCAAAGGAGCATCTTAAATCACGCCTTGACTTGGTGGAGATAGGCATACGGAAAGACCTTCATCCTATAGACATAGGACCAAACAAGGTATTCTTTCCACCTGCAAGATTTACACTTTCATCAAAAGAAAAAGATATATTTTGTCGTGTTTTAAAAGGAGTGAAGGTTCCAGAAAGTTATGGTTCTAATGTTTCTCGAAGTGTTAATCTTGAACAACAAAATTTTCTTGGACTTAAAAGCCATGATTTTCATATATTGATGCAAGATTTGCTAAAAGTAGCAATTAGAAAAGTATTGCAAAAAGATGTTGCAAGAATTTTAATGAAGTTAAGCTCTTTCTTCAAAATTCTATATTCTAAAGTCATCATTGCTGAAGAGTTTGAATCATTGGATGCAGAAATTGCATTAACTTTGTATGAATTAGAGGGGATTTTTCCTCCTTCTTTTTTTGTCTTAATGGTTCATTTATCGATACATCTAGCATATGAGGCTAGAATTGCTGGACCTGTTCATTATCGTTGGATGTATCCAATTGAAAGGTAATTCTTTTACTAAATGATTTTTTTTAAACGTATTCTTATAGATTTCTAAATCATAGTTTTATATTCTTATAGATTTCTTCATAAGTTAAAGACTTATGTGCGTAATAGAAATTATCCGGAGGGTTCCATTGCAGAAGGGTATTTAGCAGATGAGTGTTTGACATTTTGTTCAAGGTACTTGAACAATGATGTTCAAACAAAGTTCAACAAGCTGCTAAGGAATTTAGATGGTCCGGTAGGGAATGGAATGATGATTGGTTTGGAACCTGTTGTGTGGGAGCAAGCTCACCGTTATGTGTTGTTTAATTGTGAGCTCACCAAGGCATTTGTCAAGTAAGAAAAAATGTATATTTTTGTTTTTACATAAAATCTGTATTTTTAACATTAAAATGTGTTCAATTTTTTTTGTTTTTGTGCAGAGAACATGAGGAATTTCTTTCTAGACATGCTTATGAAGGTTCAATAAGAAATTGGAATAAGACAAAAGATCAATATCTTACATTTCACAATTGGTTTGAAAATCATGTTGAAAATGTGGTTGTTAGTGAAGATGTTAAATGGTTGGCTAAAGGGCCTAATACTGTTGCCAGAAGATTTTTATCTTATGTGATAAATGGTTACAAGTTTATTATTGAGGGTTGTGAAAGACAAACACAAAACTTCGGAGTAATGGTGACTTCATCTACTGTTAGGTTTAAAAATAAAGAAGATGAAAATCCTGAAGTAGAAAATGTTACTTACTATGGAGTTTTGAAAGATATAATAGAGTTAGATTATTATGGCCATTCTAAATTTGTGTTATTTAAATGTGACTGGTTTGAAAGTAAGCAAGATCATTTTGGATTAATACTTGTAAATTTTGGGAAGTTGATCTACAAAAGTGACCCTTTTGTGTTTGCAACTCAAGTAAAACAAGTATATTACACGGAAGATCCAACAGATAATTGGCAAGTTGTCACTAAAACCACTCCTAGAGATTTGTTTGATGTATATGGGAACTTAGAGAACGATGATATGGAAGAGTACTTGGAAGATCAATTAAAAAGTCCCTTGTTTTATCAATCTATGATTGATGAAGTTGAAGGTAAAGATGAAGATGTTAGTTGGTTTAGGGATGATGTACCTGGAACAACAATTGATACAAGTATAGTAGATCATCATTGAACAAATATTAATGTTTATTTGAATGTAGTTCTTGGATGTGTGTTTTTCGTTGTAAACTTGTGTTTTTTTTGTAATGTGATATGCCTAGACATCGAACATAGTTTTGTATATATATTGATCCAAATTTTTGTCTATTATTTCCACATTATTTAATTTGTTACAGCATGATGGTAAGCAATGGAAGTAAGCTTTCATGGTCAAGTGAGTCAATGCAGGATATCCTTGATGAGCAAGAAAAGCAAACAATATTGCAACCTAAGAAGCATTACATTTCAAAGCCAAGTAACTCTATGAATGATATTATTGATGAGAAAAAACAACCAACCTTGCTGTCCAAGAAGTCAAAAGTGTCATTTCCAAGTGGTTCTATGGTTGATATTCTTGATGAGTTGGAAGAAATTACATCAAGCCCTAATCAAACTCCTTTACCATCCCAACACATCGGTTAGTTATTTGTATGTTGTATTCAAATATGTGGTATTATATATATATGCCTTGTATATAATGTACTAATTTTAAATTTTATACTTAAGTAGCAAGTTCTTTTGGTAAGAAGAAAAGAGGTCCAACCAAATGTCTTAAGACTCATGGCTTGAGGTATGAAGAACGTTTGCTAGTTAGACTTAATGCCCTTGGCCAACCAATTGGTACTTGTCGAACTACTTTGAGCAATTATTTGGGGACATTAGCTAGAAATGCACATCTGGCTCCTCTAACTTTTGCTAGCTGGAGAGGGCTAAAAGATCATTGGGATGACATGTGGCAAACAGTCATAGTATTGCAACTTACTTACCTTTATATTTATTTTGTATATATATATATATCGTTTAAATTCTAATATTTTATTATTTGATTGAGATATAGTCTAAATTTGATATTGAAGAACGTGCAAAAAAGTGGGTTTTAGGAAGTATATGCTCAAGTTGGAGGAATCATAAGTGTCGATTTAAAGGCAAAACATTTTTCTGAAAATATGTCAGATGATTACAATTTCAAAAATCGACCCCCAAGTGTTCCACTTGAACAATGGAAAATTCTTGTTAAGTTTTGAAAGTCTAACATAGCAAAGGTTAGTTATTTTAATTTTATTACATGATTATTTGTACTTATATTTTTGTTGTGTTATATTTTATCATACTATGTTTTTATTATAAAGGATCGTAGCAAGAAGAATAAAATAAGTAGAGCAAAATTTACTACTGTGCATACTACAGGAACTAAAACTTTTGCTGAGATACGAGAAGAAGAGGTTAAACTAATTGCATAACTAATGGTTTTGTTTGTTTCAAATCACGTTTAACTATTTTGTGGTTATTCCTACAACGTGTGGGATGCGTAAGTGTGTGTGTATATATATATTTTTATTTATTTAATTATTTTGCTGATTAAAAACTAATCTTTTTCTTTTATGTGATAGAGAATGAAGAATTCTGAAGGAAGAGAGCCATCTCGTGCACAAATGTTTATTTTGACTCATAAGCCTAAGAACGAGGAAACTGAAAGAATTATTGTATGATAATCTTAATCATTATCTCTATATTTATAATAGTTTTGTTTGAATTACAAGTGTAATTCTTATTTTTCAATTTTTAGTCAAAACTTGAAGATGCAGTTGGTTCTTATCCAGAAGCACCAGAAAAAAGCTTAGCCCAAGATGATGTATTTTCCCAAGTGTTTGGAGAAGATCGAAATGGCTATGTGCGCAGTATGGAAAAGGGGTTGTACCTTCTGACTTTTGGGGATCTAAATCCCAAGTTCAAATACAAAATTAATTGATGAAGTTCAAAGAAATTCTCAAGTTGAACTTCAAAGTATAGAAGAAAAAATGGAATTAAAGCTGAAAGAGCAAGTTGAAGCTATGAGAGCTAAACTTTTAGATAGTTTCAATCTTGTTTTTAGTCAACTGCAAAATAGTTTTCCAGGAGTAATGATTCCAGATTTTAGCAAAATCCAAGAAGTAAAAGAAGTGGTTGTTGATGAGATATATTATATAAATTTTATATTAAACTTATCATTGAATTAGTTTTGCACTTGAAAGATTATTGTTTATAATTAAATGTTGTGTTGATTTTGGTGTTAGAAACAAAGGGAGATCACTTCTATGAGCAAAAAAGGAAAGGATGAGAAAACTAACTCAAAGCTAACTAAAAGGTGAATTTAGTTTACTTATTTATGTCTTTAATTTGTTTTTATATAATTTATTAACTAATTTTGTTCATTCGACTAAGGAACATATCCTACTATTTTTATCTAGGAAATCAGAAGATCTTAAGGCTAAAGTGGGCTCGCCCAAAAAAAATCTTAATATGTTCAAATATCCGCCCAATGCCTTTGAACTATTCTTGTAAGTCTTGATTCTCTATAATGTATTTCTAATTTTTTTCATTAGTTTATTGACTAATAATAATCATTATTATAGGAAAAGATTTGAAAGAAGTAATAAAGAAGCAAATGATGATTTAGAGAATTCTGGAAGGGTAAGTGAAATTAAATAAATTAATAAATTTTGATTTTTTAAGCCATTTACTAATTAACTTTTCTTTTGAAAAAAAATAGGTCAATAAGAAGGTGGTTGAAGCTTGGAAGTCTATGAATAATAAAGTAACTCTAAGCCTAATATTTTTTTACTTTTAAGTAATTTAATATGATTGAAACTCTTTAAATTTGTATCAGGAAAAAGAGGCTTATTTTAATGTAGCATTTCAACTTAGAGAAAAACACCATTTCAGTCCATTAAAAGAAAGGTATTGGTGTAATTTATTATCACATCATAGTTTTTATTGGTAAAAATAATTTTTTATGTTATTTTTGTTATTAATTCTGAATAAGTAATTTGTTTATTTTGTTTTGTTCCGTTATGCTAATTGTTTGTTAACGAATTTTATCTAGCACAAGCAAAACTACTCATGTTGTTCAAGGAGAACAAATAGGGAAAAGGGAACGTAAACCAAAAATTCATTGTGATGGGACTAACTTAAGCAAGTTGAAAGAAGAGAAATCTTACAAGAAAAAATATAAGAAACGTAAGTTGAAATAATTGCCTCTAAATGTGATAAGGTATGTGAACTCAAAAATTCATGTTTTACAATATACTTATTTAGAAACTTTATTTTATTTCTTTGTTTTTTTCCTTAGAAATTTATAATGTGGAAAATATTGCTTCAAGTCAAGAAGCTAGTTGAAAGGTATGTGAACTCATATTTTTTCTTTTTTCATTAGAAATCCTTAGGGTACGTGAACTCATATTGTTTGTTTTTAGTTAGTTTGTGTCAGGTCCAGACCGATCAATTGAAAAAATTGAACCAAGCTAATCAAGTAAAGAAATGTAATTTATAGTTAGTTGGAATTGTTATACTTCTGTTGCCTTTGGTACTGATACATATATTCTCTTTATTAATGCAGTGCAGGGTTGCTAAACTTGCACGTAATGATGTCTACGGGGTTGTTAATGTCTAATGTAATGAATTTTGATGTATTGGACATATTGATTACGATGTAATGAATTTTAGATATATTGATTATGATGCAATGGATTTTTATGTATCCTATAATATTTCAATTACAAGCTTATGCTTTAATTTTCTTGAATCTTTTTTTCATTCTCCATGACTTTTTATTACTAAATTATTTCTTTCAATATTAATTTATGTTATAGTGTAAAAATTTATTTAATATTTATTATGAATTATATTTTCTTTTATTTTAAAAATAAACAATTTAATAACATTTATTAAATGCTAAAAAACATTTACAATAGTAACATTTTTGTAACGTTACTTATCTATTTAAAAAATGTTACTAATTATTTTTAGTGACATTTTTACAATGTTGCCTATATTAAAAAAAATATTACTAAAAACTTTTAGTGACATTTTTAGAAATGTTATCTTTTTATTAAAAAAAGTTACTAAATGTTTTTAGTAACATTTTTATAATGTTACTTTTCTATTTAAAAAATCTTACTAAAATGTTTTAGCAACATTTATAAAATGTTACATTTTATTTTAAAAAAATGTTACTAAAAATTTTTAATAACATTTTTTATAAATGTTACCTTTAAAATGCAAAAATGTTATTAAATATCATTAGTAACATAAGATATACGCAATATTTGATAAAATGTTATTAAATTATATTAATAACATTTTCTTATAATTTAGCGATTTTTTTTAATATTACTAAATCACATGTATCTAGCAGTGAAATGCCACACTTTGTAATCTCAAACCTATATATACATATATGTATCATTCACTTTAATTACTTGTCTAATCCTGCAATATATTTTATTCTAATCACATCTCAGCTTCTTGACAAATGTGTTGGCAATATTTAGGTCCTGTAATATTTGAGTCTTTCACGCAAGTACTGACATAACTTTAATAAATGCGAGTTTTTATGTGAATTTAGTTCGATAATATCTCAATTAATAAATGCAAGATTTTATGTGAATTTATGTGATGCGCAAGTATTTACGCGACTTTTAACTGATAAGTTCTCGGTTAATTATTGTGAATTTTTACACAAATTTAGTCCAATAACATCTTAGTTAATAAATGTGAGTTTTTAGGTGAATTTAGTCCAATAAGATATCGGTTAATAAATGTGATTTTTTATGCGAATTTTTGTGATGTGGGAGTATTTACGTGACTTTTATCTGATATGTTCTCGATTAATTACTGCAAATTTTATGCAAGATTTGCAATGTGTGAACGTTTGCACGACTTGTTTTTATTGTGTAATTACGTGAGTTTTTACGTGGTCTATTCATCCGATGAGACCTTGACGAAGGTAAAAATTGTGCCAAAATGATAGACATTTCATTACAGAAAGGAGGTGCCTCATTAAAACCACCTCAACCAAAACCTCCATGGGAAAAAAATCGACACTAGGAAAAACAGTACAGCCATCTATATGGGTGTGTTTGATCCTTCAAATAAATATATACATTTTACTGAAATAAAACTTGAGATAGGTTGTATTCCAGGTTCTCGAGACGAGCTCTGCCAAGAGATGTTCCAACTTGTATGCACCATTGTTCAATGCTCTGTGAACCTAAAATGGGCCTTTCAATGAGAATTTTCCATCCCCTAGTTCTTTCCGAGCTTCCACCTACATCCTCTAGACGATATCTCCATCCTTGAAACTTTTCGACTTGACCTTATTGCTGAATTTTCTTGTAGCTCTCCTTTTTTAAGTTTCTTCCCTGATTTGGGCTTTATCTTTGAGCTCTTGGATGAGGTCAAGGTCAAGTAGCATTTCGTGTTGATTTCGGCTTGGGTCGAACAATTTGCATCGAAATGTGGGCTCCCTTAGCTTGACAGGAATGATGACATCCATTTCGTAGAGTAAGCTATACAAGGTCTCTTGAGTAGTGGTTTACGGAGTGCACCTATAAGCTCATAACACCTCAATTAAGTCATTGACCCATTTCCCCTTGGATACTCCCAGTCTCTTTCTCAGCTCAGTAAGTATAACTTTATTTGCTGCTTCTTGGTTGTTAGTTTGCACGTTTTACCGAGGTGTTTGCATGTTGGATGAAGAAGCTTTTTAGCAATTCATCGAAAATTTTGTTGATAAAATGTCTTCCATTATCGATGTTGACTGTGTGGGGTATTGCCGAATCTACATATTATCTTCTAGAGAAACTTTTTCACATTTGTTGTCGAGATCTTGGCTAATGATTTTACCTTGATCCACTTTGTAAGTAGTCAATTTTGACAACCAAAAATTTACACTGTCCTTTGATTGGTGGGAATGGCCCTAATATATCCAAACCCCACATGACAAAAGGCTAAGGAGAGATCAGGCTTCAAAGCTCAACATGCGGAGCTTTGATCAGGTTGTCGTGCTCTTGACATTTCTTACATCTCTTAAGATAGACCTAAACATCTTTCTTCAGTGTTGGCCAGTAGTATCCCACCCTCATTACTTTAGCTGCCAGGGTGCATGTCTTGGGATGGAATCCATATATTGAATCATCCAATTCTTTCAGGACACGGACTTCTTGTGTTGAGGTTAAGTACTTCAAGAGTAGGGTAGAGTAACCCCTCTTGAACAACTCATCTGTTATCATGAGGAATTTTTTCGACCTCACTCACACAGATTTTGCTTCCTTTTCATCTGTGGGTTGGTCCTTTCTCTCTATATAGGTACCATCATGTTTGCCTCCTCCTTGGTGAGTTTTGCACACATTATTGCGATACTTGGGCGATCTAGCATTTGCTGTATAACTGACCTGTGTTGCCTAGGTTTCTTTGTGTTTTCTAGCTTGGCTAATAAATCTGCTCGCTCGTTGTTTTCTCTTAGGATTTGCTTGATGACGACCTCGATAAATGATTTCTTTAAGTTCATCAACTTATGGTAATACTGCAGAAGAAGAGGATTGTTAACTTGGTTAACTTGGTATTCCCCATTCAATTGAGACATTGTTAGCTAGGAGTCACTTCAACATCTTACTTCTTCATCTCACATCTCCTTTTGCTAAAGTCTGAAAATTATGGCTTCATACTCTACCTGATTGTTGGATGTACGAAAGTTAAACTTTAAAGATTGTTCTAAGACAATATTATCAGGCCCTTCCAGGACAATTCCGGCTCCACTTCCTAGTCTGTTCGACGAACCATCAACATACAATGTTCATTGCGATTTAATCTCAGCCATGGAGAGCAATGTATTCACTAACTAATAGGTAAGGAGAGAGGAGAGAGAGTGAGCGTAGAGAATGATGTAAAAGAGTAGAGAATGATGTAAAAGAGAAAGGAGAGAGAGGAAATTGGAAATAAAGAGGAATTTTAAAAAAAAACTTTAAAAAAAGGAGATGTTACTTCAAATTAAGATAGGTGTTAAATCAAATTTCTTAACACGTATATGATACTATTGACCTATTAGGGACATCTATGTGTTCTATCAATTTTATTGATCTATAAAAAAAAAAACTACAATCTATTTCCAAACATACTATAAATAGTGGTTTGCCTTTTTAAGGTTTAAATGGGTTTCTATAAGTGTAAATCTCTTTGATGTATATACACTATTGCACCAACATATCGGTCTTTACTCTTTAGATTTGACACTTATGCAAAGAAAAAATGTAATTAAGAAATGAGACCCCACTATAACATGATGATGATAGAAAATTGTAATTTTTTCTTTAATCAGAAAAATCAGGTATTGCATGTAACTTAAAAATAAATTCTAAGCGAAACACCAAAGTCCAAAAGGTCGATACATTTGTTGTCCCAACACAAATAATACATATAACTACTGCAATAAACGAATGTGATAGATAGCTTTAAGGTAGTTAAGTGTTTTTAATTTTCAATGGGCGTGAACGGTTAAACCTTGAAGCGTTGGAAACAACAATTGTACTCACATATAGCAAAGCACTAAAGAAAAATGACAGATCTAGACAATTTTCTTGAGCAACAAAATTAGTGAATACAAAAATGGGGCAATTAAAGGTATATATAAGTTCCTATAGCTATGGATCCCTCGGATGAGCTAATGGGCCAAACCAAGGCATAGTACTTCATTTGTAGAGCTAAGCATGCAAAGTTGCGAACTGAGGGACCACATCTCAAAATATCAAATATCTAAAACTTGGCACCAGGTACCTCTCCCACTTGCATTAGTGAGGATAAAAAAACAATTAAGGAGCATTACCACAAATAGAGGGGAGACCGTTAAAATATTGCCACCATTATTTCTTTACACAATCCTATTTTCGGTTTTAGTAACTAAAAGAAATGAATGAAAAGAGGTAGAAAAGCAAGTATATATAATCCATGGGAACACTACAAAAGATTTGTGCCAGTCAGTGATGTTATAATTCATTTAAAAATAAAATAATAATAAAAAACAGGTAACACAGTACTAAAAGGAGGTGGAGGGACCTTGCTAGTTGCTATGCATGAAAGGCAAAGCTCATTGGTGAGTTATTTTGCCATTACACTTGTACGTTTTTATCTCTCTTCTTCCACTTACTCTCTCCTTTGTGTGTTTGTGCTTGTTCTACCGACACGATTCCAACCTAATGGGGTTCACCCTGCTTCTGCGTAGGATTCAATGCTGCTGCTCCTTCTGCAACTGAGTTTCATATGTTAGTGCTCTCCCTTGTTTCTTTTCCTTCTTGGAGTTAACGGCTCTAGTGCACGAGCTTGACTTTTGTGTTTTTTGGGGTGTGTCTGTATTTTCTTTTATTTTATTCTGCTACTTCTTGTTTCTCTAGCTTGGCTTTCTGTAACTCAGTTTTGTACTTCGTATGTACGCTCATTTCTGGTTAATATTTTGTACTTTTCCGTTGGGAATTGGGTTAGTTATTGGACTGTGTCTTTCTTGATTGTAATTCCCATCTTACTTTTGTCTTCTTGTAATTATCTTCACTTTTATCTTCCGCTTTCAACCTCTAAAGTCTTTCAATTTTTATTGCTTTGCCTTTCTTTCTAGAATAGTCTTATAACTTATTTTGTGTTTTATTATTATTGATATTGATAAAGCACGGAAATTTAAATTGTGTTTTGATGTATATTTCAATTCAGCTCCTTTCTGTTGATGCTTATGCTGAAGACCTGACAAATATCTGAGGTACAACATACTATTTGTATCTTAATTCTCTCCACTTTTCTTCATTTTCTTTCTTGGAAAAATTGATCTTCTAAACTTGCATATGTGTATCTTCCCCTTGGTCTTGCTATTTGACTTCCTTTCATAATTACTTTTCCATCTTTGCTTACAGCAAGTTGTTTTCTACCCACCAACAAGATTAACTTAGAAATCACCTTTTGGAAGGTGTAGATGGCGATGCAAACTGTTTATTGTAAAGAACATGAAGGAAATGCACACAATTTTATGGGTTCGTTGTCATCTGCAGCTTCAGCACCCTGGTGGAGTGCTTTTGGATCCCAATCTGTTCATGGGGAGTCTTGTGCCCAAACGAAACCCTTTTCATTGGAGCTGCCTAACTGCTTAGATCAACTTGCTTCAGGAAAGCCATCGGCAAGAGGCGCTGAACAAGTTTTGGGCAAAGGGCATACCACTCAGTTTACCATATTTCCAGGTATTTAATTTGGTTTTGATTTTAGATGTACTACAATTTAGTTATCCGTGTTTTCACCAGAAGAGTAATTGTAATCAACTGTTGATGGAGTTGTGAGTATAACACACATGTCACAACAGCTAGTTCGTGTGCATCTTTTGTCATAAATTTTTGGAAGATGGTTGTCGTGCAAGGTGACTATGATAAAGAAAAAGTAAACGATATAATAATCCTGTCTGGGAAACTCAAATGGGAGGGAAGTTGCAGATATCAGCTGAGTGAGTGTTTGTGGAAAACAGTAAAGAGTATTCATTTTTTATTAAGCTTTGGATGGCCTGAAACTACCTTGCAACAAATATATCTATTGATAGTCAACTGTTAGCCTATGTTCAAAGTGGAGCGTGAAAAGTTGTATCTCCACGAAAATCACAGGAAGGTTGTATTTTTTCTGGTTAATTAACAAAGGAAGTAGTAAGAAAAATGTATTAATTTGATGAGTTTTTCACATGTTTAACTTTTTATTAAAAGAAAAATAAAAAAAAAAGAAAAGTTCAAAAAAATTAAAATTAATCACTCCTTAAATATCCTTATTTATAAAAGAAAAATTATAAATATAAATAATTTTATAATTATAATAACTTTAATTTATAATTTTTTATTATTTTTACACTATTTATTTTACACCATCGAATAATTTTAATTTTCACTCTATTTTATTTCTCTTTCTTAACCTGAATTCAGCTTAGTAATGCATAGCTTGGTAAAATAGCTTCAATATTCGATCATGCTTTTGTTTCAAGACATATTATTGGTTGAGAGAATAATGATATGCAAACAAGGGAGCTTCTTGTTCAGAATGATGGTTGCCATCACGAGAAGGAAATAAATTATATATATGGAAGATCTAAGGACTTAAAGTGAATCTTTAACGATGATTTACTGATAGTAAAGTGTGATTACGTTGAGCTTGCTGACTTGTACTAGAGAAAGATAAAAAAATGCCTTCATTAAAAGCATTGTAGAGGAGACTTTCCCTAACAAATAAAAAGTCTACAGTCCAATTCAAAACCCTTAAAATGCCCCTTATAATTTTAAACAATCCAAAATGGTCCCTACTATGGTTCTATAATTTCTATCTAACCAGAGAATAAAACCAATTGACATAGTTGACTTGCATTGTTTGAACACTACAGGGACTTCCACAAATGGTTTTACAGCATAACTATAGGGACTAAATTAAATTTTGAGTGAACTATAAGGAACAAATGATTAATTTAAACAAAACAATGCAAAGAACATTTCGGTTCTTAATTTGCTCAAATTTTGAGGAAACCGCTTTCCTCTGTCACCTCACAAGGAGTACTGCTTCGATGTATTTCATAAGATAAAGATATTTCAGGAGGATGAAGTCCATAGATTTAGCTAAGATGGGTTGAAAATTGATAGAATTGACGGGGGAGGTCATCAAAAGGATATATATTAACCCAGAGACTCACTAGCAGAACCACACAGAGAGAGAGAGTTGAACCTGTGTTTCCAAATTATTTGTATTATGGATGAAGCCAATTCCTGCATCAAGTTCTGAATTTAAAATTATATCAGACTCCAGTGGAATTGTTGATTGTTTAGAAAAACTATTCTATTTTTTTTTTCGATTGTTTGAAGTGATAGTGTTTCTGCTTGACATAAACTTTGTTGTTAGTAACCTTTAAGACGTTTCTCCTTCAGATGATTGTAAATTGGCAGAAGATGCACAAAAGCTTCAGACAAGCATATCACTGCAGTCATCACTTACTGATTCCCACTCTCGTTTTGAGATAGGATTTAGTCAGCCCATGGTAAAACTTATCTCAAAAGTAACCACTTCGATATTTTAGTATTTCTTTCTTGTGTGAGTCAACATATTTTGCTTATGCTTGGTATCTTTATCTTTGTAGATATGCACAAAGTATCCTTATACGGATCAATTTTATGGCCTATTCTCAACTTATGCACCCCAAATTTCGGTTTGTCTTTTACTTCAAGCTAGCTTCTTAATCAATATAAACCATACTACCATGTTCCAGACATGCTTTTACCTTTAGTTATGATTTGGAGATGTAGTGTCCATCTTCTCTATTTACTAAATCATCTTGGTACCATTTGTTACAATTTAGGGACGTATAATGCTGCCACTTAACATGACATCTGATGATGGACCAATTTACGTAAATGCTAAGCAGTACCATGGAATCATTAGACGTCGGCAGTCCCGTGCTAAAGCTGTACTTGGTCACAAGTTGACTAAACGTCGCAAGGTATGGTTCCTAATATGGGGGTTTCCCAAATATTTTTTTCATCTTTAAATTAATGAACACTGTGATGTCACCTTCTTGGCCTTGAAACAAAGTATTTATGATGGGGTGGTTTGGCCAAATTTTTGTGGAAAGTGGACGTTAGCTATGTCAGAATTCGAAGTAACGTGTACTATGTACCCAAGTATATTTTTTGTTTAATTGCAATTTTTGCCTTCTTATAATACTATATAAATTTTTCCCTTATTTTAAAATCAAAATATTGAGTTCTTTATTTTTAAAAATTAGCAATTTATACCTATCAATTAAATTGAAAGCATTAAATTAGAAGCATTGACAGTTAAAAATTAAAGTCACATATCATGTGATAAATTCTCAATATTAGTTATTATATCGTATGTGATCCCCGTTGAAAATTGGAAGCCTCTGCAAATTGGAAGTGTTGATGGTTAAGAATTAATGTCGGTTTTCTTATGTCATATAATTACTAATATTAGTTAATGTTAATTTTTAAAAAAAAAATTAGAAAGATAAAAATGCAATTAAAGTTTTAGCTGCAGGCTTCAGCCACACACTGTTATTCTTGTGCCTTTTGTCAGGCAGGAATAATATGATGAATTATGATATGCAGAATGGGTTTTAAACCCAGGTTTTGTATTTAACTATTTTCTCTCTTCTTTATTCTGCTTTTGTCATAGTTCAACTAATTATATTGTCGTAAGTTAAGCACTTCTTGTCTTTCAGCTTAATTTTTCCTAATAATATCCTTTGACTTATAAAAAAAAATGATGAATTATGATATGAAGTGTATTTAAAGTTCATAACCAAGTCATTTGTGTATTCAAAGATCCAATCACTCACTGACTCACATTCTATGCTGATCAAAAGATTGATTACTTGTGAAATAGTACGATTTCCTTTCAGTTTTCACTTTTATAGTTATTTGAGTATTATATTTGACTTACAGCCGTATATGCACGAATCACGCCATCTGCATGCAATGCGGCGACCAAGAGGATGTGGGGGTCGCTTCTTGAACACAAGAAATTCTGGCAGTGGAAATGGTAGAAGTGGAAGTGAAGTGAAAAGAACTGTTTATGAACAATTGCATTCCGGTGGGTCTCAGAGTTCTGAACTCCTTCAATCTGAGGTGGGAACTTTGAATTCATCAAAGGATACTAATGGCAGCAGTCCAAACATTTGTGGTTCAGAAGTGACTAGCATGTATTCGCGGGGAGGTCTGGACAGCTTTTCTCTCAATCATCTTGGATCTGCTGTCCACTCACTGGCAGACATGATACCCCCCAAATGGGTTGCAGCAGCAGGCAACTGCTGCAACCTTAAAGTTTGATTTGCGAAGATCGAGGAGGGCATGGTGTAGCATTGCACCAAGCTCATCCTTGGCGAGACCAGATGAAGAAGCTTTGTTTCAGTTTCTTCTGTTGACTGTCACAAGTTTCGTTCTGTAGGATCGTCCTAACATCTGGTCTAGGCAATCCATCCTTGGCTCAATACTTTGGCAATCCATCCTTGGCTCATTCTAGTTTTAGGCAACTCATCCTTGGCTCAATATCTGTAGTACGTTGCCTTTCTGCACAGGATAGTCATTCGCATAGTACAGACTATTGACTTGATATCTTGATGCACAAGGCAACTATGTTTCTGTTCTTGTGTGAAAATAAAAGCATGAAACGCTAGTTTTGTGTGCTTTTAATAATGTTTAAATGTAGTGTTGTGTTCTGTATTTCTGCCTTTGAGGAGCAATGTATCATATAACTCTTGTGGTCTTCGTTAGAAAAATAAAGCATTGGTGTGTTTTTCTCCCGGAGTAATGCCAAAACTGTATTATTCTCTTTATTTGGTTGACTATCAAAGAACCACATCACTCCATCAGCTAAATACCACGAGTATATAGTTTGCGATTTCCATAAATATGTAAAGTTCATTTCATATTTTGGGGGGCTTAGGTGATTGATTGGAAGGTCTAGTTAAAACTTATGTGGCTCTGGGTGTTAGGCTCATAGTAATTTGTTATGTGAAAAGCTGCTTTTTTTTTTTAATCGATGCTAGAATTCGGACCCGTGACTTTACTTCCTTTCTGCCTTACTTTGATCCTTTTTCATCCTTTAAACAATCGTACCGATAACATAAAACTCATGGACGATTTTTTATAATTTTAATCTTATAAACAAAAATATAACATACAATTGACTCTTCTTTTTGATAAAAAAAAACTGCCTTCGATTCCGCAGAAATGTTGCTTACTGAACTGAAACTTCTTTCTGAGTTATGGAAACCAGGTTCCTCGATATAACATTAACAGCTCAAATTCTTATAAAATCTGAGACAAATTACTCTTTGTCAAAACAAAACAAAAATAAATAAATTACTCTTTAGCATTTAACTCGTGAGATTACTAATATGGGTGCAAAGGATAGATGGAAATAAAAGAAACCCTTGAATCAATAGAAGTATGTACAGAATAAATATAAAAGATAAAGAAAAGAAAATTTGTGTATCTTATATATATTGAATTGAAATTCTTGATCTTGATGAACAAAAACTCTATGAATGATTAATGTAGAGATACGAGTTCAATAAGAACTCTTAAGAGTTTTACTACCTACTTTCTAGGAGATTATTTTAGAAAGTGCGTGTTTTAATTTACTTAATGGAATGACAAATTTATAATGCACAGGTTAGGCAGGGACCCCTCAAATAGGTTTTTTATGATTGACAAAAATGAGCTTTCTCTAATCTCATTCAAATAATCATAGAGATATGATAAGATATGATTATCACCATATCTTAAATTGTCAGATAATGATAAAAGATAATTAATTAATATCAATCCACTATTATTTACAACATTCTCCCACTTGGATGGTATTAACCAATAATACAAAGACAAATCATTAAGCTAGAATGACAATTATAGACAAATGTTATATTAGACAATGAGAAATTTGAGTTATAAGATAATATCTGATAGGGATATATATCATGCCCGTTAACAAATATTTCTCATAAAGTATATAGAATAATATAGTTTTCAATTAATGATTTATATTACTAAAATTATATTACTTCACACATATCTCATAAGAGAGTTTTCAAACTCCTACTCCTACTGATCCAAGATATTAAAACTTAACCAAACCATATGAGTTATAACACTCCAATAGTTAAGTATTTGATCAGTAAATAAAAAAACGTTCTATTAATATCATTTTTACTTAAGTCCAAAAAATTATAAAGGAGAAAATATAATTCACATGCATCTAAGTACTCATCTTAGCCCAACAACAAATGTAATTACATATACGCTACATAAATGCTCTATAATATTTGACTCTACTAATCTGAGTTTTAGAAAATGAATGATTATGTAAGAATCCAAAGACAAGTAGAAAATCCATAAATTCCCTACTAGGACCACATGACACCTAGTTTATATAAAATAACACTCAAATTATTGTGATCACAAAATATCAATTGAGCAAACACTTAGATAATTGGTCCAAACAAAAATTCATAAGTACTTCAATAGTGTAAAATTGTATTTGATAGGAGTACTATCATAATAATCACTTTTACAAAGTAGAAAATCATTCTCAATAGGAGTATTGTATCTACAATATACTTATAAAATTTTGACCAAACAAAATGTGAAATTTTGGGTAAAAGAAATGACAATACATAATTGCATGCCAAAATGATTAATGTGCAATACCCAGCAAAATGCCCTTAACATCCATTTAAGATGTCTATTAAAATACAATAAATTTTATGTATCTCAATTAAAATAGAACAAAAATAAATAGTCAAGTCCTAAAGAGTGTGTCATATCATAATTAAACAATATAGATAGATAAGTCTCGAGACATAATACAAAATTATATATACTCCCACTAATCCTTAATATACCAAAAAAATATTAGAATTATCATTAGGTACACTAGTATTAAAAGTTCTAGTGATAGTTGGATAATGACTTTATAAGATAATAATAAAAGTGAATTAAAATTCACTATTTTTCTTCTTAAGGAATTAGAAAGTAGTAGAATAACAAATAATTAATGAGAGAAGTGATTAAAAAACAAGAATATGAAACCTACAAGTTCATCCATAAGAATAAATAACAAAATGGTTTCATAATTAACCACATATTAATCAATCCTTTAAAAAATATTGACTCCTGTGAGGATCTTGGAAAAGTAATTACATGAGTGAGAAAAGGGATCTCTTTATAATTTTACGTAGAATATGAGATCATAAGTAAGTTATCAAGTAATCATAAAACAATCAAGTGTAGTAATCAATATCCACACTTGAGAATAAAATGTGATTACGCGCAGCGGAAGAATATGAGACCTATTCTTACAAATATTAAGAATATAATAATAAATAGTCTCTAACTCTCATCACAATTTATAATGGACATACGTTTATTTATATATCTCAAAATAAAGCATATAACTTTTATAAGAATATCATCAACAACATTAAAAAATATGATATGGGGAAATTAATCTCTTCAAATTTGGGATTCCTATATTATCCTTACAAGAATTGCATATTAATATTATATATCAATAGAGAGTTAATTATACATGAAAATATTCTACAAGAAACCAATATAAAAATCCCTAACATAGATCCCAACAACGTAATCACAAATAATGTGATAAGAAAAAATAATTTTATTAAGAAAATTTGTTTTTGTACATATATGATTAATTGGAAATTTAAGGTAAAAATCTTATACCAAAATGATTTATTTTATAAGATATTAATTAAAATTATAATATACAAAATTTTTCTACTTGATAAAGAAAAAAATAGTTGACATAACAAAAAAATACCCAGAGGGCTAAATAAAATTTAATTATTTCTTTATCACACTAGAATTATGTCAAATAATGGCATATTGGTAGGGTAAGTCCACTACCTACATAATATATATATATATATATATATATATAGAAAATTTGCACCACAAGAAAAAAAAATGCAAAAATTTTTGTTTTGAAGGGAAAATGTCCAATTAAAGATTATAAGTCATTATAGAACAAAAGGAAAATGACAGTATAACTTTTGCTTCCATATAAATATAACTAAACATGATAAAATTAAGAAAATAAATTAAACATTACAACAATAGGGAAACATTATGTAATTTTAAAAATTCAGTTAAAAGAGAATCTCTAATCAAATTACAATGCACTATAACTTATATAAATAAAATATAAAATCGTAATAGCGATAGGGTATAAAAAAATCATTAAAATAAGCAAAGAGAAGTACATTGTACAACACCAAATTACATTAACAACAATACACCGATAGGGTATAATTATCATCAATGCAATAAATAAAAAAACAGTTATATCACAAAATTCACATAAATGCATCAACGATAGGTGAAATTACAATTATGTAAATGAAAAAAGAAATTATGCATATTGTCCAATAAATTTTCATAATTTTAATCATATATATTATATGAGAAAAATACAAAATTTACATTACTATACCCATGATAGACGAGTAATAATAATGCAAATTAATAAAGAAAATTATGTGCATAAATTAAGATTGTGCATAATTAATAAAATGACCTAAAATTAATTTATAAATAATAATCCAATATTAAAGAGAGTATAGTATAATTGGAAAATACAAATACTCTAAACAATCACAATGAAAATAGGTCCAAAAGTTCAAGATTATAATAGTAAAAATTTTTTAATTTAATCTTGAATTAATCAATTTTTTTATACTAAAAAATACTAATAATATTAAGGGCTACATTGGCCTATACACTAAGTTGGTCAAGGTACTCATGAACACAAAACTATATTGGTACATTATATCATCGTTAATGCCAACATGTCCTACAACATCCTGTTGGGAAAACCATCCCTTAACAAGTTGGGAGCCATTGTCTCCACCCCATACCTAGCCATGAAGTTCCCTTCCACTTCAAGACATATCATCACTATTCATGTAGACTAGAAGATAGCTTCAGAATGCTACATGGTGAGCCTCAAAGTGACCCCAATGGTAGATGATCATCCTGAAAAATTGGAAGCTCCACAAGCCAATTTGGTGGCCATGACCGAGTTTGGTCCCAAAATCAATGACAAGAATCGAGTGGAACCCTTGGAAGAAGTAAAACCTTTCATGTGATTGGAGAGGGAAAGATTACAAATTTGAGCACCAAGTTCACAGACAAAGGGGAAGCCCTTATAACGAAGGTAGTCCGAGATAATGCTGATCTCTTTGCATGGACAACTACGGACATGCCAGTTTAGACATGAAGATCCTATGCCACAAATTATCCATTTGCCCCTAGGCAAGGCCCATATCCCAGAAGAAAAGTAAAGTAAGAGAGACTAGAAGAAAAGATGCAATAGAGGAAGCACACAAGCTTCTTGACATCGGATTTATTTAGAGGTGCATTATACTACATGGTTGGAGAATGTGGTAATGGTTATGAAGGCTAGTGGTAAATGGCGTATGTGCACGGACTATACGACCTCAAAAAATCATGTCTAAAAGATGCATACCCATTATCGAGCATAAATCAATTGATCGATGGCACAGCAGGACACAAAGTTATGAGCTTTTTGGATGCATATTCCGGATACAATTAGATCCGAATGTACCCCTCAGATGAGGATAGGACGAACTTCATTATTGATAATGCTAATTATTGTTATAAGGTCATGCCATTTGGCCTTAAGAACGCAGGAGCTACCTATGAACATCTAATGGATAAAATTTTCCAAGATCAGATGAAATGTTGAGGTCTATGTAGATGACATGGTGGTCAAGTTAGACAACTATGAGCAACATGTCGATGACCTGACAGAAACCTTTTCTTCCCTTAGAAAATTTTAGTTGAGGCTTCCAAGTGAAGGGTGGAAAATTTTTAAGGTTCATGCTCTCACAGTGGGGCATTGAAGCCAATCTGGACAAGTGTAAAGTTGTGATTGACATGAGGAGCCCCTGTAACCAGAAGGAGCTCTAAAGGTTGGTAGGGAGGTTGACTTCCCTCTCTCGGTTTCTACTGAGGTTGGTGGATAAGACGAAGCATATTGCGAGATTACTAAGAAAGCATTCAAAATTTGAATGGACTGAGGAATGTGATGTTACATTCGCCGAGTTGAAGAATTTCTTATCTTCTCTTCCAACCCTTCGGAACTGATTACGGGATAGAACATGTTGCTTTACTTGTCTGTAACGAACGAAGTTGTAAGTGCAGTTATCGTACAAGAGATCATACGAGTCTAAGAACCATATATTTCATTAGTTGAACCCTACATGGTCCCGAGGTTAGGTATCAGGCCATAGAAAATTTTTCCTTTGCCCTGGTCACATCATCCAGGAGACTTCGTCCCTATTTATAGGGTTATCAAGTTATGTGAAGACAGATCATCCCATCGGAAAGCTGCTTCGAAAGCCCAAGCTGGTAGGAAAATGATCACATGGTCAATTGAACTATCAGAGTTGACCTCAAATATGAGCCTTGGGGACCTATTAAGGCACAACGTTTGATTGATTTCATAAGTGAACTCCCTCTAAGTCAGGAAGGTTATTCATGAATCCTTTATATGGATCGGTCCTCGAATAAACAAGGAAATGAAGCATGGATAGTTTTAGAAGGGCTGGAGGGCTGGTGTTGGAACAATCCTTAAATTTCAGCTTTAAAGTGTCCAACAATCAAGTAGAGTACGGAGCGCTCATTGTTGGACTCACCTTAGCTAGAGAGATAGGGGCTACAAGGCTAATTTGCCAAAGTGACTCCCAATTCACAGTGTCCCAACTAAGTGGGGATTACCAAGTTAAAGATCCCTTTTACTCCGATATTACCATGCAATGAATAGCTATAAGTAGTACTTAAATTACCTCACCATTGAGCATGTCAAGAGGATCGAAAATAGTCAAGCTAACATCCTTACAAAATTGGCAAGTACCAAGAGGCCTGGTCAACACAGAACAATGATCCAACATACCTTGGAGGAGCCCACCATAAATCTATGAACAATAGCTGTTGTTGAACAAGAAGAGAGTTGGATGACTCCAATAAGGAACCTTCTAGAAAAAAGAAAGCAACATGCCGATGATAGGTCGGCTAGAGCATTGCGCACGCGGGCAGTGAAGTCACTCTGATTGGCAAGGATATGTACAAGCGAGGATACCCAATACCTCTGTTCAAGTGCCTGACACCTACTCAAGGAAAGTATGTCTTAGAAGAAATTCATCGAGGAGTGTGCAAATTTCACTCAAGTGCTCGAGCCATGGTAGCCGAGGTCATGAGAGTGGGATATTATTGGCCTACACTTAAGCAAGACGCCGAGGTCCTTATCAATAGTTGTAAAGAATGTTAGCAACATGAAAATCTCTTCCCAATACATCCGCATGAATTGAAAAGTATCCTGTCGCCTTAGCCCTTTATAGTGTGGGGCATAGACATTCTCATTCCCTTTCCATTAGGGAAGGGACAATGCAAATTTCTATTGGTAGCAATTAATTACTTCACAAAATGGATTGAAGTAGAGCCCCTAGCTCGGATCATGGCCAACAATTGATTACTTCACAAGTTTGCATAAAGGTAGAAAATCAGTTAAAAAGAAAAGGTGGTGCAAGAAGAGAATATCCATCCTACAATTATGCAAAGAGGGACCTAGGCAAGGGAAGCTCTTCCAAGAGCTCTCCCAAAGAGGAACCATCCAAACATATGCATAAAGAACATAAACCCATGCATCATAGAGAAAACCCCGCTACTAGTTCTAGCAATAGGACTAGTAGTATTAAATGCTTTAAATGTCTTGGGAGAGGTCGTATTGTCTCTCAATGCCCCAATAAGAAAATCATGATCATGAGGGGCAAAGATATTTTTAGTGAGAATATTTAGTGAGAACAGCTTATCTTCTTCTTCTTGTGAGAGTGAGGAAGAAGGTGGTATAAGCAACATAAGCATGACATTGTTGAAAACCCATGTGATGTAAAGCTTTTAATGGTTAGGTGCCTTCTTGGAAGGCAAGCACTTGAGCTTGACCACTCACAAAGAGAAAACATATTTCATACAAGGTGTAAAGCTTTAGAAAAAATGTGTTCTCTCATTATGGATAGTGGGTCCTGTTGCAATTGTTGTAGCTCAAGGTTGTAGAGAAGCTAGCCTTGCAACTAATTCCTCGTCCTAAACCTTACAAGCTCCAATGGCTTAATGAGGAAGGGGAAATGGTTGTAAACCAACAAATGAAGGTTCCATTCTCTATTGGAAATTATCAAGATGAGATATTATGTGATATAGTTCTAATGGAGGTTGGCCATATCTTGTTAAGAAGGCCTTGGCGGTTTGACAAGCAAGTTATTCACCATGAATCCTCATTCATAGGGGCAAGAAAATAAAGTTGATTCCTCTGACACCTTCTCAAGTGACTGAGGATCAAATCATTATGAAACATAAAAGAGATGAGAAAAAAAATCAAAAGCAAAATCAAAAGCAAAAAAAAAAAGAGCATCCACCCCTAAAGCTTGAAAAAGGTAAAAAGGGAGAGTCAGAAGGAGATACCCCTTCTAAGGAGGTTATTAGGAAAGAGAGCCATTTTGCAACAAAATTGGACATTAAAGAAGCTCTCTTACTTGATCGACCTTTCTATCTCCTTCTTTGTAACGAGGTACCTTCTACAACTGCCATAAGTCTAGAAATTGAGTCTCTTCCAAAAGGGGTTCAAAACTTTTAAAAAAATTTGATGATCTTTTCCCTCAAGAGGTTCCAAGAAGATTACCACCTATAAGGGGAATTGAACACCAAATAGACCTTATTCCTGGTGCGAGTCTACCTAATAGGCCTGCATATAGGACAAACCTCGTTGAGACCAAAGAGATTGAGTCTCAAGTTCAAGAATTGTTGGAGAAGGGTTAGGTTTAAAAGAGCCTTAGCCCTTGTGCAGTCCCTGCCGTGCCATCAACAACATCACCATTAAGTATAGGCACCCAATCCCTAGTCTAGATGATATGCTTGTGAATTGCATGGAGCTCAAATATTTGCAAAAATTGATCTTAGAAGTGGTTATCATCAAATTAGAATAAAAAAGGGAGATGAATGGAAAACCGCTTTTAAGACCAAATTCGGTCTTTGTGAATGGCTGGTGATGCCTTTTGGGCTCACTAATGCTTCAAGCACTTTTATGCACTTCATGAATCATGTACTTAGGGATTGTATTGGTAGGTTTGTAGTCGTTTATTTTTATGACATTTTAGTTTATATTAGGTCCTTAGATGAACATATAAGACATCTTAGGAAAGTTTTATCTATCCTTAGAATAAATAAACTTTTTGTAAACTTAGAAAAATGCACTTTTGTGTTCCTAGTGTAGTTTTCTTGGGCTTTGTTATTAGTGCCCCTAAAATATCAAGGTCATCCAAAAGTGGCCCACCCCTACTAATGTGACTAAGATCAAAAGTTTTCATGGTCTCGCGGGATTTTATAGGCGCTTTGTGCCTGATTTCTCTACACTAGCTCCACCACTCAATGACTTGGTGAAAAAGGAAGTCCCTTTCTTGTGGGGTGAAACACAAGAAGAAGCTTTTCAACTGCTCAAGGATAAACTCACTAATGGACTCGTTCTAGCTCTCCTCGACTTTTCAAAAAACTTTCGAGCTAGAATGTGATGCATCAGGAATGGGTGTGGGAGTTGTGATGTTACAAAGGGGGCACCCAATTTCCTATTTTAGTGAAAAACTCAACGCTGCCCACCTCAACTATCCCACCTACGACAAGGAGTTTTACACCTTGATCCGTGCCCTCCAAACTTGGAAACATTATCTTGATTCCAAGGAGTTCGTCATTCATAGTGACCATGAGTCACTTAAGTATTTAAGGGGGCAAGGAAAGTTGAACAAGAGGCATGCTAAATGGGTTGAATTTCTTGAAACTTTTTCTTATGTCATCAAATATAAAAAGGGAAAAACAAATGTGGTGGCTGATGCTCTTTCAAGGAGGTATTCTCTCCTTGCCACCCTTAGTGCTTAAATTTTGGGATTTGATGACATAAAGGAAATTTATCTTTCTGACCAAGACTTTGGAACCATTTATGCTGCCTCATCTCCCAAAGTCAAAGATGGTTTCTACCTATGTTAGGGGTACCTGTACAAAGAGGGCAAACTTTGTGTACCTCGAGGATCAATTAGAAAATTGCTGACAAAAGAGACCCATGAAGGTAGGCATGGGGCATTTTGGAATTGATAAAACCTTAATGCTTTTGAAAGAAAAATTATTTTGTCCCATATGAAAAAGGATGTCCAAAGATATTGTTTGAGATGCGTACCTTGTTTACAAGCTAAGTTTCGAGTAATGCCTCATGAACTTTACACACCTTTACCCACTCCTTCTACACCTTGGGTAGATATTAGTATGACTTTGTCCTTAAGCTCCCAAGAACCCAACAAGGTGTAGACTCCATCTTTGTAGTAGTGGATTGCTTTAGCAAAATGGCTCATTTCATTCCCTGCACAAAGTGGATGATGTGAGTCACATTGCAAGACTTTTCTTTCGTGAGGTTGTGTGCTTACATGGAATACTCTCGACTATAGTCTCTGATAGGGATGCTAAGTTTTTGGCCAGTTTTGGAAAACTCTTTGGGCATGACTAGGAACTAAGCTGCTCTTTTCTACCACCTGTCATCCTCAAATAGATGGTCTAACTGAGGTGGTCAATAGATCCTTATCCGCTATGTTGAGGGCACTTTAAAAGGCAACCACAAGTCTTAGGATGAATATCTCCCCCACATTGAATTTGCATATAATAGAGTGGTCCATCGAACCACTAAGCATTCCCCTTTTGAGGTTGTATATGGTTTTAATCCTCTCACTCCTTTGGATTTGTTGCCACTCCTTAACACCCGACTTTTTCATAATGAAAGGGAAGCTAGGGCTGAATTTGTTAAAAAATTACATGAGAGGGTCAAAACCAATATTGAAAACCAATATAGGGGGTATGCTTCATCTAGCAACAAGGGCAGGAATGAAATCATCTTCAAAAAAGGCAATTGGGTTTGGCTTCACCTAAAAATGGATTTTTTTCTTCTAAAAGGAAGTCCAAACTTAGCCCTCGAGGAGATGGTCCCTTCCAAATCCTTGAGAAGGTAAATAATAATGCATATAAGGTAGACCTTCCTGAGAATTACGAAGTTAGCAACACTTTTAATGTTTGTGACCTTACGCCTTTTTTAGGTGCTGACGTGGAAGAGGATGACCTTTCAGATTTGAGGACAAATCCTTTCGACGGGGGAGGATATGATGCAATTCTACCTACCAAGGGCCTTCTCACTAGGGTCATGGTTAGGAGGATACAGGAAGACTTGGCCCGGAAAGACTCATCAAGACCTCCTTCTCATACCTTTGTCCAAGGCGTGTTGGACTTCCTTCTCACACCTTTGGAGTCTATACCTCATTGGGTTCTAGAAAGCCCAAGACAAAGTCAATACTGATATCCATCCAAGGAGTAGAATGAGTAGGTAAAGGTGTGTAGAATCCATAAGGCATCACTTTAGACTTAGCTTGTAAACAAGCTATGCATATTAAGCAATGCCTTTGGACATCTCTTTTCATATGGGGCCAAAATAATTTTTCTTTTAAAATCATAAGTGCTTTTTTAATTCCAAAATGCCCTATGAGTGCACCTTCATGACTCTCTTTTGTTAGCAATCTCCTAATGGATCTTTGGGGTATGAAAAGTTCTCCTTTTTGAACAAATGCCCCTCACTCAAGTAGAACCCATCATGGGATTTAGAAGATGAGGCAACAAAGATGGAACCAAAGTCTTTGTTAGAGGGATACATGTCCTTAATGTCATGAAATCCTAAAATTTGAGCATTCAAAGTGGTAAAGAGAGTGTGCCTTCTAAAAAGACATCAACTACCACATTTTCTTTTCCCTTTTTATATTTGATGACAGATGGGAATGTTTCAAGGAATTTAACCCAGTTTGCATGTCTTTTGTTTAACTTACCTTGCCTTCTCAAATACTTAAGTGACTCATGGTCATTATGAATGACAAACTCATTGAAAACAAGGTAATGTTCCTAAGTTTAGAGGGTTCTCATCAAAGAATAAAACTTTGTCATATGTGGGGTAATTGAGGGAGGTTCCATGAAATTTTTCACTGAAATAGGCAATAGGATGCCCACCCTGGAATAAAATAGCTTCCACACCTACTCCAGATGCATCACATTTTAGCTCAATTGTTTTAGAGAAATCAAGAAGAGATAGAATTGGTGCATTGTTGATCTTATTTTTTATAAGTTGGAAGGATTTTTCTTGTTTTTCACCCGAAAGGAAAGAAGCATCCTTCTTCACCAAATCATTGAGTGCTGACGTAAGTATGAAGAAATTAGGCACAAAATGTCTATAGAAACTTGTGAGATCATGGAAGCTCTTGATCTCGTCACACTTGTTGGGGTGAGCCATTCTTGGATGGGTTTGATTTTCTTGGGGTCCACATGGACCCACCTTGTGCACTAATAACAAATGCTAAAAAGACCACACTCTCCATACAAAAGGTACATTTTTTAATGTTTGCAAAGAGGTGTTCCTAAGAATGCAAAAAACTTGCCTTAGATGTCCTAAGTGATCACCTAGGCTCTTACTGTATACAAGGATGTCATCAAAATAGACAACATATAATTTTCCCAAACAATCCCTAAGAACATGATTCATTAAGCGCATGAAGGTACGAGGAGAATTTGTGAGCCCAAAGGGCATCACCAACCATTCATAAAGCCCAAATTTGGCCTTAAAAACATTTTTCATTCATCATCTTCTTTAATCTTTATCTGATGGTAACCACTTCTAATATCAATTTTTTAAAAAACTTTTGCTCCATGTAACTCATTTAGCATATCATCAAGTCTAGGGATTAGGTGCTTGTATTTAATGTTAATGTTTTTTATTGCTCTATAATCAAGACATATTATCCATTTGTCATCCTTTTTGGACACCAACAAAACTGACACAACACAAGGGCTGAGACTTTTCTGAACCCAACCCTTCTCCAAAAAAGCTTGAACTTGAAACTCAATTTCTTTAGTCTCAAGAGGGTTTATCCTATATGCAAGCTTATTAGATGGGCTAGAACTAGGAACAAGGTCTATTTGATGTTTTATCCCCCTTAGAAGAGGTAACCCCTAGGGATCTCTTTAGGAAATAGATAATCAAATTCCTTCAAAAGAGCTTGAACCCCTTGTGGAAGAGACTCAATCTTAAGATTTGTGGTAGTGCAAGATGATGCCTTTTTGCAAAAGTGGAGATAGAAAGGTTTGTCAAGCAAGAAATTATTTTATATCCTATTTTGTTTCAAAGTGGCTTTCTTTTTTAACAACCTTATTGGAAGAGGCACTACCTTCCAACTTATCTTCCTTACCCTTTCAAGCTTTAGGGGTAAAATTTTTTTTCCTCGTCCTTTTTATGTTTCATCATGAGTTGATCCTCTGCCACTTGTGAAAGTGTAAGGAGATACAACTTTACTTTTGTATCCTTATGGGTGATCACTATCTCATTAGAGTGACCATGGGAACTATATTACATATGATCTCATCCTCATATATCCCAATGGAAATTGGAACCTTCACTTGCTAGTTCACAACCGTTTTCCCCTTTTTATTGAGCCATTGAAGCTTATAAGGTTTTGATGCATGCCTCCCTTGATCTTTTTCTAGAGGTTTTCTTCTTTGGTGAAATGGTTTATGGAAAGGTAAGAAGTGAGGTGGTTTTAGGCGCCACTTAAGCTAAGATAAGCCTAAGAGGGAAAGTTTGCCACAAGGGATGGAACCCTTGATAAAAACCTAAGGAATTCTCAAAGAGAGAAAGGTGGACACTAAGAGAATTTTGGCCAACTCAAGGTTTTTCCATTCAATAAAGTGTAAAAAATACAAGAGTGTGAAGGAACACCTTTTTATAGAGGGAGCTAACCTCTTGGACAAGTCAAGAAGGAAAGGAAGGGTTAGGATTAAAAGAAGTCATCCAAGGGAGGAGGATTGAAGCCCAAAGTCCAATCAATCCCCTTCTTTAGATGAGAATTGGTGCCCAAGCTACCTTATCCAAGGGCCAAGATTACTCCTTTATTAGTTTTGGGTTTTATTTAGGAAAAGAGGGTGTAGTTATCAAACTACCCCCTTATTTCCTAAATAAAGGCCCAAAAGCTAATCTTACCCATTCTTATTACTACGACACCTCCTAGAAAATTAAATGGACTAATACATGTCCAAAATAAAATCCTAGGTTCCTAAAATAAAAATTGCAAGTAAATAAATCATGACTTGTATAACTTGATGGTCATATGGAGGTGAGATCTTCCTCCTTCTACTCTAGCCATGTCTTCTTCTATTCTCCTAGCCATGGCCTTAGTGATAGGGCCTTTGCTTGGGGAGAATGCATCATCTCTTCCCCCTTGGGAAAGATTTGACCTCAAATCTGATAGGTCCTCCTCTTCTTCATCAGTACCTACAAAAGGGATCAAATCACAAACATTAAAGGTAGTACTGACACCGTAGTCCTCAGGGAGATCTAATATGTATGCATTGTTGTTCACTCTCTTGAGGACTTGAAAGGGATCATCTCCTCGGGGGCTAAGCTTGGACTTCCTTTGAGTAGGGAAGCGATCCTTCCTCAAATGAAGCCATACCCAATCCCCTTCATTGAAGATAATTTCTTTCCTACCCGTATTGGCTTTACTAGCATACTCCTTTGAATGATGTTCAATGTTGGCCTTTACCCTTTCATGTAATTTTTTAACAAAATCCTCTCTTACTATTCCTTCTTTGTGAACAGAAGAAGGGAATGGTAAGGGCAAGATATCAAGAGAAGTGAGGGGGTTGAAGCCATAAAGAACTTCAAAGGGAGAATGCTTGGTGGTCCTTTGAACCACCCGGTTGTATGCAAACTCAATATGGGGTAGGTATTCATCCCAAGACTTGTGATTTCCTCGAAGAAGTGTCCTAAGCATAGTAGATAGAGATCCATTTACTACCTCAGTCTGCCCATCAGTTTGGGGGTGACATGTGGTAGAAAATAAGAGTTTAGTTCCTAGCCTTGCCCACAATGTTTTCCAAAAGTGGCTAAGGAACTTCACATCTCTATCAGAGACTATGGATTGGGGAATTCCATGTAAACGGACAACTTCTTTAAAGAAAAGTCTCACGATGTTGCTCGCATCATCTATCTTGTGGCATGGTATAAAGTGAGCCATTTTTGAAAGTCTATCTACCACCACAAAGATAGAGTCTGCACCTCGTTGGGTTCGAGGTAGGCCAAGGATGAAATCCATACTAATATCCAGCCAAGGTGCAGAAGGAGCAGGTAAGGGTGTGTACAATCCATGAGCCATTGTCTTAGACTTATCTTGCAAGCAAGCAATGCATCTACGACAATGTCTATAGACGTCTTTCTTCATATGGGGCCAAAAAAATTTTCTTGTAAAAGCAGAAGAGTTTTGTTAATTCTAAAATGCCCCAAGAGCCCACCCTGATGGCTCTCTTTTGTCAACAGATTTCTCATAGATCCTTGGGGTAGACAAAGTCTGCTACCTTTGAAAAGGTATCCCTCACTCACAAAGAACCCATTTTGGATTTTACATGCAAATGTAGAGGCAGCATAAATGGATCCAAAATCCTTATCAGAAAGATACATTTCTCTAATATTATCAAATCCAAGAATCTTTGCACTTAAGGTGGTGTAAAGGGTATGTCTACGAGACAAAGCATCAGCCACCACATTATGTTTTCCTTTCTTGTATTTGATGATATAAGGGAAAGTCTCAAGAAATTCTACCCATTTAGCATGCCTTTTATTAAGCTTGCCTTGACCCTTCAAATACTTAAGTGACTCATGGTCACTATGAATGATGAACTCCTTGGGTACAAGATAATGTTCCCAAGTTTGAAGGGCCCTTATCAAAGAGTAAAACTCTTTATCATAGGTGGGGTAGTTTAAGGCGGCTCCATTTAGTTTTTCACTAAAATAAGCCACGGGATGACCACCTTAACAACACAGCTCCTATACCCACTCCCGATGCATCACACTCTAGCTCAAAAGTTTTAGAAAAGTCAGGAAGAGCTAAAACTAGTGCATGGGTTAGTTTCTCTTTGATAAGTTCAGAGGCTTTTTGTTGTTTTTCACCCCAAAGGAAAGGAGTATCCTTCTTCACCAAATCATTGATAGGTGAGAAAAGTGTGGAGAAGTTAGGCACAAAGCACCTATAAAAGCTCGCGAGATCATAAAAACTCTTGATCTCAGTCACACTTTTTGGGGTGGGCCATTCTTAGATGGCTTTTATTTTGTCGGGGTCCACTTGAACCCCATTTTTATTAACTATAAAACCTAATAACACCACACTCTCCACACAAAAATTACATTTTTCAAGATTTCCATAGAGTTGGTGTGACCTAAGAATGCAAAAGACGCGCCTAAGATGACCTACATGTTCATCTAGGCTCTTGCTATACACTAAGATGTCATCAAAGTAAACTACACAAAATTTTCCTAAGCAATCCCTAAGGACATGATTCATAAGCCTCATGAAGGTTCTTGGGGCATTGGTAAGCCTAAAGGGCATTACCAACCACTCATAAAGCCCAAACTTGGTCTTAAAAGCGGCTTTCCACTCATCACCTTCCTTGATGCGAATTTGGTGATAACCACTCTTAAGATCAATTTTCGAAAATAATTGGGCCCCATGCAATTCATCAAGCATGTCATCAAGCCTAGGGATAGGGTGCCTATATTTGATGGTGATGTTATTGATTGCTCGACAATCAATACACATCCTCCATTGGCCATTCTTCTTAGGCACCAACAAGACTGGCACAGCACAAGGGCTTAGGCTCTCTTGAACCCAACCCTTCTCCAATAATTCTTGGACTTGAGATTCAATCTCCTTGGTCTCCATGGGATTAGTCCTATAAGTAGGCCTATTAGGCAGGCTAGCCCCAGGTACCAAGTCTATTTGGTGTTCTATACCTCTAATTGGAGGAAGTCCTTTGGGAACTTCATCAGGGAATATATCACCAAACTCCTTTAAAAGCTCTTAAACCTCTTAAGGTAGGTTCTCATGTCCAAGTTCTATGGCAGTGCTAGAACTAGAAGGGGAAAAAGTGGAGGGGGAAGAAATGGGGGATGCCTCTTTGCAAAAGAGGAGATAGAAAGGTCTGTTAGTTAAGGGGGCTTCTTTAAATCCAATTTTATCGCAAATAAACTCCATTTACTAATGACTTTCTTGGAAGAGACACCAACTTCCAACTCAACCTCCTTACCCCTTTCAAGCTTTAGGGGTAAAGCTTTGCTTTTTTTTTTCTCCTCATCTCTCTTATGTTTCATGATGAGTTGGTCCTCCGCCACTTGTGAAGGTGTTAGAGGACACAACTTAATGCGCTTATCCTTATGAGTGAGGATGATGTTATTGGAATGACCATGGTGTATGGCTTTCTTATCAAATTGCCATGGTCTTCCTAGCAAGATATGGCCAGCTTCCATTGGGACTATGTCACACAGGATCTCATCTTTATAAGACCCAATGGAAATTGGAACCTTGACTTGCTCATTGACCTCCATTTCCCCTTGCTCATTGACCCATTGAAGCTTTTAAGGCTTAGAGTGGGGAAGTGGGGTCAAGGCTAGCTTTTCCACTAACCTTGAGCTACAACAATTGCAGCATGACCCACTATCCACAATGATAGAACATATTTTGTCATTCACCTTACAACGAGTGTGGAATATGTTCTCCCTTTGAGATGAAGACCCTTTCAAAGGTTGGCTTCCAAGAAGCCTTTTTATCATTAAGAGGTCTCCCTCACATGCATAAGCGGTTTCATCATAATCAGATTGGTATGCATGAACCCCTTCTCCTTCGCTCTCACTAGAGGAGTATGAGCTAGACTCACTACTATAAACATCTTGGGCCCTCATGATGATGTTTCTCTTAGTAGGGCATTGAGAGGCAATGTGGCCTCTCCCAAGACATTTAAAGCATTTGATACTACTAACTTTCTCATGAGAGTTAGTAGTAGGGGTTTTTCTCTCTACATGTGATGTTTTATGCTCTTTGAAGTGCTTGGGATGTTCCTCTTTAGGGTAACTCTTGAAAGAGTTCCCCTTAGGTTGGTCCCTCTTTACATAAGGTGGGTTATCCTTTTTAAAAGTTTTTCTTCTAAGTTGATTTTCCACCTTAATGCAAGGTTGAACTAACTCATCAAGGGAATTGTATGAGAAGAGCTCCACCTTATCACGAATTTCGGGGCTCAACCCACACAAAAACCTTGCCATAGTGGCCTTGGGTTCCTCAATGATACCCGCCCTCAAGATAAGAAGTTCCATCTTTTGTCTATACTTTTCTATACTAAGGTTGGTTTGCCTTAGCCTTTGGAGTCTATCCAAAAGATCTCTTTCATACCAAGAGGGAATATGCCTTCTTCTTAGAGCACTTCTAAGATCATTCCAATATCTTATGGAAGGCATATTGGTGCGGATTCTCTCATTGGTTAACCTAACCCACCAATGCATGACATGCCCTTGGAAGCTAAGGGTTGCCATTGGAACCTTTCTTTCTTCTCTTACCTCATGGCAAGTGAAGAGTTGTTCTACCTTGATTTCCCAATCAAGGTAGGCTTCCACATCTTCCCTCCCATGAAATAAGGGGAGATCAATTTTGGGCCCCCATTATTATGCATGGATGAATGGGAGTTTCTCCTAGGATGATTGTAGTATTCTTCCTCACTTTCGCTCCTATGGGTATGTCTAGATGGGGAACCTAAGACTATCCCTTTCATTTTGTAATTCTCACCATTCCCATGCTTTCTTTTTTCTTCTTCTTTCTCTTTTCTTATTTCTCTTTCTTTTCTTTCTCTCCTTTCTCTTATTCTTCTCTCTTTTTTCTCTCTTTTCTTCCTCTCTTTCTTTTATTTTTCTTTTCTCTTTGGACTCTTTTTCTCTCCTTTTTTCTTCTCTTCTCTCTTGTTCTTTTGCCATCCACTCCCTAAAGTCCATGTTTAAGTTTTCTAAAGTATAATCTTTAGAAATATTTCTTTGGTTTACACTCTTGTTTGATGAATAACTATAAGCACTAGAGTGGGTGTGTGATGTTATTGTGCTTGAATTTTCTAAGAGGAAAAAGGTGGCTAAAAACTTTTCACAAACAAACACTCCTCTCTTTTTGTATTTTCTTACCTAAAATGGCTTGATGAGTCTTTGGAACTCTTTAGCCTTCTAAATGCTTTGAATAAGAAAAATAAAGCAAGAATTTTAAAGCAAAAATTCAAAAGAGAAGGGATCTAAATCGAGCTCCTAAGGTGTTGAAGGAAGTGTACCACTTCTTCCTTCTTCACCTAATTTTCGAGAAACTAAATAATTAACTAAATCTTATTACAACCAAAGGGAGGGCCTTAAGGGCACTCAAACTCCCAACTACAAAATTAATACACCCAAATTAAAGAAAAAGTAAAGTCTTCAAAAAATGATTCCCCAAATGCTCCCTCAAATCAAAGTCCTCACGGCTAGGTGTGTTTCCTTTTGAGGTGACCCCTTAGGCTCTTAGTCCAACCTTCCAAAATATGATACCCTTGTGGTAAGCTCCTTTTTCAAGCTTTCTCCCAAAAGTGGCACTAACAAACAAACCAAAGAAACCAAAAGTAGCAAGGGGAGGTGCGAATAGAAACTCAAAAAGCAATAAAAGATAACACAATCAAAAGGACACTTAACCAAATGGTAAGAGTATATAAGACAAACTAGAAATATGATTTAAAAGACAAGCAACAACTAAAAGGTAAACAAAAGAAAGAGAGCACACAATGGAGTACCTAAGAATGGCACTAGATTAAAGAGTAGAAAGACACAAATATCAAGTTCTAATGTACCAAAAGTAATAAAATTTCTTTTAAGGTTTCAAGTTCAAATTTGAAGCACTTGCTAATTTTAGGTTAGGTACATCAAATGAATTTTTCAAACTTTCTTTTCTTTTGTTTGTTCTTTTTTTTTTTTTTTGAATCATTTGTAGTTTTTTTTTGTATTTTAGTTTAGACTTTGTTCTCTTGTTTTTTTTTTTTGAATATTTACTAGATGCACCTAAATTGATTGTGAATTTAGTGCTTAATAAAAAAGATTTATGTGCTTGGAACAATAAATAAAATTAAAAGCAACAATTTAGGTACTACTAGAAATGACTTCAAAATGCAAAGTAGCTATAGATGTGTTCATGGTTTAGTAGTTTGGTGTGCCACTGGACTCAAGCTTTGTTAAGTTTTCAGTAATTTGTTGAACACAAATACCAAACTTATATCTTAAGTGAAAGCACCCACAAACAAGAACTACCTTTACCACACAAATGAGCTACTAATTATACGTATAAGGAAAATAAAGACAAAGGGAATTGAGCAACTATTTTGGAATTTTTTTTTAAGAATATGCTTGAAACTAAAAGCACATGAACCTCTAAAGAGACTTAGACATGAGGTATGACCCTCTATGTTGCTCAATTTAAGAAGTTTCAAAAGCTTTTTTGTAAAAACAAAAGAGGCTAAACTTAAAAGGAATTAATAGACAAAATGGGAAACTATAAACATGACTTATAGACAACTACACAAGAGTATAAAAGTGAAAAATAAAAGCTAAAAATAAGGCAAAAACAAGGCAACTAGGTGCAAGGAAACACAAGAATTTGGTCTAAATTTCTTGACCACAAGGTTGTGGAATTCACCACAACGACATGGATTTTTAGCAAGAAATTCTCAAAACCAAAATTCAAGCAAGAAAGCACCCAACTCAAAGCTTAAGCGTAAATTAATGAATATGGGAGAAACGTAGATGCAAAGAAAAGAACAATATAAATTGCATCAAGAAAAAAATAAATGGCGTAAATAAACTATAACTCAAAACAATAAACTCAAGACATAAATGGAAATGATAAACAACAATGGAAAGCTAGAAAAAATTGCGGAAATTAAAGATAAAATAAAATGGGAAAACGGAAAGAAAAAATAAATGAGGTAGGAAGAGAGTTTAGACCTCTAGAACCAATGCTCTAGATACCAAATGATGCATGCCTCCCTTGATCTTTTTCTAGAGGTTTTCTTCTTTGGTGAAATGGTTTATGTAAAGGTAAGAAGTTAGGTGGTTTTAGGCGCCACTTAAGGTAAGATAAGCCTAAGAGGGAAAGTTTGCCACAAGGGATGGAACCCTTGATAAAAACCTAAGGAATTCTCAAAGAGAGAAGCGTGGACACTAAGAGAATTTTGGCCAACTCAAGGTTTTTCCATTCAATAAAGTGTAAAAAATACAAGATTGTGAAGGAGCACCTTTTTATAGAGGGAGCTAACCTCTTGGACAAGTCAAGAAGGAAAGGAAGGGCTAGGATTAAAAGGAGTCATCCAAGGGAGGAGGATTGAAGCTCAAAGTCCAATCAATCCCCTCCTTTAGATGAGAATTGGTGCCCAAGCTACCTCATCCAAGGGCCAAGATTACTCCTTTATTAGTTTTGGGTTTTATTTAGGAAAAAAGGGTTTAGTTATCAAACTACCCCCTTATTTCCTAAATAAAGGCCCAAAAGCTAATCTTACCCCTTCTTATTACTAATACACCTCCTAGAAAATTAAATGGACTAATACAAGTCCAAAATAAAATCCTAGGTTCCTAAAATAAAAATTACAAGTAAATAAGTCATGGCTTGCATGACTTGATGGTCATATGGAGGTGAGATCTTCCTCCTTCTACTATAGCCATGTCTTCTTCTATTCTCCTAGCCATGACCCTAGTGATAGGGCCTTTGCTTGGGGAGAATGCATCAGGTTTGGGATGGGAGTTGGTGTTAAGGCTAGCTTTTAAACCAACCTTGAATTATAGTAATTGCAAAAAGAACCATTATCCACAATGAGAGAACACACTTTGTTTAAAACTTTAATCTTGTATGGAAGATGTTCTCTCTTTAGGATTGGTCTAGCTCAAGAGGTTGGTTTCTAAGAAGCCTTCTAACCATTAAGAGGTCACCTTCACAAGGATAGAGCTCTTCCATGCTATGCTCATGCTCATGACCCTCTTCTTCCTCATCCTCACTAAAAGAGGAAGGTGAACTATCCTCAATACTATAAATGTATTGTCTCCTGATGATCATGGTTTTCTTGTTGGGACATTTAGAGGAAATGTGGTCTCTCCCAAGACACTTAAAGCATCTAATGCTACCAGTCTTAGAATTAGAACTAGTAAGAGGGTTATCTCTAATATACAATAACTTAATACTCTTTGAATGATGCTTTGGGTGGTTCCTCTTTAGGGAGGCTCTTGGAAGAGCTTCCCTTGACTTAATCCCTCTTTTTATAGGTTGAGTAATCTTTCCTTGAAGAGTTTTTTCTTTTAACTTGTTCAACCTTGATACAAATTAGGACCAAGTCATCTAGATCCTCATATGGTAAGAGCTAAACTTTGTCTCTTATATCAATGCTCAACCACCTAGGAACCTAGTAATGGTAGATCTTGTTTCTCATTATGAGAAGCTCCGTTTTTTGCCTATACTCCTTAATACTTTAGTTGTATTACTTTAATCTTTGTAATTTATCAAGGATCTCTCTCTTATAGTAAGAGGGGATGTGCTTTCACCTCATAACCTCCTTAAAATCATTCCAATACTCAATGGGATGGTTACATTGGCAAGCCTCTCATTAACAGGTCATTCCACCAATATATGGCATATCCTTGGAAGCTAAGGGTTGCCAAAGAGACTTTTCTCTCTTCTCTTATTTGGAAACATTTGAAGAGTTGATCTACCTTCATCTCCCAAACAAGGTAGGCTTCCACACCATCATTTCCATGAAAATGAGGGAGTTTCAATTTGGGCTCCCTAGGTTGGATGTCATGTTGATGATTATGATGATTTTAAATAACTCTCCTTAACCTAGGTCTAGGTCTCCCCTCAAAATTGTCACTCCCACTCATCTCACTATACCTAGAGGGGTTAGGCCTATATCTTCACCTTTCTTTTTCTTCTCTCTCTTTTTTCTCTTTCCTTATCTTCTCTCTTTCTTTCCTCTCTCTTCCCTTTCTAGTCTTTCTCTTCTCTTTCTTATCTCTTTATTTCTTTCTTTTTCTTTTTCTTCTCTACTTCTCTCCTTTCTTGCATCTCTTTCTAGTTTCTCTTTTCTTTCTCTCTCATTTCTTTCTTTCCTTTCTTTCTCTTTTTCTTCTTTCCTCATCTCTTCTCTTGCATATCTCTCAAGTATTTCTTTTCTCTCTTTCTCACCCTTCTCCTTTCTTTCTTTTCTCTTCCCCTCATCTCTCTTTTTTATTTTTTTATTTTTCTTCTCTCCTCCTTTCCTTTCTTGCATCCCTCTCTTTTATTATGTTGCTCTACCCAACCCTTCACTCTCTAAACTCATGGGCAAATCTATCAAGAGTTCTTACCTTAGGTAAGCCTTCTTGGTTCACACTTTTGTTACTAGATGTGTGTGATTCCATTGAGATGTGCAAAGATGATTAAGTCCAAAGATGGCCAACAACACAAGATATCTCTTCCCTCTTTTTATGTTTTCTCACTATGAAGAACAAGAGCCTTTGGAAATCAAGTCTTTCCTAAAAAACGTAAAGCAATAAAAGGAAAATAAAAGGCAAGATTAGGGAGGGACCTAAAACATGCACCTAAGGTATGAAAGGGTGTACTACTTCCTCCTTCACACGTAAAACCTAGAATCTAAAGCTATTACACACAAAAATAGGTGACCCTTAGGGGTGTCCAATACCTCTTGGTTAAAGGTCTTTTTATACAAGCAAATTTTGCAAAAAGGAAAAAAAACAAAAGTCTTTACTCCAAGTGTTTCACTCTTTGCCCTACTTCTCTCCTAGATCAAGTCCTTCCTTGTCTTATTCAACTGTTCCTAATGTGTCACCCTTGTGGAAGGCCTCTAATCCAAGGCTTCTCTATAAAAAGTGGCACAACACCAAAGCAAACCAAGATTGCAAGAGTAGAAGCAAATAAAAACAAGAAAATGCTCAAATAAGAATAGTACACTATCCAAGTAGAATGAGAAAATGGAGACAAGACATTAAAGAGTAAGATAAAGACAAAAACTACAATTAAAGGTAAGCCGAAAGATAAGCACAACTAATGGAAATCCTAGAAAGGTACTAAAGTGGAGTAGGGACTAAAAAGCAAAAAGACAAAAAATATTTTCAAAGATTGCACTAAGTGATTACTCTAAGGCTGAGACTTAGTGATGTAAGATTCAAACAATTTCAACCAAATTTAGGCACTCATTTGCAAACTTTCAATTAGCTATTAGGTGCATCAACTTTTAGTTATTTTACTTTTTGTACTTCTTTTGAACTTTTTGTTCTTTTCGTCTTTTTTCTTTTAACTTCTCTTTTTTTATTTTTTTTATACTTTTAAGATGAACCTAATGTCCTTTTAAGTTTGCAATTTTATGAGTAAGTTAATGGTTCTAAAAGCTTGAATCAAATCATACTACAAGGCACAAAAAAAATATCTTAAAAGTGCAATTAAAGAAAATTGCAAGGCAATTCAAAACGCACTAAAATGGAGAGTGACTTAGGTAATGCACCTAAAGTGTTTGGTTGTTATTAGAGCTCTCTTATTTGCACAAGTTTGGTGCTTAAAAGTTCACGCCAATCCTTAAAGCAATCCTTAGCATAAATCACCTCCACTAGCACACATAAGAGTTACTAAAATGCACGATAGAAAATAAGATGTAGGATGAAATTGAGCTATAATTTTTTTTTGAAAATTTTTAGTAGAACATGCCTAGGCTACAAGAATGTGAGACTTCTTTATATGACTTACTCAAGAGGTTAGATCTCTTAGACGCTCAATTTCAAAGAAGACACCAACAAACTTTTTCAGGTAAAAATTAAAAGAGAGTATAACTAAGGAAAATGATAGAAAATTAAGGACTAAACAACATTTAAATAAGACAAAACATAAGAGCATAAAATTGAAAATAAAATGCGCCAAAACAGATAAATGAAATGCTCAAAGGAATGCAAGGTGACTCCAAAGTTACTCAACAACACATGTGTGGCTTTATCCACAAGGTTATGCAATCATGATAGAGAACTTCTTAGGAATTTCACCAAACATAGATCAATACAAAAAATGAGCAAAGCAAAATCTAAGAATCCTAAAACAAGAACAACATGATTCAATGAAAGAACTAAACAATTGAATCAAAATTTAAAACCAAATCAACATAGAGTGCATAGAAATTTAAAATTCAAAACTACAAGACAGAAAACAACGAGATAATTAAGGAGATATGTAGACAACATGAATTTAGCTAAATCAAATGAAGAATTGAGATGAAGAGGATGATAACAATTCGAAAATTAAAAGAAGAAAAGCAAGATCGGATTGTTCTTGATACTGCATAATGCAATCTTGGATTACTCCTCCTATGATCTTTCTTCTTTGAGGCTTTTAAGTGATGAAGATGAAGATGGTGAGGTAGAAATGAATAGGTGGAGGTGCCATTCTAGAGGAGATAAACGTTAGTTTGGTGAAGCTTGCCACAAGGAAGGAACCTTTGATAAAAGCCATAAGGAAGAACTCTCAAAATAGAGAAAGCAAGACACTTAAAGATGAACTCACAATATGAAAAATCAATATTCATTCAAGTGTAAAGAAAATACAAAGGGTGGTGGGTTGTATTTATAAGGAGAGTGAACGTCCAATTAGAAGGAGCTAATTATGTGTTAATTTAGCTAATCGAAGCTAATTAACATATGATCAACTTACCTCAACCAAAGATGCCCCTAAGGAAATGGATATATGCTCCCTCTAATTCAAATTTGAATTTAAAATAGGACATGTAGGCACCACCTAGGAGAGAGAGTGCAATTAGCGCCTAATGGAGGGAACAAGGGGACTCCACTTGCTACTTATGTTTCATGTGTTGCTAGAAAGGTGTGGGAAACAAACAAGAGGGGTATGACAAGAAAAGCACACGTCCTCTTAGCTCCAAAAGGCCCATCTCTTGCACACACTTCACATAAATAACTAATGACACCTCTAGCCTAAAACAAGGATCAAATACACCCACCAAATTATAAAAGGAAAATACAACAAACAAATACAATGAAATAGACTATGACCTAGATGTCTTCACTTCAAATAGGAGTTGAGGTCTATCATACTCCTTCCTATCTAAGTCTTCCCCTATGCTCCTTGCCATGACCCTTGTGATAGAACCCTTAAAAGGTAGGATTACATCACACTAACACATTACTTTTCTTATTCTTTTCTTTTTCATCCTTGCAACCTTCTTCCATGGCTTCCTATCTCATCTTCCTTATTTTTTCTTTCTCTCTAACAATCAAAAACCATTAAATTTCTACATCCTTGTGATTCTATAATCATGGGGAAAGTGATTTGAGGCATTGGAAAACAATGCTAATCTCTTTGAAGTTCTCTATTTGATCTCTTTAAGGTAAATTTTTAGTTGTGGGTTATGTATTAGATGTAAGAATTCAATTGTTAATATTATGGTGCTTCTCTCAAAACCTAGACATTTCAATTTGAATTTTTATCTAACTCATCAATATCTTGTTTCTAATCTTTAGATTCATTGAAATATTGTGGTTTCTCCCACTTTGGAATGCTTGGATTCAATTCTCTTTGTCTATGAATAACCATTCTACCCAGTGAAGTTTTTTTAAAATTATTTTTTGGAGAAACAAGTATTTATTAAATAAGTTATTATGATGATGTTGGTTTCTTTTAGTATCTAATAATGAAGAACAATATTTAAACTTACGTAATTGGACTTGATTATTTGTTATCCTTGGTGACTTGATGAATATTTTAGTATCTTTGATAATTATGTATAATTTTTTCGTTCACCATGATAAAGAAATAATGTGGTATATTTTTGTTTACCACAACGAAGAAATAACGTCATATATTTGTTACCCAATAACTACCCATAAATGAAAATATTAATTAAAAATGGTAATTTCAACAACACAAACCCTTTGAATAAGGACATTTTAATATTTTAGTTTGAATATATAATTTAAAACTCATCCTTTAAGCTCAAATTAAATTCACTCATATTCTTCTATGAATTCTAAAGAAATAAACAAGTTCTAAATTTATAATATTCTGTAATCATAACCTTCAAAACAAATAATTTTCATAGTATATGAATGACAAATTTATAATTTCATCAATCACATAGTAACAACAAAGTAAAGTAAGGAGTCGTGGGTTTCAATCATTTCACTAACAAAAATTAATACATTAATCACCAACATTTGTTTACAAAAAAACAACAAAGTTCAGTATCTGAAATAGAGAGAATAGAAATGATAAAGAAAAAAAATACTAGATTGAATACTGATAAAAAAAATCATAATTAACAAAAAATAAAATAACTTTTATTAATTTAAAAAATTGAATGACTGAATTTATCCGATTTAACCTAGGTCAAGCTTATTGGATTACTTATTTGATTCATTGGGTCACTTGTTCAACTTGGGTCGCACAAGGTCAATGATATGGTGATAATTTCTCTCTGTACCCATATAAGTTCTCTTTACACCTTCATAAATTTTTAAAATGGCAAAAATACCCTTAATAAAAACAGTAAAAATTTAATTACTACGCGTCTCTTTCTCTTCCTCTTTCGTCTGCACTTCTCTCTCGTTTCGCACCTCTCTCATTTGCTTCTCTCACACGACTTCATTTTTCTTCTCACGGAATCGGTGACTTTCTCTTCTTCTTTTTCTTTGTGCATTTGTGTTCATCCCTTCTGCGTTTTCTTTGTTCTTCTTAGTTTAGGTTTGTGTTTATCTTCTCTCGGTACATTATAAAATTAGGTTTTTTGCAAAATATTTTACAAGTCCGGACACTCTTGTTTGGACTTTTGAAAAAAATTGCAATTTTTTTTACAAATCTAAATACCACTATCAGGACTTGTAAAAAAATTTACAATTTTTTTTACCTAAGATTAAACTTTGTTTTTTATGTAGGGACATTTGAGATTTTTCCTACATTTATGGGAGTGTAGGGAAAAATTATGAGGATGTAGGGAAAAATTTTCTAATATAACTGATTTGATTATATTGGATGATGGATTTACGGTCAACTGGACTGGTTAGGTTGATCATTTTTTAAATTATAGTTAAAAAAAAATTGAAAATATTATATCTAAAAGCTTATACTAGCATACTTGGGAAGATGGAAAAATAATAATTAAAAAAATGCATGAATACGTAGAGAAGGGAGTGAGAACAACAATTGGGAGTTGGGAGGCGGAAGAAACCTTATCCTACTAAGGTGGCAATTAGAAAGGGCGAAGTGAAGAATGGACGTCTGGGCACTCATTATCACTAAACTGAGAAACTCCCAATGGCTGCTGCTACGCCTTCTGTTTTCTCTTGTATCTGCAATACAATATGCAACCCTTCCTTAACCCACTCTTCCGTTTCACTCACCAACTTCCCTCAAAGACCCCTCACTCTCAAACCCCAAAGTTTCACTCTTTCCTTTCTCCCTCTCCCACTTCACCGTCTTCCCCCTCCTTTCGCTGCCTTCGATGGCTTGGACCTGCCTCAAGACACCACAGAATCCGACCTCCCACAAACCTTTGAAAAAACACAACTTGAGGTTTCCGATTCAACCGATGCTGGGAGGCTCTATGTTGGAAACTTGCCATATTCCATTACTAATTCCCAATTGGCTGAGCTCTTTCGAGAAGCTGGCACCGTCGCGTCTGTTGAGGTTTCTTCTTTCTCCTCCCTTTCCTGTTTCATTCATCAATATTCTAATGCGGATTCCATTCTATAGATTGTCTATGATCGTGTCACCGATAGAAGCAGGGGATTTGCGTTTGTTACAATGGGCTCTGTTGAGGACGCTAAAGAGGCAATTCGAATGTTCGATGGCTCTGTAAGTTTCATACATTGTAATTTCCTTCATCACCTTTCATTCCCTAACTAGTTTAGTGAGGATCCAGTTTCAATCGATGGGAGTGTCGTACTATGTTCATAATCATAATGACTAGGAGTTCCTTTCCATTATGAATAACTTCTGTTCCCATCCGTAAATTTGTCTTGCTCTTCTGCCTTTGACCGACATTCCCCAGAGTATGTTCAGTTATTCCATTACTGAGTTATCACGGAATGATCAAGTCCTTATGAATTATGATAATGATTTATGGACTAATTATTCATTCATTATTCTTAGAAAATTGAGAAAGTTTAGGTTGAAAACTAAGGTTTTCTTTTCTTTTGGCACTATTTTTCTAGTATTTAACTATATCTATTAGTGTTACATGATAAAACGTTGTTGGCTAATAGCAAGTTATTAGAAAGTTCCATCAGTTTGTAGAATGTAGATGGTGAAACTAGAAGTGGACGCTATGAGGATAACTTAGTGCATTGTTGAAACTTGGTTATAAATTAGCTGGGGTTATCACTTCAATTTGCCTTGCCCTATTATCGATTTGGATGACACTTTATTCTACAGAACATCTCTCTTTTATTTTGGTTGGTCTTGTGTCTAGCAGATATCTTATAAAAAGCCATTCTCTAATGCCACAGTTTTATGGCCTTCAAATTATTTTATTAAAGCCCTGATCGCAGCTGAGCTTTGTAATCTAAATAATCATCTCAATGCTAATGTTCATGACTGTTTTGGTAAACAGCAAGTTGGTGGCAGGACTGTGAAGGTTAACTTCCCAGAGGTGCCCAAAGGAGGGGAAAGGTTAGTAATGGGGCCTAAAATACGGAACAACTACAGAGGCTTTGTAGACAGCCCTCACAAGATCTATGCAGGAAACCTGGGCTGGGGACTGACCTCACAGGGTCTTAGAGAAGCTTTTGCTGCGCAGCCAGGTGTATTGAGCGCCAAGGTCATCTATGAAAGGAACAGTGGAAGATCTCGAGGTTTCGGGTTTGTTTCTTTTGAAACTGCTGAGTCTGCACAAGCTGCTTTGGACGTTATGAATGGTGTGGTAAGAACAATTTTTGTACATTATTTTTGCAACTTCAAGTTCATCTGTGAGATCAGTCTAACCATATAACCACATCCCTTCTGAATGAAATGTAATGTCTTTTCAGGAGGTACAAGGTCGACCCCTGCGGTTGAATTTGGCTGAAGAAAAGACACCTTCATCTCCACCAGTAGTTGAGGAAAATACAGGCAGCAATGTTGGAAGCTCGGAATTGATGTCTACTGCCAGCACATAAGAGGAAATATATAATAGATAAAAATTTTGCCCGCAAAATGCATGTCATTTAACTTCATCTGAAAGGTTTATCTTGGCAAATCTCCTGTCAGTTGCTAGTCACATTGGCATACGCTAACTAGACGTCTAGACCTTCAGGCAGCTGTGAAATGGTCTTTGTTTTTGAACGAAATTGAACATATCTATTTTATACAGTTTGTGATTATGAAAGTCAAGCTTTCAGAGTTCAATGAGCTAATAATTTATTCAAATGAGGATTCTTTTAAATCCTAACTTGTTAAGGGGGGAATAATGTTATGGATACGAGGGCAACGTAGATCAGACACACCAACTTGCTACGACATGCTACTTTCGAACACGCTCGTAGGTGAGCTACTTTCGCTATTTACAGCATCAATAGAATAACTTTTCAAACAAAGCAAGTTACAAGTGATACTGGCACTGTTGCATCATCTTACATTTGGCTAGAACAGTTGAGCTCATACTAAAAATAAAATGAAAAGCAAATACAAATTGAGGCACTTAGGAGTTAGGATGACAGACCGACCACCAATCAGCCTCTGATTTACTTAACTCATGACATCCTAAACATTAACCATCACTGCGGTATCATAGTTTTTTACATTATATGCTCACGAAAATAGAGTGTAATAATTTGTCATAAACTACTCATCAGACCAGCCTCTGGAAATCAGTTCTTGATTTTTCATTTCCCAAAAAGGGAAAGAACAGACAATCTCAGCTCCACGTCAAGGAAAATACTAACTCAATGAGGATTTGGTCTACAGCACAGCTCCACATAAAAAGCAAAGAGAAAGCCAAATCACTAGCAAGTCTGTTTAGGAAGATTACTGCCGGCTAGAAGAGCATCAGCTGCAGAATCCAAGTCATGAGGGAAAAATATCCTGCAAAGCAATAGTTTTATTGGAGCAAAGAATACACACAAGACATGCACACCGAATACAAACCAACAAACAATTCCTTATGCCTACGAATCACCAGAAATCAGGCAAGCAGCATGGAATTCAAATTTTCGGCAGTATTATAGTACTGGTCCAGGACGCTGCCCATTAATTAAGACTTTGATGATCTAATAACTTGGAAATTAGTTAAGTTCAATTTTTTAAAACAATGAAATATATGCATCAGGCCAATCTACTAGTCCGAGCCAAATTTAACCCAACAATCTGAACTTGATTAAGATTACCAATCAGTATGTGCCCCTATTTATTGCATTGCTTTTATTTTTATAATCATAGTTTTTACCTTTCTTTTGTTTTCCCAGCATATAAATAAGATTGATGAAGCATGACAAAACTAGCACCCCAACATGACTACTGTGCAAAATATGACACCAGAACACCAACAATCTAAAGACATAAGACATTGGTGGAAACATGGAGCTTGAAGTGGCATACTTGTCCCTCAATGATCCAAAAATAGAAGTTATCCTATTTATAGATGCTCAAGGAGAAAAGGAAATTGATACCATTCCAATTTCTAGGAAATTAAGAAATTAGTTGTAATTTCTATCTTATAATATAGCACAAGACATTACTTCCATCAGTAATCAACAAGTCTAGAGACAAGCTACATTACCTGCAAGTGTTATGGTACAATGTTCTGCTGAGGTGACCCACATCATGGATGCCTTTACAGCCAGCAACCACTTCAAGAACTTGTCTGGAAAATTAGAGTCATATTATTTGGAGGTATAGTTCAATAAGTAAATTTAAATTCGTTTAAGCATAACTCTAGGATAGTTTTATAAAAAAGCAAGAAGGCAAAACTAACTAACAAATCATGTTGACAGCTTAAATTTTAGTAAACGTGACTATTCATTGCCTAACTACATATTGACCGGAAGATATTTCTTATAGTACCAAAATGATATAGAAGCAATTAATAAACTAGGAAGTTGACACAAGCCACTTAAGCAAAACCATCCCACTCACTTAATTAAACAAGGTTCATTGCGACCTTTAACAATGCACTCTTGATCATACTTCTCTTTCTTCTTAGAAGGCCATGTAGATTTAACAAAATCAATTCCTGCATGAGTATTCTTGATTTCACAGTATGGTGAGTCCGTCTCGATCATCATTCTCTCAACAGGAATACCCTTAACAACATCAAGGTTCTCAGTTGTCTTCAGAGAGCACCCATTTATGCCTGCCACAGAAACCAGTGATGGGTAATAATCAATGAGATTTGACTGGAAAGTAAGTATTCAATCACCACAATCCAATATCTGAAAGGGAAATTTTATGCTAGATAACTAACAAGGAAAAAGATATTCAAACATACCAATTTCATCCGCAAAAACACTTAATTAGGCTTTACATAACAAACCCGCCACTTGTGTGTTTATTTTCAGTCTTTTTTTTATTAACCAAACAGAACCACTGATGTAAAACCACATAGCTTTCTGAAAGTATATTAATCTTTTTTATCTCAAGGAAATTGCAATTAGAACAACAATAATATACTTGGGGGTTCTACTTTTGGAAAGGAAAAGCCTAAAATTAGATATATCTAGGTGAATTCAAATCGGTCAAAAAATGTAATAAACTAATATAGCTTGAAAAGGTGGATTTACCTATGTACATTTTGTTGAATGAGAGAAGCTTAATGCAATCATCCATACTACCAGTAAATGAGTGGGTGACTCCTGCAGTGAACCTGACGTACAAGTAGAAATGGTTGTTCCAGTTTACATCTTGAAGTCATTATCATACAAATACAAACAAAAAACAAATGCAATTATATTTTGAAACTTAAGTTACAGTCTTGCATATTAAAATAAAAAATACGGTTAAATGAGATTAGAAAAAAAATGTTATTTCTTGTTTGCAAGTAAATTCTCTGTAAGTTGTATTGTCAAGCCTCAACTTACACTTTGTTCTTATGGATCTTAAATTCTTTATATTTCTTTTTCCCCTTAATTCCTAAAGTTGAAAGCACAAATAACATACCCTAGGGTGGCAATAATACAGTCTTAATAATCTTTAGAATTAAACTCATTTCTCAATATACCATAAGAGACATTAAAGCAGTATGATTGGAGCATTATCAATTTAAAAATAGTGAGATCCAGCAATCACACCTTTCCTTATTTTTCTCCATTATTTCACAGAAATCTGCAGCAGCTGCTCGCATGTGCAAAAACATAGGAAGTTTTGTGATATGTGCTAATTCAAATTGCTTCTCGAAATACCTTGCTTTCACAGATAAAAAATGATTCTTTGATGATTTTAATATATAAACAAAAACATATCTAATAAAGGTTATGGTGAGACAGCATACTTCTTTTGAATCTCTGCTGGGCAAAAATGAAGCCTGTCATAGTCCAATCCACATTCTCCAATTGCAACAACCTTGCATATGAAGAGAAATAAGAATAATATGACAGTAATTTCTAAATGGTTACCTGGGAAGTTTCTGAGCTACAACACAAGTTTGCAAGTATATGAGAACGCATACATAATGGCAATGTTTAGTGAACATGCTTCTTACAAATGAGGTGGAACTCAAATATTTTAACACATACTAAGTAAATAAATCAATAAGATTCAGAACTATGTAGGTGTGGAATATCTAGTTGAAATTAAGAGACTTTCTTAGATGTCTTACCACTAGAGTATAATCATACCTTTCCTTTCTGAATTCCCTCCTTAGCTAAAGACAAAAGAGTCTGAAAATGCTTTTCTGGATCTCCACTCTCTTCAAATTCCTGAACCAATACATAGTCATAGTTACAAACACTTTCATCCAAAAATCACTGCTCTATGAAGAAGAAGAGCTCCTAAACGAGAAAGTCAACCTTGCATCGTGTTGGATGCACACCAACTGTGCAGAAAAGTCTTCCTATAATCGATCAATAAATCATCAAATTAGTGAAAATCCACACTCTGCATTTTGAAAGCCATCAAGAGAAAGGAATGGTAGCTTCACAAACCATCTGTTTCTGCAATAGCCAGCGCTTCCCTTGATTCCTCAAGGGACCCACCTGTTACCTGCAAAACAAAAAGCAAGTCCTAACTATCCGCAAACCATTAGCACATAGATCACAGTTCATACTTTAGTGCGATCAAGCTAGTGTCTACAAAACCTTGTCCACACAAAATCCCTCATTTTACCTCCAGAATTTATGTTCAACGGGTTTAACAACCTGAAGCATCTAAAACATATAGAATCCTCTTCAACTTTCAATGTGGTGAACTTAGTATGAATTTTATTAATGATTGAAGCAGAACTAACATCGAAAATAAAACTTAACATTCAAGATTTAAAAGTTTGGTTGAGAAATAGGGCACATTACAATAATTCTGGTGACGCCAGCAGTCCAGGCCCTGTTCAAAACGGTTGCAATATCTGACACGTGACATTGCTTGCCGTGGTAGATTCCCTTAAACATGCCATCTGCAGTATTTTTTGAATTAGAGAGAGAATAGATGAATGGAAAACAAGTGTTTGATTAAATGCCTCACCGGTGAAGTTGACGGCTATGTCTGCATTTGTCTCGTTGGAAGGATAAGAGATTGTCAGCTCGAATCTGAATCGAATCAAAATGCGAGCGTTAATTAAAACAAGTGCTTTATTTACCTATCATTCGAATTCCTGCCATGCCTGATTGGATTGCCCTGCGCTTCAGAGTGTCCAGCAGTGTACAAATGGAATACTCGTTGAAATCTCCTCAACCAAAATCAAATGATAAATGCCTACCTAGATCGCGTGTAAAAAATATCTCATTTTCCACATTAAAAAAATTAATTAATTTTTAATATAAAATAACAAAATACTTTCATATTCAAAATTTTAATTAAATATAAGGAGTTTTAGTAATTTATGACTTAGTTAGATTCACTTATATTTAAATCCATCACATAATTCAATTTTTTTTTCTTATATATAATATTTGATGGAGAAAGAATAAGTCTTAACAAAGATATAGCTTACTTGGCAAATTTGTAATAAAGGATTTCAATTTCTCATCTTCTAAAATACTTAGAAAGTGATCAAGAGTTTTAAATGTAATTAAACCCAAATTAATAATTCTGCAATTGTTAATAATAGAAAAATAATGTCACGTTACTACTCTTAATATAAAGCACAAAACAAATTGGGTCAGTCATTCTGGGCGGCAACCAATTTATTTATCTTTTATTTATTGTTAGTTAAAATATAATATTAATTTTTATTTTTGGTCTTTTTAGTAAATTTTGATTTAAATTTTTATCTTTACAATATTTATTTTAATTTTTAATTCTCAAACTTAACCTGACATTGTCTTTTCAAAATAGTGATTATACAAGTACAACAAAATCATCATGTTTATCCTTCTTTTTAGTTAGGTTATATAATTTTTATGTAGTTAACTTTCTCCTCTTGAATAAACAAAAAGATATTCAAATTATGCATAAGTTTGAAAACGATAATTGTTTTCCTTTAAGTGACAAGAGTATTTAGAAAATTTTTTTATGAAATTTTGAATTTAAAATTAGTCTGAATTAAACTAAAAATAAATAAATGTAGTACAATTTTATTTGGTTTATGTTAATTATAAAAACAAAATCAAACAAAATTGAGTTTAATTGATATATACTGTCAGTGTAAAGTTTTTTACACTGACATCCAATCACAACCCCTTTATTCATAGTAAATTTGATGACTTTACCTATTACTACTTTAAAAGTCATATAAATGAAAAATCATGATTAAATGTCATTGTAAAAATCTTTTACACTAACAGTGTATACCAATTAAACTCAACAAAATTAATCATTTTGTGACTTAGTTTGTTTGGTTTTGTTGTGTGAAAAATCTATTAAGTATTAAAAAATAGATTTAAAAAATTTATTTTTAAAATTGTATAAAAATTTACTTGCTTCCAACAAAATTATATAAAAGTAAGAACTATTAAAATCAAAGTAAAGACAATATCCATTTAAGCATCACATATTACATGTCAAATAATATTGTATCCAATGAAATTAAATTAAATAATTTTTCTAAAATATTAATTTACCAACTAATACACATTAATTAAAAATCCTAATTAAAAATTAATAATATCATAAATTTAAATTTTATTCCAAAAATATTCCTAAAATTAAATGGTTTAAGTAGTTGTTATATTTAAAAATATTACTCGCAAGAGATAATTTTTCAACCAAAAATATATTTTTTTTTTGTCAATAGTTCAATAAATGTATCCATTTTATTAAAAATGAATTAGTTTATTGTTAATAAACCTCAAACTAAATTAAGGTATAAAGAAAAGTAAGAATTAATGCATTTGAAAGTTTGTATGTTTCAAAAAATAAAATACTTTCAATTGTTTCTTATATAAAAGAACAAAGATAATATTACTAATCTCCAAGTTTAGATTTGCCACTTATGCAACTATAACATTTAATAATGCTAGGATTGATGAAGCTTCATTCCTTTATCTATCTATAATTTTTACCCTAATTAAAAAGAATGACGTACAATATATCATATTATAGAATCATAAATGGATAACTGAAAAATGGTTTAATACAACAATCAACTTCTACTTTATGTTAATGTTGCTTAGATTAGTCCTTCAACGTAGATTTAGATTTTTTTAGCATTTGTTATACCTTCTCTTTGGGAAAATAGCATAATACACATTTTAATATGAGAGCTTGCAGTGGAATGTACATTTTCACGATATCAAAATTAAATACACACTACATTGTTGACAATCATTTTTTGTTTGTATTAGCTAGTATTTGTGTTTAGGAATAAGTGTCTTGAGTCTTAACCCTAAAACAATAGCTATTTCTAACTTTGCGGACCAACCTAGCAAACCTTCATTCCGTACTAAATACTACCCTTACTTTCACACCATCATTCTTCACAATTTTTTCTTCCCAACATTCAACATTGAATCTATAATTGCCAATTTTAATTTTAATTCTTATAATGATGTCAATTCTATTCGTAACTTGAACTTAAAACTCTTACACATGTCTTTCTTACTATAACTTAGGATACTTGAGTGTACTATTATCATCTATTAATTAACTCACCATCCCAATAATATAATTATACAAGACTTCATTGGTCAACATCTTTAATTTCATTCCCTTCATATAAATTATTGGACCATTTATGTGTTCACCATTATAGGCATCTTTAGATCTTTTCCTAGTTGCAATCATTTTAGTATTTATTATAGACACATTATTTGACCTTTTAATAGACACTAAATTGGTTTTCATGGTAAACATACATTAAGTATTCCTATATGCTTACTTAGTATCTTTTGTTTCTAAATATATCATTTTTCCTACTTAGTCTACTATAGGATGTCATAGCTCTGTCTATTACAGAAGTTGAGTATATGGTAACTACCCAAAAATGTAAAGAAGTTATCAAACTTCGGAGGTTGATAAAGGAATTCAGGTACAAGTAACAAAATACTATTGTGTATTGTGATAATCAAAGTGTCTTGCACATTGCAAGGAATTCATCCTTTCATTTTATGACAAAACATATATGAGTTTAATAATCACTTTGTCAAAGAAGTAGTAAAGGAAGGAAGTGTAGACATGCATGCAGAAGATTCATACTAAAGATAATCTAGAAGATGTTATGACAAAGTCAATCAATGCAAACAAGTTTGCATGGACTCGATCCTCATTTGGCCTATCAAAAACTTGAGGAATTGGAACTAGCAAGAAAGAGACACTTGAAAGCACATAAAAAATAGCTTTAAGTGGGAGATTGTGAAATCATGTGAAATGGTAAATCCACTCTTGTGTCTAGCAAAGTCAAACAAAGATAGGTAGTAAAAAATTTTTTCTATAGAAATTTGGTTAGAGGGTAGAATAATTTTCATTGCATTTAATGCTTGAATTTTTTCTATAAATAGCAAATCATTTTGCTCATTTGATGCATCCCACTACAAAGTTAGAGCATCTCCAAGGGTAGATCAAACTCTTTGATCTTATCCTACTTTTTTGTGGACCTCGCAATACCACGTCTAGGGATGGAAAAAAAATCCGCAACCCATGAATACTAGTGGATAAAATCCGCAAAAATATCCGCATGGATAGTATAAATGGGTACCCGTCACCCGCGGGTGCAAGTTTTTTTCTACCTGCTCCTTAACGGGCACGGGTACTATGAACACGTAACCGCGGGTACCCGCTACCCGCTAAACTAAAATAATATATATATATATATATATATATATATATATATATATATAAGTTAAAAAAGAATTCGGAAAATAAATCAAATTAAAATATTAATTATCAAAATTCATTTATATCAATCTTTTTTTTTATGAAAACTTCATAGTTAATAAAATTATTTATTATAAAAATGCTGATAGTATAAAATAAAGATTTTATTTCTATTAAATATTTTCTTATAATATATTATATTAATCTACTTTTAGATTTAATTAATCTTGCAGAAAACTAGTATAATTTTATTTCTAGATTTTCCAAGAAATAAATTATTTATTTGATAAAACTTTTTATAAAAAATATTTAATTTTATTTTTTTTTAAATATTCATGGGTACCCATGGATACCCACGTGTAATAAAAAAACTCGTGGATATTTCTATAGTGGGTATCCGACGGATTTTTAGCAGGTAAGGGGTGACAGATTTTGTAGCGGGTAGCCACTACTTGTGTCTTCCGTGACTCGTTGTCATTCCTAGTCACGTCATCCCGAAATTCAACTCTATTTTTTACTCTAACAGAAGATCATATTTTGTGATCTTAGTACACTTTTGGTAGACCCCACAAAATCACATCACAAATTTAATATTTATTTTAATTTATTTTAAAATAATTTAAATTAAATAATTATATAATTTATTTATCAAATAAATTTAGAACAAAATAAAAAAATATTAATAACTCAAATTTTTATGAATAAAAATACTTTAAATATATGATAAAACATAACATTAATAGGACAAAAACAAACATGAATATTGAATAAGGAAATTTAATGCAAAAATACAAGCATAACGATAAAACTCAAATTTTAGCATCATTGTGACTGAAACATTCCCAAATATGTTCCACCAAGTCTGCTTGAAGTTGTTATTGAATGTCTCTTGTATGCATGTAAAGTTGTGTTTGCAAGTATGCAACATAGCTAGGATGAACTACATGAGATACTTGAATGTTTGAACTGTCTTTGCTAATATGATCATAAGCGATATCAACATTACCACTATACGTATCTCGTTCATTTTCAATAATCATGTTATGCAATATGATGCATCCCAACATTATGTTTTTCATAGTACCCGTTTGCCAATTACGTGATATGCCACATATAATTGCAAAATGAGATTTTAGCACACCAAAAGCTCTCTCCACGTTCTTTCTTGTTGCTTCTTGACATTTTGAAAATAATTTTCTTTTTTCTCCTTGCGGCATTGGAATTGTTTTCACAAATATGACACAATTAGGATAAATTCCATTAGTAAGATAATAACCCATATTGTATTGGGTTCCATTAACTTTAAAATGCACTAGAGGAGCTTGACCTTGCAAAACATCATTAAACATAAGTGATTGATTTAACACATTAATATCATTGTTAGAACCTGGAAATCCAAAAAATGCATGTCAAATCCATAAGTCTTGCAATACAACAACTTCAAGTATAATTATGGGTTTGCGATGTTCACCTCTACGATATTGTCCTTGCCAAGCAACTGGACATTTTTTCCATTCTCGATGCATGTAATCAATAGAACCCAACATACTCAGAAATCTACATGGCTCTCTAAATTGTAGCAAGAGATTGATGTCTTCTTTGTTAGACTTTGTCAGGTACTCATCTCTAAATATCTTGTTGATGCAAGTAACAAAAAACTTCTAAACATTTAACTGCAGTGCTTTCACCAACTCTAACGTACTCATCAACACTATCTACAGGTGATCCATATGTCAATATATGTATTGCTGCATTGCACTTCTGCAACGACGAAAGGCAATGTCTACCAATAACATCAATTCTCATTTGGAAATATGGATAACAAAAACTAAAAGCATCAACTATTCAAATGATCAATTGCTTTTTCATTCAAAACCTTCACCGAAATTGAATCTCAGTGTATATGCAATTCTCAGAGAAATAGTCATTTCATAGACGTCTATGTCCATCCTTATAATTGCAATTTATGGTTCTTCTTTTGCGTTTGGGTTGGCTGCTTCTATTTTCTTGTTGTTGGAGTGGTTCTTATTAGAGTTGTTGGTGTAGATATGCTAACATTTGTAGATCAGTGTCGTCTTCAAGTGATTCATGAATAATTTTTCACCTTACTTTATTAAAGTCAGGGTTGCGAGCCATGATAATATGAATAAAATCAAATGAACTGATATAATAAGATTGCAAAATAAGATGTGTGTGCATAAATAGAGGACATCTAAACAATTATATAGGAAGTTCATAACAACTACTTTTCAACAGCTAGTTCTAACAGCTGGTTTTTCAATGGCATAATTAATCTAACTACACAATTAAAAATAGTAGCACAGACACACAACTAATTACATAATTAAAAATAATGGTACAAACACATAACTAACTACATAATAATTAATCAAGTCCAAAGTCCTTCCAAATCACCTTGCAAAAATTTTTGCGTTGCTTGGTGACCATATCTGATGTGTCCTTCATAAGAATCTTATATAATTTTGGGAGACTTTCTTTCTTAATTGATTTTGCAATTTAGTTTTGGACAACATTTCTTTGTTGTATTTCATTTTCAATGCGAGTCAAATCCACAACTATTGTAGATGATGTTGTCCCTTTACCTTTCACCTTTCTTTTGGCCACCTTTTGTCTCATTGGATGAGAGATTGGTGTAGGTGTCTCAATTTTAGAAACCTCAATCAGTGTTTCAATATTATATGACAATGAGTAAATCCTACTTACATTTAGCTTTGTTTGTTTTGCAGAACCTTTGTTGCAAGTTCCTAACCATCTTGGTTGTTCATTAATTCAACATCAGTCATGCATGCTTAAATGCAAAACCCTTTTGACAGTCTTGCTTCCAAATAAGATATGCATTAACCATGACATCATTCTTATTGCACCATTTTTCTTTAAAGTAGTAGCTTGGTTGTAGCAATCATTCAAATTTTGAACACTATGGTGAATCTTTTCATCGAGATCTCAATTGATTGTTGGACCTTTCACTGAAATTGCCCTGAAAGTTGTTGTAATGCTCAAGTACTATTCTCCAAAATGCATCTTTTGATTGACCGTCACCAAGGATTGGATCAATCGAGGCATTAACCCATGAGCTAATGAGAAGTTTATCCTCCTCAATTGAAAAGAAAATGTGTGTGCCCTTTTTATTTTATGAATAATTCTCTCCTCTCTCATCTATTGTAACATTTTCTAATCCAATTTAAGTACAAAATTGTGGAAATTTGTGTATCACCTTCCTCACTTGATAGAGTTTGTGCACGACTATAAATAGTATGTGGTGGTTGTGATAAGTACAGAAAATAATAAAGAGAAATTTAAGAAGTTTTATTTGTTGATGGTGGTGGTCAGGGCAAGAAAGGAATTGAAGGAGAAGGATTTTGCAAATTTTCAACTAGTTGTGGCAAAAACAGAAAAATATAAGGAGGAATTTGGGAATTGTTACTTGTGGATGCGGTGGTCGTGGCAAGGATGGAGTTGAAAGAGAAGAATTTTGAGAATTTTCATTTAGTGGTGGGATCTGGTATGCTTGAAAAACAGTTCTATAGTAAGATTTCCAATTGTGTGGATTTGATTTCACTTGACAAGAAAAAAATTGAACATGATACAGAGAATGACTATAGTGGGACAGAGAATGAGTATGGTGGGAGAATGACTATGGTGTGAAAATTTTTAATCATCATGACTCAATTTATAGGAAAAAATTACACAATTTTAAATTAAAAAATGAATTTTACCATCCTACGCCACTTCAACGTTAAAAAAATTTTGCAAGTTTCAATTTACTCTCCAAACGGCTCTCTTCACTTATTCACTCTTCCAACATCTCTCTTTATTTTTTTTCTCCTTTTCTCTCTCATATGCTTCCCCCAACTACTCTATTTAATTTTTTTTCTTTTTTTCTCGCATACGCTTCCCTCTCATCTCACTCTCTACCCTTTCTTCTTCCACTCCTAGTCGCACCTCCTCCCTCCTCTCTCTCTCTTCCTTTTCATCTTCCACTCTAAGTTGCGGCCCCCTTCTCTCCCTCTCTTCCTTTTCATCTTCCCCACTCCCTAGCCGCGCCTCCCCTCTCTTCTCCCTCTTCCCCTTTGCTCAAGCCATTGCGAAGATGAATGATCGCTGCGTGACCCCTTCCCCCTCTCTTCTTCATGTATTTTTTTTATTTTATTTTAGTTTTTTTATGTTTGTCCTACTTCCATTTTCATTTTTTCTTTCTCATTTCATGTTTTCTGTTGTGTGCACGTTTTTGTTGGAAGAGAGAGTCAATAAAAAAGGTTTGTTTTTTGGAAAAGAGTGTTGATCTTCGATGTTCTTCTACAAGAACAGAACTCCATGTGGAGATCAGTTTGTTCTCCTCCAAAGGGTATTCTTGACTCCTCCAAAGGGTATTCTTGACAAGAACAGTTCTTGATAAGAACAATTCTTGGCTTCAAGATGTGTGCTCAAGAACCACCCTTGGAGATACTCTTATACTCACTACTACTAGCTCCTTATTGAGAGAATTGGAAAAAAGAGTTTTAAGTAATTGTATTCTTCTAGTATAAAAGGAAGAATGAAATTATTCTCTCATTATATCTAGAGAAGGGTTGTAATTTCAGTTTCACTTAGTAAAAATATCCCCAACTTTACTCACAGTTTATTAATTCCTTACTAGTAGATGATTTTTCACATAAAATTATTGCGCTTAAATTTCTATTTTTTTTATATCATATCTTATTTTAAGTGTTAATTATTATTTTAGACTCTCCTACCCAACATCTTTTACACTTGTATAATCCCAAACACATCACTAATGAAATGCACAACAAATTAAAATCTTTACATAATTTATGGACTCTACAACTAATGTCAATTCTATAGCATACCCATGTCGGCGTGTAGCTCTTTCAACCCATCAAAATTTACAGCTTTAGGTTTCCAACATAAATTCACATTCCCATAATAACTCCTATCCCTGGCTAACCGAGGTACTCCCATGTATGATCACTCATCACCATTTAATTAATTAAAAAAATTATACATATAAAATTAAAAAAATTATACATATATACTTATATGCAATTCGGCACTGAGTGAGAGAAAGAAAAAATATATAAACATATGATAAGATTTAAGATATAATAGGATAAAAGAGACAAAAAAAATGTTTTGATAAAGTAATTAAATTAATTAATAAGTCGTGTATTATGACTCTTTAATTTATGAATCACACATACTTTCTTCGTGTGATAGATGTAGGGGATAGATAAAAATCACTAATTTCTTACAAATGAGGAACTAGTTTTATCAATATAAAAATGCAAGAACCAAAATTAATTTGGACAAAAAAACAAATATGAGAACTAAAAAGTAAAACACTTAAAAAAAAGCAAAATGTGTTTTCTTGGGTGGGCGAAACTTGATAAGAAAATGAATAAATGAAACATAAGCAATACGACCCATCTCCTATATAGCTAGCTAGAAAAGAAAATGATACGTAATGTACCGTATTATAAACCAATTAAAATAAACATTTAGGAAGTTTATTATATACACAAGCACGTACGTAACAAACAAATGAAATTGTAGGTAAAAGTATATGTCATGCCTACGGCATAACGAGATGTATATATACATACACACCCACACTTCCTTGTTAACATGAACAATATCATCCTGCCCTAACCCTTTGCCTCCATTCTCTTCTTTTCCCCCTTCTTTCAAAGAGGCCCGAGAAAATAAAAGTGCTTTGGTTCCAGCCTCCATGTTAGTAAAAGTTCCATTGTCAGAAGAATCCTCAAACAGACGTTCAACAACGTCAAGGTAAAAGTACAGTACAACACGTTATATGATCACAAAACGGCATTTTAACATGGGAAGACTGAGTTGACTTTCTTTTTCTTAATATTAATTGACTTGACTTGACTATTACCAAGTTTTGATGTTAGATATCCCATATTTTGTATATAGCTACCACTTGCCAATGATCACACCAACCCGTTTGAGTTTGACGACACTAATCTGAAGATCAATTTCTGAAGACAATAGGGAGAACTATGACCAACATGATAATGAAGAGGAGTATGGCAAAACAGGTCAAGTTGCGGGTGTTCTTTTGATGATTCTTCACAACCTGCAAATTCTGCACCCCTTTGTTTACGAAGGAATTAGCAAGTGCCACGTGGCTCTCGATGTCATCTAAGTGTTCACCCTGGGGTTGGATCAACACTGCCATGTCCAAGAACACTTGGTGCAGCTCGTGAAGATTTCTCTCTATCTCTTTCACCGTGCCGTGTCTCTCCTTAATCTCTTGGATGGTGTCCATGATGGTGGCTCTCCCTTGCTGTTGGATGGCTTTCTGTAAGAATGTTTCACTCTCACCTGCTCCACCACAATGCATGTGTTGCCATAGCATCAATTTTACAGTGCAATATTGCTCAGATATACAATAATATTATGAAAAAAGATCAACTTATTAAAAGGAAAATACTAATCTGTTTGCTCGTGATAAAGAAGACACTAACGTTAATAAGCACACAGAAAACTTCATGTACATTTTATTTAACCTATAACTATTTAACTCTTCGCAATTAATCTTCACGTCCTCAGTTTTTTTTTTTTTTCATAAGCCAATTGAAGTTTTATTAAATAAAAAGTGTGGATAGCACAAGATATATCATCCTAAAAGACAATTACAGATAAAAGAACTTCAGCTAGTCACCATGGAAGGACACTCCATCCGCACTCATAACAGTGAAAAAATGTTACCCACCCCTCAGCTACTTCACGTCATCAGTTACTAGCTAGATAAAATTATGACTCAAGCAATTAATTGTGAACTGCTTATATAAATTTAAATGACAATACAAGATTCCATAGCATTAGAGAAGTTCAAGGTTTGACATCTCTATCGAGTTAAATCTATTCGATAAAAAAGCCACCTTTTCTTCTATCATCTCTTGGCAGCTAATTAACAGGCGTTGTCTCGTTTTTTCTCACTATATATCTTACTCGCCAATATATATACTTCAAAGAGGAAACTGCAATGACTAGACCCAATGGCCAAAAGTTAACTATGATATGCAGAAAGGTTCTCAAAGACTTAAAAACACACAAATATAGATGTTTAAAGTTCAGTATCACAATCATAATTAAAAAAAAAAAAAAAATCCGTAAGCTATCTGAAGAATTTTCACTAAAGAATAACCTGTGTGAAACCAACAATTTTCTTTTATATAAAGTATAAACAAAGCTTCTCAAAGATTAATTTAATTTAAAACACACAGGTATACATAAACATGATTAATTAACTTATATTAAATGTCATAAATTTAGTATATTAATAAATTTTTTTAAAAAAAATATAAAGATATAATCGGATTAGGAGAATATAAAAGAAAATATATTTTAACAGAAAGAAGAAAACTTAAATTTATGTATTTATTTTTTGTTGAAACTGAAATGGCAATGTTTATGATGAAGTAAAAAATGAAATTGCAATAGAAGGAATAGGTAAAAAAAGGGGATTGAAAGTTAAATATGTTTTAGGGGAGTGTGTAGGTGCAGGGAAATTGTGAATTGTGAGGTTAGGAGTCACCGGTGGAGATGAGGAGGTCAATGGTTTGTTGATCAGGGTTGTGTCCAGTGACAGCGTAGTATCTACGTTGCAGAGTGTCTCTGTACTCGTAGGATATCTGGTCCCTGAGGGTATTGAAAGTGTCCATGGAGTGTTTGAGGTTGTTGGTGAGGGCACCAACAAGGGCGGTTCGGGTCCGATGGGAGTAGGAACCGGGTCCGCAATCGGGCAAGGAGAGGGAGGCTTGGTTGGCGCGGTGGAGAGACTCCAAGCGAGTTTTGACGTGCTTTGCTTTGGTGAGAGAGAGAGCGATGTCCAGGTCCATACGAGAGCGAAGGTCCCTAACGCCCTTTGGACTGTGAAGCGCTTTTCCCTGCTGGTTTGTGGCTCGGAGACTTTGCTGCAGACGCTCTAGCTCCTTCACTTCTTCCTTCACTGATTCCACTTCTTTCAAGAACGTCTCCATCTCCATCCCACCTCCTTCATTCTCACCTTGTTGCTGCTGCTTCTTTCCCTTCAAGAACAAACCCGATAACAGCTCCTTCATTCCTGTTGAGGAATTACAAGCTGGCTTCAGCATATCAATCAATATGAAGGGTTAACTTGTGTTTTGTGTTATATAGGGTGGCTGAGACTGAGGCCCGTGTACTTTCTCCAGATATATCTTTTGGTATATAAAATCCAACCCGGCCATTGCACTTACTTACTTCTTTGAGGGGTAGAGAAACATGGTTAATTATCTGGACGGTCAAATGGCATGGATCGGAAGATTTCATTCATATACATTTTGTAAGCATAAGAAAAAAGAATAGTGGAGAGAACACCGTTGCATGAGGAAGCACCCCACAAATAGACGGTTCGTTAATTAGTTCACACTTGACACCATCATTTCTAAACGTTTCGTTTAATGCTTAATTAACTCAACTCACTAACTATACTTCAAGTGTGATCTTCTACGACGCCTACGGCCTGTACCAACTCAACATGAAGCTTCCTACTTAACGTTGGGACAAGTTTCAGTACAACCCTTACCCAAAAATTTTCCAATTGCGTATATATTTTTGTATTTTCAAGTATAAGTATTAATAGAGTACGTATGTAATATAAAAAGACGTATTATATATTGTAATGTTTTTATTTTTTAAATAAAATAAAGGTTTCTAATATTTTTAGAATTTTAATTTTTGTAAGATTCTTTTTATAACATCCAATATATAATATGTGATATTTATTGAATTAATTAATTTTAGACTAAAAGATATAAAAAATATTCCTAGCTAAAACAAGTTATAATAACAAAAACAATGATAAATAAGAGAATTAATTAGCATCTGCTAACCAAAAACAAAAGTAATCACGTTCTTTATGAACTGGTAATTAAGTATTTTAAGCGTGGCGTTATAAGGAAGATATTCTATATAGTTAAATTATATAATTAAACACATATCATCTATAATCAATAAGGTATTATTATAATATATATTTTAAAACAAATAATATCAATATAATAAAAATGTTAGGAATATAATTTATATAACACATTCTTTTTAATATATTTTTTACTATTTGAAATTGATTCAAAATTATAAAAAAAACTTAATAGTTTCACATCCTAATTAATGATTATCTTTCGTGATTTTATAGTTTTTATATAAATTTGAACTAATATGAAAAATATGCTAGAAAAAATATTTTTTTGTTACAGTAGACAATATATATTTAAGACTTCTCATTAATATAAGTATAATAATACAATGTCATAAATATTATCCAACAAGTTTAATTTAAAAGGAGTCTTCTTAATATACCAGCTAGTTTAAACTATTCTTCACCAAAAAAATTGAAAGTATACTTTTTTTTAAAAAGAAAATACACCAAACTTAACAAATGCTAACTTTGAGATGCATCATCAACATCCTTACTTTATATTTCGGACTTTAAAAAAAAATGATAAACTTCATTATGTTTATAAACATTTATGAAAAAATTTAATGAGAAAAATTTGCAATGTATTTTATCTTCTCCTATAGATACCTATTAAAATATCTATTCAAACCATTTTTATAAATATCTTTTAAAATTATCCTCCTCCATTCGAGTATAATTTGAAGAGAGAAAAAGAAAAAACTTGTATAGAGATAACATGCATAATTCTACCCTGATTGAGTAAAAACAAAAAAGGAAAGAAAATAATAAATATAATGAATGATATCATTAAAAAGAGAAATAAAAAAAAAGTAGATATTCCAATGGATTACAATTAAATAAGCAAAAATTTGAGAAGAAGTTTTCACTAAGAAGATTATCTAAAATAAAATTTAATATATTTTTAGTTCCTTAAATTTAGGTTAAACTTGTTTTAGTTCTTAAAATTTCTTAATATTTTTAATTAGAAATTGTTTTAGACCTCTGGTTAAACATCGTTTGTTCAAATGTCAGAGTGAATCCTCTAAAAAATACATATTATAAGTATCGAGTAATAAAAGTGCAAAATTAAAATAAATTTTTATCATATAAAGTATTTATAATTCTTAAAAGAAAGACCCTAATAACATTTGGGTAGAGAAATTAAAATATATTTTTTCAAGTATAAGCATTAAAATCCAATTAATTCTAATTTAAATAACAAAGCGTAAATTTATTTTAAATTTAAATAGATTTGTTACCATCGTTTAATTTAAATAACAAAGCGTAAATTTATTTTAAATTTAAATAGTTTGAGTGTATTAGGATATCTCCATTAGAAACAACTCTTATAAGTTACTTATTGCATTAAAAGAAATGTTTGGTGATTCTCATAGTGTCATATTATTGCTAAGTAACTCATACTTAATTTTAGTCCAATAAAAAAAATTATAAACAACTCTAAAAAAATCACAATTTTATAATTTTGTAATTTTTTCCAATTGCATATTGTTATTAATTTGTATGGATTGTGTGAAAAATTACTTTTTTAATCATAAGCAACAATTGCTTATAAAGCAACTTAAATTGTCTTGTAGGGTTACTCTAATGAGAGAATTGTTTTAAGCAACTCATTAAATTTTAAGCAATTTTACAAGTATCTCCATAGGAGATGCTCTTAGTAAGTAATACCATCAAGATACACATTAAAATACTAAACAAGTCTAGCAGGATTCTTCGCAAAGATCATGCTTGTGGGTTAATAAATTTTATAAAAATCTGACAACTTCCTTTTATTAATGGTGTATCCAATTAGTTTACTGTTTTATTTTGTTTAAGTAATGATATTTGAATTTATGGCATTATTGAGCTTTCTTTAAGCTTTGGGGGTATATGTTCATTTAAGGATTTTATAATATCTAACGATAATACTCTGTTATTTTTGTAATATACAAAAATTTTCATCATATCTTGTAACACGAGGAAAACTCATTATTCTAAATAAATTTTATCTTTTTAAAAAGGAATACACATTAAAATAATCTTAACTTATAACTTGTTAAGGAGGAGAAAATTTCCTATAAATAAGAAAGGTCAAACCATGGTTGGTGAGAAATGTGTATAACAAATTTTAAACATTTTTAAAAGGGATAGTTATATATAAGGCATTGTTTGAAATATATATATATATATATATATATATATATATATATATGCCTGTTTTTTTTACTTATGATGTTTTTTTTATGAAAATGAATAATAAATAATTTGTTTCATTGGTAGGCCTAATTAAATTAAGTTTTGGCTTTAATTCTTTTACCCTTAAAAATCCGTCATGATTTTTTCTTTAGTTTTAAGATGTGTTGCTAAATAACACAGTTAGCTGGCATCCATTGAAGTCTTCCTTAATTATAATTTACTAAAAAAATAATATGCATTAGCAAATCTCAAATTAAATAACTAAAAATATATTTAAAGTAAAAAATCTGAATTGAAGAGTCGCTTACATATGTGAAATATCCCAGTTTGCCACCACTCCTACTTGCACATTCTAACGGAATGGTACCCTTAGTTAAGTTTTATACCTAAAAACAGTAATTAATGTATAACAAAAAAGTACGATAAAATAATTGTGGCCCCGATATTGTTACATATTTCTTGATACGATTGAAAACTCAAGTAATATGTCTGTATAATTTGACTTGTTCTCTTGTATTTTAAATATTATATAAAAGCTATTAAATTTAAATATTTTGAGTCAAAAATATATATTAAAATGTTAAATATAGTTATATTTAGAAAATAAAATTATATAGTTATTACTTAAATAATATTGAAGTTTTAAAGTTGTAATTGATGAAAGTATAAAATAGATTTGAATTATACTGCACTATACACAAGTTATAGCATGCCAACTATCAATATTTTATTGATTAAAATGGGAATGAATGTGTACCTGAACTGACGTTCATGTCCATGAGTTCTATTGAAAAGATCTCTAGGAGGTTCTTCTGGTCACCTTATGAGGGGTTATTGTAGAGAAATAATGCTTATGTTAAATTTGCTTAATGGGATGACAAATTTGTAACCCCCCAGGGTAGGCAGGGACCTCTCTTAATTGGGCTTTCAATGTGATTAACCTAATTCATCACAGAGTCAATCTCACTGTAATCCCAGTTCAAATAACCATATTGATATGATAAGACATAATAGTAATCATATCTTATATTTTCGGTTAATGATAAATAACCATATTGATATGATAAGATACAATAATAATCATATCTTATATTGTCGGTTAATGATAATAAATATTGAGTGATACTAATCCACAATTATTTTCAACATTCTCCCACTTGGATAGTGTCAATCAATAATCAACATACAAATCATTAAGCTAAAACGACAATTGCTGATGTATCATATCATATATTAATTAACGATATGAAAAAATTGAGTAACAAAATAACATCCGATAGGGATATTTATCATTTACATTTAGCTAATATTTTTCATAAAATGTATGGCATAATGCAGTCCCATAAATGACACTACAATGGTCAAAGCATAAATAAATGCTAATAAGAAACCTGAAAATGACGTCAACTAGAGCATGTCTCTAAAGAAAATAGAAAATCAGACTCACACTAACTTAATACATCAAAAGCCTTTACTAAACCCATGTGAGTTACATGAATAAGAAAAACTCCAACAGTTAAGGCCTTAGTCAGTGGATCTGCTAACATCTCCTCAGAATCAATGTTTTCAATCTGAGTGTGAAAACTTTCAATTTGCTCTCTAACAAACTGATACTTAATATCAAAGTGCTTTGAACGAATAGAGCTTTTGTTGTTTCGAGAGAAACTCACAGCAGCAGTATTGTCACAGTAAATCACATGTGGCCTGAAAATGCTTTCAACTATGTGAAAATCATATATTAATTTTTTAAGCCACATGGCCTGGCGAGTGGCCTCAAAACAAGCAACATACTCCGCTTCCATGGTAGAGGTAGCTGTAAGAGACTGTTTAACACTCTTCCAAGAGATAGCTCCTCCTGCCATCATAAAAATAAAGCTAGAAGTAGATCTACGATCATCAGGGCAACCTGCAAAATCAGAATCAGAATAGCCAGTGACTTGAAGTTGATAAAACTTCATAAAAATCAACATATGATCCTTGGTTCCCTGTAAATATCGCATGACCCTTTTAACGGCTTTTCAATGACCCAAACCTGGGTTACTCAAGTATCTCCTTAAGGCATTGACAATGAAAGCAATATCAGGACGAGTACAGACTTGAGCATACATCAGACTGCCAAAAGCGAAAGTGTATGGAATTTTCTTCATAGCATTCATTTCTTCATCATTATGAGGACATTGTTTGTTAGATAATTTGTCACCACATTGCATAGGTGCAAGACATGGGGAGCAAACATTCATGTTGAACTTCTTGAGAATCTTCTCGATATATCCTTCTTGAGACAATCCAACTATGCCACGTGACCTATCACGAAGAATTTGGATGCCTAGAACAACAGAAGCTTCACCAAGGTCTTTCATATCAAAATGCCTACACAACATTGATTTTGTCTCAACCAATAGGTTCATACAACTACTAGCAAGAAGAATTTCATCGATATATAATACGAGAATGATGAAATTACTCCCACTAGTCTTCAAGTAAATGCATTGGTCTGCAACATTTTCCTTGAAATTGTAAGTAGTGACAACCTGGTCGAATTTTAAATACCATTGCCTAGATGTTTGTTTCAGTCCATAAATGGACCTTTTAAGTTTACACACCGAATGCTCATTGCCTGCCTCAACAAAACCATCAGGCTGAACCATGTAGACATCTTCAGCAAGATCTCCATTCAGAAAAGTTGTCTTCACATCCATCTGGTGTAGCTCTAGGTCAAAATGAGCAACTAAAGCAATGACAACTCGGAGTGCGTCCTTCGTTGAAACTGGTGAAAAAGTCTCTTTATAGTCAATGTCTTCCCGTTGACTATAACCTTTAGCCACTAATCTATCCTTATACCTATCAACCTTTCCATTTGGAGTACGTTTCGTCTTAAAGACCCATTTAGATCCAACAGGCTTACAACCTACTGGTAAGTCCACAAGATCCCAAACATTATTATGAGACATGGAAGACAATTCATCATGCATAGCTTTTAGCCAATCAGAAGCATGAGAACTAGAAAGTGCTTCCTGAAATGTGATGGGATCGTCATCATCATGTGGATCATATTCGTGCTCCTGAAGGTATACAACATAGTCATTTGGTATAGAAGGTCGGCGTATTATCTGAGATCGTCTTAATGGGGCCACATCAACATCATCAAGTTGTTGATCATTGAGTTGTGGTTCATCAACTTGTGGCTCTGTCATTTGTTCATCTTCCCTCTCAACAATTTGTTCATCTGTGTGAACCATTGGGGTTGAGAAGTCTATAGGAAGAAAAAGGGATGGTAATGGAAGCATGGTTCAATCTTCTCTAAGGGTCATCAATCGAGGTGTATAACTCCCACTGTCCAAATCATCCTTAAGGAAAACTGCTCGGTCAGATTCAATAACTCGTGTAGAGTGAGAAGGATAATAAAATCTGCATCCTCTAGAACCGATGCAATAGCCAATGAAATAACCGCTAATAGTTTTGAGATCAAGTTTCTTTTGTTTTGGATTATAAGGTCTTACTTCTGCCTTACAACCCCATACATGGAAATGTCTCAAACTCGGCTTTCTTCCAGTCATTTGCTCAAAAGGAGTTTTGGGCACAGATTTGCTAGGTACCTGATTAAGAATGTACATAGCAGTTCGCAAGGCATCTCCCCAAAGAAATTCTGGCAGAGATAAATGTGATAACATACATCTCACCATGTCCATGAGTGTTCGATTTCGTCTTTCAGCAACGCCATTTTGTTCAGGAGTTCCAGGCATGGTGTATTGAGCTTCAATTCCGTATTCATCAAGGAATCGAGCAAATGGTCCTAGATTTCTTCCTGTCTCGTCATAACGACCATAATATTCTCCTCCTCTATCAGACCTTACACACTTAATTTTCTTTTCTGTTTTCAATTCAACAAAGATTTTAAAGGTTTTAAATGCTTCAAGAGAGGTTGCTTTATCCTGAAGAAGATATATCCATCCATATCTGGAGAAGTCATCTATGAAGGTAATAAAATACCTATATCCACCCAGAGCAGTAGGAGTAATAGGTCCACATATGTCAGTGTGAATTAATTGTAGCACATCGTCACATCTGTTTGAACTTTTATTCCTGGTTTTAGCAGTGAACTCTCCCTTGATGCAATCAATACAAGTGTCAAAATCTGAGAAGTCAAGATCATGCAAAATACCTTCTTTTATTAGCCTTTCAATTCGAGGCATATAAATATGCCCCAAACGTCTATGCCATAGCATAGAGGAAGATTCATCAATCCTGTTACGTTTACTCCCAAGAATGGAGTTAACTGACATATCAGTTACGCTTAACATGTAAAGTCTGTCATACAAAACTGCTGACCCAACAATAGTTGAATTATAATAAATCACCAATTTACTATCACCAAAATAAAAGTTGTATCCATATTTGTCTAAAACAGAAATAGATATCAAATTTCTTCTCATGGAAGGGACATAAACAGCATCTTGCAATAATAAAGTGTGTCCAGAGGATAAACATAAAGAAACAACTCCAATGTCAACAACGGGTACTCCAGCTCCATCTCCCATAACAATCTTTGTCTCAACATCACTTGGTTTCCTCAGGCTTGTGAACCCCTATGAAGAATTCACAACATGAATAGTAGCCCCTGAGTCTAACCACCAGGAATTTGGAGGAACATCAATCACATTAGATTCAAAGCAAGTTAGTGCTAGCAGATTACCTCGCTTCTCCTCTTTCTTTTTCAGAATATAGCAATCTTTCACCTTGTGACCACGTTTCTTACAATACTTGCATGAACCTTTAAAGAATTTCTTCTTGGGTTCTAAATGTTATTCTGCTTTCTCTGTACCCTTTTTCTTCTTTCCTTTATATCTCTTAGCACCTTTAGTACCTGAATTAGAAGTAACAAACTGAATGTTATTAGTCTTATTCTTCTTCATTGACTCCTCCTCTTGGGTGATTATAGCAATCAATTCATCCACTCCATAATCATGCTTTTGAATGTTATATGAAGTCTTCATGATGTCAAACTGAGAAGGCAGAGATTCCAGGATGCGATAAATTAAGGTGTCTTCACCAACCTCAACCTTGAGAGACTTCAACTTATTATAGAAATGCACTAACTTCATAATGTGTTCACGTACACCACTGACACCATCATATTTGGTCTTTTCAAATAAGGAAAGGTATTGAATTTTCTATGTCTTATCAAAAGTTATAAATTTTTCACCGATTGCTTTCAGAAAAACATTGGCATCATCAAGATCTGGAATGCTCTGTCTGATAGATTTCTCCATGGTGAATTTAATCACCTTCAGGCACACTCTGTTAGAGTGTTCCCATTTCTCATGAGAAATTTGTTGAGCTTCAGAAGCTTCATCCGTAAGAGGCGCAGGCCTAGCCGTCCTTAATGCCAAGTCCAGATTGTCAATGGTCAGGTAGAGATCTAACGATTCTTTCCAGTCCTCATAGTTTGTTCCATTTAGAGTTTTGACAGAATTAGGGAAAAAAACTGAACATCACAATAAAGAAAAAAGTGAATTAAAAGTTCAGTTTAAAATAAATCCCTAAGCAAATTACAATATATTATAACTTAAATTAATAAATCCTAGCACCGATAGGGTACCGAAAAAAACATTAACATAAGTCAAGAGAAATGCATTGTACAACAACAAATTATACTAATAATAACACACCGATAGGGTATAATTATCACTAATATAATGAATCAATATTTATTTCATAAATTTACACAAATGCATCCACGATAGGTGAAATTACAATTATGTAAATTAATAAAATAAATCATGCTTGTTTTATATAATTTTAATCATATTAAAATATGACAAACAAAATTCACATCATCATGCCCACGATAGGCAGGTCATCACAATGCAAATTAATAGAAAAATTATGTATCCAAGAGATATCAATTAGGATTATGCATAATTTAATAAGGTGGCCTATCATTATGTTATAAGTGATAATTCAATATTAAAAGGGTATATAATAAAGAATGTTAATACTGAAGGTAATTATTACTACAAAATTAGGCCCAAAAAATTTGAGAGTAATATGCCAAAAAAAATTTGAAGTTACATCTCAAAATAAATTCTAATATTATAATTTCATAAAAAATTATTTAATAATTTTAAAAATATTAAGTAATTAATATTTGTGTTTTGAACGAGCAGTATTGTCACAGCAGCAAATGTCGTGAATGTCGAATCGGAGAATGCCGAATCGACTGTGATCCTTGCGTTGCTCTGCCTCCTTCGGTCCCGCCTCTCTCTCCGATCACCGCCCCTCTCCGATCCGACTCCGACACGAGTCCGACTCCAGCTCCCAAAACGGATACCTCGAAGGCCACCGCCTTCGATTTGTGGGAAGAGTAAGAATGCGAAGAGTGCCGGTGGAGCGAGCGGCCCTGGAGGCGCCGAAATCCCGGAAAATCTGACGGGATCTGGGACGGTTCAAAGGTGACGGAGTGCTGGTGGAGCGGGCGGCCCTGGAGGTGCCGAAATCCCCGAAAATCCAACGGGATCTGGGACGGTTCGAAGGCAACGGAGTGCCGGTGGAGCGGGCGGCCCTAGAGGCGCCAAAATCCCCGAAAATCTTACGGGATCTGGGACAAAACCGTCGTTTGCTCCCTGATGCGACTCCTCCGGTGCCCCCGATGAAGACATTGTCGAAGTTGTTCGTCGCAGCTTCGATCTCGACGAGGGAGAAGCTGAACTGGCGGAGCTCGGACGAGAGGAGAAGAGAGTTTTAGTTTATGGGGACGGGATCTGAGAGGCCCGAAACACAGCAGAAGCGGTTTGAAGGCGACGGAGACGATGACCATCGGTCCCGCCTCTCTCCGATCTCCGCCCCTCTCAGGTTCGATTGCTGAACTTTTAGTGTAAAAGGAAAAAAAAAAGGGGCAAAAAACGATGTCGGATAGCACTGAACTGAGCAATGATTATTTGAGAAATTAAAAATAGGGTTTGTTCAATTGACAACCATAAAATGTATCTAGTATGCTCTGATACCAATTGATGAAAGTATAAAATAGATTTGAATTATACTACACTAGACACAAGTTATAGCATGTCAACTATCAATATTCTATTGATTAAAATGAGAATGAATGTATACCTGAACTGACATTCATGTCCATGAGTTCTATTGAAAAAATCTCTAGGAGGTTCTTCTGGCCACCTTCTAAGGGGTTATTGTAGAGAAATAATGCTTATGTTAAATTTGCTTAATGGGATGGCAAATTTATAACCCCCTAGGGTAGGCAGGGACCTCTCTTAATTGGGCTTTCAATCTGATTGACCTAACCCATCATAGAGTCAATCTCACTGTAATTCCAGTTCAAATAACCATATTGATATGATAAGATATAATAGCAATCATATCTTATATTGTCGGTTAATGATAAATAACTATATTAATATGATAAGATATAATAATAACCATATTTTATATTATCAGTTAATGATAATAGATATTAAGGGATACTAATCCACAATTATTTTCAACAGTAATTACATATGCTCTTATATATTTATTATCAGTTGTTGATGTGAATTCGAAAATCTTTAAATATGTAAGATAGATTATTTATAGGTTGTTTAATGAGTGAATCTTATAGAAACGTTTGTTGATCATGTATACAGAGGAGCTTATTTAGACTTGGAGACCCTGTTGCAAACAATTATAGCGTTCATACAATAGTGTGTCTATTATTATTTAATGTCTCGACTGTTCGTTTGAGTTAGTTGTGACAAGTGGATTTCCCAACATCAATTAATATGTGTTTGAACGTTTATGAATTTTAAGTTTGAACGCTTAAGTATAAAATGACTCTCACTAAAAAAAAAAGTTACCCGACATCATAGTGGAATGTTCCAACTTTAAATAAGATTTTTATTTTTTGTATGAAAGGCGTGACAAAGCTCAATCAAGATCATATTAATTATCAAATAACATTTATAATTCAAATCATCATTATGGTAAATGCGAGATAGAGTTATTTAGAACTAACATTAAATGTCATAATCTCTTAATTTGTAGACAAACCCAGCTTAGTAAAATCATCTGTCAACAGGTCTTCTTCCTTTAGTATATATAATATAACAGGAAATCGTTTGTCACTACTCTCATATATATATGTAATCTGCCGAAAGAAATATTCATTATCAACATTTCATCCTTGATGGTATTTACTACTGTGAGAGTCTGAAACACATCTAATAACTTTATTTTATTAACACTACACAATTGGGTCTTGGTGATCACTTACTACTCCACCCAATATCACATAATTTTTCAGCTGTTCTAAACCACATAATTAAATAGATTATACTATTGTCATAAAAAAATTGTATATCAATAATCGTTTCGTTCGGATCTATAAATACAGTATTACATGTACAACAAAAGCAATACGAAGTCACAATATATTATACAAAAATATTAACACCAGCACTGTGGCATTGCTTTTGAGTAACTAACAGCAAATAAAATTATTAAACTTTTGTATTTCTAATAATGTAATTAATACTTTTTTTTTTGCTAAAATCTTATCACTTTTATTTATTTATTTATATATATATATATATATATATATATATATATATATATGTATGTATGTATGTGTTTAAATTAATCATAATAAATTGTTGTTAACAAAACTACATCTTATTTAATATTCTGGTGGTAAAATATATTGGTATTTCACTATTTAAATTAACTGTAAAAATTTGTTACACACTCTCACTTTCTAGCTTTTATTTTATTTTCTAAACTCAGCTTAATTTTTAAAAATATTAATTATTTTAAAATTTTATGTATCATGTGTAAAATTAGAAAAATAGTAAACATAAAAATAAAATACAAATATTTTTACAATTTAAAAGTAATGCATTGATAAAATAATTACACTTTCGATCAATCACAAATTATACTATTGATGTAACTTTTTAAATAATTATTATAAAATAATTATAAATATATCCTAAATTATAGATTGAGATTAATATTGGACAATAGTATAAAGCTTTTTATATTATTAATAAATTACTTATTTTTCGAAATTTTATTTATTAAAACATATTTATTTCTATAAATAATGTTTTCCCAGTTTGATTTTTAAAATCAACACAATTTTAATTTTCAAAAATATTTTATTGTTATTTTAGAATGAAATAAAAAATTTCTAACAAACAAATAAAGAGAATGAAGTAAAAATATAGTTCATATCTCATCTCCTTTTGATTTTCATAATAATAATATATTTGTAGAATTTTATTTAATAAAAACACTAAAAATAGTAAATACAATTGGAAAAGTAGAATTTTTTTCATAAGGCAATTGGAAAAATTAGAATTAATATGAAATATAAGTTAATAAATGAAATTTTAAGTAATTACATCTATAAATAATAAAAAAAAAAAAACACACGTGCGTGTATGAGTGTGAAAACTCCACCTTTAAATTACTGCTAAAATTTAATGAATTTGTATATATGATAGTTAATTTATATCAAAACAATTAACACTAAGACTTTAATATAAAGAAAAAAATAAAAATGATTATCTTAATTTCTCCTTTCTTCCGTTTGTTACTCCATTTTTTTAACTGAATTTTTTTAGTATTTTTATAATGAAAGTTAAATTTAATGTTCTTAAAAATATATCTTTCTAACCTTATTTTTTGTATTTTATTCATTAAATATAATTTCTATTTATAAAAAAATTTGTCATTAAAATTATTATACCACGTACTTTTATTTTATCAAGTAAAAACAAAATATATTTTTATCTTGTATTAGTATTTCTTTTTAAAAAGGCTAACAAAATTATTATACCACCTACCTTGTTATCTTAGCTTAACTTTTAGAAGGCGTATTAGCTTAACTTAATTATCATGACTAAACTGATCCCACGTGACAAATTATCCCTAAGACTCAAAGTAGTAGGTATATTCACATCATCATGGAAACTTCGGTATTTCTTGCTTCATTAAAAAGGAATTGGAATTAAAACTTGAATCACGTGTATATAATTTGATTAATTTGCCATTATGTTAATTATAATCACAAGATAGAGTAACTATGATGGAAAGTTGTCATTTTTAATCTAAATGAATTAAAGTAAATTTGATTATACTTTATTCGTGATAAATTATCAACTGAACTAAAGTAATCTTTATTATACTGAGCAATTTTACACCATCTCGACATGTTGATGAATTAAGCAATTCTATAACATCTCTACACCACACATAGTAGTCAATTCTCAATAATTGATGCTCTCAGTTCAATCCAGCTTTCCTCTTTATGCATGTAATGAGTTACATCTCGACCAAAAAACCTATTAATGACTAAATATGATTATGAAGAGGTCACAAGGAGGTAACCCACAATTAACCATGCTTGGAGTCATGCTAAAGGGCCTATGAACCCTAGGCCCAATAGAAAAGCTATAAATAGGACACGAGTATCAAACGAAAAGAAAATTGTCCATTCATTTACTAAGTATTATTTCTCTCTTATATTTAATCTGATTTTAGCATTAAAGTGACTTTTACATGTCACTAACCCCCGCACCCAAAAAGAGAAGTACTTGGCTCGACAACAAGAATACTTTAACTAGACGAAGGAATTGTGGTGAAAGAAGAAGTACTCGACTATATTATAGGAACATTTTAGCATCCACCATAGAACTGGTAAAAATTTCCTAGAACCACTTGGTAATCACTAGGAGGACCATGGTAAAGGAACCAAGGAAGATATTCACACTAATGGAAGACACCCAAGATGATAACCACATGACGGCTAGTGCCATGATTACACAATTGAGGGATGAACTAGAACTGATGAAGAAGTGCAATGCCTAGGAGATCAATGCTCTTAGGAAGGACTAGGAGAATGAGATGATAAGGAGTCAATATAGATGTTGATAACTGTCTAATTTACCTATTTTTACATAGGTAAAATAGAACAATCATCATAAGTTTTTCTTATTTAAAGTCTTGTTTTCCTCTATTTTTCCTTTAAATTAGTTTTAGTTAGAAATTTAGGTCTAGTATTTAGTTTATGCATATTTTATGTTTATTTGCTTGTTTTTAGTTTTTTTGAGTTGATTTTTGGAAAGGACCGAAGAAGCGAGGAAAAGTCAGAAATTTTTGTTAAGAGTCGGTGCGAGCGCCAAATGCTCATAAGAAAATCTAGTTGCATCTAACAGCGAACGCCCAACGCTCACTTTCGCTGCCGCCTGACACCTACTAAACTTATCCCTTAAGTAGTCTTATGGCACCAACAACCACTTTTTGATTGTTGGGCACTGCTGTTTTGAAATGCAAAAATAAAAGTGAGTTTCAGTTCAAGGGGGATTCCACATTTTCTTGACCTGGGGACACAACCTTATTGACCGAGGGCACGCTCCTATCTTCATCCATCTTCACACTCATTCATCTTGATGATTGGCTAGGTTTTGTTATTTTGTTGGGATTGGATGTAATTGAACCTGAACTCTTGTGTATTTTTGTACTTTTAATCTAAGTTTACTTTCCAATGTTGGTGCTCTTCTTTACTTCATGGTTTATTTTCATACATTTCATGGGTTTTATTTGTTAAATGAGTTCGAGAATTTGACTTGTAAAACGAGAAAAGGTCCCAATGGGTTTTATTACTCAAGAGAGAGTAAGACCCATTGGTTATCTTGAGCTTCTTTTCTTAATGTGAGTTGTTTGACTTTAGATTATGCGTGAGAGCGATTATCTAGTACTCAAATAGCTTAGTTCCTTGGTTATGAAGGATCCAGGTTAAGAATATTTTTATGGGTGATGGGAACATGGGTAGTGAATGAGGTTTTTGAGTTCATTTATGTATTTGAGGAATAGTTTAGTGAAATCAAACCCAACCGAATCTCATACATGTAACCATCGTTATTATTTATTTTTTCTTTATTTAGTTTATGTTCAATAGTTTTAGTTTCTTTTTATCTTTTCATTAGTACAAGTAGAACACATTGATATTTCTGAGTATCAACAAGTCCCTGTGGGATTGACCTGATATTTATCGGCTACTACATACAACTGATGCACTTGTCGGAAATAGTGTAGAAAATTTTGCACTCATCAGACACCAAGAAGAAATAATCGAGATATCTTTTATCATTCGACACATACCAAGTAGAGTTAGTTTCAATCTCTCTCACCACACTATACCAAGTACCAGACCTACAGTCAACATGAATGTAAATAAAAAGATCCATAACTACTGATGTAACTCATGCCACATCCTGCTAAGATTCATTCATTGACGGGATAATGGATACTCTCTTTCCTATTAGCTAGAAAAGTCTCACCATTGACAGATATGATGGCACCACTGACCCAGAAAAACACATTACGTAACACAAGTCAATCTATACACCACTGACTATGCCATACTATATCGTGTATTCTTGACATCACTTAAAGGAGCAGTCTTAAACTTATTCATGAGATTGATACCTAACACCAAAAATTGCTTTGAGAACCTTGTTTTGAAATTTGGCACTCAATTTGTAACTACTCAGCCGCATCAGCTTACTTCCATTGCATTGGTCAACATACATCAAGAGAAAAAAGAATATCTTAGAGCCTTTATGGAATGGTTTGGGAAATTGGCCCTCAATATCCAGAGCCTGAATCCATAAGAAGAACTACATCACATGGTTACGACCTTGAGACTAGGACCCTTTACTGACAGTCTATTATGAAACCAAGTAATGATCTTGATGAATTAAGGAGAAAAACTAAATATATGCAATTGAAGGAGTTGTCAAATTTTAGAAACCAAGTTCGAGCAAAAAATCCCGAGAAGGACACCAAAAGAGATAGAAGCAAAAAAAGGGAGAAATCTTCCACAAGAGCACAAAGGATCGAGGTTTTCTTATTATACACCTTTGACAACAAGTAGAGCTAGAATCCTGGAGGTGGACCTCAATACTAAGCTTATGCCCACCCCCAGGAAGCTCCTAACACCTTCAAATACTTATCAGTCAAAACATTGTTGCTATCAGCAGAATTACGAGCATTCAATGGAATATGTGTAGCACTGAAAGATAAGATAGAAGAATTAATGCAAACTATGCAACAAAGAGAATCTAGACGTCCCAAGAGGTAGAGAAGTCAAAATAAACGGGAGGAACAACATCCTGAACTAAGAATAAAACTCGACCCTCCACCAAGAAAAGATGTCCCTTTAAGAGGAGTCATTAATATAATAACTAGTGAGTTTGTTGAAGGGGTAAAAAAAATAAAAATAATAATAATAATAATGAAAATAATAATAATAATAACAACAACAACAAAAATAATAATAATGATGATGATGATAATAATAATAATGATAATAATAAAATATTAAATAATATAATATAATAATTTTACAACACTAAATATTAAAGTAAAATATCATATTTATAGTTAAAATATACATTAAACTCTAAATAAAATATTATAATAATTAACTTTAAATTTAATAATAAATAAATATAAAAATATTCATTAAAAATAATAAGTTTATTATAAATAAAGTTATAAAGAATTAAGATGTGAAAAATTGCAAATGAATATATATATGTAAATTATATATTTTATAAAAAATTGATAAAATCCTTATTAATGTGTATTTATATTTATCATTAAAATTTTTAAAAATAAAAATTAAAAAATAAAACATGAAATTTGAAGACCGATTTTCAATACCAATTCTTGATTGATTTCCATCGAATCTAAGATGTATGATAACTAAACCAATCATTAGATGGGTTCTCAAATGAACCAATTAGTCCTATCTTATTTTGAAGAGTTAACCACTCTTTACAATGTTAGTGTAAAGTGTCTTTCCACGCGCAATCAATCCTATATTTTTTTATATTGTGTTTGGATAGGAAATTTTGAGAGGATAATTCATTTTATTTTAGAATTTCAAATGCTTTGTAAAAAAATACCTTGTTTGGACTAAAAATTTTAAAAGAATTTGAAATTCTAGGTATTTTAGAAAGCATTTTAGTTAGTTAAATTTGTAGAATTTCAAATTCCTTAAAAAAAGTAAGAATTTGAAATTCTTCAAACCTAATTTTCTTTTACTAAAATCTACTGAAGTTATTTTTTACTTGATATCAGTTAGGGGTGACAAAACGGGGTAGGCCAAGTGGGCTAACCCACCAACTAACCCTTATTTTTACGAGCCAAGATAATGTATTCAGTCACTTGCCCGTTTTTGTTTGTCTTGCCTAACTTACCAATTTAGCAGGCCAAAGGCGGGGTGTGCTGACGTGTCAACCCACCAATATTATATTTTATATTTTAAAAGTTATAATATTTATATAAATTAATAAAATAATTATAATAATTAAATATAAAATATAATTATAAGTAGAATTTATAAAATGGATTTGCTAAGAAAATAAAATAAATTTTGTCATAAAAATTATAATGTTGTAAAAAAAATAAAACAAATTATGCAAGGTTTAATTTTGTGATTTTTCTATTTATTTATTTAAAAACAATACTTTTTTTAGAAACTAAAAATTTATTTAAAATAAATTTTATATTATTTGTAAAAATAATTTTTTTTTCAAAATATTGTTTAGTAAAATAAATTTTTATTTTTAGTAGGAATTGAAATACTCTATAAAAAAAATAAAATTCAATAATTTGAATTACCTTATCCAAACAAAATATTTGAAAAATGAAATCATTTGAAAAAATTTCAAATTCAATGTATTTAAATTCCTTATATTTATAAAATTATCTATCCAAATACAATTTTGCAATTTCTTTTATTTGTTTAATTAAATGAAAATAAAAATAAAAATAAGTTACAAAATCAGTTTATTGTATAACCTTTCCGCTCTCAAATAAGTTACTAAATGATTTTATTATGTAACCTCTCCGTTTTGCCCGCGCATGACATTTGATTTTGATACTTTCTTGTGTAATCTCTCTGCTGTGCCGCCGAATGACATTTGATCAGAACACAATCACATTAGAAGAAACTCACATTCTCTTCTTCTCTCTCCAAATTTCTATTAATTCTATTTATTCATTATTCATTATTCATAATTTTCATCCTCACAATTAAAACCTCTGTATGTGATTCAATTCAATTTTATTTTATTCACTTTTTTGGCAACATCCTTTCCTTTTATTTTACACTTTCCAATAAGTTCACATTATCCTCCTCTTTAGTTACTACTAGGAGTATGCTATGGAAAGACATTAATACATCTTGACCATACAATTAGACATGTTAGCCAATTTGTTATTATAGAATATCATGGTAGTCCGTTTTTGTTTAAAAAAAGTGACTTAATTCACAACACGTGTTAAGCTTGTAAAAGAGGATCTAGGTTCAGTTTGTACCTTAAAACTATAAATTTTAATTCTTATATATGAATATTTTTTTATGTTTTAATCTTAATTTATACATTTATGTGATTTTACATTGTTAGAAAAATGTAATAAAATAGCACATTGGTACTCGCTCAGCTTGAACAGAGACCGTTTTTAAGATAGCAAATATAATTGACATATTTAAATTTTAAAATTATTTTCAATATCATATCTCTTAATTGGAATATGCATAATTGTTTATTTTTTATGTTTATTATGTAGGAATTTAATCATGACAAAGTGTATCAAGATTCTAGCATGATTATTTCCAATAATGGAAGCGAACATGATTTTAATGTACACAATTTAATAGAGTCACATGAAGGAATGGAGTTTGAATCATTTGAAGATACATACAACTAAAAGAGATATGCAAAAAAAAAAAAGTTTTAGTTTTCGTATGGGTTGTATTAATAAATCTAGAACCAATGGCTTCATAACTAATAAAGAGATTCTTTGTTCAAAGGAAGGGTATCGAGCAAAAAACTATGCGAAAAAGCAGAAAGATGGTCATGTATCACAAATAAAACAAGGATTATGTGAAACACAATGATACTTGTAAAGAAAATGAAAGATAAATGAATTATTTATAACTTTTTTGAGAGACCATAATCATGTACTTTTTTCCCAAGAAGTTCACAGTTTCTTTGAGTGGATAAGAAGAAAACACCAGTGCAAAAAAACTTACTGATGTTCTTGATTATTCTAGTGTAGGCCCTAGCAAAATAATATTTGTCTTATGTGTTGAAACTGGTGAGGTTAATACGGTTGGACTTAGTTCACGAGATGTTATTAGTTACTTAAGTAAAAATAGACAAAGGCAAATGGAAAAAGTAGATGCTCAATCAATGTTGACATATTTCAAGAGTTGTGAATTAAAGAATCTTGGATTCTTTTATGCCTTTCAAATGGATCCAGAAGCATAATTAACAAATTGTTTTTGTGTTGATTCAAAGTCCAAAATGGCATAAAAATATTTTAGTGATGTTGTGATTTTCGATCCAACATACTTAACAAAGAGATACAAGAGGCTTTTCGTTCTATTTACTGGAGTAAATCATCATCAACAATCTATACTTTTTGGTTGTGCTCTATTATAGGATGAAACTAAAGAAAGTTTTGTTTGGTTGCTGAGAACTTGGTTGAAAGCAATGTCTGGAGTTCACCCTAAAACTATTATCACAGACCAAGATGTTGTTATCACTAAAGCAGTTGAAAAGGTGCTTCTAGAGGTTAGTTATCATTATTGTATGTGGTACATCCAAAAGAAAGTGCCAGAGTACTTGAACCATGTTTAGCATGCTCATGAAGAATTCAAAAATACTTTTTACAAGTGCATTAATTAATATTTCACTATTGACGAATTTGAATATAATTGGAAAGCAATGATAATTAAATATCAATTGCAAGATAACAAGTGGTTGCAAAATATATACTATATTCGAGCAAAATGGATTCTTGCATATGTACATCAAAACTTTTTGTGTTGGAATGTCCACCACCCAAAGAAGTGAAAGTATGAATAAGTTCTTTAAGGATATCTTGAACTCGAGTATTCTATTGTACAAGTTTGTCACCCAGTATGAGAAGGCTCTTGATGCTCGTTATAACAAGGAAAGGGAAAAGACATTCAAGACAATGAATTCAAAACCATCTTTGAGAAATTTTTATCCTATTTAAGAAGAAGCTTAAAAAATTTATACAAGAAAAATTTAAAAAAAATTCAAGGTGAGTTGCTTGGTTGTCAGAAGTTTATAGCGAAAAAAAGATAATTATAGAGAAAATGTGTCTTCATACAAGGTTCATGAAATATACAAGGAGAAACCAACTTACAATGTGAGTTTTCATGTTAATTCAAAAGAAGCAAGTTGAGATTGTCATCTATTTGAGTTTTGGGAATACTCTATAGACATACGTTAGCAGTTTTCGTAAAGAAAGATATTTACTCTCTCTCCTTGCAATATATTCTACAGAGATGGACCATTAATGCTAAGGAGAAAGTTCAAGCACTGGCAATCGAGTAATTTGGGGAAGGCAACAATGAACCTTCTAGCACCTCATTATTTAATAGTATTATGGTTGAATGTCTTGAACTATCTGAAAAAGGTTCGCAATCCAAGAAACAACATGATGCTGCAATTGAAGCTATGAGAAAGGTAATTTAAGAACTTGACCTACTAGAGTTTATAGAATCATGTAAAGAGTTTAGTAATTTGACAGATGAAGTTATTCCAAATGTCTCCAATGATACTATAACTTTGCGTGATCCTCCCGTTATCAGAACCAAAGGTTGTCCACAAACCATGAGAATGAAAGGTAGCTTGGAGTTGTCTAATAAAGGTTTTGGTCATTGTAAGAAGAAAGGTCATAACAAATGCAAATGTCCAAGTTTAAACCAACCAATGTATCCTTAAGATGCATGTTCACAATTTATACTATGTTTTAATACCATTAGTTCATGTATTATTATGTTTTGTTTTTCATTTATATTATGTTGAGTTAAATGTGACAAATTATGCTTTTTAGGTGTGATATAATCAATGGTCAATTACCAAACTCTAATGGTGATGCTTCTTGATAAAAATATTTTCCCCTATCTCATTCATTTGATTAGTGGTATATATACCATAATTACACAACCATAATCTCCTAATAATCATCATGATTGACACACAATCTTAATCTCCTAATAATCCTTCTAATGATTGACACACAATTATGATTAATTATTCGCAATAATTGCTAATAATACATATTCTAAATAGAGATATTTACATAATCTAATACACCTCCTTAGTTGAAACTGGAGGTTGAAAAATTTTAAAACTATCTTTAAAATCATGAAAGAGTTGTAGTGGAAGTCCCTTTGTGAAAATGTCAGCAATTTAATAACGTGAGAGAACATGGAGGACTCAGACTAGACTGCAAGCAGCTTTTTCACACACAAAATGTATATCAATCTCACTATGTTTGATGTGTTGATGTTGAACTGGATTGTCGGATAGGTACATTGCGCTCACATTATCACAATAGACTAAAGTAGCTTTTCCAATAGGACAATGTAGTTCTAAAAGTAAGTTTCTAAGCCAACATGATTCTGACACTAGCTATTTCCTAGTATTCGGCCTCGACGCTTGATCGAGACAAGGTATGTTGTCTTTTTGTAGACCAAGAGATCAAATTATCACCAAAATATACACAATAACCAGAAGTAGATCCTCTTGTGTTTAGACAACCAACCCAATTTGCATTTTTGTAAGAGATAAGTGTATTAATGGAGGAGGATACAAGTGTAGTACAATGAATATATCGAATGATTCTCTTCAATGTAGACATGTGTTGCATTTTTGTTCATATGATGAATTGCATAAGAGATATCTAGTTTAGTAAATGTCAAGTATTGCAATGCTCCTACAAGGCTGTGATATTCTATTGGATCATGATAGGGGTTGCCTGAAGATCCACTGAGTTTTGCTTTTGTGTCTACTGGTGTTGTGATGGTTTGCAAGAGGATATATCAGCTCTCTCAATAATTTCTTTGCATATTTTTGTTGAGAAAGAAAAAGACTTCCTGAATGTCTTGTAACAGCTATACCCAAAAAATAACTTAAAGGTCCCAAATCCTTCATGATAAATTCAGAATCAAGTTTAGACATAATGAATTCATGAAGAGCAATAGAAGAAGCAATAAGAATGATGTCATCCATATACAAAAGAATATAACTAATGTCATTGCCATGATGATAAATAAATAGGGAATGATAAAAAATATTATGGGAGAAACCTATCGTAGAGACACAGTTAGCAAATCTTTGGTACTAGGTGTGTGGTGCTTGGTTGAGCCCATAGAGAGACTTCTTTAGCAAGTACACATAGTTAGGGTATTGAGGATGGTAGAAACTAGGAGGTTGGTGCATGTATACAGTTTCACAAAGGTTTCCATGTAAAAAAGCATTATTGACATTTAATTGATGAAGAAACCATGATTTAGACAAGGCAAAACTTAGTATCATGGGAATAGTAGTTGGTTTGACTATAGGGCTAAAAGTTTGACCACAGTCTACACCAAATTGTTGATTTGCACCGTTGCCTACAAGACGAGCTTTGTATCGCTCAAAAGACCCATAAAAATTCTTTTTATGCATGAAAATTCACAGACTACGAATAACATTAGCATTACATGGACGAAGAACTAAGTCTCACATCTTATTTTCAATAAGAGCACCATATTCTTCTTTCATGGCCATTTTCCAATTATGATCATTTAATACACCAACGGGTTTGGTAGGTAAAGGAGATATAGAATGTAGAGTTGAGGTATAGAGGTTAAAGAGTTTGCGAGGTTTAACAATACCATGTTGTGCTCAGGTAGTCATTCGAGGAGAGTGACATGGGATAATTGTTGAGTTATGCGGGATCAGAGGGGAAATGTGGTGATCAATGGACCAGTTTGAAAGAGGTGAAGAAGTAAGCTTAGTTGAAGGGTTTAGTTGTGAAGATGAAGTGTGGGGGGACGTTTTAGGCATGTTTGTTCTTGGGTGGGAAGTGATTTTTGGTCCCCTGAAATTGTACTTATAGGTGAGGTGGTTTGACTTAGTTCATTTATGAGTGGAAGATAGGTTGGTGCATTAGGTGCAATAGGTGTGGCATGGGTATATGAGTGAAGGAAAAGTGTCATGCCATCATCCAAAAAATTATAATTGGTCATTATAGGAGCATTTAAATTAGAAAAGGGAAACATATTTTCTTCAAAAATGACATGCCAGAAATAAATATTTTCCGACTCGACAACTCAACACTTATATCCCCTATGATTTGATGGATAGCCTAAGAATACACATAGTGTTGATCAAGCTTGTAACTTATCTGTAATGGTTGGTGAAATGAGAGGATAACAAATTCACCCAAAAACTTGAATATGGGAATATGTCAAATCTTTTTGGTAAAGTATTTTAGTGGTGATTGAAGGGAAACCTTTTTATTTGGAAGTATGTTATGTAGGTAAATGGCCATTTGGAGTACATGGTGCCAAAATAATGGTGGTACAGAGGCATGGCCAAGGAGGGTTCGAATGATGTTGTTTATGGTACAAATTTTTCTTTCAACTTTTCCATTTTAAGGATGTGTGAGGACAAGAAAATCTAAAGGACATTCCATTTAGTTCACAAAATTTATGAAAGAGAGTGTTGTCATACTCTTTTCCATTATCACATTGAAAACATTTTATTTCTCGTTCAAATTGAGTTGTAATGTGACTTCGAAATTGAAGAAAAATGGAGTGCACCTGAACTAAGAATGGTGATGTCCAAAGATCGCTTTGCATAATATCAAAAGACATTAAAGTATAAGACAAAGAGTCAAGGGTAGCTTTATTTGTTTTCCAAGTGGACAAGAATGACAAAAGAAATTGTTCCAAAACTTATTACAAAGAAGAAAATTGTTTCGATAAAGAGAACTTAAGATAAGGGCTCTTGGATGTCTGAAGTGATTGTGCCATAACTCTATTGAGAAAGTGGCATAAGTGGATGGAGGCAAAGCTATAGTATGTGATTTTGTGGTAATTGGATAAAGGTTACCCAAACTTTTACATCTCATTAACGACATTCCTGTCTGAAAATCCTTCATAGAAAAATCAAAGAGATCCAATTCAACAGAAACATCATTGTCAATGGTAAATTTTCTTACAGAGATAAGATTTTTTATTAACTTGGGTGCATGTAAAATGTTTTTTAAGGTTAATGGATTATGATGGTTAGGTAAAAATGTATGTCCACAACCAATAACAAGAATCTTATGACCATTACCAATAATAATATTATTGCTCATATTTAAATAAGACATGAGATTACCTCCATTTGCCATCATATGAGAAGTGGCCCCAATATCCATGTACCATTGGGTGGGAGGAGAAATAGAAATAGTATGTATAACAACTTGAATATCCTTCGAAATTAATAAAATTTATAATATAGGAATAAGGTCCTGTTTAGGTAAGTAGAACTTATAAAAGTAGAATTATATTTTTCTAAAATCTTTAATAAAAAAAGCACATTTAAAAAGTTTGATTAGTGTTTGAATGACACATATGCAAGAGCTTATATAGAAGAACTTATAGAAAAAATGGTATTTGAACAAAATTATATAAGTTCTTCGATTAGTGATATTTAAGGGGTCTACCCTTTGTAGTAGAGGAAGTTTGGCATTTAGCTCTCCAAAGGACCTGGGTGTGGTTAAAAGGATTCTTCTACGTTCCCTCAGTTTCTTTTTGTTGAGTGGTCGTCTCATCCGTTATTGTGCTTCTATAGAATCAGCAATCGAATTGCTTGAGGTTTATTGGTGGCCAGTTTTGGTGCCTTTTAGGGATGGTGAATTCTGGGTGGTTTGTGGGGTGTGGGCTATTTTAGTTTAATTTCTATTTCCTTTGTTTTATTTGCTAATTTGTTGCTCTTACAGAGTCTGTACTGAAAGTTGTTTTATTGTTGTGTGTACATATTTTCAGTAGTCTCCATATAGCATGTCTTATGCTTTGTGGGTGTTACACTTTTTCTGAGTAAAAATTGGCCTTTTAAAAAAAATATAAATTCTTTGATATTAACAAAATTATTAAAAACAACATTGTTTTTATTTCCAAATTTAAAATATTGATTTCAAATCTTAATAGAAAAGAACATTTTCTCCTTAGAAACTTAAAACTAATGATCGATGATGACTGACGATTAATGTTGGAGATAGAGATTGGAGATAGCATTCAGTGACTTCCGGTAAGAGATGACAATCCGTAACAAAGGACCAGATATAGCAGTTGGTGACGGCCAGTGACCGTCGACTAGAGGTAATAAAAATATTCTATACAATATGCAAGCTAAAACTCTAGTAATAAATAATTAAGTACAAAATAATATCATAAAAAGGTAAAATCTAATTAAATATAATATGGTGGTGATAAATATTATTGTTCATCTATATAAAATTCGAGAAGATTCCAGAAAAGAAAATTGAGAACATAATAGTGATAAAAACAGTAGTACACATTATTTAATATGAACAATAAACTTTAATAGTATAATTTTGTAGTTAAATATTTGTCAAAATTATGAACAGAAGAAACAAACTTTGCCCTCCCTGATTACTACGGCAGAAATATAGAATCATCATGATCATCTAACCTTGGGTGATTCAGTATAATTGTTTTGAAACAATGTACCAAAACATGTGGCACCCTAGCTTTTCACATCCCAAGATGAATGAAAGCATAAGTATGGTAATAAGCTCAAGATGAATGAAGTGGATAAATATAATAGTGGCTACAGGCTACAGGCCACTGCTACTTGTATTATACATGTTCCCACGGTCTTAGAGTGAAGAGCACCAACAAAACGATCAAAACAACCACTAGAAAAAGGACAAGAGCATAACAGATACATTTCTTGGACTTTTTCTTGTGCTTACTTGCAGTTTGCAACTGCTGAATCCCATTCCTCACGAAGGAGTTAGCTCTTGCCAAGTGGCTCTCTATGTTATCCAATTGCTCCCCTTGAGATTGAATCAGCACTGCCATGTCAAGGAACACCTGATGCAACTCTTTAAGATTATTTTCTAACTCTTTCATACCATCATGCCTCTCTTTAATTCCGATAATGGTATCCTCAATTCCAACCCTTCCCTGCTCTTCAATGGCTTTCTGTAGGAAAACCTCACTCTCACCTGTGCACCAAAAGTCACATTCACACACTTTATTTCTTAATACAATTAAAGTCTACAACAGGAATTATGAATTGTGTATATAATACAAAAATTAACTTTAAGATAATTATAAAGTCAAATCTAAACTCATTTGTAAGTAGATTATCGTGTACATAAACAAATACTGTCAAAATTTAACTCCTAGGTAAAATCAGTTGCTTTTATGTTGAGAATTACCGAGCGTTTGATAACACAAGGAGAAAAGTTAGATAATTTTTTAAGTTTGAGAACAACTTTTTGTTTTGTAAAATATTTGATGAAGAATGCACGGCACAAATAAAAGAAGGTATTATTTATTATAGTACCTTTTATTATTAATTATTTTAATAAAATTTTATACTATTATTATTATATGATAAAATAATATATATATATATATATGTTAAAAAAAATTAATTAGTGTAAAAGAATATTACGTTAACATTTAATCACATTTTTTATTTATATGACGTTTAAAATATTAATTAGTAAAATTAACAAATTTATTATAAGGGTCGTGATTACATGTTAGTATAAAAAATTTTACACTTACATATGCTAATTCAACACTTAAAAAAAAAAAATTATCATCTGAGAAGGTATAGAAAAAAGCATGAATCACTCTCTAGTTGAGACATAGATTAAAAAATTAAATATAAAATTTTTATTATTATAATCTATATTATCTAAGATAAAATTTTTAAATTTTATAATAATTATCTTAAAAAGTATACAAAGATTGATTTGTAATATATGAAATATAATATTAAGTCACAAATAAATTTGTATATTTTTAAAATAATTATCATAAATTTACCTCATACGATATATGTAGTAAACTGTGTAAAAATAGTAAAATATATAATATTTTTACGAGAAAAATACATAATTCTTATTCTCATCTTATTAAACTCTGAAAATATAAACTTTAATTAAGTTTTTCAATGAATTTAGAGTGTATGGCAGTATGGAGTGGTATGGCGGTAAACTTAATAAAAAAAAAAAGTGGATTACACATAAGCGTTTATACATAAATGAAGAGAAGATGAGTGAAAGTGGTAGTTGAAAAGCGCAAGCAAGTTAGTTGATGAGGAAAGAAATAAGAAGAAAATGGGATTGAATATATCTAAATACCGGTAGAGATCAAGAGGTCGAGGGTTTTGTCGTCGGGTTTGTGGCCGGTGACGGTGAAATACCGGCGTTGAACGGTCTCACGGTATTCGGAGTTGATCTCGTGCCGCAGTCCATTGAAGCCCTCCAAGGAGTCCTTCAGCTTCTTCCACAACGCCACCACCACGGCGGTTCGGGACCGGTCCGATGACGAACCGGCTTCACAACCGGGCACGCTCCGGTGGTCGGCGTTGGCACGTTCTAGTGCCTCCAATGCCAGCTTCACCACCTTCGCCTTCTTCAGAGCCAGTGCCACGTCAGCTTCCATCGACGACCGTATCTCCTTCACGGCGTTCGCTTTGTGAAGAGTTTTCGTGTGTTCGTGGGAACTTTTCAGATTCCTCTTCAACCGCTCCACCTGGTTCAGCTCCTCTTTTATCGCTTCCACGTCGCCGAAGAATTTCTCCAATCCTCCGTCCTCGCCCTCGCCGTCGCCAATCATCTCGATATCGTGGTGGCCGCGGAAGGAAGAGGTGGTCGAGAACAAGTCGTTCATTATCGTGGTTTTGGTGATGTCTACTAAATGATCTGTGAGTGAATAATGCTTTTTGACTTGTGAGTTTCTAATTTCTAAATTCTAAGTGAGAGTGGCCTGAAGGAAACAAACATCTTTTAAAACTCTGTTAGTTAAAACAGATTACACAAAAGATAGGGGACTGTTAATATTTCAGTTTTTATCTTTTATCTATTAGCTTAACTTTCTAAATGGATCAAAACCATCATACTCATTTCAAAAGTTTGGATCAAAACTCTGCATAATAAGATTAAAACCAATTTTGTGCATATTATTCAAATTCGCCATTAAAATAGATCAATTCTAACAGAATAAAATGTATCGATTATTTACTATTGAAATATTCAAAATTTTTGTTTTTATTTAAATTTTTAAAGTATCGTTAACTATTGTAATCACTTATTAATTCCGTGTTACCTTAGGAAAAAAATTGTGTAAATTCGAATGCACCAGTATTCTTAACTCATAATTTGTTTATCTACTAATTCTTTTATGGTTTATGAAGACTTTATGGATTTTAAAAATAGTTTGTCATTATTTATTCTCTATTTGATTAAGTACAAGTACCTATGGAAGAAATAAATGAGTAAAGAAGTGTGTAAAAACGAAAAATGCTTCCTGGGTTTGACCAGACAAGGCAACAAAGTGGGGGAGAAACGAGTTTTACATTCCATGCTCCCATTTTTTACTTCCCAAATTCATGTCTATTGTCTCCTTGCCAACATACCAAACATGTATAAAATTTTATATTCATTCTGGTCCTCATGCAGCAATATTTTCTCTGAAAAAATTATTTTATAAAATTATATTTATATGTTTTATTTAATTTTAAATATAAAACTAATTTTATATTGAATATCATAAAATAATCCATTACAATAAAAAATATATAAAGTATCTTAAGAATAAAGTAATAAAAAATATAATAACAGGTATAATTACAAGACAAGTAGTTACATGCTTGTTTCCGGTTCAAGAAATCAAATAATATTCACTCTTGTACAAAAGTGGGTATTTCATGTACAATCAAGACATATTCAAGTTGTATTGTTGTCATCCATAGGTTTAGTAGAGTAGAATATTAGGAATTGTACAAAAAAAAAAGAGTAGAAGTAGCATGAAATATATCTTTTTTAAAAAAACTATGGATTCTAACAATGACAATCATCTTTCTAAAATGGTAAGAGCATCTTTAATATTAGATCTTGAGCTGGATTCTTGAGCTCAAGATTTGGCATTTTGAAGATCTTCTACTAGAAGAAGAAATGAAATTCACAACCTGGAGAATAGATTCTTCTACAAGAAACATGAAGATTCCTATGAACACAAAGGAATAAAAATATTTCACTCTATCCCTAATTGATTGTGGAGAGAAGCAACATAGTAGAGGAAGAACAATGACAATTTAAGCTTCATTTAACAACAATAGTACATAAATTAAAATAACACCAAATACAATCATCATTAACAACATTCAAATTAAAAAAAATACAACATTAATAATAAGAAAACAACTAAAATATTAAAAAATAAAATATTGCAAAAAAAGGTGAGCAGAAGAAGGTAGGGGGAAGGGGAAGGGCAATGGCAGAAGGAAGGGAGATCAAGGAGGGGTGGAAAGATGAATGAAAAAAAAGGTGGGATGACAAGATGAAGGAGGCACGGAGAGGAAAAAAAGGTAAAAAGGAAGAGGAGACACGATAGGGGAAGGATAGTGATGGAAGGAAAGAAGATCTTTTGGAGGAAAGGTGTGTGGCAGAAACAGGTAGGGCAACAAGAGAAGGGAGGTGCAAAGAGAAAAAAGGCAACAATGAGGGAAAAGAAGCATGGATGAGGAGGGGATAGAGGGGGGAAGAAGAAGAGTGATAGACGACAGAGAAAGAGTGAAGCAATTTTAAAATGAGAGAAAAGGAAGGGTAGAAGAGGGAGAGTGAAAGGGATATGACAAGGGTGAGTGACTTTGGAAATAGAGAAAGTGGAGTTTTGAAGAAATGAAAGAAAGAAGCTAGTTTGGGTCAACTCTTAACTCTCAATTTTTTCGCAATTTAGTCACTTCATAATGGTATTTATTGTAACAATTTTACAATTTAGACATAAAAAAACAATGTTGCCTACTCCTCTCATCTTAGTCATCTAAATTCTTTTTATTTAAAAAAAATGTTATATTAAACATTCTATAATTTGTGTCATTGATGAAGTAAAAGTGCACAAATATCTAATTCTTATTCTCAATTGTTCATCTCAATTCTCCCATCTAAATCCTAATTTGGTTTTTCTTTTCTTAGTTCAAATGGATAGAAATCAACATAATTGGAAAGCATATTACAATTTCTTACAAATTACAAGATGAATACTTTAACCGAAAATTCACAAAATGCTCATTTCCTTTTTCCCTTCATTCCACCACCACCATCAATGACTGAAAATTCACAAAATCTTCCTTTTTTTCTATTCTTGCCATTATTACCACCAATGAATTACATGAAAAATAATTTACCCCCTTCAACCAAAATTTCTAAGGCTCTCAAAATTTTCCTTCTATGTATGCCACAAAACAACTCTAACATATTTCGTAGGCCAACCAATGTTTCCAATGGTCCACAAACTTCTTCCAATGACGACATTGAAATGCAATTTCCACAATTTTCTTCCCAAGTGGAACTACAAAATATCACACTAGACGAATAAGAAGTAGGTTCTACACAAGAAAAATGAGTTTAATTTTAAGTTGAAGATGATACACACCTCATTGGTTCATGGCTAAATGTGTCAATAGATCTAATTCTTAGTAGTGGTCAATCAAGAGATCATTTTTTGTTGAGGATAATAAAAAATTACAAAAATTTTCAGGGCAATCTAAAAGAGAAAACATTGAACCAACTCCAGTCCTGATAGCAGAAAATTAATGTTGGAATTCAAAAAATTTAAGAGTCATTACAAGAAAGTTATAGATTGGGGGGGTGATTACATAGAGAATTGATGTTATGATTAAAGCATATGCAATTTGAAAGGAAGATGAATGATCCAATTTTACTTTGGAGCATACATGACGAATGTTAGCAAATCAACCTAAATGTATTCATCAAGTAAAAGAAACTATTTCAAAAAGCGCAAAAATTTCTACTAGTAGGAATTATTCATTGTCATCAAATCCAAAATCAATGTCTAAGGTTTAGGAAAGTAACACGCTGATAAGCGTCCATTGTTATTAATTTTTTTAGCGCACTATTTACTTATTTTACTCTCTTTAACACTTTTTACTTTAAATTTCCTAGCTTTTATTTAATTTCACACTTATAATAAAAGAAAACCAACTTATATACTTTTGTTGATACATTTAACTTTTATGAATCCCTTTTTGTAGGATTTTATGAAAAATGGAGACTTAGTGTTGTTAAAAGCTCTCAAGTAAGCATTGGAGCTAAGGAAGCAAAGCTTCATTTCATACTTAACAAGCTCTATTTAAGCCTACCAAGCTCGAATTCATGTCCAACAAGCTTTTATTTATTCCTAGCAAGGATTCATAGAAAGAAGGCCAAGGTTAAATCTAAGCTAGATTTGTTCCTAACATCAATGTAAAGTTTAATCGAAGCTAGATCAAGGTTGTCAATGGGTTTATTATGATCATGTAGAGATGCATTTCATTGGATGGTTTTTTTATTATGATCTCCATAAATATCCATTTAGAATTTACATTTTATTATTAGTCGTATTGTCATAATTTTTTATAGAATTTAGCCGATCTTAGTGGGACAAAGTTTTATTGTTGTCATTGTCGTAATGTTTTGTAAAATTATGTAGCAGTAGTTATTTTTTAAACATTTTCAAAGACATACCAAACACAACAAAATTTGAAATTTCCAAGTCATGACCAACCATGACATATACCTCTTTATCATGTTAAATTGTTATACCCCATACAACCAAATCACATTTTCTCTACCATACGTCACTACTGTTAGCTCAGTAGTTAATTACATAGTGTAGATCCTCTTCATTTTCACTCTTAATCAAAGTCCCCTGCATTACGCCTATGTTTTTTTTATTACATACACCTTAGTTATTTTCAACCTAATTTAGAGCAAGGAAAATTTCAAGAAATTATCTTTCTTATTTAGCATTGTCAGGTAATTGCTAGAGGTGTTCGCGATACATTTTGATATGATTTTGAGTTTAAAATTAATTTAAACTAAACTAAATAAATAAGTGCAATCTAGTTTGATTTAGTTTAAATTGATTATAAAATTCAAATCAATATTTTGAAATTTGGTTTGATTTGGTTTTACAATTTAAAATTTATATTATTAAGTATTAAAAAATACATTCAAAGATTTTATTTAAAAAAATATATAAAATTTTACTTACTCCTAACAAGCAACAATTAAAATTAAAGTATAAACAATTAATTCATTTAAACATTACATTTTACTGGTTTGTCGTCAAATTGTATCCAATAAAATTAAATCAAATTGTTTTACTAAAATATTTATTCATCAACTAATAAATATTAATTAAAAATTCTAATAAAATATTAATTCAAAATGATAAAAATTTAAAAAATAATGAGTAATTATATTTTTTTTATAGATTAGTTAAAATAATTAAAAATAAATAGTTTGATTTGATTTGATACATTTTGAACATCTCAAATCCTAAATCTAACTAAACTAGTTTAGAAATTAAAAAAACCAAACTAACCTTGATCGAATTTTTTTAGTATAATGGGTGTCTTTCCTACTTGGAGTAATTTTCAAGATACATTTTGAAGGTTTAGAGAGAGAAAAGGACGATAAAACATTGTGGCAGTATGGCAGTTATGGTTTGATGTTAAGTTAGAGCACAATGCACAGTTACAAACATCTTCAAGAGCTCTTCTTTACCTTCACCTATACTTCTTTTCAAATCAACCGAATGGATACTGCCACGAATTTAACATAGACCATAAGCAAGTTACTAAACTAGGAACCAGATTGAGAATAATTGTATGTTTGGGATAGAATTTAGAAAATGGATTTGGCAGAATTAATTTTGAAATAGAATCATTTGATGTAAAACAATGTCAAATTCCCAACCTATAAGCCAATTGGGTTGCAATTCCTGAAAGTGGTCTGGTCCTCGCCATTGCTGCCACAAGCGGGATTGGACGCACATTTTTAGAAAGCGCTTATCTTCCGCTGCCATACCTTCAAAATTATTTCAGCTTTTCATTTTATTTTTCAATTTTTTCTTCTCAACAAACATTAGCTCTGTCTTCTTTTTTATTTATTTTGACAGTTCAATTTCAATTTACTTTTGAAGAAATCTAAAATGGCTCAAATCAATTAAATATCTTATAAATGAATGGAAATTATTTAAATATACATAAGAAATTAATCAGTCAAGTGTATATATATATATATATATATATATATATAGACTAATAATATTGTTATTTTTCAAATATTATATCTTTATTCCTTAAATGGATCAGCTAAAATCAAGCAAATTTAATCGTAATTTAAACAACTAATAAAACAAATCTAAACCAAAATCAACATTTTTTTTTTTACATTTTTACTTCTATTCATTAATCACAAATCAAACTATACTATTCTTTTAGATTGTATATTATTATTATTATTACTACTATTATAACTATTATTATTATTATTATTATTATTATTATTATTATTACTATTATTATTATTACTATTATTATTATTATTATTACTATTATGATTATTATTATTATTATTACTACTATTATAACTATTATTATTATTATTATTATTACTATTATTATTACTATTATTATTATTATTTCATTTTTAATTATCATCAAACAATTTTAATTTAAATATTTCATTTTTTACTATTTTATTTAAACCAAATAATCTTACTTTTTATTTTATTTCTATTCTATTTCATTTAATTGTTTTTTTTTTTTAATAACCAAACAAACTTCAAGATAACGTATTAAAGCATCTTTAACAAAGATATTAAAGCCTGATATTGAAAAAGATTTATTAAAATAGAAACTATAATCTCTAATATAGAAATAAGATACGTACAATTTATAAAATAAAATGAGCATGCGCACTTTTGTCCAAAGCAAAATTTGCATGTTTATTTTATTAATTTTGCATTTTATTTTAAATATATTTTATTTATTTTTATTTTCTGTTTTTTATTAATTTAATTTAACTTTTAAATAAGTTTAATACTTTGTCAAAGATAAATTGTAAGTAAAATTTAAATAGTAGTATCTATAGTAGAATGCATATATAATATCTTAAATGTTAAGTATGAAATCTTCCATTAAAGGAAAAAAAAGAGAGAATATCTTATAATAATGTGACATTGCAAGACCTACAAAAATGTGTTCTAAGATCGCAAATGAGATCTAAAGATAAAGATGTCTTTGTATATTAAACATATTATATTAATGGATATTTTTTACATGACATATGACATATCATGATAAGCAAATTGTGTCATCAACGAGATTTTGAAAATTGGACCGAACAGACCAATTCAATTGGTTCAACCGAAAACTGAATCAATGTTCAGACCATTATTTCCAAAACTTGTGGATGCAAAGAACCAATCAGAAACCGTTCAAGAATTGACCAAAATCAGACAGTTCAAGGGTTAGCTTTCTTTTTTTTTTTTTCAGGAAAAAATATAAAAAATTATAAAAATTGAAAATTTGTATCTTTTGAAATTTTAGGTACACAAATGAGAGATATTCTGATAAAGTATTGTAAAATAAAAAATATTTAAAAAAAATCTTTGCAAATTACAATAAAATATTAATTATAATTTAAAATGTAATTATTTCTCAAAAAATCATTTTAAACTATGTGAAGATTTATCTCTTTTTAATATCATAAAGACAACAACCTTTAAACTTAATAAAATGTATTATATTTATGTATTATAAAGTATATAAGATGACTGATTAACGACCAATAATAAGTTTTAAGAAAATCACGACAATATACTATTCTATTAAAAGCATATTTTATATATACTAATGCTTCATGCTAAAAATAAATAAACTAATGTTTCAGCAGACCCGTAAATATGGATTTTTTTTCAATTTAGGTAGGATACTAGGCTGATTGACCCAAGTGGGTTTGTTTTTTAAAAAAATTACCGGTATGGGTCTCTTTTGAAACATATTACCAGCGTGGGTCTGTTTTGGTGGTTGACTCGGTCAAACCGCAACTACGAATTGCGGTTTCATTGCCCCGTCAGCAACGTCATTACGTGGAAGCCAGCGTGGAAAAACGCCCCAGTAAAACCGCAAGTCAGAATTGCGGTTTGACTGGTCTTTGACCAGCACCGTCTTGTTATCCAATGGGTAAAAAGCAACAGAAAACGATGCACGTAAAACCGCAAGTCAGACTTGCGGTTTGACTGGGGTTTAAACGGCCCCCCCTTTATCCAGCGGTTGCAACGAACGGGTGCGGATATTGAGGAACAGGCGCTGTTTTTAACGCACATAAAACCGCAGATGCGATTTGCGGTTTGAATTAAATAATATTTTTCGTCGTAAAACCGCAAGTCAGACTTGCGGTTTTACGGGGGTTTAACCGGCTCCCCCTTTACCCAGCGGTTGCAAAAACGACCCGTGTTTGTACTGACATTAAACCGCAGATGCGACTTGCGGTTTGAATTAAATAATACTTTTCCGTTAAACCGCAAGTGCGAACTACGGTTTGAATTAAATAATATTTTTCCGTTAAACCGCAAGTGCGAAATGCGGTTTACGTGCAGTTGCTATTTAATCCCTCGTCGCCCCACAGAACCGCACAGCCGTTCGACACAGAGAACCGCCGACGTAGTTGCACCCGACATAAAACAAAGGTTTACGTTACAGTCCAATTGTTCAGGTGAAAAACGCAATGTGTAAATTTTGTGTGTTTTTAAATATTTTTAAAAACAAATTGCTTTTATAACTCTATTTTTTATGTTTAAATTTACTTTATTATTTATTTGTAGGTACATTTATGAATATTATGTCTGCTCCAATTGTGACCTTCATTTATAGTGATGGAAGAATGTACGAAGGAGATGAAGGTGTTATTTTTGAAGGGAGTAGAAGAGCAATTAGAATTACGCGTCATATCAGTTTTACTTTGTTGAAAAACAAAATTAAGGAAAAGTTTAAAATGCCATTAAATGAATTTATATCATCTCTAACTTGTAGATTTTTATTTTCTGGAAAATATGTGCCACTACAAATTGTTGATGATGAAGATATTGAAATTATGTTTAATGCATTTGAACAACAAAATAATGTTGATATAATAGAATTGTATGTTCATAAATCATCAGCTGGTAGTAGTTTAGGCACTGCAGTAGACACTGGTATAATGAGTTCTGACATAGTTGAAGTAGATGATGATGATGTTGTTGGTGAATCATGTGGTGAGCAAACATCTGATGAAGAAAATGACGTTTCAATTGATGGTAATTCATCTGATACTGATGACAATGAAACTCGTAACATGGAGTTATTGTCGGTAACAAATGTGGAACAAGGTATGTTTAAAAAAAATAATTATTTTCTTTACGGTTTACTACTTTAATTTGTTGAATAACAGACACATGAATAACAATACTGTTACAGTTGCAGGGCAACGTCCACCTTGGACTGATGCAGCTCATTATACACACATTAATTGGTTGCATCCTGATGAAGAAGATATTTTAGGCGAAGAGTTGCATGAGTCATGGAATATTGGAGATGCATTGTACAAAGGTCTACAGTTTGACACAAAAGAAGATCTAAAAAATGCGCTGATACAATATTCAATGCGAACACATCAAACGTATCATGTTGTGGAGTCAAAAAGTTCGAAATACATTATCAAATGTCCCAACCATAAAGATGGGTGTCCATTTTATATGAGGGCAATTTTGTCTCGGAAAACAGTCAATTGGACGGTTACTCAATGGGGTGGAGATCATCAATGTCTCAATCCGGCAGTGACACAAGACCACAAAAAATTAAACTCAACTTTCATTAGTAACTTGATATCAGGTTTGGTTACTTGTCCATATGTAACGTAATATTTAAATTAATTTATTATCATTTGTTGTTAACTTTTTTATTTTTTTAGGAATGGTTGGTTCAGATCCATCTTTAAGAATTAATTTGATTCAGGAGAGAATTTGTAGTCAATATGGATACAAGATATCATACAGGAAAGCATGGAAAGCAAAACAAAAAGCAATTGTGCGTGTTTATGGGGACTGCGATGAATCATTCGCGACTCTTCCAACATTTTTGAAATTCATTGAAAGTAAATCGCCAGGTTTTTTCTACCAATTATGTCATGATGATCTTGTTGTTGGCAACCGAGGTTACCGTCAATACCAACAGTTTGAAAGAGTGTTTTGGACATTTAAGCAGTGTGCTGATGCCTTTAACTACTGTAAGTCGTTGATACAGGTTGATGGAACACATTTGTATGGAAAGTATCGTGGAACGTTGTTAATCGCAACCACACAAGATGGAAATAGTAATGTATTACCTTTAGCTTTTGCTGTGGTTGAAAGTGAAAACTCGTCGTCGTGGTCTTGGTTCCTATCCCACATACGACTGCATGTGACACAAAAACAAGGAATCTGTCTAATTTCTGATCGGCATGCTGGGATTAAGTCTGCTGTGCAAAATGAGGCATTAGGATGGCAACCACCATATGCTTATCATAAGTATTGCATACGCCATATTGCAAGTAATTTCAACACCCGATTTAAAAATATGGCACAGAAAAAATTGTTGATAAAATTAGGTACGACTTCTTTTTATCCACATGACATTTTTTTTGAACTGTATTTTTTATTATTATAAACGAGCCATTGTATTGTGTTGTTTTGCAGCTTACACTCCATGCATGCATATATTTGACAGAAACTTTGAAAAATTTTGTCAGCAAAGCACTGAAGTAGGTAGTTGGATAAATGACATATCGAAGCAAAAATAGAGTATGGCATACGATAGAAAAGGTTACAGGTATGGACACATGACAACTAATTTGTCTGAGTGCGTTAACAAAGTGTTCAAGGATTGTAGGAATATTCCCATCAGTGTTTTGGTAAGGTCAACATATAGTAAATGTGTTGCATATTTTGTCGAAAGAGGATCCCATGGTAGGTCCCAATTGGAAGCTGGAAAGGTCTATTGCGATAAATTGATGCAAGCATTGCGTAAAAACCAACAAGACGCTTGTTCCCATATAGTCCGTCAGTACAATATCGAAACGACTAGATTCGAAGTCGAAGACGCCTTTAATCCACTGACTCAACGTGGAGGACAAAAATGGGTTGTTAACTTGAACGACAAATACTGCCAATGTGGCGATTCCAAGCTTTCCATTACCCTTATTCACATGTAATTGCTGTGTGTGGTGCAATTAGTTTAGACTATTATCAATTTGTTGATGAACTATACACGAATGACTTCATCATGCGTGCATACTCTGGTCAATGGTTTCCTCTTGGGAATGACGACTTGATCCCTCAAAATGAAGAAAGTTGGACTCTTATCCCAAACCATTCTGCTGTTTGAGGAAAAGGACGTCCAAAGTCAACGAGGATAAGAAATGAAATGTATTTTACTGAGTCACAAACACAGAAAAAAAATAAATGTCGCCGATGTGGACAAGAGGGTCATAATCGAAGAAGTTGCCCTTTGCATGCTGATGTAGGATGCTCTCAACCAACCGATGGTGATATGTAATTACCTTAAATGTTATTTTGTTTTTCAACGTTGTTATATGTTATAATTTATTATTATCTATTTCGGACATTTGCAACGTTGTCATATTTTATAATTTTTTACCATTTATTTTCGTAAACATTACAACAATAACTTTAAAAAAGAATATAAAAAACTAAAGTCAAAATAAAAAAATAATTCATTGAGCATCATCATCATCGTTTACATTTTGGCATGAGTTTGGATCAAATTGTCCACCTAATCCTAGACTTGCGGCAGCATAGGGAGAATCCCAAGGTATATCGAATTGCGGTTCAGCGATAGCTGCTGTCGTTGCGGGTTGTTGGTGTCCTGGCATCTCCGGTGTGCGAAGTGATCCAAATATTTGTTGAAAAATATGGCTTTGGGGCATGCCACCACCATACGGTATACGACCTTGGTAAGATGATCCTACGTCTGTCTGAGACGGATAATAGTAAGTAGAAGGCATATTTCCAGTTAGTTGTGTCGGTGTATAATATATGCCTTCTTGACGTTCAGGCAAATTAGGAACAGGATAAACTTCTGCCTGAATGACGTCCCTCCGTCTAGTTAGACCACGACTTTCACGATATGACTCTTTAACGTGAAAATCTGGAACATCCACCTCAGGCATACTTTCGGGTGCTGGCACTGCCGCTCGTGTGATTCGATCTTCATCTTCCAACAAGACTATTATTTTATCAACATATGGGACTAAATCGTCCACTGACCACTTGTTTCTTCCCTCTGGCGACACCATATACGATAATGTCTCTCCAACTTCACCCTACAATAAAAACAGAATGGAAAACATTAAAACCATAAAAATTTTATTGAAAAAAATATAAAACAAATTGGATAACTATGACAAATTTTACCAACAACGATGCTCTTGCATTTCTTGGGTCGATAAACATTTTCGTTTTGGCACGATACCAAACCATGTACTCAGAGTTGAATGTCAGTTCTCCAACCTGACTTCCAGTTTCTTCGACCCTAAATTGGTCTATGTTGTTCCATATTGCAATGGCTGGTTGCAACAACATAAGCCAATTTTCAGAACCTTTTCCTCGCATAGTCAACCCATGTAATTTTTTTGGCTGCAAAGGAGGACGGGGTATGGTTGGCGCATGCCAAACTGCCGCATTACTCTATCTGGTTGATGCCATTCACAAATATTAAAACAAAGCAATGGCACAACAGATTTCCACGCATTAACCCCTTCTACGCATATCGGGGGTAACTGTGCCACAACTTCGTTTGGATATGGCATCCAGATGACCTATATAAAATAACAACTAGTTAGTACATACACAAAATTAACAAACCATAACATACATTTTCTTACATCATTTTGCTTCATTGTATCCAGCAAACGACGATGATGTTTTAAATCATCGGTGGCTCCAATGTGTCGGTTTCCCCGTCGTAGCCACCTACAAAAATTATATGAATAATATTAAATATTATATAACTAACTGCCAAATAATATTTTCAAATCTAACTAACATTATACTCAATAAAAAAATTACCTTGATCCAACGGGTTTGTTTGGTTTGTATGGGGGTAATACAGTGGGTGCAACTTTTGGGAATCTTTCCCATGCCCATATCTGTATCAATAGGCATAAACCACCCATGGATTTTATTTTGTAGTTTGTTACGACACATAGTTCTCTATACAAAAAATCAAGTACAGCAGCACCCCATGCATATGCACTGCACTCAGCAAAATCTCGCAACAATAACAAATACCTTAAAGATACTTTACTACTAGATTTATCTACAAACAGGGCACCACCAATGAGGCGTAAAATATATGCCCTAGTAAACCTCTGTAAATTTTCTTCATTATTTTCAAAATTTGCGATATCACCAAAATGATGAGTTAGCCAACTAACTCGAATAGAGCTACCATCAATTTCATCGTTATTTGGTGAAACGCCAAGCAGTTCTTGACATAGTTCAACCCAATTAACATTGGTTGAAACTATGACAGGAATGCCAGTTACTCGTAAACCCAACAAAATTGCAACATCTTGAAGGGTGATAGTGCATTCTCCACATCTCATGTGGAAAGTATGAGTTTCCGGCCTCCACCGCTCAACAAATGCATTAATTAAACCTGCATTAATACGAAGAAAACTCATCTGTGCGACCGTGTAAAATCCCGTTTGTCGCAAATATCGTACAATTTGAGGAGGAATTGACTCTTCTCCATTATACGTGGGAACTGCACGTCTGATTAAGAGTTTTCTGTCGTCCTCTCCATTCCATATATGTTGATAAACGTGTTGATTTTGCATGTACAACACGTCATTCTCCACAGGTCCAGAATGAACACAATCAACAGAAGGGCGAGAAGAAGATGACGCCATGACAATTGCTACAATTTAATACAAAACATTATGTTAATATAATACCGAAAATAATATATATTAAAATACAAAATTAATAAATAACAAACAAATATTATATACGAAAACTAACCTCAATATTTCTAAATAATTTTCACAAAACAAAAGCTTTCTTCGATTATCCCTATGTAGTTTCCAACTACGTCTGCGATTATATGCGGCGGAAAGGTGTGCGGTTTTGTGGGGTTGGGGGGGAGATAAATAGGAGGCGAACTCCACATAAACCGCAACTCGCATCTGCGTCAAAAATCGCGCCCGTTCGTCTGCAACCGTTGGATAAAGGGGGGGCCGGTTAAACCCCCGCAAAACCGCAAGTCTGACTTGCGGTTTTACGACCAAAAATATTATTTAATTCAAACCGCAAATCGCATCTGCAGTTTTATGTGCGTAAAAAACCGCGCCTGTTCCTCAATATCCGCACCCGTTCGTTGCAACCGCTGGGTAAAGGGAGGGCCGGTTAAACCCCAGTCAAACCGCAAGTCTGACTTGCGGTTTTACGTGCATCGTTTTCTGTTGCTTTTTACCCATTGGATAACAAGACGGTGCTGGTCAAAGACCAGTCAAACCGCAATTTCGACTTGCGGTTTTACTGGGACATTTTTCCACGCTGGCTTCCACGTAATGACGTTGCTGACGGGGCAATGAAACCGCAATTCGTAGTTGCGGTTTGACCGAGTCAACCACCAAAACAGACCCACGCCGGTAATATGTTTCAAAAGAGACCCATACCGATAATTTTTTTAAAAAACAAACCCACTTGGGTCAATCAGCCTAGGATACTAAGATGTTAAATAGTAATAAGCTATTTAAATGTACTTTTTTTTCTTATTTCACACAATAAGTCTGTCACTATCACTCTTTTCTATTATTATTATTATCCTTCTAGCTCTTCGTTTTCTTATTCAAAATCAGTGGTTCGCCTGGCATTATGTGAATTATGTAAAGAAATATCTAAAACGTTCATCAATGTCAATAACATAACATTCGTTCCATATTCTAAACACCTCTATCAAGAGCTTTTTTGGTTACCCCCTTTTTCTTTGTGAGATCAACAAGGAAAACCTATATCACTAAAATTCACGAGTAATGTGCAATCAACCTCACCGCACAGGTTGATGCTCTGTCAAAATTGTTATATTAACACTAACAAAAGAAATAAACAATTAAATTGTTATATTAAAAGTGAAAACAACAAAATTTCATATCTTTGGATCAAAAGATACCATTAATTTTAAAATAACTTTTTACAGTATAGTAAAACTTCCCTGTCTTACAACTTGGCAGGAGTCAGAAAACTTAGCCTTTGAAAACTGCTTTGGGTGACACAGAAAAATTAGAACAATTGTTCTCCGATGCTCCATGAAGTAAGCTCAAAACATTTGGTGTGCGTAACCTATTCTTGCGCTGCACGGGCTATGGGTGGAAGACTCTGATTCTGTTACCTGTGCTTTTCTGTCATTCCATCCCTAGTTAACCGTTGGGCATACAAAAAATTGTTAAGATTGTCTTCATAAAAATAATTCCTTATAACTTCATTGTCTCCGCAAAAATACTATCATACAACTTCCTTTCTCAAACTTGGCCAGTCCAAATACCCTATAGCCTATTCCCCGAATCGTGTACAGTGTACTGCCACTGTCATTATTTGTTTGGACAAAAGAACTCCAGTTCTACCACTTTTTCTGTTGTTCCTAATTCCTAATGACATTTTAACAACACATGGAAACGTATATATTATATACAGTCCCCGGTTACAAATCACATCTAAAATTCTAGCACGGGATAAACGGACAGCAAATCATTTACTAACTTCTCTAGTGGACTGGAGCACGGTAAGATAGTATTTATAGCCCTGGCACTTGCCTGAATGCTGCCTTGTTTCACTGTCACCGTTACCATCGGATGGAAGTTTCCAATTCAAAACATAATTTGACAGGTCATATGTCCCTGGAGAAAATACACAGATCTGAAGAGGAATTTCTGCCGAGGACATGGCCTCAATGTAAAGATGGGTTGAGCTTGCTCCAGACCAAATATATGAGGAGACACTCTCCAATGAAAGTGCCTTTCCTGGTTGCGTTTCCAGAACATTTGATGTGACTTTGACTTCATTTGCTGGTGTGATATCATGCCACCCTGGTTGGTTATCAGTAGTTGCTGATTGAACCACATTTACACTGTTCATATGTCCACCATTACCGGCAGAATCCAATGTGTCTATGCGTACAAAAGTAGTGACACCAGCTGAATTGTAAATATGCATCTTCAGACTTATTTCACAGAATGATGCAGAGAAGTCATGATGTAAGGTTTGGGGTCCATCCACCAGCCATGAAATAGGGCCTGTGCTAGCAGTGCTAGCAGAAGACAAACCGAATAAAATAATTAGTCCCAGAAGATAAGTAAATAACATACGTGAGAATATTTAACATTATAATTAAAATCAAAAGTAGAAGCATATTATGTATGGAAGCATACCTGAATTGACATGCGTGATGAGACATAATATGAGGAGGATCAAATAAACCAGGATCGGCATTACTCTTTAATGGCCGAGAGATTAATACAAAATCAACAGTATTTAAGTCACCCTGACCATACAAACAGATGAAGCTTGTATCAGGAAAAGGAGAGAAAAAACAATAGTGTAAGTACTTCCTAAATGTTCTGACACTGGTAAACAAATTTGTCATGGTATTGTATAATACTTTAAGTTTTCACAGAAAATAACAAGTACCAAAGTTTAATTAGCTACGAGAATATTTCTAATCAATATTTCATATTACAAGATTTCACTTTATATTCTCATCAATATTTCATATTACAAGATTTCACTTTCTTTTTGTTTCAATGTCTAATATAAATATCAGGATTTTTTCATATGCTATGACCGCAATAGGCATAGTTTCTAGGTTTAAGGAATTTAAAAGACATGATTGAGCTGATTCCTAGTATGAAATAATTAAAACAGACAAAAGTGTAAGGAAGCAAAGAAGCTTGAGTGTAGAGTAGTGCTACCCAACCCTTTAACAAATTAGACATAACAATGCCCTTGAAGAAACCTTGGGCTGAGAAGCAACGAGTACATTCCAAAGTAAATTTATGGGAAGGGAAAACCATTTAAAGGAGAATATACATTCAGATTTTATGCAAATACGATAATGGCAAAAATGACTTCTTAAACATGTGGGCAAAATTGCAGAGAATATCACTTTGCTAGGACACCAAGAAAGGCATGAAAAAAAAAAATATAATACATGTTCAGTCTTGGTTAAAAAAAAAAAATAAACCAACATATGCTTTCTATCCTCCCACTTTCATCTACACAATTTCAAGCATACTCAAAATCATGAAATTCAAATTACCAAAAAGATACACTTTTGTTGAACTTAAATAACAACAAAATAAACATCTACCTCATGCGAAACTTCCTGCTGCAATCTTTCATAATGGTGGAAATTGACCAAAGGTGCACAGTTTATATTATAAACTAAATCTTCACAGCTTTCGGGTAGCAATCCTACATCATTTCTGACAGGCAATGTAGATAAGTTGTCCTCCAATGTTGAAAATCTCCTTGATTTCTGAGGCAAACAATAGCTTAATTCAGCCAACATAATCACGTGCACACAAGCAAACAAATTTCAACAAGTGACCACATCTTGCACAGCACATAAACAGAAGATACGTAATAGAATACTAATATGTTTTTGGGGAGTGTTTGACCCACCTACCCTTGAATTGGAAAAGTATAAATGGGATTGTCATATACATAAATAAATAAAAACTGTTTGGTTGCATAGAGTTAAAATCAAGTTTGGACCCGAAAGCATGTTTGAGTAGAATGAAAAAATGTAACTTTTGTGTTGGGTAAAGTCGTAGAGAATTTCATATTAGGTTTGAGACTAACTTCGCTTTTGAAATAAAAGTTTCCAAACTTAAATCACTTCAACCAAAATCAATTTTTTTAAATCAAGATCATCCAATATCAAGTTTGCAATTGCCCAAAAACACTATTTTTCAGATAAAATCATGTAACGTGAAAACATGTAAGCCAGATAACTAAGTATTTGAATATACGGATTCTGAAATCCCTCCCTGAATTTCTGCATCAAAGTTTCCAATCTTATCAATCAATCACTCTACTTATTTAATGGTTATTTCTGCATCAAAGATGAATTCCAAATTCTCTTAGCCAACACTCATTCATCATAAATGATTTCTTTACAGTAATATATTATGCAAAACATAGTGATTGATCTAAAATATTTAGGTCTCTCATAAACTACGGATTATGGATACAACCAGGCAAAGCATCGACCCCTCTAATATATGGAAGGAAAATAATTGGTGATCAATAACCATATTTTATGACAAAATAACTACTAAGAAAATTTATATTGTTCAACATTTTGCTCCAAGTCACCTGCTTTTAATTGGAATTATCCCTATAAATTATATGTTTAATGTACATCATTAATTAAAATATTTATATTTAACCAATTAACAAATTACTTATCCATCTTCACATTTTAATAGAAACCCTCAAATGAAACCCAATTCCATAACAAAAAAAATGTTAAAACAATGAATAAAAGAAAAGAACTATAGCACAAACCTTTAGCGTAAAGAAACAGGATATTGCTTGACCAGCCATCAATGATTGTGAAGGAAAAATAGTATCAGGAGCTTGAAGTAATGAGATTTCCCAGTGGTGCCCAACTGACGACAACTGATAAACTTGGAAACTTTCTGAGCTAGTCTTGTTAACGACATCCAATCGAACAAGAAATTCTTGTAATCTTAATCGAGAAGGACTAATTTGAAATGAGACATCCAATGATGGTAATACCTAAAATCACCAAATTTTGGCATAAGAGAAGTGATCTATCCCAGGTATATATGAGAATGAGTCATTTAACAGATTCTTTTTTACTCATAATGCAACAAAAAATCATAAGAACAAAATTATTCAATTAACCTTTTTAGCCAGCAAAGGAAAAAAGGGTTACAATGTAAAGAAAAAAACAATGAAGTCCAGAAGTTTCTTTCAGTATCCACTATACTAACCTGCACATTGTAATGCAAGCGAAGGGTACGATATTTGATGACACTTGTTACATCTTCCATCTCATAATATATGCTCAAGTAAAGAGATATATCACCTGGAACAGCGGCCCTAAACCAAAGAGGCCACAAGAAGGGTGTTTCACCTTGAACTGATGTGCCCTGAAAGAAAGAAAGTGTAAATCAAGTGACAAAGAAGTCAGAATACCAAATTAGAATATTGTCAATACTCAATACACAACTTAGATTGAAAAAATTCAATACGACCTCTGGAAACAAAAAGACTGTGTCAGACATGATATTAAGATTAGCATACACATCACTTTGTACTGAATCTGTCTTCTTTCTTAGGCATGCAGGAAAATCTGACTTCAATTTTCCCTCTTTTCCAATTATCAGGAATCTAGGATGACTTATCTTCATCTTTAGATTCTGCCAAAACCACAAATAAAAAGGAATTAAGAAAAAACAGCATGCAAGAAAGAGGAAGAAGAAAGCATTATTTGAAGTTCAAGACCCAATACAAGGTCCTACTAATAAGGATAAAGGTAAAATAACATTTAACTTACTAAAATGCTTCCAATCCCTTAAATAGTTAGTCTCAAACGTGAGTTTAAACCTAACTCAACCCCAAAAGCTAGCTCAAGGGATGAGGACTGTCACCCACTTCTATATTGTATTTTGGCACTATCTCTAGTCAATGTGGGACTTGAGTTTCTTTCCCAATAGATAGTATTAAATATTGTGTTTTCAATGTAATAAATGCTTTTCTTTTCTTTACAATATAATAAATATTGTGTTTTCAATATACAAATACACAAATTCTAGAAGTAATTTTTATATAAATTTTGGCTTAAGTACTTTTTTAGTCCCTCAAATATTGTATGTGTTGGTTTTGATCCCTTGTTGTGTTTGCTTTTTTCCTAAAAATGCTCCCTCATTATTTTTAAATACCTCATTTTAGATGTCATCCTTATCTTGCTTCCTCATAGGGTAAGATGTGCAAAGGAAATGTCATGTCATGGTAACATAACAACTGCCTATTATAATGACAGACCAGAACCAAAATTTGAAAAATACAAGGAAACAAAACAGAATTCTTATTTTTTATGGGGACAAAAAACAATTAAAATAATCAATTTTAAGGATCATGTATGCAGAGTCTAGCATTGGGTATGGAGGAACCTCTCACATAGATGTTCCAACAACGCTGAGAGAACAAAGTAAAATAATTTGAGGTTCTTGCTATAACATTCTGAAAAATCTTATGTTAAAAATTTATGTTGAGAGAATACGATACTTGGCAATCTTAAAAGACAGTTTAAATCATTGATGTTTGGTATGAATAGTAGAGAAAATTTGTGGTTTTGAATCATTGGAACAGGAAATCTTGAATGAGAATGCTAACAAATTATGTTATTCAAAAGCACGAAATGCAGCTTCCAGGAGCTTCCTTGTTGGTAAGATCCATGCTGCTAATCAATGAGGTGGGTTCCATAAGCTTCATAATCAATTAAAGCTGGACTGTAAATTGATGGTTTCCTTCAACCAGAGTTTGAGATTGGATAACTCTAACCAATCAGGATTATGTGCTAATTGATTATTGTTTTCTGTAACATTAAACTACTTGATTAGCAACTGAAAAATACAAAATTAAGAACTCTAGACTCAATTTTGCAAGGGCGAAACAACAGAGTCGCCCAACAGGGAGACACCCTTGTTTCGTATTGAGCTCAAATTGACCAACATGTATTATACAGAAAGAAATGAGAAAACAGATCCGAAAAGAGGCAGGGAAATGAACTTCTAGAGAAGAAACAAAGGGAAGAAGTTATGTAATAATAGTAGTCATGCACAGTGTTATCAATGGCAGGGTAGCAGAACATAGCGGAAGGCCAAAATTCTGCCATAAAAACATGACATTGCACCTTATGGCGCCGCCATGGCGGACATTCTTTTACAAATTTTTTATAGCGGTTGGCAAAAAATCCGCCATGTCATGGCACTATTGCGCCACCATGGCGGTTATTTAACAACATTGGTGCATCATCCTTTTTTAACTGTTATAATTGTTCAACCACCATTTTCATTAAGCATATTTATTTGTGCATCATTCTCATGAACATCTTAAGGTACACGTGAAAGTTTTTTATTGAAATTGTTTTGTAGAAGTAGTTTTCTAAACAAAGTACGGCTAAAAATGTTATATTTAAAAAAAAATGTTTTAAAATTTCTCTATTGTGTTATATTTTATCTCATTTTTTATTGATGTTCTAACATTTCCAGGTTTTTCCTCAAACAGTGGTTGCTAGTCAATGTAAGGACGTAAGGTTGAGTCTAAGTTAGATCAAGGTTGTCAGTGGGTCTATTATATGATCATGTAGAGATGCATTTCATTTTTTCTTTTATTATTATTATGATCTCTTTATAAATTTCCGTTTAGAATTTACATTTTATTATTAGTTTTATAGTCGTAATGTTTTGTAAAATTATGTAGTAGCAGTTATTTTCGAAATATTTTTCAAAGGCATATCAAACACAACAAAATTTGAAATTTCCAAGTCATGACCAACCATGACATATTCCTATTTATCGTGTTAAATTACTATATATGATTTATATCATATCTTTTAAGTAAGGAAGTTACACACTTACGCTTGTTCTCATGGAGAAACAAATTTCGAGTTTAAGATCACAAAAACTAAACATTAAAAAAACATTTAGTAGGTAATTGAACAAAAAGAAAAAAAGAGAGATTGAGAAACGTAACTACTATGAAGTGATGATGTACTGATATAGGTTAAAAATGAAAAACCACAAACAAGGGAAGGATTGGATCCTAACTGCTGAAAATTTTTTTTAAGTTTCAAATCTTACAGCTCAAAAATGTACTTAAATATGTTTTCAGATCTTGTAAATATAATAATTTTGTTCCCATCCCCTTTTAGTTTACGTTTTTTTGTATTGGTTCCTTATTAGGACTGATTACTAATAGCAGTGATAACATAGCAATGACACACATCAGTTTATTTCTCACATTATCTCTCATTGGCGACCACTTAACAGCAAGGACCATTTACAGATATTTTAAAATTTAAGTTGAAACTGAATGATGAGTAATCTGATTGATTTTCAGGATAATGAGGTGCAATATTGATATACAATGAGAACAGAATCTATCCCTTAAGTTCAGGGATTAGGATCAACCTATCTATGTATGGAAATAATCAGAAAACAAATCAACCTAATTATGTGGTACAGTTTTTCACATAATCACATTTCATTAACTATGTACAATATCTCAACAATTTTACAAGGGCTAAAACTAAAAAGAAAAATGAAACACCAAAACTACATCAAGTCATATTTATAGGGACTAAAAACCTATTTATGCCATAAATTTTAGAGCAAGTTAACTCCAAATATAATACCTTGACAGGAAACTCTGACGGATTCCTCAATTCCAAAACAAGTTGCCGTAAATCTCCAGCATATGCCTTTCCAGGTAAAGGGTGAACAGAACCCTGAAGCTTGGGAATGCTCTGGAATTTTAGAAGAAAAAAGCTGTTTTAGTTCAAACTTAGAAATTATAAGAGGGTGGCCTTATAATTCACAAGGAAAAAAGAAAATAATAAGAAAAGGCAGGGTAAGAGCATGCACCTTAATCACCATAAATTTAAATTTCTCATTTGGCAGGTGCTCTGTTTTCCTTCTTCCATTTATAATATTCTTCTTAGGTTGGCCCAACTCAAAGTTGTGAAAACCAACTATTGTACCTGACAGCTTCCACCTAACACCAAGAATTTCAAGAGTACCCTCTGCTCTGGGAGTAACTGATAATTGAATCTGGAAACAAGTACTTGACACAGTCAATTTTGTACAAATGATCACTTGAAATAAAAATACACATATAATTATGTAAAAAGACGACAGATACCAAACATATAGCAGAAAATATGAAAATTCACTAGAAAGTACAGCGCCTGAATGTTTAAGACTAATGAAAATGAAATACAATGGAAAAAGAAAATGTCCTAGAAAGTTAACTCTCTCCCAAAAGTCCCTGCCTAACCTCACCAATCCTCAATCCCTCACCTTATACCCCGTACCACCAAATCACATTTCTCTACCGTCACTACTGCCAGCTCAGCAGTTAGTTACATATTGTACATCCTTTTCATTTTCACTCTTGATCACAATCCCCTACATCGTACCCATGCATTTTCTATTACATACACCTTATTTATTTTTAGCCTAATTTAGAGCAAAAAGGGGAAAATCACGAAATATCTTTCTTATTTAGCATTATCAGGCAGCTGCTATTTAAAAGAATATGTTTGAATTTTTTGGAGTATAATAGGTGTGTTTCTAACTTGGAGCAATTTCTCAAGATACATTTTGAAGGTGAGAGAGGAGAAAAGGACGATAAAACATTGTGACAGTATGCCAGTTACGGTTTGATGTTTTAATTTAGAGCAGAATGCACGTTGCAAACATTTTCAAAAGCTTTTCTTTAACTAGACAGACTTCTTTACTCTTTGTCTATTCTCCATTAACTAACATTTTTTCTACATTAAAAAAATATAAAAATGCTTGTCTAGGCAATGCATTATACAAGTCCGTCTAGCCTTAAAATACAGAAATACTCCAATAATGCTATAGAATTTGGATAAGTCCGTCTAGTCTTAAAATTTGGAGTTAGAACCTAGCTCAACTCTACAAATCAACTTATAAGAAGAGGATTGCTTGAGCTTTATAAGCTCTATTAAAGCCATATCTCCAATCGATCTTAGACATAAAAGTTAAAACACCTCCTTGAGGCGACAATTCAGGGAGCCCCAATAGAGGCCGTAATTAAGGCAGACTACAAGTAACCACAATTAAAGTGGCCTTCCAACATCTGGGTACTCTGCCATGCTGCTAACAACAGATTAGTAGCATAGTTATCAATTCCAGATAATGCCGTGGAACAATCAGCCCCAAGACCACTATATAAAATAGAACATTATAAATACAAGTTAAATAATTTATAATACACATAGACAAATGCTCAAAAATTAAAAGGAACATTTACAATTAAAAGGAGACTATAAGTAACCAAAATTACGGTGCCTTTCCAATATCTGGTTACTCTGGCATGCTACTGACAACAGATTAGTAGCATGGTTATCAATTCCAGATAATGCTATGGAACAGCCAGCCCCAAAACCGCTATAGTAGAGTGGAAAGACTGCTATTTGAATATTATAAATACAAGTTAAATAATTTATAATACATATATATGAATGCTCAAAAATTAAAGTAACATTTATTTATAACTAAAACTAAATTACATCAACATTCCTGAGATTTTATGAAATTAAACAAACATCCCATGTTGTTTTAACCATTACATTAACCTCCCTTGAAAGGGGGTGTTAGTGTAACAAAGGAGTGTCAATGTAAGAAAAGGGTGTTAGTGTAACATATAGGAGAGTGTGTCAATGGAATGTTTTCAACACTCAGAAGTCAATAACCACAAAAATCAACAAATAAAAACAACAGAGAAAAGTAATAATGTCAAAACTCATTAGAACATTGAAGATAAGAAAAAAAAGGAAAGCAAAGGGCAGAACAGTGACATGAAAGGCCATTGTGTTCTGTCCAGCAGAAAAAAAGAGCAGTTGGAGAGAAAGGGGCAGAGAGCTCTGCAGGAGAGCATACAGAACAGAACAGATGGGTTGTACAGGGTATAAGAATTTAACAAAAAGTTAGAAGGACCAAAACAATGGAAGACCCTGGAGCTGTAGGTTTGCCAGAACTGGAGTTGCCCTCTATCAGAACTGCTGTCTGAGGTGGTGATTGTTTTCATCTTTTCAAACAGAAAGAGTGGGTCTCCTAACAGAAAGCCTATCTCTCAAATAAAGACTGAAATACCAACCCTTCCCCAAAAAAGGACTGGTGTCCACCAAAGAGAGGTAACAAGGGGAGTTTCCCACCATAAAGAGTAGTAGCGGGCAGTCACAGTGTCTACAAATTCTGGGATAGCAGACACAATTTGCAGCCATAACTCCTACAAGATTTGCAGCCATAGGCCACCACTAAACCACTATTGGGCACTATTACAAAACTATGATTAGGATAACATTTTAATTGTAGGACAAATAATTGAAACAATTTGTTTATTGGTAGTAACTGAATATAGGTGTCAAAAGGCTTACAATTATTCATACACTCTGACTCTGCTCAACTAATTGAAGTAGACCCCTTAACCAAAGAGTAGATTAAGTGTATGTACTACAAGCACAAAATACTTTTATAAAATCATCAGTTTAAAAGGCACAAATTAACTTCCCAACAGATCATCACAAGGTCATGAAAAAAAAAAAAAAACAGGATTACCTTTATTTAATCCATTCAATCTAAAATTTACCATAAAATGAAATTAAAAAAAGCCAATTTTTTTCCTTTCAAATATATATATCAGCCAGCTGTATATTCTTAAGGTAGACAGTCTGAACAAAAAGAGATGCATCATCTAAGAGCTTTTGTTAGAAAGAACAATTAACTTCATCTTCCAGGACTGAAGTCTAGTACCATTCTACTCAAGCTGGAATTTAATTGGAGATAAGCAAAAAAATTAAGATAGAAAATGAATTTCTTGGCTTTCTTCAATGCAACTTTTGCATATTTTTAGACAAAACAAGATCTCTCTTACTAGAATTCGTCTCCAAACTCACCATGGTTGTTTCACCACCTCCTAGTAAGAAATCAACCTCAGACACCATAAAAGCGGAATTGTCAGAGCTCATATTCCTGAAGTGGTCGACCTCATTATCTTTCTCCACACTTGACTCATTTTCATCTGTAGTACCTATGACAAAGTATTACCAATGAATAAATATAAAAAGACAGAAATTAATAAAAAATGATAGAAGATATAAACAGAAATTCATAGCTTACCCGATCTAACTTCATCAGTACTGGCAGAATACTTGCATACAAGTGTAACACCAGATATGGGAATTGAGATTTGCAGAGGATTTTTAAATTCAATATTCACCCTTACAGCTTCTGCAAATGGGTGCAGTAAAATAAAAAATGCACCGATAATACATCGGGGGGAGTCAGCCTTTTTTGTACCGATTCCTTATATATACAAACTGACATCAAATTCTTAAAAAAGTCCTCTCTTCATATTTTTAATTTTACACTAATATCAACAGAATTTACACATGAAAGTCCAAATGTCATCAAATTTTCAAATTAATTTCACTTTCAAGAAAAAATAGTCACTTTAGAAACTGACAAGTTCAGTTCAAATCCCTAAATACAGAAACAATATCATTTTTAAGATCTTCCCTTGGGCAGAACAAGTGATAGAATTTGTCAAATTCAAATCCTGGTCTAGGTTAAAGGCAAAGATGGACAGGGTTTCCTCTTTTTATGAACAGTCAATGGAACCCATGCTATTTTTAAAAACTTGCAGCATCTATAAGTGCTTTGGATAGATTCATTACAGAAACATTTGACAGAGATAAGGAGGGGGAAATACACATAGGCATGGCTAGATATGCAGGATCAGGCATTCTTCAATTGGCAAAACAGAACAGCTGCAGCCTGCTAGGCTAGACTGAGATTGATGGGATCCAATTTTATACAAACAAATTTCTGTCTAGTATAATATAGGAAGGAGAGCACAAATGAACTCAACAGGACCAAGGGTACAGTTTGGTATAACAAGTAAAACTGTTTGAGTAGGGGGGTCAATCACTGTAAAAGTGATGCAGTATGGATGTTGGGAACGGGCACACTTTGATACAATATGTACAACTGATTGAGCATAAAAATCATGTAAAAAGGGTTGTGTAACCCTTGTACCCTATTTATAATTATCTCTTTGGCTGATCCAAAAACAAAAATTCAATTCCCTAAAAGAATGAAATTTATAGTGTTCACGGTTCAGGTTGGTTTGGTTTTGGGAAAAAATGAAAACCAAACCAATTAATTTTAATTGGGTTGGGTTGGTTTGCTTTTTTGAATTTTTTTTCCTGACCCGAACCAATGATAATCAGGTTGGTTCAAGTGTTTCATATATACTAAATTAGTTAAATTAAACTATTAAAACAACACAATACAATACAAACAACAAATTGTATAAATTTAAAGTATAAAATAAATTTACTAAATCTACTAACTTAAAAATATAAAATAGGGTCGGGTCAAGGTTTTATAATGCGAAACTCTAAATAAAACAGGTTACTAAATTTACTAACTTAAAAATATAAAATAAATATATAATAATAATATAATATATATACTTTTGGGTTGGTTCGGGTTTTGAAATATGAAAACCGTGAACCGAACCGTACATGATCGGTTCTGGTCGTTTGGGTCAGGTCCAGTCCCGATCAGGTGAAAAAATCAAACCAAACTAATTGGTTCGGTTCGGTTTACCAGGTTCGTCAAGTTGACCCGAACTGATTAACACCCCTATGCTTATGTCCATCCCATGGTAGTCAATAGTGTGTGATCGTAGCAATCATGGAGGAGCAAAGAAGAAGAGCCCCTTGCCACTCCCAATACACTCGTCACTATCTTGCTATTGACTATTATGGTCCATTGATCTTCTGTAATATTTATAGGCCTAATGAAATAAATTATTTTTATTTTTTTAACACAATTACAATCAGTTCATGCCAAAAGTACTACGTATTTTTTCAACCAGTTAATTAGAAACAGTTAAATATTACAACACATGAACACAACTGATGTTTTTGTGTCACTCTAGATGCTCTACTTCACACCACAAAGTTGCTAAAAACTACCATGCATCTAAGTCGTAATAGAATCTGAAAATATGTGTGGCTTTAGATTAGAACTCACTGCATAATTAACAGGTGTTTTACTAAACTTATTTTGAATAAATAAACATTTTTATTAGTTAGCTTCCTGACAGAGCTTTTGAAAAAAAATATTTATAAAAAATAGTTTATAAACATATGTATAATGTATTAATCTGTCAAGGATGTAAAGAGAATACCTACATTTGAGCAGAAAAGGAAACAAAATATAAAACACTAAATTTCAAAACGGGTCAAGATTGCTTGTTCAAGCTACATTATGAGATAACTCAGAATCCATTAGACACACAATGGTTAGACATATATCTTGATAAGAAAACAGAAAACATGATGTGTCTACTGTCTACAATAACATTGGCAAGCTTATATTTGCAAACTATGTGCATTCTAAAGCAAACCATCTTTTTGCTTGCAAGTTTGAATTAGTTAATCGTAATAAAACATGTATTGATAGCAGTTTTCACTACAACAGCAACCTGCAGCTAGATTCTACTACTATAAACATACGGTTCAAATAAAATCTAGAGGTCCAAAGTTTAATACCATTTTGATGTTTCTTTCCCTTTAATTCTTATTTACTACCAGTCCTTTCATGAAGCCATAACAGCATTGCTCTTACATAAAATGTAAGGCAGCAAATCAACTTATCCTTCAATTATCAGGAGTTAAGAGAATATTTGAAAAACATTCAAGTGAAATCAATCTCAGATGAAATTCTACCACATACCGCCTGCAACACAAACATTTGATTGACTGTGCTTTTTTGAGATAAGCTTTGATTGCAACTCCAACCAATTACTCTTGGCAGCAGAGAATGATGGTAGCATTTCTTCCTCCAAAGAACGCCACAAGCCTTCTCTAGTAATAGCCTGAAATGTTTTTTGCCAGATAGTGGTGACACTTCAAGCCATCAAACTACAGCCATTAACTAATTTGTAACTTATGTGCAACAAAATTCATGAAACAGAAATGCCTCCCCTGGAAATTTGAATGTACAACTACCAGCACAAGTATTGCAATGAAAACTTATGAATGGTTATAGCAAACAATGAATAAAGGACAACAAAAATTCATAAAACTTTCTTTTCAAACCACACAATGAGAAGCATAATTTCTACTCTTTGCTAGTAATCACCTCAACAATGATTCATACACAGAATCTAACATCATCTCTATTGAATAAGTCAATTGTCCCACAAAAGAGTGTCCCTACTCTTCACATGGTATAGCATTGTTTAGGGCTAAAATTGGTGTTATTAATTTGTGAATGGCCAGTTACATGTGGCCCACTCAGTAATTTATTTTAATTGTTTATTGTTCAAAGAAAACCTAAGCCAACTTCACAGTAAATCAAGCAAATTGACCATAATAATGGTAGTTAAATCAGGATCAATGTTATCTATGGCGGATGGCGGTCTATGGCGGTTTGCCAAAAAAATGCCATATGGCGATAGCGGATGGCGTTGCGGGAAATGGCGGACTAAAAAATAGTAATACTTTTATATATAAAGTTATAAACATTAACAAAATACTAAATATAAATTAAAAAATTACAAAAAGAGAATATAAAACATGAAATATGATTAAAAAAACAATGAAAACAACACTCATAGTCTCATATAACTAAATCAATACAATGTTAAAAGTACCTAATATTCTTCAACTGAAAACATGATCTAAAATTCAAATTAAAACATGATCTAAAATTCAAATTAACCAAAGTCATGAAACTTAAAACAAACAAAAAACAATTTCTACTTTCCAAAACCTAAAACCTATTCATCTTCATTAACTCCAACATAATCCTCATCTAAATTCTTCTCATCATCATCAAGAGAAGCATATCCTTCTTCCTCATCGTCATCTGACTTGTCATTGTCAAAATGAGCTCTGATTGCTTCTTCTTCAGACTCCCCTTCCTCAAACTCCTCATCCTCATCTTCTTGTTGAACTTGAACTTGGTTATTTTTTTCTAGTGCTTGCCTTTTAGATGTCTGGGCACCATCATTTGTTGGGTCCTTTCTTTTCTTGGTACGCCTAGTATAGATCGTAGGCTCTCCAACCCCTGAAGCTTCATACACAGTTGCCCAATTTAAACCTTCATCATTATCAAACACCAACTCATTTCCATCATCTGTAGCATCATCCATCTCTCCAATTAACCATTCGTTGCAAGCATCAATGTCATTGAGAGAAATTGGATCAATTTCATCTCTAGCATTATATCTGTGCTTAAGTTGTTGGTTGTATTTAACATACACCAAGTCATGCAACTTCTGGTGCTCAAGCCTATTCCTTTTTTTGGAGTGAATCTGAAACATTACATAAGTAGGATAAATAAAGGTCAAATGAAACTTGACCATGAAATTTAAATAAAATAAAATTAGCTTAAGGAATTACTTGCTCAAATACACTCCAGTTCCTTTCACAACCTGAGGAACTGCAAGTCAAGCTCAAAATCTTTATAGCTAGTTTTTGCAAATTCGGAGCATTGAAGCCATACATTCTCCACCAATAAGCTACATAGAAGAGCATGGCTTGTAAGTTTAGGATTTGTAAAATTAAAACTTCCATAAAATAAATTAGTAGAAGTTTCTTACTAGGAGAATGAGATTTCCTTTGATGCATAGCGTATTCATGTCCAAAAAGACCAGCTTTAGTTTTGTAAAGGTGCAACTCGGTCAGAATTGCATGTTGGACATCTACTTCCGGAACCAACTTCTTAATGCATTCATATAACCCATTCGTGACTTCAAAATCAAACTCCATTTCCATGTGGTCATAGAAGAACTCTGGATTAAGAAATTGGGCAGCTGCATGTAATGGCCTATGAAGTTGACAATTCCATCTTTTATCAATAATAGCAAACACATCTTGGTATTTGCTTTAATTGTTGTTGAATGACCTCATGATGGTTTCTTTTGCCTTGTCCATTGCTTCATAAATATAACCCATTGATGGTTTCCTTTCCCCATCAACAAGACGAAGCACTTTTACAAGTGGTGCCATGATTTTAAGGGTATATACCACATTCTTCCAAAAAGAAGGCATGAGTGCCACTTTCATAGCTTCCTTTCCCTTAGCTTCTTTTGATAGCTTGCTTAATGTCCATGCACTGGAAACAAACATAGTTCTAATATTGATTTTATTAACTCCTTTATGTTCATTTGTCGCACTTTCTCCCTTTGTTTTTTATTAACTCCTTGTAGTGGATTTATGTAAAACATGTCCATTGGCCCTTTTCTAGCCATACTTTTTTTGGCAGCAACTACATTATTGTTAGAGTCCTCAAATTCATCTGGTTCATCTTCATCACATCCAATGGGAGCAAAGTCCATTTCTCTAATGTTGATAGGCAAATCAACTGAAGTTGCTATAGACTTTTTATTAGTTAAAAGTCCCCAAAGTTCATCCTTTACATGTTGTGGGCTTTTTTTACAAGCTGCCACGTTCCCTTTCTTCCCCATGATATGTTCCTTCGCTCTTGTAATTCCCCCCTTCATAACTTTTCCACAGAAATTACAAACAACTGTGTTTGTGTCAGCTTCATTTAGTTGGTGACAATATTTCCAACCGGGATCTGTTCTAGAGCTAACCCTTTAATCTGTTGGAGTTGGGGTTGTTGTTGGTGTTTCAGCCATTGCAAAACTTGCTCAACAGTTGTAGTGTACTAATACTAAAAAAAATTAACAAAGATAGAGTTACTCATCAATAAAACAGAGCAACTTCTCCACAAATAACACAATTAATAATTTTTACATAATGTAAAAATTATTTAAAACAAATAAAAAAGTTTAAAAAAAAAAAAACAGTCAGCAGAAGCAGAAATAACAGAGAATCAGAGAAGCGAAAAAAACCCGATCGTTGCGCGTCCCTGTCCCTGTCGCCGTCGCTGTCACGTCTCGCGTCCCTGTCCCTGTCGCCGTCGCCGGTCTCAGTCGCGTCACCGGCGAGTGCCTGTTGCGTCGCGTTGCTGTTTCTCCCTTGTATCGCTGTCGCCGTCGACTGTCGCTCTTTCGTCCCTCGTCTCGTCGCGTGACTGTCTCGCCGCGCGTCGCTGTCGCTGTTTCTCGCCGTCGCGTCGCTGTTTCTCGTCGTCGCTGTTTCTCGCCGTCGCGTCCCCGTTGGCATCGCGTGGTCGTCGGTTGCTGCCGGTCTCCTCTCTCTCAGGCTCTCAGGTGCGTGTGAAGGTGAGTAACGGTTGTTTTAGGGTTTAAAGAGTTAAAAACTCTTCTGGGTCGGGTCGGGTCGGGTCCGCGACCCGAAAGCCTTTTTTTTTTTAAAAAACGGCCAGATTCCGCCATGGCCCGCGTTGCCGCCATGCACGCGATGGCCATGGCGGCCGCCATGACCCGCAATTCGGACGCCGCAACGCGACCGCCATACTGTGGCGTTTTGTTCAAAAACCACCACGCAATTCCGCCATGGCGCCGCCATGGCCGCCATTTGACAACACTGATCAGGATACGAATTGTATATCAGAAAACCTATTTTTTGAAACATGAATTGAATCATATGGTGAATTATAACATTCATAATCAAAATTATTGGTTATAAATTGTATATTAATATTCAACATATCATAAAACAACTTAACTAGAAGTCTTACAAAACAAAATTATTAGTTACATATAAGTTTATGAAGTCTTCATTTTAGAAGGATGGAAGCCAAGCAATTAAATAAGCTAAATAGAGTACATGCATCAAAATGAATGACGAACAAATGAAGTAGTGAAATAATAAAATAGGATAAGCTTAGAAAAAATGTTCCTTTTATTCCTTCTTATTTAACAATTTAAGCTTATACGACATCTCAATTTTTTATGAGAATTGGTAAAAGAAAACTAAAAAATTGAATTGTAAGATTCATATGATCCATTCGTGTATTGTAAGATACAAAATCATTTTAGATACATATTAGTAGATAGCCAAATCATATTGGATTGTGAATTGTAAGATACTTATAACTATGGTCATAATATGCAGCTAAGATTGCTAGGACACAAGCATTTTAACTTGAATGATTATATAGTAGTTAATTCTATGTGATCTATAGTTCCTAACAATCAGGTAAAGTCCTCAATTTATAATTAAAAAACAGAAAGACGGAAATTCCGTAAGTTTTCATGTTCTTGCTCATGCTCTGAGGTTTTTAACAGAGACAAACAAATAAGCAACTGACAAATGAAACAAGATTTGCAATTGAAAGCTGAAAGGAAAAGCTGTTTAACATTTTCAATAAGGTCCAAGAACAAGGACAAAAGTTCATCTTAAATCTGAAAATCAAGTAAATTTAAAAAAATAAAATAAAAAACAAAAAACTATAGGAATAAAAATTTGGCCACTTAAGAGGCTGATTAGTCAAATAAGGGGTTACTCATCAACAACCTTTTTAATATCTTTAACAAGTCAAATGCATAATTGTTTGTAAAGTGTAAATATTTCCATGGATATTTCTTCCTTATAATTTCACTCACAGAATGTAGAAGCATACAATTGGATTCAACTTACAGCTGAAGGTGATCCAAAAGTTCGGTAATCTTCAAAGATGACCTTGAGTGAAGAGATGTTGATTACAGGCAATTGAAGTTTTGTTACCTCAAACATCCGTCCCGTTTTCTATGATATACATGAAAAATTAAGAAAGCTATCAAATTAATTAGCGTCTGTCCTAGCATCAAGATACATAAAACTCTGAAATTGTAGATTCTTGCAAAGCAAATTATTTTGGGAATTACAAATTACAAAAAATCTAATCATTTTCAGAAAAATATTATACAATCAGGTTCTACAGGTATGATATCTGTAAAGGCAATAGAGGCACTAGCACCTTCACAATTTGAAGAAAGTCACCCAGGAATAATTGCTGTGTTGTCTTAGACTGGTGACTACAGGCCAAGATTTCCATCATATGCTTGACAGCCACATCATACATCCCAAGAGAAGCATACCACCTAAAACAATAATCTCAATTAAGAAGGTTCAAAGAATGTAGATGACATGCTTTTTTATAAAAGAAAAATACAATATGCTATAACTGAACCAATTCTAACTTACTGTCCTATATGGAAATGAACATGATCATTGATATAACTCCAAGTAGTTCCTCTAAAAACAGAAAGAGCACTTCTGTATGTTCGAATTGCATGTTTGATCTGAGAGAAGGTCAAGGATAAAAATTAGTAAGGAAAAACAATACATTATTAAATTGGAAGGGGGGTGGCTGCATATTGTTGATATCCCAATACCTGATCACACTTTTTGTACTGCTCACCAGAAAGCACTAGATGAAATCCATATTTGCGTAACATGGAAGGCTTGGACAACAAGTAGCAGTAAGATGCTTGTTCAAGCATCACAGCAGAATGTAGGATATCCTAAAACAAGGAAAATTGGTCAACAGAAGAAAACAATAATCCCAAATTACAATTATTTTATTTTTCTGAAAAAAAAAGGTACTACCTCACCACAAATACGAAAATAAACAGTAGCTGCCTCGTTATATTGATCACGAGCCTTTAACATTTCTATCCACCATAGACCACATCGTGTTGCATTTAGCTGACCCAGTGATCCAAGTTTCTGCACATATTAAGTTAATTAATCAAAAGAGAATGTGAAAGGAATATAACAGTAACACAGCATTTCTGAACAACCATGTTACTCATTTCACATAATCCAAAGTAAACCATACATACTAAATATGTGTTAAAAGCATTTTCCATGCAATACTCTGCTTCCTTTCTTGATTGATCCAACATGAAGTACGTAAGTCCCATCATTTCCTGGAAGATAAAGTAGGTAAACAGAGAGTGATGCATTTCAGAACATTCTACAATTAGAAATCTCATAATATGGATATTGTAAAAATCAAAGTTAAGGAACTGCACCATTAGGAAAAAGAACACTCCAAAAAAAAAAGGTTTCTTCTTAAAATTATTATACTTTTTTCTTCAGATCGAGGATGATATGGTGCATGCCAATAAGGAAGTAATACAATAAAAAAAACTACAATGTAACTTTTACTTTAGAAGTCAGAGATCATTTCAGCATTGGTCCAAGATGACAAGTAAAGAGCCATGCAAAGTATCTCATCTTACAGTATTTTAAGGGTTAGAAAGTTTCATATTTCAAGAAAAAGAATGAATCCATTAACGTAACACAAAAGGGAATAGAGATTCAGCTGCTTAGGAAATAAATGATAAAATCAAATCATAATTCTGAAATACTCTATTATGAAGGGAAGTTATTTCTTATTTTGCAAAAAAAAATAAATACATCTTTCCACTGCTCTACAGAAATCCTAATATCTAAAAAGCCCTCTGCATTTGGAATATAAAAAACTAAAATCACCTGCACACCAGCATAACGCTTCCAGGCTTTATCAATCTTGTAATCTGTGGAAATTAGTCGATAATTTGACAAGGCAAGTTCATAATCTCGTAACATGAAAGCATAATCACCCAAAACTCGAATCTGGGATTCAATGGAATTAAAGTTATACCTTCAACAATGAAAAGCAAAACCATATTAAAATTTAGAAAAATGCAAGAACTTGAACAATACATACCAAACATGTATATTCTATCATAAGATATAAATAATATAACATACGTAGGACCATTGAGAGAATCTGCACCGTCTTCTTTCCCTTTTCTCCACCATAAATTTTTTATTTGGTTTTTAAACCCTTTTCGTGTTGCAGAAACCTAAACAAAAGAAATGTTACAGAAAAAGGTAAATGGCAATAAGAATACAAATCAAAATAATAAATATTGGGTCTGAAATAATAAATTAAAACCATGAATTCAAAAAGGGATAACATAAAAGACCTGCTGATTGAGTACACGAATTTTTTGCTCCATATTTGGAATGATGTGCTTAGATGATAAATCTTGCATTAGATCTTTGATCTGTTCTCAAGCAATGAAAAAGGGTAGCAAAAATTGCGTTAATAATGTAACTATATGTCCTATATAATGAATCTAACAGCAATGCAGGTAGCAAAAGCAATATACCTCATTGATATCATCAATGTTGAGAAAGCAACCAACATCTTGACTAGGAGTAGGTGAATCAGTTATCTATCACAGATATCAGGAGTCAACAGCTTAAATAGCGTACTTTCGTATGAATAAAACCAAAATTTATATTATTTTTAACATAGATTCCAAAAGGCAAAACAAAAAGGAAAAGCATGAGGCAAGGAAGATGAAGTAAATAATCAATTTTTTTTATTTTGGAAAAGAAGCTACAAGTCCTAGCCAAACAAACTTACATATGAAGCCCAAGGATTATCTTTATGTTTAATTGGAGCATCCAGGGAAGAATTAATACAAAGCAACGAACAGTCACTTGCACCAAACGTACTTCTCATTTCTGTCAATATTTTACTTGCTCTGTAGAAGAATAAGCAACTCAAATAAGTCGAACACTACATACAAGTACAACTAACAATAAGTCGAACACCACAGAAAAGAATGAATAGTGAATGCCCAAGTTAGGTTGCAGCAAACAACTGTCAAGTTTCACAAAGTTCAAACAGTAACAGAGAAGAGAGAATAAGAGAGGAGAATAGCTCAATCAGCATAAAATTCCATTCCAATATGATAACGGAGTAACAATCAAGGTTATATACAAAAGAGAATAGAGAAGGGAGCTGAAGAGAGCAAGCCCAAGCCCATTACAACAAACTAAATCAACTAACCTAACTAACTTAACTGTCATTAACAGATTAACAGAAAAGCTAGTAGGTTGCTTGCGGTGCATGAAACTGAACTTCTCAAGTTTTGGTGGTTTGATCATCTTGATCGGGATTGGATGATGGTTGAGAGCCCCCGCCCCCCTCAAGCTGGGAATGAAATTCCCAGCTTGAAACAAGACTCGCAAAAAATGGTAGGAGATAAGGCCTTGGTGAGTAAATCACAAGTTGCATTGTGGAAAAGATGGGCATGAGCTTAATCAGTCCAGTGTTGGCTTTGTCGCGTACAACATGGCAGTCTATATCAATGTGTTTTGTGTATTCATGGAATACCTGATTAGAAATTATTTGTAGAGCGGAATCACTATCACAGAATAGAAGAGTTGATTTGTTAAAACAAACACGAAAATCCTCCAAAAGATAAGTGAGCCACTATATTTCGCAAGTGGTAGAAGGGCCTTATACTCTGCTTCGGAAGAGCTTTTGGACACTGTGGCTGGTTTCTTTAAGCGCCACACAACAAGAAAATGGCCAAGATACACAGAAAAGCCAATAACTAATAAACGTGTGTCAGCACAGCCGGCCCAATCAGAGTCACTAAATGCATTAAGTTGAAGGTTACTTGAACGAGAGAAAAAGATACCGGATCCAAGGGATTGTTTGAGATAACGCAAGATACGAAAGGCAGCTTTTAAGTGAGCATTGGTGGGTTTGGACATGAATTGGCTTAGGTGTTGGACTGAGTAAGTATTGTCGGGCCGCATGGCGGTCAAGTAGATGAGGCAGCCAATGAGTCTACGATATGGAGAGGGATCTGCAAGAGGTTCACCAGAGTTTTAGTGAAGTCGACGAGTGTAATCCATAGGAGTGGATGCAGGACGACATGACATGCTAGTGTCAAAGAGGATGTCCAGGACGTATTTACGTTGACATAGATGAATTTCAGAGTTGGTGCAAGCTACTTCAAGCCCAAAAAATATGAGATTAACCAAATCCTTGATTTTGAAGGTGGAATCAAGTAAGTGTAATGTGATGGATTTTGGAGAGATTGTTCCCTGCAAAGACAACATCATCTACATATATGAGAAGGGCGGTGACAGATGGTGCTAAGAACTTCAAGAACAAAGAATGATCAGCACCAGAGTGGTGATAGCCATGGGATAAGAGGAAGGAAGAAAATCAAGCAAACCACTGCCTGTTGGCTTGCTTAAGCCCATACCTTTGGAGCTTACACACCTGACCCTGCTGAGAAGGCAAACCTGGAGGAACATGCATGCAAATTTCCTCAAGTAGATCACCATGCAAAAATACATTGTTAACATCCAATTGCTTGAGGTGTCAAGCATGGATGGAAGCAAGACCAAGAAGCATTCTAACAATTGTAAGTTTTGCCACTGGAGAGAATGTATCTATGAAATTCAACCCCTCCAGTTGGGTGTATCCTTTGGCTACAAGATGAGCTTTGTGTCTCTCTATGGAACCATCCGCATTATACTTGATCTTGAAGATCCATCAGCACCCAGTGGTTGTTTTATTCGGAGGAAGAGAAGTCCATGTGCGATTAGCTTACTTGAATATAGAAAAGCTTGAGATAACTTTACTCAGCTTAGAATCTCTTATTAAATAGAGATACAATACAATCTAGAAACTCAGAGTGGTGAATACAACTACCACCAACCTCTGACATACAATAATAAATGAAATATAATATACCTCAACTAACAACTAATAATCAACATCTAATTTAACAAGCTTTAAGGGTTGTAATCTCGACATTCATGGCTTTAAGTCAGCATTCATGTCTTGAAGCTTCAACGTATGACTTTGGTGTTTCGTGAGTGGATATGGAGAAAATAACATGACGAACAGAGGATGACAAATGATCATAAGAAAGACAAGATTGTAGAGGATGATGAATACCTTTGGAAGAGACTGACATAGTTAATATGGACATGCAGTGAAAATCTTTTAGATAGTAAGGGGTTGTGCATTTCCTTGTGGAATGGCAGGTAGAAGGGGGAATTAGCAAAATTTCAATAGGGATAAGTGGCATATTATCGGAATGGGGTGTGACTCATATTGGCTGAGACAGGTGGAGTCCTAGAAATAGTTGGTGTGTCAATGCTTTGACAGGTGTGCAAATTTGCTGGACAAGTGGTAAGGTGTCTGCAGTACCCTGCATGGCTTCAGTTCAGTGGTCTAAGTGGTATGTGTTGTCATAACTAAATGAAGTAGGCATAGGACAAGTTGGGTCAGTGTATTGTGTTGTAAAGTAAGGGAAATGGTTCTCATGAAAAATAACATTCCGAGAGGTTTCCATCTTGTGAGTGTGTAGGCTATATAGGAGGTATCCTTTTGTATGTGGCTTAAACCCAATGAACACACACGGGTAAGCTCTTGGGTCAAGTCTAGTTCTATGAGAGGTGAGTGTGGAGGCATAGCATAGACACCCAAATACACGAATGGCAGCTATATCACACTATTTTCCATGAAGTTTTTCATAAGGTGAGATGTTTTTGAGGAATGGGGTAGGAATGTTGTTTATGAGAAATGCAACATGCATCAATGCAAACGACCAAAATGTATGAGGTAAATTGCTTTGAAAAAGAGTAAAGAGCGAGTTATATTTAGGTGATGCTGATGTTTTCTTTTGACAATGCCGTTTTGTTCCGGTGTTTCATTGCAGGTGGTTTGGTGCACAATGCCCTTGGATTGATAACAATCATTCATTTGAAATTCTCTGACATTATCGCAACTTATAGTCTTAATGGTGAAATCAAATTGATTTGCCACAAAAGCAATAAAGTTAATTAAGTGAGTATGGGTGGGTTTCAACTTTGCTATTCATAAAAAAAATCCAAGTGAAGCGCGAGTAATCATCCACAATGGTCAAGAAAAATATGTGTCCATGCATGGAAATTTTGGCGCATGGCCCTAATATATCAGCATGGATTAATTCAAAAGGTTTGGATGCATGAGTATGACTTAAAGGGAAAGGTAATCTTTTTTGTTTAGCATGATGGCACACATTACACACATTCTTTATTGATCGATCATTATTAGTAATAAAATCATAGTGATTACTCATAGCATGTAACTGTTCGTGTGACACGTGTCCAAGTCTAAAATGCCAAAGATGAATAGGACTGGTTTTACAAACAGGGTGAGAAATAGCAGACAAGGTTGAGAAAACATGTAAGTTGCTGACAGAAAGTTTATAAAGCCTTGCATCCACCTTAACTATAGCAATCATCTTCTTCGATCTCGCATCCTATATAATGCATGAGGAATTGGAAAAGGTTAATCCATAATTGAGAGACTTCACAAGCTTTGAGATAGAAATCAAATTGTAGCTGAAAGAAGGAATATATAGAACATCACTGAGAAGGAATTTATCAGTGAATGTGACTATGCACTGTGCCTATGTGCGTGGCTTTTACTTGCTGACCTGTGGGGAGTTTCACCACTATATCATTAATGCTTTTGTAAGATGTGAAGTATTTCAAGGAGGAACATACATGATCAGTAGCACATGAATCTATGATCCAGGATATCGTGCTATTTGACTCAATGTTAAGTGAACTGTGTAGAATTGGTTTGTACATTGCAAGTGGTCACAGAACCAACTTGGTTGACATGTGAGGAACTGGTACTAGCAGGTGCAGGAATAGCTAACTTCCAAGGTTTGAATGATGGATTAAATTCATTAGCGCCTGATACTCCTTAGATGACAGCTTATGCTCACAAACTTCATTGGAACTTTGCTTATTGTTATTTGGATATGCTTTCTTTAGCTGAGGCATTGTTGATGCTAGATGTCTTCCCATATAGCTTATGTCCTGGAGGGAAGTCGTGCTTCCTGTAGGAAACATCAACCGTACGTCCTGATCTGCCACAATGGATACACATCTTATTGCTCTTGTTTGAGCCATTCTTGTTACTGCCTCTCTCACTGTTGGAGGGGAAGTCGTGTTTGTGAGAACAAACACTTTTGGTGTGGCCGTTGCGACCACAAAATCCACAAGGTAGGTTTGAGTTACTCCTCCGATTATTGAGTTTTTGCTTTCCAAACTTACACCAGCAACAGCAAAACTACTCCCTTCATGTCTTTCTTGTTGAACCACATAGGAAAATATCTTTGTAATTGATGTAAGAGGCTCCATCAACAAAATGCTGGACTTCACATTACTAAAATGCTCATTCAGTCCTTGCAAGAATTGCATCGCCCGATCTTCAGCTTTACATTCAACCACAGCCTCCGCAACCCCACAGCAACATTTCATCGAGCACTTATACACCGCAACCCCACAGCAACATCTCATACACTTCTCAATTTAGTAAAATATTCAGTTACAAAAGATTCATGTTGCCTTATTGATGAGGCTTCCAATTGCAGGTCTGAGATCCTAATGCGATCTCCTTATGAGTATCTTGCATGCAAACCTTTCCAAATTGCTTCTGATCTATCCATCCAGATTATGCTTCGCAGAATTTGAGGAGTAACTAAGTGAAGAATCCATGATACCACCATATCATTGCATCTTCTCCATGCTGAATGAAGTCTGTCTTCTTGATCAGGTTCTTGCATTGTTCCATTGACAAACTCCAGTTTATTTTTTGCGCTCAATGCAGTGGCCATCGCCTTGCACCATGTATGATAGTTATTCGGTTCCAGCAAAGGAGGAACAAGAACAACTGCAAGATTTTCTCCTAGATGCATATACAAGTAGCTGTGAATATTCACCGAAGGATCTAACTCTTCACTCATGATTGAAGAATTTGAAGAAATGGAAAAGAGGAATCAGAGCGTGCGCAGCAGATCTATTCTATGAGAATATACCATCACAAAGTTCAAACAATAACAGAGATGAGAGAATAAGAGAGGAGAATGGCTCAATCAGCATAAAATTCCATTCCAATATGATAATGGAGTAACAATCAAGGTTATATACAAAAGAGAATAGAGAAAGGAGCTGAAGAAAGCAAGCCCAAGCCCATTACAACAAACTAAATCAAGTAATCAACTAACCTAACCATGGTTATCAAACTCTCGAATTAACTCTTAAACTCTTACGAGTTTACGAGTCCACTTACCCTCTGCGAGTTAACGCATGTGTAAATTCTCTTTTTAGTAAACTCGGTAGACTCTATGCAAACTCTGTAAAATCTCAAGTTTACTACCCAGTCACTGAGTCAACAAATCAGTTTGTTTTATTTTCATTTGTTTAGAGTTCAATATACTTTTGTTTAGTATATCATTCATAAATCGAAGAACAAACACCCCAAAGAATATCAAACCTTCATTTTTTAACAATATCAAACATCAATGAGAATGTTCTACCACTATTATCACTTTTGAAATTTATTATTTGATAATAATGCATTGTTAGACTTAATTATTTAAGTACTGTCGAATGTATGATTTTAATTGTGTTATTTATAAACATTTTTTTTATTATTTTTATATAAAGTAAACTCTTATGAGTCTATGATCAAGTTCACGAGTCGAGTTTATCAAACTCCCACGAGTCTATGTAGACTCTCGAGTTTGATAACCTTAAACCTAACTTAACTGTCATTGACAGATTAATAGAAAATAATAGAAAAGCTAGTATAGCTAGTAGGTTGCTTGTGGTGCACAGAACTGAACTTCTCCTCATGTTTTGGGGGTTTGATCATCTTGACCGGGATTGGATGATGGTTGAGAAAGTTTTCTTTTTTTTAAGAAAACAACTTTTACTTTCAATGTTCACTTCCACACTCCAAAATTATGAGAAAAAGTGATTAAGCATAGATTAACAGAAGAGATGAGGATTCCAAATAATCCATTGGGTAAAGCCACAAAGTCTACAACAGAAGCCATTTATCTTTTGTGGGATTGGTGAAAAATTACTAAAGATAAAAGAGACTTACATATGATTTTAATTAACTTGGAAAAAAGCTTATTATCAAGTGCCAAGAGGTGTTACTGTCGTGGAAGACGTTGGAAAAGAAAGGTGTTTTCCAGTTGTACAAGACATGTATGATAGAGTAACTACTAGTGTGAGAACTAACAAGGTGAAACTAGGGACTTCCTATTGGGATAAGATCATTTAAGGCTCACCCTTAAGTCCTTGTTTAATCTAGTTTTGAATGTGCTTAATAAGAATGTAACCAAAAAACTATCCCTAATCAAATGCTTTTTTCAAATTATAGTTTTGATTGAGGAATGAAGCCAAGCAGTTAACTTTAAACACGAGCTTTACAGACAGATTACAGAAACCAAAGGTTTTTGCATAAGTAGGAGTAAGATAAAGTATATGCCGTAGTAGTCAAAATAGCAACACATAGCAGTCATCCCCACAAACACTATAGCAAGATAGCTGTAGCAACTAGCAAGATGACTGCTATTTTAATTTTTTTTTTTTTTTGTAACTATTCTTAAATATTTTAACATATACATATATATATACCTGTCCATAGGGCCATCTTGATTATCATGCACTAACAAATAACGCCTTGAAATTTTTGGATCCATTGCACCGTCACTAAAAAGAGTAGGAAGCTTATTGGAGTTGAAAAGGTCAACAAATTTGTTAATAGGCTGTTCATCCTTTGAAGAGACAGCAAGAAGACCTGCAAGATATTTTTGGGAGGAAAGACAAATAAATCCGAAAAGATGTATTCAGAAGAGGGAAGGTAGACAAAAATTCAAAAACAATTTATGTATAGATACTAGTATCCTGCTATGTAAGAGAAAATTAAAAGACAAAAGAAGAGCTCTAGCTGATTCCAAATCTTACATATCACAGGGTGGTCAAAAGCTTCATGGTCTGAAAAGGAAGCCACACGAACAAGCTCTTTATTGAGAAACCGAAACCAAGATGGTGTATTTTGGTATTCAGAACCTTCAAAAGTATTTTTCCAATCAAACCAAGTCTTAGATAATGGCAGAACTTAAGTACATGACATCACACTAATATTTTACAACAGTTTCCAGCACTGTAAACAAGTGGGCCTAGCATTGTAATACTATTTGCTCAATCTTGGTTTATTCATTTAAATTATTGAAATATATCATGCCCGCAGTTTAACCAAACTAGTAAACTGAGGTCCGGAGCTCAGCTCAATTCAAAATGAGTATTAGTCATATGATGTACAACTGTAAATTCATCCATCTATAGATTAAACTAATATAAGAAATTATTTTAGCATGAAAGGCAAGTGTATGAAGATAATAAAAAACATAAAAGCAATAGAGGCAGTGAATGTGACTTACTGGAGGAAAGTTGGTGGTTAATTTGTGGGACATCGGAAGAAAAGGCAGAAAATTCTTTGTCTCCTGCCTCTGTGATAACTTGCTTCAATTGGTCTTTAGCAACCTAGTAAAAAGGGGCATTATTAATGAATGAAAGAAAGCAGTAGAGATGGGTGAGGGCATTGGTAAAAGAAGGGGCGAGCAAAGAATTACCTTCAAATCTGGCCTCCTGACATCGGAAGCGTAGAACAAGCGCAATTTGAACTTGTGAAGGCGATAGGGTTGGTCACTGGCAGTCCTAACAGGCACTGAGAGCGAGGGAGAATGGTAGTGAGGAGTAAGGAGTAAGGAGTAAGGAGATAAAGAAGATAGGATTTGGAATTGGAGAATGAGATTACCATCGATGTTGTCAAAGGAGCAGAAGGGCGTTAGAGTGTGAAGAAAGGAGAGGCCGTTCTTGAGGGAAGCATCTTCGACGGAAGGAGTGGAAAGGATCATGACCACGGGAGTGATCTCCTCCAATAGCATTTGCCCCAGCGGCGTCGTCGCTGGATCCATCGCGTTATTCATATGATACCCTCTTTTCTCTTCTCTGACTAAGATGGATGCCAAGCAGATCGGATCGATTGGAATTTGGGGGATTCGGGACCCCACAATACACACTTCACTCTTCACTCTGCAACCAGCCAACTTCTCTTCTCTTTGGCCTTTGCCTTCCACCACGGACTTTACCAAAACATTGAGACTACCACTCCTAATAACTAACGTATCTTCTCCATTAAACATAAATTCTTCTTCCTATCAATTTTAAAATAACTAATGTAAATTATCATATATAACAATAATAATAATAATAATAATTTTGTGTCTATAAATTATGAAAAATCTAATAAACAAACCAATGTATAAATATTAAATAGCATAGTAATATATATAGACAAATAGTTTAACATGTATGTAAGAGTTTTATATTAATATTTAATCACAATTTTTATATTTAAAATATATTAATTAATAAAATTAATAAATTTATCAAATTTGAAGAGAAATATTTTCTTTTTATAAGTCAAGAATGTATGAAAAATGAGATAAGTACAAGAAATGTCTCCCTAAAATTGATTATAAAAATAATCAAGCATGAGACATGAACGAGTCTCCTACCAAGCATTACTCAATACAACAAAATAGATTAAAAATCTATTTTGCCAATGAATGAGAATGTGAGTCGGCAGTCTTGCACCATTCCCATGAGTTCACTTATGTAGTAAGGACAATTTGTTGAATCTTTGGAGTTGTTGATCTAAAAGTTGAAGGATTCCTTACTCTCCACAAATGTTAAAATGTTGCATACCACACAAAATTCCAAGCTAACTTTAACTTTGATTTGCCCTTAACTAAACCTTCGAATTGCTCCAAATGACTGCGAATTGTTATCGGAAACACTGCCTGGACCCCCATCACTCACATAGTGCACCCCAAACTTTACCAGCCACCTTGTAGTTTAAAAATACACGTGTGGTTGTTTCTGCCATCTCTTTGCACTACCCACACCTAGTCTCATCCTGATGAAACATTCCTTACTTCACCAAATTCACTCTAGTTGGGAGTCTATTGGCATCCATTTGCCAGACCAACATATGAATCTTAGGTGAAATTCCTTTCTGCCACAACCTTTTACAAAAACCATCCTGAATTTGTCCCATCTCTGTAGACAAAAATTTATATGTTGCGAACACAGCATATTGACCTGATCCATCCGCCTTCCACACCCAATCATCTTGCAGACCTTCTACTAAATTTATTCTTCTTATTCAACTCATTAAATCTCCCAGTTGTTCAGCCTCCCCCTCAAATAACTCCCTACGCCAACCCCATCTCCAACAATTCCTATCCTCGTCCCACATATCATTAACTGAAGCATTTTGGTTCACTACGACACAAAATAATCTTTGATATTCCTCCTGCAAGCTTCAATTTCCTACCCACCCCTCCTTCCGAAAAGATACATTTCTACCATTTCCAATACTACGCTTAGTGTTATTTGACCACCAACTTGAATTTCCCGCTCCCCCTCCCACTATAATCCGAAGATCTGCCCACCATATTGAACAGTGGGTTCTTTTGTATTCCCATGACCCATCTTTCCCTACTATATTTGGCTTTCAACAATTGACTCTAGAGCCTGTCTTTTTCTACCTTCAAACACCAAGTCCATTTACCAAGAAATGCCTCATTGAATTTCCCCATCTCTCTCAACCCTAAACCACCTTCCTCTTTCCTCCTACAAACTGCCTCCCATGCGACCCAAATCACCTTCCTATTTTCACCATTGCCTTCCCATAAAAAATTCAAGAACAAGGAATGCAATTTTGAAATAATACCTTTGGAATGTTTAAAGAATGCAAGATAATAAATAGGAAAAGCTAACAAAACTTCCTTAATGATCACCACCCTTCCTGCCAGCGTGATGTGATTGTTATCATAACTTTGCAATCTCATTTGCACCACATCCATCATAGGATTCCATAATTTCAAATTGGAGGAGTTGGTGCCTATTGGTAATCCCAAGTACTTAAACGGCTTGCCTCCCACCTTGCAATTTAGTCGCAATGTTGCCTTCCTTAATCAAACCTCATCAACATTCACGCCAATAAGATGAATTTTGTGGAAATTGACCTTAAGGTCTGATATCATCTTAAAATTTTAAAGAACCGCTTTCATCATAACTATGAATTCCTTATCCACTCTAGACAGCAATAGAGTATCATCTGTGAACTGAAAATGAGATACACCTAACCCCTCCCTCCCCACCTCAAATTCCTTCCACTTCCCACTCCCTGCCAGCTTTACTAGTTGACTAAGACCTTGAGCAGCAATAAAAAACAAGAAAGGTGATAGAGGATCACACTGTCTGAGCTCCTTTTCTACCCTAAACTCCTCTGTAGAGCTACCATTAACGAGGACAGACACTAATGTTGAACTCACACACTCCTTCATCCAGCCTATCCACTTACCTTTAAACCCCATAAATTCCATCGTCTTCCACAAGTACTTCTAGCAAAAACAATCATAAGCCTTCTCAAAATCGACCTTCATGCATAATAAGCCCTTCTTTCTTAGTATAAAATTTTTAATACTAACAGTTTATAAATCTTTCTCGTATATATATATATATATATATATATATATATATATATATATAATATAATATAATATGTTATGTAAATTGTTTTAATAAATATAAATATTAAATATTGGTTTACTTGTTTGAAATTAAGAGAAAACAAAGTATTACAAAATGTAAACAAATATTATATATAGCAAATTACACTAACATTTCTTATGTATAGGACTGATTACATTTGTACTCATCATTAATTTATCCGTACACAAACCTCTCCTATTATTATATGACTAGTTATATAGAAATCCTACATTTGTTTCGTCTACTAACTCTATAACATCATGTGTCATGCACATTTCTTTTAATAAAAAAATTGCTGTAAAATACATATATATTGAAATAATGTATATGTTCACGTTCTTATTGAAACACACAAGTATGATTCGATTTCAACACGGTTCTAGTCAACTTCGAGTAAATAATTTAGGTCTCGTTCGGGGTGGTTCTGAGTTTCTGATTTTTGATTTTGAAATGTATTTTGAAAACAGAAACTTGTTCGGCAAAAATAGTTCTGTTTTGGTTTTTTACTCATTTTCAAAACAGTTTTCACTCAATTTTAAAAACAATAAAATTTAGTTTTTAGATTTCTGTTTCTATTTTTATTTAAATTCATTACTTGACGTCATTTGTCATCATTGACCATCACCTCTGACCAAAAGTCACTGACCGCCGCTCCAACGGTCATCACCTCCGATTGGCGGTTACCAGCCCTCACCTCCGACTAGTAGTCACCGACCACCGCCTCCGATTGGTGATCACCGGCCACCTCCTCCGACTGACGATCACCGGCCACCTCCTCCGACTGACGATCACCGGCCGCCACCTCCGACCGGCGATCACCGGTCGTCACCTCTGACCAACGGTCACCGGCAGCGACCTCCGACCGGCGGTCACCAACCATACCTCTGACTGGCGATCGCCAATGACCGACTGTCACCTTCAACTAGTGTTTTGGTTAAGATTTGAAATCAATGTTTTAAATTTGGAAACAAAAACAATGTTGTTTTTAAAATGTTGAAAACTTAAAACTAAAACTAGTTTTTGTTTTTAGAAATTTTAAAACTAGAAACCAAAAACCACCCCGAACAGGGCCTTAGATTTATAAAAAATAAAATTTGGATTATCCCTTTTAAATTCATTAAATTAGCATAAAGTATTTTAGAATATGTAACCAAATTTGGTGAAAACCAATTTTAAATTATCCATTTAGGAGTATCCTACTCTATCCCATTGAGAACAGATGTTCCGAGTTTAGTTCAAAACAATTGTTTTGAAGTGAGTCTGAAATGGGTAATTCAAATTTGTAAGAAATAAAATCTTAATTACCCATTTCGGAATAATTAATCTAAATTTGTCAAAACTAAATGTATTATTAATTTCGAGTACCCCACTCCACTCTCAATCCCATGCCATTGAAATTTGTCCTCCCCTGTCCTAATGCACTCTCTACACTTCCCCCAACACTCCTACACTTGCCCCTGTAATTTGTCTATCACCGCCCTCCACTGTTAATGCATTATGTTTGCCCTTGCCTCATCCTCTCACTCCTTATCCATCTGCAATTCGTCTTTCCTCAACAGTCTTCTCTCATCCTTGCCTTTTCTCCTAACAGTCACGACACCACCACCTCCCCCGGTGACACTCCTTCATCCCACATCCTAAACCCATATCCTTATCCCTGCTATCAACCTTTTATTCCTCCAAATTAGTCACTATAACTATGTCTATAAAGGTGCTCAAATTACCTATTATAGAGACCTATTCAAAGATATTTTTGTCCTTTAACATATTATGAAGGTGTTAGAAAAAATTGATGGTGATGCAGGAAGAAAAAACTTTTATTTAGAATAAAAAGAAGTAATTAAACAAAAAAAAAAGTTCAGCCCAATGCCATGCATTTTATTTTGCACCCCATATTTCTTCTTATACCTATCTTCCAAAATATTGAATTTCCAAATTTACCAAATATTGTTATTTCCTGCACCTCAATAACATTGGATTTGTTAGTTACAAGCATATTCAGGCAACAACAGGAAAGGTCGTGAAGAAGAGATTTGGCTTATCCACCCAATAATTACCACTTACAATATGGTTTGGTAAACTACAACAGACCAACCCCTTAATTTGAAAGAAGTTAGTTTTTCGATAATGAAGTAATTGCAAAATACCCTACATCCTTTGACAATGTATCCACAACTTAGAAAGAAGGTCATATTAAAAAAAGGTTAAATTATAATGTGTTCCTTAATTTTTTTAGTTGCGGACATTTTGTCCTTTTATTTTTAATTGCTCACATTTTGTCCATACGTTTTATAAATTGTTAACATTTGAGTTATTTATTAACAATAAGTCATTGACTATACATTGTTAAAGTTGACTTACCACATGACATTATTATGTGATGTAGCGTATATGGTTTAGGGTTAATTGAGAGTTTAAGGAAAGTTAAACAACCAAATTGATTTAGGGTTTGGAATTCCCCACCTCTTCCAACTAACACATTGTCATCAACTCCTTTCACACCCTTACCATCCAACCCCACAAACCCTTCTACCTCCTAAAAAAGCTCTAGCAACATGATCACCTTCAAATCTTAAACGAATCCAAAAAAACGAAATTTCCAATTCCAATTCCTCCCCCGACCTCACTGTCGTTCTCTTCCAACCATGTCACACGAAGATTCACCTAATTGTAGAAGGAACCACTAGGCACAACACCAACATTGAAGCTCGAAAATCTATGGTCTAGCAAGGGTTCAAATATTGGAATATCTGGAATGACAATGGACTTATACCTACACGTTTCGAGGGTGAGGAAGGGAATGGACTAGGTGGAGTTAGAGGGGAGTTTCTTGACAAGCTTGATTTCAAGGCAGTTAAGGGAGGCAATGACAACACACAGTGGTCCTCTTAGCGTCACTAGTACATCGGCGGTGAAGATACAACCTTTGAGCATAAATAGCAATACACAAATGATAGTAGTGTTGTCAGTGTTAATGGGAGTGTTGTCGTTGGCGGGCAGTCAAAATCCTCATGGTTGGGGTTTTTTCCGTTGAACAAAGAGTCACTCCTCCATCTCCTAATGGAGATCCAACATAGCAATGGACTACCTCTCCATCAGTCAAACCTAGTTTCCCTCCCTCTACTTCCTCTTCTCCATCATCTACCTTTACCTTTTCCGCCAGTCAGACCTGGTTTTGTTATGACCTTCTACCTTATCGTTGCAAAAGAGGAAAGCTTAGTCACAAAAGGTAGTACACTTGAATGTGGAATTTCAGAATGCGCATATTTAGTGTAAACCTCCTTAGGAATGGACATATATGACAAAATAATTTGATTGGATTTCAAAATGTCTTCATCAGATGAAATTCTTGATTGAGAATGCCGAAAATAGTCTTCAAACTTCAGTTTCATCTCCAATAGCCTTTGTTTCAGTTTCAGAATATTGATATTGTTGGACATTCTTAGAAGACATGTTGGAACTTAAAAGAAGGCCTTCTTTATGAGATCCCTTAATTCCTGAAGAACTTGAACCTTTTCTACTATCAAGCTTTTTATTGTGGCCACCAGAAGTAGCAAATGATGTTATGGTGGGTTCTCATGATGATGTATCTTTATTGTTATTGAATGATGTAGAATTACTAGCTTATGCCTTTATATTTGTTTGCTTGTTCTTCCATTTTTAACCTATAACCAATAAGAACCCATCATTTAAAGCCTTCCCTTGAATCTTATATTCTCCATAAGAATGTTTGAGAAAATTAGGCAAATTAAGAACCCCAATATTTAAAGTCTTCCATTGAATTTTTGCTGATATGAGCTTTTCTTTCAAAGGCTTAAACCAAAACTCATGTCTTGAGAGGGTTTCAACAACCCATTACTTGGCTTCGTCCTTAGTTTTGTTCCTTCACAACCTCCAACACGGCCTAACCTTACTAGAGAAGTAGTTCTGCATTGGAAAAAAAAGGGAAAAACATGTCACATTTCCCTCATGTTGTGACCACACCATGTTCCTCCTCAACATTTTTTACATTTTTTTTTAACATCAGATGACAAGTCAACGTTCACAATTTAACAATAAACAACTTGCTACTAATGAATGACTCAAATGTCATCAATTTATAAAATAGAGGGACAAAATGTGAACAATTAAAAATAGGAAGGCAAAATGTTTGCAACTAAAAAAATAAAGAAACACGAGTTATAATTTAGCCTAAAAAATAAAATGTTCAACATGATGATTCTATGGGAAGCAAGTAGGAAAATTCGAAATGGGCATATAAAAAAATTAATGTTTCAAGTTCTGCAATCTGGAATACGATTTTTTAGGCCAGAACACATCTTGTTTCCCGATTTTTCAATCCTCAATTTTTTACATTTTGAAAATTCAATATTTTAGAGGTGCAAAAAGAAATTTAGGGGCGAAAATAAAATACCCATAAGGTATTTTCATTTCACACTTACCAAAATTTTATTTAACACCTACTACTTTTATTTTTTTTTCAAATACCAATTTTATCCCTTCTAATCCCAACCTTAAATGTTCACTCTCTTCCTATCTGTGTTGTAAAAACTGGACCGGTCGGTTTGACTGAAAAACCGGTAAAAATCGGTATTAAAACCTAAAAATCAGTGGTTCACTAATTCAACCGGTTTGTACTTTCTTTTTTGAAAAATTTTTATTTTGCTAAATGCACCCCTCATTTTTCTAAATTAACCAATTTTTAATTAAAAATTAATAAAATAGGGTTTAACTTACCAATATGAAGGTGTATTTAGTAAAATTACTTTTATCCTTTTATAATTACAACTTTAATACATTTTTTCTTTTATAATTTTAATTATTATAGTACATTAATAATAAAAAAATATTATTTTATTAAGACCGGTTCAACCGCTGGTTCAATAACAGTTGAACCAATGAATCATGAACCAATATCTTCATCGGTTCAATCACCGATTCGATTTTAAAAACATAGCTTCCTATAGCCAATTCTCTCTACTCCCCACTGTCTTTCTTTATTCTCTCCTCCCCATTCTCTTTCTTTTTCTCACTTTCTTCTTCCATTATTATTATTATGAACAAGAAGAAGCTGCATGTGCAGCATAAGAAAACCTTTCCCAATGCTGAAAAAGTAAAATTTGTAAATTTTTTTACTTCTCCGGCAGTATACTGCTGAAAAGTAAGAAATAAAAAGTATATTTCTATGTTTTTCACAAGTAGATGAGAAATAAAAAAACAATAAATGAAAAATCCAATTTCCATTCATAATTGCCTAAGAAGCCCCCAACTTGGCCCATTAAGATATGAAGAACGATAAAATAACAATTTCAAAATAACTATAAAAAATTATAATGCGAGCAATTAGAATAAGTTCTGAAAGCATGTTAGGGCTCAAATCCAACCCAATAAAAAAATATAGGGGTGGATTGAATCAGATTTTCATATTATTTTGGCTATTGCACATGGTTATAAAACCTTATGAATGAAATATATAATTCGCATTCTATAAATACTAGATTATATCCTATAAAAGAGTTAATTCAAACTTTTCGCAAATAGATATCGTTTTTGTTATCAGGTTGGTCCAACTAAAGGGAAAATAAAGTCCTTGCTTTAGACCCCTTAAAAATAAATATTAATATCAATATTTTTATTTTTTTAGGCCTTATGATCTTATTTTATTTTATTTTATTTAAAAAATAATTATTTATTGGTTTTAATTAACACAAATATCTCTTAATTGACTTATAAAGGTTTATTTTTTAATTATATTAATGCTTGTCCAAATTGATTTAATAAAATATTATTATTAGTTTAAAAGGTTTTATTTTATATTATAAAAAGTTCTTTAGTTTAATATTTGTTTTATGCCCAAAGAATATGTTAGGTCAGTCTTGTTTGTAATTACGTTAGACACATGTCCAATGAAAGTTTAAAGAACAAAATAACTTGTCCCATTCTTAAAAATAGATTTTATGAACACAATTTGGAGGAGTAATGTTACTCAAGAAGAATAGAAGGATGTGCGGAGACAAATCAAAATTTTATACCTTTAACTCTTGTACTACATCCATTTTTTCCTTCTTTACAATTGGTATTTGCTAACTACAATTGATTACAACCCAAGTATCTTTTTATCACTTTTGACAATAAGTATTCTTTATACCATTTTTTATATTCTTACTTGTATCCTCTCAATTCTAATATTTTCAAATATTATTTTTCACTTAGTCATTTATGTCTTTCTCAAACAATATAGTTTGAGAGTGAATATTATAAGATAGTTCTTTTCAAAGTTTACAAGTTTGAGATTGGATACCTTTAAACAACTAAATATTATTTTTTACAAGAATGTAGGAATTTTTTTTTTTTTTTTACTTTAGGATGGTCTTCTTTTATTTATTTATATATATATATATATATATATATATATATATATATATATTCTTGTAGCAAGCATCTTGAATTAGTTGGAGATGATAGTTACTTAAAACAAGGTTGTGGGTTTTTTCTTTAAATATTGACAAATGAGATGTGAGGGATTAGGTATAATCTTTCAAGCGAAAAACATTGCATTACAAAGTATGTTCAAGGTGCTTTTATGCTCTGTACAACCATGCTTTCTTAGGAGGTTAAAAATAATAATACAAGTAAAAGACATAAATATATACATACAGAATATTGAAATAACATACAAGTTAAGGGTTTTACTTTTAGATTTTAAAAAAAGTTTGACTTTAGGGATTTCACGTTTTGGGGGGGTTAAAAAGAAAAATGAAATTAGAAAGCTTAGATGACGTTTGTTTTGGTCGTTTCCTGTTTTCGTTTCCAAAGAAAACAGAAAATAGTAGTGAAAATATGTTTGATTAGAATTTAAAAAACATTGTCGTTGAAAATATTTTCAAAAAACAACTGAAAACAGAAATAAGTTATTTTCAATGTTTTCAAAAGTTAACATTATGTAAAAACTTAATAACAATATTGTAATTATATAAAAAATAATATATAAATGTATTTTAAACCATATAAATGATTTATAATATTTTTGCTAAAATTGATTAAATTTAACAATATTATTTTGTGAAAATAGAAAATATCAAATGAAAACAAACATTTTCTGAATGTTGAAAACTTGAAAATGAAAACAGTTTTTAGAAAATGAAAACAAAAAAATAAAAACAAAAAATATTTTCTCAAACCAAATGTCATCTTAGGAATAGAGTCAAAGAGACAAAAGGTGCACATGTTGATATTGATATAAGTGAAACAAGAAAAACTGAAAACTTTTGTGGTGGTCGATGGGCTAGCCTGACCAGTCTCAACCCACCAAAGGAGGCTCAGTGGGCCGAGTTATATAAGTGAGACTGTTTTGTGAAACATATATTTTTTTGGCCCAACTGGGTTGAATTCATGGTAGGTTAAGTTGGTCCACTAGGGCAGACTTGTTTTGACACTTCTAAATGCAATTAGAAAAATCAAACAAATATAAAGTTAGACATTCTCCCTTAAAAAACTAAGTTTTGACAAAAATTATCTATTATGTGTCTGTTGTCCATTGGACTATTAGTTTCTTATAGATGAGTTTATTAAAACTTGAAAAAAAAATCATTAAAATAAGAGTTGTAATCTGCCGTTGAATATAAAGATGTCTAGATTTGCCATCATTGAATAAAAAAACTATAATTATTGTAACTTTGTTGATTTGTACATCTTAAAACTAGTTATATAATTGGTTGTGGTTAAATATAGTATACAAATATTTATAAGTTATTTGTACATCAGTAATAAACTCTCCAAAAACCAAGGCAAAAAGGAGAGGTATTTTTATTTGATAATTATTTCCTTTTTCTTTCTTAAAGAAAGATAACGGATAGGTTTTTAACTTAATTTACTTGTACATTTTTATATTTTTAAAATTTTAAACATAAGTAAGAATATTTTAATAATTATTTTTAAAATATTTTAAAATCAACATTCCTTTCCCCCTCAAAATCTCCCCATTAATATTGGACGGAAGAAAAAAGTTAGATGATGAAATATTTTGCTCTTCCATTTTTCTTAACAATTAATTCAAAATATTAAGGTTTGATAGATTTAGTTTTGTTTTTCAGTTTTTTAAAAAATATTTTTTAAAAATAATTTTCAAAAACTATTTTCATGGAGAAGAGAAAAAAAATTTGTTTGATAAGTGTTATTTGAAAATTGTTTTCAAAATGTGAAAATGAAAAAAAAAATCATATTTATGAAAATGTCATTAATGAGGAGCAAAAAACAACATATTCTTACTATATTTTGAATTTTCAAAACAAAAATAGAAAATCAAAACTACTTGAAGTTGTTTACATTTCTTAGTTTTTAAAATTAAAAAACTAGACTTGTTTTTGAAAATTGTTTAAAGAAAACATTAACCAAATGAATTTTTTAATTTTTAAATACTAAAATACTGAAGAAATTTTATGAAAATGTTTTCAAACAAACACTTAATCTTTAAAATAAATCCTTTCTATTTTTCTCAACCAAACATGGCGTAATATATGATATCCTTCAAAATAGAGAAAATATATTTTGACATTTTGAAAAACTTATTTTACTAAAACTCTTGCAAAGTAATTTGCATTTCTTAAATAATATTTTTTTCATATATTAATTTCTTAAGTAATTAATGGAAAAAGATCAAAACAAGAAAAATGGTTTAACTATCTTTAATTTTATCACATTATTTTTTGAATTATTATTTAGTTTTTCTATTCTTATAAAATAATTCAGTTTTGCCTTATCATTTTTTTGTCCATAATTCCAAATTTACATAATGTCATCATTTTTTGTAGTTAGTGACATTATCTAAACTAGTGAAAACACATGTCATATCACACTTGTGTATTCACATTTCTATTTTAATATGTTATAATAATTTTAGGGTTTTAATTTAATATATTTTGTAATAATATGACAAAATATAACCAATTTACTGTGTGATTTTGCGTATAACATGATAACATATATTTTGTTAATATGTATATTTCTTTGTTTATGATAACCTAATAGAAACATGTCAAATCATTAATGATTATGATAGATTTGCAATGAATTTTAGAAAATAGTGAGAGGAAAGAATTTGACTAAAATTCAAAATGTTGTTTTCATGTGTATTTGCATTTTTTTTAAGTAAACCAAAACATATTATTAATAAAAAATATTAGTCAGAAGCACAAGAGGTGCCTGACTAACGTTTATACAATAAAAAAGAAAGAGAAAGTCAAACTCACAAACATGCCTACAACACACATGACAAAGGGTTCAACACCTATTCTACACAAGAGTGTGATGATAGCTTTATAGTGTGACATCATTCCCACATCTTCAATTGGACAACTTGAACTACATCATCTCCCTCTTGTAAACGTTCTCTGAATAATTTTTCATTTCTTGCTTTCCAAATGTGCCATAATCCTACAAATAGATGAATAACCACACTTGTCTTCTTGTAGGAGATCCGCTTAATAAACCCAAAAATTGGGAAGAATGACTCCGAATTGTAATATGAAAAGGAATAGATATTCCCCACAAAGCACATAACCTAGACTAAACCAGATATTATAAATTACAGTTCATAAATATGTGTTGCCTTGTTTCCTCAGCTGCACCACATAACACACATCTTGCTTCATCTTCTCTTAGAATTATTCTCTTGCGAAGAATGTTCCTTGTAGGTAGCCTATCTACTTCTAGTCTCCATGCTAAGCACTGAACCTTTGGAAGGACCCATTTTGACCATATTTTTTTTAAGAACTCATCTTTAAAAGTAGACCTTTTTCAAGTTAATAACCTGTACGTCGATCCCACTGTGCACTACCGGGCCCTTCTACCATCCAACTTCATTCATCTTGAAGCCCACTTGACCTTTTTACTACCTGTAATTTTTTACCTAACTCTTCTACCTTCTCCTCCCCCCACACAAATAGCCTTTTCCTCCAGTTCCACTTCTAACTCCTATTTTCTCCCGCTCACATCTCGTTCATCGAAATGGTTTTGTCAACTGCTAATTAGAAAAGTCTAGGATATTGATCTCTCAAACTTTGATCCCCTAGCGACTTATCCCTCCAGAACATAATTTAGTTCCTTAAACCCAACTGACGACTAATGTTCCTAGACCACCAACCTTTTTTTCCTATTCCCCGCCCTTTTATGGACTTTAAATCACTCCACCATCGACAACACTTCCTACCCTCTTTCTCCCACTACCCTCCTGAAGTCTTATACCACGATATTAAGACACAATTCCACAATATGTTTCCTCGGTAACTATCCTCCACTTCCATTTTCCTAATAATGCAATATTGAACTTATCCATCTTTCTCAGCCTTAACCCCTCTTCCTCTTTAGACCTATAGACTTTCTCCCAAGATACCCAATGCACCTTTATGCTCTCTTCCTTGCCTCCCACAAAAAAGATTTAAAAAATTATTCAAGTTTAAGAATAATACCTCTTGAAGCCTTGAAAAATGAAAGATAGTAGATTGGTAAAGCAGACAACACAAATTTGATCAACACAACCCTTCCTACAAATGAAAAGGTTTTATTTTCCCAACCATACAACCTTTTTTGTATTATCTCCAAAATGGACCTCCACGTCTCACATAAAGATGGATTAACCCTGATTGGCAAGCCCAAGCATTTGAAAGGAATGCCCCCCACTTTACAATTCAACAATAATGGTGCTCTTTGAAGCTACTGATCATGCAGATTGACTCCTATTAAATGACTCTTATGAAAATTAACCTTCAACCCCATATAAGCTCAATTTTGCATGATAGCCTTAATAACCTTCATTGTCTCCCAATTCCTCGGTGCTATCAGAAGAGTGTCATCAGCAAATTATAAATGTGATATGCTGATGTCTTCTTTTCCTACTAGATACCCGTGCCACATACCCTTATCTACAGCCACCTGAATCATTTGGCTTAGCCCTTCCACAACTAAAAGAAATAAGAAAGGTGACAGAAGGTCCCCTTATCGAAAGACCCTACCAATGTCAAATTCCTTTGTTAGGCTCTTATTCACCAATACATACATTCTCTCCGAACCCACACATTCCTTAATCCATCTCATCCATCTTTCTCTTAAACCCATCCTCTCCATTACGTCCTACAAATAGATCCAGCTCACAGAGTTATATGCCTTTCCAAAATTGACTTTCAAGCATACAAGGTATTTTTTCAATCTCCTACTTTCATCCACCACTTCATTAACTACTAGCACCCCATCAAGTATTTGTCTACCCGCTACAAAAGTTGATTGAGAGTCCGAAATAAAAAAGGCATCACCTGTTGTATCCTTAAAGCCAACGCCTTTGCTAAAACCTTATGCATACAACTCACTAAAAAGATTGGATGATACTCTCCTATACATTGAGGGGGTTATTCTTCTTTGGAATCCATGTTATGAATGAGTTAATTGATCCTTTAACAAGCTTCCCTGATTTATGAAATTCATCGAAAAAAGCCACAAAGTCGTCTTTTATAAAAAACCAAAATTCTTTGAGAAAATGGAAATTTATTCCATTTGGGCCTGAACTTTTATTGCTACCAAAATTCCATACCGCCTCCTTAATTTCCGGTTTTGTAAAAGGCTTTTCCAAACTCTCCTTTAACTCTTTTGATAACTTTTGATACTGCACTTCAAGCTTTGGTTGGAGTCCAACCTTTTCCTTAAAATGATTTGTGAAATGATCTTAGATTTTTGTCTTTAGGAGATCCACCTCTACCACCTCCTTCCCTTCAAAACTTAGACTTAAGATCGCATTGTGTTTCTGTCTTTTAATAGTTGATCTATGAAAATACTTAGTGTTGTTGTATCCTTCACACAGTCATTGCACCTTTGATTGTTGTCTTAATAGCGAACCTTTCTGCTCTACCCACTTTTTGAAGTCGCTGAATCTCTGGTTTCTTAGTCTTATCTCCTCATCATTCAAACCTTCCTTTTTGTCTTTCAAGTCTAACTCAGAAATTTCTACCCTTTCTTTTTCTATTTGATTTTCTATATCCCCAAACTTCTTCTTGTTTCATATCTTCAGCTTCCTTTTAATCAATTTCAGTTTCTCCTTCAATATAAATGCCTTCATACCCTAAACCTGCAAATCCTTCCACTACTATTCCACAAAAGGCTTAAAACCAACATCATTGAACCAAAAATTTAGAACCTTGAATGGTTTAGGCGCCCAATTGACTCTTCCCTCCAACAACATCATTAGGCAGTGATCGAACACGGTACTAGGAAAACCCCATTCCTCCAAATTCTCCCAGGTTGATAAGAACCCTTTAAACAACAAGAATCTATCTAGTCGACTCATAGTACACCCATCATTCCTATACCACATGTATTTTCTTCCTTGTATCAAAATATCCACCAAATCAGATTCTTGAATAAACTTATTGAACACATTCATTTCTGCCTCTCTACTATGATTCTCCACCCCCTTTCTCTCCTCCTCACATTTGATAGCATTAAAGTCACCCATAATGAACCAATATTCCCCTCCTCTTACCTCCTTACTACTTTTGATATCCTTTCAACATATTAATTTCAACTCTCACTCACATAGCGAATAAACATTTACCATGTGTACTTTATCATTTTTTCCTTTCCAGGTTTCTACAACTCCCACATAATGATTACCCTCAGACCAATCTGATAGCTCAAACTTTGATTTATCCCACATTGTCAGCAAAACACTAGATAAGCCATTCGGAGACTTGCAACACCACCCCAATTCTGAATTCTCCCATAAGTACTCACACAATGGCCCTTCTATCACCTCCATTTTTGTTTCTTGCAAACAAATCATTTCCGGCTTTTGAGACTGTATCATCTTCCTCACTTCCCACTTTTTTAATTTTCCTCTCAACCCTTTAATATTCATTGAAATTACCTTCACGGTCACCCCTTAATCTCCTTTCCCCCACTTGCTTTCTGTCTCACTCCTTTATAGCTGCCAAACTAACTAATAATTTATCAACATTAACATCATGCACACCCACCTTCTGAACTATGTTCCATAACTTTTTGGCTACTTCATTTGCTCCCCATTATTCCTTGTGCTAATTTACTTCAATATCTGACATTGCACTCTCTTTATGGCTTAAATTTAACCCCACATTCTTCCTTTCTGACTTTGACCTCCCCTTCATCCCTCCTTTCTTCAATCTACCACTCAGTCTTTCCCTTCGTTTAGTATTTCCTCCCCTTAAGATACCAAACCCTTCATCCATAATCCCCACTTAAACCTTCACCAATGCATTGTCCCCTCTCTTATTTTCAACCCTCTTCCCTCCTTGATGGTATTTGTTGACATTGACTCGCAATTTATAGGTTCCTATCCAAATTGCATCCAAACTTTTTGCTAACTTCTCTACCTTCATCACCATACCAAAAGTTACAAACCCAAATCTGTAGCCGATTTGATTAGTATTTTTTTATATGAAAACATCCCTCACCAAACCCCATATGGAAAATAAATTCCACATTATGTACGCTCCATATTGTGTTGGAAAATTTGAAAAGTAAAAAGTTGTTGTTTGATCCTGTGTTGCTAATCCCGTTGAAACCACCAATTTGCTTGCTTTTGTCCTTCATGATCTCACAACAGTCCACTTCCCACCCTCCCCTTGTATTTGCAATTTATTAAAAATATTAATGATCAAATGTATACATCTATTCACAAAACTTATATTTGTGAGAGTGAGAGAAGTCGTAAAATGTTTAGAAGGGTATAACATTAATAAAATGTGGATACCAAAAGACCTTATTTCCATTATATAATATAATATTATAGAGTATTGATTATGTATATAGATTAAAGATTGTAGGGTAATTAAGTCTGTTAGATATAAATGTTTTAAGGTAATTTTGTTTGTAAGGTTATAAGGTTGATCTAGAGGAAAAATTTACATTTGGCGAGAGAGAGGTTGTGAGTTTGAATCCCTCATATGAAAAAATAGTTTTTTTTTTAGTTTTCAAATAAGTATAAGGGTAAAATAGGTATTTTAAAAAATGGACATCAAAAGAGGAAATTCCCTTTATTAATAGTATAGATAATATATAATATAAAATATAATGTTAAAGATTATTGATTATATAGATAAATTATAAATAGTAGGGCAATTAAGCATTTTGGATATAAATATTTTAAAGTAACTTTATTTTTTTAAGGTTATAAGATTGATCTAGTGGCCAAGTTTACATTTGAGGAGGGAGAGGTTGTGGGTTTGAATCCCTCCTATGACAAAATAGTTTATTTTTTAATCTTCAAATAGGTATAAGGGCAGAATAAGTATTTTAAAAAATGAAAATCAAAAGGGGGAATTTCCTTTATTAATAGTATAGATAATATATAATATAAAATATAAAATATAATATCATTGATTATACATATAGATTATAAATAGTAGGGCAATTAAGTATGTTGTATATAAATGTTTTAAAATAATTTTGTTCTAAAGTTTATAAGGTTGATCCAGTGGCAAAGTTTACATTAGTGAGGGAGATATTGTAGGTTCGAATCCCTCTTATGGAAAAATAGTTTTATTTTTTAAGTTTCAAATAGGTATAAAGGTAGAATAAGTATTTTAAAAAGTAGACATAAAAAGGAGAATTACCTTTATTAATAGTATAGATAATATATAATATAAAACATAATATTATAGATTATTGATTATACATATTGATTATAGATAGTAGGACAATTAAGTATGTTGGATATAAATATTTTAAATTAATTTTTTTCTTAAGGTTATAAAGTTGATCTAGTTGCAAAATTTACATTTGGCTAGGAAGAGGTTGTGAGTTTGAATCCCTCCTATAACAAAATAGTTTACTTTTTAATCTTTAAATAAGTATAAGGGTAAAATAGGTATTTTGAAGAATGAACATCAAAAGGAGGAATTCTCTTATTAATAGTATAGATAATATAAAATATAACATTATAGAGTATTGATTATACATATAGATTATAGATTATATGGCAATTAAATTTGTTGGATATAAATGTTTTAAAGTGATTTTTTTTAAGATTATAAAGTTGATCTAGTAACAAAATTTACATTTAGTGAGGGAGATGCTGTGAGTTTGAATCTCTCCTATGGCAAAATAATTTTTTTTTAATTTTTAAATAAGTATAAAGGTAAAATAGGTATTTTGAAAAGTAGACATCATAGGGAAAATTGCATTTATTAATAGTATAAATAATATATAATATAAAATATAATATTATAAATTATTGATTATACATATAGATTATTATAGATAATAAACAACTAAGTATGTTGAATACAAATGTTTTAAAGTAATTTTTTTGCTTAAGATTATAAGATTGATCTAGTAACAAAGTTCATATTCGGTGAGGGAGAAGTTGTAGGTTCAAATCTCTCCTACGATAAAATAGTTTATTTTTTAATTTTCAAATAGGTATAAGGGTATAATAGGTATTTTGAAAAGTAGATATCAAAAGAAGAATTCCCTTTATTAATAGTATAGATAATATATAATATAAAATATAATATTATTGATTATACCTTTAGTTTATAGATAATTGGATAATTAAGTATGTTGGATATAAAGGTTTTAAAGTAATTTTGTTTTTAAGATTATAAAGTTGATCTAGTGACAAAGTTTACATTTAGTGATGAAAGATTGCGAGTTTGAATCCCTCCTATGATAAAATAATTTATTTTTTAATTTTTAAATAGGCATAAGAGTAAAATATGTATTTTGAAAAATAAACATCAAAAGAGAGAATTCCCTTTGTTAATAGTATAAATTAATACAATATTAAAAACTATAAATATTTGAAAACATATTTTAATATAATTTAATTTTTATATTTAATATAAGAATTAATTTAATAATATTTAATATTTTAATAAGTTTATTTCTTATCTTTCTAAAAATATAATGTAATTTTTTAAAAATTAATTATGAACTTTATCAATTTAAATTTACCATTTTAATTAATTATATTATATATTTATTTGTATCATGTAAATATTATTGTGTATTCTTCATTTTGCTTTTTAATTTTATTAATAATTATTATTTTAAAATATTATGATGACAATTTAAAACTACCATTATATTGAATTATAATTATTTTTAACTACTTTATAATTTTAATAGTTTTTATATTTTATCATTTTTAAAGCACCCCTACCCTACCCATACAAATTAATGGTATTTATTAAGTCAATTTGGACGGAGGGAATTAAACTGTATCATTTTTGAAAAATTAGGGAAGCCAATTAAATTGTTTAATGATAATAGAAATTAAATAAAATAGATAAATAGTGAGAGATGTGGAGCATCCATTAGCTACAAGTAAGGTTTACGTTCTGGTGGAGTGTTATTTGGTATTTCATGGATATAGTATAGTTTTCGAATGGAGTTACATTGCATGATCCGAGAAGCTCAAGATCCAAGCAATAGCAATTAACCATCTCTTATTATTATTATTATTATCATGAAGGAGACATTCTTTCTTCGGAAAGTGCCTACTCTATTTAATCCCATGTGCCCCTTTCTTCATCAAGAGTCCACCAATTAGCGTACTTTGAAAGTTGACATAACTTACAAGATTGAGCTGCATTCACTCAAAAAACTTGTTTGACTTCCAATCGATTGTTTCGCTCCATTATGTCATATATATGAAAGGAAATTGAAGGTGAGTGAAGCACCTGGTCGATCAGAGAGCTTCAAAGTTCAAAAGAAAAACAATGCTAGCATTTCTATTAATCCCAAAACAAATTAATTGAGGGAGTCAAAAATGAATGAAAACAGGAAGCATTTCTATTAATACATAACAAATGAATAAGCTCGGTATAAATTAATTATAACTATACATAAGCTCTAAAATTCGGTATATATAACAGACATTATATCAGCTTGTTCACAAATTAATAAGCAGCGTACAAATTAAGCCAAAGCTAATGAGTTTGAAAAGAAACCAAATAGAATCAGTGGACTACTCCCAAAATTAATGCAAAGAAAATTATTAACTTATTCAGCGCACGAGGGAACTGAACAATGATTAGGAGGCATGATTAGAAAACTATAAAGCAAGCTGTAACTTCATTTTTCTTTATCAGTATAGAAAAAGCAAGATCAGAAAATTATATATATCGTATCTAATACCAATATTAATATGTTGACCGAGTAAAATTGAGTTATTGCATTAAATAAAATTTAAAGTAGAAAATAGTTGTGGTTAAAAAAAAGAAATTCCATTAAAATATCAGTCAACAAAAAATAATAATTGATAAAATTAGTATATTTGTATTTTCAAGTCTTAAGGGATGAGGAGAAGACTGAGGTTGGAATGATAAACTTTTGTTGTGGGATGTGCTTCTCAGTTCTCATATGTATAAAAGGTGTTGGTAGTTGAAAGAAGAAACTTGAAATGATGCTACCGAGGAGTTTGCTTCCCCAATCCCCCCATTTCAACCGATACCCACATGCCACGTATGTTAAACACCGACACCATGCATTAGCCCGCGGGGCAGTGACACCACCTGGCCTAGCTTACCCCATGCATGCTCATGTGCATGGCCGCATATACATTTCCAAGATCATATTCATATATATCCAAATACCCTCCCACGTGCATTATTTAATTTAAAATAAACTTCACCCCAACACTCAATATATATGTACTTCAATTTAGAAGTTCAAACCTTCATTGCCACACATATATAATTGATTAATTTCTTGAAACCTCCATCCCCCTCTCTCAGCAAGCTAGCTTCACAAACAAAGGCAAAGAGAGAGGGAGAAGTGTTAATATGTGAGTATTGATGGAGAGAGGGTGGAAGGCTGATAGTAGTGTTACTGTTGAGATTTCACCAAATTGTCCAAGGTGTGGTTCTTCCAATACCAAGTTCTGCTACTACAATAACTACAGCTCATCCCAACCACGCTACTTTTGCAAGGGCTGCAGAAGATACTGGACCAAAGGAGGATCCCTCAGAAACGTGCCTGTTGGTGGTGGCTGCCGCAAAAGTAGACGGGGTAAGTGTAACAATAACAACACCTTGAGACAAGCCAATGTTAACGCAGTTGGACATAATATCGATAGCGATATGAGAAGGGCTTCATCTTCAGTGGTGTCAGTGTCTGATGCTCCCAATATTGATCTCGCACAAGTTTATGCAAGTTTTCTCAACCACAAGCCAGACCAAGTGCAAACACTTTGCTGTCCTTTTTCTGATCTCAACACTGATTTTGATTTTGGTCACACTGCTTTCTCTCAAGAACTTGGTCTCACTGATTTTGGTGACGATATCCACATGTACTTTTGCGGGTTCAACTCTATCCAGATGCATACTACAAATACAAATTTTGAGTTGCCACCGTTGCCTGGTGAAGAGGCACAAATCTCTCATGCAGATATGTTGTGGTCCAAATCCAATTCTCATGAAATAATTGCAGATCATGCTTTACAAGCCACCAAACCGCCCCTTTTTGCACCTCAAGCTTATGATGCAGAATTCTTAATGAGCAATTGTTGGAACCACTTCGATTTACCAAGGGATGCTTCTTTTTTCGCTCCTTCATAATATTTTATTCTTATTCAATTTAGTATGTACTGCTTCTTTTGTTTGCCTTGGTATATATATAACTAGGTTGTTGGATCAAGTTGCAGATAAATAGTTTGAATATGTATGCAAATACAGTCTTAATTAGTGCTATATGTATCATAATAATAATCACAAAATCTTCTGTGTTTTGATGAACAGAATTCAATAATCTAGTTCAAAATTTAAAATATTGGTTTTGTAGGCTTCCTTCTCGAGAACTAGTGGGAAAGTCATTTTTCATACAAGAGTGAGACTAGTAAATATAAACTAAACATTGATAGTGTCATGTGCCTACTTGAACAAAATATGTGATTTTTTTCTAAATCTCACATGACCTGCGTGTTGTCATGTAACCACATATAAAGTTCGGAATATTTGTTTCTGCAAACATTATTTTGTTATAAATAGAAAATATATGATTGTTTTTGGGGCTTGTACATTACAAAAATCATGGTAAATAACGCGGTTTTACAATTTCTTTTAAATGTCATAGAAATAAAATTTGACTACAATTTTAGGTGTTCACTTAATCTTATTAGATATAAGTGTTTTTCTTCTAGTATTGAATACTCTTTATTTTGGAGGCATATATGATATGACACATGGGCTTTCAGGAAAAGATGTAAGAAAAATAATCAATTTGAACCTTATTCCAAGTATTATATTTGGATATTTAATAAAATCACCTTTTCTATATTATGGCAATTCTTTAACTGCCATAATCATATTTTGAATTATGGCGCTTAATTTTCACCACCATAATTAATATTTTTTTTATCATTTTAGTTTAATTTGAGAAATAACTGAATCTTTAGTGTCCTACCAACACATATCCTACACATAGATTTCATTTCCATCTCAATGCCTAAAAGTGTGAATGAATAAAAAACACCTCATTAGTCATCTCTTTCTCATTATGAAACTCCCCTCTCTCCCAAAAGAGCAAAACCCTAGCTGCAAGTTCCCCCAACGACGTTGATGCCATCTTTCGCACTAGCCGCCACTGTGTCCACACCACACCAGACCCATCGCACACCTCACACACACACCACACTAGCCCCCAAAAAGCTTCACACCCCTCACCTCACACCAATATCACAAGCGTTGGCACCTTCCACAGCGAACCCATCTGTAAGGGATGAATACAATGTAATGAATGAATGCAAATTCAGAACAATGTAAGGAAGTGTATAAGGATCAATAATAGGAAATTAAAATGGGCATAGAAAGAGAGGCTCAATCATGTTGCCTCAATCTTCATTCTCATGATCGAAACAAAGTATGGATTGTGCAGAAATGCACTTACAACATGGATAACAAAATGGGAGGAAAGAAAGATCCCAAAGAGAGTGGATCACAACAAATTTGCTCCACACCTTCTCTCTATTCTAACTACCTATTAATACTATTCTTTTAGCCAATAGTAGTCCTTCAATTTGGTGTTGGTTATTTTGGGCCTAGAGCATCTCCTTGCCACCAATTCTCCTTCTCCCACGTGTGCCTCATCCTTCTCTTTTGCTAATGTCTCATTTGTACCCTTTTGCATTATTAAAATGCCTGCCCCTTTAAAATTAATCTTATCCTCAAGTTTAAAGCTAGGAAAAGATTGCTACAGGATTTGTGACATCCTCCCATGTAGCTTGGTCATCCCTTAACCCTTTCCATTGCACTAATTTCTGCTGCATTTGTTGTTAGCCCTGAATAATCACCCTTTCCTTTAAGATCTTAGTTGGTTGAATTATTGGTTTCACTTCAACATCTGTAAAGGGTAATGAATATAAGGCTGAGTATACCTCCCTTGCATGCCTTGAGAGTTATGAAACATGAAACACTGAATGTATTTTGGTTGTAGCAGGAAGTAAGAGTTTGTAAGCAACCAAGCCCATTCTTTCAATGATTGGGAATGGTCCAAAGTACTTTAGGATGAGTTTCTAATTTTTTCTAAAGACAAACGAATGTTGTCTATAAGGATATAACTTAACTAGAACCAAATCACCAATCCCAAATTCGCATTGTCTCCTTTTCTGATCTGCATACTTCTTTATATGTGTTTAAGACTTGAGTAAATTTTGTTTCAATTTATTAATTGTGATGTCTCTAGTCAAGAGTTGTTCCTGGACTGAAACAAGATCATCTTGACCAACTACATACTTAGTTAGCTTTGGTGGGTCTCCCCTTTATACTAACTTAAAAAGTGTCTGATGCAACCCTCCCCAAGCCATGGTTGAGCCATATTTAAGGAAGAGATTTCCGCCTAGGATCATCTCTTTAGAGGTCCTCTTGGAGCTTTGAAATGGAGGTGGAAGATTAGAAGGTGGTGGTGATAGTAGGTGCCACTTCTACTAGGTAGGAGATAAGCCTCTAAGGGAGCTAGCCACAAGGGAAGGAACCCTTAATAATAACATGAAGGACTCTCACTCAAGGAGAAATCATGAACACTCTCTCTAAAAGAAGAATAGACTCTCAAATGTAGAGAATGAATATATCTTTCAATTAAAAAAATGATTGTTAAAGGATTACATAGGTGTAGAGCTCTATTTATAGAGCAGACATGAACCATAGGCCTAAGACCATAATGTGAACGTCCAAGTAGCTAATCAAGGGGTTTAGTTGGCTTAATTTAGTGTTAATTTAGCACGTGCTCAATTAACACTAATTTAATCCAACTAAAGATCCAAACATGGCCCTAGTTTTAAGGATCTATGTTCCCTCTAAATTTGAATTTGAATTTTGGAGGGAGATGACATGGCACCTCTAAAATTCAAATTTAAACAAGAAGCAACCAACTAATGCCATGTAGGAAAGAGAAGTTTAGGTGGCGTCTAACAAGAGGGGACAAAGGAGCTCACATGTCTCTTACATGTTTCATGTGTTGGTTAGGAGGGTGTTAGAATGAATTAGGGGTATGGTTGATAGATCCACACGTCCAAACTCAAGCTACATAAGCCCAACTAATTAATACACTCTATAAAGAAACTAATTACACCTCCTAAAGAAAAAAGAACCTATAGGCCAAAATACAAGGCCAAGAATAAAACTAACTACACCCCTAAAATCCTAATGACTTAAGAGTGCTTATACAAGCCTAAAAATGGTCAAATTAATACAATTAAATGGAAGATATCCTAAAATAAGCTATTTGAAGCTTCATCCAAGTCATGCTTCCTTCTTATTGGTCCTAGCTCAAGCCCATGTTAAGGAGGATCACATCAGTGTCATGCCACTACTGTTGTGGAAGAATGTGTTGTACCAAAATTCAACCCAAGGTAGTAATTTAGCCCAGTCCTTAGGAGAGTCATGAGTGAAACATCTAAGATGCATTTCAAGGAATTTGTTAAGAGGCTCAATTTGGCCATCTGATTAGGGGTGGTATGCAATTGTCAAGTTAATTGTGGTTCCACTTAACTTGAACATGTGCTGCCAAAATTAACTTGTGAAAACTTTCTGTCAGACATAATTGTCTTAGGAAACCCATGCAACTTGACTACATTCTTAACAAATATCTCAATCACTTGTTTGCTACACTAATCAATTTTCATAGCAAAGAAATGAACATACTTAGATAATTTGTCAACCACTACAAATTGTGAAACCATTAGAGGGTGGCAGTCTTGTGATAAAGTCCATTGCTAAGTCTTCACAAATTTGCATAGGAATAGGGAAAGGTTGTAATAAGCCAGCTGGTAAGGTAGTCTCACTTTTGGCCTGTTCACAGACCAGGCACTGCCACACAAATTCTTTAATATCTTTTTGCATACCTAGCCAATAGAATTGAGTTGAAATTTTGGTCAAAATTCTAGCCACACTAGCATGTCCACCTACTAAGGAATTATGAAATTCAAAATTTGCTTCACCAGCTCATGTTTATGAGGGATCACCAATTCCAATACAACAATTAATCATGGACTGAGTACTGAGGTTCTGGTGCTTTGTTTTGCAAACATAAATCCTTTATACCTTATAACTGAGGGTCATCTTGAATTGTCTCTTTCAATACATCAAGAATTTTTAATTTTGGTTCTGACCAAGCCATAAAAATTATCTTGACAGGGAATCTACAACCACATTTTCCTTTCCTGGTTTATATTCAATAGAAAAATCATATCCTAAAAACTTATGCAACCATTGTTGTTGCTCTAGACTTTGGATGGCCTGATCAGTGAGAGACTTTAGGCTCTGTTTTAATCACGAATCTATGCCCAAGTAAGTAATGCCTAAATTTAGTAACAACCTTTGTAATTGCATATAATTCTCTTGTATAAGTTGATTATCTTTGCATTCTAGGGGTAAGTTTCTTAGAGAAAAAAAGCTATTGAATGATTTTCTTGACTCAACACCACACCTATTACTACACCTGAAGCATCATTCTCTAGTGTGAACGTCTTTGAAAAGTCAGGTAGTGCCAATACTGGGGCTATGATTTTTGCAACCTTTAAATTCTCAAATGCAGCATTGCCTTGTTCATTTCAATGGAAACTTTATTTCTTGGTCAGGTTAGATAAAGGGACTGTTATGGTAGCATAACCTTTGATAAATTTTCTATAAAACCTCATGAGTCCGAAAAATCCTTTTAACTGCTTCAGATTAGTTAGACAGGGTCAGTTCAAGAAAACTCTAACTTTCTCTTGATCCATTGCTACTTCTTTTCCTGACACCGTATGGCCTAACTAAGCTATTTCCTGTAATCCAAAGCAGCATTTAGAAGATTTGGCATATAACTTATGTAGTTGCAAGATTTTAAGAACCATCCCTAAGTGATGTAAATGGGATGACCAAGTGGGGTTATAGATGAATATATCATTAAAGAAAATTAGGAAAAACTTCCTTAGGTAACATTGAAATATCTCATTCATCAAGCATTGAAAAGTCAAAGGGGCATTTGTTAGCCCAAATGGCATGACAAGCCATTCATAATGGCTTGTGTGTCTTGAAAGTTGTTTTTTGCCTATCTTCCTCATTGACTAGGATTTGGTCATAGTCCGATCATAAGTCCAATTCAAAAAAATATTTTTTTCCATGTAATTCATCAATTAACTCATCCACAGTCAGAATGAGGAAGTTATCCTTAACTATAATGACATTCAAGCTCTATAATTTGTGCAAAATATTCAAGTACCATCCTTCTTTTTTACAAGCATAACTGGAGAGGAAAAGGGGCTCGTGCTAGGAACAATGATTCCTTTCTTGAGCATGTAAACTATCATCACTTGTATTTTATCATTTCTGCTATATGGGTATTTAGAAGGCCTCACTTTCACTAGCCTAGGTCCTTCTACTGGTGGAATATAGTGATTTTGAGATCTATTTGGTGGTAACCCATAGGGCACATAAAAAACTATTCTATAAGTGTATAGCAACCTCTATTTCCATGTTAGATGGTAATTCCAAAAAAAATGATCATGTGGGCTATCAGGAAGGTAAAATTGTAAGGTGAATGATTCAGCAATTGCATGAGTATGTTTCACATGGTTAAATTGAGCACGTTGTAGCAAGGATGGTTTTTCTCCATGTAGAGTATTAAATTGATTTTCCATATAAAATTTCAATGTCAGGTTATTGTAATCAAAGAGGTCTAGTCCAATTGTTGCTAACCAAGATGCACCTAACACTAAATCGGCATTGGAAATTGGTAGCAAGTACACAAGGAGCTTTAGATATAGTCTTGGATTTTCACTTGCAAGTTTTGAATAAAGCCTTCTGCTACCAAGGAGTTCCTATCACCAACCAAGACCTATAAGTTAGGAATTGGTTATATTGGAAGTTTCAAATATTGAGCTATTCTTGGTTGCAAGAAGTTACCTGAGCTTCTACTATCTAGTAGGATTTGAACTTTTACCCTATTAATTGTTCCTTGAAATTTCATTATTCTAAGGCCTGAAGCCCCTTTTAATGCATTATAGGATAAGTGGTGATCTTGAGGCTTTGACTCAATTACTGCTTCAAGTTCTACCATTAGATCAGATTTCAATTTATGGTCTTCCTCCTCTTCACATTACAAGACAAAATATTGCTTGTTAGGACACCTGTGGTTCGGGGAAAATTTATCACTACAAGTGAAACATATGCCTTTTTCCCTTTTTAATTGCATTTTAGAAGTTGTTAGTTTTTTAACATTGGATGGCTTATATTTTGGGGAAGGTAACAATGGGGGTAAACTGATGGATTTTAGAGATTGAGGAGTGGATTGGTTTGTATTTATGGTATGACTTGTATTTGTTGTTTGTGTTTTGGGAGAAAAAAGGTCTCAGTTTTGGGGTGTATTTTTCTTCATATAATTTGGCTAATGAAACATCTATGAGGAGTAATGTTGGTGCTTGGGAAATAACATCCTTTCGGATGTTAGGTTTCAATCCTCCAACAAAGCAATCCAATAGTGCATCTAGACTATTTCCTTGCACCCAATTGGCTAATGTCGTGAACTGCAAATAGTATGCCTGGACAGAAATAGATTGAGTGAGATTAAACAACTGTGCTCTTGAGCACTCATATCGTAAATGACCAAATTCCATTTCCAAAGCACTTGTAAAGGCAATCCAAGAGTGAAATGGATTTTCATGACTCATCATTTGGTACTAGGGAATAACTTCTTTGTCTAGATGAATTGAAGCAATAAGTAAACGTTGATCATCAGGGGTTCGATAATAGCTAAAGAATTGTTTCCCCTTAAAAATCCATTGTAGGACCTCGGTTCCACCAAATATGGGAAAATCAAGTTTAACGCTTCTAACCTAAAATGGTGGATGTGATGCATTGCATTTTTATCTATTTTTAGGTTTTACTTTAATTAGAATTTTATCTATTTTTATGTTATTTAGGTTTAATATTTGCATTTTTAGGTGTTTTTAATTATATTTTTTAATGTGTTATGTTTTTAGTGTTTTTTTTTCTGTTTAGGATATAATTTGCTAAATATGAATGTGCTTTTGGACTGATTGTGAGCATTAGAGTGTAGCTTGGAGCTTCGAGGAAATTCAAAATAAAAAAATGAATTATGAGTTAATTAGTGAAAGATTGTACTGCCTGCAAAAATATACACTCTTTTGTGTAATCAGTTTATGATGCATGCCTCCCTTGATCTTTTTCTAGAGGTTTTCTTCTTTGGTGAAATGGTTTGTGGAGAGGTAAGAAGTGAGGTGGTTTTAGGCGCCACTTAAGGTAAGATAAGCCTAAGAGGGAAAGTTTGCCACAAGGGATGGAACCCTTGATAAAAACCTAAGGAATTCTCAAAGAGAGAAGGGTGGACACTAAGAGAATTTTGGCCAACTCAAGGTTTTTCCATTCAATCAAGTGTAAAAAATACAAGAGTGTGAAGGAGCACCTTTTTATAGAGGGAGCTAACCTCTTGGACAAGTCATGAAGGAAATGAAGGGCTAGGATTAAAAGGAGTCATCCAAGGATTGAAGCCCAAAGTCCAATCAATACCCTCCTTTAGATGAGAATTGGTGCCCAAGCTACCTCATCCAAGGGCCAAGATTACTCCTTTATTAGTTTTGGGTTTTATTTAGCAAAAGAGGGTGTAGTTATCAAACTACCCCCTTATTTCCTAAATAAAGGCCCAAAAGCTAATCTTACCCCTTCTTATTACTAAGACACCTCCTAGAAAATTAAATGGACTAATACATGTCCAAAATAAAATCCTAGGTTCCTAAAATAAAAATTACAAGTAAATAAGTCATGGCTTGCATAACTTGATGGTCATATGGAGGTGAGATCTTCCTCCCTCTACTCTAGCTATGTCTTCTTCTATTCTTCTAGCCATGGCCCTAGTGATAGGGCCCTTGCTTGGGGAGAATGCATCATCTCCTCCCCCTTGGGAAGGATTTGACCTCAAATCTGATAGGTCCTCCTCTTCTTCATCAGTACCTACAAAAGGGATCAAATCACAAACATTAAAGGTAGTACTGACACCATAGTCCTCAGGGAGATCTAATATGTATGCATTGTTGTTCACTCTCTTGAGGACTTGAAAGGGACCATCTCCTCGGGGGCTAAGCTTGGACTTCCTTTAAGTAGGGAAGCGATCCTTCCTCAAATGAAGTCATACCCAATCCCCTTCATTGAAGATAATTTCTTTCCTGCCCTTATTGGCTTTACTAGCATACTCCTTTGAATGATGTTCAATGTTGACCTTTACCCTTTCATGTAATTTTTTAACAAAATCCGCTCTTACTATTCCTTCTTTGTGAACAGAAGGGAAGGGTAAGGGCAAGATATCAAGAGGAGTAAGAGGGTTGAAGCCATAAACAACTTCAAAGGAAGAATGCTTGGTGGTCCTTTGAACCACCCGGTTGTATGCAAACTCAATATGGGGTAGGTATTCATCCCAAGACTTGTGATTTCCTCGAAGAAGTGTCCTAAGCATAGTAGATAGATATCTATTTACTACCTCAGTCTGCCCATCAGTTTGGGGGTGACATGTGGTAGAAAATAAGAGTTTAGTTCCTAGCCTTGCCCACAATGTTTTCCAAAAGTGGCTAAGGAACTTCACATCTCTATCAGAGACTATGGATTGGGGAATTCCATGTAAACGGACAACTTCTTTAAAGAAAAGTCTCGCAATGTTGCTCGCATCATCTATCTTGTGGCATGGTATAAAGTGAGCCATTTTTGAAAATCTATCTACCACTACAAAGATAGAGTCTGCACCTCGTTGGGTTCGAGGCAGGCCAAGGATGAAATCCATACTAATATCCAGCCAAGGTGCAGAAGGAGCAGGTAAGGGTGTGTACAATCCATGAGCCATTGTCTTAGACTTAGCTTGCAAGCAAGCAATGCATCTACGACAATGTCTATAGACGTCTTTCTTCATATAGGGCCAAAAGAATTTTTCTTGTAAAAGCAGAAGAGTTTTGTTAATTCCAAAATGCCCCATGAGCCCACCCTCATGGCTCTCTTTTGTCAACAGATTTCTCATAGATCCTTGGGGTACACAAAGTCTGCTACCTTTGAAAAGGTACCCCTCACTCACAAAGAACCCATTTTGGGTTTTACATGCAAATGTAGAGGCAGTATAAATGGATCCAAAATCCTTATCAGAAAGATACATTTCTCTAATATTATCAAATCCAAGAATCTTTGCACTTAAGGTGGTGTAAAGGGTATGTCTACGAGACAAAGCATCAGCCACCACATTATGTTTTCCTTTCTTGTATTTGATGATATAAGGGAAAGTCTTAAGAAATTCTACCCATTTAGCATGCCTTTTATTAAGCTTGCCTTGACCCTTCAAATACTTAAGTGACTCATGGTCACTATGAATGATGAACTCCTTGGGTACAAGATAATGTTCCCAAGTTTGAAGGGCCCTTATCAAAGAGTAAAACTCTTTATCATAGGTGGGGTAGTTTAAGGCGGCTCCATTTAGTTTTTCACTAAAATAAGCCACGGGATGACCACCTTGTAACAACACAGCTCCCACACCCACTCCCGATGCATCACACTCTAGCTCAAAAGTTTTAGAAAAGTCAGGAAGAGCTAAAACTGGTGCATGGGTCAGTTTCTCTTTGATAAGTTCAAAGGCTTTTTGTTGTTTTTCACCCCAAGGGAAAGGAGTATCCTTCTTCACCAAATCATTGATTGGTGAGAAAAGTGTGGAGAAGTTAGGCATAAAGCGCCTGTAAAAGCTCGCGAGACCATGAAAACTCTTTATCTCAGTCACACTTTTTGGGGTGGGCCATTCTTGGATGGCTTTGATTTTGTCGGGGTCTACTTGAACCCTATTTTTATTAACTATAAAACCTAAGAACACCACACTCTCCACACAAAAATTACATTTTTCAAGATTACCATAGAGTTGGTGTGACCTAAGAATGCAAAAGATGCGCCTAAGATGGCCTACATGTTCATCTAGGCTCTTGCTATACACTAAGATGTCATCAAAATAAACAACACAAAATTTTCCTAAGCAATCCCTAAGGACATGATTCATAAGCCTCATGAAGGTGCTTGGGGCATTGGTAAGCCCAAAGGGCATTACCAACCACTCATACAGCCCAAACTTGGTCTTAAAAGCGGTTTTCCACTCATCACCTTCCTTGATGCGGATTTGGTGATAACCACTCTTAAGATCAATTTTTGAAAATAATTGGGCCCCATGCAATTCATCAAGCATGTCATCAAGCCTAGGGATAGGGTGCCTATATTTGATGGTGATGTTATTGATTGCTCGACAATCAATGCACATCCTCCATTGGCCATTCTTCTTAGGCACCAACAAAACTGGCACAGCACAAGGGCTTAGGCTCTCTTGAACCCAACCCTTCTCCAATAGTTCTTGGACTTGAGATTCAATCTCCTTGGTCTCCATGGGATTAGTCCTATAAGCAGGCCTATTAGGCAGGCTAGCCCCAGGTACCAAGTCTATTTGGTGTTCTATACCCCTAATTGGAGGAAGTCCTTTGGGAACTTCATTAGGGAATATATCACCAAACTCCTTTAAAAGCTCTTGAACCTCTTGAGGTAGGTTCTCAGGTCCAAATTCTATGGCAGTGCTAGAACTAGAAGGGAAAAAAGTGGAGGGGGAATAAATGGGGGATGCCTCTTTGCAAAGGAGGAGATAGAAAGGTCTGTTAGTTAAGGGGGCTTCCTTTAATTCCAATTTTGTCGCAAATAAACTCCCTTTACTAATGACTTTCTTGGAAGGGGCACCAACTTCCAACTCAACCTTTTTACCCCTTTCAAGATTTAGGGGTAAAACTTTGCTTTTTTTTTTCTCCTCATCTCTCTTATGTTTCATGATGAGTTGGTCCTCCGCCACTTGTGAAGGTGTTAGATGACACAACTTAATGCGCTTATCCTTATGAGTGAGGATGATGTTATTGGAATGACCATGGTGTATGGCTTTCTTATCAAATTGCCATGGTCTTCCTAGCAAGATATGGCCAGCTTCCATTGGGACTATGTCACACAGGATCTCATCTTTATAAGACCCAATGGAAATTGGAACCTTGACTTGCTCATTGACCTCCATTTCCCCTTGCTCATTGAGCCATTGAAGCTTGTAAGGCTTAGGGTGGGGAAGTGGGGTCAAGGCTAGCTTTTCCACCAACCTTGAGCTACAACAATTGCAGCATGACCCACTATCCACAATGAGAGAACATATTTTGTCATTCACCTTACAACGAGTGTGGAATATGTTCTCCCTTTGAGATGAGGACACTTTCAAAGGTTGGCTTCCAAGAAGTCTTCTTATCATTAAGAGGTCTCCCTCACATGCATAAGCGGTTTCATCACAATCAGATTGGTATGCATGAACCCCTTCTCCTTCGCTCTCACTAGAGGAGTGTGAGCTAGACTCACTACTATAAACATCTTGGGCCCTCATGATGATGTTTCTCTTAGTAGGGCATTGAGAGGCAATGTGGCCTCTCCCAAGACATTTAAAGTATTTGATACTACTAACTTTCTCGTGAGAGTTAGTAGTAGGGGTTTTTCTCTCTATATGTGATGTTTTATGCTCTTTGAAGTGCTTGGGATGTTCCTCTTTGGGGTAACTCTTGAAAGAGTTCCCCATAGGTTGGTCCCTCTTTACGTAAGGTGGGTTATCCTTTTTAAAAGTTTTCCTTCTAAGTTGATTTTCCACCTTGATGCAAAGTTGAACTAACTCATCAAGGGAATTGTATGAGAAGAGCTCCACCTTATCACGAATTTCGGGGCTCAACCCACACAAAAACCTTGCCATAGTGGTCTTGGGTTCCTCAATGATACCCGCCCTCAAGATAAGAAGTTCCATCTTTTGTCTATACTCTTCTATACTAAGGTTGGTTTGCCTTAGCCTTTGGAGTCTATCCAAAAGATCTCTTTCATACCAAGAGGGAATATGCCTTCTTCTTAGAGCACTTCTAAGATCATTCCAATATCTTATGGAAGGCATATTGGTGCGGATTCTCTCATTGGTTAACCCAACCCACCAATGCATGGCATGCCCTTGGAAGCTAAGGGTTGCCATTGGAACCTTTCTTTCTTCTCTTACCTCATGGCAAGTGAAGAGTTGTTCTACCTTGATTTCCCAATCAAGGTAGGCTTCCACATCTTCCCTCCCATGAAATGGGGGGAGATCAATTTTGGGCTCCCTTGGAGGGGCCCCATTATTATGCATAGATGAATGGGAGTTTCTCCTAGGATGATTGTAGTATTCTTCCTCACTTTCACTCCTATGGGTATGTCTAGATGGGGAACCTAAGACTATCCCTTTCATTTTGTAATTTTCACCATTCCCATGCTTTCTTTTTTCTTCTTCTTTCTCTTTTCTTCTTTCTCTTTCTTTTCTTTCTCTCCTTTCTTCATCTTCTCTCCTTTCTCTTATTCTTCTCTCTTCCTTCTCTCTTTTTTCTCTCTTTTCTTCCTCTCTTTCTTTTATTTTTCTTTTCTCCTTGGACTCTTTTTCTCTCTTTTTTTCTTCTCTTCTCTCTTGTTCTTTTGTCATCCACTCCCTAAAGTCCATGTTTAAGTTTTCTAGAGTGTAATCTTTAGAAATATTTCTTTGGTTTACACTCTTGTTTGATGAATAACTATGAGCACTAGAGTGGGTGTGTGATGTCATTGTGCTTGAATTTCTAGGAGGAAAAAGGTGGCTAAAAAATTTTCACAAACAAATACTCCTCTCTTTTTGTGTTTTCTTGCCTAAAATGGCTTGATGAGTCTTTGGAACTCTTTAGCCTTCTAAGCGCTTTGAATAAGAAAAATAAAGCAAGAATTTTAAAGCAAAAATTCAAAAGAGAAGGGATCTAAAGCGAGCTCTTAAGGTGTTGAAGGAAGTGTACCACTTCTTCCTTCTTCACCTAATTTTCGAGAAACTAAAAAATTGATTAAATTTTATTACAACCAAAGGGAGGGCCTTAAGGGCACTCAAACTCCCAACTACAAAATTAATACACCCAAATTAAAGAAAAAGTAAAGTCTTCAAAAAATGATTCTCCAAATGCTCCTTCAAATCAAAGTCCTCACGGCTAGGTGTATTTCCTTTTGAGGTGATCCCTTAGGCTCTTAGTCCAACCTTCTAAAATATGCTACCCTTGTGGTAAGCTCCTTTTTCAAGCTTTCTCCCAAAAGTGACACTAACACACAAACCAAAGAAACCAAAAGTAGCAAGGGGAGGTGCGAATAGAAACTCAAAAATCAATAAAAGATAACACAATCAAAAGGACACTTAACCAAATGGTAAGAGTATATAAGACAAACTAGAAAGATGATTTAAAAGACAAGCAACAACTAAAAGGTAAACAAAAGAAAGAGAACACACAATGGAATACCTAAGAATGACACTAGATTAAAGAGTAGAAGAACACAAATATCAAGTTCTAGTGTACCAAAAGTAATAAAATTTCTTTTAAGGTTCCAAGTTCAAAGTTGAAGCACTTGCTAATTTTAGGTTAGGTACATCAAATGAATTTTTTTCAAACTTTTTTTTCTTTTGTTTGTTCTCTTTTTTTTTTAATCCTTCGTTGTTTTTTTTGTATTTTATTTTAGACTTTTTTTTCTTGTTTTTTTTTTGAATATTTACTAGATGCACCTAAATTGATTGTGAATTTAGTGCTTGATAAAAAAGAGTTATGCGCTTGGAACAATAAAGAAAATTAAAAGCAACAATTTAGGTACTACTAGAAATGACTTCAAAATGCAAAGTAGCTATAGATGTGTTAATGGTTTAGTAGTTTGGTGTGCCACTGGACTCAAGCTTTGTTAAGTTTTTAGTAATTTGTTAAACACAAATACCAAACTTATAGCTTAAGTGAAAGCACCCACAAACAAGAACTACCTTTACCACACAAATAAGCTACAAATTATACGTATAAGGAAAATAAAGACAAAGGAAATTGAGCAACTATTTTTGAATTTTTTTTTAAGAATATGCTTGAAACTAAAAACACATGAACTTCTAAAGAGACTTAGACATGAGGTATGACCCTCTATGTTGCTCAATTTAAGAAGTTTCAAATTTTTTTTTTGTAAAAACAAAAGAGGCTAAACTTAAAAGGAATTAATAGACAAAATGGAAAACTATAAACATGACTTATAGACAACTACACAAGAGTATAAAAGTGAAAAATAAAAGCTAAAAATAAAGCAAAAACAAGGCAACTAGGTGCAAGGAAACACAAGAATTTGGTCTAAATTTCTTGACCACAAGGTTGTGGAATTCACCACAACGGCATGGATTTTTAGCAAGAAATTCTCAAAACCGAAATTCAAGCAAGAAAGCACCCAACTCAAAGCTTAAGTGGAAATTAATGAATATGGGAGAGACGTAGATGCAAAGAAAAGAACAATATAAATTGCATCAAGCAAAAAATAAATGGTGCAAATAAACTATAACTCAAAACAATAAACTCAAGACATAAATGGAAATGATAAACAACAATGGAAAGCTAGAAAAAATTGCGGAAATTAAAGATAAAATAAAATAGGAAAACGGAAAGAAAAAATAAATGAGATAGGAAGAGAGTTTAGACCTCTAGAACCAATGCTCTAGATACCAAATGATGCATGCCTCCCTTGATCTTTTTCTAGAGGTTTTCTTCTTTGGTGAAATGGTTTGTGGAGAGGTAAGAAGTGAGGTGGTTTTAGGCGCCACTTAAGGTAAGATAAGCCTAAGAGGGAAAGTTTGCCACAAGGGATGGAACCCTTGATAAAAACCTAAGGAATTCTCAAAGAGAGAAGGGTGGACACTAAGAGAATTTTGGTCAACTCAAGGTTTTTCCATTCAATCAAGTGTAAAAAATACAAGAGTGTGAAGGAGCACCTTTTTATAGAGGGAGCTAACCTCTTGGACAAGTCATGAAGGAAATGAAGGGCTAGGATTAAAAGGAGTCATCCAAGGATTGAAGCCCAAAGTCCAATCAATACCCTCCTTTAGATGAGAATTGGTGCCCAAGCTACCTCATCCAAGGGCCAAGATTACTCCTTTATTAGTTTTGGGTTTTATTTAGCAAAAGAGGGTGTAGTTATCAAACTACCCCCTTATTTCCTAAATAAAGGCCCAAAAGCTAATCTTACCCCTTCTTATTACTAAGACACCTCCTAGAAAATTAAATGGACTAATACATGTCCAAAATAAAATCCTAGGTTCCTAAAATAAAATCCTAGGTTCCTAAAATAAAAATTACAAGTAAATAAGTCATGGCTTGCATAACTTGATGGTCATATGGAGGTGAGATCTTCCTCCCTCTACTCTAGCCATGTCTTCTTCTATTCTTCTAGCCATGACCCTAGTGATAGGGCCCTTGCTTGGGGAGAATGCATCAGTTTAATTGCTTTATTGTTATGACCTTTAGGGTTTATACATAAAAAACTTTCATTAGTTTAAATAGAGGGTTTCTATTTGAAACTAGGGGGTTATGAACTTTCTGATCAAAGATGTCATAGAGAGCAAGACTGGGAGCTTCTCTTTTCCTCTTTTCACTTTTTATTTCCGAGTTTGATGAATTTTATTTCCTTGTTTTTTATATAGTCATGAATATGTGTGAGTAGAACTTTTTATTCTGGGATTGGGATTTAACCCTTAACTCTATTGATGATGAATTAAGCATTTATTATTGTTCTTATGTTGGATTTTTTTTATTTCTTCTCTATTGATTTTACCTATGCAATACGCTTGATCACTATTTTTGTAGTAATAGATAATTAGGGAAGGATTGAAACTTAATTATCAAAACTCTAGGGAAGGACCTTAGGAATTAAATCACCAAAGTAGGTTTAACACTTCGATGACTCAATGAATTAATAAAGAAACTTAATGGGTTTAATTGAACATAGCTACCACAATAGTATGAGTCAATTCAATTATATACACCTTCGTACCTTGAAAGAGGATGAAGGTTACCTTATGTTAATTCATCTTCAAAGATAAACAATGAGAGCATAAAAGATAATTAATTTTGATTCAATAGGCAGTCATGGTGTGATACCTCCAATCCTGAAAGTTTTCTAAAATTTGAATTTCAAATACTTGAATTATTTCTTCCTTTATTTTATCATATATTTGGTATATTTAAAATATATTAAAAATCTACATTTTATTTTAGTTATGATTTTCTAGTCTTTAATATTATATTATTTAAAACTGTCATCTTATTTTGATCTTAGAATTCATCTAAATTTTATTTTATATTTTTATTTTTATCAATTATAGAACTTTCATTTTTTATTTAAATTACGTTTAAAAATTAATTAAAATTATAAACAATTATTCATTTCCAAATGCATAGTCCTATGGAACAACAATTATTAGTATTACTTGACGACACTGTACACTTGCATTTTCCACACATCAAGTTTTTGGTGTCGTTGTCGCGGACTGTGTCTCTTGGTTCAGGCATATATTGTTTCCTTATTTAGTTTTATTCATTTCTTTCCTTTTATTTTATTTTTCAATTAATTTTTTTCCTTTGTTTTTGTTTCCTTTCCTCTCTTAGGCTCCAAGTTTTTCTCTCTCTCCCTCTAGATCTATAGACTGTTATTTACTATCCGTTTTTAATTGACTAATTTTTTATTTTTAAATTTATTCCCTTTTATTTTGTCTCCTTATTTAATTTTATTTGATTCCCCTCTTAATTAGTTTTTAATTTATTTGCGTTTTTTTACTGTTACTTCTGAATTTAACAAACTTTAAATTAGTCTATTTTTAATAAATTTTCTGTTACTGTTGAATTAGTTTTAATCTATTTTAATTTTATTTGATTCATATAATTAATTTAATTAACTGTCTTTTTCCTTTTTTTAGATTTCACATTTTTTCTCTCTCTCTCTTCTTTTCTTTAATTTTGCAAGATATTATATAGTGTATGCCAAGATCTCTTGACTTGGAAAACCAATAGAAGGAGACCCTAAATTTGAAAGGACTTTTCATAGAAGGAGAAGAAAATAAAAACAAAATTTTAAGGTCAAGAAACATAATTTAGTCATGGTTGAAGAAGAGGTTAATGCAAATAGGCCTTTTAGAGATTATACATCCACAACCATTTGCAGTTTGCCAAGAGGATACCCGACATTGAAAATGCAAATTTTCAAATTTCTCCCGCACTCCTTCACATGCTAAAGCAGAACCAATTCAATGGGCTACCCTCGGAAGATGTTGTAGATCACATAGAGGGGTTCTTAGAAATTTGTGAGACCTAGAATTTTCAAGAAATCACGCAAGACGCATGGTGCCTATGACTCTTCCCACTTACACTAGTAGTTAAAGTAAAGGCAAGAGTTGTATGTTTGGCAACAACAAAAAAAGTCAAAAGTTTACTAATAGATTACTTGTCTTATCATGACTCTTCTAGTTTCTACAACTATAATGGGAATATCTTTTTATTCATTGAAAATAATCAAGACCAAGTTGAGAAATTAAATGGAAGCTGAATTTTTTATAGATAGTATGAAAGTCTATATTGAAAGGGATATTCCAATAAACTTTAGTTCTGACTCAATTATGTTGGAGTTTACTTAATTACTTTGTCTTTCTTCATGTCAGATAATCTTTGACATTTAATGACATTCTTTTATGATGATTTTATAAAATAGCTAGTGAATGATAGTAATTTTTCTTAGATTTCATTATCATGTATATTTGTTTTGAGCATAGAAAATAAGAAATCATGTTATTTTTTTAATTAAAAGTTTAATTTATATATAAAAATGTTAATTTGTCACTCCTAAATTTTTTATACAAGTAAATGATTTATTGGTTATGTATTTTTTGTTCCAACATGTTTTGACTTTTGCTTTTTTAAATCTTTATTTATTTTTTATTCCGTAAAAAGTTTTCCATTTTAAATATTGTTTTGTATAATTTTGCATTAACATTAAGGACTAAAGTCTACGGCTTTTTACATATTTATGAATTAATTGGAAATTAAAATAAAAATCACAACTAAAGTGAGGAGACTTAGCTAAGGGTTTGTTCTTTTAAATTTGTTGAATATTATATAAAGATGGTGACTTCTTCTAATGTCGTGTAACATTTTTTATTGTTGGTCCCGGCACAGCCACTCCAATTCCTAATACAAAGAGTCATTTCAACATACTTTTCATCACACATTTTATTATAAATTAAAATTTATTAAAAATTATAAAATCATGAAAAATAAATATAAACTAAATAAATTTAGAATAAACTTCTTACCTCTCATCTTAATTTTATAAACTAAATAAATTTAGAGTTTAATTAATATATACGGATAGTATTCTACATTAATATTCAGTCACAACTCGTTGACTTACTCGTTACTACTTTAAAAGTCACATAAATGAAAAATCATGATTAAATGTCGGCGTAAAAATATTTTATATTGATCGTGCATACCAATTAAACTCATAAAGAATTGTGATTAAACGTTAATGTAGAACTCTTTTACACTATTAATACATGTTAATTAAACTCTTAAATTTATTATAGAAATACAAATGATTAGTTTTTGGTCTGTATCCAAAATTTGGGAGCTTGATTAGTTTTTTTTTTGGCACTTTTTATGAGTTTAACACTTTATACATTACTAGTATAGAAAAATTTTATACAGATGGTTAATCATAATTTTTTATTTATATGACTTTTAAAACTTATATTAATCAGTAGAATCAACAAATTTATCATATACAAAAATGATTGTTATTAACTATTAACGTAAAATCTTTTATAATAAATGTATAAATGTTTTTCTCTCTAAATATATTGAATTGTTTTTGTAATTTTCTCTTATGTTGTTATTTACGGGCCTTTATTTTCTCTTACTTAACCATAGTTTGACACATTTTATGTTATGTCTTTGGTTTCAATTAATTATCAATAATTAATATTCACTTTTTAAATATAAAATAAAAATTACAAATGATAATCTAGCCCTTATTTAGACTAGCTAACAACATTATTTTATCAATATAATCCATAAGTTTATAAAAAAGACTAGCCATATTGCATGACTCTTTCTTTTTTATCAATATAATTCATAAGTTTATAAAAAAAGACTAGCCATATTGCAGTATATGTTAATTAATACACTAATTTGATTTTGTATAATTAATCGAAAAGTTGATTACGTAGAAGTAAACTCCAATTATGGCCTCTACTTGGGATATATAGAGAAGGTAGGTTAGTTGAATATTGATTGGAAATTTTAAATAGTACTAGTAAGTTTGTGTAGAACAAGAAGTGTTTGACAATTAAATGGGTCAGCAGAAGGGTACTAATTAATGTTGTTTAAAATTATTTATTGCGGGTTCCCAACACTGAATCCGAATCAACTGTACCAAAAAAATGGTTGGACCGAACCCAACTTGCACCTGGTCACTGATCAATGGCCAACACGAGCTAATAATATTATTGGTCTCTTTTTCTGCTTAATTTGGTCAGAAAATCATTATTCAAATTGTACGTTCTTTCACGTACACGGCTATATTGACCTCCAATGAACAGAATCTGACACTTGGAATTGATTAGTGGTATTCATAAAACCACATACTATTATTTTGTAGCGGCCAGCCTAATTCAGTGTCTTTGTTTTATTTTAGGGGAGAGGGGAGCTATTCAAACTTTGAAACTACTTCAAATTAAAGACAGAGCAACCACCCTACATAAAATATGTGCATCACACCATTCTAGAAAATTAAACTCATTATCTCTCCACAACTAACATGTAGTTTATTCATAAATATCATCTTTATACATAATTTCATATATATAAAAGCAAATTCGTTCATACCTGCTATCAAATTTAATTAACTTATCTTCAATATTTATCTATAATGAAATTTTAACTAAATCAATGTCGGATATAATGATGTATTTTATCTATTATGTTTATTAAATTTTACATAATTTAAATTCTTTTGAGATATATTATTTAATAATAAATATTTACATATTTTAAATATTATATTATAGATTAAAATTAAATTGATTAAGTTTGACACTTAATTTCAACAAATTTTTCGCTCTCTCTATATTATTGATAAATCACATTACCAAAAACTAGGACTAAATTTTGTCATAAACATTAATATCACAAAGTTGAATTTTTCTTGTAACATATAATCTACATTTTACTACCCAAAGATTCATTATCATGACTTGAGAACAACGCAGGACACAGGAGATGCAGAGAAGAATTAATGTTTTTATCAGCAAATAAGTGTTTTTTTCACTCTTTAAGTTTATTGGCTCATTCCCCTATTTTTTTGAGACTATTGTAACTTATAATTACTACGAACGTATATTTTAGGTTTCCTTGTTAATAAAATTTTTTTGCTTATAAAAAATTAAATGTAAAACTAAATTACTAACTTTACATCAATTAAAATATGTTTTTAATTCCTTAGCTTGATTAAAAGTTTTTTAAAACATCTTTTCATAAACCTTATATCATAAATAAAAATTATTAAAATATATTAATTAAGAAATGTTTTAAAGATAGTATCATATTAAATAGAGTTAAAGTAAATAAAATTTATTTATGTACTAAGTACAATAATTTTTTTATTGGTTATAATTGAAGTTACGTTGGAGGAAGTATACACATACACTTTATCTCAATCTTATATTTATATATAGTGTATACTTCTTAAGAGACAATTATCACCATATATCTTAACAATGTATTTTAACAGGAAATTCAAAATGGTAGTTCATTTCATTTAGGAATTTCAAATGTTATGTGAAGAAATATCTTATTTGGATAAAATATTTTAAAAGAATTTGAAATTCTAAGCATTTTGATTAGTTAAAATTGTAGAATTTCAAATTCCTTAAAAAAAGTAAGAATTTGAAATTTTTCATACCTACTCTTCTTTTACTAAAATCGGTTAAGGTTGTTTTTTACTTGACATCGGCTAGGGTGGCAAAACAGGGTGAACCATTTTGACCCGCTTAGCCCGCCAATTTAGTAGGCCAAAGGTAGGGTGGACCGGCCCACCAACCCACCAATATTATATTTTATTTTTTAAAAATTATAATACTTATATAAATTAATAAAATAATTATAATAATTAAAATCTAAAATAAATTATTAAGTAGAATTTATAAAAATAGCTTTGTCAAGAAAATAAATCTTACATATGTTTTTTGTCCTTAAAAGTTCACCAAAAATCACTTTTGTCCCTTGAAATTCAAAAATAATTTTTTAGTCCTAAAATTAATTTATTTTGTATTAAACAGTTCAGGTATATTTGACCGTGTCAGATGTGAAATTGAAGATGAATGGAGTTAGAGTTGAGGAGGAGAGTGAATCAGTACAAAAATTGCTCCTTGTCAGCAATTTTTTAATGGCTTTAATTGGAGAAAAAATACTAAAAGTGAATTAGAGACTATTTTTTTAATTTAAAGACTAAAAGTGATTTTTTGTGAAATTTTAAAGACAAAAAACTTATTTAAGTCAGAAAATAAAATAAACTTTGTCATGAATTTTTTTGTCATTTATTTATATAGAAGCATAATATTGTCAAAAAAATAAAACCAATTATGCAAAGTTTACTTTTTGTGAATTTTCTATTTATTTTTGTAAAAGCATGACTTTTTTGAGAAACTAAAAATTTATTTTAAAATTAAATTTTATATTATTTTTTTAATATTGTTTAATAAAATAAATTTTTATTTTTAGTAGGAATTAAAATATTCTATCCAAACAAGAAATTTAAAATTCAATAAATTTGAATTACTTTATCCAAACAAAACATTTGGAAAATGGGGTCATTTGAATTGAAAGGATTTCAAATTTAATATATTTCAAATTCCTTGCATTTGTAAAATTTTGTATCCAAACACAAGGTAGGAGATTCAGGCACTATTTTATCATGATGTAAATGTCATGGACAATAATAGTTGTGGATCTTACGACTCACCAACTTCACTTGCCTCCATGGGAGACTCCATTTGGGCAGGTTCAATCAATTCAAATTAGCTAATCAATGAGGGTAAGAAAGTGTTTTCTTACTTAGTGCGACCTTGCTTGGTCAACACAAAGTCCCGCATCTTGCTATTAATGTTTTTACGTCTCACAATTATTACAACTCATAGCTAATAAGAGAGAGAATACAACTGTTAGCAAATCAAATCAAATAGATATAACTGACAGCTAATAAGAGAGAGAATACATTCTCTCAAGGGTAGTTACATCTTTTTCCTCCTCCCGATAAAAAATAAAGTCATATTTGTTCTATTTTTTCTAAGACACTTTGATGAATATACCCGTCCTTAGCAAGTACTGCTTTGGTATTAGCAAACTTATACACATAAGGTTGGTCTAGTAGCAAGTCCACATGTGAAAAGAAAGAGAAGAAAAGATCATGAGTTTGAATCTTTTTATTGACAACTTATAAAAAAATTCACCTTAGCTACATGATTGATCATGACTCTTTTTTTTTTTTTCATATGCCTTTGTTTTTGGGATGTTGTATGACTATGAATTGTTTTTTAATTATGTGTTTATTTCTGTGAGTCAATAAGATAGATTTAGAAGTTTCTCACTAACAAATCACACATTAGGGTCCAAAACTTTACATGAGCTAGCGGCTAGTTTGGTCTGTATATGAGTTTGAACATGACATTCACAAATCAGAACTATGGGCTACTAGAGACCTCATTTTCTAGATGATTGTTTTGTTGAAGAAAATAAAAGTTTTGATTGAAAAGAATCCAACGGCGCACTTGCAACCTTGACAAAATTTTCAAAATATAAGAAATTTGGGGATCTTTCTTCCTAAAGTAACACAACTTATCATTCTTCATTCCTAACAACACCACGACTCTTTCACGTAAAAACGAGGGAAATTAATGCGGCTGCCGACCAGTACTCATTCTCTATGTATCCTATATCTCTCTATATTTTTTTAAAATATAAAAACTAATATTTCTTATGTTAAAAAATTTATATAAAAATATTATAAGTTTTAATAATCAATTTTAAATACTAAATAACGGTAAATTTTATTAATATAGTTGTATATTATACTAATATATATATTTAACCATTATTAACCGTATAATAAAATAATATTTTCACAATCAAATGCGAATACGTGAGAATATTAAAAATAAAATAAAACCTTGTCTTACATATGACAGCATTTCTTCCTTAAAAAAAATTAAGAGGCCGTTTACTAAATATTTCCATGAAGAACATTTTTAATATTGGAAGAAGTGATATGATTCGTCAGTAACAAAACTAAAAATTAAAAGACTCTGGGTTTGAATTTTTTTATTAACAAAATTAAAAATTAAATTACTAATATTTATCTATAAAAAAAATTTTAATATTAAAAGAAATAAAATATTATTGTTATGAAACAATTAAACAATGTCTTTGGTGAAGTAAGAAATAAAGTAAAATGAAAATGAAAATAGAAATTTGAAAATATAGTAAATTAAATTGATAAAAAATGAAGTATGAATATTTAATTTAAAATTGAGCAATGATACACATATCCATGCACAGTAATCTACTTTCATTACACACCCTTATTTTATTAGGTTATTTATTTTTATAATATATTTATATTAATTATTTAAATGAATTATAATAAAATATAAAATAAAATAAATGTAAGTAAACGGTACACACTATTTGAAACGTGAGTTTAACTTTTTTTCTTTAAAATTATATGAAAGAATAAAGAAGAAATTTTGATAAAAAAGAGGGGGAGAGAGAGAATAATTTTAAAGGAGAAGTAGAAAGGTAAGAGATTACCATCTTCACCAAATAAAAAGACCTTAAGTTTTTCAAATTAAAATCAGCTGGTTAAATGGAAGTAAATTAATTGACGGATAAAAAGTATTACTTGAAAGAGTAATTTACCCAATTGAGATTAGGCCACGCCATATCGTGTGTGTATATATATATATCATGGAATTTTTCTGTAATTTAGACACGCCACACCATTTGCTTGCTCTAAATTCAACTTTGAGAATTTTAAGCAATATATATATATTTTTAACAAAGCAATTGAATATATGTAAGGAAAATTAAAGGAATCGAAAAGGAGAAATGAAGTCAAAATGGGTATGATTGATTGAGTAACCCTTTTCTGTGTCAGCTTGGCAAAACAAAATTCGAATTAACAATTGTGAGAAAATACAAATCAGAACCTAAGTGGCTACCTTCCTATACCTTTTTTGGGAAAACAATGTATTGATTCCAAACAATTTCTGTACATTAAAATTTGTAAAAGAGGTAGGGTTGAAAATTGTGAATGATTTCATACATAACCCGGGTAAGATGAAAGCAAATTGGCTGGTATGCATGGAGAATTCCTCCAAGCCCTCGCATGCAATTTGAGTATCTCTCGCGCCTTCTCCTTGGCCTTGTTTCCACTATCGACCTGAAGCATCAAGCACAATTTTGCCACCACACCCAGTCTCATCATTTCTTGAACTACATGTGGAGTCGCCGAGAACTTGGAAACCGACTGAAGAATCCTAACAGCTCTATCATTCGCCAATGTGGAAACTCTTAGAATCTTTTTGGAAACAATGGCAAGACCTGCTCCATGGCTCAATAGTTCTGCTCTCCCCTCAGCACACTGGCAAAGTGTCTCCAACAGCACCAACATCATCTCACAAGGCTTTCTATCCTTGCAATCCAGAAGATGCTCTATCAAAACAGGAACGGCTCCTGCTTCCACTGCTTTGATTCTGTTCCTCCCCCATGGAGAGAAATGGATCAGCGTTTGAAGGGTGGCTTTTGTTGTCTTTGTTGATATCTGATCCTTCAAGACTTGTACTAGCTCCACGAATAGGTCTTGTTTTAGATGCAACAATTGCACTGCATCAGCCACTTGGGACATGGATTTCAACAGGAACACAGCATAAGCGCGTGATTCAAAGAACCCCTTTTGCATGACTCTAGTTAAAGACTGAATAAACTCGGCGTTTCTGAAGCCTAAGAGAGACTTCAACCCATGTTCAGATAAATTAAGATTATGAAGCAAGCTCAATGCTTCATCGCTTGCACTTGTTCTCAACTCGAATCCAGATCCTTCATTTGAGTCAGCCTCGTTAGAAGAATCGATTACAATGGAGGCTAGGAACTCAACGGCACCCGAAGCTTCCATGCATCGCTTATTAGTTTCGCTTCCTGAAGCAATGGATTTGAGTCTTCGGAGGCATGGGAGAGGGGAATGAGAAGCGTCTTTGAGAAGCATTGAAATTTGTTTTTTGTTAACGGGGGGTTTTGGGGTTGGGATCCTTTGGATGCCGTGAGAAGCGTTCATGGTACACCACGCTTGGATGAGTCTCCGAAGGGTGTGGTTTGGTGTCAGATCTGTGTAGTCCACCAATTGTTGTTTCGTGACAGGGCATGCGGTGTTTTTCTTCGAAAACAACCACGTTTCGATGCTTTCACGGTCGTATGTGATGCCCGTCGACACCGTCACCGGATCCTTCATTATTTCTAACGAAATGGGGCAGAGAAAGAAGGAGGGAACATCGATCTCGTTGTCCATGCCTTGATGATTAGATCAGAAAAGGACTCCAACTGTTGTGAATGTTTGAAACGTTTAGAAGTTGAGCTTTGAGATTTGAGAGAAATGAGAGGTGTGAGGTGTTGTATATATAGAAAAGTGCGTCTGCCACATGCGGGGAAGTCAAAACACGCAAAAAGTAGAGCCTCCATTTAAGAGAGAGAAAGAGTGTGCGATGACTATTCCAAATTCTTAGCTATTAGTCGTCAACACGCACATGAGACAAACCCAGAACAGAAATAGAGAGTGAAACATTTAATGCACATGCGCAAATGGAAATTATCTACTAGCGCCCACATTCTTTATTGTCTATCTACTTGCTTTTTTTCATCCTTATCTCCAAGAACCTGTGAAGCATATTAATTAATGTATATGCCATCTCTTTTTCATAAAACTAATTCTATTATTTCATCTAAATATAATATTTTAAATATATTTATTATTTTTCTCTCTTATCTTTTTACACATTTATAATAAGATAAAAGTGTTGAAAACGTATACTAAAAAAAATAAAAATTGAAAAATAAAAATTTTTCTGTTATTTTTATTATAATAACTTAAGAATGTGGTTTTTACAATAATATTATATTTATTTTATTTTTTTTTATAAGAAGAATGTTATATTTATTAAATCAATGAAAAAATAATTTAAATTTAATATTAAATATGTATATGGTTGTTAAATATAATATAAAAAAGTTTTGTTAAATTTATCTTATATTTATAATAAATATTGTATTGGTGACATTGTTATATAACACTTGTGTAAACAAATTTTTTATAAAGATTTTTTTTATATAACGCATATGCGGATAAATAATGTATAAATAACATTAATATACAATGTTTATTTAAAATAAGCGTTGTATAAGTATTTTATATTTTCTTATATAACATTGATATAAATAAGTGACATCATATATTTTTTATTTTGGCATAGTAAACACTCTAATTTAGAGTTTAAGCTCTAATCTTCTCCTCTAAATGTAATTTGTATCACAAATTTCTAAGATTCATTTGTATAAAAATTTACTAGACTATATTTTGATAAATGAATTTTAAAATATCATCAAACATAATTGATATGTGTGTATAATTCTTTTTCAATAATATATTTATACATATATTTTCATTGGAAAGTGTGAAAATTAATTTCATAAAAAATAGGGGCTGAATTTTAGTCTTCATCTTTTTAAAAAAAGGGAAAGAGAAACTTGTAATAAACAATCTTTTTGGGATATCCTGAAATAAGTTGAAAAGTTCTCTAATAATTATTTGTTTTAAATAACATAATAAATAATGATTGCTTAAAATATTAGAGATAGAAAATTAAGTAAAAATATTTAATATCTTAGGCATCTTGAAATATTTAAGGCATTATATATATTCTTTTAACGTATTGACTAAAAGTTGAAATTATTTAAGAAATGAATAGAAATTAAGTTGAAATAGATTACAACTTCATATATTTATTAAAGGACGTCGACTAAGAAACGAAAACTACAAATAGTACTTAAAAATAAAATATACTTAACAAAAACTATTTAAAAGGATGCGTGTATAGAATGATTTAGATTAAAGTGCTCTAATTTTTTAGTTTTATTAAATTTTTAAATGAGTTTTATAATTTAATTCAGATTCCCTGTATTTCGTAAGGTCTTTTTGGAATCCTTAGGAGTGGTTATTAAATTTCGTATTAATCATTCTTTAATTATAGAAATATATCGTAAAATATGATATAAGGATTTATTTAACAAATATAATAATTGAACATTTGTTATATATATATTGTATCTTCATTTTTAAATATATCTTATAATTTAACAAAAATTATATTTAATTTTTAAAATATAATTAAAAAATTTTAAATTATGCTAAAAACTTTAAAAGCATAAGACTAGTTTAAGTATACTCAACAACACGGTATATATATATATATATATATATATATATATATATATATATAAAAAATGATATATAAATACCTTATATACTATTACACATTCAGTGAGAGAAGAAAAAAGAGAAAAATATATAAATATAATAAAATTTAAAAAAATCATACATATATACCTCAAATGTTATTACATATCTAGTGAAAAAAAAAATATAAGTATGATAAGATGAGAGAAATAGAAAGAAATAAAAGGTGTTGATAAAATATATAAATGAGAGAGATATATGTGTATCAATATTCTAACATTTATGATGTGATAGAATGAAAAAAATAAAAAATATTGATAAGGTGTATAAATTAAATATATATATATATATATATATATTATTATATATATATAATTCAATAATTTTTTGATCCAAAATGTTTTGCATTGGGCTGCTGGCCGACAAATTAAAGTGTTTATTCCGCCACATACACGTGTAAAGCGTAAATAAAAAATAAAAAATAACGAGAATTTTACTGTTTGAGAGTTGAGACGATGAAGATTCATCACTCTTTCACTGACGTAGACATGGCCGTCGGCGTCGTGTCTAATGTGTGTTATTATTATCTTCTTCATTTGAACTACCTTGCTTAAGTACCACCATACTTTGACTAAGCACGTCTCTTCTTTTCATTTTTTATATTTTAGACTAATAAATTGCATTCTTCTTCTTCTTTAGAAACGTGCATATAATTTTATTTTAAATTATTATAACAGTAAACTATTTAAGCCAATATTTTGAATACAAATTTATTATTAATTTTAACAACTAGATTTTATGAATTAATTTGAATTACATCTTTTGTTCTAGTAATAGAACTCTTCAAATCCTCTCCGGTAGAACCCTTCGGATATTTTCTTTATCACTTCTTGGACTTGAGTTTTCTACACAGTGACCGAACAAGTGGGTACCTGCAAAAGGCATTCCGATGCTCAAGTTAGAGGAGTATTCGGCTTAAGTGTCAGACAGAAAATATATGTTTAACTCTCTATTTTTTCTTGGATACTATTCACCTATTTATAGGGGTGGATTGAGCCTTGTTTAGGTACCTAGAAATTAGGTAATGTGACCGTAATCAAGTTAACGACTAGTAATTGAGTTTTTGTGCTGACTAATCCCGACTTGATTTTTGGTCGTAGTCTTCAGTACCTGGGTCAAGGTCTTTTACCGTGATCGAGGTCCGAGTTTAATGTCGAGACCGAAGTCTTCGATCTTGGTTGAGATCTTCGATCTTGGTCGAGGTCTATCTTGTTCATCTTTAATTAATGAGCTTAATTGATAATGAGTTTGTTCATTATAAATATTAAATAACCTATTAAAGAATATATTCCTATTAGATTCTTCTTAAATTAAATTATATTACCTTTTTTTAAGTGATAGATTATACTATCTTTTAATTTATTTTTATGTTTTCATTTACAATTTAATTGACTTTCATTAGTTTATGTTAACTTATTGAATACATGAGATTTTTTTTAGATGTATAAAAAATAAGACATTTTTTATCAAAATATCTTTTACTATTTTATATATTTTTTCAATAATAAGACCTTTCACATAAATGTGTAACTTTTCGCTCATATCTTGAGAGTTAATAAGCCTTTGGTACTTATGTTTGAACTTCACATTGTTAATGGTGTATGGTATTACGAAAATTTGTGGAGTCAATCTTAAAGCAGTTATAGAATGGGGAATTTTTTGAAATGTTTCAGAGAAAGTGTGTAATTGAAGACAAATCATGCTAAAAAGTCCTATCTTGACTTGTGGGGTCATCATTGTTCCCAAAAAGCAATCAAACATCTAAAAAACCACTAATTAGGGTTTTGACCAATATAGGGTTGACCGATAAGTATTTGAGTGAAGTGTCACTATGTAAAGTGTCGTGTAGTGAATTCTTTAAGATGTTGAATCTAAGGATTTTTACAAATATGAAGTAGAGTTATTCTTGTTTTGTCTTGAGAATAAATTTAATTTCAATTTAGAGTGATTTGGAGGATAAGGAAACCTTAAGAGTTACAAATTGTGCAAAAATCACAATTTTGTGGTTGCAAAATGATGAACATGATTGTGCTTAATTTAGCATGCTCTTGTGTATTTCCCTAACAACATTCACAAGTTTCAAATGCAAAAAACAAGTAGTTAAAGGATTGAATATGAAAAAGTGATTTTCATGAAAGTTATATCTGTAGATGTTAGCTACCTAACATAATTTATTTAACTAAAAAATGAGGTCTAAAACTTAGGTTATGATCAAATTAGTTTCCAAATGTCCAATTATTAAAAATTAGGCAATAAATTTATGTTATCTCCAATTTTTGACATAGTAAACATAAGAATTGTAGATAAATGTATTATATTTGAAACTAGATAAGAATCAATTTGAGAGGGGTAATATAAATATATTATAGTTACACTCTACAAAGATCATAGATGCTTAGTCAAAATAAGTAAGGTAATACCTAAAATCGAGAGAAATGTATTAGTGAACTCCAATAGTAAAATTTATGGAAACATATATTTTTAATATATATATATATATATATATATATATATATATATATATATATATATATATATACACACACACATATATATGAGATGTTGTGCTATATTGCTATGAAAACCTCTGCTTGACCTATATGTTTTTATGCTTTGATATGTGTCATGAGCTGAGTTTAAGTTGTTGTTTAGCTGAGTATAAATTTCAAACTTTTACTTGGTCGTGAAATCTAGGTTGTTTCTAACGGTGCTTAAGTCTAGGTGTTATCTAGCAATGTGCTTATGTTTGTTATTTGTTGCGTGAGAGTTCATGCATTCAATCATCCTTTTGTTAAAGGTATTAGTTATGAATTTGATTAGAAGGGTCTCTATGATCTTCTATCTTAGGCTTGGGGTTTCAAAGTAGTTAAAAGCATCTTATCAACATGTGTGATAAGAGGTACTCACATGCAATAGAAACATATATAAACTTTGGTTGGATTTTGTCTTATCAAAGAGTGGATGTGTTGCTACTCATTGTATGGTAATTTGTGTGTTTCCATGTACTCTCAAGTAACCTCATATATGTGCTTTATGCTAAGAACTACAGTACTGCATGTATGTGTGTGAGTATGAAGATTGAGACTTATGAATTTTTGCCATGTGTATGGAAGGATAACTTCTACTAATCTCAAGGGTATGCATAAGCTAATTATGATGGAAACTTTATGTGCTTTTAGACAAATAAGAATAATTGTGAATAAGAAAAAATAATAAAATATTTATTTAGTGCGAGAAAAGACTATAATTTAAGGAAGAGTTCTGAAACAGACTAAGATTACTTTAAGGTTTGTTGCTCTTAAGTCTTAATATATGACGAATAAATTAGAGTAACATGAAAAGGAGAAGTGGAGTTTAACTATTGGGCTACAAAGGCTCAGATGCCTTTTCAGTAAACCACATTGGGCCAAGGACTATATATGTTAATTATGTTGTTGTTAAGTTGAGCCTTGTTTCAGCCTTTAGGTCTTCTATTTTCCTTAAATAGTTGTCTCCTTTGAGATAACAAAGACAATGAATGAAGACCAATTTATCATTTTGTTGTTGCCTCTTAATTGCTTATTTACTTTGCATCACATTTTTTAATTTTTTTGCCTAACATTAACTAATAATGGATTAGCCAGCTAAGAGATAAATCATGACAAAAAGACATTAGTAATAAAAGTGAAAGTATATCTTGATAAAAATAGGGATTAAGCTTAATCTTAATATATATAAATTCACTTTGGTCTTAACTTAAACTCCAGCAACTTACGTTTTCTCAACTTTAAACTCTCAAAACTTACTTGCCTATTTCTCTTTCCAAGCAATATGTTCAATTTTACCCATTTATTTATTTATGACATTCATTTCTTTTCAGGTTTAAACTTCTAAACCTTACTTCATGTTTGTCTTCTCATGCAATATGTATCATGTAGTCTTTTTCAATGAAATACTCATCAACCTATCTGCAGAATATTAAAAAATGCTTAACAACTTTGAGAGGATTGCTTATAAAAAGAGACTGGAAATCCTATTTGGGAATTCAGATCAAATATCAAGTTGGATATGTTTGGAGATTGTGTTCAAAACCATTATAGATAATATAGCCTCAAAGTTTTCTTTGATTTCAAGCATTCGACCTGAAAAGACATACTGAAAGCGTAATGTTTGTATACTTAGGTTGTGGTCTGTTCTGAAGTTAATATTATTGAAATGATAATACTTTATGAGAAGGTATGTCTATCTCTTCTTTATCGTTATGTTCATTATTTTTTTTAACTACATAGTATGTTTATCATTTTAACAAATTTTTAGTTCATTTTCAATGAAACTTATATATCTTATATACCTTCTACAGAATGGAAAAATTGTCCTATCTATAGAAAAAAGTACATTAATTAATTCCAAAAACTTTTGCTTGAAGGAGTCACATATATGTATTCCAGAATTTGTTGATTTCTCTAAATGATTCAAAGTTGCAAACAACAAAACATAAATTCAAACTTCATTTTCTTGAGGCAACGACTGTGATTTGGTTGAATTTAATGAAATACCAAAGTATCATTTTGATTTTATGGCTTTCTCAGACATCTTAGTTACAACAAAGGAAGACAAGTTAATAACTAATTTTTAATAATTGCATTTTCTTAAACAAAGGAAGACAATGGTTCAGAACTTATTTTCATCCTCATAATTTCATTATTATATATTTTATGATGGATGACTGTCAATTACAATTATCTCAATCAATTAGTCAAATATTAAGTTAGACAATTATTTTAGTATCTAATGAGTTGTAGTAGACAGAAAGAAAGAAAAACAATACATGATTTTACGGAGGATTTTGACGTAATTGAAAATTACTTATAAAATAGTTAAATATTTTTTATATTTTAATGTTTGGTTTATTCAAAAATATATAACTCATTTGACTTATTTCTTATTAGACTGAATTTGGATAAGTTCTTACCCAAGTTATTAAAGTGAAATCTAAACATAGTTGATTTTTCAGTCTTGCTTCAAATGCTACAAGAAAGTTTCCCTATTAAATATCCAACTTTGTTGTGCAAACTGTTGTGAGAGTGTCACTGGTTTTCCAAGGTTTTCCTATAACAACTCCCAAATTAACACATATATTATATTATATATTATTGTTTTAATAATGAAATGTATTTCCAAGTATATGATATATTTGAAGGTTATTGATAATTCTGTGTCAACATCGTTTGTTGTTTTTATGGGATTGTTAAATATTATATTGGTAAAAAGAAGCAACATAATTTGGGAAGAAAACCAATAAGTTAATGTCAAATTAATATCGTGTGACTTTTTATTTGACATATACTAATTTTACATGACATTTTCCAATGCTAACATTCATTATTACCTTTCATTGTATGGTTATATAGGAGTTCAAGTTATCTAATGACTCCCTACCTCCCATTGACTCCAAAAGTTTGTTGGTAAACAATATCTATTCAAAGTACAAATTAAGGATTTTAATATCTATGAAGATCAACAATCTTTCAATGTGAAGAAGATATTAGAGGATAAAGAATTGATTAATTCTTCAGTCTTCATAACATTGAGTTTTTTTTCCTCAAAGACGTCTTGCAGTATCATAAAAAATCTTAAATGTAGATATAATAACAATGTGTCGTTTATTTTATAACTTTTTAATGAAGAAGAGGAGACTAATGGATGTTTTCAACAACATAGCAAAAGAAAATTAGTTCATAATTATTATTTTAATTGTTTAAAAATTAAATAACAAATTATAATAAGAAGTCTTAATATTTTTTAAAGTTAATTATTCTATGTAGATTTCTATTTAAGCTATGGTTCAAATTGTAAGTCTTCTTTTGTTTGATTGTTTGATGTGGAATAAACTCCTATTGGGAAAATGTCCAGCAAGAGGACAATTGTAAAAATTGAATTGAATTTGTTGAAATAATCAATCTTAAGGATTTTGAACTTTCTGCCACTAAAGAGGCAAAGAAGATATGTGTTACAAAAGAACCTATTAAATAAAGTATAATGTTTGAAATTCAAGGGTTTTATCACAATGGAGTTTTAGAACTTTAGTTAAAATTCAAAACTAACTAATTCTTATAGTTACAACATGTTTTCTTTGTAGAAATTTTATATTTCAAGATATTTTGTAATTACAACTCAGTTTTGCTATGCTATGGAAGTTTTTAGCAATTGATTATTGTCTTAAGTTACATATATTTAGATTAAGATATATTAACTAATAATTTTTTATGTAATTTTAATCAATTTAATTAAACTATTTATTTTTTAACAAAACATTGAACTTGATTTCTTAATCTAATGTAACAAAAAATATTATCAATGTAAACAATACACTACAAAGATACATAACACAATAATTTTTTTGTTTGAAATCAACAAATAATTAATTATACATTCAACCATTAAATCTTAGTTGTAATTAGTTAACAACCAAGAATTTGACCATTAAATATTGTAGTATCAAAATTTGAACATCTAATAGACCTTTTGCATTGGAACCAAATAACAAATAATTAATTAATTACAGAAAATTGTTATAGCAATACGATAACAAATGTCATAATTAATGGTAGACAAAGGGAATTGTAATAGCCACCGAACAAACTTGCTAACTTTTTTACCTATCTTATCTTCCAACTTACAACTCTTAAACTTCTTCAAACAATTGTTGAAATTTCTTTCCACTAAATTTCAGTTATAATAAGTTATTAATTATAAATTCCACCATTCTCCAGTAAAGGAGAAATTTATTAGTAATGAAGGGAAGAGCCACATATGGATCACTAATAAATTATAAAATGATATTTAGTAACTTATTAAATATAATTTTAAAAAATAGTTTTTAATCTTTTCTGTTTAAAATTATTAATAATGCTTCAGCTTAAATATGGTTATATTAACCAATTTTAGGTTTATTTCTATTAAATTTTTACTTTCACACAATTGATTTCTTAAATTATCAAAATGTGATTAGCATCAAAATATTTATCGGCATTTTAACACATCAAGAATCGTGTGCAAATATTCCAAAATGTGATTAACTTGAAAATATTGATTTTTATTAAAATTTTACTTTCAAACAATTGGTTTTTTGAATGATTAAAATGTGATTAGCATGAAAAGTTTTACACTATAAATTTAACTTTTTAACTAGATATATGAAGTGTAAAAAGTTTTACACTATCATTCAATCACAATCCTTTATTTATAAAAAATTTGTTGACTTTACCAATTAATATTTTAAAAGGCAAACAAATGAAGAGTAGTGATTGAACGTATGTGTAAAAATTTTATACACTGTCAGTGTATACTAATTAAACTTATATATCACATAAGAAGGATATTCTTATGTGAGAATGATAAGAATATTTTGTAGTCATCCATATTTAAATTAAGGGTTCTGATTAAAACTACTCACTTAAAAATATCACGTTCATCCTCACCATATCACCTCACCAATAAGTAATATTTTTTCAACCATACCACCATCGACACCACCCACCATTGCTGTCGCTACCACTAGTGATGGCAATGACAATGTTGGTGGCGGTGGTAGGGATAATGTAGTGATGGTGGGTGCTAGTGGTGGTAGCAGCAGTAACGTGATGGGGGTGGCAGTGGTGGCAACTGTGATGGTGGTGGCGGTGATGACATTGGTAGTATCTTGGTAGGAGAAAAATGTTATTTGTTGGTGGGGTGATACGGTAGAGAATGCACTTGAAATCTTTAAGTGAATTGTTTTAATATGAACTCTTTATTTAAATTTGGATTGCTACAAAATATTCCTACCATTCTCACATAAGAACAAGGTTATTAAAAATCGAAAGTTTACGTAAACTCGTGAGAATGTAGTAAGCTCGACTCGTAAAATCTTAAGAGTTTACTTCATTAAAAATATGACTATAAATCACATAATAATTGAAAGTTTTGAATATATAATAAGTTTAAATCCACATAATAAATTTAAATTACTCCAAATAAGTAGAAATTAAAATAGAAATAATTAAAATTTCAAAACTTTTTTTAGACATAAGAACAAATTATATTCAAAACACTTAAAATTAGAGTCAACATAGAAAAATATCACCTAAGAAATTTGTTCACGAGTTTACTCCGATTTTACGAGTTTACTCTAATTTTACCGAGTTTACTCCTAGTTTACTACTTTTCCGATTTTACTGCGATTTAACTCGTCTGAGACTTGTAAACTCGTACGATTTTACGAGTTAACTCGCGATTTTGATAACCATGCATAAGAATACTATTCTCATGTGATATACAAGAGAAATGAGATTGTGCATTGTCAGTGTCAAAATACTGACATTCCATCACATCTCTTGTGAATTTGTTGATTTTACCAATTAATATTTTACATATAAATGAATAGTTGTTATTTCATCAGTGTAAAACTATTTTACACTATCAGTATATAATAATTAAATTCTATATATAAATCCAATTTCTTTTGAAACTTAAATTCTGAAAATTTACTTGCATGCTTGTCTTTTAGGGTTTAAACTCTCAAAATTTAGTTACATGTTTCTTTTTCCATGCAATATGTTCTATTTTACACCCATTCATTTATTTCTGACATTTATTTCTTTTCATGTTTAAACTTTGAAAACTTACTTGACTATTTCTCTTATGAAATATATTTCATGTAGTCTTTTTCTTAGGAATACTCATAAGCCAATTTGCAAAGTATTAAAAGACTTCTTAACTTCAGGAACATTGCTTTATAAAAAGAGATTGGAAATACTATTTAAGATCAAATACTTAAATAGAATTGAAAATTATGATACATGATGGAGATGAATGTTGGTCCCAGGGGAAATCTTAAAGGGGTTGAATAGATTCTAAAATATTTTCACAAACTTTTCTATTCAAAAAGCAATATAAAAGTTTTCAAAAATCTCCCCTTTAAAGAAATTTCCAAAATCTACCTTTAATGTTTTCAAAATAGGTTTTCAAATAAAGTTTGAAACAATGTGTGAAATTTAACTCTTTCTAAGATTTGAACCCCAAGCTTGACCAAAACAAGTCCTTCAATAATGATTTCCAAATAACACTTAGTCAAACAACCTCATGAATTCCAAATCCAATCTTTTACGACCTAAAATAATGGGTAATGAAAATACAATATCAAGAATCAATTTTTCAATTAAAGATTCAATCACCCAATCACATTTGCAATTATACAATACCAACAAATCAATTTTGCTTCATAAAAGATTCAAATAAAGTTGCAGCTCTAAAAATCCACTTGCAAAACATTCAAGAAATCAATTCAATTAATCACATAGAGTTTAGGGAAAGAGAGATTTTGCACAGTTGTTTATACTGGTTCGGTCAACCTCCTATATCCAGTTTATACACTTAGTCTTTCGCTAATCTACTTTCCACTAAAACTCTAATACATGAACACCACATATACAAATTTTTACCTAGAAAGATTCAAAACAATAAAAGAAAAAAGGCTTCCTCTTGTACCCCACAAGAGTTTTCTAAACCATAACACATTGTCACTCACAACACCCCGTTGCAAGATTTCACAATAACCTCAAGAACACCTCAAGAGATTATACTTGTGCAAAAAACACAAAGAAAAAGGTATAGAATAATATCACCTGATTTCTGATGAATACCCGAACAATGGAATTCAAGATCACTATTCTTTTTCCCTTTGATCAATCAATTCTTGATTCTTCAAGTCATCAATTTCTAGGTTTTCCTCTTGTATAAAATGGGTTTTTCAGTTGGGAGTTCGCAAGCTTTCTTTTGAAGCTTCTTAAAACTTATGAAAAAACTTTTAAAATTGCTTTTATAAGAGTTGGAAAACAGGATAATCAATTAACCAATCAATTACCTGATTAGATGCTTCAACACAGGCCTAGAAAGCTTGGTCTCAGGTTTAATCAATTAACTTTTTCAAGTAATCGATTATTCTCAAGAGTATAAAACTTGAAACCCAAATTTTAAATAGGGTAATCGATTAACCTTTTATGGTAATTGATTAACCTTTTATGTAATCAATTACCTCCCGAGAAAAATAAGTTTTTATGACTTTTCAACACTTCCACCTTAGGTAATCTATTACCAATTTAAGTAACCGATTACCTATGAGGTAAATCAACACTTAACTTAGTAGATTTGGTTCATTTGCTACTCAAACACATTTTCATGCCTATCCAAATAATCAATATAAGTATCATGCCTATTAAACGTGTTTGGTACCATAAAATGAATTAAATTAACTCTACAAAATAAAAAACTTTAATGACTTAAAAGATGATCCATCATTACTTTCCGATCCTTCAATCTTATCAATTAAACAAAAATACATAACTTTCAATGTTGTTCACAAGGAAGTACTTAGAAATCCATCACAATTTCATCATTTTGATTCAAAATTTCTTTTCAATTCTATTTATAATTAAAATACCTATTTTGAATAAATAATTTACTCTAAAACATGTTAGTACTAAAAACCCCGTGCATCGCATGAGTCCAGTTCCCGTACATAGCAAAAGTTAAAAAGTTTATCAAAGACATTAATAATTGAAAAGAATTAAAAATACCTATATACTTATATTCACATGCATAACTCACACTTTACTTATATATATATAGCTAATAAAGTCAAACATAGAATAAAAATCATTAATGTATAATATTGAAAATAAACAAACATAAAATTAATTCATCAAAACTCAAGTAATAAATTACATTGATCATTGTTCAACAACATTTAGTTTAATTGCATAATATTATATATATATATATATAATATTTATTCTAAAATCAAAGTAAATCCTAATCAAAGTATACCTAAACTAAGAGCATCAAGTTTAGGAAGTAAGTATCCTAAGATCTATGAAATATAGATATTCTAATATGATTAGGTGTTGAAGATAAGATATGTAGAATGAAATATTCAAATATGATAAGGTGGTTGGAGATATGGATCTAGAGAAGATTTAGATAAGATATGGAGAACAAGATATTCAAATATGATGAAGTTATTAGAAATACGAATCTAGGGGAGATTTAGATAAGATATGGAAAACGAGATATTCAAATATGATGAAGTGGTTAGAGATACCAATCTAAGGGAGTTTTAGATTAGTTACGGAGAACAAGATATTCAAATATGATGAGGTTGTTGGAGATATAAATTTTGGGGGAGATTTAGATAATATATGGAGAATAATGGTTATGGGAGTTAACGGTACTCGGTCAGAGTATAATTGTGAAAGTTTAATATATCAATCAACGGTTGACCAAGGGTAGGTAGGTGGGGTAGACTGAAGAGCGACTAGGGGCATAGCCCCCTAACCACGAGTGTCTAAGAGCGAGAAGTAACTTGAAGATTAAATGGTTGGTCGAAGGGTGACTAGGGTACAATATTATATATATATATATATATATATATATATATATATATATATATATATATATATATATTATAAGGGATGTATACAGTGATAAAAAAAGGTTATTACGGGAGAATAAATAATAACCTTAGGATTTTAATCAACAATGTAGATTAAATCACTCATGCGTGCATGTCCCTCACCAAAAAACAATCTCACTTGTTCTTTTTTCCCCCCAAAATAATCTCTAGGATTCCTCATCTCTCTATAATTGTGAAAGTTTAATATATCAATCAACGGTTGACCAAGGGTAGGTAGGTGGGGTAGGCTGAAGAGCGACTAGGGGCATAGCCCCCTAACCACGAGTGCCTAAGAGCGAGAAGTAACTTGAAGATTAAATGGTTGGTCAAAGGGTGACTAGGGTACAATATTATATATATATATATATATTATAAGGGATGTATACAGTGATAAAAAAAGGTTATTACGGGAGAATAAATAATAACCTTAGGATTTTAATCAACAATGTAGATTAAATCACTCATGCGTGCATGTCCCTCACCAAAAAACAATCTCACTTGTTCTTTTTTCCCCCCAAAATAATCTCTAGGATTCCTCATCTCTCTATAATGAAATCTTCAAAATTAAAATTTTTCTACTTCTCTATAATTCTTTTTTATATGCCCAAAGGGAGAGAAGAGAAAGGTATTTTGTATTTTTTCAGGATAATAGCTAATCATCATTTAAGGAAAGGAAAGGTAATTTGTTGATCAAAATGATTGTTTGGTCATCATACAAAAAGGGGAGTTTGTTAGAGATTCTCTCTTAATGCAAAGAAGACCATAGTAGTTTTTACATTGTTTTAGTTTTGATTCCTAAGATGGATGTTAGTAGCTTTATTGCTTGAATGCTTGTGAAACATTACATGCATTCATATAGGTAGTTATTATGATTATTCAAATTAACTAGATATATCTTTAATCTTGATTAATTCTAAACTTGATTTAGTCATGAAAGCATGAATGAGATCATGACCCTTAAAAGTTTTTGAATATATCTCATTGATGTTGCAAGATGTTGCTTAGAATTGCATTGTGAGGTAATTTGATGAGTTAAAGATGCATGGTTACTGTTTTAATATGTTAAACTCCCTCATAATCAATTATTTGCTTTATTTAATTGATTCAGTACTTAAGTTAATCAATTAAATTGATCTTGTTGGCTTAACCTTGTGTAAAGAACGATTTAATATATTAAATTGATCTTGGTTAATCTGGAATTGAGCTTAAAACATTTTAATCGATTGAATGTTTGATTTAATTTGTTAAAACAAAGATGTGAATATTTTATATAAAAGGCAAAAAAAAAAAAAACTGAACTTTCACGACGAATACATATTTCAAAAATCAAATCTAAGAGCGAGTTTTTGAGATTCCAGAGGAGAGAAAAAACTTTTTAACCTTCACAACATAGCTCAAGCAAAGATCCAACAAGAACAATCAATAATAAAAAATACATTCTAATTTCTTTGAACTTTATTGTTGATATACATGTGTTGCATTATTTTATTTGAATTAATTATGTGATATCAATCTTTTTCGTTTTATTTTTTGTGTATTGGATTGCATAAAGGTAATTTAGGTAGATCTCCTTGATTAGTTCAATTCATGCATATGTGTTGCATGGTGTAGAGTCAATTCTTGATAGGTGTTAAGTTTTCCATGTGTGATTCTCATGTGCATGTGAGTTTTGGTGTAAAACTTTATTGATTCTTTTCAATCCAAAACAGGGAGTCTTGAACATTGAAATACTGGATGTAGCCCAGGTTTGTATCCACAATTCTGATTAAATTGTATAATTTGTATTTGATCTGATCTGAATTGTTATTGCGCATTCTTGATAATGTAATTGGTGAAGAGATTAAGTTTATAATCATTCTTAAAATCACTCCTAGCATAAGATTCAACAATATATCTTCAATTTTTTTAAAAATTTGTTTTAAAGATAAAATCAGAAAAAAAAATTTAACAACCAATTCACCCCATCTTGATTGATTGTTACATGTCATTTAAACCTTCTCAATTTGGGTTATATATATTGTGTCACTCATTCTTCTATTGGAAGGAAGAAATGAAATCAATATTTTATCTAGCTTTTAGGGTATTTTCTTAGGGTTAGAGTATTATAAAAATTTTAGCTTTCTATCAAGTGGTTACTTCTTTGTGATAGTCACTTTATGGATGAAACGGAAGAGGGTGCAAAGTTGGGGAAAATATGGGTGGCATGAGGGCTCATGAATGGTAATGTAAAAAAGTTTTACCATGTCATTTAAAATATTGATTGATAAAGTCAATAAATTTAGCATACAAGAAGGGTATGATTGATTATATTGTAAAATTCTTTTATACGGTACATAAATATTAAACTCAATAAAAAAATAGGTATAGAAAGTCTACCGTAACAATTAGGCTATGATTAATTTGAATGTTAATTTTTATGGTACATCATGGACCTAAGTTTTGTAAAAAAAAAAAACAATAATTTCAATTTATTTTAAAAATAATATGTAAACTATTACATAATTATATAATTTTTAAAAAGAATAGTTTAATCCTTTTTAGCTATGGGCTTTGCAACCGCACCTTGAACAGGGCCTAGGGCTACCTTACTTATTAAATCTTGTTAAAATTATATCTTTAAGTGGTTGAAAAAGTAAAATAATAAAACTAGAAAATATATAACAAATTTTCACAATATTAAAAATGAAATTTAACAAGAATTTAAAGAAAAAAAGAAAAAAACATAAAAGTTATAAGCTATAATCTAATGCTTTAAAAAACACTACTTGAAGTAAAGCTAACTTGTTGATCAAACACTCAAACAAGATTTTTAGTCAAGAAAAGAAACTAAAAACTAGTTGAAATATGTGCTAAATATCCTAAAAAAAAATGTCGTGCGATTTAGCAAAGTTAACAAATACTTTTTTAATTTAATTTTTTATTTATTTTTTGTTTATACTTTTAAGTTTGGCTTAAATTAAAAAATTTAATTGAAAGAAAAATATTTTAGAAATTGTATCAATATGGTCAATTTGTTTGAAAATTATTTATACTTAAAACATTAAACTCAATTAATGTTTATAAATGAGAGAAAAAAAAATTAATGAATAAAATATACAAAAAAAAAAAAGTGCACCTCTAGTTGGAGTAGCCTATATATTAAACTATTTATAATTGACTTTGTAATTTAAAAGCAAATATCAAAGATTCAATCCTTTTATTAATAACATTGACTTTGTAATTTAAAAGCAAATATAAAAGATTCAATCCTTTTATTAATAACATATTGATTCGTAACCGAATTTAAAAGTAAAAATCAATGATTCAATCCTTTCAAACTCCAGACTTCCAATATTCTTGTATAGATTATTTTGGTTTTCATCATATTTTTCCTTACAAACTAAGAATGACATATATATTAAATACATAAAATTATTAATATTCAAAATTTTCTCATAAAATTACTATTTACTTAAATTTATATGACATAAATTTATTTTATTTTAAAATTTATGTATTTCTTACTTTTCAATTATAACAATTTTTAAAAATAGCTAAAAAATAATGACTTTTTGAGAAAAAAAGTTTATTCTTTGTTGTATAAAAATACTTTATATTAATATTCTTACAAGTGGAGTAACATTTTCTCTTGTATTTGGAGAGACATCTTGGAAGACACATAAAGTAAGTATTCAACAAATTTTTATAATATAAAATAGCATAATTATTATTTAGGGATACATTAGTTTAAATTAATTAAAGTCAATATAAAATTTATAGTATTATTAATATTATTATTAATATTATTAATAAAGTTTATTTTAGCTCAAATTAATAAATATTATTAATATATTATTATTATCATTTAAATTTATAGTATATTTAAATTAAGGGTTTTGAATATCATAAACTAACATTTTATACTCTCATTCAATAATAGCTAATTGTGTGTAGCTTAATTTATTTATAGTCAAAGTAAACTAGTTGATATAAATAGAGAATTGTAATTAAACACAATGTAAAATATTTTAAACTAATAATATATCACATATTTTTTTAATTAAAATTATTTTAAATTAATATAAATAATAATATAAATTTATAATTAAAATAATTTTATGTTTATTATTTTCTGATTAAAGTTTCAACATATTACAATTATGAATTTCATTTTCATCATTAATAAATTAAATAGTTGTTACGTAATTGATAATAAATATTTCACTAATGTCTATAATTAAATTCTAGGTATAATAATAATTGATAAAAATATTTTAAATTTTAATATATTTTTTTCATTTGAATCCAAAGTAATTTGGTAATAAAATTCAAATTTATTCTAATATTCATTTAATATAAAATTTATATTTACGATTTAAATATATTGTCTTTAAGTTGACTTGGATACTTTATTTTTTGTGTGTGAATACTTGGATATTAGTTATGTTTTAATAATTCTAACTTAAATAAAATATTTCTTTTCATTAAGCACAAAAATGATGATAATAAATATACAACAATTTAATGATATTATATAAGATTATTTGCTTAATATGTTACCATCAATACTAATTTTTTAACAGTCAACACTTTTAGAATTTAGTTTCATAAAAGGCATAATTTATAGATTTTATAAAAGAACGGGATTAAATGTCTACATTCAAAAATAGGGATCAAAACTAGAAAATTTTAAAAAATAAATCAATTACATGTGATTATTTTGAAACAGAAAACCAAAATTGTAAATTCCAAAAATAGGATGACAACAATTGGATTTATCTCTTTAATAAATTTAAATTTCTTGTAATTATTTTTTAAAAATTCAAATATTCTAATTGTTTTATTAACATTATGAATAGTTGATGTTAAATAATTAAGTACAAATTTATTAATGTTAATTTTTAAATTGTCTAAAAATGAAAATATATTTAAAAATTAGTTCATATTTTTTTATTAAATTAATAATTTTAAATAATTATTATTTAAATATTTAATAATAATTTTTACTATCATGTTTTATAAATATATCTAAATAAGATTTTAATTTTTGTGATTTTTACAAAAACTCTTTAACTGATATTTTAATTTAATTATTAATTAAAATGCGAAAAATGGATACAGGTTTGAATACTCAACGCAGTAGATCACATGTATTAAAGTTGTTAGGCATAGATATGATTTTTAAGTAATTAAGTAAAAATTTATTAATATTAATTTTTAAATTTTCTAAAAATGCAAATATATTTAAAATTAGTTCATAATTTTTTATTAAACTAGTAATTTTAAATAATTATTTAAATTATTTAATAATAATTCTAACTATAAAGATCATGTTTTATAAATATATCTAAATAAGATTGTAATTTTTGTGATGTTTTACAAAAACTCTTTAAGTGATATTTTAATTTAATTATTAATTAAAGTGCGAAAAATGGATACAAGTTTGAATACTTAGCGTAGTAGATCACATGTATAAAAGTTGTTTTTTTTTTTTTGAAAGACACATGTATTAAACCTGTTAGCCACAAATATGAATTTTGGGTATGCAGTATAGACCTAAATTATAGTAATGTGACGATTTAACTTTACAAAATTACATAATTATTAATTAAGTGAAAATATTTAATTTAAATTAACGTAGTTAATATATGAATAGTACTCAAATTATTACTAAATGTTAATTTAATATGTAATACACCAATTAGGGATGGTAATGCAATGGGGACGGGTATAAAGAAGGCGGATATGAAATTTTAATCCATATCTCTGTTAAGTATTTTCGAGTTTGGGTATTCTCGCGAGTATCTCGTTATATATTTTTTATAGTTTTTATTTAAATTTACTTATAATTTATTAAATAAATTATATGTTAATTAATTAATTATATTTAGTTTATTAATTATTAAATAAATTATATATTAAATTATTAATTATATTTTAGTTTTAATGATCTACATGAGTATAGATTTATATATAGACATGTGAAATTTTGTTTAACATATAATTATATATAAAATATAGAAGTGGAGATGGGGATGGGACTGAGACTAACCAATCCACACTCGTCCCATCCCCAATTATCTTAGGTAAAGATGGATGCGGGAAAGAGGTAAGAACCAACAATATGGGTTTTCCGTATCAAAATTAGGAAGGGAATGAGGCGGTAATTGTTATCCCTAACATCAATTAATAATTATAATATCCAAATAACCAAATGATGTTAAATACTTTTTTAGTAAAAAATATTTTTATACTTTTAAGTATTTCCATATATATTAAATATAAAAATATATATTTAAAAAGAATTTAAAATTTTAATCTATTGATACTAAATGTAAGAATAAATATATAAAATATATAATCATTCTAAAATTTTAAATTATATTTTTATAAATTAATTTTCAATGATTAAAGAATTATTTATCATTTTTTTATGTTAATTATAAATTCTTGCGTTTTAGTTAAAAATTTAAAAAATAAATATTAATGATATAACCAATCAAAAATTAAAAATTTATTATTTTAATTTATTAGTATATAATTTAAATTATTGATCATCTATAATATTACCATATTTTGTTAAGTTAAATTATTATTTTTACCTATGTTAAAATATTCATTTTAAATTAAATAAACATTACATATTAAATAATAATATAAATTTATAATTTAAATTTAAAATTATGAATAACATTAACTTTATATAATAAATTTACTTTAATAAATTTATTATATATTAAATAACTTATATTTCAGTGATGCATGAGTTATTATATTAGTTAATTTAAATATTTACTCTAAATGTTAAAATTGCTTCAAAAATAGATTTAATAACAAAGATTCAATCAGTTTAATCTACATATTAAATTTAACGAATTTATATAAACATATATAATATTTACTCATGGTTGATTAATCACGATGTCTATTCAATGGTATAGTTCAATTAACAATATACATATTAAGTTTGTAGAGAAAGATCTTGGTTTGAACCTCCAAAATACACTTTTGTGGTTACGGTTGTTGTCAATAAAAAAATCTCTCAAGATATAAAGATTTCTTGAAGCCAATAACTAATAATACTACTATATTTTAATTTTTCTCATTATTTTCATCAACGTTTTTTAATATATAATTGCTTTTAGTAAGGTTCGGAGTAAAGATGTTATAATTTTCTAGGGACTCTATTTTCAGCAATATTTTACATAAGATAGTTATAATAACTAAGGTTCAATTAAGGGTGATTTTTTTTTATAGTTTTCAAATTTATAAAAATATAAAATAGTTTTGGTTTTATGTTTTAAAATATATAAAAATATCTTGTTGTTTTATTTTATTATAAATTTAAAACATTGTTGTCAAATCTTAACCTATTAAGATCCTTTGTCTTGAGAAATCAAAGAACGATATCAAGGACTAGTGATCTGAAGTTGGATGTAACAACCAATGTCTGACTGTTAAAGGTGGTAGTTGGTGATCAACAATTAAAATAAAGGTTGATAACTGATAATCAGAGGTTGTGTTTGATACTCGGAGGTTGAAGATGGTGGTCGATGATTAGAGGTTGGAGGTTTCGATCCGTGACTAAAGGTCAGAGATGACGATTAATGAATGAAGGTCACAGGTGGTGGTTAGTAACAAATGTTCAAAGGTGACTAATGTTTAGATGTGGTAGTTGGTGATTGAAGTTTGAAGGTGGTAGTTTGTAGTTCAAAGGTAGTAGTCATGAATGGATGGTAAGTAGTAACAACAGGTGAGTGATAGATAGTTAAAGTTTAAAGGTAGTAACTTGTGATTGACAGTCATTTAACTAATGGTCAGAGATAACAACCAATAATTAATAGTCAGATGGATGTATAGATATACATATAGATATATACATGCACACTAAAATACGTACATTGTTATCTTTATCATAAAATATAAAATCATATATACTTTGTTATCTTTATCATACAATATAAGATCATTTTATATTAGAGCATGTAATATTTTATTATTTATTTATATATTAACTTTTACTTTTTAATTGTAATGATAATATTGATTCAACTAATTATCATCTAGTATTAAAGAACAATCTTTGTTGAAAACTTTCAACACAGGATGGATATTTTTCAATTTTGTTATTTATTAGTATATTAATTTTTGTTTTATTTTTCTGCGTTTTTTGTCTTGTTAAAAAATTACATGTTTTAAAAATTCATTTGTCAAATATTGTATTTAAACTTAACACATAAGGACAAATATTTACGCTTACAAAATTATATTTTATAATCATTTACTTGTTATATTTGTTATATAAAAAAGACATAATCATGGACGATCTATGATGGTTCTATTAATTTTAACTATTAATATTCTTTTTCTTTTAACCAAGGGAATGGTAAATTTTTTATATGTTATCTTTCTCATAATTTTAAATATTTTTATTTATTTATTTCAAATGACTCCTTAAAAGTTTTTATTTTTTCTTTAAAACCCTTCTAAGAGTTATTCATTTTGGGAGAAAAAACCAATCCTTTCACACTGGGTTTATAATAAGGATGCGGTGGCGAAGGCTGTTAACTTTATGGGTTTGGTATTCGAACAAAGCGAACAATGCCTCGGCCTGTTAGTCCCTGCTCGTTCGTGGTGTCTCTGTTCTCCTCGCTTGGTTCCATTTCAACATCATCTCGTACTTTCAAATTCCTTACGAATCGAAAACAACTAATTGTGTTGTGTTGGATGTCTTCTCTTTCTCTCATGGCTTGGATCCTTCTTGTTGAGGATTTAAGCTTTAGGAATGAGATCTCTTTATATTTTGTTTTTTCTGTGAGCTGCGACTATGGAGGGACAGTTGGCGATGGTGAAGTCATCGCAGAAGTTAAAGGGGTGTTCTTGAAAGAGGGTGATGTCGAGAAAGATCTCAGGTCGGAGGCTGGCGGAGGGATCTTGAGTTCAAGTGTCGAAGACCGGTGGCAATGTGCTCCGCCAACTGGGGCGCGGTGGTGGCAGCAGAGTAAGTGACCATCCATGCATACATTGGGAGATGAGGGGATTGGGACTGATTTGAAATTATACAAATTTATATAAAATTATGAAAATAAGGATATTTACAAAACTTAACACTGTATTTGTTAAAAATAAATAAATTAATACTCACAAAAATTAAATAAGTATAGTAGATTATCCTTATTTTTAATGATTAAAAAAATACAAAATAATGTAAAATTTGAATTCCACAAATCTCATAAAATTTGAATTATACAAAATAATGTTTCCAAACCTTGGCATCAGAGTTGAGACTTGAGCATTTCCCTTGCTTTGTTTTCCAGATACGCGCCATGATGATCACTCTGAACCAACCTACAAAGCTTTGACACAGCTCCAACCTCGACCATCTCCTGAAGCACCACAGGTGTGCCAGAAAACATACACACCAATGAGAGAACAAACACTGCTCTCTCATCCACTGCTTGCGAAACCGTGAACATTCGCTTCGTCAACAAAGCAATGGCACCTTTGTGACTCAGAAACTAAGCTCTTCCCTCAGCGTAAGAGCACAGATGAAACAGTATCTCCATGGTTAGTTCTGCAATTCCCTTTGGTGCCCCAAGCTCAATCTCTATGAGTTCAAAAACTGCACCACTTTCCACCATCATGATTCTGTTTCTTCCCCATTGACAAGCGCTTAACATGACATGAAATGCAGCGTCTATGCCTTCTTTGTTGGTCCCACATCGTAACATGAACACAATTCTTTCAAACATTTCAGGTTTAAGTCTCTTCATTACGCTGGATGTAGCTTTTTGCATGATTGTCCTGAGTAACATCACTGCATGGGACTTCAGGGCAATTGAATTTAAAGGATTTTCCGCCTCATAGCCCAAAACCCACGTTAGGGAATCCATTATTTGATCGTTTTCCGCTAAAAGTTGCTTAATTTCCTCTTCTGGCATATAAAAAAGCTGCAATAAATTAAGGGCTTCTTCTAGACTCTCATCAAATTGACCTTTTCTAAAACAAGTCAACATGAATAGGATCATAGCCTTTGGGACACCAGCCTGTAGAAATAAACACTTGTTACTATTTGTTTCGTTTTGCGATGCTAGCAATTTCAAGTCCTTGATCGTTTTGAGTTGCAAGTTGGGGTCCTTGAGGTCTTTGAGGAGCTTGAGGACTTGAAACTTGTTAAGTGGTGGTTTAGGGGTGGGAATCCTATGAAGACCATTTTGGGTGCACCAAGTTTGGATTAGGCGGAGAAGGGTGTGATTTGACGTTAGATGAGAGTCTTTAGGGAGAGGTTGTCTTGTGACTGGGCATGTTGTGTTTTTGTTGGTGAGTAGAGAGAGTAGCCAGTGCTCAATGTTGTCTGGGTCGTATGTGATGCCTGTTACCGTTGTTATTGGGTCTTTCATTATTTGAAGGGATATAGTGTTGGTAACAAGAAAGCAAAAGGTTGGCAGCTCTTTAAAAAACTTTTTCTTTTTTTGCTTCATTTCAAATGTGCTGATACAAGTATTTATAGGCAAAAAGATTTGCCCCCTAGAGATAAATCAAAAGTTTTGTCTTTTCAAATGCTAGAGACAAATGATGATGCCTATAGGTCTGCTACCTAAAACCATTAATGCTATCTAGGAATACCAAATACTATCTAGGAATATCAAACAACAAAAAATAAAGTTTCTTAATTTAAGTTTTATAACAAATCTCCCCCTTAAACTTAAATACTTTTCCCATTTCTCATTCCCATAAGCCTTTTGCAATTCTCCAGCAATGTGGTAGGCAGTGGCTTGGTGAGTATATCCGTGGCTTGAGCTCGACTTTCAACATGCTCCAGCTTAACTTTTCCTTCTTTGACTTGTTCTCGGATGAAATGAAAGCGGACGTCGATGTGCTTGCTCCTTCCGTGATTGACTCGGTTCTTTGCCAACTCGATCGCCAACTTGTTATCAACTCGGATCACAGTCCCTTCATTTTGGATCACTCCCAAATGCCTTAATAGATTTAAAAGCCAGACTGCATGACACACGCTCCAAGAGGCCGCCACATACTCTGCCTCGCAAGTAGACAGGGTTACAATGGGCTGCTTCTTTGACAGCCAAGTGAAAGCTGTATTTCCAAGTAAGAATACGTAACCCGAAGTACTTTTCCGGTCATCAACATCACCACACCAATCGCTATCTGAGTAACCCACTAGTCGATAGTCATCTGATTTTGAATAGAAAAGACCAAGTGATAGGGTTCCTCGAATATATCTCAGAATTCTCTTCAAGGCCTTCCAATGTGTATAGCTTGGATCCTCCATGAATCTGCTCATTATCCCAACACTCAACATTAAGTCGGGTCTCGTGCTTGTAAGGTACCTTAGACTTCCAATTAAACTTCGATATCTCCCAGAATCAGCTCGTTCTCCTTTATCAAACTTCGAGAGTTTAGTGCCTGGTTGCATTGGAGTAGAAACCGGGTTGCAGTCCTCTATTTTAAACTTCTTTAGAATTTCAAGCGCGTACCTCTCTTGGGATATAAAAATCCCTTCTTCCGATTGCTTCACTTCCAGGCCAAGAAAATATTTCATCAGGCCTAAGTCTGTCATCTCGAACTCTTTTTCCATTACCTCCTTAAACTCCTTAATCAGCTTCATGTTGCTTCCGGTGAATATGAGGTCGTCGACATAGAGAGCAACTACCATCATATCCTTTCTTGATTTCTTTGTGTACAAAGCATGTTCGTACGAACATTGCTCGTACCCAGTTTTCTTGAAATACCTGTCAATTCTCTCATTCCAGGCACGGGGAGCCTGCTTCAGTCCATAGAGGGCCTTTTTCAATCTCAGCACTTTCTTCTCATCCCCTCTCTTCATGTACCCGAGTGGTTGCTCGACGTACACCTCCTCTTTCAGCACTCCATTTAGAAAGGTCGACTTCACATCCATCTGTAGAATTGGCCATTGGTTTTGAGCAGCTAACAATACCAGGAGTCGGATTGACTCCATTCTCATGACAGGAGCAAATACTTCATGGTAGTCTATCCCCTCTTTCTGTCTATAGCCCTTTACCACAAGTCGAGCCTTATAATGCTCAACCTCTCCCTCAACATTCATCTTCTTTTTGTACACCCATTTTACTCCAATGGGTCGAGCTCCTTCAGGAAGATCGATCAATTCCCAAGTCTTGTTGCGTTCAATCACTCCAATCTCCTCATCCATGGCTGTTCTCCACTTCTCTTCTTGGACAACTTTCTCAAAGCTCAAGTCTTTAGAGTCAGCCAGAAGACATACAGCATGAACTTCATTTGTAGTGTCGTATATTTCCTGTAGACTTCTCATCCTGGGCTGTTGTGGCTCAGTTTCTTCATCTGAGGACTCGGTGGTTGTTGTTGTTGAAGGTACAACAATCTCCGAGCTAGTTTCTTTTTTGACTAGGTTACTCCAGCACCACTCCTTCGTTTCCTTCACATGAACATCTCGGCACTACTTTCTTGTTAACAGGATCAAACAATTTATATGCTTTAGAATTTTTATCATACCCGATAAATATGTACTTCTTGCTCCGATCTTCTAATTTTGTCCTGTGCTGACTTGGTACTTGCCCATAGGCCACACTACCGAACACCTTTAGATGAGAGACACTCGGCTTCACACCACTCCAAATCTCCTGAGGCGTCTTTTCGCCTAACTTTGCATGTGGACATCTATTTTGCACATAGACTGCGCATTGCACCACCTCTACCCAAAACTTCTTCGGCATATTCTTCCCTTTCAACATAGATTGAACCATGTCGAGAATGGTTCGGTTCTTTCGTTCTGCTACCCCGTTTTGTTGTGGAGAATATGGAGCCGTCAAGAAACGCTTGATTCCATGTTCCTCACAGTATTTGTTGAACTTGGCAGAAGTGAACTCGCCTCCTTTATCAGATCGGACTGTTTTGGTGACTTTGTTTGTTTCTTTCTCTACCATCACTTTGAACTTCTTGAAAGTTTCAAACACTTCTGACTTCTCCTTCAGAAAGTAAACCCACGTCTTTCTTGAGAAATCATCAATGAAAGAGACGAAATATCTCTTACCACTAAATGATTATGGAGTTATTGGCCTACACAAGTCGGTATGGATCAGTTCGAGCTGCTTCTTTGCTCGGTACTCAGAGCTCCGTGGGAAAGAAGTCCTCGCTTGCTTTTCGATCACACATTCTTCACAGAACCTCTTTTCAAATTCCATTTGGCCAAACCGAGCACCATCTCCTTTTCCACCAACTTAGTCAACCCTCCGAAGTGAAGATGACCGAACCGCAAATGCCACCTCATGGCCTCATCCTCCATATCAAGTTGCATGCATTTATCTTGAACTATTTTCAACTCAAGTTTATACATGCATTTTTTCTTCATTTCTACTTGGGCGATGAGCCTTCCGAGTTTATCCCTCAGTTGTAATTCTCGGTCCTTCATCAGAACCGAGTACCCCTTCTCCATTATTTGTCCCATGCTCAGTATGTTGCTTTTGAGATAAGGTACATAGTATACATCTCTGATCTCTCGGATTCGCCCATTTTCCTGTTGATACCAGATCGTTCCTTGACCTTTGACGGTTACTTTTGATTCATCGCCGAAAGAAACGGATCCAGATTCCACCTTTGAAAGTACTTTGAATAAACTCTCGTCGCCACACATATGGTTACTTGCGCCGGTGTCCAAGTACCAAACCGAATTATTAGAATAGCTCGGTTTGACCTCGGTTTCTGGAATATTTGTCACTAGCAGCAATCCTTCATCTTCTTTCTCGGCAAGAAAGTTTGTTGGCTCTTCATTTTTCTTCTCGGACCTACAATCTTTGGAAATATGGCCCGTCTTTCCACAGTTGTAGCATTTTACCGAGTAGCAATCCTTGGCATAATGCCCATACTTCCCACAGTTATAGCATTCAATGTTGTTTGTGTTTGTCCGACCACCTCGAGTCTGACCTTGACCACCTCGAGTCTGACCTTGACCACCTCGGGCCTGACCTCAGCCACGCCAGTTTTGTTGGCCGACTTGCTCATTTCTTCGTTCTCCTCTTCCTCTACCACCTTGGCTTCTGCCTCTTCCTTGGCCTCTGGTACTTTGAGCAGAAAACACATTATCCTTTTTTATAGTCGCCTTCGCCTGGAGAGCTTGTTCAAGGGACTCCCCCCTCTTGTTTTTTCGTCTCTGCTCATGTGCTTCTAGGGACCCAGCAAGCTCTTCAATGGTGAGTGTTAATAGATCCTTGGACTCCTCTATTGCTCATACGATATTTTCGAATTCATCTCTCAATGACCTCAAAATCTTTTCAACAACTCGGTTTGAAGAAAGAATCTCACCATTCTGATTCAGTTTGTTCACCACGGTCTCCACCCGAGTAATGAACTCGGATACGCTTTCGGACTCGTTCATCCTCATGTTTTCCAGTTCGCGCCTAAGGGTTTGAAGTCGGACCTGCTTTACTCGTTCGTCTCCTTTGTTTTCCCTTTCGAGTGTATCCCATGCTACTTTGGAAGATTTTGCATTTGCTATCTTCTCAAAGCCGGATTCGTCAACAGCTCGGTATAACAGATATAAAGCTGCCTTGTCTTTAGCTCGAACGACCTTCAACGCGTTCAACTGGGCATTTGAATATCCATTTGTGCTCGCTGGTTCCTCATACCCAGTCTCGACCACATCCCAATTATCTTAGGAGCCGAGAAGGGCCTTTATTTGCACCTTCCAGTTGTCATAGTTAACATCTTTCATCAACTTCGGTAGCAGGATGCCATTAGTTAGACCTGCCATTTCTCTCAAGTGTTTACACTCAACTCACACACCTCACAAAACTCTCAGTCGCTCCTCTATCTCTCTGCTAACGCACACCGCGGCGTTCTTTCCTCACAAAACTCTCGGTAGCTCTGATACCAAATTGTTGGCAACAAGAAAGCAAAAGGTTGACAGCTCTTTAAAAAACTCTTTCTTTTTCTGCTTCATTTCAAATGTGCTGATACAAGTATTTATAGGCAAAAAGATTTGCCCCTTCACATGCTGGAGATAAATCAAAAGTTTTGTCTTTTCAAATGCTAGAGACAAATGATGATGCTTATAGGTCTGCCACCTAAAACCATTAATGCTATCTAGGAATACCAAACAACAAGAAATAAAGTTTTTTAATTTAAGTTTTATAATATATAGGACAGATGAAATACTGAGGAACTTCAAGTTCATCCATTATTATATAAAGCGAATCTACTCTTTCAGAATAATATATATATATATATATATATATATATATATATATATATATATATATATATATATATATATATATATATATATATATATATATATATATATATATATGCAAAAATAAGTTGGATATTTATGATTGTTGGGGGAGAAAGAATTTGAACCTGGTACAGAAAATTAATGTCGTTTAATTATATGTGGCTGGATTATGAGTCTGAGTGAGTGGACAAAGCATGTCGCAGACCGCAGAATATTCTTCATTCATTCGGCTTTTATATACTATATGCAAATGAGACTTAAAGTTTATTAAGCCTTGGGATGAAATTTCAAATTAGCACTGTCCTCGATTTTGACTAATATATGGTTTAGGGTTTAGATAAAATTTTATTTTTAATTACAACCTTTAGATATATTTGATTTTTTTTAATTATTAAATGAAGGATATATTTTTAAAAAAACAATTGGAAACCTTTAAAAAAAAAAAAGAAGAAATATAACAAGTAAACAATAATATAGAGTTTAGGATCATGACATTATGTATTTAATAAATGTGACAGAAACATAATAAAAATTAGTTATTATTCCGAATGGAAAATAATTATATTCAAATATTAATAAAAATACAATAAATGTTGACAAATACAGGATAAAATATTTGGGATTTAGGAGTTTGCATTGAGACAACGTGTGTTTTATAATTTGTAGCTTTGCACAACTTGTGATATAAGTTACTTAGTAGTGTAGACCCCAACTGTACGTGTCACACTCATCCAAGTCGCATACAAATTGAAGGAATTTTAGGAGAAAACCATTTCCTGAGTGATCTGAAAAAAATAATCCTCCAATGAAACGAAATATATATGCCTTTACATTAATCTCCAAATTTTAAGGCAAATTCTTTTCAACCAAGTTATTCTCAAGAAGCTCCTTCTAATGTTGGTCTCTCCAGGACGACGAACAAACACAGTCTCAACTTCCATATGTCAATCAGGCCGCCAACCATGCCAGACACAGGCAACCTGTCAACTCTAAGGTCAAACAACATGGCCACATCTTGCAGAATGATCGTGAACTCACCAACAGACATGTTAAACGTATGGGTCTTCAGTTCCAGCACTCAACCAACGTTGAGATCAATGAATGGTTAAGCTGAAAAAAAGTTATGCTTAGCAACCTCACCAAAGTCAGTTGTTACCAAGAATGACTGAAGGTGAGGAAGATGCCCTATTGTTTGGATTTGTAGGGTCTTCCTAATATGTAGCACTTAATCCTCGTCACCATTCTAAACATTTTGTGACACATGCACTGATTGTATGATCAACAACGATAGATCTCTAAGCCCTGAATGGACAAATCGACCTTCAACCAGTTTTTACTAACCTACATAAATAGGTTACCAACTTACCAGTTTGGAGCTAAACTACTTTATTCTGAAAATTTTATGAAACCCACCCCATTTTTAAAATTTTTTATTATTATAACTCTGTAGGGAAAAGTCCTCGTTCTAACGTCTAAGTAAACTTTATTAAAAAAAGAAAAAGCGTCTAAGTAAACTGCTCAGTGGTCAAAGTAAGGAAAATGTAGGCGGAAATTAACAAACCGGGGCCACGCGGAATTGTGGGTACCACAAATACGAGAGCTTGTGTAGTGCATGAGCGCCGGTAGAAAAAACAAAGCACTATTTTATCTGACAAAATATAGATACAATCATTTTAATTTCTAGGATCATACAATAAAATACAATAATTATTAAAAATTAATTAATTTGATTTTTTTATCAAAAATCTAATTTATCATTGTCTATAACTTTTAAGAATTAAAATATATTTCACTCGACAGAAAAACTTTTAATTGAAATAATTACACAGTGGTATCGTATTCCTACTTTTTCTTTCATACTGTTAACTTTTATGCTTTTTCATTTTTTTTTCAGAAATATAAATGCAAGTATATATAACAGAATTAAAAATTATATTTGATATTTGACTCAAAACAAAGAACTTTTACAGTGATATACTTGTATTTGTATTTTTTTATACCTAAAGTTTCATGTCCTATTTCATATATTTTCTTTTAAAAATCTCAATATCAATATCTATAACTTTTCAATATTAAAATAATATTGATCTTGACATAAGGTATTTGTTGTAGGACACAAAGATTATGATGTATTTTTATCGATAAGAAAAAAATTTATATACAAAAAATCCAAAAATGTTAACGTAAAAGTTTTAAGTGAAAAAAATAAAAGCAAAAGTTGATTTCTATAATGTACAGGTACGGGTAAAAAGCCATTATACAGCAGCTAAGTCGTACAGAGATTCGAATGGGATTAAAACGTCATGGGATGCCAAAAGTGGAAAGGGGATATGAATTATGAAAGGAATATTTTATGAGAATGTCTTAAACATGTGACAATGGTTTCAATATATCCAAAAGATAAATATTCTAAATTGGCTTACATAATTATTTTATCTCTCCGATCTCACAAAAAATTACCTAGAAGTCCTTACATAATCTTTTCTAGTTAACACGTTAAATTATTAACAAAGAAAATATTTTTATACTTGATTACCTTTTTCAATTTTAACTTTCTCAATTTTCAATTTCACATTCAGTACAATCAAATACACTTGAACTTATAGATGGACAACCTTAATGCAAAAAACAAATTAATTTTAAGGAATAATTTTATTTTTAAATTTCAAGAACCAAAAGTGATTTTTGATGAAACTTTAAGGACAAAAAACATACTTAAGTCTTTTAAATATTACATGTGAAACGTGTTAGTGATGGGGAAATAACACGAGTTTGTAACAAAGTGTAAACAAAGCAATGAAAATATATTCTCCTAATTTGCAAGAATTTATGAGGAGCAACAACAAAAGTAAACACTAACCCATTACCACTCTCACAAAATAAGACACCAAAATTTTAATATGGAAAACCACTCAAAGCAAAGGTAAAAATCATGGGTCGTCCACAGCAAAGAAATAACTTCACTATTATTAATAAAGAGTACAAAAGAGTCTCAATCAAGTGTCATGATCAATGTCAACACCAACATCAAACAATAAAAGAATAAAGTTTACAAATAAAGAACAAGGAAGATGAAAAACTCAAAAAACACTGTAGTTGTGCAAACTACATATCTCCCTACTCAGATCTTGTTTCAATGATCCGAATAATGAAGAACCATGTATTTCGAACTTGCTATCCAAAAATCAACCTGATCCAATGATGAACGTAGGCAGTTGCGAATTTACTATTGCAATTTTGTGTAAAAACGAGAATAACTTTTTCTTTCAAACAATTGGTGTATTTCTCTTACTAATAATCTTCTCTCTGTATACCCCTCTTCATAATTACTTTCTCCAGTTAGGTTAAATGAGACATTATGTTGATTTCTCAGTTTTGAACATTTTCTCAATATAGGAAAAAAGCATAATACCCAATAAATCTTCCCTTCATAACTATGTGGAGAGAACAGCCAAACCAACGATCTCACAACAAACTTCAAACTTCCCTCTTTGCAGTGCTTTAGTTATTATAGCAGCACCATTATCATCAGTATGAACTCTAACCAACTCCAACAATTTAACATCCAAAACTTCACATATCCAATGATACCTTACATCAATATGTTTGGACCTAGAATAGAAAGTTGAATTCTTATCAAGATGGATAATACTCTGGTTGTCAACGAGTAATGAATAGTTATCTTGCACAAAACCAAGCTCTTGCAAGAATTTCTTCAACCATAGCAACTCCTTGCATGCTTCAATAATTGCAATGAACTCTGCCTTAATAACAGATAAAGTCACACACGTTTGCAACTTACATTGCCAAGTCACAACTCCCCCTGCAAACTTAATCAAATGACTCGATGTAGATGTTTTGGAATTAATATCTCCACCCATATCTGAGTCTGAGTAGCCCATCAAAATAGGCTTATCACCTTCCAAGCAAAACTTCTTATCAATAGTACCATAAAGATAACTCAAAAACTTATTGAATGTACAAACACCGTGAGCAATATCAGGTCTCGTGCATACCATTACATACATCAAACTACCCACTGCAGATGCATAAGGAACTCTCTCCATGTCTAATTTTTCAGCTTCATTTGAATGACTCTATTTTATACTCAGTTTAAAATGGGTCGCAAGAAGAGTGCTTACAGCCATAGCTTTTTCTATTTGGAATCTCTGCAACACCCTTTTAATGTATTGTTCTTGTGACAACCACAACTTTTTTTTCTCTTTGTCACGGATAATTCTTATACCAAGAATCTGCTTAGCAACTCCTAAGTCTTTCATGGAAAATGACTCGTCCAATTGCTTCTTCAACCTATCAATCCTGGAAACATCTTTCCTAACAATAAGCATGTCATCAACATATCTTTCCTAACAATAAGACAATAAAGTCATCATTAGAAAACTTTATAACAAAGACACGATGATCATAAGTAGTCTTCTTGTAGCTTTACTCACACATAAAAGACTCAAACTTCTAATACCACTGCCTCGGAGCTTGCTTTGAACTGTATAGACTCTTTCTCAGTCTACACACATAGCCTTCCTTGCCTTTAACCTAAAAACCATCAATCTCTTCCTCTGAATCACCATGAAGGAAAGCAGTTTTCACATCCATTTGCGCTACCTCTAATTCAGAGTAGCAACCAAACTCAAAATTGTTCTAATGGATGACATCTTTACCACAGGTGAGAAAATCTCATTGAAATCAATACCTTCTCTCTGTCTGAAGCCTTTCACCACTAATTTGGCTTTATACCTTGGAGACACATAATTATTCTCATATTTCACCTTGAATATCCACTTGTTTTCTAATGCCCTCTTGCTTTAGGCAATCTCACCAAGTCATGAGTGTGATTAGCATGCAAGGATTTCATCAAAACACTCACGTTCTCCATCATCGGTCAAAATCACATATTAATCAGAAGAATGCTTGGTAGATGGTTGTCTTTGTATGTTAGACCTTTTGAGTTGGACTTGAGAGGATTCAGGTGCATCATAAACATTCTCATCAGGTGACCTCTCATGTTCCTCTTGATTATCATCAATAGGAAAATCTAATCCACCTCCAAGTTGTAGAAAATCACCAACTTCTTGTTATTCACCATGTTCAACACTATCTTTAACATTGTCAAGATCGTGAATAAGTGATTGCATAGGATTAACCTCTGTCAGATTTCTATCCTTTCCAGGTGTCGTCTTCTCTGCCTTATTAATGTCCTCAATAGTTTAGTCTTCCATGAACTGCACATCATGACTTCTAATAAGCTTCTTCTAAACAAGATCATAAAACCTGTAGCCAAATTCATTTTCATCATAACCAATAACAATGCACTACCTTGTCCTTGCATCTAATTTAGATCTTTCATCCTTTGGAATATGAACAAACACCTTGTAGGTCAAGATACACAAATTATCATAGCTCAGATTCTTCCTAAACCAAATTTTATTTGGCACTTCAATATCCAAATAATAGTAGAAGTGGGATTAATAACATGCACAGTCGTGTACAGTGCCTCACTCCAAAAATGCTTAGGTAATTTAGCATCTGAAAGCACACATCTCACTCTCTCAAGAAATGTCCTAATCATCCTCTCTGCTAAACCATTTAGTTGCGGAGTTTTAGGAGGAGTCTTCTCATGTGCAATACCATACTACTTGCAATAAACATCAAAGGTTCTCCAATACTCACCACCATTGTCAGTACAAATGCATTTCAGTTTCTTACTTGACTCTTTTTCAACCAAAGCATGAAATTATTTAAATTTCTCTAGCACCTAGTCTTTTCTCTGCAATGCATAGACCCATATCTTAATTTTGCATTTTTTAACCTTTGAAGAACATCCTTTTTAGCTAAACAATTAAGCCCCTTTTCACTTATATGACTGAGCCTTTGGTGTTACAAATATGCCTCCATATCTATGACATTCATACTGTCTTTAGCAACCAAATCTTTTTTCCAATACAATCTAAAAATCTTCTCCCCTCTGGCCACAACCAAGTTACCTTTGGTGAGTTTTCACTTTTCAGAACCAAAGTGATTATCATAACCACTATCTTCAAGCAGTTGCATAGAGATTAAATCAAAACGAACATCAGGAGCATGTTTGAATCCTCTAAACAACAACTGCACTCCCATGTTGGTTTGCAGGAAAACATCACCAACAACAATCACCTTAGACACACCATCGTTACCCATTTTCAATACTCCAAAATCACTAGAAGTGTAAGATGTAAAGAACTCCTTCCTTGGTATAACATGCAATACAACACTACTATCAACAATCCACATGCTCTCATATGATACAAGATTAACCAACTCATTGTCACATAGATTAACAAGATCACCACAAGTAGCAGTAGCAACATAGTTATCGTCATCATGATTCTTCTCTTTCTGTTTACCCTTATTATATTTGTTCTCCTTTTCCCACAAAAAATAATATTTTTGTATATGCCTTGTCTTGTGACAGTAATGACATTCCATATTCTTGTATTTGAACTTGGACTTACTCCTGCTCTTCTTTGTACCACCCTTTGGTTCCTTTCTTTAACTTCCTTCCATGTTTTCAATGAAAGTATTTTAGGCTAAGATAAAGAACCCTGTGTCTTCCTTCTCATCTCTTCATTAAAAGTATCATTCTTTTCCGTTTGCAAAGAAACAACATCATTAGGGGTTGAGTTTGTAATAGAAACCTGAAATGTCTCCCAAGACTCGGGTAAAATATTTAGTAACCATAATTCCAAAACTTCATCATCAAATTTGATACCCATTTTGGATAACTGATCTAAGAATCCTTGAAATTCATTCAAGTGATCTAAAATAGAAGAACTTTCCCTATAGTTTAAATTCACCAGACAGTTAAAAAAATACAATTTATTATTTTCTAGTTTAAAAGAATACAATGACCCAATCTTTTCCCACAATGTTCTCGCATGTGTCTCATTAGCAATGTGATTATAAAAACTATCTTCTACAAATATAAAGCCACATATATTTTGGTGTTCAAAATTCTAGTCTTCTTCACACATAGAATCCAACTTCTGAGTAGCGAAAACAAGAATATGTATTTTCTTCACAAATAACAAGTCTTTCATCTTGCCATTCCATAAGTGATAATTAGTGTCATTCAAAGAAAACAATTTTGTATTTGCCTTCATCATTCAAGCAAGTCAAATAGTCCCTAAACCAAAACCAAAACCAAAACCAAAGAGCTTGATACCACTCTAATGGAGGAAACAAGACAGGTTTGTAACAAAATGTAAACAAAGAAGCGAAAATAAATCCTCCTAACTTCCAAAAATGTATCAGGAGCAACAACAAAAATGTAACACTAACCAATTACCACTCTCACAAAATAAGATACCAAGATTTTAACGTGAAAAACCCCTCAAGGAAAGGGTAAAAACCATGATCGTCTAGACCAAAGGAATAACTCCACTATCATCAATAAATAGTAAAAAAGGGTCTCAATTAAGTGTCATGATCAATGTCAACACCAACATCAAACAATAAAGCAATAAAACTTACAAATAGAGAACAAGGTAGATGAAAAGCCTCAAAAACACTATAAGGGTGTGTTTTACAAAAATGTGTCAATCAAGTGTGATGATCTTTTTATAGTGGTTAAAGTATTTTACAATGGGTTAAGTCCACTATAAGGGCGTGACTATATTACAGTGGGATAAACCTACTGTAATACTTGATTTATAGTGGGTGAAAATGATTTTATTAGAACCGTGTTAAGTTTAGCTACTATTGTTGATTTGGAGGTAGAACAAATGAATGTGAAAACTATGTGTGTAGGCTTAGAAAAGGCCTATATGGTTAGAAGCATGTTCTAAGTTAGTGGTACATGAAGTTTGAGTCTGTTGTCTGTGAGTAAGACTATAAGCAGACTATTTCTAACTATTGTGTTTGTTAGAAACTTTTATGATGATGACTTCATATTATCCTGTTATTATATCTTGATAACATGCTTATTGTTGGGAAAAATATTTCCAACATTGACAGGTTAAAGAATCAATTGGGTAAGTCATATGCCATGAAGGACTTGGGAACTGCTAAGTATATTCTTGGTATAAGAATTACATGTGACATAAAGAACAAGAAGTTGTGGTTGTCACAAGCATTACATTAAAAGAGTGAGGTTTTAAATGGAACAAGCGAAGAAGGTAGTTACTCTTCTTACTACTTCTTTTAAATTGAATTCTAAACAGATCATCAAATGAAAATAAGGTATTGGATATACAATGAGTACCTATGCATTTATCGTTGGTAGTTTGATGTACACAATTATGTGCACTAGACTAAATATAGCATATGATGTTGGTACAATTAAAAGATTTTTGTCAACTCTAGGTAGAAATCATTGGAATGAAGTGAAATAGATTTTGAGGTGTCTTTTTGGTACTACTGACGTAAGGCTTTGTTTAATTTGGTGGCGATGATCCAACTTTGGTGGGGTACTTATACTTCGATATGACTGGAGACATTGATTCCAAAAGGTCCACATTAATCTATTTGATTAAATTTGTAGGGGAAATTATGGCTTGACAATCTAAGTTAAAAAAATGTGTAGGTTTTATCTAATATAAAGGAAAAATTCATTGTCATCTTTTTAAGCATGCAAAAACTTGCTATGGTGAAGAAATTTATGCAGAAGCTTAACTTTATTCAAGACACGTAGCAAAGTATGACAATGAATTTTTCTGATTATGACGATATGATGATTAAGACATCATATCATGTCATCACCTTGACACATCATATTATCACTTTTTATCTAGTATCTGTGGATATTCAAAGTGATGATATGACGATTAAGACATTATTAAGAAAGAAATTTGAAGTTTGTGTTGAGATAACTAGTTTAGCGGTAAATTAGTTGGTCGATTATGTTTCACTAAACCTAGTGGATAGGGGTTAAATTAAGGTGTAAGAGAAGCTCATTACTGTGAGGGATACAACAACAAACACTAAGAAACGAAGAAAATCTATTGTAAATCCTGCATACTACTAGACATCCTTTTTTTAGATTGCAATTGCGGATTTGTTCACCATTAGATCAAACTTATTGTTGGACAACATGTTTGTGACTAGTTGAATTTGGTTTTGTCTGGTTTGATAATCAAGACGAGGTTTGTGAAGTGAGAAATACTATTTACAAGTGTTTGCTTAATAATTTGAGTTCTTCTCATCTCCTTATTCTTGTTTGTAAGCATTATTTCTTCGTTAATTGGATTGATTGTAAGCATTATTAGTGCACCCACTTTAGACTTTCTTGTATCCTTTATTGATCATAGTGAATTATTTCTTTAGTCTAGACTATCCGTGCTTTTTACCCTTACATTGAAGAATGTGTGTCTTGTGTTCTTTCTTTGGTTCTAGTTTTGCTTTATATTATGGTGTTCCTTATTGATTCTTGCAAGTTTTAAGGATATTTTTTTTGTCCTTATTGCTATGTTATTTGGTTATTGTATTGACATTTCATTGACTCCGATACTTATAGAATGTTAGTACTTTTTGTTTTCTTTTTTTTTTTTTACAATATATTTTATAGTCAAATTATTCGGTTAGCTGATTATATAAACTTTGTGTGATTTATATAATTTTGGCTAAATCAAGTTTTATCTAAAAAAATATTTATTTTATTTTAAAATAATTCCTATCATTCGATGTCAAATGCCAAGTGATAACAAAGTTAATGTTTCGTTAGGTAGTCATTTCATGTCACTATAAATAATAATATAAAGATGACACTTTTTTTAATAAAATGTTTTTTAAATAGGCTTAATAATCTTTTGGGTCCAAAAAATATCAATTTTTTATTTTAGTTCTTCAATTATTTTTTATTTGTGTCCCATAATATGTTTTTATTTTAAAAGAGTTCTCATGTGTCCAACATTAAAAAATATATGATTAACGTATTACCTTAGTAATTCCACATAATTAAAAATAATAATATAATAATAATATATTTTTCATTTTTTATATTTTTTTCTCTTATTCCTTTTAAAAAAACTTCTAGCCAGATAGTAGAGATATATAATGTTTTATAACAATATATAATCTTTAATTAGAATAAATAAATTGATAATATAAAAGTTTTTATATTATATTATCATCTAAGTCTAAGCATATGTTATGTATAATTTTAGTAAAGTTTTATAATAATTACATGATAAAATTATTAATTTTATAATAAAATAATAACATATGCATTTATCTAACTACATATTATTTTATAAGATAATTTATTGATTTTTATAATAATTGCTCATTAAAAATCATACTAACAGTGGTTTTCGATAAATTGACAATATAATTTTTAGATAATAACATACATAATTATTTTAAAATTCATCTCAATAATTTTTAATTAGTTAATAATATAAAGTTTATTAATAATATAGTTAATTAAATATTTTTTAATACTAAACAACATAAAATTTAGAGTTATCAAAATAAGTCAGACTTAATATACTTATGGCTTAGTAAAATAACTAAGATGGATCGAGGGAATTTAGGTTCATATAAAATTAAACAAATACAAGTTAGTTTGGTAAGCTTATACGGTTAGATTAGGTTGATAGACCTATGTTGAACTGATCTTATTTGGACTTGATATTATTTAAAATTTTATTTTTTTACTTTAAATTTATATAGATTGTGGCAAGAATACAAAATATGAATACTCCTAATGTATTATTATTTTTATTTATTAAAAATAATATTTTTATTTTAAAAAAGCTCACACCTTATTATTGTGTTATTATTTTTGTTTAAGTGAAACCATTGATATAATAAGATATTTAATGTCAGATATTGTTTTAAAACAAAAATATGTTTTGTCGAATAAAATAAAAGGAATTAAAAACTAAATAAAAAATAAATATTGTTTTAAAAATAAAAAAAGTTCGTCAAGCCTATAATTTATTCATGTTTATTATTACGTTAATATTAATTATAAACACCCTACTTATATATCATCATCAGTACTTTGATTTGGTTTGATGATTGTGACAGTTGACATATAACTGTCAATTAATTAATTACATGTAAGTGAAAACCCGTCCAGACATATAAGTATTGTTTTGTAAACTGATCAATATTATTATAAAAATTATCGGATAGATGTTTCTACATTTATTAGTTGGTTGCATAATATTTTTATATTTTTTTCTCACTTTCATTTTCTATTTTCATGCTCTTTCTCTTATTTTTCTTTTCAACTGATACTATATCTTATTTTACCTTAGAAAGAATGAGCCAGAGTTTTTATTAACAATATTAATTATAAATTTAGAGAAGGACAATTAAACCATATTTAAAAGACTAAAGTGAAGGAAAAGTAATAACATGTGAGGCATAAGTATAATGACATTTACTGATTTACATATTTAAAAGAATTAATACCAACTACTACGTGTATCTAAAGAAAAATTAGAATTCATTACTTGATAAAATAACAAATACCAAATAATAATAAAAAATATTATTGGCCACCTAACGATTAAAGTTTTTCAAAGTTTTGTGCCATATAAAATTTTTTAATGGGCAATGATTTTATAACCATCACATGAGAGTAAAAACTCCTTATTTGGACACCCATTAAGACTCAATCCATCATAGAAACATATCATAAAAAACTCAAATAACTAATATTCATAATTAATATATCTATACTCAATTTACATAATTGATATTGATAGTCTAATATTTAATATAATAATTAAACAATATTAATCTACAAATAGTGGTATTTTGAGCCGCCTATCATTTTAGTAGAGTGGGATGATGTTTTGATTTTGCTAGGTTGCTTTGACACATCATGTCTAACATGTCAAAGTCAAAAATTTATTTTTATTTTTAAAAATATATTATTTATATAAATTATTAAGTAGAATTTTTAAAAATTTATTATTTAAGAAAATAAAGTAAAATTTTTCATAACTTTATTTTTTAAAAAAATCATAACTCTGTCAACAAAATAAATGTAATATTGATTTTTGTAGTTTTTCTATTTTTTTTTGTAAAATCATTATTTTGTTAAAAAAAGTATTATTGTCAAAATTAAATTTTATATTATTTAAAAAAAAAAATCAAATTTGATGAGCTAGCATTAATCCACCTAGTGGAGAAGTGGGACAAAGCCTTTAACCTAGCCTAATTATGACAAACCAATCTCGTGCTTATTGTATTTTTGGCAGGTTAAAGACGGATCCAATTAACCAGATACAGTTCAAATTGCTTCAACAACATACACATGCCTAAACCACGCAGGTACGCACTTCCAAAGTAAGTGCACTACATAGTGAGATAGGGGCATTTTGAATCTTTAATAAAAAATATAGGCTTAAGTAAGATTTTTGTTTTTAAAGTTTTATAAAAAATTATTTTTGATTTTTAAAATTAAAAAATATTTTTTTAGTCCTTAAAATTAATTTGTTTTTTGTATTAACGTTGTTTGTTTATAAATTCTGGTGTATTTGGTTGTCTTGAGGTGAAATTGAAGATAGAGGCGTTGAAGAGTAGAGCGATGCGATTCACACGTACAAAAACGTGTTTCCTGTCAATAATTTTTTAGCTGTGTTAATTGAAAGAGAAAGACTAAAAGTGAATCAAAGACTACAAAAATATTTTTGAATTTTAAGGACTAAAAGTGATTTTTTATTAAATGTCAAAGACAAAAAACTTAACTTATGTAAGCCAAAAATATAAAGTATAATTTAGGAATTAGAAAAAAGAAAAAAGACAGGTAGGAATAGAATGAGTGTAGAGAAAAACATCTTAAAAGAAACGATATTTTTAACATACATTCAATTTATGAGATGCAAAAACAATTTTTTTTTGTTGGAAAAGACAAATTTTATTCATTAAGACAAAACATTCACTTGTCACAAGAAATGACAAGTAAGAGTTTGCAAGATACAAGGAAGTAACCAAGACAAAGACATCTTTCAGAATACCAACAACAAAAACAACCAAAATAAATCCCACATAGAACAATAACCCAAAGAACAACAAACTGAAGAGTTCTTTCTAAGAATAAAACATTTCACCCCCTCAATCCTAGTCATGCATAAAGTTGACTGAGAGGACCACTCAAAGAAGGAAACTACTGATATCTTAAACATCTTTTTTCCATACTCAAGATCTTTGTAAAGCCGATTGCCAAACTTCTTTTACATTAAAAGGTTCTTCTTCAAAGACTACTGTGTTTCTTGCAAGCAAGATTACCCGTAGAAAAGCCAACCAAATAACACTAAATACATCAGCTATAGATTTACTAACTATGTTAGGAATACCCAAAAGGTACTAATAACTAGACTCGCACTCATCAGATAACATAGACACATAGCTAAACAATTTATAACAATCCATCCAGACAAGATAATTTGATTTACAAGAGAATAACACATTATTTACAAATTCTGGCTCTAAACCACATTAGATGACATATTTCATCATTAGGCGAGATAATCCTTCTCTTTGCCAATTTGACCTCGGTAGGAATTCTAGTCAATGTTGCCTTCTAAGCGAACGCCACAACCTTAGAGGGAGTCTTCGATTTCCATAGACTTCTAAAGAATGGTGACTTGACCTCACAAGAAACTCCACTCACTAAGCAGTACGCTTCTTTTACGGAATACTCCTCAGAACTACCAACGATACTTCTCCACTCCCAACCATCCTTCAGATCCCTCCTCATAGATATCCCACTCAGCAACTCCTTCACCCACTCAACCTCCCAATTGAATAATACCCTCCTCCAAGTAAGTCTCCATTTGCATCTGTTATTGCACCAACCCCCAACCTCAGAAAAAAGATTTTCTCTTTGATTGGACAAAGCATACAACCTGAAGAACAAGGTTTTAAGATTACCAAACACCCACCCCCCCTTCCCAAAGCTTAAACAAAGACTCATCCTCTACCAAATGTTTTACCTCACTAGAGAACCACTCACCTACCCTTGTTACCGAAGTTACCTCTAGGATATCATTCCACCATTGGGATCCCTTTCCACTTTCCCCCTATCTGATTCCTTTTGATATCATCCCCATATTTGGCCTCCAGGACTTTGATCCATAATACACTACCCCCCTAAGTACCCTCCAGTGCCATTTTACGAGAAGAACCTTATTAAATGCATCCATGTCTTTAATTCCAAGCCCTCCATGACTTTTAGCTTTGCACACCTACTCCCATTTGATCTAAGCTACTTTGTTGCTCTCACCCGAACCACTCTACAAAACATTCATTTGTATTGATTGGATACCATTGGACACCTTCTTCAGAACCCTGTAAAAAGACAAAAAGTAAAGTGGAATGGATGAAAGAGTGGACTTAATCATGGAAATTCGGCCTTCCAAGGAGAATTTGTTTTTGTCTCCACAACATTAGTTTTGCTCTCATTCTATCTAGACTTGACTTCCACATACGCTTACACCTCACATTTGCCCTCACTAGAACTCCTAGATAGGAGAATGACATCTGGAATATCCCACAATTAAGAATCTTGGCAAAAGGCAACAACTCCTGCATCTTCACCCCTACATCTCCTAAACTACTCATGTGAAAATTAATCTTAAGCCTAGAGGCTAGCTCATAGCACTTTAACACACTCTTTGGGATATACACACATTCTTGAGCTTCAACGATATCATAAAAATGGTATCGTCCGCATACGATTAGCTCACAACCTGGATTTCTTTTCCACCTAATTTGATTCCTAATAGCAGATTTTCTGATAGAGCCTTCGTAATCATCCACCAAGCCCCTCTTCTACAATTATGGATAAGAAATGGGCTATGGGTCACCTTGCCTTAAACCTCTTTCCATGCAAAAATCCTGCGTAGCACTTCCATTTACTAGAACTGAAGCTGACCATGACTGAAGACATCTTTGAATCCAGCCGATCTACTTTTTTATGAACCCGAAATGTTTAAGCATATAAAGAAAGAAAGACCACATGTATCATAGCCAATACAATAACAAAAAGCCTAATTCTTTAACCTTAATTCAATAAGGCTAATTTTTTATAACAATACAACAATCGTATGACCAAATTCATGGCAACACTTTACTTTCAATGAATCCCATTTCGTAACAAAAATGCAATAATTATGTTGTCAGTAACCGGTAAGCCTAATTTCGTGACAACATTACAACAATATAGCAAGAAGAAATCACTAAATAAAAAAAAATCAATAAGAAAAAGTGAATCACAAATTGATCCAAGGTAGAACAAGGGAATTGCTTCTTGCACTTTTCTTGAATGCTTTATTTACCTTATGGATTGATCAATCCAAAATGTAAGAAGTGTAACTAATCCGAAGTATAAATCCAGAAATAAAAATGATGCAGAAAGAAATTTAAATCTGAAGAAAGCAATTGTTGTAGAACAAACAATGTGAGTTGCGGTATTTCACAAAGAGAAGTTTGGCGACAAGGGTTAGCTAGTTGGACAACAGGACAAGACAAATATATTTGAGTGACCAAGTGATTATGACAATAGCTAACATAGGAGGCTAGAGCAAATCATATAAAGGTAAAAGGAAAAAACAATAAACAATATGAATGAGAAAGTGTTATTAGAAAAGATAGAAATGTGATTTATGTTTGGAATGTGAAAGACTCTTTTTAGTTATGTTTTTTATTCTATTTTTCAGCAGATACATTTTGTGTTTTTTATTAATTTTAATAATATTCTCTTAGTTTATAAGAGATAGAGGGCAGAGGCCTTCAATCTTACAAGTGATTTTAGTCCGATCTTATGTTCATTAAAATTGTAAAATTAGAAAAATTAAAATTATGAAAAAATAAAAAATTAAAATTGCAAAATAAATAAACTAAAATTATGAATTTTTAAATAGAGAACCAAAATCACAATTTAACATTTAAATTATTTACAATGTTTAATATATATATGAAATATGAATCATAATAACTTCATTAATAGTGTGGTCCTGCTTTATCTTTGACCGATTTTGAAGGGGACAATATATGTTGTTGGTTCTCGTCTCGTCTCTGTCCTCATTTAAGATAATCAGAGATGAGGATGGATATGAGTTTGTTAGTCTTTGCTCCATCCCACCTCGTTTCTATATTTTACATATAAGTATATGTTAAACAAAATCTTACATGTCTGTGTGTAAATTTATACTCCTGTGAATAATTAAAATTAAAATATAATTAATAAATTAATATATAATTTATTTAACAATTAATAAATTAAATATAATTAATAAATTAACATAATTATAAATAAATTTAAATATAAATAATAAAAAATAATATAACGAAGTACCTGCAAAGATACCTGAATCCGAAAACATCCAATGAATAAGACCAAGGATTAAAATTTCATAACCACCTTTTTTATACTCGTCTCACACTTGCTGAGGACGAGGATAGGGAGGGCAAACGCACCCTCGTTGTTATTATTATCTACTTTAAAATGATAAAATAAATAATCAAAAGAAGATTACCTATAATTATTTTATACTTACACATGCATATGAAAGACTTTAGCTCGTTTGGGTAAGTAAAATTGAAATGCATGAATTATTATTGTAAACTTGGTGTGTGCGTTAAACTTTTTTTCATCTGATTTATGAATCTAAAATTCTAATGACATAAAGTTCTTCTTAAAATGGCGAGTTTAAAAATTCAAATCCTAACATGGCAAGTAGTTTTTTTTGTCTTGAGTTATATAACTCACTTATTATCCTCTACCTGATTAAGCACATATGTATCTATAGTTTGAATAATTTCTGAAAAGAATGATTGGATAAATTAATTAAGTCTAGAGACATTTAATTTGTTTGAGAAGGTCTGATAGAATTATTTATGCAAGCTGGGAAAGGAAAAAGAAAAAAAAAAAAAAAAAAGAAAAGGAAGGCAACGGAACGATGCGTTTAAGGTTGATAAGAAGAAGCAATGATGTAGGAGAATGTGAGTGAGTGTTTGGGGGGTATTGGGTTCATACATCCTCAGACTCAGGGTTTCCACTTTCCTCTCAGATGGAATACCGAAGAGATCCCGTGGTACTTTTTTCACTTCTTTACGCATTCTCACCTCTAATTCATGTCTATTTCATTTTCATGCTTCTTTGGATTCTCCAGATCCCATGCCTCTTATTCTCATGTGCTTTTCAGTTACTTCCACCTCCTTCAAACTCTTAACTCATCTTTCTGAATTTTGCAGCTGTAGAAATTTTGGTCTCAATCTCAATGGAACCTGTTGTAAGATTGTTTCTCCATCCTTTCCCCCTTCTCTTGCATCCCGCCTTCAAATTTCACCTCTATTAATATGACTTTCTCAAACATTAAAATTTAAATATATAAAATTAGGCTTTTATATTACTCTTCTTTCTTATATTGGCCTCTTAGATACATTAATCTGCATCAAACTTTTAATTATATATATCCGCAATTTGTGAATTGTAGTGCCTCAATCATCAACATTAACAATAGTTCAGGCTTTACATTACGGTTAAGTTCAGTTGCTTTCCTTGATATTGTGGGAAATAGTGGATAAATGCTTCCAATACAGCCAGTCAGCTACAATTGTCTACTTGTGGTCATGGACACCTTCAAAACCTTGATGTTGCCACTGAAATTCTGATCTCAGATTGATTTTTTAAAATCTTCACATTGACAACAGTGAATGCCACAATTCATCTCCAGATTTCAATTGTTATTACCACTTAAATGTATGATGTCAGAGTTTCTCTTATCTGTTATTAGTAATTACATTCTCTTCTTTTGTCCAGGACAAGCAAGAAAAAATTACTTGTGTAATTGGTGATCGATTAACTAGTGATGTTGTTGTGAGACTACGCACTCAGGAAGGTCGAGATGATTGGCTATACTGCCACTCAGAGATTCTTGGAAAGAATTGCAAGTATTTTTCTGATCGGTTATCTGAGAACTGGCCAACATGTCAAATCCTGGATTCACGCAATTGTGTTGATGTCTATTGCCAAGAATCAAATTTTGATTACCATGTAAATCTTATACGCCTTCTCTACATTGTCATGGATGGTTCAGTTGATGATTTGTGGCATGGTGTTAGGAATGCTCTTGGCATTCTCCAGGTTGCTGTTGAGCTTGAATGCACTCAGATTATAACTGCCTGTGTGAATTACTTAGAAGCCGTGACATGGGAAGAGGCTGAGGAGGAGGAGATATTGAAAATTGTACCTCGAATGGGATTACAAGCAGAGCCTATCCTAGCCAGACTTCAACCAGTTAACCAGTCTGCTATCATAAACATCTTTGTCTCAGCCATCCGCTTTGCTACATCATCCCCACCTCCACAAATGAATGATCTTAAATCTTCAGCGCAAGAGCAACTTGAGTATATGCTAACTGAAGATGATGATGCTCCTTTATTGACAGCTGATGACAACATAAAACTCGAGGTAAAAGAATGTGTAAACAGACTATTTTCCCGGTTTAATGACTCATTAACAGCTTTGTTCTGTGGTTCCACAGAATCACTCCTTGAGGCTGGAAATATTCAGTTGTTCCAATCCTATTTGACTGATTTGTCCTGGGCTTGTCAGATATTAAGTAAGTTGGAAATAATGAGAGAATTTGTTGAGTATTGGTTTGATGCATCAGAAAAGATTGTCAGGGTGCTTGAACAAGGAAGTTCTGCAACTGAAGTTATTGAGATAAAGTTAAGAGCTATTGAGGTGACATCAAAGGTTTTAGAGGCAATTGGATATGGTACTGTTATATTGCCTACTGCAAAACGCCTTCAGGTTTTGAAAGTGTGGCTTCCATTTGTGAGGATTACAAAACCAGTGATTGATTCTGCCACAATGAATTGTGAAAATGCCATGCTGCTTAAATTAGATGGAGAAATGTGGCAATCATTGGAATCCACCTTTGTCTCTATCATTCTTGCATTGCCATCAGGGGATCAGGCAGGGCTTTTAACTGAATGGCTGGATAATGAGTATATGCAGTATCCAGACTTAACCGAGGCATTTGAAGTTTGGTGTTATAGGTCCAAGGTTGCTAAGAGAAGGCTATCATTGCTAGAGGATGAGCATACCATGACCAACTCATTTTGATGCTTTTGCAAACTTTCTTTATATTAGATTACTAATCCGAGATTCCTACCTTGTCAAGGCATTTTACGAGATCATCTCTTTTTTGCAGGTGAATGGAAATTTTGTAGGAGGCATTTAAAATCTCCATTTCTCATCAATTCATGTAAATTATGCTGAAGCGATTGTAATATTTTGTAGTTTCTAACTATCAACTGTATAGGATGTATTTCTGAAATTATTGATTTCATAGTAAGCAAAATAAGGATACTATGCTGATGATGATTTTGCACCTGGGCATTTCTTATTAAGAGAAATGTTTGAAACAGGTATTTTAACACTTTTTGAATACACTTTTTTAATTACTTAAAATTCATCAAAAAAACAAAAATAAAAAACAAAAGTATGTGAGTTTCACATCATATTTAATTATTTTCTGTGAAATTTATAATTTCAATAAATTATAATCAATTAGAAAAAAATGTGATTAAAGGGTATGTTACAGAATTTACTCTTAGGATTCCTCTCCTACCTACATGGAGATGTAGCCAGCTCAAGACAGTTCAGCTTGACTTGTGGAGTAAAATCTTTTTTACGTTTACTCTTGACAGGAAAGGTGAAAAGTGCTTAAGAAAAAATGTTCCTTAGTTCTAAGGGGCATGTAATCACCTGCCAAACAGTTTCCTTTATGAAATCCTATATGCTACCTCTTCCATAAGAGAAGATGGAAGTAGGCTGAAAAGATAGTGAAAAAATTGACGTGTGCTCTTAGTGTTTATTTGGTAAAAAGTTAAGTTGAATGTTACCTCTGTTTCTAGATAAGTAACACCAGAGTTACTTCTAAATACTCTTTTTCCTCAATTGAAAGGTTGATTGGGATTGTGCAATAGGAATTAATAGTGAATTGGTGACGGAAGGTAGTAGCATTCTTAGAGGATGAAAATAAATACAGAATAATAGTTTTTTTTTTCTAAAGAGAATAATGTTTTAGTTACTTTATCTGAAATTTAAATTCGACAATAAAAAAATAATGGAAATATTACTTTTTTATATATATATATATCATCTATCTAACTTTGTCAACGTCTTAATTGAATAATACTACATTAATTGATTTTTTTTTTGACACTTTTGTGTTGCCCAATACTGCATTAATTAATGTTTTTTATTTTACTTTTTATTATCGATTTTTTATTCTTTTTGTTTTTTTTTTAAAAACCATACTGTGCTGTTCATGTCTCAGCATCTAGTTTAATTAATGTTTGGTTTGTACAATCTAATATTTAATTCCTGCTAAGATAAATTTATAAGCCTAATTCTATATGACACACTAATGTAACCTTAATTTTGTAGTTCAAAAGATCATGTCTGAAGTAATGCTAAGGAAATGGCTAAAAAAAAAAAAAGTAATGCTAAGGAAATAATCTGTGATAATCTCCAAGTTGATAAGTTTCGAAGCATCATGTCGGAAGGATGACATTAGAAAATAATCTTATAGCTGAAAATTTTAGTTCAAGGAAAAAATGATTTTGCCAGTATTTTGGTAGTATTTTTGGAGGTAGAACACTAATGTTTTGTGGCTCTGTTGCTTTCCACTGTGTTTCTCAAGTATTTTTAATATCCAATGTTGCTTAATAAAGGATTATACACACCATCATGTAAATGTCATTGTAGAGTAATAAAATATTATCATGTCATGACAGGTTGTAAGAGGTAATTATTGGGTAATTTTTGAAGAGAACAGATATGTTTTTTAACCCAATCAATGTTAAGAGGTATAAAAATATAGAATTCAACACAAACATATGAGTCATGGTACTTGAGTATAAAATGCAAAGACGATATATTATTAATCTTGTTTTTTTAAGCTAAATTTTATTAATCAAATAGGTGACTTAATAAAATTGTACGATAAGATAAATAGATTTAGTATACATAACCTAACAAGGTTTAGAGTGGATTATATTGCGATGAGCATTCATATTTTAGTAGTGTATTGTTTAGTTGCACTTGTTATTCATAAAAAAGAATAATATATATATATATATATATATATATATAATATTTTAGTTTTTATTCTAATTTCTTGAAACAATATCCTAATTGCACATGTCACTCATAAAAAGGAAATAAAACTTTTTTTTTATAGTAAGTTCTAACTTAGCATTACAAGCATATCTGTAGAACATTAAACCAATCTTTTTAGATACAAAACTGAGTTTTTTTTTTTAAAACTAATTTATTCATAGCCAACCCAATAAATCACATTACAATTAGCCAAATTGTAATCTTTAATCTACATACACTTACATTCCTTTTAAGCTACATGATAGAAAAAATTCACCATCTAACAAATTTATATTTCTTTTTATAAGTTTTAGCTTTGTTGGAATTCAATGCAAGACCACTTTGCATGTAAAAGCAAGTACTTCCAAGCTTACCAAGAGTATTTTTTATTTGTCTCATTCTATTAAGTAGAAAGGGCATGTATTTTCACACCAGTTATAATGCAATTTGACTTGCATCTCCCATGATCTTTCTCCAATGATTCCAAACTTCAAAAAGGTTGATGGACAAGGAATGGAAGTAGGACACCACTTCCTTAAGATTGAAGACTTTCAAAAAGGATTTTTAGATTCAACCATTCAAGTGTAAAGATTATAAGAGATTGATGTAGGTATTTATAGGGAGAAAAGGGAGAGTGGGTATGAGACATGAGCAATGCGGGACTTAGCTTAAGAGAAATGAGAGATGTGAAACTTAACAATTAGCTAGAAAAGCCAACTAATTAAGCTTAATCTCTCTTAAGCCAAACCACCCAAGATTAGCATCTAGTCTTGTCTCTTCTTCTCCAAAATGGTGCCCAAGAGAGAAGTGCAAAAACAAGTGTGGAAATAACCACACATCCAAAATTCTTCTTGCCCACTTTCTAGCATACACTTCACATACTAACTAGTGACACCTTCATGCTTTAAACTAATAAAAGCAATGACTGAAATACATTATCAAAAGAAAATTACAAATATACTCACCTAAATACAAAAGCAAACAAAATAACACTAATACAAAGAAAATTCTAATCCTAATTTATTCAATGGATTTCAAGAAAGATCTTCTTATATCCTTTCAAAGGACCTTTGGGCCAGATTGCATCAAATTGTCCTCTTAAAATTTGAACATAGAGTTGCTCTATTAAAAGATTTTAAATTATCTATAAATCAATTACAATCACCTTTTGCTATAGTCACTTTTAGTAATATCCTTCCACCTAGAGATGGACATGCGAGTAACTTGACTCGTGAAGCCTACAACTCTCAACCCACAACTGTAAAACTCAGTCTATGAATCCACATTCTAAATAGACTTATTATATTTGAGTCCACACCACCCTGTGGAGGCCCATGGCTGAAAAAACTTCTTTATAAAAAAATAAATTTGTCTCATTTAAATTACTATAAAAATTTAATATATATATATATATATATATATATATATATATAAAGGTACCCCATAATGGATTAAGGAAATAATTAAGCAAAAGTAAAAATAATTATTACTTAATAGTTAAATTTTAAATGGCATCATAAATAATCAAATATAATCTCAATTCTTAAATTTCAATTCTAAAATATAAAATGAATAATTTAAATTTAAAATTCATAAAATATAAATACATTCAAATATAAAATTTCACATCTCTATTCATAAATTTCACCACAAAAGTATTGGAATTTTATTCTTTTTACTTATAATATCCCAATTTTTTTATAAATAATATAATTTCTATTAAAAATTAATTATACGAAACCTTGCAGGTTAACCCACTAAACATGCGAGTTTTGTGGATTGAGTCTAAGAAGTCCGCATATCTAGATGAATCCAAAATTTTAGGACTCGCATACCTTATAGAATGTGTGTTTCGCAGGTAACCTATGGGTCTAATTTCAAATGCTCATCTCTACTTCCATATTTTGCTTGCAGTACTTTAATCAAGAGAGCATCCTTCCCATTCACAATTTTCCATCTCCATTTACCAAACAGTTCTTTGTTGAAGTATTCCAGCTTTTTAATGCTTAACCATCCATGATCTTTGTCCAAGCAATTCGAAACTGGGTAGCCAATGATGACTTTTGATTTTCTTCATTATCATCGATAAAAATTTCTCTGTAGATTAAGAAAGAGAGAAAAAATGATGGATAAGTGAAATGATGGATTTTATTAAACATATACTCTCTCACATCTAGCAATTACCTCATGGGAATCCCACATGAGAAAATAACAAGTGTATGGTTTGACATATTATTAATCTTGGTTGATAATAATTTATAAAAAGTAACATAAATTACTTTACTATCATAATCCATTATCAATCTACAATGACTTTTTATATAGTCATATGTCTCTTTAGTTACAAAAACTTTACTATATATTAAAGAGACAAAAAAATAAAAGAAATCACGGATCATTGTATAGAAAGCGATTTCATAACCCTATCCAAATCTTCAACTCTTCCCATATCTTGATTCTGTAGATAGCAATCCAAATTCATAAACATTGATCTTCTAACTCTATACACTAGAAGCTATAGAAATATTCTAGGGAGAACATAAATCTTACTAGACTTGATTTAAAGATGATATTTGTCATATTAAAAATGTAAACAAAAGAAGAGATAAAAGAAAATGTGAACAAAGTATAAAACATTACCGGAGGAAAAGTGAGTGAAATGGGCAAACTACTTTAGCTAAGTTTCAATTAATACTAATAGTAGATTTTATTAAATGTATGGCCTCGTACTTTTTCACATTTAGCATTTATCCCATGGGAACATCATATGAGAAAATGAAAAGTAAATGGTTTGACATATTATAATCTTGGTTGATAATAGTTTATGAAAACTAGCATAAATTACTTTGCGATCATAATATTATCTATTTTCAATTATCTTTTATACCGTCGGGTGTCTATTCAATTACAAAACATTACTAATAAAGAGATATGAGACTAAGATAGATAACAATCCATTCACGTACAAATATTGATCTTGTACCTCTAGAAACTTAAACCATATTATATTTTAGTGAGAACTTACTAGACTTAATTTACAGATTATATTCGTGATATTAAAAAATATAAAAATTAAAAGAATTTTGTCAATGAAAAAAAAAACAATTGATGAAAAGTGAGTGAAATAAGCAAACTACTTTAGCTAAGTTAATATTATAATAAGTTATAAAGTAAGTTTTGGAGTTTTGTGATATTACTAGTATCCATTTTACTTTATTCACACATCAACATGTGGATACTCGATCAAATAAAATTATAATAAATGCATCAGCCATACAAATATGAATGTGGATTTTTTCCTTGTAACTTATTGATCTCTCAGATCTCTCTATAATAAAATCCAAATCGTACATTGCAATTAATAATCCCCGGCGATTATTCAATTTGTTGAAAATTAAATTTGGTTAATTTTAATGAAAATAGGTTAATGCTTTTAGAGGTTAGTTTTCATTTTTGGAAATTGACCTATTTTCTAATAACTTTAACTTACTTTGATGTCAATAGACTAATTTATAGACCAACTCCAAAACTGTTAACATTATTAACCAATAATTAATTGACCAATTACAAAATAAACTAAACAATTGCTTTAGAAATTTTTAGGGTCTAGGATGTTAAATATAATAATGTTCGGTTGTAATTTTACTAGAGATATACAAGATGTAATTGATAGAGATGGTATCAAACATACATAAAGTTTGGTAAGAACTAATTTATGTTGTATTCAATGCGTGTTCGAACCGTGTAGCTATCGTGTACCAATTTCAGACAATCATCATATGAGTGTCTTCTGCATGTTTGTGTTAAAATGACATGCCAACTATCAGTTATGGTGGGCGATATCAAAATCTTTAGCAACAACTTCAACCTAAGAATTTTCATGTTGTAGGCCGAAACTGCAATATTAATCAAAATAATATCGTTTTGGTCACATAGTTTTTTGTTTTTCTTGATATATTAGCAAATATGTACGACAATTTTAGAAGATAAAATAATCTATTAATTAGTTCTGCTGGTTATGTTGTTATATGGAAGCAATATCCTGTTACGTGCCTGATAGATGGCTGAATAAAATAAACTTATAGTAGAGTTAAAGTTACCATCAGTAATATTTATTTGAAAAATATTTAACAATAGTAAAATACTAAAATTAATCTCGCTTTCTTGTCACCGTCGTAGAGTGTTTGATTCTTGTTTAGCAATCTCTATACCGAGTTGTTCAAATTAAACAAACTTTTCTATCTGTCACTAACCAATTTAAATTTACCTCCACAATTATTAAAAAGAATTCAAGTAAATAATTGAATTAGTCTCCAAAAGATTCAGTGTTAATTAAACGTATTCACATTTAAAATAATTGTAGATTAAGTTTGAAAGGTGCATTTTATTAATTAATTACATTTACATAATTAGGTATATATTTTGAATATCCTTTTAATACAAAAAACACAGGTTTTTCCCTATTAAAAAGAATTAATCTTATTTTATTCAAATAGGATTATTATGGTCAATTAAAATTTCCTTTTGGAATATAATTTGAAACTACACACTAGTAAATTTATTTTGAAAATTCATTCTATTAATGTACTGGTGAACTAACTGTGGGGAATACGGATGGATTTAGACTAAGGATGATTCTGGTCATTACACGGTTGCTTCAATTTACAGGGTACTATCAGGAGGACATCCGATCTAGTCTCAATATGTCTTCAAACTATTGTGGAGAACACAAGTTCCACCAAAGGTTCAGGTGTTGGTATGACAATTGGATATGGGTCGACTCCCAACTAGGACTAATTTGCTATGAAGAGGTATCATCCAACAAGGTGAAGCAGTATGTGGGCTGTGTAGGGCCGCAGAGGAGACTGGAAGTTAGGATGCATTATTTTCAATTCGTGGGGTTGATGAAAGGGTCACAGATGGTTAGTAAAGCATGATCCTTCATATGGTTTGCAGGAATTTGCCAAATATAAAGGTCTAAAAATGCGATAGTATTTAGAACTCAGGACGATGACATCCAAGCACTTAGCCAAGCTATCCAATTAATCTTGTGGGAATGGTGTAAAGTAGAATCTGTGACCTCTCACACTCGCAGAATGAGTCATGAACCTGACTTTTTGTATTGTTTAATATGACTATTTCCCATATGTATAGACTCTTTTGTTGTTGTGTGTGGAGTGCACTTCTTGTGCTTTCACATGCCTCTTAATAAAATTTCTTAGCTTATAAAAAAAATATACTATCAATCTAAATATAGGAAAACTTAGATGAACTACTATCATGTTTTGAAAATATTGATTTCTTTTCTAAAATATGTGTGAAATATACAAAATATATTTTTTATACTTGTTAGCATTTATCATGAAATAAATATATCTCAAAAAATTTAACTTTACATAATACAATTTCACATGAGTTTAATTTTTATATACTTATAGTGTAAAAGAGTTTTACTGCAACCTTTTATTTATATGATTTTAATAAAAACCTTAATTGAAAAAACTTACTAAATATGTGAAAAGTTATGGTAAATCATTGTAAAGCTTTTTATTCTCACGGTGAGTCATTTTCTCATTTTACATATATGTGAATATGTGGTGTTTCAATTAAAATGAAGTTTATTTTAATATATATAATTCTTTTACATAATCCTTTTCTTCACATGAATTTTTAGGAGTGAAGAATAGTACATACAAACACTTAGCTTATATCTCATTGTGGCATGGTAGTTCATATGAAGGAAATACGGTCACGAGGTATGTTTACTGAACATCGTTTCCCTTACTTTGGCAAATGAGCGGATTCGGTACCTATTTCTCCTTGTATGAAATATGGTTCCAAACGTGATTTTAGGGAGTGTGTTGAAACACATAACCCTTCCGTGGCAAATTTTGGCTTTCATTCCTTACGAAAAGAAAACAAACTTTATTTTTTAATTTTTTACTTTTTTAAAGATGTATTTTCTTTTTTTACTTTAAATGTGCAATCAGAGAATGGCCATCGTACCAACAAAAAAATGAATCGTAATTGGTTCTGGTTTCTTGAGTGGAGGATATGTAAAATACCACAACAGATATTCTCAATCGAAGATATACTGGTATCTTTTACCAAAATAAAATTTATGACAACAATCCATCTATCCCACCTTCAGAACTTACAAAAATAATATACAACCTCAACCATATACTTTCAAATCCTAAGCTTTCTAAGAACTCAAATGGTTCTATGCAGGTATAAACCTATACTAAAGTAAAATTCCTTCTTTCTTTACACTACAATTGTTCACCACTCCCCACTTAAGCAGGGGACTAAGAAGAAATTGTGAAGGACTCAGAAGTAGCGGGTAGTAGCTGTGTGCTATTACCTTTCAATGTCTTATTTAGGTCACAAAGTCTGGCAACAATTGTGCAGCAAACCTCTTTGGGTTTTGCATGCTTATACTCTCATAAGCAGCTGTAGAGTGAGGAGAGGAAGTGTTTATGGCACCAAACTCATTTGGTTCACCAATGTCCAAGCTTCTCCCCAGTTGAATGTTTTGATTTGGAAGAAATGTTTGATGAGTTCCTGGTAATGAGTCAAGACCTAGAGTGAGGGAAACACCATTACCTGAAAACCTTGGTGTAAACTGCTCTGCATCAAACCTTCCAATATCCCCAATAGGGTACTGTCCGAAACCACCAATAAAGTTTGTTTGGTTTCCCATAAAAGAGGATCCATTTCTGCCTTGCCTTTCATCCCCAAATTTCATTGAGAGCTGCTCATTGTTTGTTTCATTGGGCTTCACGTCCATGTTCATTGAAGGGACATTATTTGGGGAATGCATCATCTCATGGTTCCTTGGTTTTTTGGGACTTCCTTGTGTGATCCCTTCTATCTCTGATGACCCAATGAAGCTAAATCCTGATTGGTTTCTCACATTTCCACCAAGTGGTGATGTGGAAACCATAGCACTGTTCTGGCTCTTAGAGACGTCTTGTTTGGAGTTGAAACTCTTAGCCTCAGTTTCATTGGAAAGACCTTTCTCTTGTGTAGCTTCCATTTTCGTAGAAGAATCCTCATTGCTTTTGCTTGATTTATCCTCGGACCCATTCTGTTCATGCTCCTTCATCTCCTCCAAGTACATTTCCTCCACCATTGGCTTCCAAAGCCGAACACGAGCATTTATAAACCAATTTGAAACCTGTTACAAGCCAAGCATTATTTAGAGGAAGAACCATTCATCGAATGAAAGAGTTCCATAACATTAAGTCTAATTACCTGGCTCCTAGTTAGCCCTGTTTGCTTTGCAAGCATGTGCTTGTCCGAATCCTTAGGATAACTGAAACCAAACTCAGTTATTTCAGCACATAATGCATAATCTGATTAATACTCAACATCTAAAATTTGTTTAAGCAATGTTGTAATGAGACTATTTAGATGAACTTCTTCATGAAAATTTAGAGAAGAAAATAAGAAGGTAAATGAATTGAACTTCTTTCATACGATAAACTCATACAACTTGGCATTTGGAGAAGTTAGATAAGAGAATTGTGCTTACGGGTGGAGGAAATGTTCGAAGAGCCAAGCACGAAGAACAGAAACAGATCTTTCAGGCAAGCCTCTCTGGGGTCTCCAAGCATTGTGCTGGATCATTCCCAATTGTTGGAGAGCTCGCTGTTGCCGAAGATGATGGTCAACATATTTGAGCCTCGAGCCTTCCATTTTCCCTCCAAAATCCTCTTCTCCTAAGCTCTTATTAGCAGCTCGGACCTGCCCTGCAATCGCATCTTTCAAACAACGAAATTGCTTAGAGATTGTTTGTAATGCAAGGGCAGTGTAAGTCCTTGCAGAACCAATCCCCGCAGCTTGCTCAAACGATGAAACCACGATTTCCATCTGCTGGTGATACTGCCTGTACCTTTGTTCCACCTTGAACCAAAAAATATCACATCAATAAACTATCCATTTATTCAACCGTCACAAATATTTTACTAATTGCAAGCAACCACCATGCAATTTAAGACCATTAGCCCGTCACAGTCTTTCTTCATTAACCATTAGATTAGGATGAAATTCTCCACTAGTATATACCAATATGAAAATCCAAAAACAGTTTAGCGTGCTTAGAAACCTGTTGAAAATGAAGAAACCACTTCTGAAATAATAAAGCTAAACTATTTAATTTCTTAGTATAAACGTGAAAAATCATATGGAACCAAACACGTTATAATTGTAAAGTGAAAAACACATACCTCATCAAGCATGCCGATTAGCTTTGCTTTCTTCATCTGAACTTCTTGTCTTTCTGCGGTTGATAGTTCAGAGCTGCACTTTCCGTTCCTTTCCCCTACAACTGAAGCATCTCCACTACCTACTGCAGATGATTCTCCAATCACCTTGGTCTGTCCACCACACTTTTTTCCCAACTCAGCGCCAATACCATTGTTAACATTCACAACCTCTTCTAGGAGCTCATGCGCTGCCTTTAAATACTTTGAGCTCAAAAGCACGCTCTGAATGCCTGAAGCTCCATTATTGGTAACCCCAGAAGCCGACGACGGCGACCCACCAGACACGCGGAGGTCATCGCCGGACATGGCCGGTGCCTGACCATCCCGGAACGACCCCAACCCCAGGGACAGCCCCTGCTGCGCGCGTGGGGTGTCACGCGCCGCCGAGGTGGGGTCCAGCGTGTTCCAGGGATTGTACTGCATGCGCGGCAGGAAGCCATGCAGGGCCGAGACGTCGTGCTGCGCGTGCAAAGAGTGGTGGTTGAGGTCTTGGGAAGCAGAGAGAGGGATTCCAACGAATTGTTGGGTGTGAGAGGGCGGCGCGTGGGGGTTGAAGGAGCTGTTGTTGCCGACTGCAGGGTTGAGGAACACGAGGTTGCCGGCGGCGTGTGAGGGTTGGGGCTGCGGGGTCGCGTCTGAGTAGTGGATGTAGCCCGGGTTCATGAGGACAAGTGTTTGGAGTCCGTCGGCGCCACCTGATTGGATTTCTGAGTTACCATGATGAAAGTATGTCGCCATCGGTTTTGTGGTAAAATAGGTTGTTACTTCACTGAAAAGAGAGCACTACGTTAGTTAAGCCAGGCTTTCAAAGTTCACATCCCTTTGTCCCAAGTTCCAACACAAGCACCTCACAAACACATGTAGTTGTATCTGTGTCGCACCTGCGATGAATCTTGTAACGATTTGTGGATCAACCCATCAACACAACTTCCAATAATTGATGCTTGTTAGGTAGCTTCTCTCTCAAAAGAATCCTGAGAAACAAACAAACAAACAGTGAAGTGCAAAACCAACCCTGAATAATATTTGAGATCATATTTCATCACTCATTAAGTTACATCTGAAATTGGTTCCGCTTTGTGCATGGTATTGTCATCATCAAGTTAAAGAAAAACTTGAAAGAGAAGAAGTGGTGGAAATAAAGAAAAGGAGACAATTCATTGTTTATATGTGTGTGTATATTAGTTATGAAATGAAATGATATGGTGGGTGTAGAGTATAGTATACCTGGAGTGAGGGAAATTGGGGTGCGCACGTGGCTCATGATCGTTTCTGAACTGCAAGGGAAAGGAGAATTTCATTTACAATGACCCGAAAACTATGAGAAACAGAAAGAGAGAGACATGGACAAGCAGTGACACGCACTGGTTAGTCTCACCCATCAAAGCAAATACAGTTATGGCTAACAAAAACATGCATCAAAGGAGAAAGAAATTGATGCATCAAGCTCACCTGTCAACGTGCATATATGATCTATCTATGTTTGGGATTTCATCAGTCGCTTCACTTGCAAAGAGGAAAGCTCTCTGTCAGACTCAAATCCGCTGCAATTCCACCCCAACTGAAAAGGGTAAAAAAGGAGTTGAAGAGAGAGATGGTTAAAAAAGACTCGGGAAAAAGATGCCCATCTTTGTTCACTTCATTATCCACAAATTTATGATCATTTTCTTTTAGAAAATTTGTTTTTTTTATTACATGAAATTCTGGGTTGGGGGAAATTTGAGAGAACAATGAAGTTAACATGCCTCAGTGGCTTTTCTTTTTTCTTTTTTTTTTTGGAAAAGAAGTACCTGTGAATAGATCAAAACAGGGGAACTTCTTTTGATTTGATTTGACCCTCTCTTTTCAAATCATTTGATGCACAAGCCAAGCACTCTTTGATGAGCAAGAAAGAACTTTTGAAGAGAGAGAAGAGAGAGAGAGAGCAGTTCTGTGCTTGGAAATCTATAAAAATATATAATGAAAATGCAATCAAGGGGTGTCAGAAGATACAAACAGCTGAAAAACGAGGAAACGTCTCCTTCCGCAAAGCTTAATTAATTGTTTGTTTAATAAGAAAAGAAAAATAAAAATAAAAAGAGGATGATGATGGACAAGAAGCGGGTGGAGGTATCTCATTGCTCATTTCTCCATTAAATATCTTCTTGTCGTTTTCACAATTTTCATATTTTTCTTATCAACTTATTTGGGAATTTTTTGTGGTTGGATGCCTGAGTTTGAAGATAAAGCAATTAAATTGCTAAGGAACGCAGAACCAACTACCATAACACCAACTTTAATGCTTTCAAAGCTGAAAATATATTTGTGAAAATATGTTTTCCTAAATATTACAGTTGTATTGTTTTTCCCTGTAATGATTATCTCTTGGATTTATTTATTTTTTAATGCATTATTATCTCTTGAACTTTACTATTACCAATCAGTGTCTAAATTTAGCAGATTAAAAGTGCAACCGGAAAAAGAGAAAAAGGAAAAGAGAGAGTTAAAAAAGCAAGGGGTCCCAATCAAGTGCATGTATGATGTGTCTATGAATCATGAGCCCCTAGATAAGTGGTCCCGCTTTGGCTCTCATGCATCAGACCTATACTAGCAGACATCAGCATATCATAATGATCAATAAAATAAAATAAAAATAGCAGCCAAGAATTTGCATGTATTATTATTTCTACTGAGAATTTTATTCCTTCTCTTGTTTTCTTATCCCAAAAAATGAAATCCTGAAATTATCAACAATTTCTTCATGGCAACCAAGGATCACTTGACTTGGATGCGCAAAAATAAGATGAAATAAGCAGAGAGCAGAAAGAAATGGACAAAGAAGGAAATGCACGGGCCAATAAATAATTAGTAATAACCCTTTCCAGCTTGTTTGAGGTAACCCCATCATTGGCCTGGAAAGACAGAGAATAACTATATTTATTAAAATTCTGAACCGCAACGGCTATTTTCTACATCCCAGCCATTAGAAGTTTTCAATCACCATCAGTAACTATTATTGTGTAAGAATGAGCAGTGACAAATTTAAGGCCTGTGATGTTAATAGGACTAAAAATTTCGAAGTTGGGGACATTCATTCATGTAGCTACCTCGGGTATCATATCCATCCATAAAGCAAAGTACTATATATATAATGGTAGGCGCTATTAATATACTCTAGATATATAAAAAGGTTTCTATGAATGGCCTTTTAATAATCAATATGTCATTCTCGTAGAGATCAATGTCAATAGTATTTATTATTTCATATATATTTGTCTTGGATTCTTTCGTGAAAACTCATGGGAACTTTTTGTTCTCGCTCCAGTTGCATTAACAACCAAGCTTTCAGTTTTCACAGCTAGTAAAAGCACATTGGATCTCCCGCGGACACTTGTGAAAACCATAGTAAAAGGGTGTGTTCGTGCTCAGTTACTAGTCGATAGTGAATATTCATGTCAGAACTCTCAATATTTCAGGGTGTACTTAAAAAGGTACACGGTGATCTCGACGGGAATGTGCTTGTTTTCTGTCTTGTCTATTTTTTTAATCTCTTAAACGGGAAAATTCTTTCAATAATATTATTCATATATACTTGCATTTTTACATCACACTCACACTTTCCTTTATCAAAAAACAACTTACTTCTTGTTTTGTCTCCTCTTTCCCAAATTGGCAAGTATCAAGAATATAGATGCATCACTGCTTCAATTAACAACTGCATGTGTCATCAAACTTTTTAGCGATGTCTGTATTTTCATTATAACACAATTTTAATATATGTTAATTCATTTGAATGTTTGTCTTTGTCTAAGAAAAAACAAGTATTCCTGTTGAAAGAGACTCTACTATTTAACCGCGTATTAAGCACGATTTGTCTTTTTATAAAAAAGATAGTGAAAGTTTTTAAAAGTAAATATAATTTTGATATGGGAAAACAGAGTCAAGTAATCTGTGCAGTATATATAAAAAAATAAAATCATATATAATAAGAGCAAGTCTACTTCAGGAGATGATCTAAATAATACTTGTGATATCAAAAGATTTCATTACTTTATTATTAAAAATAATAAAATTTCTAAACATACATATATCCTAATAAATCACATGTCAAAATAAATATTTATATTTTTTATTTATATGAGCTAGCAAAGTGTAACTAACAAAAAAGTGCATTTGAGAAACAAACAAAAAAGTGCATTTGGGAAAGGTAATTGTACCTCCCTAGTTCAGCTCGCTATTCCATATTTTTCCAGAGAGAGAACCTCGAAGAAAAGATAAAATATAATATCTTAGAAAATGTTAATCTGATACACATATATTACCGTATGTGTGATTATTTAGATGTTAAAATTAACTAAAGGGAAAAAGAAACTTAGACGGTTCAATTTCCTCCTTTGAATTTAACTTCATCTCAGTATTATATAATTGGATGCATGTTCCTGTACATGATTTGTAAAAGTAAAACCATTATAGAATCTAGAGTTACCTACGAAGGTGGAGGGTTATCAGTATAATCGATGATGGTGACTTGGAATTCAATTACTTTGGATAAGATGTTTCCCTAGAGAAACAATGGAGATGCACGACATAATATGGTGATTAAACAACTAAATAGTTAATTATTGGTCACAAAATCATCCAATTTACAGTAAGTTATAATCAGGTGAGTCAGTGAGTGATATATATTTTAATCCAAGTTTTTTATCACAGCAATAGGCACCCCGGACATGTACAAGCCCGTAGAGGTGTCCCCTAAAAGAATTTTGGTTAACTGAATAGATAACTGGTACACATCACATCACAGAAACCCCAATCTCTGATGATCTTGAATGCACCCTTTCTATGTTTATGGGTGTGACTACATATATATAAATAATATAAAAGGGGTTTTTGTAAGTGGCTGTGTATGGTCTCTTTGTATGTGTGCGCTATCAATTTCAATATTGTTATCATTGGACTCTTTGCTTGCTGATGCTTGTCTCGCCCTTTTCTTATTCCAATTTCTTATATGAAGAAAATGACTTGGAAAAGAAGAAAACACTGAGAAAAGGTCATAGATTTCCTACTTAAACAACTCTATACACGTAGTTAGTATACGTGAAAAAGAATTAGAAAGAAATGATCGCAAAGGTGAAAGTGAGTATGAAGAAATGAATAATAGGTGTATATGTACGCACCAATAGTAATAAGTAAGATGTAGCTAGTTGCATCAAAACCATCATTGTTTACCCAGGAAGGATCCTAAAAAATAATATGCATTAAATGTTCTTAATTTGAAAAGTATAATGTGTTAAAAAGTAAAATTGAGGCTTGAAGGCCATGTCTGGTGGGTTAAAAAGAAAGTAAAAAATTCATCTGCACTGCTCATGAGGTATACCGTGTGGCGTGAGATTTTTGACAAGGGCAATGACAGAGATGCAATGCATGTATTTCAGCAGTGGACCCATGTTTTTAATAGGGAAGAAAAAAAAGTTTGTTTCGTGATCTCTAGTGTCTAGTTCTCTTTATCTTTGGTGAAAGGAATAGCCGTCTGAAGACGCAACTATTATTTGGCTTTGGTATGCACTTGGACACAGGTGAAAGACTGAAGACCCAAATAAAAGACCCCTAATATTGCCACAAAAGTAAAGAAGGGCCACAATATACCTACTAATTAACGACCCCACTCGCTACCACCAAGTTCTACATCCCCCAGCATCGGTATTACCATATAGAAATGTTAGCTATACAGTACCAAAACTAAATAGAGATATGAAATGCAAATTGAAAGCTTGAAATTAATGCGTCATGTAATAAATTAAGATGAAAAATATGGTATTGGCACTTTGGATGATTGAATATTCAATATAGCACACCACCACAAAATCCTTCAAATTCATTAACAATAATGAAACTTTATCAATTAATTATTAGTTAATACTAACGTTTTATGCTGATTTATTTAGTAAATCAACTCCATTAGACACTAAGAAGAATTATATTAATCACGTACGTCTGCCTGTTAAGAAAAAAAAATCACGTACGTCTGCCTGTTAAGAAAAAAAAATCACGTACGTCAATGAGATAATGTCATTTTGAAAAGGTTTGTGTTCTTTTTATTACGTCATTTATGTTGTCACACCAAATTTTCTAATCTAGACTAGGAAAGCATGGGTTCTAATTCAAACTCTCTCCTTTTAACTTGTAAGTTGAAAAATAATTCAAATTATTTAATTTTAAATTTTTAAGATATTATTTTTAAAAAATACTATCTTAACTTTATAATTTGTTTATATTTTAAAAATACTATTGATAAATTAGATATTTATTTTTTATTTAATATTAGAATAATAGGTGCCATTGATGTGAGAAAAATTAATAGTCTTAAGAGGATATCACTACTCTAAGATTTACATGATTTTTTTTTATACTGTACAAATCATGTTCAAGAAAAAAGGTTGTGAGATAGTGAATGTAAGAATTAGGTGAGAATGAACTACATTAAACGATTGTTATCTTTTGTTTTGTTTAATATGTGCCATAATATGAGAAAAATTAATTAGCCTCAAGCCACTCTAAGTGAGACAAATGGTCATGATGTAAAGGAAATATTTACATGATTTTTCTGGTAAATGGTACAAACGATGTTCAAGAAAAAAGGTTGTGAGATAGTGAGTGTAGGAATAAGGTGAGAACTACATAAAAAAAATCTTATCTTTCATCTTGTTTAAGATGTTTTCTTTTCTTATTTTATGGTATTTTTCTTATCAATATAAATAAATAGAAGATAAATAATTTTTTCCCCAACAAATGGTACTAAAACTTGTTGAAGAAGAAAAAAGTACTAAGAAATTTATATGAAACTAATGGTGATAACAGTCGAGTAACATATTTCAATAAATGTACGTCAAAACATTTGAAAAACATTAACTAAAAGAGATATTGTTGACAAACAATTCAAGTTGTTTTAATTTCAAATTTCTAAGATATTATTCAAAAAAATATATTATTTTATTTTTAGGATTTGTCTAAATTTTGAAAATATTATTTATAAATTATATATTTATTTTCTCTTAAAATTAAGTCTGTCATGTTTAAATAGATTCCCATATAATAAGAATTAACTCGAAAGGGTCATCATCATCTAAGTAATAGAAAATATGTAGCAAGTATGAGATTTGCTATCTTTCTTTTTGTTTCAACTTTTAAGTCTTGTCTTTTTTTATTTTATGAGTTTTTTTATATATAAAAAAGATAAATTGTTATATTATTTATTTTTTGAATACATACAACTTTTTCCTTGAATATAAAATATTTCAAATTCTATATGTATATGTATGTATAATATCTAGTATAAAATTTGTTTCCCTACCTTTTCCAACTAGGATTGAAAATCTTGTACTCTATATGATTGAATCCGTTCAGTTTTCAAAATAATGCTTCAAATTTAATGCTTGGCATCGATTTTTTTTTAAATGTATATTATTTTTTTAAAAGAAACGTATATATAATAGATTAAACGATTTTCTATCAAATGTATTTTTTTATTTTTTAATTTTAATAATTACTATTACTATTTTATAAATATTATTATATTAATATAAATAAAGATAGGATTTTTTATAGGTCAATGTTAAAATTAATTGTTAGTAATATAAAAATAGTTTAACACTTATACACTATTAGTATAAAAGAATTTTATATTAACGGTTAATTATAACTGTTTGTTTATATATTTTTTAAATATTAAAAGTAAATATAAAAATAAAATGTCCAATATTTTTAATTTAAAAAATTAGTAAATACTTTTTTATTGACGGACTTAAAATTTAAACATATATTATTTAAATTGATCACAGATATAATATTACTTTTACCAAGAACATTTCTTATTAATTAACTTAAATGTTAAGATTATTTTGTGACCACATTCATTATGTAATATGTTCCATCTTGCGTGCAGATACATTACCCAATGGGACGTGAACACTGGTAGAGACTTATCCAACAACATATAGATATTTATGACAACACGTAACTAGTTTTAAATAAAGAAATAAGTGAAACACAGATATTTTCCCTTCCATCCGTCGGATATAATTATTTAGAAGGAGCTACATTATTGATGTTGATGAGGAGGGGATCATCATATATTTTAGTTAATTTGAATGGTCTTATTTTTCTAAAGCAGGCAGCTACTATGCCCTTACTTTTGCCTACTTGGCTTTTGTTGTGTTGTAGTATTATCCAACCTTAACTTGTGCGTTTTGTTTATTGGTAATGCCTTGGGTCTCGTACACACTCCAAAGTCTAGAGCTCTACTAGCTAGCCATGTCAAATCATGCAAAATATTTTACATTTCCTTTTCTAATATAACTAACGTTTATGTATACTTGTATGTCGACGATGTGAAAATGCTGGTGATTAAATTGGATAATATCTTTATCGGATCAGAAAAGTTGTGGGTAAATCTACCACGTTTCGATTCACGAATGGAGCAGAATTACAGACAGGGGAAAACAGGGAGGGACAATCTAGACCATTATGCATATCATACAGGGGTCCGGCAAACGGGGCAATACGGGAGGTACAACGGCAACAAAAAATCATACGCAGCTGCCGTAAGTGATCAAGAGGACGCGAGGAATACATAAGTCAGAAGAGCAGTAGAAAGGAAGGCGGAAGCGCAAATGAAACTGGTCTATGCGGCACATGCGGGGAATGTGAGTCGGCTCCAGAAGGCGTACGTGGGAGAAGTCCGAAAGAGAGGGACGACTTTTAGGACGAAGCTTTTCCTAATGACTCATTGTATCTACAATGTGCGCAGCACTCCCATAGGGGCAAACAAGGTTCTGTTGGAAGTAGAAGGGGAGGAGACCTTACAGGAGATTATGGTAAGGAAGAAGCTGTGGTTTGACCAATGGTTTACAGGGATTCAGGAGTGGGAACCCGGATTGGTAGATACAGATAGGAGGGTCAAGGTGAACTGTGTATGGGGTACCGTTACATGTATGGGAAGAAAATTTTTTCTCTACGCTAATTGCCCCTTTCGGAGAGTTGTTGAGTGTCGAAGAAAACACTCTAAAAGAACAACGCTATGACGTAGCACAGTTGGTGGTGTTTAGGAAGGACATGAGGAGGCTTGACGCGACTGTAAGGGTGAGTATAGACGGGAGGGAGTTTGATATTAGGGTGACGGAAGTGGAGCAGGGGAATGAAATGAAACACAACAGTGACAACACTACCTATGGGTCTGAAATGAGTTCCTGTCCGGGGGAGGTAGAGTTTGATGAGTCTGAAGAGGCGGAGAAAAGGCTGGCCGAGCTGAGGTTGGAGATGTTCGAAAACGGAACATGGAAGGACGGGGAGGCGGCACAGCTCCGGAACGGAGAATATGGAGGCATGGATACCGGGGCCGGAGGAGTTCAGGCAGACAACGAAAGCAATCGGCCCATCTCACGAGGACGGACCTCGCCGAAAAGGGGGCAGCGTGCATGTCCGGTGGTAGCTGTCACAATGGACGAATCTGACAGGGACGATCAGGAGAGCCGGATCGGGGAGCTAATAGGGAAAGGGACAACATCCCATGTTTCCCGCACAGGGGAATCGACTGAAGGGGGAAAGAGGCAGGCAACTGGGAAGGTTGGCAGGGTCAGAAGTTGTGCAAAAATGGTGAAAGAGAAAGGTGGCTCAGAGAAAGCGGATGTTGAAAGTGCATCGCGGGAGGAAAATGGGGAAGATGAACAGGTCAAGCGGCTGAGGCGTGGGAAACAGATGCTGATGAAGTGGAGCACGAGGCTTGACGGAACGTCACATCCAACAGGACAGACGGACGCGTGGCACAATCCTGAGTGTTCAGGCTGGTACGGGGCCGGAGATCGAGACTCGGGCGACGCGCTGACAGTTGAAGACAGGCCCAAGACGCGTGCGAAGACCGGCGAGGGTGCGAAGGCCCAAGACGCAGGGGTGCAGATTGGGCCGTGGCCGGCGTTCTCCTCTGGGCTGATATCCATCCCCAAGCGCGGGAGTGCAGATTGGGCTGCGACCAGGAACAGCGCGCGGGAAATTTCGGATGCAGTCACGGTTTTTACTACTGGACACCGCAGGAAAGTTTCCGGAATAGAATTTCATAACGAATGGAAGGAGGCTGCTATGGTGAATAATGCTTACCGGAAAAATGACTCTATTTCTACACTACCATATGATTACAAGAAATGGGTCTTAGTAGGTGGAGAAGAGGTGTCCGGAGGAGGGGAAGGGCAAGGGAGAGTGGTATCAATATGGAAACAATTAAGGAGGACTAGTACAGAGGAGGGTGAAGTAAGGAAGCCAACGCAACCAAATGAGCATGAGTCAGGAGAAGGAATTATGGAGGATGAAGAGGAGAAAATGTGGAGGGTGATGACGGGAATCGGAATATCAGGACAACAATCCGACATAATATACATTCAGGAATTACGAAACATGGAGAGGAGGGACAAAGACGAGCAGGAGAGAAGGGAAACAAGGAGTAACCCGTATAATTAAATTAAGATTTTGTCTTTAAATGTGAGGGGATTCCGGGATCGGATCAAGCGAAGAAGGATAAGGAGACTGTTAAAAAACAATGACATTGATATTTGTCTATTTCAGGAGACAAAATGCAGGGAGATAAAGGAGTGAGAGGTGTAGGAGGTTTGGGGGTCGACAGGGTGCGAGTGGAAAAGTTTACCGTCTATAGGGCTTAGTGGAGGCTGCCTGACAATCTGGAAGAAACAATTGTTCCAAGTCGTCTGGGTTATACAAGGGCAGGGTTTTCTTGGAATTGGCTTCAGAAGAAACAATTCTCCCGCAATAATTTGTGTGGTTAATGTATATGCCTCATGCACGCTTCAAGGCAAGAGAAAGGTTTGGGATGATCTAATGATGACAAAGCGAGGCTTTTCGGAGGTCAAGTGGGCGTTGGGCGGAGATTTTAACGTGGTGTTGGACAGGAGCGAGTTTACAGGGAGATCAGACTATCATTCAGTCATCGAGATGTCTGATTTTAAATTCTTTGTTCATTCTATGGGGCTCTTCGACATCCCAGTTATCAGAAAAGGACCAACGTGGATAAGTCCGAATGGAAAGTCATCTAGTAGGTTGGACCAGTTTTTATTTTCCACGGATCTGATGGAGGAGTGGGGAATCATAGCACAAAGAGTGGCTCTAAAGAGTTCTCTGATCACTGCTGGATAATCACAGAAGTGAAGTCTCAGAATTGGGGTCCTAAACCGTTTAAGTTCTTTGACCACTGGTTACAGGAGCCAGGATTTATGGACCTAGTGAAAAACTTCTGGGCAGAACATCATGGGCAAGGATGGGGGCTGTATTAGCTGGCGTGCAAGCTGCAAGGTTTGAGGAAGAAGATTAAGATGTGGAAACAAGGCGATGGGAGTAAAGATAAGAAGTTCTTGGCTGAGAAAGTTCTGGAATTGGAGACCGCGGATATCCACCTAGGCCTAGGAGTTATTGGGAGTGACAGCCAGAGACAAGAGATCTTATCGGAGTATTGGGGGCAGGCAAGGCGTATGGCACAGTCCATTTTTCAGAAATCTCGGGTAAAATGGGCTCGTGAGGGGGATAGGAATACAAGTTATTTTCACAGATGTTTTAAGGAGAGATGTTATGCTAACTCCTTACTGTCACTTACATCAGATGAGGGGTGGATGGAGGGAGTTCAGGATATTCGGCAACACGTGGTTAATAATTTTTCAAGGCTCTTTAACGAGGATAGAAAGCCGAGAACAAACTTGGATGGGGTGTCTTTTAATCAGTTGAATGATCACCAGAGACAGAGCCTAGAAGAGCCTTTTTCAGCAGAGGAGATAAATGAGGCAGTTTGGGCTTGTGACGAAGGTAAAAGTCCGGGTCCCGATGGTTTTGGCTTTCATTTCTATCAATCATGTTGGGAAATAATAGGGGAAGACGTGGTAAAGGCAGTTCAAGAATTCCATCAGTCCGGCGCTCTCCCAAGAGCAGCGTCATCGTCATTTCATATGCTTATTCCCAAGGTGGCAAAGCCGGTCAGGTTAGAACAGTATAGACCAATCTCTTTAATTTCTAGCATTCAAAAGATTATATCTAAATTGCTGGCATTGAGAATGAAGAAAGTCATGGGGCACTTAATCTCAAAGTGTCAGTCAGCTTTTTTGCAAGGCAGATCATCCTGGATGGAGTACTCGTAGCAAATAAAATTGTGGATTGGGCGAAACGGAAAAACAAACCCTGTTTTCTGTTTAAGGTGGATTTCCAGAAGGCGTTCGATTCGGTAAATTGGGATTTTTTGGATTACATGTTGGCGAGGATGGGGTTTGGGTGCACATGGAGAAAGTGGATGTTTAGTATCGTGAGGAATAACCAGGTTTCAATTTTAGTTAATGGAAGCCCGACGGAGGATTTTAAGCCGGTGAGAGGATTGAAGCAAGGAGATCCACTATCCCTTTTTTGTTTCTTCTGGTTGCTGAAGGTCTAGCTGGTTTGTTCAGGTCAGCGGTAGGGAAAGGGGTGTTTAAAGAACTCAATATTGGGGCCCAGGCAAAGTTCTCTATCATGCAATACGCAGATGATGTTTTGATGATGGGGGAAGTTGATATGAAATCAGTATGGTATTTGAAGGCCATACTCCGGGGGTTCGAGCTGTCATCGGGGCTAAAGGTGAACTTCAGCAAGAGCCACTTTTTTGGCTTAAATGTTAGAGCCTCATTTACAAGAGCAGTAAAAAATCTTTTGAATTGCTCTGTCTCATCACCGCCATTTAAGTTTTTGGGGGTTCTGGTGGGAGCGAATCCACGGAGGGTACAAATGTGGGCACCAATCATTGAACAATTTCAGAGGAAATTGGCATTGTGGAGGGCGAAACAAATGTCGTTCGCAGGAAGGTTAGTTATGATAAACTCAGTACTGTCAAGTCTTCCATTATACCTATTCTCCTTTTACAAGGTGCCTAAGAAAGTCCTAAAAATCATCACGGCCTACAGCGGTCCTTTTTGTGGGGAGGGACTAGCCAGGAGAACAAAATTGCGTAGGTTAGCTGGAATCAGGTGTGTCGTCCCAAGGAAGAAGGAGGTCTGGGAGTGAAGTGCCTGTGGAACTTTAATCTGAGTCTGTTAGCAAAGTGGAGGTGGAGGTTACTATCAGAGCCAAATGCAATATGGGTGAGCCTGCTGGAGACTAGATATGGACCCACATACAATTCTAATAAAAGGCAGCACAATTTAGCCTCAGCTTCGCTGTGGTGGCGGGATTTATGGGACATCGATGGGCCGAAAGCAGCGAAACCAGACTGGTTTGTGGACAATGTCAGGAGGAAAGTAGGGAACGGAAAGGATACGTTGTTTTGGGAACAGAATTGGATTGGTGAGGGCCCTCTCAGTTTAAAGTTCCCCAGGCTTTATGGGTTAGCAGCTGATAAAGGAACCAGTATCAACCAGAAAAAGCTACCAGCTGACGGGTGGAGTTGGGTATGGAGGAGGGAACTATTTGTTTGGGAAGAAGATCAGCTCAGTCAATTACTAACTATGCTACATCCAGTGGTAATTGCGGTCGACAGCTTCGATAGATGGATCTGGAGGTCTAGCAGGGATGGAAGTTTCTCAGTAGCTGAGGCTTATGTCGTATTGAGCTCGCATCAGATCTCAACGTCTTTTTCCGAGGTAGAACCGAATCAGTTGAGACGCATGTGGGAAGATAGACTCCCATCAAAGGTAATTGCATTCTCATGGAGATTATTGATAGATAGACTACCCACCATTGATAATCTGTTGAAGAGAGGTGTTGAGATTCCAGAAGAAGGGGTTCTATGTGTTCTCTGTAGAAGCAACATGGAAAGCAGGACTCATCTGTTCTTAACGTGTGCCAAGGCTCAGTCAGTGTAGAGCAATATAATGAACTGGCTGGGAATCCACGGACCTATTCCTGGGGATCTGCATCAATTGTTTCTATCATCATCAGCATGGGTGGTTGGAAAGAGAAAAAAGAAGTGTAGGTATGTCTTCTGGCTGGCTGCTTGTTGGGGAATCTGGATGACTAGGAACCAGATTGTCTTTGATAGAATACAGGTGGAGTCAGTCGATATTATGATGACTATTAAGATCATCTTGTGGAAATGGTTGTCCTATTCTTTTGGGTTTAATAGGGGGTGTGTATTCTCGGATTGGTATGCTAACCCGAGAGAGTGCTTATTAAATATGTCTTAGGAGGAGAAGGGTTAATTACCATGTTCTAATTCGACATGCAGTAGTATGGTGTTTGCATCCTTGTATTTTAAGAAACTGTTGGTTTCTCTTTGGAATAAAATCTTTGCTTTTCAAAAAAAAAAATACTTGTACTTCCCCATCTTAACTTCATTATTAAGGGTCAGTTCTTATTTAATCTAAACTCGTTCAAATTTTAAGCTCGATTAACAATATTATATACTTTTTTATTGAGGTTCTATAAAAAATTCATCAGACATAATTCAAAAAGTGAAACAAACGCCTACAGCATAAGAATGAAAGAGAGAAAAAATATATTGAATTCTCTAGTAAAAAAGTGTTGCAAGCATTGTATTACAGTGAATTAACTAACTAATGAGTCTTATACAAAAAAGAAAAAAGAAAAACACTAAAAATCATTGAGAGTATAATAGGAGCTTCGGTTAGAAATAAATACTAGATGATCTAAACCCAATAGCATTAGATGCACCACTCCATCTGCTACCATCAAATGCACTCCATCAGAAGATACTACGGAACACTCTGATTAGATGTAGTTTTATCCTATCAAGAGCTTCTACCTTATTTACTCATAAATAATCAAACATTCAATCTTCTATAGATTTCGAGTCCGTATCAACAACCTCGATTGGAACTATTTTCGATCAATGTTTGATGGTATATTTAGATCGACATTAGTTGGAAAATGACCTTGATGAATATTGGTTGAAAACTTGAAATAATTATGGTTAACACCATTCAAAATGACTCCAGTTGATCGTGGCAAATGTACAAAACAATGTTGGCCAACATTAGATGAAAAACCTCGCTGATCAACATTTTTTAACTATTAAATATTATTTAATATTAAAATAATCTTTTTAGTTTTTAAAAATTTAAATACTATATGAAATTGAACTACAAGAAAAAAAATTTATCGATGAATAAAACTCGTAGATACACCTAAAATCCCTAGGTAATATGATTTTGACCATGATTTTCAGAATCAGACCAATAGATTCAACTGGTTGAACTGGGAACCAGACCAATATCCGGTCCAAAATTTTCAAATAACCAGAGGAGGAACAAACTGGCCTGGAACCGACCTAAAACCTGGAGAACTGGTCGGTTCAGGGGTGAAACCGTTTTTATTTTTTTAAAAGAAAAAAAAAACATAAAAAATTGAAAAATAAGGGTTTTAAAATTTTAGGTGCACAAAGAATAAATGTTATTGAAGTCTAAGTTCATGTACGTGAAAGACTTCACACTTCCTAGTTTCTTTACCAAACCTTTATCATAATTTAGAATATAAATATCTTTTAAAGAGTCCTTTTAGACAATATGAAATTTTGTCTTTTTGTAATATTATAAAGACAACAACACTTAAACTTGATAAAATGTATTATATGTGTGTACTATAAATCATATATAGCTTATTTTTTTCCCTTACTATATTATTATATTAGTAAAAAAAATATTTTATTGAATCTGGTTAATCCCGGTTTAACTTTTTGAACTCTAAACTCATGTCTTCAGTGGTTCAATGACTAGTCTGGTTTTGAAAACTTGATTCTGACATACTATCTACTAAAAAAAGTTCATAGGTAATGACCATGTCAATAACCATTACCAATGGATTCTAAAAATATGTATATAAATGTAACCTCCTTTATCCTTCAATTTACTTAGAGAAAAATTTGTAGATAAAAAAATAATTTTTTCGAAATTGCTTCTATTTAATAATTACCCAATTTATTTTTATTTATAGATAAATTATCAACCATAAACATAAAATTTAAATTTTTCATAACTTCAAATTAAACACAAATTCAACCTGCAAACATATTATACACAACTTTCAATAAATTGAATTAAATTTAAATTAATAAAACACAAAATAAAGCATAAATTGATAAAAGTTGTCCAAAATACTTCATATTTGAGATTGTAATCTCATTAATACACAATTTGTATATACAAAAATGTTCTAAAACGGCGTGGAGATCATGGTGACAGGGGGGCTGCGACTAGCTAGCTAGCGTAGTGTGAAGGTGGTGAATGACGACAGGACAAGTGTTACAGACGGGGAATGTGTACGAGTAATGTGCGACTAGGTTTTATATGTTGTGAGAGATGAGACTTGCCACATCTCATTTAAGTTATTTTTTTATTTTTTATCTACGGAATTTATTAGATTATGTATGAAAATTTTTTAGATAATATCTTTAAAAAACTAATAAAACTAACTTTGTCTATAAAAAGAATCTTTAAAAAACATTTCCACCGATTAACATTTACTTTTCCACTGAATTTTCTACAAAAAAAAATCTATAGGTAATCACATAAAATTATTATCTAAGAAACTTTGTTTTCTCTACCGATATTTTTATTGATAAAATATTTTTATCAATGGATTGAATTCTGTAGATAATTAAGGTTTTTTTGTAGTGAATGTATTTTTTTTAAATTGGGAAATTACCCATCAAAACACAATTTAAGACTTTGTCTAACCTATTTGAAGGTTTAATTAACTTGAAAAGCCTATTTATATGACTTGTCTTTATTAAGGTTTGACTATTAGTAGACTATCTAGTAAATCTAAGTTAAGCTTTAAAATAATAAATTTAAACTTAAAAAATAGCTAATGAAAAGTACTATACAGTCTTAACGTTTGGTCTAGCTAGTTTGATTTGTCTTGTTACAAATCATAATGTTCTTCTCAATTTCTAGTTTTCTACAATAAGAAGAAAATCCTTTGAAGGTTTGACATATCATAAAAACCTACTTATAGGCTTTGTGATGGCAGCAACATGATATGTTGTTTCTTCAAATTCCATTTAAAAGCTAATCAATCGTATGTTAAACAAACTGTTTTATCATCACCTATCACTATATTACAAAAACAAAAATGGTAACACCAACACCATAATATCCTTCATTAAGTCACACTTGACTTAAATAAATCTAATTTTGTTATAAAAATAAATTTTAAATTTTTAAATTAAATCAAGTACAGATAAATCATTAAAGTTTAAATGTATTATTTTTCTATAATCCCCTTCAATTTTTATTTTATTTTCTACCCTATAATTAAACAAAAGGTTTTAAAAATTTTTTAGGTCCTTACTAATGAGTTATTTTCCATATAGAATGTAATTTCCATAAATATTTATGGAAATGGGGTGAGTTCGCCAATAATTTTTGGAATGATGTAATTTTACTGTTTACATTTCCAAATCGCCAACTGAGATAACGGGTTGAACCAATTGATCCTCATACCGCCAAGTGAGATGGTAGGTTGGGCCATAATACTGACACATGTACCAAACTTCCAAATCAGATTTTGGAAGTTTGGTGCAAGAACATTTATCACCAAATAGAAACTCATTCTTTTATCATTCCTTAAAAACATGTTTACTTTTAATTTTTCTTTAGTCAATTATTAGAAAATAGTACATTTATTTTTTAACCACACATGTTATTATTTTTAAAGTAATGTAAAAATTATTTTAAAAATAATTAAAAGATCAAAATTAAAGGTTAATTAAAAAGGTTAAATTAAAATTTTCATCATTCTTTTAGGATTACATTTATGACCAAATAGAAAAACATTCTTTTATCATTTCTTAAAAACATATTTACTTTTAATTTTTCTTCATTCAAATATTAGAAAATAGTACATTTAATTTTAACAAATTTTTATTATTTTTAAAGTAGAGCAAAAATTATTTTAAAAATAATTAAAAAAATGAAAATTAAAGATTAATTGAAAACTATTTGAAAACATATACTTACAACTAACTGAATGTTATTTCTATATACTAACTAAGTTAAATTATACATTTATTTTCACTTTCCAATTTTTCCATTTTCCAATTACAAAAAAAAATTTAAAATTTAATTTTAAAAACAAACGTATCAAGACTTATCAATCATGAACTTTTTAGGTTTAGGGTAGAAAATAAATGAGAGAGAATGCTATAAGTGTAGAAAATAGATGAAACTCAAAAAAATCCAAATATATATTACAAAAAGATAAGTGTAGAAAATACAAAAATAGATGAAACTCAGAAAAATTCAAATATATATTAAAAGAAATTTGGCTTAAATTATTTTAGTCTCTAAAATATAAGAAATTATTTAATTTAATTTTTCAAAGGTTTATTTTGTTTTATAATTTTTTCCTTATTTTCAAGATTGAAAGACTAAAAAAGATTCTAAACAAGGGGTACTAAATATTGGTCATGAATGAAAAGGGTGCTGCAAAAGTGTTTCTTTGGTTGGTGTCATATTTGTTACAATAAATTTGATTTGCAAGTGAGGGCACATCAGATTCTTATACCTAGTCTGGAAACATGGAATCAATTTGCATTAATTTTTCCTTTAATTTTAATTTTTTAATTATTTAAAAAATAAATTTTACTCTATTTTAAAAACAATGACATGTGTGGTTAAAAAATAAACATACTATTTTCTAATATTTTACCAAAGAAAAATTAAAAGTAAGAGATGATAAAAGAATGAATTTTTCATTTGGTGATAAAAGTTTCTGCACCCAAACCTCCATCTCAGTTACAGGTTTAGAACATGTGTCAGTATGTTGGTCCAACCCGTCATGTCACTTGACAATTTAGGGTTCAATTGGTTCAACCTACCAACTCAATTAACAGTTTAGAGGTGTAAACAATAAAACTACAGAGTTGAAATTATTGACAAATCTACCCAATTCTATAAATATTTATGAAAATTACCCTGTGTACGCAAAATAGGCTTTCTAATGAAATCCATGTCATTGCATTTTATTTACTGACGTGACATTTTAGGCTGTTAGTAACCGTTGGAAAAGAGAAACATATTTTATCGATCATAATTATTTCGAAATATAATTTTTTTAGATGATATTCAAATACAGTTCTTAAAAAATATATAAAATAATGAAATATCATAATGGATTGAGCCGAGATCCAAAAATATAACATAAATCTATCTTCAATATATTGAATGTGAGGGCTAAAATTAGATTTTTACTTGTTAATATAATGTTAAATTAAAATTGATCTGGCTTTAGTGTGAAACAAACTAGTTTTATGTGACTACTGACCAGCTCAATTTACTGATAGAGAGTATTCTATTTAAACCAGCCGTTTTTAATTTGAATTTTAAATATGTAACAGTATTAATTACTAAAAAACAATTGTCATTTACAATGATCTCACAAAGTTTGGAGATAATAACCTCTGATAATACCTGCAATTAAACAAAAATTAGTATCAAGTGACAAGTATGCTATTCCATCTTATCTGATCATATGCCGGTAAATGTTTGCGCACCAACTTGAACCTGATACCCTTTGAGAAATGAGAAACTTGATTTTTTACAAAAGTTATTCCAGGCAAGTTAACCTTTCAAATTTAACGTAAGAAGTCAACCAGAAAAATAAAGCAATAGTACATTTTTAGTGGTATATATGATCTAGATTCACATGACATTAATTAGATTGATTTTTCACTTATTTTACTGGATCGTTCCCAATTATTTTACATTTCAATTTTTATTTTTATTTTTATTATGTAGGAAACGTGAACAGTATAAATTATTGACGACAATGAAATAAAATAATAATAACTATTTCCATTGAGATGTGAAATGATTGACGATATATTATCCAATAAAATAATATTTATGAACTTAAGTTTTGTAAGTTTAAAAACTGTGGTCCAAACAATAAGATTTTAGGAAAAGAAAACTAGCAACAAAGTAGTACGAAATTGATTTATTTGATTTGTTTTTAGTTTTTAAATTGAAAAGAAAAAAAAACTTGTTTGGTAATTGTTATTTGAAAATTGTTTTAAAAATATATAAAAAAAAATCTTTATATTTATTAATATTTCATTAATAAAAAATAAAAAATGACATATTCTGATTGTATTTTAAGTTTTCAAAGCAAAAAATAAAAAATTATTTTTATAAAACACTACTTAAATGAACTTTTTAATTTTAAATACTAAAATACTGAAAATAGTTTAATAAAATTGTTGTGAAACAAACATTAAGTTATTTTTTTTATTAATAAGTGAAAATAAATTAATGTCTTTCTAAAAGGAAAGAAAAAAAAACATGAATGATATAACATATAAATAAAAATCTTCTTATTATTATTATATACTAGCGAAAACACAGACTTTATCGTATCTGTGTATTCACATTTTTATTTTTATAACAATTTTAAGGTTTTAATTTAATATCTTTTGTAAATTTTTATATTTTGAAATATAAATTATTATGTCTCATATTTTGAAATATATTTTTTAATTTTATATTTTTTTTATGATAACATGTTAAAAATATGTCAGATCATCAATGAATATGAAAAATGGAAAGATGAGAGAGGAGAGAGTTTGAATAAAATTCAAAATATTAATATTGTCGCACCTGTGTATTTGTATGTTTATTAGGAATATTTATCATGAAATGTATACATATATTAATCATGTTTAAGAAAGATTGATTTATGATAAGGTAGAAATTGTGAAAATGTGCACATATTAATAGCGAGAAGTTATATTTGCGCAAGTGAGAACAATCATAAAATTTTAGAAGTTAAAATAGTTATAAAATATGCACACCAAAAGGTATATTCTCATTATATAATATATAGTATATAATATAATATCATATATTATAAATTGTTATTATAGTTGAACAATTATGTATCTTGCATATCAATATTTTAAGTAATTTTTTACTTAAAGGTTGATATAATGGTAAAATTTATATTTTTGAAGTGAGAGGTTGGGGTTTGAGTTCTTCTTATGATAAATTAATTTATTTTTTAATTTTAAAATAAGTATAAGAATAGAATAAATATTTTGAAAAGTAAACGTCAAAGAATATTCTCTTTATTAACTTTATAGATAAAAAAATTAACAATTATATATTATATGTTCACGTTGAAAGGCAGCAACAACATTGCTAAGTCGTAGGAGTTCTTATGTGTTTTTTCTAGTGTTGTCTTTATGAACTTTGAGGAGCTTGTTGATGACAACTAAATTTACAACCGTCGATTGATTTATTTTGGGTTATGCAAATATATTAGTAGGACGGTCTACATATTAATGTGAAAAAATATTATACTAATTAAAAATTGTTGCTGTTGCTGCTACGACATCTAAGCTACTTTTATTGTAAAACTCAATAGATTAATTATACTTTGTTGTTGTTGCTGCTGCTATGACGTTTAGTACGTTAATTATTTTAAGCTAAAAATAATCTCATGTATTATTTGCTTAACTATCTAAGTGAAATAATAGATATAAAACGTATTAAAAGCAAAAGAAGTATCAATTGATATTGAGTGCATTTGGGTAATTTTTTTTTTCTAAAAAAATATTTTTTTTAAAGAAGTTATAGTAATTTTAATTTTAATTAAAATAAAAAAGAAGAAAAAAAAGTATATTTGGATACAATTTTCAAAATAAACACAAGCAAAAGATAAATTAGAAACTGCTCATTTTGAAAAATAACTTGAAAGGTACTTTTACAAGAATCGCTTATAGATAATTAATTTGTTATAAACACTTATTTTAAATTTTAAAAAAATGCACCAATTGTTTTCTGCTGATTTTAATAAAATGTTGTCAAACTTATTTATTGGTACTAAATTAGAGTGTAGATTGAATATTTAATTTCACATACAAAAAGAATAAGTCATACCAAAACTAAGGATGATAACAAGATAAAGTATAAAGAAAGGTGGATATGAAATCTTAATTCCAATCTCTATCTTTGTTGGCTATTTTTTTGGTTCGGATATACCTTTGAGTATCTATTATATTATTTTTAAATTTACTTACTTATTATTAAATAAACTATATATATGTATACTAAGTTATTAATTATATTTTAATTTAAAGAATAATTAAAATTATATAAAGAATAATTAATAAAAAGAAATTAAAAATTAAAATTGTTAATTATAAAATTATTATATAATTACTAAAATTATAATAGGATGGATACAGGTACGGTTTGGGTACAGGGCAGGTATTTACACACCTCATATCTGTACCCGATTCAACACATCGAGTAATACTCGTACTTATACCTAGTTAAAGTAAATAATACCCATCAAAATCGAGATGGATTTAGGGGTATACCCAGATATATGAATATTTTTACCATCTCTAACTAAAACAATGATTTTAATATTTAATTACTAAAACTGGTATCCATTAAACAGGTATAAATATATGCATTAAATCTCGCTCTTTTAGCATTACCTATCTCCAAGTCTTTTTTTTTTCCAATTAAATTCATTCCCTTATAAAAGAACAGGTTAAAGAATTGAATAAATATTTTAGGATAAACTAAATTTTTTGTTGACTAGCCAAGGTATACAACTTTTTTTTCGTCTAATATTTTAGTTATTTAATTTATTTTAGTTGTTAAGTAGTGATGTATCCCTATATTTATTATTATTTTATAGGTAAACTATGTTTTTGGTACATGAACTTTTTTAAACTTATTGTTTGATACACAAACTTTTTGTTGACCGATCAAGGTATACAAATAATTTTTTGTTAGAAAACATTTGTGAAAAAAAATATCTTGTAATAATCTTCAAAAATATGTTTTAAAGTTAATTAAAAAGTGACATTGTGTTTTAAAAAAATATTATAAAATAAATTTTTTAAAAATTATAAAATAAAAATTTAAATTAGAAATGCAATTCTATTAATTGTCTAAAAAATATTATGAAACAGAGGTGGAAAAAATTATAATTTTGGAAGGAAAATGTCAAACCCTAAATGTCAAGCTTTTATTAACATTCAAAGATTATAATTTGTAAAGAAAACACAATTTAATGAGTCATTTAGTTTGAAAATTAGGTATAATAAATGAAGAAGTATTTGTTTAGAAACAATTTTATAATATAGTTTTCAGTATTTTAATATTTAAAAACTAAAAAACTTATTTAGTTACTTTTTCTTAAAATAGTTTTCGAAAATAATTTTAAATTTTTAGCTTTTAAAACTAAAAAATAGTAATAATTATAAATAGTTTTGGTTTCAATTTTCTATTTTTGTTTTGAAAATTAAAAATACAATGAGAGTATCTTATTTTTTGTTTTTTTATTCATGACATTTCCATAAAAAAAAAGATAAAATAATATTTATATATCATCCCAACTTAATAAACTGCATATTCTCTTTATTTGTACTCCGGTTCAAATCACCTCAAAATAAATTCGGTAATTGTCTGTAAATAAAAATTTATTTCTCATCTCTAGTATCAACAGCAAGAGTAATGAATTTGGTGGTTGATTCCAAAAGAAAGTATAGATACTTAATACTAAAAAATGAATTGTATTTATAAAATAAATAAATAGGTGGTCCCGAAAGAATGGATAGACGATGTACATGCGGCAACTCCAAAACTCTATCTTGTCCTAATAGATGGAAATTTTTTTTCTTTTAATTTGTGTTTTATTTTCTATTTTATTAATAGAAAAAGGTTGTATAATGTAATAAGTTAGATAAAACCTAAAAAAGAATATTTTTTGAATGGATAGAAAGATGAAAATCCTTTTCCTAAAACAAAGATTACGTTTGTGCTTTAGCTTAGAATAAAAAAAATAAGTGTGTAAACGGGAACAGGGAAAAGGGAAAAGGGAAAAGGGTAAAGGGTAAAGGGTAAAGGGTAAAGGGATAGAGGAAGAGGAGAGGGTCCCCTCCCTGTGGGAGCAAGGTCAAGAAAGCAACCAATGACGAAGAGGGTTGGGTCTCTGGGCAACTGCCTTTATCTTTTTCTTTAAATGTCGATATACATCTACCACCTACGACCTTTCTCCCTGTCGGTTTCTGCTTCTGTCCCTCTCTCACCAATTACTTTCTCTTTTCTTTTTCCCTACACTCACTTTTTCTAACTCCCTTTCTATTTTTTGCCCTACACGTCACCTCTTCTTTTTTTTTCACGCTCCAACTACCATACCGTCGGATTGCCCGAGGAGTTCCTGTCGGCGAATCGGAGGGTACGTGGGAAAGCCGTTGGGGATTATTCCTGTGTGGTGCCGTGTTACTAGAACATTCAACTATGCTGACGTAATACCTCCTCACTCCTCACTCCTCACTCCTCACTCCTCACTCCTCACTCCTCACTCTTCACATTTTCAATAAGGAGGGATGAATAACCACTCTCGTCACCTCACGTGATCGTCATGCGCCTCCCATTGCCCCTCTGCGCTCAACAATTTCCATTATTTTTTTCTAAAACAAGAATAATAATCTTCCTTATCATCTGTCAGCGTTTGGAAAAAAAATTATATTAAAATGACTGATATTTAGTTTTAATATAATATTAATATGAATGTTAGTTTATTCTTAACATTACTTTTTTTCACGCATTTATTAACTTTTTTCTGGTTTATACAAAATATATAATGTTATACTCATTTTGAGACTAATGATTCAATAATAGTAAGGAAGATTATTGATTTTAAATTCTTAAAAGACAAATAAGTATTCACACAATTCTTACAAAATAATTTGTATTGAATCATTATTGAAATTTCTCAACTTCAAATTTTTTATGAATTAGAATTAGATTTGATAATACACAATCCGTGGTCGAACTATATGACAGGTAATAATCACAAGTATATTAAGGAGAGAAAATTAAGCATAAGATTTTCAACTAATCATTTGTTTAAGTCAGTCCAGTATTAGTTCGACAATATTTTAATTAATAAGATAAATATTTTATTTCTCCTAATTTTCCTACTCTAATAAGCTCGCTTTCCATGCAATCAAACATAGACTTAGTATTTTCACTTTGTTTCAAAATTTATAGTTATTATACAAATTTAAAATTAGAATTAGAATTTTTTAGTTATATCTTATTTACATTTACTAATGGATTGAATTTTAAAAATATAGACTAGTGATTAACTTCATATCAATAATAATAATCAAGTTAGTTCTAACAATACAAGTATTTTAATCTACAAATATATACTAATAAATATTTTCTTAATAGGTTTAAACTCATTTTAAACAATTATAGTTTTTGAATATATGTAGTATTAGGATTCTTTTAGGGTATACTATATATGTTTTAAAAAATTAAAAATAAGTTTAATTTTATCTTTATTTTTATTTTAAATAAATTCATTTTAAAAAAATTATATCATATAAAAAATAGTTTGATAATATTAAATTTTATTATAATGTAGTGACATGATGCAAAAATGGTAGCAATGCTGATCTTGGAGACAATAATAACATTATATTGATAGCAATAGTCATATGTTGCAGTGATAATACTAGTATGAGTGTTGAGAACAGTGGAGAAGACAATGTTAATAGTGTTACAGAGGACAATGTTAATAGTGCTACAAAGTGACACAACAGTTAATAATGGTAATAACGGTAACAATAATACCCGTTAAGGAGTGGGTAGAAAAAACCCATACCCGCAGGTGATGGGTACCTATTTATACTATCTGTGTGGATATTTGTGCGAATTTTATCCACAAGTATCTATGAATGTGGATTTTTTTGCTATCTCTAGTGGATGGTGCTAATCACTTTAGGATTAAAGAAAAATAGTAGGATACAATGACCATATTAGTCTTAATTGAATGGATGAATTTACATTTGAAAATTTGAGACGTTGGTGTAGCCTGTGTAGGTAGTAAGCCTAATCCCCAACCCCATATATACGTACCATGGTAAGCTATCAATTCAACACTGCAATCAATTGCTACTTAATGCTATGCAAGTTCATGTTAAGATAAAATTTATTAATGAAAAACATTACACACTTTGTTGGTTAATCATGAATGAAAGAATGTGATTAAATGTTAGTGTAAAAATTTTTACACTGACAATGTATACCAATTAACCTCTTATATAATTTAAGATAGAAATATGCAAATGGTAACATTTGTTTAATAAGTAAATTTTCAATGTATGCAAACATGTCAAATATTAATCAGTTATATTTTTATAATGGTTAAAATTTAATTTTAAAATATTTTAATGAACCAAAAGTAAATTTATTTTAAAAAAAATTAATAGTACATATGATATTCTGATTTTATGTTTAATCAATTTTTTTGACAACTTGTTTTACTTTTACATAAATCTTTCTCGAAGTTATCATAGGATTGAAATATGAGAGGATAAAAGTAGGATAAATATAATCCTCTTTTCCTATCCAATATTTGGTAGATGCACAAGAACAATCAAATAAAGATATTATAATTTCAAATGACAAAGTTACTATTTTATTAGCATTACATATAATTTTTTAATTCTAGAAATTGATTTTTATTTTTTTAACAAATTACAGTTTTCACTAAATTATATAAATTTATTTTATTTATGTAGCTTTTTTTCTTTAAATTATAAAAATTATATAATATTTTTATTTATAATTAATATTTGAAAATATTTTAATGATAATGATTTAATTTTTATATTTTAATAAATAATATAATTTAAATTTTTGTGTCAAAATTATTATAAATTTCTTTTATGCATACTACTAATTTTCTTTAAATTATAAAAATGACATAATATTTAAAAATTTAATTATATTTAAAAATATTTTAATAATGATTTAATTTTTAATATTTAATAATGTAATTCTAATTTATGTGTCAAAATCATTATAAATATATATATAAAAGATAATGTTAAATAAAAATTACAATATGTTATATTATATCCTTATATATTACATAAAAATCTTATATATTTTATTTATAATACTATTACACATATATTATATATGTTCATTATTATAATAAATAATATATATAATTTATTAGGTATATTTTTTTATACATTATTATGTATTTCCTAATATAATACAATATAGTGTAATTATATATAATAGTTATTCTAAGGTTAAATATAATATTGCATAATATAGAGAGAAAATGGAGACTTACTTAGTTGCTTCCTAATCCCACTCTTTATAAGATAAGAGTTATATTATAGTAATAAGATAAGATAAAAGGCACAGTAGCGCTACCATAACTATCCTATCCTATTTACATTGAACTCTAAGATAGTAAATTACAATAACATGTTTTAAGGATTGTTGATATTTACATTTATAATATTCTAAATAAATATTAATATAATCTATACTACTATTTATCATACAACAATTTACAATACAAATAAAATTCAGAATATTAAAATTCAAAATAATAATTTAACTCAAATTCCAAAGTTCGCCCAGTGAGCTACAATGCCTAGTCACGAACTGGAACATCTCGTCCAGTCAAGAATTGGAACATCTCGTCAAACAATACTAGTCACCCAGTGAGAAACCTAAATTAAATTTTTTAAGAGAAGTGACTTTGTTCAGCAAGATGCGTCGCTAGACAAAAATCCTATGAAATTCTTAACAAGAAAAACTTTGCGTTGGACAATACACTACGATGAACGCAAAGCCAATAAACTCCCCAATAGAGACAACTTTTCGTTGGGTGAGATCTAGTGAGACTTTGTAGAATTGCAAAACCTTTACTGCAACTGCTTTACCAAACTCATCCAAAACTTAAATAGGATTTCACAACATCTAAAATTCACCATAAACATTTACATCATAACATACATATATACTCCAATACATTATAGTTTATCATTATACATTATATTATATAGCCATCAAACAATGTCATTCTTTACTTACATATATATAGAATACAAAATATTACAAAAGTCCAACCAGAACATAACTTGCTTCCAAGCTAAGTCTTAAAAAACTTTCAAATCTGATTCTCCTGTCTCTCAACACCACTATTGCCATCTGCTTACATGCAAAGCATGATAATTACATTCATACAAAACAAGCACACAGTGCAAGGTAAAGATAGAACAAAGGAAATCTTGTTAAACGAATATAGTTTTTCAATCAATAAAAATAACAATCAATCAATCAAACTTATTTTCCTCCTGAACATAAGCATTCAGTACAATATACTAACATGACACAATGCTTTCCGGAACACCCATTAAGTTTGAAAATCAAGGCGGTCAAAAGACTTATCTCTTTCACCGTCAAACGTCAACCTAACCCATATGACAGCCAACCGAAGTCTTGACATACTCATCTAACAATTGTTATTATCTGGTATCTACTTGACCCTTATGACAAAATAGTTGTTGTTTGAGTATATTCGAAGGGTACCCCCCACTTCCATATCTGATACCAAGATCACAATATAAAATCACAGATTACCCCCACTTGCATATCTAGTATCCAAATTACACTGACCTTAGGTGCAACTGTAACTTGATGCACTTCACATATATAAATATATATACCTCACTCAAGGCTAAGTTATTAAATTGTAACTGTCCACATTCATCAAATTCAATATAACAGCTCATCATCATACATGACAACAACATGCATCACCATACAATTTCGTTTAATACTAAAATCAATACCAAAATATTAATTTCTCGTCATCTACAAAGACAACACTTCAATCATCAATTACACAAAACATACAAATTCACATAGCACTCAAATTAAGTTCAAAAGCTCAATAAGTCACAATTTATTAAATTCACAACCATTAAATCATAATTCCTCAAATTAAAATAAAAGATTTAGCTTCCGTTACCTATCTATCCCTTTAAAAGGTGACTCTAAAGAAGAGAGAGAAATTCAACCACAAAAATCACTCAAAACCTATAAAAATTTCCAAAACCACAAAGAACTTAAGAAATTGAGATTTTTAAAGAGAATCCCCTTCCAAAGAGAATGAATGAATTGAAAATAAAAGAAAAAATTCTAAAGAAATAGGATCAGACATACCTATAATGATCAATGTTAAGAATTAGGAGCAAAATGGAAGAAATTTATGACAAATTTCATTAACGAATTGTTGACCATGCAAGAAGAGGAAGATTGGCGGTGACAGAGAGAGAGAGAGAGGGAAGGACGATGAGGGAGAAGAGAGAAGTTGAAGTAAGGAAGAAGAGGAAAAGAAATAAGAAATTAATGTGTGTTTAGTAATGTTATTTTACTATTTGCACCCCTAACGAATTTAAGAAAACTTTCCAAAAATCACTCCAAACACCTCAAATTAAAGAAATAATAGTTACGTTCACCCTCTCACTTTACTAAACATTATTTAAATTCAACCATACAATGAACCTAATAATTAATACAACCAATTATTCCTCAATTAATTTATTAATCAAAATAAAATTTAAATTTAATTCACTTTCTATTAATTTCACACACTTTTAACCTATAAAAAAAAAGGTCCTTATAAGATTCACACTTCGAATATTTTTAAACCTTACACAACCTTTTCCATTCTTTTAAAAATATTACTACACTTACTCTTTTTTTTTTTTATGTTACATATATCATTTTAAGATGTAAAACATTACACTTATATTTCTAACCAAATGAACCAATCTTTGTTGATATATCTTTGTCCTTAATAATATTAATTATACTTAGTAGAAACTAAAAATGAAATAATGATTATAAGATTAATTTTGTAAAATTGTTATTTTTTTATTTATTATTTAATTTTTGTTAGTATGTGTGAAAAAAGATTGAAGGACAATTATTATGGGATGATAGGAATAATATAATTAAAATTATATCTTATTGTTATACTTTACATGATTTTATGTTTTGAAATTATTGAACGGTTATCTTCTTATCAATATGCTATTGATTATTGAAGACATTTTTATTAATATAATAACTCATTAAAAGTATTAATTTACGATTCATACATTTTCTATTTGATTTAATTTGTAAAATCGAATTTTCACAAACTTCATACTAGAAAAGACTCTAATTATTATGGAAATGGACCAAATTGCAGGAACGATGATGGTGCGGTACAGGTATTGGCAGGTGCAACACGTTCTCTCTATGTTTTCATTTTGAACCAGCTGTAGCTGAAACCATCTACTATATAGATCGGTTCTACTATATGGAATTATGGATAGCCACTATTAAAGTAGTGGGGAGCTATCTAATACTTACGAGATTGACTGTTATTAGCTTTTCCTACTTTGAAAAAAGTCAATGGCCCAAGAACCAGAAGCAAGCAGAAGTAGGATTTTTTTTTTTTAAGACAAAAATCATTAATAGTATATCTGACACATGTTATAAGAGATAACCTTGTAAAAAATCCTTGCTAATTGAATTACATTTGCTTAGAAAATTCCAGAAACTTATTTCACAATCGTCAGGTGGTACAGATTTATATCCTAGTCACTTAAAACAATACATCAATATAAAATAGCTTGACTTATAAAAAAATAATATATGATTTACTAATTCTGGTTATAAATCATAGAGAGGACATGTTACATAAGCAATTGAGAGAATAGGCTGCCGAGCCAATTCAACCTTTGAAAATATTCTATTAAAGGTCACCTTCTACGAAAAAGCTACCACCATGGACAGAGTCTTTCCTTTTCATAACCTGTTGAAAAATGTAGATTTACTAGCCTGTAACACCCTAGTTACTAAGCAATAATCCTCCTTTACCACATATTGGTCTACGAACCCCGAATTTGCTCCTCACCCCATACATCTTTCACCTCCTTCCTCATATGAAACCTTTTCAAGACTCCTACCAACTCCCTCGTCCACTCATTTTCCCAATTGAATAGCTCCCTTCCAAAAGCAAAAATAATTATCTTTGGGAATCATATAGATAACAAAGTGCTACATGTTTTCCCTTTTCATCTTGTGATGTATGTAGTAAAACGGATACATGAGTCGCCATATCACTTTAGACAAATGAGTTGCAACTTGAAGTGATGTAATGACCTCTTTTTTATCATAGAAACAATATTAATTTCGGTGTTCCCTAATCTTAATTTTAATATATATAAATCCACTTTTTTCTTAAACTTAAACTCTCTAAACTTATTTGCCTATTCATCTTTTTAGGTTTAAATTCCTAAAATTTATTTGTCTAAAATAAATAATAATACTTAAGCAAAAAGAAATATAACAATAATATTTTGTTTACGCGGTTTGTACATTATACTTACATCAACGTCAAATTTTTAGGAACTATTGGAAAACCTGTAAACCCTTCTTCAACATCATAACCTCCATGTCAAGTTTTTAGGGACTATTGGGAAACCTGTAAACCTTCCCTCCACATCATAACCCCTTCTCTCACTTAGGGTGATGATCCCCTCTTCGGGCTAGGTGATTTTTCTTATCTCAGAAACCTTATTTATAGACCTAATATCATCTTAATTTTAAATGAGAAAACAAATATCTATTTTACAAATAATATCTTTAAAATCTAAACAAATCCTAAAGATAAAAAAAATATCTTTTTCTAAACAATATCTAGAGATTTGAAATTAAAATAATTTGAATTATTTTTCCAACAATCCCTCCCTCAATTAAAATTTTTAATTTCATCTTCAACCACACAATGGATACTCGTCATTTTATGCTCTGCCACAAATTTGGTATATGATTTCTCCCATACTTTTCATGATATCTCCATTGGAATATGCTGCTTGAATTAAATTTACCTTCGTCAGACTCTTTCAATAATCTTTCTCGTTTCTCTAATCATCTAGCTGCAAGATCAATATGCTCTTATACCACTTGTTGAGACAAAAAATACATAAATGACCAACTTCTCTTTATGTATATTGAAAAGAAAAATACACCATAAAATAAATAGGAACATATAAGAAAAAAGAAACATAACAACAGTATTTTGTTCACACGGTTCACACTCTATTCCTACATCCACGTTAAGTTTTTGGGTCTATTGGAAAACCTGCAAACCTTCCCTCCAAATTATAACCTATACGTCAAGTTTTTATAGACTATTGGAAAACCTGCAAACCCTCCCCTCCACATCATAATCACCTTCACATAAAGTTTTTAGGGAGTATTGGAAAACCTGCTAACCCTCCATCCACATTTATTTTTTTTCAACTTTGAACTCTCGAAACTTACTTGCATGTTTGTCTTCCCATACAATATGTATTATGTAATCTTTTTCTTGGAATATATATTATGTAGTCTTTTTCTTGGAAATACCGAGCAACCTATTTGCAAAATATTAAAAGACTTAATAACTTCGAAAGCATTGCTTATATATACAAAGAGATTGGAATTGCTATTTGAGATCAAATATCAAGTTGGAAGTGCTTCGAGATTGTGTTCAAAACCGCTATAGTGGATATGACCTCAAAGTTTTCTTTGATTTCAAGCATGTGACTCAGAAAGATAGACTAGAAGCTTAATGTTCATATACTTAGGTTGTGGTTTGTTCCAAAGTTCTAAAATTCTACTAAAGTTAATATTATTGAAATGATAATACTTGATGAGAATGCATGACTATCTCTTTTTTATTGTTATGTTAATTATTATTTTAAATTACACAATATGTTTATCTTTTGAACAAATTTTTAGTTCATCCTAAAAGCGTCACTGGTTTTCTAGGTATATTATAGTTTTAATAATGAAATGTATTTCCAAGTATATGCTACATTTTAAGGTTATTGATAATTTCACCTCGACATATTTGATTTTTTTTATGAGATTGTTAAAGATTATATAGGTAAAGAATTGTGGAAAAAACCGATAAGGTAATGTCCAATTAATTTTGTGTGACTTTTTATTTGACATATATATATATATATATATATACACTAATTTTAGATGACATTTTTCATGCTAACGTTGATTATTACCTTTTATTGCATGGTTATATATGAGATGAAGTTATCTCATATGCCTCCACCTACCATTGAACTCCAAAAGTTTGTCGGTAAACAATATATGTTCAAAGTACAAATTAAGGATAATATCTATGAAAATTGACATTATTTCAATGTGAGAAAGATTTCAAAGGATAAATAATTGATTAATAAATTCATGAGTATTCATAACATTAAGGTTTTTTTTTTCAAAGACTTTTTGCAATATAATAACAAATCTTAACAATAGACATAACAATGTGTTGTTTATTTTATAGCTTTTTAATGAGGAAGAAGAGACTCGTATATGAATGCTTTCAACAACATATATAGCAGAGGAAAATTATCTGGTCATTATTGTTTTAATTGTTTAAATATTCATTAACAAATTATCATAAGAAGTGTTAATATTTTTAAAGTTAATTATATTTTGTAGATTGCTGCTGAGGGTGGTGGTTCAAGTGTTAGATTGTTTGATGTGGAACAAACTCCTACAAGTAAAATATCTAGCAAGAGAACAATTATAAAAATTGATCTTGCATCTGGCTTTTGCAATATTCCTCAATTTTGGGCATTTTAACACAATGTTTTTAATATATTAAAATATAAAACATATTTAAATCTAATTATTAAATTTTATATTTTGACAATTAACATGGTCATCATGTTTTTTCAATGAATAGAAAATCATAAATGATGTTTATTTCCACTATAATGTTTGTTAGTTAAATATTTTTTTCAAAAGAAAACATATGCCGTCATATTATTTTAGGGTCAAATAATTAAATAAATACAATTAAAAATATTATATAATCAATGTCACACGACAGTTTTAAATGTGGATGTCTAATAGACCTTTCTGCATTGAAACCAAGCTACACATAAATGTCATAATTAATGGTAGAAAAAGGAAATTGTAATAACCATTTAAAAATCTTGCTTAACCTTTTATTGTCTTATGTTCCAACATTACAACTCTTAAACTTCTTCAAGCAATGTTGAAGAATTCCTTTGGACAATTTAATAAAAGTCAACAAAGACAATTCCTTTGGACAATTTAATTTCAACTAACGCAATTTCCTTCTTAAACTTCTAATAGATCGTTCAAGTTACAACTAAGCCAATTTCATTTTACAGTTTCATTTGCTATGTCAACCAATAAAAGTGAAGAATATTATGAAGCATGTTGGAATCTATCTTCTACAAGATGTGTTCTCTTTCTCATGGTCGGTTATATATTGCTGTATAAAGAGTAACTTCTAAGTTATGATTAAAAATTATGATATGTGACGGAGAACAGTAACAAAAAGACATAATTTCTAATGTACAATTTCATCATTTTGATTCAAATTTTTTTTTAAAGTATATTTATAATTAAAATGTCTATTTTGAATAAATAATTTTTTCTAAAACATGTTATTTAAGTACTAAAAAAAACCCAGTGCATGACAAGGTCCAATTCTAGTTTTAAATTAAAGAAAATAAACTATTAGGCACAAATTAATGTCATTTTGTTTTTATTTTAAAATTCAAAATTTTTAATTATCTATTTTAAATAGATACAAATTTAGGGGTGGTTTAGTTAGATTATATTTTAGGAAAATGAGAAAATTAATTCAAGAATACAAGAAAAACTAAAAAATAATGTTTAGAGATCTAAATTTTCAAAGAAAATTGTTAAAAAATGAAAAACTGGTTTTTTAGAAAACTAAAAAATTATTCAAAGTAATTTTTCACATTTGAAAAGCACAATTTTATTTATAAACACATCTCAAGCCCTTTCCCTTCCTCTACCTTCATCACCACCTCACCACTGCTACTGCTAGCTCTTATATCTTCATTGCTACCTTCATCTTTTATGCTCCTTTCATGCTTACCAGCCTAATCTTTGCAACTTCTCTAATGTCATTGTTGTATAACTTCTTACGTTGCTTTCGCCTTTCCCACGCCATGTTTCACAACTTTTCCCCCCACTTTCCTTTTGTCATTGCAACCTTTCCTTTTTTGCCACCACTACCACCCTTCTTTTGTTGGAAAATGAAAATTTTGAAAAATTAGATGATCTAAATATATTTTTGCAATTTTTTTTACTTTTCTAAATAGTAGAATGTTTGAAAAACTAAATGAAAAATATTTTAAAAAAATAAAACTTATTTTCTATTTTACAATAGAGACATTATTTAGTCCCATTATCTTGTAAAATCACTAGTTTTATATAAAATTATAAGTGTTGACCGTTAAGAAATTAACTTAATATGACCAAAATTTAGGGGTGCAACATAAGTTTTTTATTAATACGCATCATTGTTAATAATCAACCTTAGTTTGATAGAAGGATTAAAATTACAGATTTTACAAAATTGGAGGACAAAATATTTCTATTTAAAACAAGAAAACTAAAATTATGAACTTTTACAAAATTAGACGACTCAAGGTTTGATTTGTGTGCTTTTATTTTTAGTTTTTGAAAATAAGTTTAGAAACTATTTTTTAAAATTCTTTCAAAAACTAAAAAATAAAACTAAATCTATCAAATCCTAAATATTACATTTTAAAATGAGAAAAATGGTTATGTGTGCACTAATATTAAAAATGTAAATAGTCATTCAATCAAAACATATTTATTGATTTTATTAATAAATAATTTAAAGTTAGTCATCAATATCCTACAAGTTATGATAGAATAATGTAAAATTATTTTATAGTTGTATCACTTTTAAACCCTTTAAAATAGGAACAAAACATGTGAATTTTAAAAAATAAAAATACTCAAAACTATATTTAATTTTAATTAGAAGTTAAGATAATAAAAAAAACTATTTGTATAAAAGTAATTAATTTTTTAGGAGAAATAATGTAAATATTATGTAAATTATTTTTCTCAAAAATTGTTTTATAAATATAATTTTGTTATATAATCAAAAGAAAAATTCTATCAAATAACTTTTAAGAATTTTTTGTAGCATGGTTGTACTCTCAGTTGGCATGGGTGTGGAGTTTAAGTTTAAAATTAATTTTCTATCAAACCAACATGGTTGTGCTCCTAGTTAGTATGGTTGTGGTTCCTATTTGAATAAAGCATGTGAAACAGAGAATAGATACACTCTTCTTTGACCCACTTCTTTCCCTTCTCATAGCCTTTTGATCTTCCTCCTCATATTTCCAGTTGAGTTGTATTCTTACGCCTCTACTGGTTAGATTATTCCTACATTGATTTGATTTTTATCTTGCTTTGTTTTTTTGTTAATTGGTTTTTGGTTTTGTTGTTACTTTATTGTTCCATAATGTCATGCTTCATATTAGCACACCCTTGTTATTGTTTTTTTACTTTTTGATAGGTCGTATAACATGCTCCCTGTTAGCATGGTCATGCCCATTCTTTATTTGAGATTGATGAGGACATGCTTCTTAATAGCATAACTAGTGTGATCTTGTTTCCTGATAACATGTTTTGACTTATTTGAATAACATGAACATTACTTTTTTATTTGCTTATTTGAATATAAACAATCATTGTGGCGATGACCGATCACAACATTGATAATACTAGCGGTGATGATAACCATAAAAATAATGGAGGTGGTGACAGTGATGTCATGGTGATAGTGATAATAATAATTACATTTTTTAAGACATAACAAATAAAATATTTAGATTTAATGTTTATCTGATAAATTTTTAAAGATTTTAATAATTAAATATTCTTTTAATTTGTATTTTAATTTCTAACTGTGTATCATTTTTAGTCTTAATCTAAAAGCTAATATTTTTTATTCTTATTTTAAAAGTTTTCTCAATTGAAATCCTTCAAAATTTTTTATAAACACATAATATTTTTTTATAACATGAAAGTTCAGAAAAAAGATAAAAGTATATATAATTCTTCAATCTATTCACCTAGTTAATGTCTTCTCTCACATTTGGACTGTTGGAGTGTTGAGTTAGTGTTTCTCCACTCTAGTATTCTTGCGTGTCACATTGTTCTGCTAGTGTTTTTATCTAACAAGCAATCAACTACGACCTCCTTTCAAAGTCCGCCTTATCCTACTGTTAAAAGCAGAATTAAAAACATTTCCTACACTTCTGCTTTTATCTGAATTTAGAAACTTTAAGATTTTAAGTTTATTGAGTTTTTTTTTTAAAAAGCTAATTGAGAGATTCGAATTAGGATATAGTTTAATTTGTAAAGGTTACAATGCAGTATAAAAAAATAAAATTTTTTTATTGACAATTAAATACTATATTTAATTATAATCACATTTTATATGACTTTTAAAATATTGATAGTTAAAGTTAACTTATCTCTATAAGAAATTATGATTAAATAATAATGAATTTTTTTTTATACTGTTTGTACATCAATATTAAATTTAATTATAGAATAAGAGATAAAATATAAATTAAAATTTAAAATATTTACTTGTATTTTTTAAAATGAAAGATGTTATTCTTATGTTATGATCTTTATCACCTCAAATATAAAGAAATTCTCCATTTCTTAGAATTTATAAATGAATTTCCTAAAAAATTTATAAATGAAATGAAATAAAAAAGTACTGCATTATTTTTCTAAGAATCGTTTATTTTGTCCATATAAAAATTGAACACGTATGTTAAAAAAATTATAATAATTTATACACTACGTAACTAACTCAGCTAAAACTTTTTTATATGAACGGCTTACTTTTAAGCTGAATATATCTAAATGAAATGATCATTAATTATGTTATATTTACTTATTTAGTTTCTTTAAGTAACCAAATAAAATTAAAAGATACATTTAATACGAATTTCAATTAAAATATGTAATTGTTATATCTTTATTTTTTCACTTTCCAAGTTTACCTATTCTAGAAAAAAGTGATATATTTGTAAATTAGGTTTCCAATGTGTTGAATAATAAATTGCTACCATTAGAATTTACAGTATTAATAAAATACAATTAAGTCGTCTTATGTGTATAACGATAACTAGATTAACTCAAATGAATTTTGAGTTTTGCGAACATGTGTAAAAAATTAAATATATAATAATTTAAAAAAATTAATTGATAAACTAGTTGAAATGTACAATATTAATTAAGAAATAGTTGAGAGCATTATTGAGGTTTGACTTCACTAATTCGGAGTACCATGTTTCAAAAATCTTAAATCAATAACTTGATTAATTTTTATCACGAGAATAATTTATACTCTTAAGTTCATTTCTGTAGTAGAAGGGTTAATAGATTATAAAATATAAACTCAAAAGTGGCTACATTATATCATAATTTAGAACATGTAGCATTTTAGACATGTTTGCTATATTAAAAAACACAAGATACTTATACAACATCTATTTAAATAGTCAGTGTATATTTGCACTATCTATATAACACTTATTTACATGTACTTGTTATATCTCTTAACAATTTATATTATGTTGGTAGTCTAGAACAAAGTTTCCCGTAAATTCTTGTGATATGTTTTTAATTTTGAAATAAGGTTTTCTAGTAAATTCATTTAATAGGATTTCACGTGGTGCTTTGAATTCTAAAATAGGGCTTTCAATAATATAAATTGTGTTCTTGCTTTTCTCCATATACTCCTTATAAATGTGATTTTCAACAATAGGGTTTTCAATAATATAAATTTTGTGTGTGTGTTTTAAAAGGAATTTATATCATATTCCTAGGTATTTACATTTTGGGAATCCAAAATCAATTGTTTTTTCAATTGTATTTAAATATTCACTGCTATTATTGACTATTTGAGAGAATCGTGATTTTCTGATTGGTTTGAAAATAAGCTTTTAGTTAAATTGCTATAAAAATCACTTTTAAAAATATTTTTTAAAAGGAATTTATATCATATTCCTAGGTATATATAACTCATTAGTTATTCCTAACTGTTCTAAATCCCTTTGATCCAACCTTAAATGAATAGACTCATACAATAGAATTGTCAATTCCAAAACAAATAATGAAAATCCAAAGGAATAAAAAAAAATACTGAATAAAACAAAAAGAAATATTTCATTATATAGAATGGTCATGCTTTAAAACCCAACAACAAGAGGATTAGTTTCTCATGGAAGTAATGAATGAACGTCTAAGCTTGAATAGGTATTTAACCTAGCCTCTTAGTCTCTCTCAATTAGTTCACAATGCTACAATTTAAAACCAAAAGTGACATTACCTACTTTTCAAAATAAATTCCTATTTTTTTAATAGATGATCACATGAAAGGCTTCACAGGCTTGCTCTAGCGCCAAATCTGCTTGCTTGAGATTGCATAATATAAAACTCTTATGACCCACTTAAGTAAGCTCAATGACTCTAGAGCCCATCCAAGTGCAGGACTCGCTCAATCGAGCCTGTGAAAGACTTCTTTTGTGTCTTTTTCAAGTTTCAATGTCCAATTTTTCTACATCATTGGCACTTGGGATTGTTCTTCTTCTCATTGTCTAATCTGATTCTGTATGAAAATTTCTTGAAACAAATATATTATTTTGCAATAAAATAAACTTATACATAAATAATAACTTAAGAGGAAATTAAAAAAAAATAAAAAGTAATTTTAATGTTCATATAATAAAATACGTTTGTATACTAATACAAGATTATTAGCAATCATCACAAAGGCAACTCTAAAAATTCTGAAATTAACCAAATCTAATGTTTGTATACTCGTAGTTTTAATTATTGATGTACTAGACTTATCAAGATAAGTTTATTTTTGCACTACTATTAGCTCAATTTCTTTTTTTCACTGAATACGCATTAATTATCAATTTAAACACGAATTTAATCTTATGGAAACTCAATAGTATATGAGATTAACTCGATTTATTAACATAATATATCAATTTTAATATCATGTACAATATTTTTAAAATTAAAGAAGTTAAACTTCAATTAATGTATATAATTTCAAGTAAATAATATTAATATTAATACAGATATAATATCAAGCTATACAAAAATATTATCTATTATTAAGGTAAGAACTTTTACTATTAAAAAAGAAAATACTGGATATACGATTTGTTATCAGCTTGCAACCTAGTTTGATATATGAGCTATATAAGTATGACTTGACCTGATCTATTTGTTTAAAGGTTAAATTTATACATATTAAGCTTTTTAAAGAGTTGGTTTAAGTGAAAGGCTTGGACTTTTAAAAGGACACATCAAACCTAATAGGTAAGATATGTATATATACATATATTAATTATTATTTCAATCTTATTTATAAAATTAAAATACCTAATTCATCTGGATTAGAGAAAGCAGTTAATTTAACTAATAGTAAAAATATGTCATGAGTTTATCTTTTAAAAATATATGATTGATACTGTTTTTTTTTCCTGTCTATTGTTTATCGTCACTACAATTTTCTTTTAATTGAAAATAGAAAAAATAATGTGCATTGTCAATATAAAAATTTTTCCAACGACATGCAATCACAACTTTTTATTTAAGATAAGTTTCTTGAATTTATTGATTAATATTTTAAAAGTCATCTAAATGAAAAATTGTAATGTTATCAAACTCTCTAACACTGTCAATATATAATAATTAAACACTTAAAAATATTTTAATCTAAAATTAAATTAATATATAAAAAATATGGATAAAGTGTTATAAAAAATATCAAACATCATTCTTATAAATAAAGAAAGGAAAATACTATTTAGGTTTAGATCTAGTTAGACTTACAATTGTATTATTAAACTTTAGAGAAATCTAGTCAAGTGAATAGATTCTTATAAAATGAATAGCGTTTTGTAAGATCTACTATTTTATTCTCTTTGACATTCAAAACTTTTGTTTCTTTTCTTTTCAGTCTACCGAACACTGGCTAGTTAGACTTTCAATTGGTCAAAATAGTTGTTAAAAATTAGTATATAAGAAGTAAATTAATTTATAATATGAATGAAGCCACACCAAAACCTAACTTGGCCTAGCATATATTGTTTCCAATATAAGTAGCAGTCTTCTTCAAGCTACATATCAGGTATAACTTTAAAATTCAAGTCAACCTAAATTGAATTGGCAGTGATGGACACAGTTCTTTGAGTAGTAGAAGAAATGTGGAGAAGGCATGCATGTATGTGTGTTTAATTAGGCACATGATTCAAGCAGAAGGAGCACCCTGGCGAGCTATCCGGACAAACTGGAGATTATGATTTATGAGTCAAAACTATTCATTAATTGTTTTCTTTGTGCAGTATATGGCACTAGCCAGCTGAGCAAAGGCCTATATAATAGTGTGTGATGAAAAATCAAAATCAAAAGGAAAGATTATAGGTAGGTTTGGGTCCTTCTTGATTCTTCCTTTTTGTTTTGTTGCCACTACCTTACTTTTTTGTGGTGAGAGACCTTCCTAATTAATAAACAACAAGATTCGTTGGACGGGCAGGGCTACCTTTTAAATTCTGTCTCTTTGCTACATGACCTATTATGCTAAAAAAGTGCATTCCACCACATATCTTAGGGAGGGTATTTTTTTAATTCATTCATTCATATTCATATAGTAGTTACTAGTTACCCTTATATATATATATATATATATATGGTCCGCGCTAGCTAGCTAGCTCCAGCCTCCAGTTCAGTGCCCCCGTGCAACTTTTAACCCCATTAGTTGGCTGCTTATTTTAGAGATATGCTTCTGTTACTGTCACTATTGGGAAGATGAGTTTATAATGGCAAATGCCAATAATTACTTCTTTATATGTGGTTTGGTGAAAATAAAGTCAAGGATTTCTTGTTCCTTGCTCCTTCGTCTCACACTCTGGTTTAATTACGACAACAAACAACATTAATCATTCTTCATCATTGACTTTTTACCACTTAGGTAACTGCGTGGATCAACCAACAAAACCATTACTTTTGCCCATTCACAAAATTTGTAAACATTATTCCCTCTTTTCATATTTATAAATCCAAGTTAAAATAATTTAATCCTATATATACACCTGCATTAAATATTCAGAAAAAAAATTGTTGCTTATAATAGTCGATGGTGTCCGGTTCGAATAGGATTTACCTTCACAGTTATTTCTTAAGAAAGAAAATTAAGTTATTTTTATTCTCTTCCTTTTTGCTAGATTTGTTCTACTTTTTTTTTTTAATATAATTAAGTGTAAAAAAGAGTATGTCAATTTTGTATACATGTATCATTAATTCATTACTATTGAATAGGGCAGACTGGTGAAAACATTTGCAAATTCCGTGGTTAGAATCCTAAAGAGTTATGAATAAATACAATGAGGAGGGGTTGGTTTTGGAGTATACAATCAGAAGTTGAAGCAGAAATTATCATGTTTAGTTATTTATATGAGAATAATAAGTATAAAATGTCAGCATAAAGAAACTTTATTAACACATCCCACCACAATTTAGAATCTTGCTATTCAATCATAATTTTATTAAAATTAAGAGCAATGAGACAGTGTATTAACCCTTGATTAGATATTAATGTAAATTTTTTTACATTATCAGTATATATAAATTATTTTTTATTTATGTTTGAGTTAACTAAATAATGATTACACAATATGGTATGAAGAATCCATTGACAATTGGTCTTTTATTTACAAAATAATAAATTTGATAGATTCATTTCTATCTGAAACTCACATAAAAAAATGAGTCTTTGACATTTTTAGAGAGAAAAAAAAATACTCCTTTACTTTAAAACAAGTGACTTTTTAAATTTTAACACACAATTTATATAAAGAAACATTTTAAACTTTCAATGAAATAATTCTCTTAATCTAATTTCCCAAATAAATAATCAAATTAATATGATTTTTTTTAATATTGAGTGGATTAACTTTTCAGAAACTAACATGGATAATTTAGTATATTTGTTTCCACTTATTTAATTATTTATTCATTAAATATATGATAATGTTTTGATAAAAAAGAAATAAAAAGAAGTATTGGATAAGTATGGAAATAGAGATTTAAGAAAATCTCAACTGTATCCCCTTAGACTCTCATGGAAGTCTACATCCCCATTTCATGTGAAAGAAAAAAGCAAAAACAAATTTCTTCCAAATGATTTGGAATTGAATATGACAGTATGAGTTAGTATAACTTTGGAGGTAAGTTTTTTTAAGAGATAGCAAGTTTTCATGTCAAAATAATAAAGAGAGCAAATTTATTCTATGCACACTGGAAATTATTTATGCAAATAGATCTGGATTCCATATTAATAAATGATAATCATCCCGAACAAAATTGTCATTTATTAAAGCAGCCGACAGATGGAGAATTTAAATAATTATGTATTTTTTCAAAGGTCAAACCTTCTTACACCATATCCTACACGTTACTCCCTCTCAACTCATTTATAACCAAACAAATGTTTGTTTTCATCTTAAATATAAGTAAATTAATTTTTTTTATGATATTATTATTAAAACACTCTTTTTTATTTGTAATATTAAATTTTAACAAGTATATTTTAGAAATATTGATATTTTAAAACACTAATTTTCTTAAATGTAAATTTAAGTATTTTTTACTTATATATAAATTCGGTATTTTCATTCACCAAATCATGTTTTCAAACAAAATTTTCAATGAATACTTAATAGTATCTTTTTTAAGATACTCTTTCTTATAATTAAAAATTCTTTTAGGTAAAAATTAATTAATTATATTAATAATTTTATTTAAATTCAATAATTAAAAATTAAAAATATAAAATTTTTAACTTTCTCGATCATTAAAATAAAGTTAAACATAAATATCTTAAAATTTACATGGCAGGTATATTGTATAGTATCTCAAACTTTAACTGTATGATTTCACACACACGGAATAACTACCAAAAGAATACAACATTGTGCATTTTTGTAACAAAATAGACGGGGGACTCTTCTAAAAAAAACATAGACGGAAAAAAAGGCAACTGTTTTTTGAAACCAATAATACTTAGATAATTATTAATACACTATTAAGGCCATAATTGAGTTGTTGAAATTTCTAATTCTCTCAACAAACACAACTATAGCTTCTAATTGAACACTTATGTTAGCTTGACGCTGTAACAGTGGTTGAGAGATTCCATTTGAACGACCTTGTGTTCCTTCCTCCTTAGTTTTCCCACGAAGCTAACAAACAGTGGGCCATGGGTGAATTAAAAGCTCCCAGCCTCAGCTGCAACAGCTGATTAATACATTGGAAAATAGTTTGTTTGGAAACTTTTACTTTTATGGTAACAAACGTGGCATGTTTGTATCCGTGGACTACCTACTAACTGGTTTAGAGTTAGGTTCTCCCCAAAGGCCAGTCTCTGTTTGGCACTTTTGACTCTTTGGAAGATGAGATAAGGACATGTTCTTTCCAGTCATAACAGTGACATTTTTCTTAGAACCCCACACTCCCCACCACACTTCATCATCTTTTGGAGAATGCCACCCCACAAACTTAATAAATGTATCTGTTTGCACTTGGAAAGTTGGTTTTCATTTGCAAAAGCGATCACCTACTATTATTTTTTAAAGAAAAGAAGAAAGTAAAAGAATGACTTGCCTAACTATTCTTCATCCAAACTATACTTTGTGCTATGTTTTTGTTGATTTCCACATTATCTCAATATTTAATTGTCACAAAAGACAAAGGTGAAGTTATAAATGGATTGGATGACGATGTTGTAGATGTTATCTATCCTATCACAAGGAACAACTTGCAGAGAATTAAAATGTATCACAAGGAACAACTTGCGGAGAATTAAAATGTATTTTTCATAATGGGAAGATAGACAGCACTAACATGATTATTTTTTAGTATAGAACTATACTACAGTTTAAGATTAATAATGACGTAGTAGTGAGCGGTTCATGAAAGATACTTAAGTAACATACTTTTATTTTTTATCATTGGATCGTGGATCTCCAAATTAAATAAAAATAAAGGAAAAGGGCTTTTGATGAACTCACTGAAATATTCTGTAGTATCCAAACAGGGCTCATGTGACTGAGACCCCTTGTTGGGGAATTGTGGTGAGGAATTCCAACATACATTATTAAAATTGAGGTTGCTCTGCGTTATTTGATTTGATTCACAATTTTGTGGCATCTTTCATGTAGAATAAAATAAGGTTTCAAAGTTCAATGCCTCGCAAAGTATGGACAATTCCAAGTCCTGTGTTATTTGATTACTTTTCCTATTCCCTTTCATGCACTACATAATGTACTTATATAGTTGCTAGTTCTTACATTATCTAGACGGTGTAAATTACTGATTGTTTTCCATTTTTGTGGATCTTCTCGTGCATATGATTCTCATATCTCAACAGTCCCTTTTGTTTCCTCCTGATATTTGTGCTACGAATTAGTAGTATCCAGATAAATTTTGAGAATCGAATGTCAATTGGAAAGCAAAGAAAGCTCAATCAAATGAGAGGGTTGGATTATTTTTAGGAGGAAAGTATATATTTTCTTTCTTCTCCTTTTGTGTGCGTGGTTTAATTGCCTTTAATTTCCCTTTTGATAAGTGAAGGGAGAGAACAGTGACCCCATAAACTGGGACTGAGCTGAGAGTGGCTGGCCCATGAGTCAACTTGCTGAATTCTGAAACAATAATTGAGAGGGAGTATGGGTCCTCTACTGCTGCAGCTCATAAACGTTTTCATTGTGTTGTTCAATAATTATGAGATTCCCACACACATATATGGCTAGTGGTATCCTACATGTCTTCTCACTCTGCATTCATCCAAACACAAAACATCTTTTGCCAATTTCTTCGTCTCTCCCAATCTCTTATAATCTTATTGTGCACCTGCACCAAAATATTACGGAGTAAAAATATATAACTAAACTAAACTAGCTACATTGTACAATCATTGATGTAGTTCAATCTATGTGTTACACATATATTGTAGGTTCAAGGTTAGGAAAGCAAAGTTTAAAGCTAATTAAGAGCGAGCTATCGGAGTTATTCTTGTGAGGTATATTTAAAAGTGTGAAGAAGGACCTTTTGAAAACAAAGCAAACACGCCATTCGCGTAAGATTGGGACAACCCCCAAAGTCTTCGGGATTTGACAAGTAGAATTGCATGTAAACATATTCAAGAGAAAGGGAGATTTTACTTTCACCATCCACAGAGAGAATAATTTGTAGAAAAAAAAAAAGTCTTCTCGAGACATGTTCTAAACTTCTTCTATAATTAGACGACATAAATCGGAGGTTTCTTCTTTTTTGCTTTTGATGATGAAAAATCATCACACTCCATCTCTTTATAACAATCATTGCATCTTTCAGTAAGATTAACCAAATCAATTTCGTTATAAGAGAGACTCTATCCTCTAATCCAATCAAACTTTAGCGTCTATCTTAAATTTTTTGTTTCTCTTTTAATCAAATTCTTGGAGTTCTCATAGGAAATTAATCACTAGGTTTCTGTCACTTGATGTGTAACAGAAGATACTTTGATATAGTTGAGGAGAGATCAAAATTTCTTTTTTCAAATGGTGTATTAATTTCTATCCCCACAATTAATAAATGTCATTTAATAAGTTATATAAGATAAAAAAATTATAATTATAAATATTAATGGTTATTTATTAATTGAGATAAAACATTAATTTAGAACAAAATATTTTCAACTGAAAAGAACTTACTTGTGTATAATTTTTTTTTATATTAATATTAATTAGTGAAAAAATATCATAAATACGACTATTAAAATGATTATTATATAAAATAGCTTAAATACCACTATTAAAATGAATATTGAAATGTTTAACTAAATCACCCAACTTGTTTTAAGAATTGTTGTAGTTTAATGAAAGATTTCAACTGAGACCTGCATTAAATATCCAGAGAGTTTGTTGTCCAGTCTTATAACAGAATTGTCTATATATTTAGTTAAACAAAAAGATAATAACGTGATTACAAAATTATATTAAAATGTTTGTATGGTTATAAAATTAAATTTATTAAATATAAAGAATTAGGAAAAAACTGTTCCGTTCCTCAAAATTTATGGGCCCATTTTCTTATTTACTTTAGAACAGAGATATGCTGCAGTTAGGGCCTACTAGTTTTTCTGTAAGCCAATTGAACCACTGTCCACTGGTCTTAGTCGACAACTACTGAGATTGGGTAGCTTCAAACACAGCATATTTGAACCTTCCTTTCACGTATTTTTTTTTTCCTCTTTATTTTCTTCCTTTCAAAACCATCTCAAACTATTATGACTTTCTTTTCACAAAATTGTAAGAAAACTGGTTTTTGTAATATAATTTATAGAAATTCTTTTTTTATAATGCAATTTACAAAAATTAATTCCCATAACGTATAAAAAAATTACATTACAAAATGACCTTTCCATTAAAAATTGCATACATTAACTTCATCTATAATTATAAATGATCTTCATCTCCTCCATAATATGGGAGAATCCAAATTTACAGAAAGACTCACCACGGGATCTTGCGTGGGCATGAGTTTTGGCCCAATTGATTGCTTTAGTCTTGAACACCAATAACGCAGGAGGCTTGAACAATACACAGTAGAAGGCATCTTGATCCTGGAGCCAAATGATTATGATGCTCAAGTTTATGATATTAGTATATGTAAGAAAATCATAACATTTTGATTGGCACGAATTATTTGTTCAAAATAATTTTATATTGATGAGTATTTTTTTTAAAAATCACAAATTTTGTTTATCATCACATCATTCTCTTATTAATTAAATAAGCTTTTAAACATGGGTAACAACAAATATTACTTTGGATCAAATAAGTTTTTACAGCACTTATTTAACCAGAGTTGAACTAGTATGGATAAAATTGAATATGAGACTCGTACATTGTACAATTTAAAAAATAAAGAAAAAAATATAAAATTAAAAAACTATTAATTAATATATCATTCTCCAGTAATATATGATAAAAAACATTAATTAATACAATATTGTTTTAAGCAATGTTAATTTTGTCAGTGGAAGGATTCAAATTCTCCTTCCATCTCTTTACTTTACCACATATCATTTTTATCATCCCTAATTAATTTTGACACATTGTAACGACTAGACATTAATTATATATATAAATATATATTTTAAATAAAGACAATATTATATTTTTATAATACTAAATTAAAAAAACATTATTTTTATAGTCAAACTATCAAAGTATATATAAAAGTTTAAATGAAATATTAAGTTTAAATTTAAACAAAATCTAACATTATTTATTAACATAATAATTAAATTATATATTTTATAAAATTGATAAAATAATAAATACCTATTGTATTCTTATTAATATACATTTATATTCCAACCAACTCTTGACGAATTTCCATTGATTCTAAGGTGCTCCAATTTTATATGATGATAAAATTGATCTTAAACAAGTTTCTAGTCCAACTTGTGAATCAATCTATCTGGTTTTGATAACCATCATAAATATAATTACTATAAGAAATAACTACTAGTAAAATTTAACTTTTAATATAAAATAACAGGAAAAACAATAATTGTCCAGAAGGAGGACATGTTGGCTTTGTTGAGGGATACCTTTTTATTTTTGAAAAAGAAAACTTTATTCAGAATTAAGGGCAAACAAATCATATGATAGATTCACTTTCTCATATATATATATATATAACATTAATATACAAACATCATAAAAATAAAAAAAGACCACTAACGCCACCCGCAACCACCCTTTAAATTATCAAATTCCTTTAATAAATAACGTTGGTTGTGTGTTTGTCATTCAGATAAGAGAAATAAAGCTCTCTTATAGTACGTGATAAGTGTCCATTTTTACACAAAATTTATATCTTTATGACACTTATCTGACTAAGAAGTTAAAGAAAATTTTTGTGTAATCCTTTTTTTTTTTACAAAAATAAAAAAAAAATATTGTTTTGAACAAGAGTATTGAAATTGTGCAATTAACCTTGAATTATTGTTGAAACTCACCTTAAGATAAACATGAAATAAGGAATAGAAGTGAACAATGTAATGCTAACGACAGAGTTCCACCATTGTTTCATGTGATTTGTAGAGTAAGAGGCCAAAGCTTGACCAGCAAAGCCTAAAGACCAAATAAGTCGTTGATCCAAGCCTAAATTTGCTAAGGCAAAGGTGAATTAGACTTTAGAATTCGCTTAGTGAATGAATTTTCGCTACGCGAAGCCCTAAGAAATAACTAGAAAATTCAATAATTTGCTGTGGATTTAATTTCGCTCAGCAAATTTCTCTGGTTGAAGCCTATAAATAGGTGACAAGAGAAAGGGAGAAGGCATCCCCAAATTACCTAAAAACTCATCTCTTCTTTTCTTTTCCTCCTTACACCTCTCTACCTTTATAAATAGTTCATGGTGAGATCTAGCTAGGTAAGATTGTCAGGGGCTGAAACACTAATCGATACTTTGTAATTTACTTTCACTTTTATTTAAAGTTTCATTTATCTATTTTGAGTCTTCCTTGAGTTTAATGCTGGTTATTTGTTTGATCAATTTATAACGTGATTTATTTAATTTCAATTATCAGAAGATATTCATGAAAATATAGAACCAGGAAGTTCATAATATAGTGACTACGCTTAGGGATAAGCTAGGATCTGTATGTCTAATTTAATAATTGTTCTGTGCCAATCAAGTTATTGGGATCATTCTTGATAAGAAATTAGTGGAAACTCTAATAATTTAGTTATCTATATTGTTAAGGAATTAGGATAGAGAAACATCTAACGAGTTAGGAGTAGATGGTTGAACTTAACTAACAGTTAGAAATTACAGATATTCTGAAGTAAATCAAACCCCTTATCATTTTGTATTATTATCATTATTTATTAAAAATCACAAAAATATAACTTATCTTTTAATTTAATTATCTTTATTTAAAATATTACAAAAGGTTTTCATGAAGGAATAATTGAAATTCTAAATTATCTTCCAAGTCCCTGAGCAGATGACATGATTTAATCAACTCTATTCTATAAAACAACTAATGCATTTTCTAGAATTAGAGTAATCATTAAAACTGTCAATAGTAAGCTCTAACATAGTCCCAAAAACGACAAAAAACATCAAACCACATTCCTGACTAACCATATGAACCATACTATTACCTAACAAATACTAGTCCATATCAATTTTCCGTTCTCCTTAGTTGTATCCCCAACATGTTGCCCAAAGTCGCAGAAACTATTATCAGGAAAAATTGTGATTTTACCAATCCCCGTATAGGAGCATTCTCATGCTTGATTGCAAATTACAAGAGGACACACAAAAAGCAAGTGAGAGATAAACTCATATGGAAGCATTACGCATAGGGATAGATCACCATTTGACAGATTTATATTTTTTTTAATATGTTCTACCATTGATGGGATTTGATTAATTAATGGAAACTTTCAATGTGTATGTCGAGATTTTTTATGGTATTTTTTATTTCCATATTATCTTGTAGAATTTGAAATTTAGAGACAAAGTCACTCCATAAATTACATTATAGACTCCTTTCACAGAGTACTTATGCTTATCTCCTACGTCTCCCAACCACCTCCAACTATCTTTTACCCCAAAATTTGGCACCACACTGTGTAATTCATTATGTAGCTCATTCAACCAGCCAAGTTCTCAATCTAATCCATATTTCATTTTAAGTTCCTTATTCATCTTCCATCAACTCATTATCCTATATTTGCAATTGTAACTTCCTTTCGGCACATACTTCTTAACTATTTATTTTTCTAGAATCTGAACTTTGAGCCATCACTAACCACCAGTTGAATATTGCTTGTAAACTAGCTTTCTTCACCTTTCAATATTACTATTCTGGAAGTTGATTTTCAGTCCAAAAGAAATCTCATAATATCAAAGCAAATTTTCAAGGTCGTTGTACGCACCTATACAATGATAAAAATAATAAAAATAAAAAAATAATAAATCTAGAAAAAAACAAAATGTCATTTTCATAGACGGCCAACATACTTAATAATGTTAAGAATATAAATCAATAAAAGAGAGCTCAAAATGGAAATTTTTATGAAAAATGAAATGAGAGTGGTCAAGCTGAATCATTGTCATGTCTGAGTTCTCTGAATCAATGAAGATGTTCTTTGGCTCAGTTACATCACTAACACAATCCCAAAAATTCTAGATAAAAAAATTCAAATTTTTCTCTGCAATTCTTTCTTTCTTTTTTAAAAAATGCTCTGCAATTCTTTCTTTCTTTTTTAAAAAATGTGTCAGGGGCTGAAGTTGGTGTAAAGGGAACGTTGCACGCATCCCCATATTTCATTTTTTTTAAAAATATACTTTACTAAGTTCACTCCCATAAACATACTATTCGCACCCTTCAGTCCAACAACCAAACCGCTATCTGCACTTCTATTTCCTTCTATTTGCGACCCCAAACCCAATAACAAACTGGTAATATCCGCACCTCCATTTTTTTACGACTAACACCCCTTTTATATCATGACCCATTTTATTTGTTTTCACCTCTGTTTACTATTCGCACCACTATTTTTGCTAAACACACCTTTAAAGCCCAAAATGTATTACTTTTAGCCTTTTGTGAGTATAAATTGTAAGTTTTTTTATTTATTCTATCATTTTCTTTTATTTACTTTATTTTTTCTGGTGAACATATTGTTACGAATACTTGATATAGCAAATTCTAAAATTTCAATTAAACCTAGTAACAATAATCATGATAATAATATTAATTTAAAAATAATAATTTAATAATAATATTTTACATACTTTTTAAACTTAAATATCATAAAAAATTTAGCTGATATAATTATTATTGCGAAAGAAAAATTTAATAATGGTCACTTTAGATGCATTTTTAATTTGACTATTACAAAAATTAAAAGAACCATTTTAAATGCACTTCTAATTTGGTTCCTTCTATAAAATTTTGATTATTATAATTATTATTATGTTATTTAAAAGAAATAATAGTCACTTTGGATACACTTCTAATTTGATTATTGTAAATTATAAAAAGGTTGATTATGATCACTTTAGATGCACTCCCAATTTAATTATCGTGAAATCCTTTAAAATTATTTTTTGAATAAATATAAAACGAAAATATTTAATTATGACTACTTCAAATGCACTTTTGATTTAGTCATTACAAAAACTATCATAATTTAGTAATTGTCACTTTGGATGCACTTTGGATTTGACGATTACGCTAAATAATCATTGCAATCACTTTGGATGCACTTTTAATTTGGTTGCGATAATAATATTTCAAAATAAACCCAAAAATAAAAAATTAATTACAAAAATTAAAAACCTAATACACAAATCATTATCAAAAGTTACGTATATTTTGATTCTCCATTACAGGTGGAGATACATAGGAGTAGGAGCTCACTCTTGTTGAGCCCTTAAAAACTAAAAATTAAATAAGTTAATCAAAACAAATGAAATAGTAATAATATTTTTACAAAAAAGGATTTATTTTTTCAATAATATGTTTGTATTAAAACGTTAAAACCAAATAAAATAAAAAGTCTTTTATATTTCAAGAGTGAGATAAATATTTATAAGTTATCTAATTTGACATATTTAATTAAAGGTGACTGTCCTAGGACAGACATTGTAGGGTGCTAACACCTTCCTTATGTATAATAGACTCTTGAACTCAAAATTTGGTTTCGTAGACCACCTTTGTCTAAAAGGTTGTTTCAATATTTTCCTAAATGAATATTGGTGGCGACTCCTCTGATTTTCAAAACAATTTTTTTGCAATCCTGTCGAGAGTCAAGCCTAAATAATTAAATATGAAAAATTGATAACTTTTATTTATGTTATTTTGTCCCCTTATTTATTTTATTTTGTTTGGTTGTTGGCTCATATTTTTCTTATTTATCTACGTATTGTTTTAATTAAACTATAGGTTAGATGACATGTATTTCTATTATATGGAGTAATTTAAGATTTGCCCCCTCACACAATGTAAATACACGTTTCACACATATGAGTGAGGTCCTACAGCCGGGCTGAGACTAACCTAGGGAGTGAGAGACAATTAGTGGTAGATGTACTTTTAATCTAGTTATCACGAAAGTTTCATCTAGAGCGTGACTTTTTTGTGAATTCCCACACTTTGGATGCACTTCTAATTTGTGAATGTATTCTAAAATGAGTATAGAGCTCTAGAAAACCTCTAGAAGGGTACAAATAACTATCAACCGGTGTGACTCACTCGTTAAAAAGCCATTAGTTTCATAAGGTAGTTGAACTCCTCTAGGTATACCAGCTTAGGACACTTTGAGCATCTTTTGCTTACTCGCCTTTCTGTTTTAGCATGTAACTTCCTCATTCTTTCTTTTAAAAGAAAAAAGTGGTATGATAGTTTCCACATGCATAATCATTCAAATACATTCTTCCATAAAACATGTTTTGGAGAATCATAAAATCTTGTTGATTGAAAATATCCTAAAAAGAGAGATGGGATCAAATAGTGAGACAAAAAGGAACAGTGCCTGTAAAGGTTAAGATGCTTGATATGAAGTTCTTGGAACCTTTCAGTAGTTTGGTGAGAGGGACTAAATGAGTAGCCTTTGCAAGAAAATATGGGAATATATTGGATCTATTGGAGTTAAATGTGAAAACAGAAGTCATTTCTACATTAACCCAATTTTATGATCATCCCCTGAGATGTTTCACCTTTCAAGATTACCATATGCAACTATGTTAGAAGAATATGAGAAAATTTTGGGGTTTATTTGAAGATAGCAAGTTATACAAATATCGAGGACATCTCCCTTTAATGAATACAATAGAAAATTTGTTGAGGATGCAAGATAAAGAAATGAGAAAGATAAAACTAAATAGAAATGGAGTGGAGGGTTTTCCACGAAATTATTTGGTAGAAAGGATGAAGCGGTTGTCGGAAACAAATGATTGGGATGGTTTTACTAACGTATTGGCCCTCACCATTTATGGGCTTCCTACACCTTGATGATTACATAAATCTCTCCGATACTGATGTGTTCCTAGCTCACCGGAATAGAGGATAAAATCCAACATCAGCAGTACTTGCAGACAGGTTTTTTGTTTTAAATCTTTGTTATGAAAAGGGAAAGAAAAAGTTAGCATGTTGTTTACCAACATTGTATATTTGGCTAATTGTCCATGTATGTTCCCATACGTACAAGGCAACATCTTCCATAAAGGACTTCAAGTGGTGCACTCTTAATGTAAAGACAAGTAAAGAGTGGCTCAGTTCTTGGTAAACCTCACTTAAAAATAATACGTTGGTACCCAAATTGCAACAAAATAGAAGTTATTCACCAATGTGGGAGCTTCCCTAATGTACCCCTTGTAAGGACTAAAGGATGTATCAATCATAACCCTTCATTAAATTTAAGGCAATTAAGCTATCCCATATTGGGTCCAGTCAATAAAAGAATTAATCACATATTTCTTCTATGAGATGAACCAACTGAACCCAGTAATACTAAAAAAAATTAACCATGCTTGGGAGCAAGTTATTAGGAAAGGGAAAGAGACAGGAGGAAGTGGCAATGGTGCAAATGAAAGTTATCATCAGTGGCTAAAGGAAAGGTTCCATGAAGTCAAACTACCTTTTTGCAAAATTAGCCTAATCATTGGAGAGGTTTCAATACCACCACCAATTGACATGAGGGAATTCAAAGAACTTCAAGAAGCCTTGCGAAAATTTGAAGAAGAAAAAAGAAAGTTGGAGAAAGAACTGGAAGAGTCTCACCAAATGATGAAAACAATGCAAAAAGAGAATATTCAGAAAATGGAATCATTAACCAAAGCTAAAAAAGAGCAAGGGGTGAAGAAGAACTCAAACTCAATAACTGAGACTGCTTAGGAGTTACCAGTAAAGAGTTGGGACTGAGAAGGCGCGAGAGAGACAAAGCATTGACAGATAATCAAAAACTAAAAGAAGAAATAAAAATAGCAAAAGTAGTTGAAAAGCATGCACGGAGGATGCTCAAAGACCAACAACTAGAAAAGGTGGTGCAAAAGTTTGAAAGTAGACTCCAAGATGAAAAGCAATGTAGACAAGAAGCATATTGATGAAGAGCAAAAAATCCTCATTAAAGACCTTGATGTAGAAGTCATATTTTGGAAAAGGGAATTAGGGAAATCAATTGACAAGAAAGACATTGGGGTACTAAATGATGAGATAGTTTTTTGGAAAGACCGCGACATGAAGCTTACATGGTTGGTAAATTAGGCAATCTTAGAACTTTTTGGAAGTCTTAGAGAAGCTAAGGGGATGACAAATCCTCTTTCAACTCCTAGGGAGATTAATTTTTTTCTTGAATATTTTAAGGAGTTAATGGAGAATTTGAAAAGGATGGTTGTAGTTGATGAAAAAGTGAAAATTTGGATGCAATGTACTTTTAGTTGAATATTAATGAAAGATATGTCACTTTTGGATGCAATGTACTTCTAGTGAAAATTTGGATCCTATGAAACCACTTCTCTCTTATGTCTCAAATATCTGTGATCAAGCAAAAAAATTATGATTCTCTAAAGAGGGGAAGAAAAATAAAATAATATAAGGATAAAAATAAATAAAACATGATCATTTCATTCAATTCTCATGACATTCGATTCTCATGTCCTATCATTCATCTACCAACAAAAAAATAATTGATCAAGCAAAGAAAACAACCCTACGACACTCTTACGGGACGTGCGTCGAGACAAGAGTCATGGAAGGTGTTATAGATGATCTAGAGAAACAACATGAAGGACTCAAGGAAGAGGTGAACCAGATGAAGACACAAATTGATGTGACCATGCCTAGCCAAGGACCTATCACTAGGGCCATGGCTAGAAGGATTGAAGAAGACCTAGCCCTTGCAAACAAAGGAAGACTTCACCTCCTATGGAGAGTGAAGATATTAGGCTAGGGACTTTAGTTAATAAAATGTAATTTTCCTTTATTTTAATTTTGAGGAGCATTAAGAATTTAATTTGGGACATGCTTTTAGTCCATTTTTATTTTTAGGAGGTGTCTTAGGAATTTAGAAGGTGGATTTAGCTTTTTGGGTCTTTATGAAGGAAATAAGGGGTAACCTTCATATCTACACCCCTCTTTTCCTACATAAACCCCCTAAGCTAATAAGAAGGAATCTTGGCCCTTGGTTTGAGAAACTTGGGCACCAAGTTTGATGATCTAAGGAGGGAATTGTTTCTCAATCCTCCTCCCTTAGATCTCTCATTTTAATCCTAGCCCTTCTTTTTTAGGTTATCTTGTTCAAGAGGTTAGCTACCTCTATAAATAGGAGCTCCTCCCTCACTTGTATTTTTTACACTTGAATTTAATCATAGAGACCATATTGGTTGTGAGGTTCTTACCTTTGAGTGTCCCCTTTTCTCCTTTGTGAGAGCTTCTAAGAGTTATCAAGGGACCCCTCCCTTGTGGCCTCTCCCTTTTGGCTTATCAAACCTAGTATTTGTGGCGCCTCACCCCATTCTTTTCCTCTTCATAAATCCATTTCCCTTCCAAGTGACCTTAGAAAGGATCCTTTGGGCACGTGATCATCAAAGATCACATCAAGTGGTATCTAGAGCCACTTTCTAAAGGTCACGTTCTTTCTCAATTTTTTTTGCTTTTTCGTTTATCTCTTTGATCTCTTTATTTTAAAGTCCTTCATTTTTTGTCATCTCTATTTACTTTATTTTCTAGTAGTATAGCTTTTTATTCTTGCTATTATATGCGCTTTTGTTTTCTATCTACGCGCCTATGTTTCATTTAATTTGATGCGATTTTATTTGTCCCTTTCTTTGCATCTTATTTTCGTGTTCAAGTTGCTTAATTTTCCCTTGGTTTTTTATGTTAAAGTGTGCCTAAGAAGTTGTGACCATTAAACCCACATGGTTGAGGATTTTTCCACACCATTGTGGTGATCAACTTTGGCCACTTTGTTGTGCCTTTTGTTTTGAGTCTCTTGCTGAAATTTTTTCTCTATTTTTAGGTGTGTTATTTTTTCTTAATCTTGTGTTTTGTCAAATACTAGTCATGTTAGTTTCCTATTTTGTCTCATTTAAATTCCATAGGTTTTAGCCTCTTAAAATTTTTACAAAAAAGCCTTAAAAAACATTTTGAATTGAGCTCCTAAGAGGTGAACCTCTTGTTGAGTCTCTTAAGTCTTTTATGCTTTTAGTTCAAGCATATTAATCTTTTTGTTGTTCTTAAATATTTGCTCAATTCAATCTTTATATGTTTCTTGTTTTATGTTGAATTATTAGTAGCTTTCCACTTGGTTTACCTTCACTATTGGTGCCTCTTTATGGAATTTTAGCTTGGGTGAATTGTGTTAGTAATTTGAGCAATCAATTTACTTCAAAATCAGCCCTAAATCATTCCTTAAGCACCATTAGTTCAGTGGTATTTGGAACTACTAAGTTGTTTTGCCTTTAGTTGCATACATTGCTTGAAAATTGTGTGACCTTACTTTGTGCTTATTCACTCAAGTGTTATTATTTCAAGCATCCTCATTGAAATTTCAATTTAACAAGCTATTAGGTGCAACAAAATGATTAGAAAAAGTTAAAAAAAAGAAAAAGTTCAAGTTAAAAAAAAAGGAAGATAAAGAACTCAAAAGAAAGACAAATTTGAAGTTGTGTACCTAATAGTAGAAACATTTGATATGAGGAACCAATTGTGATTAAAAAAAAATTACTTGAGTAAGCTTTTTAGTTTTTGGTCACTTAAATTTTATTAAGTGTGCAACTATTGGCTTCATTTTTTTTGTTTGAGTCTTTTTTCATCTCTACTCTTAGAGCTAATCTAGGAAAGTTATTTGTGTGCTGCCTTCCTTTGTGAGCCTTATGTTTTCTTGCTTGTCTTCTTTACTTCTTTGAGTTTTTCATTGTTTTATCTATTCACTTGGATTTGTGAACCTTGTTTTGTTATTCACCTTTGTTTGTTATCTTGTGTTGTATTCGGCCTTGGTAAGGAAAGGTTGGGAAAGGTTCCATATATAAAATTTTGGCAAGTCCAAACAAGAGGAAACAAGGGTAGCATTCTTGGGGTGGGTTGATGCAACTCAAAGGGACTTGATCAAAAGGAGACAAACACCAAAAAGCTTGGAGTGAAGACTTTGTTTTATTTTTTTTATTCTTTGTATTGTGTATACTTAATTTTAGATTGGGAGTTTGAGTGCCCTTAAGGCCTTCCCTTGGTTTGTAATAATTTTGGTTAATTTTAGCGTAGTTCCTCATTAATTAGGTGAAGAAGGGAGAAGTGATACACTTCCTTCAACACCTTAGGAGCACGATTAGAGCCCTTTCTCTTTTACATTCTTGCACTTTTATTTTATTTTATGTTATTTTGAAAAAACGTGTAGAGGCTAAGAGTTCCAAAGACTCATCAAGCCACCTTAGGTGAGAAAAAAAAAAGAGAGGAGTGTTGCTTGAAAAAAAAAAGTTTTTGGCCTACCCTTTAGTTTTTAGCATCCAAGCACCATGACTTCCCACACACATTCTAGTGCACATAGTTGTTCATCAAGTAAGAGTGTCAACCAAAGAAAACCTTCTAAGGGAGACACTCTTGAAAACCTTAACTTAGAATTTAGGGAATGGATGGCTAAAGAACAAGAAAGGAGAGAAGAAAAAGAGAGAAAAAAAGAAATAAAAGAAAAGGAAAAACAAAAAGAGAAGGAAGAGTTAAAAAAAGATATGTTGGAAATGAGAAAAGAGAAAAAAGAGTGAGAAGAGAGAAGGCAAAGAAAGAGAAGAGAGGATGAAGAAAGGAGAAGAAGGAAAGAACTAGAAATAAAAAGAGAAAAAGAGGAAGAAGAGAGAAGGAAAGGAGAAGAGAGTAAGAGGAGAGATGGGAGGGAGAGTGATAGAAAAAATAAAGGAATTCTCATAAGATCCCCATCTAGGCATTTTAGCTCTAGTGAAGAAGAATACTATAGAAATCAACATAAGCATCACTCATATTCATCATACAATCATCATTCTCCTCAAGAGAACATAAATCATGCTAGGGAACCAAAGGTAGACCTACCCCATTTTCATGGTAGGGAAGATGTTGAGACTTACTTAGATTGGGAAGTCAAAGTGGAACAACTCTTTCGATGCTATGAAATTAGGGAAGAAAGGAAAGTACCTCTGACCTCCTTTAGTTTTCAAGGTTCTGCTTTGCATTGGTGGGATAAGTTAGTCAAGGATAGGGCCCGTAAACAAATGCCTGACATTCGCTACTGGAATGATTTAAAAACTTGCTTGCGAAGAAGGCACATTCCTTCATATTATGAGAGTGATCTTTTGGATAGGCTCCAAAGACTTAGGCAACATAACCTAAGTATTGAGGAGTATAGACAAAAGATGGAGCTTCTCATACTAAGGGTCAATATCATTGAGGAACCCAATGCCACCCTTGCTAGGTTTTTGTGTGGATTAAGCTCTGACATTAGAGATAAGGTAGAGCTTCTTTCATACTCAAACCTTGATGAGTTGGTAGAACTTTGTGTAAGAGCTGAGAATCAACTCAAGAGAAAAAACTTTAAAAAAGATTCTCCCTCTTACTCAAAGAGAGACCAACCTAAGGGAAACTCTTTCAAGGGTTTTCCCAAAGAGGAACCCAAGCATTTTCAAGATACAAAAGCACCTTATGTAGAGAGAAAACCCCCTACTACTAAGCCTACTGAGAGGCAAAGTAGTATCAAATGCTTCAAATGTCTTGGGAGAGGCCACATTGCCTCTCAATACCCTAACAAGAAAACCATGATCATGAGGGGACAAGACATTTGTAGTGAGAATAACTCATCTTCCTTCTCTAGTGAGAGTGAGGAAGAAGGGGGACATACTTTTAAACAAGAGTGTGAGGAAGTTTTTCCTTATGAGGGAGACCTTCTTATGGTTCAAAGGCTTTCTTGGAAGCCAACCTCTAGAGCTTAGCCAGTCACAAAGAGAGAACATGTTCCATACAAGATGTAAAGTAAATGACAAAGTATGTTCTCTCCTTGTTGATAGTGGCTCCTGTTGTAGCTCTAGGTTGGTTGAAAAGCTAGCCTTGACTACCATGCCCATCCCAAACCTTACAAATTGCAATGGCTCAATGAGCAAGGGGGAGATGGTAGTCAATGAACAAGTTATGGTTCCAATTTCCATAGGATCTTATAATGATGAGATTCTTTGCGACATAGTTCCTATGGAGGCTAGTCAGATCCTGTTGGGGAGACCATGGCAATTTGACAAAAAAGCTATTCACCATGGTCACTCCAACCAAATAATTCTCACCCATAATGAAAAACACTTCAAATTGTATCCTTTGTCACCTTCTCAAGTGGCTGAGGATCAATTTGCGATGAAAAAGAAAAGAGTTGAGGAAAAACAAAAACAAAAAAGCACAACAAGCTTTACCCTTAAAGCTTGAAAAGGATAAAGAGAGAGAGTCGGAAGGTGATGCCCTTTCGAAAGGGAATATTAGTAAAATGAGCCTATTTGCTACTAAACGTGATTTAAAAGAAGCTCCTTTGACTAACAAGCCCTTTTATCTCCTCTTTTGCAAAGAAGCATTAAATCCTTTTCCCATTTTGCATTCTTCTGCTGAGAGCACTGCCACAACCCATGCACATGAGCACCTTCCTCAAGGGGTTCAAGATATTTTAAAAGAATTTGATGACATATTCCCTAATGAGGTTCCGAAAGGACTTCCTCCCATTAGGGGTATAGAACATCAAATTGATTTGGTGCCTGACGCAAGTCTACCTAATAGACCTGCCTATAGGACCAACCCCATGGAGAATTAAGAGATTGAGTCTCAAGTGAATTAGCTGTTGGAGAAGGGTTGGGTTCAAAAGAGCATAAGCCCTTGTGTTGTGCCAGTCTTGTTGGTGCCAAGAAGAATGGCCAATGGAGGATGTGTGTTGATTGTCGTGCTATCAACAACATCACCATCAAATATAGGCACTCAATCCCCCGTCTTGATGACATGTTAGATGAATTGCATGGGGCAAAAATATTTTCAAAAATAGATCTTAGAAGTGGTTAGCACCAAATAAGGATCAAAGAGGGTGATGAGTGGAAAACTGCTTTTAAGACTAAATTTGGTCTTTATGAGTGGTTGGTTATGCCTTTTGGGCTAATTAATGCCCTAAGCACATTCATGCGCTTAATGAATCATGTACTGAGGGATTGCCTTGGTAAATTTTGTGTAGTTTATTTTGATGACATTTTAGTTTACTCTAGGAACCTAGATGATCATTTCGGACATCTAAGGCATGTTTTTTCTCTTCTTAGGAGTAATCATTTTTTTGGCAACTTAGAAAAATGCACCTTTTGTGTAGATATTGTAGTTTTCCTAGGTTTTGTAGTTAGCACAAAAGGGGTCCATGTTGACCCCGAAAAGATAAAAGCTATTCAAGAATGACCCACCCCAAAGAGTGTGACAGAGATCAAAATCTTTCATGGTCTCGCTGGATTTTATAGCGCTTTGTGCCTAATTTCTCCATGCTCTTCGCACCAATAAATGATTTGGTGAAAAAGGAAGTTCCTTTCCTTTGGGGTGAGAAACAAGAGAAAGCCTTCCAGCTAATTAAGCATAAATTGACCCATGCACCAGTCTTGGCATTACCTGACTTTTCTAAAACATTTGAATTTGAATGTGATGCCTCTAGTGTAGGTGTGGGGGCTGTCTTGTTGCAAGGAGGGCACCCCATTGCGTATTTCAGTGAAAAACTCAATGGTGCCCCCCTCAACTACCCCACCTATGATAAGGAGTTTTATGCTCTAATTAGGGCCCTTCAAACTTGGGAGCATTACCTTACTCCCAAGGAGTTTGTCATTCATAGTGACCATGAGTCACTAAAATATTTGAGGGGTCAAGGTAAATTGAACAAAAGGCATGCAACGTGGGTGGAATATCTTGAATCCTTCCCTTATGTCATCAAGTATAAGAAAGGAAAACAAAATGTGGTGGCTGATGCTATTTCTAGGCGTCATGCCCTTTATTCATCCTTGAGTGCAAAAATCTTGGGATTTGATGACATTCGGGCTATGTATCTGTCTGACAAGGATTTCGGCCCCATATTTGCTACCTCTGCATCTGCATTCGCATTAAAGGCCCATGATGGGTACTTCATCAGTGAGGGGTATTTTTACAAAGGGAGTAAGCTTTGTATACCCCAAGGATCAATGAGGAACTTACTTACAAAAGAGAGCCATGAAGGTGGGCTCATGGGGCATTTTGGGATTTCAAAAACCCTCATGCTTTTCCAAGAGAAATTCTTTTGGCCCCATATGCGTAGAGATGTCCATAGACATTGCTCTAAATGTATAGCTTGCTTGCAAGCAAAGTCTAAAGCAATGCCTCATGGACTATACACACCTTTACCTGCTTCTTCTGCACCTTGGGAGGATATTAGCATGGATTTCATCCTTTGGCTCCCAAGAACCTAACGAGGTGCAGACTCCATATTTGTGGTGGTGGACCGATTTTCAAAAATGGCCTATTTTATTCCCTGCCACAAAGTGGATGATGCAAGCAACATCGCAAGACTTTTCTTTAAAGAGGTTGTCCGATTGCATGGTATACCCTCTTCAATAGTGTCAGATAGAGATGTGAAGTTCCTTAGCCATTTTTGGAAAACTCTTTGGGCTAAGCTGGGAACTAAACTTATTTTTTCCACTACCTGTCACCCTCAAACTGATGGGCAAACAGAAGTGGTGAATAGATCTTTATCCACTATGCTGAGGGCTCTCCTTAAAGGCAACCATAAGTCTTGGGATGAGTACCTTCCCCACATTGAATTTTCTTATAACCAGGTGGTTCATAGAACCACCAAGCATTCTCCATTTGAGGTGGTCTATGGCTTTAATCCTCGTACTCCTCTAGATCTTTTACCTCTTCCTCTTTCTGTTGTTGTGCATAAAGAAGGAGAGGCAAAAACCATTTTTGTAAAACAATTACATGAGAGGGTTAAAGCTAACATAGAGCATCAATCCTTGAGAGATGCTACTTTCGCCAATAGGGGGAGGAAAGAGGTCATCTTTGAAAAGGGCGACGGGGTATGGCTTCACTTGAGAAAGGATAGATTTCCTTCTCAAAGGAAGTCCAAACTTAGCCCTAGAGGAGATGAACCTTTCCAAATCCTTGAGCGGATCGGTAATAATGCCTATGTTTTAGATCTGCTTGAGGATTATGGGGTAAGCACCAGTTTTAATGTTTCTGATTTGTCTCAATTTGTAGGTGCTGAAAATGACGAAGACCCCATGGATTTGAGGTCAAATCCTCTTCAAGGGGGAGGAGATGATGTGACCATGCCTAGCCAAGGACCTATCACTAGGGCCATGGCTAGAAGGATCGAAGAAGACCTAGCCCTTGCAAACAAAGGAAGACTTCACCTCCTATGGAGAGTGAAGATATTAGGCTAGGGACTTTAGTTAATAAAATGTAATTTTCCTTTATTTTAATTTTGAGGAGCATTAAGAATTTAATTTGGGACATGTATTTAGTCCATTTTTTATTTTTAGGAGGTGTCTTAGGAATTTAGAGGGTGGATTTAGCTTTTTGGGTCTTTATGAAGGAAATAAGGGGTAGCCTTGATATCTACACCCCTCTTTTCCTACATAAACCCCCTAAGCTAATAAGAAGGAATCTTGGCCCTTGGTTTGAGAAACTTGGGCACCAAGTTTGATGATCTAAGGAGGGAATTGTTTCTCAATCCTCCTCCCTTAGATCTCTCCTTTTAATCCTAGCCCTTCTTTTTTAGGTTATCTTGTTCAAGAGGTTAGCTACCTCTATAAATAGGAGCTCCTCCCTCACTTGTATTTTTTACACTTGAATTTAATCATAGAGACCATATTGGTTGTGAGGTTCTTACCTTTGAGTGTCCCCTTTTCTCCTTTGTGAGAGCTTCTAAGAGTTATCAAGGGATCCCTCCCTTGTGGCCTCTCCCTTTTGGCTCAAACCTAGTATTTGTGGCGCCTCACCCCATTCCATTCCTCTCCATAAATCCATTTCCCTTCCAAGTGACCTTAGAAAGGATCCTTTTGGCACGTGATCATCAAAGATCACATCACAAATGAATGAGATCTTAAAATTGATAAAATTGATTAAAGGCGTGAATGTGAATCCTTTAGAAGAGCCTTAAGCTACACCATCTCACCCATCTGAATTTAACCCACCTCCACAATTTAATGTTCAGACAACATTCCTTTCTTATGGCCTTCCTCATGGTTACACACCACCTGTGGTTGCTAATGCTATAGAGGTCAATCATGCTAATGCTGCTCCAAATCCTCCATATGGTCTTCCTCTAGGTTATACCCCACCTATTGCTAACAACCCTGAAAATAACCCTTTCACATCTGTAATCACACCTCTAAGTCAGCCACAAGCCATAGGATTGAACCAGAAGACTAACAATTCCCATATTCCAGTCCAACATCCCACACCTCCAAATAATACCATTCCTTTTGAAAACCTCCAAAACCATCAAAGTGTCACCCCTAGACTGACTGTTGTGATTCATTCCAAATAGCCTAAGGACATCCAGTCCAATGATAAGCTACGCTTCTTAGAAGAACGCTTGAGGGCTATTGAGGGGATTGATCACTACGCTTTTAGTGTTGTTGATTTATGTCTAGTCCCAAATATTGTAATTCCTTATAAATTCAAAGTTCCTAAGTTTGACAAGTAAAAAGGAGACACTTGCCCAAAAAATCACCTAAGTTCGATGGGAGCAACCCTCAATTGGTACGTAAATTTAGAGCAAGGAAGAATACGTACTTGGAAGGACTTGGCTGAGACTTTCTTGAAACAATACAAGTACAATATAGACATGACTCTAGACTGTACACAATTGCAAAATATGTTGAAGAAAGAAACTGAAAACTTTAAAGAATACACCCAACGATGGAGAGGTGTGTCTATTCAAATACAAACTCCATTATCTGAAAAGGAGATGGTCACTATGTTCAGTGATACACTCTGGTTGTTGTTCTATGATAGACTGATTGGGAATATATCTTTTAACTTCTCAGATTTGGTTGTTATTTGGGAAAGGGTTGAGATGGGAGTAAGAAGTGGGAAGATTTTTCATGTATTGACAGGAGTAGCAAGTGTTGATAAGAAAAAGATAGGAGAAACAAATGCTATAATGCTTGCATCTACCATGCCTAGTTATAATTCTATCCTTTTCATACCTAACTACCAACCTCACTTCATGTATAACCCGAAAATAGTTACTATCCACAACCTTACCCATTTGGAATGACGTACCAACCTCCACCACCACCACAAGCCATGCCTCCCTCAACACCTTAAACAAACTAGCTTGTAGTTCTACTTCCTAATAAGGATAATAATCCAAAAAAAAGGGAACAATCAGAAAAGAACATTCTCTCCACTACCCAATGATGCACTCCCTTGATCTCTTCAACCAAGGTTCCTTCCTCTAAGAAAATGGAGGATGGAGAGGTTAGAAATGAGGGAGGGTTGATGCCACTTTTTAGGAGAAAGATGAGCCAAAAATTTTATGTTGCTTGCCACAAGGGAGAGGTTCCTTGATAAAAGCTTTAAGGGAGAGATTCCTCAAGAGAGAGGTTCTCAATGATACTTAAGAATAAATTTCTCAAAAAGAGTCTTACTTCATTCAATCAAGTGTGATTTGTACAAGAGAGGCTAGGTGTACTTATAGCCCAAAGAGGGAGAAAGACACTCAAAACTAGGCATTATGGGACTTGGGCCTAATTAGGATTAGGACCACTAATCCCTCTTAGGCCCACTAAAAGTGGTGCCTAGCCTTAAGCTAGGGAGTGTCACGGCCTAATCAAGGGGGTGTGGAAAGAGATCCATACTCTTTTGGGTTATTAGGCCCTTTACTCTCCTTACCTCCCTTCCTAAGCTAATTACACCCTAAACTCTAGAAACTAGAATAAATGGCCAAAATGCAAGGCCTAAAAAGGAATTAAAAGCTAATTAATATTTACAAGAGGAAAACTAAGGACTATGGCCTAAAATATCTATCTCCATCATGAGCTGGGGTCTTAATGAGTCTTTCCGGGCCAAGTCCTCTTCAATCCTCCTAACCATTTTCCTAGTGAGAGGGCCCTTGGTAAGTAGGATTACATCACCCATGACCTACACTGAGTTTTTGCCACATCTAATTCATAAATCCTTGGTGGTCCCTTTCCCTTTGAAACCTGTGCAACCACCATATCTGAAAACCTATGACCAAAATGCCAAGTATGACTACCATGTAGGTACTATAGGGCATTCCACGGAAAAGTGCTAGGGATTAAAGCATAAGGTTTAGGATTTGATAAAGGCAGGGATGCTAAGTTTCAAAGAATAAGGACCTAACATTGGGAATAACTCGTTCCCAGGCTACAACAGTTCATCTGTAAATGCAATTGAGGAGGAACACGATCAACAATTTTTTTAGGGAAGTGCAAGACGTAAAATCTTCTATGAATTTCATCTTTAAAAAGCTACGTGACTTTGGAATGGTTGAGAGAAAAGAGAATTGTTGTCTCTCAAAAAGCAAACACTCAGTTTAAGATTTTTAGGAGTTTAAGTAGACTTTGCAAAGATTAATAGACTCGGGGTTGTTTAGATTGATCATTTACAACAAGGTCAAGCTGTGTCGATGGCCTAGTTAGAAGAAAAGAAAATTGCTACCGTTCTAAGGCCATTGGTGATTCACTTTACAAGAAACACTCCTCTGTCCATATCTCAGGCTCCCAAGCCCATCATAGTGCAAGTTCCTACCTCATTTCCTTACTAGGATCCTAAAGTAGTCCCATGGAAATATGATGTCGAAGTGCAAGTAAGCGACAACTATAGTAAAGAACAAAAGAAAGATACTTGTGCTAAAGGAATAACCATCACAAACATTCTGAGAGGAGGCAAAATGACGCATAGTGGTAGAATATATACTCCTGAAAATTTTAAAAGAAATGACCTTAGAAGGAAAGGGAAAGAAGTTGTTGAAATGGAGATTCCAAAAGAAAATAAGATTGATGGAAATTAGGTGGTTAATGAAAATGAGAAGAAGAAAGAAGTGTCAGATGACTAAGCTTTTGAGTTTCTCAAGTTCATAGGACAAAGTGAATACGGGCTTATTGATCAACTGGATTGAACCCTAGCAAATATGTCTCTCCTGACTTTGTTGATGAACTCAAAAAGCCACGAAAAATTGTTGATGAAGATTTTAAATGAAGCCTATGTTGCTCATGACATTACAGTGGACAAGTTTGAAGGAATAATAGGAAATATCACTGCTAAAAATTATTTTATATTTACAGATGATGAAATACCAAGTGAGGGAAATGGGCATAATAAAGCTTTGCACATCTTAGTCAAATGCATGGATCATGTCATGGCTCGAGTATTGATTGATAATTGATCCTCTTTGAATGTGATGACAAAATCGACATTGGATCGATTGTGAGAGCTTTGGATGGATCGTGTAGGGAAGTGATAAGAGAAATTGAGATTCCAATTCAGATTGGCCATTTCACTTTTGAAGTCACCTTCTAAGTCATGGACATCAAGCCAACATATTGTTTTTTGTTGGGTAGACCATGGATCCATTCAGTTGGATTTGTCCCTTCTACCCTACATCAAAAACTAAAATTCATAGTGAATAACAGGTTGGTAATTATCTTAGGTGAAAAATATGTGCTAATGAGTGACTATCCCCCTATTCGTTACATTGAGGCAGCTGAAGAAGCCCTTGAGGCAGCTGAAGAGGATATCAATAGGTCGTGGATTAAGGAAAAACCAAGAAGGAATCATGAAGATATTGAAGTGTCTTGAGAATAAGAATCAATGTGAACTCAGGTTTAGACCTACTAAAGCTAAGAAAAAGAGAATGGTAGAGGAAAATAGAGAAATGAGGTTGTCTCGACTAGAGAGCCAAAGATCGGAAAAATTCCATTTGTAATCTCTATAAGAGCTTTCAAAGTGGAGAATTGACACATGTACACCGTGTCTAAAGAGGAACAAGATGCTGACAAACATGCCAACTAGGTGTACCCATGCGACCCTCATGAAGAGCTTTAGAATTAGAAAATTGTCGAATTCCCTGTTATTTTAATTCAAAGTAATTGTAATGCATTTTTTTATTATGCCCATATCTTAGTGTTGCTTTTTGTCAAGATGGGCTTGCATGTTAATGTTTTAATATATGATCTTAATGAAATGCACTTTGCAATCTTTAGCTATCTCCTTTTGTTCTTTTGTGTCTCTTTCCATCCTTCTATCTCCTTTGTTTATTTCTTTTTTTCAAAACCTAAATTGCAAATATGAAAATCATCATTTTGAAAGTAACAGTGATAATATCCCTCACTATAATTTTGATCATCCTACCTACCAAGCCGACAAGAACAACGATGATTTCGAAACTTCCCCCCCAGCTTGAAGTGGTTAGTAGAACAAGAAGATCGAATAATTCAACCCAAGAAGAAGAGATTGAATTAATCAATTTGGGAAGTGAAAATGACAAAAAGGAAATTAAAGTGGGTACCGCTATAAAAGGAAAAGAGCGAGATAAGCTACTTAAACTTTTAGAAGACTATGCTGACATCTTTGCATGGACATACCTAGACATTCCTAGTTTAGATCTAAGCATAGTTGAACATAAACTTCCCTTAAAGCTAAAGTGTTTTCCCATCAAGCAAAAGTTAAGGCGAATGAAACCAGAGTTGTCTTTGAAGATCAAGGAAGAAGTTAAGAAACAATTTGATGCGGGATTCTTTGTAGTTACTAAATATCCTTAATGGGTGGCTAACATAGTGCCTCCTAAAGAAAGATGGCAAAGACAGAATATGTGTTGATTATCGAGACTTAATAAAGCCAATCTAAAAGATGACTTTCCACTACCTCACATTGATTTATTGGTTGATAACATTGCTCAACATTCCATCTTTTCCTTCATGAACAGGTTCTTTGGATATAATTAGATTAGAATGGCATCTAAGGCCATTGAGAATACCACATTCATCATGCAATGAGGAACATTTTGTTATAAAGTGTCATTTGGTTTGAAAAATTTCAGGGCAACATGTCAGAGAATGACGACCTTATTCCATGACATGATGCATAAGGAGATAAAGGTGTATGTGGATGACATGATCGCCAAGTCGAGAACAGAAGAAGAGCATGTTGCCAACTTGCAAAATTTTTTTGAAAGCTTGAGAAAATATAAGCTTCAACTGAACCCTGCTAAATGTATTTTTGGTGAGAAATCTAGCAAATTATTGGGATTTGTGGTTAGTGAAAAAGGCATAGAAGTCGATCTTGACAAAGTGTGAGCAATCTTGGAGATGCTAGCATCGAGTATAGAAAATGAAGTGTATGGTTTCCTAGGGAGGCTAAACTACATTGCAAGATTCATATCTCAGTTGACCGCCACTTGTAGTCCCATTTTCAAGTTGCTGCGTAAAAATCAAATGGTGGTGTGGAATAAAGATTGTCAGCTAGCCTTCGAAAAAATTAAGCAATACTTGCAAGAGCCTCTAATTTTAATACTACCCATGCGGGGAAGACCATTCATTATGCATCTGATAGTACTTAAGGGGTCCATGGATTGTGTATTAGGGTAACATGATGAATTTGGTAAAAAAGAGCATGTTATTTATTACTTGAGCAAACAGTTCACAACTTGTGAAATGAGATATTCTTTATTAGAGCGAACATGTTGTGGCCTTGCATGGGTTACTCGTAGGCTGAGACAATATATGTTATGTCGTACTACTTGGTTGGTCTCTAAGATGAATCCAATCAAGTACATGTTTCACAAGCCTGCTCTTACTGGTTGAATTGCTCGGTGGCAAGTCTTGTTGTCAAAATATGACATTCTTTATGGCACACAAAGAGCTATCAAAGGTAGTGCTCTAGCAAAGCACTTGACTCATCATCCCATTGAAGATTATCAGTCAATGCACTTTGAATTTCAAAATGAAGATATAATGAATTTGTTTCAAGAAGAGTCTGTAAATGTGGATAGATGGACATTATTGTTTGATGGTACTTCAAATACATTGGGGCATGGAATTGGGGCAGTGTTAATCTCTCCTAAAGGTTAATTTATCTCGTTCATTGCTAGATTGAGTTTTGATTGCACAAATAATGTGGCAGAATATGAAGCATGTGCAATGGGAATCTTAGCTGCCATCGACTTTGATGTTAAAATTTTGGATGTATATGGGGACTCAACCCTAGTTGTCCATCAACTCAAGTGCGAATGAGAGACTAGAAATAGTAAATTAATCGCTTATCACTCTTACATTAAGGTATTGATAGAAGAATTCGATGAAATTACTTGCCGTCACATCCCTCGTGAAGATAATCAATTGGCTTATGCTTTAGCTACTTTTTCCTCAATGTTCAAAATAAGTCAAGAAGTAGACATACCACTCATAAGAATACAAGGTCGAGAGCAACCAGTTTATTGTCAAGCAATAGAAGAAGAAATGGGTGAGAAGCCTTGGTTTCATGATATTAAATGTTATGTGAAAGAGAGAGAATATCCTTCAGGTGCTTCTAAAAACGATAAAATAACATTAAGGAGATCAGCCATGAGATTTTTCTTAAATGGTGATGTGTTTTACAAGAGAAACCAAGACATGGTGTTACTTAGATGTGTTGATGCTATGGAAGCCAAGAAGATAATGAAGGACATTCATGAGGGTTCATTTTGAACATATGCGAATGGACATGCAATGGCTAAAAAGATTTTAAGAGCTAGTTATTGTTGGTTAACCATGAAAACTTATTATTGCAGTCATTTGAGAATATGTCATAAGTGTCAAACATATGCTGACAATATTATTCACCCTAAACGCCTTTGAATACCCTGGCTGCACCATGGTTATTTTCAATGTGGCGAATTGATGTGATGGGAACAATTAAACCTAAGGCTTCGAATAGGCATCATTTCATCCTTGTTGCTATTGATTACTTCACCAAATGGGTGGAGGCGGCATCTTATGCTAGTGTAACCAAAAATTTAGAGGTTAGATTCATCAAGAGAGACTTAATTTGTCGATATAGATTACCGAGTCACATCATTACTAACAATGGTGTCAATTTTAACAATAAAATGATGAAAGAATTGTGTGACAATTTCAAGATTTAACTTCATAACTCTTCGTCATATCGTCCCAAGATGAATGAAGCAGTAGATGTGGCAAATAAGAATATAAAAAAGATTGTACAAAAGATGGTGGTGACTACAGGGATTGACACAACATGTTCCCATTTGTATTGCATGGTTATCGTACCACCGTACGCACTTCAACTAGGCGACCCCATATTCTTTAGTGTATGGGATGGAGGTTGTGCTCCTATTGAAGTTGAAATCCTTTGACTAAGAGTGTTGTCAGAAACATAACTTGAGGAGGTTGAATGGATTCAAGCTTGCTATGACCAGTTAAATCTCATTAAAGAAAAAGGTTAATCGCCTTATGTCATGGTCAGTTGTATCGGAAAAGGGTGAAAAGAGCCCATGATAAGAAGGTTCGTCCTCGAGAATTTCAAAATGGAGACTTAACTACTACCAACCCAGAAAGATCATAGAGGAAAATGGACCCCGAATTATGAAAGACTATATGTGATAAAGAAGGCCTTTTCAAAAGGGGTTGATCTTGACAAATATAGGTGGTGCAAACTTACCTATCCCTATGAACTCTAACATAGTAAAAAAATATTATTATGCTTAAAATAAGAAAAAAAAGGAAAAAGAATAATAGGTCGAAAACCTGAAAAGGCGGCCTAGGAAAAATTAGAACGACCTGGTAGGTTGAAAACTCTGAAAAGAGTGGCCTAGGAAAACAATAGGGTCATGAAAAGACACAGACTCGCTAGAATGAAAACCTAAAAAGGCGGTCTAGAAAAAAAATTAAAGCAGCTCATGAAGAAAAACTACGTCGAAGTATAAGCTAGGGCAGTTTGGCACCTCGTGAACAAAGTCGAAGAATTTGAAAGGCTTGGGAAATTAAAAAAGGAGTCCAACCAAACAATCGAGTTCCTCAAGAAGCTGAATAGATAGAATGCTTAAGGTGTTAGATTCATGAATTAGAACTGTTTGAATATCTCAATTATCAGTTACCCCATTCTCTTTTGGGTTAAAATTCATTTGTTAACTTCCTTTTGTGTAAGACATTGTTTGTATCCACCGTTTTCCTTTTCAATCAATAAATATTTCTATCTTTACCACCATTCATTATTGCATTTTATCATTTTATATATTAAGAATGAAGCATGTAATGATCTTAAATGCATTATAATTGCGACAAATAAGCTTACAGATAAAAGGAAATATGACAATTTTTTAATCAAATTTGTCAAGGGTACCAACGAAGTATCAATTAAGATCTTAAATTTTTAGCCATATCTAGTTGTGAAAGAAATCTCAGACCTCAAAGATGGAAAATAGCAGAAGGGAAAACACTAGTGAATGTCGTGGTGCTTAAAGCCTTAAGGGGTTAAAGGTTGGAAATAATAACAAAAGAAAATGTATATGAAAAAGAATCATGATACATATCATGCAATATCATACCACTCTTCTCATTTCGGGTCCCCACACACATTACATTTGACATTCCGGGTCCCTGTGCCTATTCCATTTCATATTTTAGATTTTTGTGCCCATTACAATTTACATTCGGGTCCCCGTACTCATTACATTCTGCATTTTGGGTCCCCGTGCCCATTACAATTTACATTCAGGGTCCACTTCATTTCATATTTTGGGTCCCTATGTCCATTACCATTTACAATTCGGGTCCTCGTGCCCATTATATTTTTCATTTCGGGTCTCTGTGCCCATTACATTCTGCATTTTGGGTCCCGGTTCCTATTACAATTTACATTTTGGGTCCCCGTGCTCATTACAATTCACATTTCATATCCCCATGCCCACTCAATTTTGTTGGTACCAAAGGGGAATCTAGAAGAGGGGTTGAATAGATTCACCAAATTATTTTTTAAAAAAATTTCTATTCAACAGTATCAAAGTATTTCCAAAAACAACCCCTTTCAGAAATGTTCAAAATCTACATCTTTTTACAAAAATGGGTTTTCAAGAATTCAACCTTTAAGGCAAAGCACCAATTAATTCAATTCCTTCAATAATGATTTCAAATGTAATATAAAAAAAACTTAACAAGAATCTTCTTACAAGTAATTCAAAATCAAAAGAAAATATTAGAAAGAGTGAAAATCAAACCCACAAAATATAGGTTAAAACCCAAATTCAATAACAAGCAAATGAATGTAAAGAATTGGATCCACTGCAAGAAAACTTAATGAATCAAATACAGCTGCAAAACACACAGTTGTTAGTACTCTAAGAATTCAATAAAGACTAAAATTAAAGAGTATAAGAAAAAGAGAATTTGTACAGTGATTTATATTGGTTCGGTCCACCTGACCTACTTCCAGTTTACAGACTTAGCCTTCTGCTAATCTGCTTTCCACTAAAATCTCAATACATGCACACCTCACATACAGATTTTAATCCTGGAAAGATTTAAACCACCACAAAAAAGAGACTTCATCTTGCACCACACAAGAGTTTGCTACACCGTGACACCCTGCCACTCACAATGCCTCACTTGCAATACCCTGCTACAAGATTTCCCAACAATCTCAAGAACACCTCGAGAGATTGTCAAATATGTGGAAAAAAAACAAAGAATGGTATAGAACAATATCACATGAAGCGAAAAATACCCAAACAAAAAGATCAAAACTCAATAGAGTCTCTTCCTTGAATCTTGAAATTGAAGCACTTTCAAAACCATAAAAAATGGGTATGAATCTTGGAGATAATTCTTCAAATCGTACAAGAGAAGTAAACACTCGATTGGATTGATCAAAAGTTGTTAAAATCAGTTTTCAAAATACTTTTATATAAGTTTTGATGTAGGCTAATTGATTACCTAATATCTTGCACAAAACTGGTTCAAAGTGCTTGTTCTCGAGAGTAATAGATTATTGATTTCAGGTAATCGATTACCACAGAGAGCATCAATTCCTAATATCAAAATTCTCGCAGGGTAATCAATTACTATTTTTAGGTAATCGATTACGTTACTCAAAACCCACTTTTTAGGCTTTTCTAGCACAACACAGTCTATGTAATCTATCCAAAACCATCCCAAACACATTCTCAAGCATATCTAAACACACAATACAAGTACCACACCTATAAACATGTTTGGTACTATAAAATTCATTTAAGAGAAAAAACAAGGAGAGAAAAAACTTCACCAAAACCTCAATGCAATGTCTTTGGCTCAAACAAGTTTACATTTTGGGTCCTCATGCCCATTACATTCTGCATTTCGGGTCCCCATGCCGATTACAATTTATATTATGAGTCCTCGGGCTCACTCCATATACGTTCTAGGTCCCTGTGCCCACTCATTTTACATTCCAGGTCTTCATGCCCATTACATTTTGCATTCCAGGTCCTCGTGCCCATTACATGATGCATTTCGGGTCCCCGCGCCCACTATGTTTTAGATTTTGGGCCTCGCGCCCCTCTATTTTACATTTCAGGTCTCCGCGCTCACTTTGTTTTACATTTTTATACCCAATACTTACACATTTTGGATCTTTATGCACTTACTCCTTTGATTTTATTCCACTCTTTTTACATGTCCATATTAACTTGTTCATATTCTAGTGACTTTCATATTCTTGCATCCGATCAAAATTAGGGTCTATATCTTTATTTATATTTTCCTAAAATAATATGAAACTCAGGTTTTCATATTATCTAGTAAAATCTAAATAAAAAGGGGGTAACTGTACGCACCTATACAATGATAAAAATAATAAAAATGATAAATCCAAAAAAAAACAAAATTCCATTTCCATACACTATCAACATACACAACAATTTTCAGAATACATATCAATACCAGAGAGCTCAAAATAGAAATTTTCATGAAAAAATAAAAATAACAAAAACCATAACAATCAAAAGATGAAAATAAAATGAGAGTGGTCAAGCTAAAGCACTGCCATGCCTAAGCTCTCTGAATTAATGGAGATGCTCTTTGACTCAGCTACATCACTAACACAATCCCAAAAAATCTGGATAAAAAAGTTCAAATTTTTGTGAGTAAAATAATTTCAAGCTGAATCTATAAAAGGGGGCACTTGAATCAAAAGTGGGAGGGAACAAAGATATTTTCAGAGGAGAAGAAAAATTTTTTAAAAAAAGGAGAAAAAGGCGAGAAAGAGAGCAAAAAGAGAAGAGTTGGAGGCTGCAACAGGTTTAACTTACACCATTCTTTTTAAAACCCAGTAAGAAAAATAATAGGAATAGCATAGAAAAACTACTTACACCATTCACCACCATTGGAAGTGAGTTTTAGTGGTGTGGGTGTGTCATTGGAAGCGATCGCCGAAGACAGGACTCACACCGCCAGAAACCCCTGCTCTCTTCTCTTTCTCCTTCATGTTAATGACCTTTGCAATTATTTCTTTCCTTTTTTAAAAATGTGTAAGGGTCTGAAGTCAGTGTAAAGGAGACGTTGCACACGTCCCCATATTTCAATTTTTTTTTTGAAAAATTTGTACTTTACTAAGTTCACTCCCACAAAAATTCTATTCGCACCCCTTTCCGGGCCCAACAGCAAACTACTATCCGCACCTCCATTTCCTTCTATGTGCACCCCCAGACCCAATAACAAACTGGTAATATCCGCACCTCCATTTTTTACTATTCACACACCTTTTATATCATTACTCATTTTACTGTTTTCACCTTCATTTACTGTTCGCACCACTGTTTTTGCTAAACACACCTCCTTTATTTTAAAGCCCAAAATGTATTATGTTTAGCCTTTTGTGAGTATAAATTGTAAGCTTTTTTATATATTCTATCATTTTCTTTTATTTTTATTTTTTCTAGTTAACATATTGTTATGAATACTTGAAACAACAAATAATAAAATTTCGATTAAACGTAATAACAATAATCATGATAATAATATTAACTTAAAAATAATAATTTAATAATAATATTGTATATACTTTTTAAACTTAAATATCATAAAACTTTTAGTTGATATAATTATTATTGCGAAAGAAAAATTTAATAATGGTAACTTTCGATGCACTTCTCATTTGACTATTACGAAAATTAAAAGAACCACTTTAGATGGACTTCTAATTTGGTTCATTCTATAAAATTTTGGTTATTATAATTATTATTATATTATTTATAACAAATAATAGTCACTTTGGATACACTTCTAATTTGACTATTGTAAATTATAAAAATGTTTATTACGATCACTTTGGATGCACTTCAAATGCATTTTTGAATTTGATTATCGTGAAATGTTTAAAATTATTATAATTATGACTACTTCAAATGCATGTTTGATTTAGTCATTACAGAAGTTATCATAATTTAGTAATTGTCATTTCGAACGCACTTCAGATTTGACTGTTACGTTAAATAATCATCGTAATCACTTTGGATGCATTTCTAATTTGGTTGCAAAAATAATATTTCAAAATAAACCCAAAAATAAAAAATTAATTATTGAAATTAAAAACCTAATACACAAGTCATTATAAAAAACTATGTATACTTTGATTCTCCATTACACAAAGAGATACGTAGGAGTAGGAGCTCACTCCTATCGAGTCGTCTTGTCAAATGCCACGTGTCAACAAACGCTACATTATTGAATTCTATTTTGACAAGTATCAACATGTCATCTACATATTGTTTAATTGTAGCTTGAATTTCTTTAGGTCCCAACATCATTCCAGATATTATGTTTGTCTTGTACAAGACAACCTATAACATTAGCTACAGTTAAGAAAAGTAAAGAGGTTATAGGATCACCCTGCCTCAACCATTTGAATATTGAAGAGTCATACTGCCATGTATTAGTATAGATATTGATTATGACTCCAACCATCCTTTTACCCAGTTAATCCATTTTTCATAGAAATCAACTTGTCTTAACAAATATAAAAAGAATGGCATGTCACGATATCATAATCCTTTTCAAAATCAACTTTAAAATTAATAAAGGCTTCTTGGACCATTTTTGCTTCTTGTATATATTCATTCACAACTACCATGTTATTCAACAAGTGTCTTCCTTTTATAAAGGCCATTTAATTCTTCTATAATATTTTGCATAACACTTACATCCTATAGTATAATTACCTTGACAATTTTTTTATACAATACACTAATTAGATATATTGGCCTATAATGTTAGGCTTAGAAGGTATGTGTAACCAAATGATCTTATACATACCCTATTGGTTTGATGATAATATATAAAATTAAGTTTGATTATCTAATTTTTTATTTGAAAGATGTATACAAACTATAAACAAGTGTTATACATGGATAATAAAGCATAAATATCAATTGTATAACAGAAGAAGAACACTCATGTAAAATGAATAAGGTCTTATAAGTTGATAAAAAGCTACGAGTTGATAAGAAAAAGATAAAAGAGTTTCTAATGTAAGTATTAGATCTTTTTATCTATCGCTACCAACCATCTACAAGGGGGACATAAGAAGCAACTTATGAGGTGCATAGACCATTTGATCCTTTAGCAATAAGAAGCTTCCTTATGTGTAATACATAAGTAGCTTCCACGTGGTAAAACAATTTTAATGATAATAAAAAATATTCTTGTCCTTATATAAATGAATATTAGAATCTAGTTTATGCACTAATTTTGTTGCAGAAAGCTGCATTCCTTGAACAATTCGAAGGAAATGTCTTGTTAAGATAAAATCTTCTTGCATCCCAAATATGATCTTGTCTTTTAGAATATATAGCAAAAGGTCAACACTCAAATTCTTTTATAAGTACAAGATGTCAGTGTAGCAGCTCAAAAATAAGTTAGAAGTCATAAGCAAACTGATACAATGTTCAGTTTGTGCACAATAGAGAATCTCACAAAAATGCATATCAATGTGATGACGGTGATGTGACAACATGAAGTCTCACCTCAATGACTACATGCATTTAATATTTATATAAAAAAAGATCGTGCATGAAGACAACAAAAATTTTGTGAATATTATATCAAAGTGCACAAAATTTTGTTCTTATTCTCCAAACGTTTTCATAAACCTGATTAGATTTTTTGGTGTTACCAAGTCTATTTTAAGCTTATATTGTATATTCTTCACTTTGTGAAGTTATTTCTTCTTGAGCGTTAACTTGTATATATATTCTCTCCTTAAGAGTTATCATTTGTGACACTTTATCTTATTGTGTTTGAAATCCAGAAGTGGTTTAGTGACAAAGAATATTTATTGCCTAAACTCAGGGGTTTAATGGTAAAACTAGGAGTGGTACAAAATACTTGTTGTAAGTTATAAGTGGCAATAAAAATACTTGTTTGTATTTCAATATGAAATAGTGGAACCTTCCAAGATGAGTTTAGAAGAGAACTAGACGTAGCTCAGTTAACAATGAACCAATATAAAATAGGTCTTCTTACTACCTTATATTATAATATTTTCATTATTATCTAGTTTTATCTAGAAAAGTTTTTTTAAGAATGTTCTTTTGTAAAAGTTGTTTTATTAAGAGATTGTCTGGATTGTTTTCCAAACAATCTACCTTCTTATGTTCCCTTCTAAAGCTTCTTAAGAAAATATTTTTAAAAAATTGCAAAAAATGTCTTATAGTTTTATTTAACCTTATATATGAGAAATGTTATTTCATATAGTCCCCAAGGTCGGTTGGCACATCTTTGTTTGGTATCAAGATCAGGAATTAAGCATTTGACCCACATGTTAATTTTCCATTTACATGGAATTTTGTTTTATTAGGTCTTCATCATATCACACTTCAAGAAAACCCAAACTTGTTTAATAAATTTTCATGTTGTACCTAGCCAGTCCTAGAGTTTAGATCCATCATATTTTCATATGACCTATTTCACTTCTTCTTTTGAGAATCTAAAAACTAACTTAATTGAATCATCATAAGATAATTTTTTAACTCAATTTCATCTAATTTAACCTCCAAGTCATATTGGTGCTAAATTATTTTTCAAAAGAATTTTTTTACTTCTTACTTGACTTGTACTAGATCCTTTATCTAGTCACTTCATTATCAACCCTTTGATGTTGTTCATTCTCTTCCGCCAATGTAACTACTGGATAAGTCTGGTCTGTTAAAATAAATGGAATTTTTTTAAGAATGATTCCTTGTGGGTCCATACACACATGTATTTTTTTAAAAAAAATAAATATTTTTTAAACCAATTAACCTATAATATATCATACTAAAAATTATATCATTATTTATAATAATCTAAAATACTAACATTTTCAATACTAAAAGCCTAAAATATCGCAATTTACAAAAAAAAAATGTCACAACATTAACAAAAACATTTCCAATACTAAAAGCCTAAATATTAACATTTTTCCCTTTAAACGAGTTATAGACCAAATCATGAGCTCGTGAACTTAAAAGTCTACAAAGCAACTCAATGTTTTCCTGTAATTCCAACTCTTTAAAAAAATCCAAAATATGCACAGGTTTGAGAGGTTAATGAGTCTGAGTCCATATACTCATGCCTATTTAGATCACTCTTATGTTTTGGCTATGGAGTAGTTGTTGTAGATTGACTGTTAAGGAGCCTTATATATGTGCATTGATTGATTTTTTACTGTTCCATGCTTTAATGCAAATGAATTGGTAGTCTGGAGGTCGCGAAACTAAGGGGTGTTTGTTTCATGTGATACAATTTTTTTCCCAGGAATATGAAGATGCGAATATTTTAATCCCATATTTGGTACAAGATTGAAACAAACATAGTCGGTATATGTTATTCTTGGAAAAAGTACATTCCCATTGAAAGAGGGTTTTCATTCCCCACGATAGAGGATGGGAAATTTTTATTCCCTTTACATGGGAATACACATCCAGAGGTGAAATTCCTTCATACCTCCCTACCTACAACCTGCCATGCTCTTATCTCCCCTTACCCACTACTTACCACACAATCACTCTGAACGCGAGTATTCTTCCCTCGAAATTTATCATTTTTCACTGGTCTATAAAAAGGGAAAACATCTATGAATCAGTCTATGAATCAGAACCAAAATACTGCTACACAACTAGTTGTGTGCATATAGGTAATTTTTCTACAATTTTATCATTTTCGTAGTTCTATAAAAAGGGAAATGTCCATGTTTCAGGAAAAAATATTAAATAGGGAGAAACCCTCTCAATATTTTGTGATCCATGATTCATTTTATTCATTTTTACATACATTCTTATGCCTACTCTTTATCACTCAAATACACTTTCTATTTGATACCCATTGGTTTGAATCACTGGGTGACTCAAAGTTTATCAATCACCTAGATCATCCTTCTTTTCTGGTTCATTGATTGGTAATTTTTAAGATGCCAAAACTTCATGACACCCTTTTCCTTTAAGACGTCCCTAGGGTCAGAATATTTCAGCAATAATGTAGCATATCCTTGATCATGCGTGTCAGATATGGTTTACACGTTGTATTCTCTTTCTGATCAAATTTATTTTTGGTTTTTTAGCCCTATACAGTGTAATAATAAATGCAAATTATTGTCAATTCCTCTTGTGGCGAGAGATAAATTATGTTCTTTTAGTAAATGTTAATTATTTTGACTTTTGTTGGGAAAGCTTCTAATAAGCTACCTAGTTTTAATTTGTGGTACATCGTCTTGTTTAATTGAGCTTCTGGTTTCAAATGAACTTGTACAGCCAACTTTTGACATTTTCATTCTAAAAGCTTGTAAAGCTATATTTTCTCAAAATTTATTATCGAATTAATCTTTTAATTTCTACTTTCACACTAACACAAATTCAACTATTTATTTCTTGACTCTTAGATTACTTCATTGTTAATCTTACATTTTTCACCTTTTTATATTTTTTATTTATCTAAGAAGAAATCATTTTCATCATGATAGATGTTATGGAACTACAAAAAAGGAAGAGATGGATTTTAGCAGTATTGATACTACATTTGGAATTGTTGAATTGTTTTATCTTTTCATTGACAATGATATTATGTTACCTTAATTTATTTAAGCATTCTAAAAATTAAAAAAGGTCATGGGATTGTTATGAAAAAAGCTTAATTAGAGAATTGCATTTTCATAGGATTATTTTTATGAGTGACTTAGCTTGTATTGAGAATACAAGAATAGATAGAACTGTGTTCCATAAGTTATGTGAGATGTTGAAAACTATAAATGGGTTACTTTTTACTAGGCATATGGGTGTTAAAGAGTTGGTATCCATATTTTTAGATATATTGGCACATCATGTTAAGAATAGAATTATAAGAAGGTAATTTGCTAGGTCAAGTGAAGCAATTAGCAGACAGTTTTCAAATGTGTTACTAGCACCTTTAAGGTTTCATGGGGAATTGTTAAAACTACCTAAGCCCATTTTGGAGAACAATACCGATGAAAGATGAAAGTACTTCAAGGTATATAAGTAAAATAGATAATTGCTTCTTCATTTCCACTAATATGTGAATTAAATTTCACTTTTTATATAATTCCAATTATATAACAATTTTGGTTTTGTATAGAATTGCTTAAGGGCTTTAATGGCTCATATATCAAGGTTAATGTGTCTGAGTCTGAAAAAAAGTAGATACAGAACATGGAAGGGTGAGATAGATATCAATGTATTAGGTGTATGTTCCCTATATATACAATTCATATATGTTTTGCCTGGATGGGAGGGTTCAACAGCAGACCCTAGGGTCTTAAGAGATGTTATTCCTCAACCAAATGAGCTAAGGGTTCATCAAGGTATAATAGTATACATTTGATAAAAAATCAGGCATCTCATATATGTATATATGATAATAGCATTTTTTTTATTTAATCACATGATAGCATTTTTTTTTATTTAATCACAGGATACTATTATTTATGTGACGTTGGCTACATGAATGAAGAAGGATTTCTCAATCCTTATAGATGCCAAAGATATCACCTTAGTGAGTGGAGGAATAACTTACAACCAGTTACACCTAAAGAATATTTTAATATGAAACACTCTTTTGCTAGGAATGTAATAGAAAGATGTTTTGGACTTTTAAAAGGATGTTAGGCTATATTGAGAAAGAAGTCTTTTTATCGCCTTAAAACTCAAGGAAGAATAATAACTGCTTCTACATAATCATATTCATAAAGAAATGATTATGGATCCTTTGGAAAGAAATATAGAAGATGTTGAGTCATTATGCGAAGTCACCTATGGTGACACGGGAAATGCTATTGAGCCAAGTGACACTTGGAGTTAGTGGAGAGACAATTTAGCTTTTAATGGATGGAGAAGTGGAAATCATAGATAGAATTCAAATTTATTGTTTTTGAATTTTTCATTATGTAATGTAATTTTTACTTTTTTATGTATAGTTTACTTTATGCAAAAGTTTTATTATTTAAACTTGTTAAGTTGTTGGATAAATGGAAATGTCCTTTGAAACTCACCAAGTAAAAGGCACCAAAAGGCAATACATTGCACAAGAAGATTCATGTTTAGTGGAAGGTTTGCTACATTTGTGGAAAATGATTGGAAAGCTCATGCAGGAACATTTAAACCTAGGTATACTAAAGAGTTAGAAAGGTATCTTCAAAACAAAGTTTTAAATTGCACTTTAAAACTAATCCTCACATTGAATCAAGAGTAAAATTTTTAAAAAAGCAATATTGTACAATCAAAGAAATGTTGAGTCCATAAACAATAACAACCTTTGCCGTTTCTTTTTCACTATGAATACTCAGTTAATGATAAAGAAATTTGTTGAAATTGTTTTACATAAAAATAGTAAAGTTTGAACTTAAATCGTATAGTGTTTTTCTTTTTTACTAAAATTTGAGCTTGAATACTGTCTATTAATTCAGAATGTTTATCTTGTGTCACTAGAAGTCACTGTAATGTTGAGCTTATTTGCACTCCTTGAATTTATATATTACATAATTTGTTTTTTCTTCTTCCAGTGTGTTATAGTAGAATGTATTGTTTTTCTTTTTATGCTTTTTTATACTCTATTAAACAACCTTTTAAAAATACCTTTGTATAATAGAATGCATAGTGTTTAATTTTCAAAAAGTATAATAGAATGCATAGTGTTTAATTTTCAAAAAACAAAGGTATGTTTAAAAGGTTGTTTAACAGAGTAATTTTATTATAGTATGCAATATTTTGTGGTTCCTAGTTTGGTGAAAGTAGCAGCACTGTCCTTCTCTAGATTATTTAACTGCTTACTATGTTGAAGATATTTTGAAGTTTATGTCAATGACAATGTAATCATATGGTTTTGATATATGGTCTGCCCACACAAGTGCTTGTTTGACACTGACTCTTAAGGAGAAGGTGGTTGAGGTTGATTGAGTGGAGTGATGTGCTTTCTACAAAATTTGATGGATTTTCCATTGTAGAAATACTTCGACTGCAGCAAAACATGCTCAGAAGTAGAGGGCTAGACCTCCAGCTCATGAGACAGGTCAATTGCATCATGAATTTTGCATCTAGATGACTACTACCACTAACTCTGTTGTTGGTACCTACTGTTGTTGGATGGTTTTTGCTGCTGGCTGACTGTTGCTGTTGGTATTGGTATTGGGAAGGGTGCTACTGGTATGCTTCTGCTATATTGGTCCTGGGTAGGGTTTTTATACATATTAGTATATTTTGTTGGGAAATGGTGATTTTTATTGGTCCTGGACAGTGTTTTTATAACTCACCTTGCTAAGATCCAAGATATTATTAAGTAGACAAAGCAGGGCTTATTAGCATTGTCTTATTTGACTAATTTGTGCACATTGATGTCCTCAATTCATGACTGTTATCCACCCAAGAAAAAATTATTTACGTACACAAAAAGGAATTGGTAGTCCAGATCTTAGGCATGTTACTAACATGTATTTGAGTTTAGAGATAACTAGTGTACATGAGAATGAAAATAATTTCAAATAAATTTAGTTGTCACTTTTTCTTTCAAACTCCTGAGCAAGTGCGACATTTTTGTGTGTTCTTTAAATTAAATAATTTGAATCATAAATTGAATAAAGCCAATTATTAAATGTTGAAAATAGAAATCACATATAATTATACGTGTTGGTAAAAATAAGGCACCTATGATTGAAATACTCTGCCTCTCTCTTGTATATGATTTCTATTTTCCACTTAATTGATTTTCTTTAAATTCACACTTAATTTTAAAAAGAAGCATCATATTTAAAAGAGATAGACTTTTATAATTGTTTGATGCCTATGCCTTCCATGACAATAGTGAGCTAACTCGTTTCACCCCACTCTCCATAAGAAGTTTTTGATTTATGGCTCTGATGGACCAGACCATTTTGCTGTAGTGAAATACTGAACCGTATGTTTTAATTTGTTGAAAAAACTTGTTATAGCTTTATGTGCATACCTGTCGTGAAACAAAATTCTTTGATTTGTTGTAATCAGTAATTTAGATTATTAAAAAACTTATGTGTTGGGTATTGTACATCTTGTACCATATTCATATTTTGTTTTTATATTTATATAAGTATAATTATCTTTGCTATTAAAAAACACAAAAATACGTTAAACATGTGGCAAGTAGCAATTAATTATTATTTTATTATTTTATTTTATATTCAAACATATTGTTTAGAAGAATTGAGCTTAATAAACAACATATCCTGTTAATGGTTGACAATTAAAGTTTATTGTTCACTTATTTTCCAGTAACAATTGTCAAAGTTTCTAATTAAGTATTAAGTTCTTGTATATTTAGTGTGATATTCCAAACATTAAATTGTCTTTGCTCATTAAAAAACACAAAAATACGAGAAATATGTAGCAATTAATTATAATTTTATTATTTCTTTTGTATTCATGCATACTATTAAGTATCAAGTTTTCGTATGTTTATTTAATGTGATATTCCGTACATTAAATTATCTTTTCTCATTAAAAAATACAAAATATATGTAAAACATGTAGCAATTAATTATACTTTTATTATTTTATTTTATACAATAAAAATAATATTTTTTAAATGACAAGGATATTTTGATAATTATCACCTATATTTCAAGGAAAATATATAATAAATCAAACATATGCTTTAATTATTCCAAGGATTAAAAAACAATTTTCCCATAAATTTTAGTTTTTAACCAAAAATATTTTTTAAAGCATTCCGGAATGTCATTCCTAAGAATATTATTCTAGGAATGTCATTCCAAAAAATAAAATTACATCACTTAAAACAAACACTCTCTAAACACTATTGACTTTGGTCGTTGGAGTTTGTGTAATCTACTAGTATGAATAATACCTGACAATTTTGTTAGTCAAATCAATAAATTAGTTTGTTTGTCCTAAAACAAACAGTTCGATACATGCGAGTTCGAAATAGCTCCATTTGTGTTAATTATTTTGGTCCTATTGGATTCAAATGGAGATAACAAAGAAGGATATTAAGAATGATAATTGAGTTTAATTAGTATCTAGTGACAGGATAAAAGAATTTTATAATAACATTTAATTATAATTTTTCATTTATATGAATTTAATTTTAAAATATTAATTGATAAAGTTACAAACTTACCATAAATACAGAGTTGTGCTTGAATTTGTAAAACATAATATATACTAATTGAACTCATGATAATTACTTCATAATGAATGAATTCAAACTTCGACCTTACTATTCATAAAAAAGTTTAATGAGTATGAACTGATACGGTAAAAGAGTTTTACACTATGTTTAATTATAATTTTCATTTATATGATTTTTAAAGTATTAAGTGATAAAATTAACAAACTTACTCTAAATGAACTCTTCTTAATATATGTTTTTGCTTTTCTATGAATAAATATCCTTTTAAAGAGCATTACTAGCTTATGTTACGATTTACGTTTTTATTTCTTCTTTTTTTTTTTTCATTCATTGATATTTTTTTAGTATGCAGACAGAAGAATTAATATAATAAATCTCCCTGAAAAAAGAATATTATAAGAATTTTTATTGATGTTAAAATTTATTTTAATTTCTTAAATATAACTAATTTCTTTAGTTTTCATTTTATGTATGATAAATGCGTGAAAAATTTAAGAATTACATATATGCATGTGAAGCAATTTAGTTTGACACATTATATGTATAAAATAAATTTGGAAAAATTGATTTATGGTAAACAACAAATTACTCAATTAGGAGATAATTTTCTCAAAATATTATGAATAATAAAATACTTTATACTAAAACTAATGTAAATTCAGTTAGTACAAGAAGTTACATTCTATTAATATTTATTAATTTATTTAAAATACTTTAAATTTATATATATATATATATATATATAATTAATTGTGAAATATAATCTTACTTAACAACATTACAAGTAAAAAATAATTTTAATTTCATTTAATAAAAATATTTTAAACTAAATTAGTTTTTCACTTTTTTTTGTCAAAATCACAATATCGTTTGTAATATAGACAATATTATTTTAGATGATAATTTTTTTTATATTTAAATTCAGTTAATTAGTAGAAGAAACTATGTTTAAATAATATTTATTGATTAATATTTGTCTACCCCTAATTAGTGATAGAAATGATATTTGATTTTCTTTGTTTGTAAGATTTTCTCAAACCACTATCAAATTAGATGTATGATGAATGTAATTAATTTTCATCCAAAGAGTTAGAAGAAACACACATATGGTCTCCAAATAATTTTTATATAAACTAAATGTGATTGAAAAAAAAAATACTTGTTTGAGAATAGTTTTATAAAATTATTTTTAGTATTTTAGTATTTAAAAATTAAAAAATTCGTTTGATTACTATTTTTTTAAAATAGTTTTGCTTTTTAGTTTTTAAAAATTAAAAAATTGGAACATATTTAAGTAGTTTTGCTTTTTAGTTTTCTATTTTTATTTTGAAAACTCAAAATATAACAAAAATATGATTTTTTTTTCATTAATGTCATTTTTGTAATTGTGAACAAATTTATTATTTATTTTGAAAATAAATAATATTTACCAAACAAGTTTTTTTTCTCTTCTCCGAATTTTTTTTAAAAAAACTAACAAAAAACAATACTGTGATATGAATTTAATAAATATGATAGTTTAATAAAAAACTAAAAAACTTGCTAATTATATTAATTTGTTTTATCATAATTATAATATTTTTTTATTAATTTTTTTTAAAAGGAAAATATCATATTTATATTAAATTTAATAAAAATGAAAAAGGTTAAATGTGATATAATTAGGTTAAATGAAAAAGGAAAAAATATTATTATCATATTTATCATAATTTTTTAAATGTGATAAAAAAACTTTTTTAAATTTAATAAAAATGAAAAAGGAAATTTAATAGATATGATAATTTATAATATTTTTTTATCAAAAACTAAAAATAAATTCATATAAAATCATATTTATTAAATTTCCTTTTTCATTTTGTAATTAAATTATATGATTTTTAATCTAAATATTTTATGACTTCTTTCACAATAATAAATGCACATTTTCACATGTTATACCTTCTCACAAATCAAACTTCTTTAAACATCATTCACAAATAATGTAAGAAAATGTTTAACTACAATAATGGTGACTCTACAGATATTAATAACTCAAACTTTAATCACTTGGTGAAATAAAACAAATAAAGGAAAATGTTTAACTACAATAAGTAAGAAAAACAACAAGTTTAATCATCAAGATCAAGAAAAAAGGTCAAATAATGTTTGACCAATAAAGCACAAATAATAAATAAGAATGTTTAACCATCAAGGAAAAAGCAATAGATTTAATTACATGACAATGTTTAATCACCATAAATTGGAAGTAATACAATTGATCATCAACAGTAAAAGTCAAACAATGTTTAGTCACTTTATATAAAAGTACAACTATACGAAAATGCTTAACAATCATAAAAGCAATAGAGCTTAATCGTATTAGTAATTAATTATACATGGAAGACGTCATCAAGTTCTGGTTACATAGCCAAGCATTTATTGACTACAAAGATATGTTATTTGTTTATACCAGATAATTAGAATAAACTAAACTCCATATGGCTTGGTTAGAAGCAATGGTGAATGGTCATAAAGGAAAAAAGTGGATTGGTTTTGTTATTAAACTTATTTCCATGATACCATACAAAGAGAAGATGAGATTAGAATTTTATTAATGAACGTAGATTTTCAAGAAAGATATATACAAAGTGTTATGGAATAACTATCCTTAATATATATCCATAATTTCTAAATAAGAAAATCTTAAAATATCTATGACTTGAATTTAAATTATAAAAACTTATAACTAATTATCTTATCATATCAATAACCAACGCTTTCTAATTAGGTATAATTGTATTAGCATTGTTTATTTGAAAACCAGCACATGATTCAATTAATTTATTATAAAGCAATTATGTTAGACATATGCCTTAGTCATTCATTTGCATTTGAATTCTATTAACTTGATGATGATATATAATTGTCCCTACTTTTGGAAGTACACATTAGAAATTCACCGAAGGTCTTTTATTGGTTGTGACATGTCAGAAGTGTTTTGGTTCCACGATACTAAAGCTCTATATTCTTTCTTAATAGGTACAAGATATAATATTTTTAGACGTGTGTAATATAAAAGAGGTATAAATATAATATTTTTCAAAAATTGAATGGTTTTGTATTTAAAATTTGAAAAAAAAATTAACACTACTAAAAAAATTTATGTATACCTACACAATTTTATATGCAAACACAATTAAGTGTAGGTAAAACTAAGAAAAAAAAACCTTTTACTTACAAAAGTTTAGTGTAGGTTAAACTCTTACCATATTCTAATAACTGAATATTGTTAAGGAAGTTGTAATAATAATGTCCAAAGTGACGGACCATGTACCAATAGGTACTGCTTACCTGTACCTGTACCACGTATTTGGTAAGTATGAGTTGAATATTGCTTTTGACTATCACTTTGCCTGTGGAATGTGTTTGAACTAGGTGCCATGTTTGATAAAATGCATTCATTATAGATGATAGATGGAGTGTGAGCTTTGAAGGTAGAGTTTAAGTGATGAGCCAAAGTCATGGGTAAGGGTGTTATACAAAATCAATTGAAAAAATTTAAATAATATAATTATCAATTATCACGTTTCAACGATTATGCACAATAGATATTTAAAATAAAACTATTAATATTAATAATAATTAAGCATAAATAGTAAAAGAGTTGAGTTTAGAGAGTCTTTGTTTAAGCACAAAAAACATTGTCTCTAGAGAGTAAACGTATCATTGCACTACTATTATTTTTGAATCTTATATACGTTTCTCTCCTCTTCCAAGACACGTCAGCGTATTTCCTGCACTAATATTCTTGAATCTTAAATGCGTTTCTCTCCAAAGATACGTCAATCTAATAGATTATTTTTTATTCAACAAAGGATTTCTAAACTAATAAACACAATTTAAAAAATTTTAGAATTGCCCACGCACCCATATATATAGCTAAATAGAGAACAATGTAGAAAAATAATATTTGCACAAACTGATTTATAATATTATGATAATAATAACTTTGGCTTCTCAAAAGTTGCGGTATTGTCCACCATGTAACGTCCGAAAGTGCCACACTATTATAGCATCCGCTAACTCAAATATAACTGATTTATAATATTATCTATATTATTTATAAAGAGAATATCTCTTTTGATGTAATCTTTTTAATATATTTATTTTAACCTTACACTTATTTTAAAATTAAAAAAATAAACTAATTATTATAAGAGGGACTTGAACCCATAATTTATTATTTTTCAAACATATACTTTACCACTAGATCAACCTTATAACTTTAAGCAAAAATTACTTTAAAATGATATGCAATATACATAATTGTCCAATTATATTTATAATGTATAATATATGATATTATATTATATCTATATCTATATCTATATCTATATCTATATCTATATCTATATCTATATCTATATCTATATCTATATCTATATCTATATCTATACTATACTATACTATACTATACTATACTATACTATACTATACTATACTATACTATACTATACTATACTATTAATAAAGGAAATACCCCATTTTTATGTCTATTTTTCAAAACACTTATTCTACCCCTACACCTATTTTAAAATTAAAAGAATATACTAATTTGTCATAAGAGGGACTTGCATCTATAACCTTTTATTTCTCAAATATATACTTTACCACTAGACCAACCTTATAACTTTAAGCAAAAAATTACTTTAAAATATTGATATTCAACATACATAAACTTTCAATTATATCTATAATGTATAATATATGATATTATATTATATACTATATCTATACTATTAATAAAGGAAATACCCTCTCTTTATGTGTACTTTTCATTATACGCTTACACAAGTGCGACAATATTTATTATATATTTATAGCATGTCCACTTTTCAATATACTATTATATCATATACTGTATCTATACTATTAATATATACTTATACAGATGCGACAATATTTTGAGTTCTATTCTAACTCCTCACTTTCCATTTTTTCATATTTATTGCATATTTGACATATCCATTCATGATCTGACATGTTTTTATTATGTTATCATAAACAAAAAATATAAAATTAACAAAATATATTTCAAAACATGTCACATAAAAATTTATATTTCAAAATATAAAATTTTACGAAAGATATTAAAATAGAAATGCGAATACACACGTGCCGCAACGCCTGTGTTTTTGCTAGTGATAATAAAGATAATAATAATAATAATAATAAACATTTGAAAGTTACATTCTTGTTTGTTAAAACTGAATTAGTATATATTATAATGATAAAGATTTGACCGTTGTGCTTTGTTAAAACTAATTATTATATTATAATAATAAAGACATCTAATATTATATAAATTAAATTTTAAAATTAATTAATTATTTCTAGCATTCTCCCCCTAATTTTAAAATTTTTAAGGGAAAAAGTGACAAAATATTATACAAAACTTAAAATATGGAGCATGGTATATTATATTTTTAGTAAAAGGAATCTTCTGGGTTTGAGCCTTATACCCCTTTACCTGAGAAAATGTAGAGGCTTAACAAGTCTCGAGCTACATCTCTTTTAATCATGTTTTAGATCACCACATAATGTAATAATAGTTTTTTATTTAACACCTACTCATTCTTTCATTTCCCACTTACTAATGGGAAAAATAATGGTCCTTTATTTTTTACGCTGATGCACGGAGAAGAAAAAAACCTGAAAAAAAAATTATTACTTATAAATGTTATTAATCTCAATTTAATTATAGCAAAAAATTAAATTACTCATAAATGTTTGTCTCGGTTTAATTATAACAAAAAATTAAATTAAGAGGATTAATTGAAAAAGTTTATACTAAAAAATTATACCAGACAATTGGTATTCATTTTTTTTTAGAATTTGATTAAAATTAATCTTTCTTATTTAAGGATTATGAGCATAATTATCATTACTTATGTAGTGCATGAATGAGAAAATAATTTTAGAGTAATAGACATAAAAATACTATTTAGGGAATAATAATAATAATAATAATAATAGTAATTAATGTCAGTATAATTAGAGTAATTAGATTCAAAGTAATTAGTGTAGTAATTGATGTCATCTAGTAAGTAATTAGAGTAATAAGGGATGAGAAGAAGTGTAATTACAATAATTAGACTGAAAGTAATTAGAGTAATTAACGTCATGTAATTATATTCAAAGTAATTAGAGTAATTTGTAATTTTTTTTAGTTCTCCGTGTATTGCCGAAGAAGAAAAAAAATTTAAGAGAAGGTTTCATAATAAATTTTTATATTTTATCATATATTTTAAAAATTTATATTATAAATAAGTTATGTTATTAAAATATAAATTTCATAAATATAATATAAATATTATATATGAATTTTCTAGTTAAAATAATAAAATATAAAATTTATAGATATAAAAGTTTATTAGGAGAAGGTTTTATGTAATAAACTTTTATATTTTATTTATTTTATATTTTAAAATATAAAATTTTAATAAAATTTTAAAAAATTATGTTATAAATAAATTATATTATTAAAATATAAAATTTTATAAAGATAATATAAATAGTTAAATAAATTTTCTAATTAATTTTTTTCTTTATTTAAAAAGTTTATTTCATAAATTAAGTTATTTTATTTTGAAATATGAGTGAGTGAGGTTAATTTATTATAGTAGGTGCTCAGAGAGATAAGGTTAATTTACTATGGTAGGTGTTAGGACAGATAATTAGGTTAAATGGTATTTTTGAGTTTTTAAAAAATTATTTAGGTAGATAGGTGTTAAATAAAAAAGGGGTAGGTATGAAATCAAAATCTCTGTAATAAGATGTTCAATTGAGTTCTAGTCAATGATGCACGTTACGGTCTTGCACGAGTAGCTTGTTTTATGGGTGTCACTTAGAGATTTGCCCATATCTCACAGTGACAACCCCACCACCACACTCACTAGGTGAACCCTTCCAAGGGTGCTCTGTGACACCTACCCCTATAACTAATTGTTATTTGGTCCATTAAGAGGTATTTTAAATCTTATCATGAATAAACAAGAATATGCAATACCTCAACCTAATTACTATCACAATTTAAATAGAGTATACCATGTCATAGGAACGAGACATGTATAATGCGTAATTATAACGGTATACTTTAGTTAACAAGCAATTTCATTTTACCCATTGAACTTTATTCATGGGATCACCATTCATTTGGAGACGAGTGTCCATTGTTACAACTAATTGATGGACTTTAGTCTCATTCCCCTCGACGATTCAAGTACTTGTTGAATCACCAATCCTTTTATGAGCAGATCCATAAGATTATGTTCAGACCTGATAAAGTCAATAGATATAACACCATGAGAAATAAAATTTCTAATAACCATGTGTCTTATTCTCAAACGTCTTCTATTTTCATTAAAGTTCTTACTAGTAACTTTAGCTATAACAATTTGACTATCACACTGCATTGAGATTGGAGGTATAGGTTTATTTAATAAAGGTAGGTCACATAATAAATTTTTTAGAAATTCAGTCTCACTGCTAGTAGTATCTAAGGCAATTATTTCAGCTTCCATAGTAGAGCGAGAAATAATAGTTTGTTTAATAGATTTCCAAGCTATAACACCTCCAACTAAAGTAAAGACATAACCACTAGTTGATTTAATTTTATTAGAATCAGAAATCCAATTTGCGTCACAAAAACCTTCAATTACAACATGATAACGAGTATAGTGAATGTCAAAGTTAATAGTCCCTTTAAGATATTAAAATATCATTTCTAGAGCAATCCAATGTTAAAGATCACGATTATGAGTATATATTCCCAATCTACTCATCGCATATGCAATGTCTGGTCTAGAATAATTTGACAAATGCAACAAAGAACCAATAATTTGAGAGTATTCAAGAGGACAAACACCTTCACACATATTTTTCTTTAATTTTGTATTAGAGTCAAAAGGTGTAGAAACAAACCTTACATAAAAATAATTAAATTTCTTTAGCATTTTTTCAATATAATGTGATTGTGTTAAGATAATACCATCATGAGTTTTTATTAATTTAATACCTAATATAATATCAACTAGCCCAAGATCTTTCATTTCAAAATTACTGGATAGGAAATGCTTCACATTATTTATTACATGTAGGTTACTGCCAAAAATTAAAATATCATCCACATAGAGACATAGGATGACACATGAATTATCATTAAATTGTTTCACATAAACACATTTATCACTGCTATTAAATTAAAAGCCATATGATAAAACAACTTGATCAAATTTATCATGTCAATGTTTAGGAGCCTATTTTAAACCATACAAAGATTTAACAAGCTTGCAAACTTTCTTTTCCATTCTGGGTTCTATAAAACCTTCAGGTTGATTCATATAAATTTCTTCTTCCAGGTCACCATTTAAAATGCAGTTTTTACATCCATTTGATGAACTTCTAAATTAAAAACACAAGCAATAACAATTAAAACTCTAATAGTAGTAACTTTTACAAACAAGAGAATATGTATCAAAGAAATTCACACCTTCTACTTGTTTATAACCAATAACAACAAGTTTTGCTTTAAAATTTTTTATAGAACTGTCAGTTCTTAATTTTTTTCCGAAAAACCCATTTATGACCTATACTTTTATAGCCAGGAGAAAAGTTTGCTAAAAACTAGTTTTATTGAATTTGAGAGAATTCAATTCATCATTAATGACTTCTTTCCAAAAAGGTGAATCAACATATCTCATAACCTTACTATAAGTTTTGGGATCATCTTCAAGCAAGAAGGAACAAAATTCAAGACAAAAATTTTTGCTTTCCCTAGTCCTTTTACTTTTCCTAGGTTCAACATCTTTATAAGTATTATCATTAGAAGGTATAACAAGACTAGTAGTATCACAAAGAGGTTTAGATAATTTAATCTCAAGGGAAAAAACATTTTCAAAGAAAACATCTCTAGATTCCATAATTATATTATTAGAAATATCAAAGACTTCAGACTTAATAACTAAAAATCTATAAGTAGTACTATGTAGAGAATATGCAAGAAAAACACAATCGGTAGTCTTAGGACCATTTTTTCTTTGCAAAGACATCCCACACTTTGAGATTTTTCATATTTGGTTTTCTATTTTTCCATAATTCATAAGGGGTTTTATCTAAATTTTTATAAGGAATTCTATTTAAAATATGGCAAGCAATAAAAAGAGTTTCCCCCCACAAGTTATCAGGTAAATCATAGCATTCATCATGTCTAGCAAAGTATGATTTTTTCTTTCAGCAATACCATTGGATTGAGGAGCATAGGGTGGAGTGGCCTCATGAATAATACCATGTGACTCAAAAAATTCACTCATTTCATTAGAGGCATATTCTCCACCTCTATCAGAACTAAGAATTTTAATTTTCTTTTCTAATTGATTTTCAACCTCCGCTTTATAGAATTTAAATTTATCAAATAATTCACTTTTATGAGTTATTAAATACACATAGTAATATTTTGAAAAATCATCAATAAAGGTGATGAAATATTTCTTTCCATCTCAAGTTAACACATCATTGTTGTCACATATATCACTATGAAAAAGTTCAAGCAAACAAGTTTCCTTTTGAATAGAATTTTGAAATCATTTTCTAGGTTGTTTAGCTTGAACACAAACTTCACATTTTTGTTTTAATTCAGTAAAAGATTTGGTAATAAGATCAAGAGTCATCATCCTTCAATAGGGTTTAAATTAACATGCACAAGTCTACCATGCCAAGTATCACAACACTTAACATTTGAAATAGAAGACGAAGACATGCTAGAATGTTTATTGGTAAAAGATGGCGAAAGATTTAAGTTTAAATAAACCATCACAGATATAAAATTTTCCAACAAAAGAGTTAGGTCGTGAAATTACAACTCAGTTAGATTCAAAAACAATTTTAAACCCTTGTTGAACGAGCAAAGCAGTACTAATCAAATTTTCCTAATATCATATACATGAAAGAGTTCATTCAAAACAAGACAATTTCCAGAAGACAATTCTAGTTTGATTCGGCCTAGATCAATAACTCATGTTAGGCTCTCATTCCCCATGCTCACAGTTCGTGTGCCACATTCCTTATATGAAGAGAATAATTCTTTATTAGCACACACATAAACATTAGCGCCAAAGTCAATCCACAATCATTTGATTTATAAATAAGATTTCACTTTGGGCTAGTGACATGATACCTATTTGATAGGGAATCTGAGCTAGCATTAATAGTAACAACATTACTTTGAGGCTGAGAAAATAATTTAGGTTTAGATCCTTTTTTCTTTAGGTTGACGGCGACGATGAAAACAATCCTTAGCAAAATGATTGTTCCTTTCACAAACAAAAAAAAATGACTCATTTCCTTGCATTTTATTCTTTGATTTATTGTTGTTATTAAAAGCCTTATTTTTATATTTTGAGAAATGGGAGCTTTAACCATTTTTTTTATTAAATCCGAATTTTTTGAAAAGATTTGGCTTAGGCTTATTAGCATTTTCCACTAAATGAGTCTTAACTTGAAAAACAGGTTTTTGAGAATTCTTCTGTGAAAGATGATGTTTATCTTTAATTCTCAACGAAACCAAGAAATAATCTAAAGTAAAATAATTAGGTTTATGCTTTAGGCTTCTTGCAAATTCAGACCAAGAAGGAGTTAATTTGGAAATTAAAAGACTAACGAGCATGATCCCAGGAAAAAATTTTCTTTTATTTTCATATCATAAATGATGTTTTCAAATTCATAAACTTGGTCTGAAAGAGGTTTTTCATCTTCTATTTGAAAATAAATCATTCTTTCACAAGGGTATTATCTTAAACCTTTTCCGGCAGAGCTGTATTTTAGTTCAAGAGCATGCCATAATTCTAGAGCAGTTTTTGTATGACAAAAGATTTTGTAAATATTATCAGTAAGGTCACAACAATACGACCATGACATAAAATATCTTTATCACTAGAGATATAATCAGAAGTGCTAGCTTTGTCCTAAACATCACTAGAAGAACTATCTTTAATTAAAAGAGCATCAGAATCATTTTTTTGTTTTTCCATTTGAAATTATAGAAAATAAACCCAACTCAGTAAGCCAAAATTTCATTTGTTGTTGTCAGCATAAAAAGTTTTCCATTAAATTTTCATATTTACTAGACAAGGATTTTAATATATTCATTGCAGACATGTTGAAACAGATAAAAGAACATTTACTCTCTAAGATTATTAAAAAAATCAATTAAAGAAAATTAAATAATGTAATTATCAATTGTCACGTTTCAACAATTATGCACAATAGATATTTAAAATAGAACAATATTAACAATAGTAAATGAGTTGAGTTTAAAGCAGCCTGAGTCGAAGCATGCAAAGCACTTTTCAACGAAAGTAAACTCCCCCACTGCATTGGTATTCTTGAATCTTAAATGTGTTCCTTTCCCCAAAATATGTCAACCTGGTAGATCCTTTTGAATGCAAAAAAAGGTCCCCGAACCAATGAACATAGCTCCAAAAGTTTTAGAAGTAAAAAGATCTTTAAAGAAAAATTGTTTGTTTCAATGTGTTTATCTGTTGCTAATGCACTGATATATATATATATATATATATATATATATATATATATATATATAAAACTAAATGGAGAGTAATGTTGAAAATAATATTTGCACGAAATAGTTATTAATCGTTGTACAAAGATAATACTATTAACTCAACTACTGAAGCAAAATACATAGCAGCAAGTGAAGCTGCTAAGGAAGCAGTTTGGATGAAGAATTTCTTAGCTGAACTTGGTGCTCCTTCGATAACAGACCATTTACGTTGTTGTGTGACAATAACAGAGCGATTGCTCAAGCACAGGAGCCTACATCACATCAAAAGACAAAGCATTATTGTAGAGTTTGATAGGGAATTTGTTAAATGTGGAGATGTTAAGATATAAAGGTAGAAAGCAAAAGGAACATTGCAAATCCATTCACCAAAGCGCTTGGCATAAAAGAGTTTGATAGGCACATGTAGGAGCTGGGAATGAGATATATGACTGATTGGCTCTAGTGCAAGTGGGAGATTGTTGGATTTGAGGTATGCCCTAGATCCAATTTTTCATGTTAGTGATAATAAAATTGTGTTTATTATTATTTATTTCATTGTCGTATTTATTTAATTCATGTGATAAGGTCCTTGATTAAAGTTAACGAGTTGTTATTATAATAAAGATTATAATAATGAAAAATAAGTCTTATATAATTTTAATCTAAATTGTTCTTGATTATAGGATAATTAAGGATAGGATATCATTAATCTGGATAGATCCATATTTGTGTAGTAGTCTTTGTTAGATAAAGATTAATAGATCTCATTTATTAAATTACACACATAAATGGTGCATATAGAGATATGACCGTTCAATTGACTCAAAGAAGAATTCCTAATGGTTTAATATTACCTTTGAATTGTGAATAGGAAATTCTTTGAAGAAATATATAATTTCCTTAGACTTGAGATTATCATGGTAATTAATAAGTTATTTATTATGTTTGGATATTGGGCACCTAACGCTTCGTGATGTTAGTTGAATGATTATTGGATATGATTAAACTCTCGTAGGATTTATGATTAATCAAGAAAGAATCCATCAACTTTCGGTGATGAGTTTAAGCTTTACAGAAATAAAGACTTTGGCCAGAGTTTTATGAATGAAAGCAGAAAAGAGTTTCTTAAGTCATTCATCATGCGTTAATTTATTAGAATTTGACAACTATACCATATTCTAGAGTTAACATAGAGCTATAAAGATGGAAGGAAATATTATATTAATCTTCTAGTGATTCTAAAGTAAAATATACTTCATGTTATCCGGTCGTTAAGGAATATTGCTAGACGACAACCTTGACTAGTAAATTAATGAGTTAATTTATTATTTGTTTAGTAATGAACCTACGAGGTCACACACTAATAAGTGTTCTGATCTTTGTTTGACGGGAAAATATTATTGATTAAATTAAAGAGTTTAATTTTATCTAATTAATATATTTTCTTTAAGTGTAATATTATTGTATTTTTTGCTAGCACCAAAGATACAATTAATATATAAAGTTTGAGCATCTGTAAAATTGATTAAGTGAGACTTAGTCAAAAACGTTCCCAATGACTATTTACCGATTAATCAAATTTCTAAATATGATTTAATATAATTTGATTTGTTACTATAAATAAAATTGAATTAGAGAGAGTTTCTATAAAATAGGAACTAAACATGTTAACGTTAGCAAATGAATCCTATTAGATAGGATAAAAAACCCAAGGTACGTGTAAAATATATATATATATATATATATATATATATATATATATATATATGACTTACAAAGAGTATGGCTCATTTTTACAACTCTCTCTTTAAAATCTTTCATTGGATAATTTTCTAGTTTCACGCGTCAAGTATTGACACAACAAGATCGGTGTCGGTGTAGATACATGTGTAACCTTCGTACATTTGGAGATAATTTTAAATATCACAATCTCTTAAAGTATTTTTCTTAGATATTTATTGTCTTCTTATTACTTAGTATGCATAATTTAATATATAAATCTATCATTTTCCGCTTCACTTATTAAAAACACACAAAGAGCTTAAAATTCACTCTTCAAAACTAAATGAAGAGAAAAGAAAGTGCAACACATTATTAAGCTTTGAGTAAAGTTGCAGCACGTAAAAGCCAATTTTAATCACCAGATATTTCACATGTGGCTTCCCGAAAGTTGTGCTATTATCCACCGTATTTACTCATGTAATTTCCGAAAGTCGCACACTGTTATTGTATCCGTGAACTCTAATATAACTGATTTATAATATTATGATAATAAAGATAATAATAATAAATATTCGAACGTTACTTGTTTGTTAAAACTGAATTATTATATATTATAATAATAAAGATTTGACCATTGTAGTTTGTGAAAACTAATTATTATATTATAATAATAAAGATATATAATATTATTTAAATTAAATTTTAAAATTAATTAATTAGTTATAGCAAAGGGATGGATTTGTTGGCTATTTTTATGGAATGCAAGTTTGAGGTTAAGCTACCATGAAGCTTTGAATTGTAGAGGCCACTTCATGCTACTAGAAAATACTAGGAGGGACGAAGTGTAGTATCCAAAATTAGTTTTAGAACTGCCAATGTAAGATCATCCATGTGAGCAAAACAACCATTAACAAGCTAAGAATAAGGAAAATAGATTCCTCTGTCTTTGTCTGTAAAAAATGAAGGAACAAATACATTGCATATGAGCAGTGATCTCAATATATAGACAAATACTGATGAAAGATTCATACGTAGTCATAAAAAATTATATAAAATGTAATTCTCATTAAAATAGAACAAGTTTAGAGTAATATAAAATGGGACAGCATTATAGTCGTGTTATAATAGATTTCATAGTGTTTAAATATTTACTACCATCGAACAACCACACTTTTTGCCGCAGAACAGAGTGAAATTCTACCATTGTCAAGTAATGACAAAATATTTTACTATAAAATTAATTTTTGACATCCAAATTAAAAGTAGCAGAGTATCCATTGTCTTTAAGCTTCTTCTAGCATTTTACCATTGTCATGGCTTCTTTGATTATGTTTTATTTTTCATTTTTACTCTCATATATTTATAATAAGTTGCTATAGTATGACCTTGTAGGCTACAAATAGTTTTTTGAACTGATAATTATTAAAATGAGCATATAGTTTGGGTTTCATCTAATACTATTTTTCTTAAATGTTCAGTGTAACAGGATGTTTCAACTTGTTCAGGCATTAAATATTTTTCAAAGGTTGCTACTGGGATCAAACTTTCTGACATATATGCTGTTGAGCTAAATGATCATGTCCAATTTACATATAAAGTCTCCCTTCTGCTCCTGAATTTCTAATTTTAGGTGAAGACATGAAGGTTTGCTCTTTTTCTTCTTCTTGGTTATGCAATTATATTCAATTATAGGTTTATAATGTTTCATAGAGTTTATACAATTATGCAGATATACCGCTTCATCGTGCATGGTTCTGTTAGGAGCACGATTCAACCTTCGCAGTGCATTTTGTTGGAGTGCAAGTGTGAGTTTGAAATCCCACATTGGTAAGAAATTAGTAAGTTGAGTAATATATAAATGAGAAAGACTCTTAACCTAATGCCTCAAGGTTTTTGGTTGAAGGTGGTATCATGTTCTCTTATGGGCTCATGTCCCATAGTTGAAGGTAGTGTCATCTTGTTTAACCCCCTCGGTTTGTTCCCAACACATCCTAGTTGAATATACTTTTGGTCATAAAAATTTGCAAGCATGTCAGGATGTGGGTAAATCCACTTAATGCTCCCTTGAAACATGAAGTTGGAAGACCAAAGTAAATAAGTGAAAATCATTTGTTTATATGAGACAAAAATTTAAAAGTAAAATATTTGTTTATCCAAAAATAAAAGTTAATGTTTAAAAGAAGTTAAATGATTTTAGCTTTTATAATTTTTTAAAATAATTTAATTTATAAATAAACTAATTAATCTTAATTTATAAAAGAAGCCTATTTTATTTTTTATTAATTTTTCAATAAGTAGAGAAATTTATACACAACACCTTGATAATTTATTTTTCAAAATTGCAACAAGGAAACACTCATATTTTTTAGCCAGGTTTTCTGTATTCTATATCATAATGGACTCATTACTAACTTATGACATGTTTAAAAACATATTACATTTCCATTTTGGCATTTTATTTTCTAAACAATTTCTAGTTTTTGGGTTCCACTGGTATGAAGGGATATATAAACACATTATCAATCTTTCATAAAAATTGAATATAGTACAACATGAGTTTCAGGTTAAACATTCTGGTGAATATGACTTTTCATTGCAGGTTGATAAAGTTAGTGATCTCAAGAAACTCAGACAAAAAGTTGAAAAAATGGATGATGTTGTATGCATATCTACTTTAAGAGGCGATGGCTTACAAGAATTTTGTAATTCAGTTCAAGACAAATTAAAGGTGTTAATCTGAAACCAATATGAACATAATTTAACTTTAAAATATACCATTTTATCCTACATACAGGTTGTACCATAGGCGAGTTCATTTTATAGTTGTTAGCTTAGAAATTAGTTTTGACTTTATAGATGTGTTAAAATTTTTAAGACTTTTAGAAACTAATTTCCTGGAAGGGTACTTTTTGAGGAAATAATACAAAATCATGGAATAAGGTGCAAAGAGAAGAAAGGGATGCAAATAGAATTTCCCTATTAAAAGGCTTTAATGTCAAGAAGAAGTAGAGTTTTAAGCAAGGTTCAGGTTAAACAGGTTTAAAAAAGAATAGGGTAGGCTTGAGACAAAAAACTTTTATTGAGTAAATAGGTAAGATTTAGGATTTAGTTTATCTCATACCTCCTACTCATGCCAATAGTCAACTATTGGAATTTTGCTATAATTTTAGAGTAAGCGTTAGACAGTGAAACTTTTCCACCCTTTTACTCAAGTTTATGGAAAAAAAGAAATATTCCTTATGTAATAACTAGAGTGTCTTATTCACAAAAAAATAAAATAAAAAAAAAACTATAGCGTCTCAAGGAGCCTTTTTATTGCTTGTCAGTTGCTGCAACATATTTGATTATGGAATTTTCATTCTATGTCTCATACTTGATCATTTGCTAACAGTGGTTAATGTTGCAACAAGGGGAGGATGTACTTAGAGAAAGTCATGGCATTCCCTATAAAATAATGAGGCCTTGTACATTAACTAAGGAGCTTGTCGGTGTTGATCTTATTTTTTATCAAGGAGATAATATTATGGTATTGTTAAAACAAAAATGGATGCTTTTCTCTGTACAAGTGCTCTTACCAAACTTTTTATCTCATTCTTGATCTTTTGGGTCAGCCATATATAGAAGCATTTTGCCTTGCCAATCTAATGCAAAATTAACAGGGTAAAATATCAAGGGAAGAGATTGCTCGTATGTGTGTAGCTTCACTTGATAACCCTTATATACATGTGACAAAACATTTGAGGTATGCCATTTCTTTTATTATGCTTATATTTTTCATAATTTGTTTAGTATTTTACATTTTCTAAATGTAATATGAACTTCTCTTAAATGAGGCCTTCCTTCGTGGAGAGAAACGTACTCCATCCTGGATATTTAGCCCTATATTGAATATGCTATTCTTCTATTTTTGAAATACCACAATCATTTCGATTTTTATATGGGTCAAGGCCAAATACATGTAATGCTTTAGGATTGAGATAAATTGTTTTTCCAAATCCATTGTTATAGTAGTTTGATTGGGGAAATTCTCATTTTACTTGGCAAGCCATGTATTGCAAGTCAAAAGTGTCATTCATTCTATCAAATTGGAATGCAGAGAAATTTTATATTTGGACTGTAATAAAATAGAATTATCGTTTTGTTTCTTGTAATCGTTTAGGTGGTTTTTGTGTTTGACTCAATTGTAAATTTGGTCATATTTCTTATGCAAATAGCAATAGTTCTTGAGCTTGACGTCAACTATATCACTATTTTTTTTTAAAGAATGAGTAAGATGCAAAAGAATGGATTCACAAATAAATTGTGGATATAGGTTAACTTGTTTATTTTCATCTAATTTTCAAGTTCATGATTAGAAAACATTTAAGGGTGATAAAAGAATCCCATGCTCAGAAGAGGATAATTGTTATATTTTTCTTATAATCTATGGTTTGCCTCTATTTCTATTCAATTTACAGTGGTTGTATACTGGTAGTCTAGTTTGGTTTGTTGTTGTATACTATTACTTAAAGGCTCAATCTTACTACTTAAAACTAGGTGTTATCTCTATTATTGACAACATAAGGTATACATTTTCACTTTCAAATATGTAATTGTTGTAGTCTAGTGACTAGTTGAAGATGCAATTATGGAAGGATCTTTATTGTTTACATGCTGAATAATTTTTTAAATAGGTTTTTACCTATAGTCAAAGTGGTAAGCATAAATTTATGACTTTTACTTATAAACACTTTAATTGTAGGTCATTCTTATAGTGACACACAATTACTTGTCATTGTACACCTTTTTAAATGTTCAGGTCAAAGTCTATTATATTTTTACCTATAAATTTTGGACTTTTAGTGACACTAGATGCTTATAGGCATAGGTCATTTTTCTTGTAGATAAAAATATCACTATAATTTCCTATATATATATAAAAAAATCAATGCGTTTATTTTTCCAAAATAAAACCTTGTGGAATTATTTATATACAACAAGGATACAATATTTTTACATCTCATTCTTTTCATTGTTTTCTCTTATTATTATATTATATTTTTTATTTATGTCTCTTTCCCTCTTAACTATATCTAGGTGTGGGTGGATAATGATCATTTTCCTTTTACTTCTTTGGAACCTTATTCTGTTATTCACATAGAATAAAGCAAATTTGACAAGATATATAACCGCTGCAAATTAATTAATCCATTCATGACTTTTAATTAACACATATATATATATATATATATATATATATATATATATATATATATATCCTAATACACATACAGGAGCTTCCATGGTTCGTTCTTAAATGTAATTTTGATTGGGTAATCTAGTATCTGGTTATGCACGTAGTATGTATGTTAATATGTGTGCCATTTATTTTTAAAAGAATTGGGATTCAAACATATTATTTTGATGTGTACGTATATACAAATTCTTTCATTATTTTTTTTATATAAGTTAGCAGTTATATACAGAAAATAATTATTTAAATATTTTGCTTTAAACAAAGGTTTACACGTGTTTTTCCCTCTTTCTTTTATTTTCCAAAGGAATTGAAAGTGTAAAATTTCAGTGTAGGAAAAATGGGTGCAAATAGAGTGCACATGAGACTAAATTAAAACATTATAGTGGAGAGTTTATTTCGTCCACCAAATTGTGATTATATATAATATATAATCAATCATCTTTATTAAAATTTTTTTTTACATCTAAAAGTTATGTTTTTAATGCCTATTATTTATAATATACAGACAGGACTTGGATGAGGATCTTCTCCAGTTGGGCCCATTCCACTTATTTCATACTCTTTCTGCAGTTCAAAGTTTGAGGGACATTCCAAGAATATACTGTTGTTTATCGGTTAAAATCAAAATAATTAATGAAATTTTCGATCCCTTGAGACGCATGCCACTCAGTGTGATATATACCTGTAAGAGTATACTGCTCTTACAATGATAATTTAAAATATTATATACTATTAATCAATTAAAAATTGTTGTTAATATAATTCTTAAAATAACGTATAAAAAATAATAAATTTATCATACATAATAATTTATTATTAGATTAGATAAAAATATAAGCATTATTTTATATTATAAATGATATATATAAAACTTATTATAAATTAAGTGTATTTAATTAAATTAAATTAAAACAGGGGTTGAGACTGAAATTAAGTCCAATTTGGGACATCACAATGTAGTTTATAGTTTGCTGTTTCCGTTTAGAGGATTCCCCCTCAAACTACATAAAGTTGAGATAAAATTTGACTGATGTGCCAAGCTCTTGAGGTAAAATGATTTGAAGCTGAAAAGATATATTAATGTTAGCTTGTAAATTGTAATACTTGGATGATTAGCATATATGGAAATTTCTTCAACATGAACAAGACCCTAATCGCATGAAATTTGTTGGTCGTTTTCATTTTCCAAACCTGGTAAGGAGTATAACTTTAAAAAATTATCAGGAACGTTCTCCTTAATTTAAAAGGAAAATATTGTGAAAAAATAGGAGTGAGTCAGATCCTACTCACTAGTGACTGGTGACACTGCTACTATGGTTCAATACACATGTCTAAACAATTATATCATCAGCCTAGTACGTAGGATAATCAAGTAAATAAATTGGAAAACAATTCCCAGTATTCAAGATAACTGAAATTTCTTTTCTTTATGTTATTAGGTTAACAAATGAAAACAGATAATGCGTGGGGTCACTATCATATGTTTAATAACTTGTTGTGCTTATATTCAACTTTTTTTTTTCTATTTGTTTTACAATTGTGCTTATTATTTTTCTTTTTAATGGCTATGACAAAATATAGAATGATGCTAAATTCACTTTATTTGGCCTCATTTGGAGATTCGAAAATGCTGATGCAAACATGTTTTTGCCTTATCCTTTTTTCTTTGTGTCGTTTCCTTTTATCAGCAGGAATACACTAAGTATTGTTGGATCATGGATGTGCATGTACAGCATAATTTTTAATTGGTAGGTTCTTTATTTTTGTTTCGAGATGAGACTAATATATATTTTCATTTCATCAGTTCATGAACTGTTGTTGCTGAAGCATTTGCCTTTAATTATAGGCACGAAATCCTCATGTCAGAATGAACTTAAAAGTCTGCTTATAAAGCAGTTAATTGATCAACATGTGGACTAGAAGTTAATCACTGCTAGAAATTGCGACCGGAACAGTATTTTGTTTTCTTTTGCTTAATTAATTTCCTTCAAGAAAAACAAATATATATCTTCATTCCTTTTTTCAAGCCCTATGTTGGACAATTCTTTAAGAGAGTTTTTTTAATATCCACTGTAATGGCTGACTTATGCATGCTTCGTCATTTTCCCACTTTCTAATCAAAATACATATATTTAATATATGAATGAAAATCTGGCCTCAAGTATTTCCCTGGGGGTAGGGAGGTTACGCAGTAGCGAAAACCATTACGGATTTCGAAAATTAATTCTGTCATATTGTAGGTATTCTTCGATCGATCGTAAGCTGGTAAGAAAAAGGTTTTTATGCCATATATATATAAACTTTTATAATAATCATTTTAAAATTGTGATTTTTATTTATTAATAGTACTATAAAGATCTTTATACTAGTTATGTATAAGAAAATTAAACCCTACCAAATGTTGCACTATATATGCATAATAAACTTTGAGAAAATAGGGCTGGCTAGTGAAAGATATTATGGATAATGTTTTAAACTCCTACCTACAATGCGAAAATATTTTGTTGAGATGCTTTAATTGTAATCAACGTAAATCTTGACTTAAATCAATAAATAAATATATATATATATATATGGACATGAGAGAAAAAAATTTATTATAAAAAATAGAAGAATTAATAATAATTATAAAATTAAAAATAACGGCTTAAATTGAAATAATCTACTTAAATATCATGTGCGTAATTTATTATGGATGTTCATTGGACTAGGTGATCGGATGAATCAATCCAACTCAAAGTGATTGGATTGGTTTTTTTTAGATTGGATGAAAGTCAACCCAACCCGATCAAATTCAATTCCCTAGGGTTGGGTGACAAGTTTAGTTAATTGAATCTGAGACTCAATCCAGTAATAATATTATATTATTATTTATTATTTTAAATAAAAAATATTTTTAATAGTTTAATTTATAACTCCTGAATCGAGATCATCACGCACTAAGCCAAGCACTCTGCATTACAAGGGTAGACTCTTACTCCAACTGATGGCTAATGTTTATTAGTAGATAAAAAACCAATAATAAGCTCTCATCCAATAGTTCACGGGTTGGATTGGATTAGGTTAAAACAAACTTAAAACTCAACCCAATAACAACTCATCAAGTTGAGTTGGGTTTTTATTTTTTTCTCACTAAACTCAAACCACTCTAACCATCTATTAGACAGGTTCAGGTGGTTGGATTAATTAGGTTACTATTTAAAAAATATTTTATTAAAGAATAAATTTAATGTTTATAACTTTTTTATATATTTTTTAAGATATTTTTTAAAAAAAATAGAATATATAATTGTCATAACATAAAAATAGATAATAAACCATTGATTTTGATAGTACGAAGAATCAATTTCCAAAAAAGTTAAAGATATCTCATCAGAAAAAACAACTAAAAATAGAAATGGTAGAACAGTTTACAAAAAAGAATTTAAAAAGATTTTTATTTTATTATACTTTTTATTATACTAGTTAAAATTATAAGAATATCCAAATCATATTAAATAAAAAGCTATCGGCCAAGTTCCTCCCAATATAAACGCAGATGTCTCTCTCACTTTGTAACGACAAGTACTCTTTTATATTCCCCCAAACCTACCTTCTCTTGTGCTCTTTCAAACACTTAATGAACTCCAACGTATTCGCGGTTCTTATTAACTTTTTCACTGCCACTCTTTTTCTTTTTCTTCTGAATTGAAATATCCTTTAGCTAAACCTTACATCAAATGTAGTAAGATCTAGAGTTTTATAAAGCATTTTCTATTTATATTACTAACACTTCGTATTTAACTTGTCTTCCAAAGCCTTTCAAACTATTTATAAAGTGGGAAATAAAGAAATTAATGTCATTATTTAGAAATAAGAAATAAAAAAATAGGAAAATAAGGAATGCTCCAAACTTATATAAAACATTTCTGCAATATAAAGAGAATATTGGTAATAGAAACATTCGTGTTAATGTTATATTTGGCTACACTTCTTAGATAATATTTATAGAGAAAAAAAATAATCTTAACTTAAGCTAATTTTCAATTTGTGATAAGTTATTTAATTTATGATTTTTTTTCATTTTTACCTTCTTATATTACTTTTTATAAATATTTATAGAAAAATTATGGCTTAAATATAATTTTGTTCTCCATAATTTTAAAATAGAAACATTTAACTCTCTTATTAAAAATTTATAATTTTGGTTCACTATGTCAAAATAAAAACGTTTAATTTCTAACTTTGTAAAATCCAACTTGACAAAACATAAATTTGATATATCAGGAAAATATTATATCTCAGTTTCTAAATATAAGATATATTTACCTAATTCATACTTTTTAAGAAAGTTGGTTAATTTAATTGAGAACCTTAAATTTAAGGTTAACTTTCAAAATTATCCTCTTATGATAAAATACATTGTTCAATGAGAAATTTTAAAAGGATTAATTTGAAATTCTAGTAATTTATAAAAACATTTTGATCAATTAAAATTATAAAATTTTGATTTTATTTTAAAAAAAAAAGAATTTGAAATTCTCCAAACATGTTTTCTCTTTTACTCAAGTTGGTAGAGGTTATTTTTACTTGACATCACTCAGAATTAATTTTTTTTACATGGTTGAATTTTTTTTTTCAACTTATGCACTTTCTATAAATAGAGAATGAACACTACTCATAATAAAGAACATACAATTTCATTCTCAATTACAAAAAGTTGTTTGAATTAGATCCACAATTTTGATTACAAGTTACATAGCCATGTGAGGTATATGAAACTTTAATGTGATAGACACAACATTATGACCTATTCACACTATTATGGAAGATATGTTGAAAACACAATGTGGCATGCAGAGATCCAAAGCATTAGCCACAACATTGTGGCATAATCCACGATACTGTGGGAGATTTGCTGATGACCAAATTTGGATCAACACCTTTGTGTTTGAGCCCACCATGTTGTGAGAATTGAAATTGACGTATACAAAACTCTAGTGCTCCAAACACAATATTGTGGACTTATTTCACATTGTTGTGAGATATGCACTAAAACCCCAGTATGGTATGCACAACTATAGAGCGTTAGACACAAGCGTATGACCTATATTCCACAATATTATGAGTGTAACACCTCAAGCACACTAGAATGAGAGGATCCAACATGGTTATATAGGTGTGAGACATGTACAATTGATGATGTCTAAAAGGAAATAATATGTACTACTTATATCATTAAGATGCATTTACTTTTAAATAGTAGATTACTTAAAAACTTCATAGTTAAGCGTGCTTGATAACTTGGAGAAATTATGGGATGGGTGACCTTTTGAAGATTTTTCTACAAAGAATGCAAGTGAAGACAAAAAGCATCCTAAAAGGTCCTATGTTGGTTGTGAAGTTAGATTTCAACTTGAAAGCAACATGTCGTTGAGTGAAGTCGTTAAGAAGTCAAATATGAGGGTTGTATAATGGGAGGTGCACCAATGACTACATTTGGTTCCATACGCCTATAGTTGATCCCACCATATTCTGGGATTTTGTGTGATGTATACGGAGCTTTGATGAGGTAGACATAACATTGTGACTTATTACACACTGTTGTGGCAGATGCACTGAAACTTCAATGTGGCACGAGGAGTACAAAAATGTCTTTTTTCGACAATATTATAAAAAGTGTGTGGATAACCTAATATGGATCCACACTATTGTGTTTGACCTCACTATGTTGTGGGAATTCCGTGTAAGGCATGCAAAACTCTAGTGTATCAATCACAACATTGTGAGCTACTTCACACTATTGTGAGGGATGTATTAAAACCTAGTGTAACATGTAAAACTCTAAGGAAAATTTTTTGCTGACATAAGTGAAGATAAAATATCCCTTGCTAATGTCAATTGAAAAATAATGTTAACTTATGTTAGAAAAATTAACTATGATTACGTTGATAGAAAGAAAATCTAGCTAATGTTAGCTAAAAATATATTGACTAACGTTAACTGAAAAACATTGACAAATATGGGTATAAAAGAAATTTCAATTGAGAAATATCACTAATTGATATTTTAGAATTATTAAATATTTTTTAATATTAAAATAAATTTTATATAGATGAAAATTGAAATAGGTATTATATCTAAACAAGAAAATTAAAATTTAGTAAATTTATATTAGCTTATCTAAACAAAGTATTTATAAAATGAAGTTATTTGAATTGAAAATAATTAAAATTTAATATATTTCAATTTTTTGAATTTATAAATTTTTTTATCAAACAAGGAGTTTCTATTTTAAAATAAGAGGCAAAAATAAATTTTGGTCTTATTTATGTGTTTGGTGGGGAGTATTTATAGCACTACAAGTGAACATCTACAGAGATGGGTTGCAGTTCCTGGGATTGATTAGTAGAAACAATGAAAAGGACAACATAGTCGTATGTGTGGTTTGTGAACATCGGACATTTTTTAAAGACACGGAATGACTCAATTTTCAAAGCTAATATATTTATGTTTGGACTACCGTACTTACAACACAACTCAATTTTTAAAAGTGGGATAGGGCAACACAACTAATTTCACACTTCTTTGTAAAGTGAGTGATAAATCCATCATTTTGTGTATAGGAAAGTGGGATCCTCTTTATCCATTATAGGGTGAGGAGTGGGGCTTTTGAGTTGTGTCTCAAGAGGCATTCTTTATTTTATTTTTTTTTATTGTGTTTTTTGTTACTAAAAGGGAAAGGTATGGCTAATCCTTTTCATGCTGTATTTCTTATAATATAATTGATTGGCTTATAAAAATAAATAAATAACAAAAATAAAAATTTAAAAATAAAAGAACAAAAATTTCGCAAAGCTTATTTATTGCATGTATGCAAACACACACTTACATTCTAACTGCATTTTATGCATGTCTATTGTACGTGATTTTTTACAATGTGTTGTATGAATTTCTTTATGTATGTTTTTTTTTTTTCATAACTACATTTATATATTACACAATGAAGACAAATTATATGTAATAGAAAGTAATTATAATTATAATTACAATATAAGAGTTTAATTAGTATACTGAGAGTTTAAAAGGCTTTTACGTTAACGTTAAATTATATATCTTTATTTATATGATTTTTAAGATATTAATTGATAAAATAGATAAATTTACCATAGATTAAGAATTGTCATTAGATACTAATGTAAAATTCTTTACATTGTTAGTAAATACAAATTAAACTCTTTTAGTAATAAAAAATTAATTATTAGTTTAAATATTATATTTTTTAAGTGATCAAAAGTCCATGTAAAATAATTTTTTATTATTATTCAATTAAATATATTGTTTATATATAAATTTTAAAATATTTATTGGTAAAATTAAGCTACGTGACATAAATATTGTGATTGAATCACTATAAACATTTTTACTGGAATTTTTCGATTTTTTAATCATATTTGTCTCAAATTCAACACCTTATTTAGAAAAAAAAAAATTAAGTCTGCCTGACCAACAACTCATTATTGGTTGAATTTTATGAATAGTAAAAGATTTTATAATTTTTATTCTTAACATACTAATGTTTAATTTTAAATATCATTCTTAAAATACATTAATTTTTTTAGGCAACGCAAGAATTTGTTCAATACCAACAAACTGATAAGCCCTCTCAAGCGGACATAATGCTAACAATAAATAAATATACTAATCCAATTAGTGTAGTTCAAACCAACTAGAGCTTCTTTTTTTTTAACAAAATTAGATTTATTTTTATTAAAATACATGTTTTTATAGTTATCAATAATATATGTTTATTATCCTAAAAAATAATATATCTTTATTACCGTAAAGTTTCTATGTTACATTGGATACTTATTATATTTTAAATACAATGGACCTTTTCGTGATATCGATGCGCATAATTAAGATATTTTAAAATATATATAACAATTAAGATTTTATATATATATATATATATATATATATATTTGATATTTATTTAATGATTTTTTTGTGATTAATTATATATATATATATATGAAATTTTAATAAGTTTTTTAATCTAAACCATTCATCTATATTAATATATTAATATGACAAAAGTTATTAATTAAATACTTTCAATCTATCACAGTTAAACACTCCTCTTCTTTGATATATTTTTTTATTTATATACATTACAACAAAAAATTGTTATAAAAATGAACCAAAAGTTCACTATAATAGTCAAAAGTTGAATGTAATAGACAAAATAAAAGTCTTACCTATACTACATTTATCATCTTTCAGCTTGTAACCTTCTTTCAGTTTTCGATAAATACGAAGACAAAAGTTATACAGTGAATCATGGTGGACTGCAGTCCACGGTAAAGTTCACTGTAATATCAAATATTTTTATAGTGATATGTGTATATATAGTTTAATGTTAAATATAAAACTAATTTTATGTTATTAAATTGAAATATCATATGATTTGTAATTTGAGAAAGACATGAAATTCAAAGAACCAATTGATCAATTAAAATAGAAAATTTGGATTGATTAAAAGCATTAGTTTAGATTGGATTGAAAAATAAAAATCCAATAAATTCATATATAATTATATGTGGATTTTGACAGTGAAAATCTGATATAATCTTATCCAACCAATAAATTATTATGTATTATTATTTTTATATTTTTACAAAGGTTTGGGGATTATATATTGAAAAACAAAAAGTTTATATGATTAGACTTTAAGCTAAGCTCAATCCAACTTCCATTCTATTTTGTATTTTCCCTCTTAATATTAGAAACATTAGTCCATAGAGTTCATACTCCAATTTCTATATACTATTTCGTACTCCTCCTCTTAATATTAGAAACATTATTTATAATTAGGTAATATATTTATTATTTTGATATTATATTTAAAAAATTATACTAAATTTGGTTGATTGATATTTAAATATAATGCAATATATAAAAATTTAAATATTAATTTTAATTTTTTATAATAAAAATCACAATTTTTTTATATTAGAAATCAAAATATTTTTATAATAGAAATTACAAAGTACCATTCACAAGAGACAAATTTTGTTCAATACTATTATGGACAAAAATTATGAATAATAAAACTCTTTCTTCAAAGATAAAGTATTTAACACACTTGCATATTAAATTAAATATTCAACAACATAAATAATTTTTTACTGTTTTCTTAAAAATTAAAATATATTTATAGGATTATTAGAAAGTGTAAATATTATTGAGTACTTACATAAAAATTTTTTTTGTCCATAATGGTTATCATTTCTTCGGCTAATAGTATTTGACATATATTAATTAAACATGATTTTTCATTAATGATATTGTGATTTATAGCATAAAATAATTAAAATTAATTTAATTTAAGATAATTTTGTTAAATATATTTAAAATTATTTTATAATATGTTAAAATATATTTAATAAATTATTTTTTAAAATATTAAATATATATATATATAAAAGAATAAAAATTAAAAATTAAAAACAAAAACAAAAACTATATAGAAAAAGACACTGGTCAACTATTAAAAAAATGACATATTAGTAATTTGACGCCTAATATATAGGGGAATAAAGGTTCAAAGTTTTTTACTTAATTCAGTAAAGAAAAGAAGTTTGTTTTTCTTAAATGCACTAGCTCAGGTGACTCAATTTCATGTAAGATATCAACTAACCCACCTATCTATGTAACATAAAATCAAAGCAGAAGGAAATAAGAGAACTTAAGTATAAAATAAGTATTTATAAAACATGAAGGGCGAAAAAATATAAAGCACAAAAATAGAACTCAAATTTATTTAGACAAATATTTAAAAAGGTAAATATGATTTATAAAAAAAAAAAAAAAGGTGGTGGGATACAGCGATTCAATGGCTGACTCTGGCTAAAGTTTCTGTATCAATAGTTACTTGTCTTACTGAATTACTACCATATTTTATCTTTCTTATGCAGGAGTACTTGTAAATTAACACTGTTTAATCTGTTTCCGGAATTAAACTATTCATAGCTGGAGCATATTTCCCAACATTCCCTGTCTATGTATATTTTGGTACATCATTTTGCTAAGTGAAAGTATATATATACTTTTAGAGTATGGGCATTTGTATTTAATCTACATATTAACATATGTGCCGTGACAAAGTACTTTTTTTTCTCTCAAAAGATAACCAGTCTTTCTCTTTCAGCAAAAGGACAGCAACTCATGTATCTGACTTAAAAAAATCTGTGCTGCACGACATAGCTGTTTCTGTTCCTATAAATATAAGTTTTTGGAGGCATTTTTATCAAGCTTCTCTCACAACCTATAGCTTGCACCATTTGATGGTTGCTATTTTGTTCCTTCCTTCTAAATCTTGTTAATTATATCATCACACTACACTTTTGGCAAAGTTGTTCTCTAATTCATATCTAGTCATGGATATTGAGTCAACTACACAAGCAAACAAAGGTGGAATTTTTTCTCGTTTGGGCAATTACCTCAAGGCTTTGCCTGGGAACATCAAGTCCAAGACTATCAACTTCACAAGGAGCATAGAAAAGATTGGAAAAGATGACCCCAGAAGAGTAATTCACTCACTAAAAGTGGCACTTGCTCTCACATTGGTATCCTTGGTTTACTACTCCAGGCCTCTTTATGATGGCTTCGGAGTTGCGGGAATGTGGGCTGTTCTTACAGTGGTGGTAGTGTTTGAATTCAGTGTAGGTAAGTTCAGACATTATATAGAATTAGTACTGTACAAACACTACATATGGTTCCCTATTATATATATAATTAATGACCAAAGTCTGAAGAGTACTTAAAGATTAATGCATTAACATGTAATATGCTTTATTCCTAATTGACCAGGTGCAACCCTCAGCAAAGGTTTAAATAGAGGATGTGCTACATTATTGGCTGGTGCTTTAGGTGTTGGAGGGCAACACATAGCCACTGCTTTTGGAGAAAGAGCAGAACCTATTATCCTTGGGATCCTCGTCTTCATTCTAGGTATATATACTAAATTTTAAACAAAGAAAATGAATTTGAGAAATTTGCTTCCTAAACAATGTACTAAATGGTTGGTTTCGTGTTTGTAGCCGCAGGGTCTACTTTTTTCAGATTTTTTCCAAGGATCAAGGCAAGATATGACTATGGGGTTGTGATATTTATATTAACATTCTGCTTAGTTACTGTGTCGGGGTACAGAGTGGAAGAACTCTTCGAACTTGTACATCAGAGACTTTCAACAATTTTAATAGGAGGAGCAGCTTGCATAGTTATCTCCCTTTTCATCTGTCCAGTATGGGCAGGTGAAGACCTTCACAAGTCGGTGGCTTCCAATATAGAAAAGTTGGCAAATTACCTTGAAGGTTATAATATATTTTTGACTCATCATTAGTTAAATATACTGCTTCTTTCTGTGTTGTATATACAAGTGTTAATATCTAAAACTCTCATCATTCTCAGGATTTGAAGCCCAATATTTTCACTGCTCAGAGGATAAAGAAAAATGTGAGAAGTCAGTTCTTGAAGGATATAAAAGTGTTCTCAATTCCAAAGCAAGTGAGGAGTCCTTGGTGAGTTTTTACTTTAGTCTGAGATATCATTCAACATTTTCATTTTCTAGAATGATCAAATACTAACGTTATATACTGTACATCGACAGGCAAATTTGGCAAGGTGGGAACCGGGACATGGTCATTTCCGTCTTCGACATCCTTGGAAGCAGTACTTGAAGATTGGAGCACTTACTCGGAAATGTGCTTGCAAGATTGAAACCCTTAACAACTACCTTAACCCGGAAATCCAAGTAATACATCATTATTATTATTTCCACGTTAAAAACATTACCTATTTGAGACCCATTCAGTTCAATGTCTATTATAAAAACAATTTTAGCTTCATAATAACCAAGGAAAAACAACTTTAAAAGAAGATAATTAGAACAATTTTTTAGCAGTAATCTTGTGAGAGTGCTCAAAAGCCAAAAAACAAGTTTAGCTTTATATATTGGCTTGAAACTAATATGCATGCATGCATTTTGGTTACGCAGTCATCTTTGGAATTCAAGTGTAAAGTTGAAGAACCATGCAGAAAGATGAGTTCAGAATCCAACAAGGCGTTAAAGGCAATATCTTCATCAATCAAAACAATGACAGACCCGTCAGCTGCCAAAATCCACATAAAAAATTCAAAAAGTGCAGTTGAAGACCTCAAAGTTGCTCTTGAAATCGTTTCATTGGAAGATAATGAACTCCTAGCCATAATCCCAGTTGCCACAGTTGCATCAATACTCGGAGATATCACCAAGTCAGTGGAGAAAATATACGAGTCTGTTTCGGAGCTTTCTCACTTAGCCCATTTCAAGAGTGATATAGAACCCAATGTCTCACCAGAGAAGCCACCCCTTCTTCATCGAGGAATCATAAAACCTGTTGTGGATATTGATAACACAGTCGACCAAATTGAAATTACGATCCAAGAGATAACTGCAGACTCTCCAGAGAAAGAAAATGCACCAAAAAATACCTCCGGTCATGTTTGTAAATAGTTGTCACTTACTTGAGACTGTAACTCATGGCTCAACTTTTTTATTGTTTACTTGAGTTAAATAGTCTCTGACCTAATTTACTGTTGTAACATGGAATGTTTAAATTAAGGTGAGAAGCATTTTCATATTCTTACCTTAATTTGATATCTTCTTTACTGTGTCACATGCAGGTTATGCCAGTTGTCATATTTTGTTTTCTTAATTTGCTGCAGAAAAGCACATGGTACACTACCTATGTTCTACATTTGGTGCTTTGCCTCCTTTCTATGCCTATTGTAATAAATTTTTTGATAAAATTTATCTATCGTAAGCCCCAAATTGTTTGTGAAGTTGAAACAAAATTGACATGGCTATTTGGGGTGCCTGCGTTTATGCCTATAACATGGTACTCTAAAAGTAAATTGCTGGATGGCTAGTAAACATAACACCTTACGTATTCCACCACAAATTAAGATTAATTTAATTAGAAGACCAAATATACTTTATCAAACTAAAAGGGGGGAAATAAAGGGTAAAAGGGGTCCACTATGTATGGAGTTTAGCAACCCCAATAAACGTACGCAATAATTGGCCAAAATATTTTATTTTTGAAATTATTCATGCATAATATAACATATCTTACATTTTTATAATACCATGAAAAACACGTGAAAGAGAAGAGAAAGTGTGTGATAAAATTAGTGATGTAATTAATAAAAAAAAAGAAACAAAAGTGTTGCTAAATATTGTAAAACAAATATTATATATAAATAATATATCTCATTTTGTTTTGAGTTCAATTAACTGGTTTAGAATATAATTAGTTTACATAAAATATGTTTATACTAATAATATTTTAGCATATTAACGATTAATATTTTATAAAAAAATATATTTCTCAAAAAGTTAATAATAAATTTAATTAGTATGCATGGTGAACACAAAAAATTTTATACTGATATTTAATATTATTATTTATTTACGATAAATTTATTGATTTTACCAATTCATATTTTTAAAATTATATAAATAAAGAGTTTTAATTAAATGTCACAGTAAAATTTTTTTATAACATGAGTCATATTAATTAAACTTTACTAATAATATATTAAAATTTATTAATTACATTACAAATTTATGATTAAACTCTTTCAATGCCATAATCGAAAAGGATGCTACTAAATGACAGTTATAGACGAATGAATCATCATCGCAAGACACTGCATTACATCTTTCTTTGACCGATTATCTGTGTCATTTTTAATTAATGAATATGGTGTGATTTAATATAATTTTTATATTTTAAATAATTTAAAAATTATTAAAAATTTTAAGTAGAGTTTAAAATTATTAAAATTTTCATTCCATATTATATACCATAAGTCATATAATGAATTTAATTTGTGTAGATACAAAATACTAAATAAAATAACATAAAATCAATACATTAAATAACTAATATTATTATAATAAAAAATTATTTGAGTATTTTATGTATATATCGAAAAGAGATCCATTTATGAAGTTTTAATTTATTTTATTAAAATCTAATAGTTATAATAAATAATTAATATTATTTATTAAATTTTAAAAAAAATAATTAAAATAAAAAGTAAATTTCTTATACTCTTGTACTTAAACAAAAACTCCATAACATTTACCTGTTTGAGCTTACAGAAATCCTATTAGTGAACGCTATAATTGGACATTTGTACTCTTGGACATGACTCATAAACTCCAATTGAGATAAAGTGAACTTCAAATAATAATTTCATGTCGGATCAAATATCTTTAATTCCTAAATTTAAATATATCAACCAACATGTGTCAATAACATTTGGTATCAACCACCATTTCTTGTAACATTTTTTTTAACACTTAATAAAAATTATTAATAAATATTTAATATATTTTTTTAATTTTTTATCAAATACTGTATATAGTTCATGTTTTTAAAAAAATTAAAATATTTTCAATAGGATGTAGTATACTATACAGAACATTTAATAAAATCTTGCAAAAGTATATTATTAATATTTATTTATGATTTAATAATATTTTTAAATATTTTCAAAAGATATTAACAATTTTTAATTTTTTATTAAATATTAGTAAAAAAATTAAAGTAATATATATATATATAGACACCCACATTGTATTTAAAATCCCTCTTAGGATGATACATTGTGAAAGCAATAAAACAATCTAGTAGTGGATGAGAATTAGGTGACTTATATCGTATGTTAAACAGAGAAATTTTGTATCCCATCAACTAACTAGTCTCTCTATACTTGATAAAAGAAACACATGGAGAAATCCTCTATTTGGCTCATGTTTTACTGTTTTAGCCACATAATTACAACAAGTTTGGTTTGAAGGAGATGGAAAGAATAGATGAATTAAAAAAATAAATTGTTTGCTTCAATTTTTAACATTGGAAATGTAAAAGAACAAAATTCTCTCTCACCTCATTTTAGCTTTTCTTTAATGTTTAGCTTCGCTTCAATGCTGAAGGAATTTGAAAGGAAAATAAAATTAATTAATAAATTTTATATTTTTTTTTAGGTATCACCATCTTTTTTATAACTGGTTTAACTATATCCTAAGTTTTATAAAATTAAAATATTGTGCACTCACATTTTAAAAACATGATAACGTGTGTCCATCTTAAAAACATTCTTTATCAATGCCTCTATATTAAGTGTTACATGATAGAGAAGTATTAATTCAAGATTTTTTTTTAAATTTGAGATATAATATCATGTTTTAGTACTCCATGTCTAAATTTTATAAAACTTTGAGACACCAATTTAGTTAAAAAAATATATAATATAGTTATAACACACAAAAAATTATGATGTCATGATTTTTATCAAATTAAATGTTTTCTAACCTGTTATAATGAATGTATTTTCTACAATTACTTCAATATTATTTATTTCTAACTCGTTTCATTTCTTATTTCTATATCCATAACATCATTACAATTTTCAACCTTCGTCAGATAAAAATATTAAGTCAATTTCTTTAAATAAATATATTTTAAAAAAAATAATTTTTAAATAATTATTTTTTAAGAAGTTGATAAAAGTTTATTTATTTCAGTTTTTAAAGAAAACACTTCTTTCTAATAAAAAATATTTTCTTGATTTTTATGTGTTTATGTAAATTATTTTTTGCTCTAAGAACTAATTTTAGCTTTTAATAAAATCTTATTTATTTCTTAAAAATTAATTTTCAAACACTTTTTACATGATTTGAAACAAAATATTTTTTTATCTAAAAATACTTTTAAATTTAAATAAATTGACCTAGAATTTACTTTTAAAAAATAGAAAATATTAAAATAAGCAGCTTATACAACACATAAAAACAATATATTTATTTTGTTATTATCAATAATAAACTTATCAATTGTTGAGGCGATCTTGAATAGTTAGTTACTTTGGAACGTTTGTTAACGTTGTAATGATTCTAGCATTATTAAAAATTAATTTTTTCCTATTTTTGAGACCAAATAATTATCCCAGATTTTAGGAACTAAAAGAACATATTTAAGATAAAATATTTCTTTTAATAAAATAAAATTATTTTATTTTTAATTGTATAAAAACACTTGTGTAATTCTATTTAAAAAATACTTCTTTTATAAGTTTTTCTATGTAAGTATTTATATAAGTATTATCTATCCAAATACTAAATTAAAATGAGTTTTTTACCTTAGATATTTTATATAAAGCTTTTCTTCCATAAATGTTTCTGCATAAGAATATTGACTAGACTTAGAGTGTGTTTGGATTAAAAATTTCATAATTTCATTTCATTTGAGAATTTAAAATGTTTTGTGATGAAATATATTGTTGGATAAAATTTTTTTTAAAAGAATTTGAAATTCTATTTATTTTTTAAAGCATTTTGATTTGTGAAAAATGGTAGAATTTCAATTTTTTAAAAAAATACTAAGAATTTGAAAATTTTCAAACCTACTTTTCTTTTATTAAAATCGATCAATGTTATTTTTTTACTTCACCTCAATTAGTTTGTTTTTTTTTTTGTTGACACCAACCGGAACTATTTTTGTTGAATGTCAGTTAAGGTTATTTTTCAGCCAACTTTTTTGTCATTTTTATAGGATATGCCAATCAATTTTTTTGTTAATGTTTGTTAAAGTCATTTATCAGCATATAGAGCTCTATGGAATTACCTATAACACTTTGCCTTACTCCACAATGTTATAGTAGGTGTTGACAATCAAATTAAGATTCACACTAATGTGGTGAAGCCCTCTTTGCTTTGGGAGTAGTGAGTTATACTGAGTTTCAATGCGCTAGCCACAATATTGTAGCCTATTCCACACAATTATTAGAGATACTTTGAAATCCCAAAATGGCATGCAAAGCTCTAGAGCATTTGATACTGTGACTTATACCACTTTAGTATTGTGGGGAGGTACATAGATGACCACATTTGGGTCAACACTCCTATGTCTAATTCCACCTTGTTGTAGGAGTTATGCGTTAGGTATATAGAGCTCCAATGAGTTGTTCATATCAATGTGAATAATTCACAACATTGTAGGAGATATCTTGAAACCTATCAATGTGGCAAGCAAAGCTTTAAAATTTTAGCCATAGGATTGTTGTTATTCCACAATACTATGGAAGGTGCGTTGATGACATGATTTAGGTCTAATATGTTGTGGTTAATCTCATCTTATTCTTATTGGGGAGTTATGTGTATACCATACAAAGTTTTACTATGTCAATCACAATTTTGTGAGCTATTCCACATTGTTTTAATACATAATTGGGGAATTTTTTGCCAATATTAGTTAAAAAATATTCATGACCATTTTGGGTTGAAAATAATCTTAAATTTCGTTAAATAAAATAATTTTGATAAGCATCTCCACTAAAAAAAAGACTTTGGTTTCGAAGTTTTTATTGACTTTAACTAAAAAAACTTTGACAAACATGGACAAAAAACAAATTGACCAAAAAGTATCATTGATCAATATTTTTGAATTATTAAATATTTTTTAATAATAAAATAAATTTTATTTTCCATCATAGTTGAAATGTTCTACCTAAACAAAAAAATTAAAATCAGTAAATTTAAATTACCTTATCTAAATAAAGTATTTGAAAAATAAAGTTATTTGAACTGAAAACATTTTAAATTTGATGTATTTTAAATTTTTTATATTTGTAAAATTTTCTATAAAAGCACACGATAAAATTATTAATAAAAAATATATGCTGAAATGGAAATTAAAAACAAAAGTTTAAAAAAATATAGAGATAAAAAGATGATACCCAAATTTTATTTCATATTAAAAAATAAATTATCTCTTAGTAGTAATTGTCGTATATTTATTCATTAAAGTAGTCCAAATTTTATTTTATTTTATGTCAAAAAAATAAATTTTAACTATTAATTATAGTTAAATAGTTAAACTTTTATTTATTTTTTAATAGGTTTTTCTATTAATTGTCCTTAAATAGTTATTTAATATTTTCTTAACCATTTAAAGAATTAACAGAAGAATCTATACTAAAATATTAATAAAAATTTAAGTATTAAATAATTAAGACAAAGTTATAGTTAAGGAGTCTATTTAAAAAAATAAAACTTTAAATTTATATTTTTTTTCTTCTTTTTAAAACTTATTCAGATGGAAAAAAAAATATGTTGAATAATGTATTTCTAAAGTATCATTTCATATTAATCATATGAATATGAAGTCATTCACAATGTTAAGATGATTATATGTTATAAAACTGAAGTCATGCCTTTAATAATTATAAATTAAGGTTAACTATTTTTATTTTTAAATTTAATAAGAATATAAAATATATATTGTTTATGAGAAAATAAATATCTTCAATAAAATATAATATTTTAAATATTTTATTTTTTAATTATAATTTCATAAAAATTATCAATTATTATGTTTAATTTTAAGAATTAATTAAATAGACACTTTTGAAGTTTTACCGAATTTAAAAATTTTATAATGATATCTTTTTATATTTCATATGCATTTTTTTAAGTTTTAAAAATGCTATTGTTACCCTTAAAAATTCATTCTAAGAGTGAAAAAATAAAGATATAAATGTAATTTGAAAAATAAAATTAAAAGATATCACTGCAATTTAATCTAATTTTAATATAAAATACACATAATATTTTTAAATCATATAGTATAAATTATTTATAATAAATTAAAAAATAAAAAAAATTATTTTATATTTTAAATTATATTTTACATTTATAAATCCCTACAATGCTTGGATATTACATTTAGTTTATTAAATAAAAGAAAACAAAAAAGTGATAGCCAATTAAAAACCAATATAAATGAATGCCAATATATTATCTATAACCAATGCTCATTTTCTTAAAAAACTAATATTCGTTCAATCTTTCAATTGAAATAGCATTGATAAATACAAAGGTATAATTCATCCTTAAAATAGAAAATATAAATTAAAATTATTTTAAAATTAATATGTTTATTTTATATTTTACATTAATTAGAAAAATTTTTAAAAAATTAATTATATTATTTTGTTTTAATTTCTAATTCATCCTTAAATATATTTAAATATAAGTCACAGCTAAAAAAATATTCTTTTTAATATTTTTTAAATTATCTCTTGTAGTTACTTTATAATAAATATTATAAATTAATAAGATAAATATTTTGTAGTGAATAAAATAGATATATTTTTTTACAAGAAACAAATGTATTTATCTATTACATTGAAGAATTGATTGAAAAAATATTAATTAATTAGATAGTAATTAAGTTAAAAGAGAGGAAGAGTATTAATTTTAAAGATAATTGTAGAAAACAAATGTAAACTATCCTTTTTAGCTATAGATATTTATTTTAATTTATGAAAAAAATTGTTAATTTTTTTCTATTTAAAAGTAGATCAACGCAAGCAAGTATAAGTATATATATATATATATATATATATATATATATATATATATATATATATATATAAATAAATAAATGAAGATGAGGACTATTTGATCAAATTTTTAGTATGTAATTTTTATTAATACTTTAATTAGTATGTTAGATTATAATTTTATATTATGTTAGTAAATCATTTTAATGATTTATAAACTTTTTTAGTGATTTACAGGTTAATTTAAAAAAATCTGAAGCAAATCTAATGTTTTCAACAAGCTAATTTCATAAAAGAATTTCTAAATAAATATAATGTTTTTTTATGATAATAATATATTATGTTGGTACAAACTTCTATAAAAAAAGACACATGCTTCCATCAATGAAAAAAAAATTCAATTAAATGATTGAAAATTTAAAGTTTGGAAATCCACATATACCTCTTAGAAAATTCAAAAAGATATAAAAGAAAAAATTAAACAAAAAAAGTCATAGAATCGGAGAATTACTTTGTACATGTGATAGAAATTTGAAGTAGTTAATTTGTAGAAGATTTTATATCATCAAAAGTCATGAGATGTAAAAACTACATATAAAACTAGAAAAATTATCCTAACTTCAAATCTTAATTTTATTGAACATATGTAAAATCTCCACTTAACTTTGCTGCTTGACATAATTAATATATTTCTTTCACCATCAAATGACTTTAAGAAATTGAAATAAGTACCAGCAGATCTTAATTAATAATGCGGAACATGGTAAACACAACTGTAGATTACTAATCCCAATAAAAAGAATAAAAATAAGTTGATATAATAATCCTAATCAGTAAAGAGGTAAACTTATATTAATTGGTAAAGGCAGATTACATTTTTACTACTTAGAAAGTACATAATAAGACAAACGTCAAAAAACAAAAAATTGTGCCAGAATCTCATTTGTGTTCTGTCTTCCAATAACTTGGACAATCTGTGTGTGGGTACTAAAAAATCAAAAACTCAAGTCATATATTAAGAAAGCTGTAAATCTGCTAATGAATCACTTGATCTTAAAAAATAATGTCACAAATATAACTATAAGAAAATTGATTATTAATTACAGGCAATAATTTATAGTGTCTTCATAAAAAAATATTTGACTTTGTTTGATCATAAATGAAAATGGTTAGATAAAATATGTTTTAAGAAATTTAAAATTAAGAATGTGGTTTCTCACAATAATTAACAAAAAACACTTTTTGGAATTTTACTGCATACTTCAGAATTAATTAGTTGAAGAACTTCATATCTATACACTGGTATAATTTCTATTTAATTATCATATATGATTATACAACTCTGAACCTTTCTCTCTCTTAAGAACAAATGTTAAATAGTTTTTGTGCAAATCATTTGCTATGGATGAATTCTTACATGTATCTCTTTATCTCTTCAACAGGGTCAAATTGAATATATGTTTAGTTATCAAGCACTCAATATACAACTTCTGTAACAAGAAACAGATTTTAATTTTAATTATAACAATCATCTATATCAATTTTTAAATCCCATCTTAATTTGTTTCATAATAATAAAAGTAGTAGTGCATGCATTTTGGCACGTGATACCTAATGGTACAGAATAGCAGACGCAAGTATGGGTTAAATCAAATTAATCACACTCAGAAACAGGAAGATTCTAGTACCTTAACACAAGGTGAGGGTTATCTTGAAACCTATTTCTTAGTAGGAGGGTTAGCAGACTTGGTCAATGGGGATCACATGCTATGTCAACTTGCACTATGACATGATACTGTTATTTATTAGCTGATGTGATGACTGCAAGGGCACTGCACGCTGTGTAATATAAAGCTGAGCGAGAAGGTTAAACTAATATGACGACGTTAGCAAATAGGAAGCCCCTTTTTATGGCATTTATTAGTCAAGGCTTGCTCAGATTATAATAAAAAATTTCAACTTGACATTAGGACGGGATATGTTGCTGCTCAAAAGTGTATCAGCTAAAAGAAAAAAAGAATGGTACTAAAATTATAAAATAAAATGTTAAAAATTATAAAAAACATATAGAAATGAAGAAGTAACAAAATAATCTAAAATTCTGCTAAAATTAATTATTTACTTGAATGTTTAAACTCGATTTTAAAACTATCCATTAGACTTAGGTGTTCAAGTTAGGCTCCTCCATCTAAAAGTTACCATCGAAATACAAAAGTTATCTATCTTTAAATTAGTTCATTATGAAGAAATTGACCCATTTTTTATAATAAATTATAAATCATTACTAAGTTATGAATTTTTTTACCTTCTAAGTTAACTAATTGTGATTTATTGAGTTTAAAAATTACTAAATACATTAACCAATATGTTTAGCATAAAATGTTTATATGTCATTCATTGTTTAAACTTGTGTTTATTCTGCTAAAACTTTTTATTAACTTTTGAGTTGGATATAAAATTTTACATTAAATTTCTTTTAATTTAAGTTTAGGATAAAAACATTCAAATATAAATTGTATCATTCCAAAATCAACTTTAACCAAAATTAATTATATTCAAATCAAATTTTAATAACTCTCATCCAAACACACTTATAGATACAGAAAGCTCTGAAATAATGGAAAATTTTCATATTCTAATTAAAGTCAAAATAAGCTACCATGTCAAAATTCAGTGAATTATAAATCATGTTCAAATGTAATAAAATAAGTTAAATTATCACCACATCACCATCGATTCAGTCTACAGTAGGATAAGTAGTACAAGTACCCTGACATTTGTTGACCTATTCCAAACTAAGTTGTAAATTGTAATCGCCAACTTGCCCTAATTCGTAAATAAATGGAATACCCAGTTAAAAATTTCATCCACACATAAATCAGTGACTACGCTTTGTTACCATTTTTGTACTAAACTTAAAAAAGAGCAGAGTATTCCCGTTCGTATCAGATTCAAAGCAGCAATGTGCTTTTATTCCTTACCCCGTGCAGAGTGTAGACAGCTACCGGGAATTCTACTAATAAGTGACTATATCCTGTCCACATTACAAGCAATTGTTGTAAACATCCTTATAGGCAATTTCTCCTGATAATATTCTGAAAGTGTATTTTTACTTCAAAGGGCAATGGTTGCTAAATGAAATACAAAAAGAAAATATGAAAGTATAGGAAGAAATTCCCATCCTTTATCACAGATGGCCATTTCTCCAACCACTTTGGCTTGTAAGGTTATTATCACAACTGCACAATTTATTCCGCGTTATACCAATGAAATTCATGACAGCTTATTCCCAAAAATTACGTGAGAACGTTCTATTACTTTACATCAGCTTTCTACAAGTGTTTTGGTAATATTAAACTACATCACTTACAAAAACAAAAAGAACTACAAAATTTAAGGACTGAACTTAGCAGGAACCTAACACAAGCAACTGTAAAACAAACTACGAATTCAAACCACTAAATCTATTCACCAGACAGCCATCCATAAATTTTTCTACCTACAGGCATTTAGAAGATGGTTTTTACTTTTTACAGTACTGCTTGTCATAATCTGGTGTGAGAAATTTTCCTTTGTCACACATTCATGCTGGTCACCAGCCATAGATAGGATTTTCTACATGTGGTGGCAAGAGATGAAGGTCTTTACAGTGCTGCTTATCGTAGTCACGTGTCCCCGGTATTGCTCCTGTACATAATCTCAAGAATTCATTTCCAGTCAGACAATAGTGAGCAAATGCTAAGCCCCCATCTACTAGTTCTGTCAGATTAGGCATTGATGCTGACTTAGCAATGAGCTTTCCATTATCCACACTAAACTTTTCACCATTATTTTCCTTATTCAGAATTCTGTCAAGCTCAGAATATTCCATAAATCTTTGAGTAGCAGCCTCCCAAGAAAGTTGGTATCTTTGCTCAGGTGTTAGAGGATAAGGCTCATTTTCTAATGCTTCTTTTACTTTAGCCACAAAGTCTTCGGATGTCTTGTAAGTTAAACAGTTGGGAAATGACCTGAAGAACTCGTTTGATGGATGATCAGCACAAACCACAAATTTGCCCATGGCAAGTGCCTCAGCTGTAGCTGTGCATAGCACATCGCTAATGCTAGGATTTATAAAGACTTTGTACCTACAATAAGGATACAGTGTGTCAAAATAACCAAATTTAATAAAAACAAGTTCCAGACTGTGTCTGGCTAAGTAAAGCATGAGAAAGAATCATGTGTAGGTGAAACCTCATTTACGCATGCATAAAAAAGAGAGATATGCTAGCAACATATTCTCAAGCACACTTTTGAACAATTTTTATGATTGATTGAAATTTAACAAAATTACAAATTTATTTGGATCTCACTTGTAATTAAATAAATCTCTCGTTCTGATTTTGTGATTTTCAATAAATTGTAACTAATGATGAGGTGTGTGTTAAGAAAAGTGTGTTGATAGCACTCCATTAAAAATATAGCTTCAGATATGGCATTTTCAGAACACATAATCAATTGAGATTCAATTCACTTTATAAAGATAGGGGATATCAGAAGATAACTCAGTTCCATGTTGCAATAGATCAAACTTTAAAAATTACTTTCATCATTTCATTTAGGTACGTTTCACACCAATATGGGGATTATTGCAGTTAATAAATCTTACTATAAATTTTGAAGCTCAAATTTCAAATTGTTCTTACCCATGAAGAGAATCGTCTGCATGATCTCTTCCTTTCTGAAAGTTGAGATTCAAATCCAACTTTCTAGCTGCACACTGAACTTCATTTGCATCCTCTCCATTTCCAAATACATCCAACTTGAAGCCATCAAGGTCAGCCTTATGCTTTGCTAGTAAATCTATCAACTCCTTATATCCCTTTGCCCACACCATCTTTCCCAAGAAATATGCCCCTTTTGTAAAGGCTTTCTGACCTAGCTCCCTCTCAGCAGCAATCTTTTCCCCAATTTTCAAGAACTTGGGATTCACACCATGAACATTGCAAACTACAGACTTGGGTAAATCCTGAGTTGCAGCCGAGAGACGAAGAACCTGAATATAAATTATAAATAATTTAGTCCCTTTTTGTGTTTAGTTTTTTATGATGACAGAACTCCATCACAAATTTATCAACAAAAACACCGAAACCATTTCTAGTAATCTCCAAAGTTAGGTAATATTTTCCCTAGATTTTTTCGCATTTCTCTTCTCCCTAAGAGGACAGTCAGGCCAAACACAACTTTATAAAAAGCTGATAAAAAAGAAACTATCAAAAACAAAATACCAAAACAATCTTCTACAGAAGCTAATTGAAGGGGCTTCTACTTTTAAAGAGGAAGGAAGGCAAAAAAAGTTGAGTCAATTAGCTCATACCTTGTGGCAGTATGCTCTTGTAACCCAGTTGTTTATGTGTTTCACAAAGAATGCCTGGAGTGCCCCATTTTTCTCCCTCTTGATGTATTCTAAGTAATTTGTGTGGACAATACCAACAACATGGTTGAATTTGTCCGTCCAACGCTTACCATGATGATACCAATTCAAATGTTCCGGTTCTTCCAGGATAGCAATGTCAGCATCTCTGGATGGAATAAATTGAGAAGTATCTCCAGCAGGTATTATACTCCGTCTTTCTTTAGAAAACTACACATGAGAATGAAAAATGTAAGAATCAATATTAGTACTATAAAACATAAAGGAATATAGCTAACTTTATCAAAAAGTTACCTTCCCAGGATAAAAAGAAATCTTGAAGTCTGCCTTAAAACCAATTCTTTCCTCAAGCCAGCTACGTATATAAACTTCCTGTTCTTCTGGTGAAGTAAAAGTGAGATTGCCAGGATAAACTAGTTCTTGATCTGACTTACAGAGCCATGGAACCAGCAGAGTGACTTTCTGCTTTGCAGTTTGTGATAAATATGCTGCTCGAAATAGCGGGTTTACAGCAGTTCCTGTCATCCAAGGAAGACTAGCAGTTGTAACTATTGCAACATGTCTTTCATTGTCTGATGGATCATGCTTTGCATGGTCTGTCCAGAATCCACCTTCATACCGGTGCCCTGTACTCTGAAGGACACTGGCTATTCGTAAATCCAATTCATCATTTATGTTTCCATTCCCAAGAACAGACGATTCTTCCCCAGAGAGGGAATGCAATAGAAGATGGTTTTTGCGTTTGCTATACAAGCTTTCTACTATCTTGTCACATAGGTCTGCAATGTAATCACATTTGAACAAAACATCAAAATTGAATAACAGATAAAGTGAATCCTAAACCATAAAGTAGCTGACTGACTAGAATTCTAGAAAGCTACAGCAATGAAAGCAAAGATAATCCTGCATACTCGCAAACGTTGAATCTTTTATCAAAATTTGAAAATAATTAAACTATAAGCATCTGATCAAGCAATAGAAATTTTCATTTGCTTGAAATCATGACACATTAATTTCATTTTACTATAAGTTTCTTAGAATAGAAACAATATCTGGGAAAAGATAAAGATGACAACTAAGTAAAGTTCAATAATCAGATTGATTACAAATTTTTTTAACAATAAATTATTAGATGGTGTGAGTTAATTTTTAGTTTCTTTGAACATTAGTCTGCATCTACTCACCATGTGGATGCCCTTGTTATAGAGTTGCTCGAAATGTGGGACAAGTAAGTCACAGTGTTGAATAATTAAGGAATGAAGCAGCTAACAACTATGACAGAAGCTTACACCTTCCAGCTTGTCAATCACAAAATAATATAGCTTAGCAAGATAAATGCCAAAAAGAAGAGGAGAAAAAAACGAGGAATTATTGTGGTTAGAAAACATTGCATTGGTTTGTTTCGTGCACCTAATTTTCCAGTAACATGGAAAAGAATGTCTATTTCCCCACCTACCCCTTTAATTAAGGAAGAAGGGAGATGGAAAAGGTCATGGGTTTGATCCCAATCGCTAACAAAATTACCATTACTAACAACACTAACATTCAGTCAATAAAAAAAAAAAACATTGATTGTTTAAGATTTAAGGAATGGGATAGGAACCAACAAGGTGATGTACAAAAACAAGAATGTAGAAACAAAAAATCACTTTCCATTGAAAGCGAAGATGTTTCTAGAAAAACTTGCTAGTTAAAACAAAACACGAACACAAACTTCCAGATAAGATATATAAAATGGAAAACTCATATAAGTCATGCATAACTATGTACCTCTTTTCACTCCAAGATGGTCCAAGAATGGCCCAGACTGTTTAACAAAGTAGGCCAGAAGTTCAGGTACATCCAATGGTGGCACTTCCTGTCAGAGATGCATAAAAATGTTAACATCATAATTCAAATCAAGGTCACAAGTTCAGAACAGACAATAATCAGTGCTCGCCTGCTCAGGAAAGTTAATGACACATGTTGAACACATCAATAGCATCCATGTGATGCTTAAGCAACTTAGCTCCTATTTCCTTAGCATCATATATTCAATCCTCTCCAAAGTTATTTTTTTAAATTAAAACATTAATGTTACTCACATGAAAATGGCAAAAAGAAAAATTAAGCCAACCTACCGAAGGAGATAATTTTTTTTTTCCCAGCTAAATAAAATCTAAAGAGTGGTAGGATTTATATACCCAGAGAGGCTGCCTAAGGACCCACAGACTGGTGTACATTTGACAAGATATCATATGGATGCATAATGATCCATTGAAAATTAGATTAGAGCCTTCCACTGACCAGTCACATACAAGTTTCTTGTTTCTTTATACAAAAATGCAAAATGTTTGACCGTGCATATTGATATGAAGTTATGAACAAAAGAAACTAAACATATAACATACAAACCTTTGACTCCTGAGGTTCCTTACAAATTGATTTCTGCAAGAAAGTCAAGAAACAAACAAGTAAATTCTCATAACAAAAGTACTTATCAAAATTTGCTCTATTGCACAAAAGACATTCATCAGCAATCATGACCTTAGATGAAAACACAAACTCCCAAACATTCATCATAGAAAGAAGACTTAATTACCTTTTTCATCTCACTATTTTTTTTTTAAATGTTCAATTTTGTCCCTCTATTATTTTTATATCCAATTTCATCTCATAGTTCTTTAAATAGTTCAATGTCATCCCTCTATTATTTTTAGATTCAATTTTATCTCACAATTATTTAAATAGATTCAGTGTCATCTCTTCCATTAAATTGAAACTAACACGGTAACTCTGGTGATGTTTATGGTTAGCAATGATTTTATCACTAAAAAACTGTTGTGGGATAAGATCGAAGTTATTTAAAGAATTGTATGCATTAACAGTGTTATCTTATTAGCTTCGATTTGATGAAAGGAAAACATTGAAATCATTTAAAGAATTGTGAGACAAAATTGAATCTAAAAATAATTAGTGGAACAAAATTTGAATATTTAAAAATAATAGTGGACGGAAAAGATAATTAGGACTATAAACAACACTAAACCATGATAGATCACATTATTCACTGAATAAAAAAAAAAAACAAAATCCGGACACATTCCACCTAAGAAATGGCTCGGCCTCTTCTCCACTATTGTCACACTCATCCCCAAAATGTAGCTGAAGCAAGAATTGTGTATATTTTCCTTTTGACTTTTTTTCCAATGAATAGTCATTATAACATCCAGGAAATACAACAACCAAGTTCTTCCCTATTAACAGTTATCAGTTATCATCCAAGTTCCACCAGTAACTTTTCACAATAAACGGGTTTCTTAAGAGGGTACAATCTTTCTTCCAAGTTCTAACGGTATCACCTAAAAAATCTAACAGAAAGGAAAAATTCGTTTGACAAATAAAATGGTTCAGTCAAGTAAAGCCTTCCTCCAAAGAAAGTATGAGTTATGGCACAATGAAATTCTAGTTATAAAACTAGACAGAAGAAGAAACAAAGCAAAAAGACAGTGAAACCTTATAATTAAGTTGAAACCAAACAAATTGCTAAAAGAGGGAGAAGCACAAACCAAACTAGACTTGACTTTCTCGAGGAATTCACTGTTCTTCTCAAACTCCTTGAGCCTGGTCTTCAAAACTCGAAAAGGTTCCCAATCCCTAGCTTCACCCTCGGTTTTCCACTCCTCCCAGAAACTCAACCTCCTTCCCCTCTTTTCAAAACCCAAAATACCATCCTCTTCCTCGGCCGACACAATAGCGTTCTTTATTGCAGAAAGGTTGATTCGAATCCGCGACCTTGGAGTCCACTTCTCCAGAACCTTCTTACTGAAATCGGGGGACGAGTAGGCACGGCGAATCTCGGAGAGCTTGGGGCGCAGACTCTTGACGAACTCGATCTCCTTGGGCGGCGGAGAGCGCATAGCCGGCACAGAGAAGGGAGGCGTGGCGGAATTGAAGAAGTTCTCGAGCTCGCGGTCGAACGAGGTGGCTAGGTCCTTGAACGAGTTGGCTCGGTCACGCATGAGACGGAGATCCGCGTCCGCCGAGTCCCGAACCTCGCGCCAACCCTTGGAGAGGAACGAGAACGCATTGGATGAGGTTGGAGTTTGGGGATGCGTCGCCATGGCTCGGCCTCAACACCCAACAACACTCAAGAATAATAATGTGTTGTGCTGTGTTTTCGTTTTCGAGGATGGATGGAGGAGGGAGTAACCAAGTTTTAACGGTTAAGATTTTAGGAGATTTCGCAAATTCTCTCGAAGCTTGCTTCTGCCACGTAGGACGTCCAAGAGATTACATGCGCTGACATGGAAGGCTCGCATGCTACGCTGATGTGGCCACATCCTGTTCGTCCACGTCCCTTCGCAGCGATCATGGACTTTGGACGGAGGGTCGAATATTCCAGCCGCCTAAAGTATATATTATATGCTTCTGAAATGTATTGAGGATCAAAGTGTTTTTCTTTTTTTTCGGGGTTCCTGGAAACAAGGAGGAAAATGTCCAAAAAAGTAACACAAGTATGTTTGGGTAAATTAGAAATATTATATTTAGTTTCGATGTTACATTTTTAAGAATAATAAAATTAAAAATATTATGTTTGGGTAAATTTAAAATTGTATTGGATTATATTTTGATATTTTTTAAAATATTTTTTAAATTTTTAAATAATTAAATAAAAATTAAAAATAGAAATTACATTTGTATTTATAATTAACTTCTAATATTTTTAAGAGAATCTAACTTTCTTATCTTTTTATCATGGAAATAAAAACTACAAAATGGAAAGTTAAAATATTTTTAATAATAAAAAATGTCAAGAAAATATTATATTTCTATGTCTATATTTTTTGAAATGGTGTTTTAATCTATGAAACAAAATCTTTGCATAAATATTAAAACTTACATAAGTTTTTTGTCCTTAAAGTTTCACCAAAAATAATTTTTTGTCTTTGAAATTCAAAATATTTTTTTAATCGCGGAAACTATTTTGTTTTTTTTATTAACGTTGTTGTATGTTTACAAGTTTAAGTGTATTTGACTGTATTAGATGTGAGATTGAAGATTGAGGGAGTTGAGTCGAGGATAAGAGTAATCCACGAGTTAAAAAATATACTTTCTGTCACCAATTAACGTTAACTGAAGAAAAATGATTAAAAGTGAATCAATAACTAAAAATAATATTTTTTTAATTTTAAGAACAAAAACTTATCTAAGCCAAATATTAAAAAAATCATTGTTTGTGAAAATTTTTTAAAATTACTTGCAAATAATTTTTAAAAACTTCATAATTTTATTAATAAAAAATATTTTTATCATATTAAAATTTATAATAAATAAATATACAAATAATAAGTTAAATAAGCTTATCTCAAACAATTATTTGTGAGAGAAAGACAGAGAATATTCAGTAATGAATTTTCATGAAATTTGAGTCAGAAGGAATATAATTTTTAAAACTACTCTAACAAATAATTTTTAAAAACTTTCTAATTCAAGATATTATAGATAAAACTTATTTTTATTATAATTAAAAATTTTATTAAAGTATTTTAAGCAAGATTATCTTTGAAAAAATATTTAAGAGAGAAAGAAAGAGAAATATAATAATGGAACAATGAATCTCCACATAGTTTGAGTTGTAAGGAATATATAATAATTAAAAGATAAAGAAAAAATATTTTTTTCTAAATTTATTGCAGCCCGAAAAGTTGTACAAGGACAGTTGTCAATTTTTTTAGGTGCAATGAAAGTAATCCTTAAAACTTCATCCAGGCTAGGCTTTCCTCACTTACCATCAAAACTTGAGTTGGAAGGAATATATAATAAATAAAAGACTTTCAAATTTTTGCATTACAAGTCCATGAATTTCAACTCCGTTGTCATGAATCTATTTTACGTTTGTTAACCTCTTTACCAACATAATGTGGAACTTTATTTATTATAATATACAAGTTTTTATAATAATTATTTAATTAAAAAGTAAAAATAAAAATATTTTAACAAAATCTGTAAAAAAGTTTGTTTAAATTTATTGAACAAACTACAATAAAACTCCTAAAGTTTAATATAATTATTTATACGTCTATGTTTTTTAAATATTACTTTTGCACCTCTAAAAGGTATTAGTGTAAGATTTGAGAAAGATACAAATATAATATTTTTAAACATATAGAGTTTTAGTTAGGGATGGATATATGGATTTGGGTCCGTCGATCTTCCAAGCTTGTGGAGATTATTTACCTCTTTTAAGAAAAGTGTAATTGTAGGAAAAATTTAAACAGATCCACGAAATTTGCAGATTTTGCGGGCTAAGTTTGCAGGTTCACTGCTTGACCCGTAACCCTTTAAAGAAACAAATTTCTCTTTTGAACTATTAATGTTGTGACTTTTTCGTTTTGAATTGTGATGTTTTAGACTTTGTGTTGAAAATATTTAGTAATTTAAATTAGATTATTATAAATTATGATATAATTTTTTGTATGATATAATATAGTTAGTTAGCTTAAAAAACATTAGAATTTTGTAATTATTTTTAACACACACAAGTTAGTCCATTAAGTATGTGAACTGGATACGGACCCTAAAAAAAGTTCATTTATTTTAGTGGAATTTGAATTGTCACTTTCTCCAATTTGAAGTAACACTTAACTCTCATGGTAAAAGACTTATGTGTTCTTCATTTTATCTCTCCTCGACAACTGATTGTCGGAGGCAATCATTTGCCAGAGAGTAAAAAAATCTTCATTTTTTTTACTCACCAGCAAATGGTGGCTGGAGAGTAATAAGAGAGATAAAAAAATAATAATTATACTAAAAATGTAATTCATTAAGAAATTAAATTACTATACTAAAAAAAGAATTAAATAACTATACTACACTACACTAGCCAAATATTTAATTAAATAATTATACTAAACATGTAATCCATTAAGTAAATTAATATAATAAACATGTAATTATTATAATAAAAAATAATAAATTAAATAATTATACTAAAAATAATAAATTAAGTACATTAAAATTAATTAAATTACTATACTAAAAAAATAAGAAATTAAATAACTATATTACATGTAATTAACTACACTAACCAAATATTTAACTAAATAACTATACTAAACATGTAATTCATTAAGTAAATGAATATAATAAACATGTATTTATTATAATAAAAATAATAAATTAAATAAATATTCTAAAAATAATAAATTAAGTACACTAAAAATTAATTAAATTACTATACTAAAAAAATAAAAAATTAAATTATTGTTCTAAAAATATAAGAAATTAAATAATTATACTATATGTATACACTAACCAAGGGTGAGGGGAGGAGACAAACTGAGAATAGAGAAAATTATATAAGAGCATCTCTAAAAGTTGTTCTTATGCACTAATCTTGAAGTCAAGATTTGTTCTTGCCTAGAACACCTTGGAGAGCAAAACAAAGTGATCTCTGCATGAAGATCTATTCTCGTAGAAGAACAGTCAAGATCAACATCTTTCTAAAAAAAACATTTTTTATTCACTCTCCCCCAACAACAAACTTGTGCACCAACTAAAATAACAAGATCAGGGAAACCAAAAATGGAGAAGAAGAGAATATACATTCATAACACACAAAAAAACACAAGAAGAAGAAGAGATGACGGGGTTGTGGCAAGGACTGACGGGTTGCGACGAGGACTGACAGGCTTGCGATGGGAAGGGGGATCGCAACATGGAGGAGGCTCGTGGTGAAGAGGGGCCCATTGTGGAAGGGGAGGTGGTGCGGGGGAGGGTGGCGTAAAGACAAAGGAGAAGGGAGAAAGATAGAGGAAGAAAGGGGAGAAGGGAAGAGGGTAGAGCGGGTGAAAGAGACAAGTTGAAATGAAAAAGAAAGAAAGAAGGGGGAGCAGAGGAGTAAATGTTGGGGAAAGGAAAATAGAAAAAAAAAAGTGAAAATAAAAGTGGGTAGCAGGGGTTAAAATTTATTATTTTAATTTAAAATTAAACTATACTTTTTTATAAATTGAGCAATGAGTGACATTTTTATCCTCACAAAATTTTCATCTCCCTCCATAGTTATTCTATGTCACAACGATGATGAAATTTAATTTTTTTATTCAGTCTTTAGTTTGTATTTTCTTATCAATACTATGTTTTATCATATATTCAAAATATTTTTATTGAAAACTTTGAATTATTAATATTTTTATTTTGTTCTAAATTTATTTGATAATTAATTTTATAATTATTTACTTTTAATCATATTAAAATAAATTGTAAATAAATATTAAATACAGAATCTACAAAAAATGTTTTAAAAACATAAAATATGATATCTTATATAAGTAAAAAATGAAGTTGATTTTCAAGATGACGTGACATTGCGGGGTCTATAAAAAAAGTAAGTAAGATCAAAACAATTTATCTACCATTGGAGATGCTTTAAGAGAGAGAGTGAATCAGGGATAAATGGAAATTTAAGAAATTTTTTTAAAAGAGTAGGTATTACTTCAAATTAGGGGAGGTGTTAATTCAAATTCTCTATTTTAGTGACCAAACTTATCTGATTCATTTAAAATGTGAGTTTTACAAATCGAGTTTAAGCAGGTTGGAATAGTCCATTTACACATCACTAGTGTTAGTGTAATATATTTTAACTTAAAGGAATGTTAGTATAGAAAAATAAGAAAGAATAAAGTTATATGTAACTTGATAAAAAATTAGGGATATTATTGTAATTTGCTCAAACTTATTTGTTAAAAAAATACTTATTTTAATAAAATATTTTTTTATTTTCTTAAAATATTTGACCATCTATAATGAAATTACATTAGTAGGAATATAAGCTGGAACATCTCTTGATTCAGTTTCAACTATCGGTAAAGGAGTCATACTTCCTTCGCCTAACTAAGAACTTAATTGAGCGGCTCTTTCCAAAAGAAGCAAATGTAAATAAAAAGCATCCCTAATTAAGCAGCGTTGAGGAGTTACTATTTTTTATCCAGTACCAACATACTTAATGTTAATAAAGATCATTTTTTTACAGGAAGGTTGGCTAGATATTTTTTGTAAAAATTTGTCTAAATCATTTATACTTAAATATAAAATAAATTCTATCTCATTATTAAAAAATAACGTTTTAAAAATACTTATTCCACAATTAACTTTTTAAATACAATTCACAAAAAAAAACTTTTAAAATACAAACTAAGTGTTTATTTGATAACAGTTTTATAAAACTGTTTTCAGTATTTTAGTATTTAAAAACTAAAAAATTTGTTTGAATAATGTTTTCTGAAAACAGTTTTGATTTTTTAGTTTAAAAAACATGAATAGCTGAAAATAGTTTTATTTTTCTGTTTTTGATTTTTGTTTTGAAAACTCAAAATACAATCAAAATATTTTTTTTTTCTTTTCATTAATGAAATTTTAATAAATATGAACAAGATTTTTTATTTTTATTTCTTCATAACAGTTTTCAAATAATACTTACTAAACGATTTTTTTTCTCTTTTTTTTCAAAAATATTTTTTAAAACTTTTTTCAAAAACTAAAAGTAAAATCAAATCAATCAAACAAAAACCCTTCCATTGTTTGTTTTGAAGTTTTACTATTCTTCTTAATTTCTGTACCTCTGCACCTTTGCACCTTTCTTATCCCAATAGTAAGTTAACATTGTGTATCCCACACTTCTCTTTCTTCCTCCCGTACCTAACTCTGAATTGTTATTATGCTTCTAAAAATATTTACTCAAATTAAATTGATTCATTGAAGTAGGGTAAAAGATGTGAGTAGAAGTGGTACATAAAGATAATAAATTAAAGTAAAAGTTAAGTGACGTTGGGGCAAAGAAAATACAAAACAAAAGTATTTACTATTAATATTTTTTCAAACATTAATAATTACTCTTGAAAATTTAAAGTAAAACCCATCATCTAAACACTGGATAATAATGCGTACAAACAAGTAATCTGTTTGGTTGAAGCTAAGTGCATGACAAGCAATTGATACAAACAGCAACGGTATGGAAGCATGGAACAAAAGAACCATTCACAAGTCGGTGGTGAGCAAACAAATAATCACTGTTTCAACTATTAATAACATCCAATGAAAGAAATTTGGGGCCCCAATAAGCAGGACAATTTTCTGCCAATGCTAGAATTCTTCACGGTAAACTACATTCTCTCAATAATATTTGATTTGACTCGTTTGTAAGGTACTTCAACCCCATCATACATCATCTGTGTGGTTTAGCTGCTCCCCATTGTGGTTCTCTTATGTGGCCTATTGCGAATGTGAACCCACTATATTTTGTCCCATTGTGTTTCTTATTTTTTTCGTTTGATTCAGCTTCAATCATGCCACACGCGAGGCACATTACACTCATTTCTTTTCTTTTCCTAAATCCTAGTGTTTCAGTTACAATTGCAGTAATGCAATATAATGTCCCACAAGACAATGACATGTAAATATGCAATACCATACAACTTAGGCAATTCCTTTTCACACCTACAATTTGTTATTGTCACCGGTTAAAAATTTATCCGTAGTTTGATTTGAGAAAATATTTTTTATTTTTATTTTTTGAAACTGTTTTCATTTTTAAGTTTTCAACAATTAGAAAATATATTTATTTTTGTTTGATATTTTTTATCTTCAAAAAATAATATTGTCAAATTTAATCAATTTTAAAAAAAGATATTATAAATTATTTATATATAGTGTAAAATATACTTATATATTATTTTTTATATAATTACAATATTATTATTAAGTCTTCATATTGTGTTAACTTTTAAAAACACTGAAAACAATTTTTTTTTCTTTTCTGTTTTTAGTTCTTTTTTTAAAATGTTTTCAACGAAAATGTTTTATAAATTGTAATCAACATATTTCACTACTATTTTCTATTTTCTCTTAAAATGAAAATAGAAAATATCTAAAACAAATATCACCTTAAATAACCCAAATTGTCTTTGTGTTTTTAAACCCTCAACTTTACTTCTCCGATAATGTGTCTTTCATGTTGTGCTTCCTTCTCCTCGTTGTCTCTCCTATACAATCCTCCTTTGTAAAGTAATCACTTGTTATCAATGCAAAATTATCTCATATTTAGTACTTTAAGAGTCATTTTTGGATCAAGTAATCTAGAACTCGTGCTTATTGTTTTAAATTACTTGATCAAGAACATATTAGCTATATATTTTGAATAATTGATCCAGAGGTTAAAAATGTATATAATTTCTAGATCAAATAGCCTAAAATCATGCTCATTTGTTTCAGATAACTTGATTCTGAACATATTAACAATAAATTCCAGAGCAAATGATCTGGAATATCAAAAGAAATATTTTTTGGATCAAGTTATCCAAAACTATGATCATTCTTTGGATAGCTTAATCTAGAACATACTAGATATGTATTATGGATTATTTAATCTAGAATATGTATAAGAAATTATGTTCTTTTTTAATCAAGTGATTTAGAACACACATATTTCTCTATTTGTTTTAAATGCTTTTTATTTCATGTAGACTCATTTTGTGTTAGTGGGGACATTATCGAGACATGAATGTTTTTTTTTTCTTGTGCAGGTTTGTGCTCGAGACATTTTGTAGGAGGCATCTTGAGAAAAAAAGGCACGGACAACTTCACGGGAAGGGGAAAGGGGTTTCAGAAACGACGGGGATGGAGAGCAAGCAATGGCATATAATGAGTATGGGGTGGCATATCATGTATGTTGGGTGGTGGAGGATGCTATAGGTAAGTGGCTAGTGGGGATTGTAAATGGTAAGAGGGAAAAGACGACAATACAAGTATTTTAGATTTTTTTTAGGATGTCAATAACAATTTGGAGGTGTGAAAAGAAATTCTTACAAATGAATGGAAATATGAATGAGTAAAACACCATTTTGGTCTCAAAAAATTGAAGTAGTAACATTCAGATCCTTAAAAATTTTGGTCTTTAAATTTTTTTGTTGTTTGCATATAGATTCCTCTATTCTAAACGACGTTAGACAACTACATATTCAGTTATTAACTCAAGTATGAAATCATGATTTTGGGTTATTGAAGTAAAGGCTCATCATATTATCTATCTATCCTCGTTAGTATATTTGGGTTGTATGTTGGAATAGATTCCATCACAGGGAGGGCAGTTTCTTTTACCTCCTTCCGAAGATCTATTTGCACTCCCACCAACCTAAAATACTCAAAATACTTTTATTTTTTATATCAATTGATTAGAAATGAGAATTTATTATGTCTTCTAGATTACTTAATTAGGAACTTATCTTTGTATATATTCCAAATCAATTAATCTAGAAAACATAATCAATATTTCAATATCAGATCAATTGATCTATAAAATATATCAAAATAAATTTTGAATCATGTAATCTGGATAACATAATGTTGAAAATTAAATTTAGATCAATTGGTCAAGAAGTCCCACAAAGAATAAAATTCGTATCAACTAATATGAAATAACAAATGATGCAAAAAAAAATGGATTTGAGGCATACATGTTGTATGTAGCAGAAGGGAGATTATAAATTGTAATTGGAATATTGTTAGGAGGTTGTGTCGTCGCAATGCGAGATTTTATGGTGGTTGTATGATGTGAATGAGCACATTAGGGAGAGAGAAGAGAATAGGAAAGAAAAAAAGAAGTTGCGATTGAAGTATGGCAAAAGTTTTGGAATATTAGGTTAAAAAGTAAGAGTGTTTTAGAATTTTTTTAAAAAATATGTTAACCCTATGAGTCCAAATAACAATTGTGGGGGTGTTAAAAGAACATATCTCTAAGAGATAGCCAACACTTTTGGACTATATCTAGTAACAACATTTTCTTTTACAATCCCATAATTGCTATTTTCATCCTTAAGAGGTTATTATATTTTTTAAAATTCCAAAATACTCTTATTACTTTTGACCTAATATATCAAACCTTTTACTCATGCCTTAGCTGCATCTTATTTTCTTCTTTCCTATTCTCTCCCCTTCCCCATCATGTCCACTCCCATTGGATAACCTCCGTAAAACCTCTTTTTGTGGCAGTAAGACCTCCTAGTAACGTCCAAACCACAATTTATAATCTCCTTTTTGCGGCATATAACAGATACACCTTACATCTATATTTTTCTACTTCGTTTATTATTCTAGATCAATTTATTCTAATTTTATTTTTTGTGTGACTTTCAAATTAATTGATACAAAATTAAATTTCAACTTTATGTTATTCAGATTGTACAAACCCGAACTTCTATAATATGTTCTCTTGATCAATTGATCCAAAATTAAATATTAATTATTTTTCAACTCAACTAATTTTTAAAACATAACCCATACTCAATTTACGATTATTTAATAAAAAATTTAAGTTTTAATATGTTTTGGATCAACATAATCAAAGGATATTTTATATTAAGGTGCGAATAACAATTGTGGGATGCTAAATGAAATTAGCTCCGATAACTAGTCTTAAAAACTATCAACAATCGGCCCAGACATCCATAAGTAAAATTGACTTCGTTATTCCCAACCCATGTTTTACTCTTATTTACCTCTATGTATATAATACTTATTAAACTAAATAAAAAGTTTACTATCAAAATAAAACACTAAATAAAAAAATTAAGATATTAAATTTATACTAATATATAAATATTTTTATAAAAAGTTTTCAGATTCAATAAATATGCTTACAAATACAAATTTATCCTCTTTTTTATTTCAATATCCATTCTTTTAACTTATTTTGGTAGTTTTTTTTTAAAATATATTTTAATTTAAAGCAAATATTTTTTAAAAACGTATTTTTAAATTATATAATGATAATTATAAATTATTTTTTAATCAGAAAACTACGTTTTCTTTAAAGATCATATATAAATAAACAAGCCTTTGAAGTTAATTTTATATATACATACATACATATATATATATATATATATATATATATATATATATATATATATATATATAATCACATATATGAAAAAACGTTAGTAACGTTACGCAACTCTTTTTTTTTTCAATTACCAGAGAAAAATCACATGAGTTTTACTTAGTAAAGATTGAGACTCACGTTTTTATAAATCAAATCTATTTCGTTCTATAACAGAAATATGTATTATACTTATGATTTAATATAATGTTGTTCAGAATAACTACATAACTTTGATCAATTAAAGATTTTCTACGAAATGACTTAGTTACACGTGCCGTTTCTTTCTTTTCCTTTTTACTATTTCAACCATAAAAATAAATTTAAGACGATGTATGAAATGGTAAAAGTGAACCAAATAAAATCGAAATGGCTGAATGCAAGATAAATAAAACATTATGTAAAGAAAGAAGTGTAATCTACCTATGGTACTATAATTGTCAAAACATCCAAACAATTCTAAGAGAGATGTTATTCAAATAATATTAATAATTTATACATATCTCACAAGAGAGTTTTTAGACTCTTTCTTATATAAGACATCAAAATTTAACAAACTGAGTTATAAAACTTCAATAGTTAAATATTTGATTAATAAATCTAACATATGTTTTTATAACATTGTGTTCACTTGAGTCTGAGAAATTATAGAGGTAAAAGAAAAATGTAAATCATATGAATCTAAGTACTCATCATACCCCTAAAATAAATCAAATTACATATAAACTAGATTAGTAAATACTTTACAATGTTTGATATTCAACTAATCTGAGTTTCTAAACATGAGCGACTATACAAATCCAAAAACAATTAGAAAATCCAAAAATTTCCTACTTGGATCACATAAACACTTAGTTTAAATAAAATTACGTTCATATTATTATAGCTACAAATGTGAATTGAGTACTTAGATGATTGATCTAAACAAAAATTTAATCATAAGCACTTTTGCAAAGTACAAAATCACTCATAGAAATTATATCTACATTATACTTATAAAATTTTGGGTGAAAGGCATGAGCAATATAATTACATGCCAAAAGGATTAATGTGCAATACCCTAAAAAAGACCTAACATTTGTTAGAGGTGTATATTAAAATACAATATATTTTATATATTTCAATGCAAATAGGAAAACAATAAATAGAAAAGTCCTATAAAATATGTCATATCATAATCATATTAACAACAATACACCAATAGAGTATAATTATCATCATTGCAATAAAATGAAGAATTATATAACAAAATTCACATAAATGCATCTATGATAGGTGAAATTACAATTATAGAAATTAAAAGAGAAATTATGTCTATTGTTCAATAAATTTGCATAACTTTAATATATATATATATATATATATATATATATATATATATATATATTATCACCAACATACAAGATTCTTATCACTATACCCATGATAAGTGAGTTGTAATAATACAAATTAATGAGAAAATTATGCACAAAAAAGAAATACAATTAAGATTATGTATTATTAACAAAATGAACTAAATTAATTTATAAAATATAATTCAATATCAAATAGAGCATAATAAAAATAGAGAATAGAAATATTGTAAAGAATTATCAAGAAGGAAATTAGGTCCAAAATCTGAGGCTAGAATATATAAAAAAATTAATTTACATTTCCAAACAACCATAAATAATACCAATAATATTAAAATATTAAATAAATGTGGTATTTATAAAAAAATATAGGTATAAAAATCAGATATGCAACTTCATTCAACACTCTTAACGGTGAATGTAATACATAAACCATCTTACAAGATTGTTAAAAACAACAAGATTTTCAATTGCCCACACAAATGACTCATGTTGTTCTTCATGATACACAAATAAAATTGACAGTGGGGATTGCGTCTTGTTTGGTCAAACATAGAGAAGAAAGATTTCAACTAATTTTGAAAATAATTTACCTAAGTGGAAGAAATTGAGTTCAAAATCCCTAAATGGATGTTTCAAAAGATAATTTACATGTAGGTGTAATTAAATGAAAATTTAACATGTTATTCTAGCATTAACAAATAACTTAAACCCTCAAATATTTTTTTAAAAGCCAAAACAAATTTTTTATAACTAAGGGAAAATACAAAATGTGTCTGTCTCAAACAAAAGACAACATCAACAGTCGTTCAATATGATAAGAAGAATTCATTACCTATTCAACATAGGAATGGGAGGTAAAATTAGATGTGTGACACCACTTTCATGAATTTAGTTGTATAGCTTGAATAGTTTCTGGAACATACACTCCATGTGCTCGAAAAACAACAACATTCCTTGCTTTTCATAATTTCCATTAAACCCTGCAAACCATACAAAAGACCAAACTTTTTTATGCTCATTTAACTCGTCAACCCGCCCTATGAATTGGTAACAATGCTTCTTAACCTTAGTTGCACATGTCATAGATATCCCCTACCAGTAGCAAATTGTTTATCATACACGAAATAGTACATTACAATTCAAGAAAAAGGTGGATGATTTTTTCTTTTGTGTCACCATAGAGATCACATTTCTCTTCAGCATCTTAGATAATTCTTCTACAACAAATTACACTAGCTGGAAACCTCTTCACATGCAGATGCTAAACCAGAAATTGGACCTTTGATAGAATTCCATTTGCCCATAGGAACTTGAAGAAATCTTGAATTTGCTGGTTTATACCTCCCATTAGTGCTCTGTCAGTAGAAGATACTATGTATTGACCTAAATCGTCCATATCCAACACCCACCTATCAAGTACTCATGTTCGCACCACAACTCCTTCTAAACCTCCAACATTTTCTACTCCCAAACAAATAAATGTCTTCACCATGTCCAGTTCCACCCTAACCATACTCCTTTCATTTCTTTGACTATCACATTCTAATTCACTGCTAACTTATACAATTAGTGGTAAACATCACCTAACTTTTGTTCCCCTATCCACCTTTCTCTAGAATAATATGTCACTTCCATCCTCAAGACCATGCCTAAGCCTTTGTGTGACCACTATCCCCCTTGCCCTTCGTCATTGTGGTCAATAAATTTTAAATTTCACCACCACCCTGAGCATTTTTTGCCTCTTACTTTCTAACACACCTCGAATTACACATATTTAGCTTTCAAGAGTCTAACCCACATACTGTTTAAAGCTATATTAAACACAGTAATGTCCTTCAACCCCAAGCTACCTACACATTTTTTCTTGGCACAAACTATCTTATGATATCTAATAAACCTTTTTTCTACCCCTAGTTTTATCCAAAAATAATATTTAAAGATAGATTCAAGATGAGAAATGATACCTTTGGGAGCCTTGAAGAAAGAAAGGAAATAGATTAGTAGTGCAATCAATACAAATTTAAGCAACATCAATCTTCCTGCCATTGAGAAATGTTTACTCTCCTAAAATATAGTCTTCCTTTTACAACATTGATCATTGGTGAGGATGTCTCTATCCGTGAGGGATCACCACTTATGTGGATACCTAAATATTTAAAAGGCAATGACTCGTCTTACAATTAAGCAACAATGATGATTTTTCCAACCAATTTTCATTCACGTTAACTCTAATAAGTTGACTCTTATTAAAATTCACTTTTAGTCTCAAGACTAACTCAAAATTTTGCAACACTACTTTGATTACCTCAATGGAACCCTAATCTAACATAAATAACATTAGTGTATCATCTGCAAATTGTAAGCGTGTGATAATAGTCTATTCATTTGGAAAGTCATACCCTTTCCATAGCCCCTTAGTCATTCATTCCTAAATCATTTGATCCAACTCCTTAACTATTACTAGGAACAAGAAAGGTGATAGTGAGTCCCCTAGCTATAGACCAATTGTGACACTAAACTCCTCATATGCGTTTCCAAAATCCACCTTTAGACACACTAACTTTTCTTTCCTCTATCTCGCATCTTTTACTAATTTATTCACTATTAAAACACCATGTAGTATCTATCTTCCTTTTATAAATGTTATTTGATTGTCATATATAACAAACTGTATAACTCGTTTAAGCCTTGTGACAATCACCTTTACTAAGACTTTGTACATGCACCCAATGAGAGCTAATTGAGTAGTATTCTCCTACCTTTTGAGGGTTGATCTTTTTTGGTATTAGAGTGATGAAAGAACAGTTTGACCATTTCACCAACTTTCCATTTGTATGAAATTCAAAAAAAAAAATCTAGAAATTTTTTTAATAGAGACCAGAATTCTTTTAGGAACATGTTGAGACCATTTGGCCTTAGACTTTTTCTATTGTCCCAATCCCACATTACATCTGACAATTGCCTAAATTACCTATTTTCACATAGGTAAAATAGAGCAATTATCCTAATTCTTTCTCATTTAAGGCCTTATTTTCCTCTATTTTGACTTAAAATTAGATTTATATAGGAAATTAATTTTAGGATTTAATTTATGCATATTTTACCTTTATTTTCCTATTTTTAGTTGTTATAAGACAACTTGTCAGAAGGACTCAAGAAATGACAGTAGAATTAAGCTAATTGGTGTTGTGAGAGCATATGAGCACCCAACACCCACTCTATGAATGCCAAACGCTTAGATGACTTGGAGACCAAGTCTACAGGTGCCCAACGCTCGAGGAAAGATTTTGTGAAAAGCGAATTTCACTGCCTAACGCCCACTCTATGGCTGTTGAGTGCTTGCAAATAGATCTAAGACTATTTATAGAGCGTCTTTGTTTTGGAGAAGGGTTGCCCACCTTATTGACTGAGAGCAAGCTTTAGATCCCTCTTTGTCCATTCTCAGTGTTCATCCATCCCGATAGTTAGTTAGACTTCTTATTTTGTTGGGGTTTGATGTAACTAAACCTAAACTCTTATGTACTTTTGTTATTTTAATCTAAGTTTCTTATTCAATGTTGGTACTCTTCTTTACCCTTTGAGTTATTTTCTTTATCTTTCATGAATTTTACTTGTTGAATGAGTTCGAGAGAGGATTTTGACTTGTAAAATGAGAAGAGCTCACAATGGAGTTTATTGCTTGAGAGAGAGTAAAACTCATTGACCATTTTAAACTCATTTTCTTAATGCGAGTTATTTGACTTTAGATCATGTGAGAGATCGATAGTCTAATACTTACATAGCTTAATTCCTTGCTCGCAAGAGATTGAGGTTGAGGATACTCTTATGCATGATGGGAACATGGGCAATAAATGATGATTTTGAGTTTATTTATGCACTTGAAGGGTGATTAAGTGAAATCAAAATTCAACTAAATCTCATACGTGTAACCGCTTCTTTTATTTTCTTATGCTTTTATTTATTTTATGTTTTAGTAGTTGCTAGCATAAATTTCTATCATTTTCGTTTGTATGAGTAGAAAGTATTGAGATTTCTGAGGTATAAGACCCCGTGGGATTAACTCGATATTTATAGAATACTACATACGACTAATGTAATTGCCAATAGTATTGTAGAAAATTTGCACTTCATCAGTCATCAACATCCTTTATTTCTTCCTCAGAAAAACCATCAATATCCCCCTTTGCTTTTCTTGTATTTGCTAAAGTAGATTTTCTCCAACCTAGGTCTTCTCCATTCACTACAATGAAAATGTTTTACAATATACTCCTTTACTTTTTCTCTTAAACAAACAACCTTTATCATCAAAATTTAGACTCAAAATTTCATTGTTTTTTTGTTGTTTCACCAACACCTTATGAAAGAATCTTGTGTTTGCGTATCTTTCTTACAATCATTGAAACCTCACTTTTTTCCTCACTAAAGATCACTTTCGTCCCACCCACTTCTTTAAGTTTGACATTGTACTTGTTTGGTCTCAAATCTCCTCTATAGCTAGCGCCATCTCCTATTTTATCATGTCCAACTCAAGGAACCTTCTCTTTTCTACTTATATATGTTCTTCAATATCTCCAAACACTTTTTTATTCCACTCATTTAACCTCTTTTTTATCAATTTGAAATTTTCCTTTAGCATAAATGCCTTCCTTCCTTCTTCAGACAATTTTTTCCTTTTATTCTCCATAAAAGGTTTAAACTTTTATCGTTGAACCAAAAATTTGGAATATAGAATGGTTTGGGCCGTCAATTTGCCTCCTTAATTGTTACCATCATCGAGCAGTGGTCTAACATAGTTCTTGGTAATCGTCATTTCTTTAGATTGCACCACACTTCCAACCAATCTTTAGTCACTAAAATCTATCTAATCTACTCATCCTTCTTTTACCATGTGTATTTCCTTTCACTCATAGGTAAATCAATAAGCCCTCAATCCTCAATGAATTTCTTAAATAAGGTCATTTCTTTTGCTCTAGTATCTTGTTCCATCATATTCCACTCATCATCACTTGTAATAGAATTAAAATCACTAGTATACACTAACATTCCCTACTTCTCTCCTCCCTACATTTATTTATATGGAGCCAACAAATCTTATTGTCCTCAGTATCGCCTGGTGCATAGATATTTACCATTATCATTAACTTCTCCGGTTCCATCCACTTTCCAACAACCCTCCGTAAAGTAGGATCCTATACAAAGTTATCTTCCTAGTTAAACTTCATCTAGTCCCACATCACCTATAGGCCTCCTGAACTTCCATCTGATGGTTTGAACTTCTAGCCAATGTGCTTCATTCCTAATAAGTATCCACACAATGCATCCTCAATCTTTTCCATCTTAGTTTCATGTAGACATATCATCTTTAGTTTATGCTCGAGAATCAATTTTTCGACCTCCCATTTTTTAACACTTCCCTTAGCCCTCGTATGTATAACAATATTATCTTCATTAAAACACCTTTTTTATCCCCACCACCGATTTCCATCCTATCTCTTTGTTTTATCCTTATCAACCTTGGTAGCATCAACTCATCTTTATCACTAACCACCCACACTTTTTGTCCTAATTTTCATATCTCCTTAATTACTACTTCCATGTCTTTATATTTTTCTAATCACATTTATGCACTTACCTTAGATCCTAACATACCTCTACCTCTACTCTTGTTTTTTCTTCAACAACACTTGCCTGAATTTTTTTCTCTCTCCTCTTCACCCCCTGATTCCCACATCTCCTTCACCACTACTTCCACATAAATCCTTAATTAATTTTAGTTTTCATAGACAAGATAATAGTGAACTATATTAAAATATTTCACTAGAATCACAAAAAATAAACCTCATTCAAAATTAATTCTCAAAAAAGAAAACAACCATAATTTGTATCTAATCAAGCTCAGATACCAATTTATGGAAGTAATTATCTCATAAGATCAATAGATACAAAATTATATTATGTTGGAGAATAAATATAAAAGAACGAGGGAAGAGCATTTTTGTAGCTCATACATACATATATATATATATATATATATATATATATATATATATATATATATATATATATATATTGACTTGGAGTTCTTTGATTTTTACGAGCAATATCACTTTGAATTTTCACGAGATAAACATAAGTTCAATCAAATCTCTTAAGGGTTTTTCTACTCACATTCTAGGGAATTATGTAGATACGTATGAAAATTTGTTTAATGTGATAACAAATTTATAATCCTCAAGATAAGCAGAAACTCTTCAAATAGACTTTTTATGATTGATCTAACTAATCATATAATCAATTTTATTATAATCTCATTCAATATTCATACAAATACAATAAAATATAACAATCATCATATCTTAAACAAACATATAATAAAATATAATTGATTAATACTAATTCATAACTATATCAACATTTATTAGAAAAATAGAAAACCAGTTCCTCAAATTTCTATACAAAAACTATTATTGATAATATTCGAAAAGATGACCACGGCACGCCACTTTCGTACCTTGGATAACACTAATTTATTATTATATCAACATTTAGTAGAAAAATTATAGAAATGCAATTCGTCAAATTTTAATACGAAAAATATCATTGATAATATTCGAAAAGATGACCACGGCACACCTTTCGTACTTGGATGTCACCGTATCAATAAAAAATAATTGATTAATGCTAATTTATAACTAAATTAATATTTATTAGAAAATTATAGAAATACAGTTCCTTAAATCTCAATATAAAAAATACCATTGATAATATTCGAAAAGATAACCACAGCACCGACTATCGTACTTGGATGCCACCATGCAAGACTTGGTGAGTTAAATGGAATGGGATACCCCATTTCTTTTCTGCTGGTCCATGGGTATAATCATTCAAGTTAAATGTTGTTTTTTCATGTCTACTTGTATTTGTGTGTGATAGCCATAGCCTTAGACGTCACAAGTGAAGTGACCTTAACTTTGAGATCAGGATAAGGCCACGGGCTCAAGAAAAATGTTTAGTTTCCAGGAAAACATAATGTCACCACAAAAATATCTAGAATATGTTTAAAGGATGTTAACAATATTTTTTATTAGTTAAAATTTATTAAAAATTGAAAGAAAATTTTATTAAATAAGAATTGATGTTCATAAGAAATTATAAATTTATATTATTAATAAATAATATATTTAAAATGTTTATAACATTTTTTTATCATCTGTAGGGTGTAGCAGCGGAGCTTAATTTCCCTTCTGAATTCTGATTGAAAGTGCATTAGAGGGTATATATTCCGCTGGAACTGGACCATTCATTTCACGTACAAGAATGTGATCTGTTATCAATGGACACATGACACATGCACAAAGCAAGCTCGCTAGCTACAAACATGTTATTACGTTGTCTCTCGACCCCATGTTTATATACCACCACTTTTTTATAAACAAATATTATTTATTAATATGTTAATTTTATTAGTTGATGGTTTATACTCATGATTTTTTTTTTCTTTCTTTTCACTTATTAGATAATCTTACAACTTATGATCTTGTTAGGTTACCTTTTCTCTTATCCAAATCCAGTTATGAAATGTACGCATCTTGACTTAACATCACCTTTAATATGTCATTAAGAGTAGCATCTCAATAAGATTCATGGTCCATTCTTCGTCTGTATATGATCCTGTTCCAAGCTAAAAATTAACAACTTTGAATGAAGACGCGTGTGTCGTAATTTTCAGTTATACAATTGAATAACCTATGTACATTTCGGTGGTGAATGTAACAGCAGGAGGCATATTAAAAGTTAGGGAATTGTATATATATATACACACATATCTTTTGAGGAGATACCAGTGAATCTGAATTAAATTTAATTAACCACATTCCACACAATTAAACTGATACTGACCAGCACCAGCAAAAATTATTGCTGAATGTTCACACAAGTGGAGACGGGAGGCCATTCAATTAATTAATAATCCACGCATCCGCAACCACCACCTGTTTTTTATAAGGGTTTAATTAATAGTTACTGTATAAAAAAATTTACATAATTATACCTTTTTATTTATATAAACTTTAAAATATTAATTGGTAAAATCAATAAACTTACTAGAATAATTGTAATTAAATGTTAGTATAAGATTTTTTACACTGAAAATGCATACTAATTAAACTCTTTTATAATTATTGAAAGAAATTTTTTAATGTTTATTTCATCTCTGTAATTTTGAATTTATAAATTGTATAACAACAAAATTTAGCTTTTAATTTTTAAAAATATGTCAATTTTGCTTCTCTTCAAACTTTATTCCACCAAACAATTGCCGCTAAATATTTAATTTATACACAAAGAGACTATATTTATCATTTTATTTTTAATTGAAAGATTAAGGATCAAGAATACTTTTTTATTACCTGTAATATATATCTATACTATTAAAAGGAAATTTTTCTTTTGATATTCATTTTTCAAAATATATATTCTATTCTTATATTTATTTAAAAATTAAAAAATAAAGTACTTTATTTTAGAATGATTTGAACTCACAACCTCTTACTTACCAAACATAAATTTTGTTACTGAATTAACCTAATAACCTTATAAAAAAATTACTTTAAAACATTTTATATCCAACATGTTTAATTGTTCTATTATCTATAATTTATAATATTATATTTTATATTGTATTATCTATACAATTAATAAAGGAATTTCCCTTTTAATGTTCATTTTTCAAACTACATATTCTACTTTTATATCTATATGAAAATTAAAAATTAAACTACTTAGTCAAAGAAGGATTCAAACCAGAATCTCTCTCTCACTGATGTAAAATTTTTCACTAGATCAACCTTAAGAAAAAACTTACTCTAAAACATTTATACTCAACATGCTTAATTGTTCTACTATGTATAATCAATAATCTATAATATTGTATTTTATATTATGTATACTATTGATAAAGGGAATTTCTCTTTTGATGTTCACTTTTCAAAATACATATTTTATCCTTATACCTATTTGAAAATTAAAAAATAAAATATTTTGTTATAAGAGGGATTCAAACCCACAATCTCCTTCTCACCAAATATAAACTTTGTCACTAGATTAACTTTATAACCTTAGGAAAAAAATTACTTTAAAACATTTATATCCAACATGTTTAATTGCTCTATTATCTATAATCTATATGTATAATCAATAATCTATAATATTATATTTTTTATATATTATCCATACTGTTAATAAAGAAAATTTTCCTTTTGATGTCCATTTTTTAAAATATTTATTTTATCCTTATACCTATTTAAAAATTAAAATAAACTGTTTTGTCAAATAAGGGATTCAAAGCCACAACATGTGGCTCTCCAACATTAAATTTTGCCACGAAATCAACTTTATTGTAACTTATTAAAAAATTATTTTAAAACATTTATATCCAACATTGATAATTATTCTACTATCAATAATATATAATATAATATAATATAAATATAGATGTATATGTATATATTATCTAATATTTATACTATTAATAAAGGGAATTCCCCTTTAGATGTTCACTTTTCAAAATATTTATTCTACTCTTATACTTATTTAAAAATTAAAAAATAAAATACTTTGACAAATGAGAGATTCAAACTCAGTACTTCTACCTCCCCAAACGGATTCTTTGCCACTAGATAAACCTTATATAAAAAATTACTTTAAAAAATTTATATCCAACATCCATAATTGTTCTACTATCAATAATCTATAATATTATATATATATATATATGTATATTATAATTATAATATATATAATGAAAATAAGACGTTTTGGTGTTCATATTTCATGACTATTTTATCCTTTTATATATTTTATGACTTCTCTCACATTAATAAATATACATTTTTACAAGTTCTACCTTACTACAAATCAACTTTTTTTTTAATATATGTATACTTTCAATCATAAATATTTTTAATAGAAATGTGAATACACATGCAATATTTAATTCTATTCAAACTTTATTCTCTCCATTTTCTCAAATTCATTGCAAATCTTACATATTTATTGATAATCTGACATGTTTTTATCATGTTAATATAAACAAAAAAAAACATACTAAACTAAAATTATTGTACACGAAATGACGTGGTAAATTTTTTATATTCTATCATGTTATGAAAAAATATATTAAATTAAAACTCTAAAATTATTATAAAATATTAAAATAGAAATGCGAATACATAGACATGACAATGCATTCACCTTCACCCTTTATCATTTTTATTTTTTAATTGAAAGATTAAGGATCAAGAATAATTCTTTTCATATTTCATTTTCAATTTGACTCTTATTAACTTTTTCAATAACTTCCTATTTTAAAAAAAATTGTTTTATAGGCAAATGTCAATTTGTTAGTTGAGAAATTTGAACACATGACTTCTTCCTCTTCATCTCCCTACATGTGAACTTCAGCACTATAGTAAATTTATAACTTTAGAATAAAAAGATTACCTTAAAAAATTTATATTCAACATACATAATGTTCTATTATCTATACTATTCGCAACAAAAATATATTATCTATATTTTATATCTGTAATCTATAACATATATAAAATGAATTCACACTTTTTGCGTCCATATTTCATTTCTAATTTTATACTTATTAATTTTTTCAACAACTATATATTTAAAAATTTTAAAAAAACCAAAAAAAAAACTTTTTATAAACAAAGTTAATTTGTTAGTGGAAGAATTTGAACTCTTTTACCACTAAATGAATTTTATAACCTTAGAATAAAGACACTACTTTAAAACTACTTTTTTTATAGGAAAATGTTAATTTGTTAATAAAGGGAAACCATTACCTTTCCCTCCCCCGCACAAACCTTATCACTAGACCAGTTTTATAACCTTAAAACAAAAACATTACTTTAAAATATTTATATCTAACATAGATAATTGTTTTATTATCTATTATCTATACTATTCACAAAAAAAAAATCTATTATCTATGTTCTATATTATTATTAAAGGAAATTACCCCTTTGGATTCCATATTTTGATAGGCAATCATGCCCCTTAATTATAACAGTAACTAACATGCTAATAAACAAGAAATATAATATAACTACTACACACACTCATGTATGGTCATATTTGGAAACTACATTTTCTCCAACTAAAATTAATAAATAAAAATGTGAATAGGTATACCAACACCTATATTTTTGCTAATTATTATTAAAGGGAACTACTACTTTTAGAATTCTCATTTTAGCGGACAATTATACTTTTTAATTATAACATTGACTAATATGCTAATAAAGAAGAAATATAATGTAATTATACACCCACTCACCACTCATGTATGATCTTATTAAAAAATTGTCATTTTTTTCAACGAAAATTAATACATTAAAAATACAAATGATGAGCAACTTGTATTTTTCTAGTATAATTAAAGGGAGTTATTATTATCAGCAGTTTCTAAGTATATAATTGGACAAAAGAACTAAAACAATTTTTTTAAGTTATACAGTAACTTCTAAAAAAGATAATTTTAATTTGAGAAATTCAAAATAAACTTAACTAAATATATATTTAACTCTGAAAGATTATTTTCGTCTAGTCTCTTAATTCCAAGACATAAAACATAATTACTTTTCAATATAAAATATGAAAAAATCTAATTTCATTTTTTTATGAAGAATTAATTTTCCATTTAAAGTGTTAATTCACTATAAAATAATAAAAAATACGCTAAAAACTTCGTTAGATTCTAGTAATTAGAACAAGAATTTGTTAAAAACTTGAAATCATATCCTACACTAAAGATCTACACAAAATGCTTTAAAGACAGGTCGATGAGTTTGTCATGAATTGACATATGCATGTTACAGGGAAATAGATAAACTGAAGTATCTCACAACATGAAGTGACTGATAATTTTTGTGCTGAACGTAAAGCAATCAATCGTGGCACTATTGATATGAGCAGAAGCGGTCTACAAAGTTCGTTCACAATTTGATGACTTGCAGTGCATTAAAGCGAAATTGCTGATTCTGGTGGAGCCGCGTGGCGATTTTTGTGAGGCAAAGATATCAGATTTTCTATCAATGCATTTTTTATATACTCCTCTTAATATATAATATATTATTAGTTGAAATTTATTAGAATTATAAAATTAAAAAAAATATTTAATAACAAGTGAGACTTATATAATTTATTATTTTTGATAAATTTTTATCAATTATATATTAAAAATTATATTACTAGTATTTTTCATAACTTTTTCATAATAGGACGCCCCATTTACGAGGAGAGATATGTTCTGTCTCAAATTGTGGTTCCCTTTCTATTCCCACGATCTCACAATTACGGAACATTATGCTATTCAATGTTCCATAAATGATTAAAAAATTTGTAGTAAAAAACTTATTAAATAATATTATTTTTTTTATTACTTACATAAGTGTTTTGTTTTTAAAGTTTCATTATAAATTAAATATTGAAAGAGTTAGAATTGAAAAAAAATTAATTTATTTTTTTATTAATATTATTTGTTTATATGTTTCTTCTCAGTAGTTTTTTAACTACATTAACTTTAAAAAAAAGACTAAAAATAAATTAAAAAAATATTTTTAAATTTTAAGAACTAAAAATAATTTTTTGTAATTTTTTTAAAAAAATTATTTAAATATTTTCTTATTGATGGAACAGGAACCAGATATTGCATTTCACGGCCATCTTTAAATTTCAAAACTATCAATATTCTTTAATTAAATTCATGGTTATAGTAAATATTGACATTTGTCAATTAAAAATAAATTTTAAATACTCAAAACCTACCATTTTGTATATTATGTTTAATCTTTATAATTATTTATAGGAGATTAATAAAAATCTATTATTAGAAACTAACAAACCAAATAGATCTCTAATAGTTGAAAATGAATTTAGCAATGGCTTAAAAAATAAGGAACTCAATTAATTAAAAATAATATCTATTAATTAATTTTCAAAAAATAATATGGCAACATTTATACTAAGGAAACAAATTTTTTGAATTAAATTACAATCCAAATGCTTATCGTTATTTAGAAAAAAAATAAATATAAATATGATTCCAAACATTAATTACAATTCAATTTAGTGCATGATGACACTTATATTATATTCTTTTAATTTTGAAAAATGAATAATCTTAAACTAAAATTAATTTAAAAATTTGATACCTATATTGAAATAAATATACTATTTATAAACAAATCTCAAGTACTTAAAGTAATTAATAATATACACTTTTGAGACAAACCAAATTAATAATCACATAGTAACAACAAAGCAAAGTTTGTAACATGAACAAAAAACATAAAATAAACAAAATAGTTGACAATATATTAATTGAAAATCATTATAATTAATAAAAAATATTTTTTTGATTAATTTGGAAAAAAATAAATTGAATGACCCAGATCAAGTTTAAGTCACTAGTTTGATTGCATTAATTCATCGATTCGAGACAGTCGTGTCAAGTCAATCTGAGTAACATCGGGTTGATGACATGATCAATCCAATTATTAACCTGACCCGATAGGAATGGCAACGAGTCAGGGCGAGCACAGGTAGTGGTTACTCATCACCTGACTCGCTACAAAAACCCATTATCCGTTATCCGTTAAAAGTCTGTCGGGTACCCACTATAGAAATATTCGTGGGTTTTTTTAATATCTGTGTGTATCCACGGGTATCCATGAATATTTTAAAAAAAGTAATTTTTTTTTAAATTAAATATTTTTTATAAGAAGTTTTATCAAATAAATCATTTATTTTTTGAAAAATCTAGAAATAAAATTATATTAGTTTCTACAAGATTAATTAGATGTAAAAGTAGATTAATTTAATATATTATAAAAAAATATTTAATACAAATAAAATCATTATTTTATATTATCAGTATTTTTATAATAAATAATTTTATTAAGTATGAAGTTTTTGTAAAAAAATAAGATTGATATAAATGAATTTTGATAATTAATATTTTCAATTGATTTATTTTCAAAAAAATATTATCTTTTTTAACTTATATATATATATATATATATATATTATTTTAGTTTAGCGGGTAGCAGGTACTCGCGGGTACAGGTACTATGATACCGTACCCGCGCTTGTTAAGGAGCGGGTAGAAAAAAACTCATACTCGCAGGTAACGAGTACCCATTTATACTATCTGTGCGGATATCTTTGCAGGTTTTATCCACAGATATCCGCAGATGCGAGTCTTTTTGCCATCTCTAGATAAGAGCACTAATCTTGGATCGACCATGTCAGCATGAGTTTTTAAACTGCATTCAAGTCCCTAAATTTCTCTCTCATTTGCATATTAATTCCCCATTACTAATAACATTTAGTAAATGCACAGTTAACAGTTAAGTGATTTGTTGACATTCTGCCACTCTCATAGCTAGCGGTCCTTGTTCACAATAAATATATGAAAGATAAAAATATTCACAATGGATTTTAATAGCTAAAAATAATGACAGTAAAATTAAAATAATAATATAATCAATTTAAGTCTTATAAAACTCACATAGTATTTATAGTATAACATCTAATTATTATTAAATATATTCTAAAAAAGTAACCAAATTAAGTCTCAAAAATTATTTTTTTATAAGTCAAATGTTAATATTGTTAGTAATATTAAATTTTTTTTAGTAACATTAGTTTTTTTATAAGTTTAAAATCTTATTTCCTATGTTTTTTTATAATATCAAATTATAATATTATAATATAAATACAAGATACAAATACAACAAGAAAAGTGATGAGAAAGAAAAACAAATGTAGTGGAAAAGAGGACATAGTAAAAAGCTCAAGAAATTGAAAATAATAAGTGAAGCAGATGAAATAGTATAAGGTTGAGAAACAGAAGATAAAGTGTGTATTTACAAATGATTTTAAGTGAAATTGATTTTATATAATTAATTATAATAAAACTGTTTTTGAGATTATGTAATTTAGGTTTAAATGTTTTCATTATAAAAATAAATTTAGAGTAAAATCCAACGTAAATTTTTTTTTATGTAATACAAAAGTTATATGAAACTATCCGCCTTCCCGTTTCTCTATTTTGGAAGGCTGATTTCCAAATTTTAATTTTAATTATTTTTATAAATATTTTTATCTTCCATATATTATTAAATAAAAAGATTTTCAACACATCACTTAAGTACTAATTATACACTTACTAAATGTGATTAATAGGTGAAGGACTAAGATATAATTGATAGACTTGTTTCAAAAACCTTTTCAAAATCCAACTATCATTGCTTCCATCTTTCAGGAGCAAAGGTACTATTTCACTCCCCTTAAGTCTCAAAAAAGTGATTCTCATTGAGTGGGTAGAAAGTAGCAAGAATAGCGTGACACTCGCACGATATATGGACCCCAAATTTGTCTGACCTCTACGATGCACTACAAATCCAACTTTGCACCGGCACTTCAGAGCTCACTCTCTCCATTTCTTGGAATCATTATTGATCGAGCTGTGTGCCTTGCCCCACACTACAAAAGAAATTGCAACAAAAGTACCAAATTTATTAGCAAATTAAAGGTGATGGACAGCCACACCCCAAGGCTGTCGGTATATTTGTTGAACACTAATGATTGGTTAAACATGACCAATGCATAACATTAATGTACAAACTCAGGAACTCAACTACTTATGGCCTCTCAGGAGGTTGATTATTGAGATCACAGATACACACCCAGTAACTAGACCCGCAAGATTCGCAACATGCAAAATCCACAATTTGTGAAATTCCGTTAACGAAACTTGTAAAGGTCTTGAGTCTATATATATATATATATATATATTTTTTAAAAAAAAACGCAAGAAACCTATATAATTATATTGACCATAAAACAAAATGTTTCACTTTCTGTACATCAAGCAAAAGATTTCAAAAAACCAAACCTCCTAAATAACCACCACTTACCAGCCCATATACCTATCCCTCTAACAAATTAGTCTACAAACTCATAAAATACATAATTTTTTTACATATTTTATAAACACAATAAAGGATTACTATACCAGTCTAAAATAGCATAATCCTTACCAAAACGAAAACGGTACAATAACCATTTCTATGAAATAACCTGGATGAAAGACAAGATATTCAAAGACTCCAAAGTTTTATTATTAAAAACTATGGAGTTTCTAAATATTTACAACTCCATCATACAACATGCCAAAACAAATATCTAAATTTTTTTTCGTGCCTACCTAGTACCCATAGTCAAGTTATATGAAACAATTGCAACAAATCATAAGGTAAGGGAGAAAGTATACCTAACCAATTCATAACCATGTACCACAACTTCTGCGAGACCGTACAAGATAGAATAAGGTGCTTATAGTCTTCTCTATGCTCTTTTCACAATACAAAAGTCTGAATCTCTTGTTGAAAAAGCATACCTCTCCTTCATAAGTTGTCGATTGTTGGAATCTTGTTGAGCAGTAATTTTCACGAGAAGGTTATTACTTTTGATGGGAGCTTATCCTTTCATAGCCACTTGAACACTTGGGGTTGCAAAGTTACCCTACTTTCACCATTTGATCATGCACATAATGTCTTATACGCATCTGCCACCATGAAGATTTTATTTGCAGTTAAGCTCTACTCCCATTCGTCTGAAGTATTATGATCAATTAGCACATTTTGCAATAAACCCACCAAAGTGTGTAGTATCTCTTCCTCCCACACAAAGAGGTTCCTCCGCCAATTCCATTTCCATTGAGTCTCCTATTCCACCGCACCTCTCATTTGATGGACAAGGATATTCTTTTCTTGTGCCACAACATACAGTCTCAGAAATTTTTGTCTTAGTGGTTGTCCGCCTATCCAATTGTTACCCCAAAACAATGTATCAATCTCATCTCCTATTTTCCTTATTATAATGTTTGTAAACTAACCTAGATGTCTACCCATGTCATCCCTCCACCAAATGGAGCATTTTGACCATCCAAAAGTTGGATACAAGATGTTTTCGAAAGACCCATATCTACTTCATGATAGGCCACTTCAAATAGCTTTTTTATCCAGTAAAAGTATCTATCTCCATTTTTCCAGCAGACTTAGCTTAAATTTGACCAAACATTTAACTCCTAGTCTTTTTCCTTGTTTAGGCAAACACATTTTCTCCCAATTGACCCATGCTATCTTCCTCCCCTTTGCATCATCCCCCCACAAAAAATTACCCTGCATGGATATTAAAGAGTCCATTACTTTTTTCGAAGCCTTGTAGAAGGAAAAGAAATATAAAGACAAATTGGTAAGAACAAAGTTGATCATCCCCAACCGACCTCTGAAAGATATGTTCTTTCCTTTCCACCCTACTAGACTTTTTTTAAAATGATTCACCACAGGTTTTCATACCTCCAAACGTCTTAGATTAACTACAATAGGAACCCCCGAGAACTTAAACGGAGGTAAACTAGCATAACAGTTCAAAATACACCCATTGCATGTGAAAATAGAGGATCTACATATAAATCATAAAAGTGGCTTTTACAGAAATTAACTTTCAACCTTGATACCAATTCAAATCCTCTTAATATTACCTTCAAAGACCATACTGTTTGAAAATCGGCTTCCCGTATCAGAATTGTGTCATCTATATACTGCAACGATAAGTAGTTTGCATCCTCCCCCACTTTGATTTGATTATAAACACCTTTGTTAATTGCTTATGTGTATAGTCCTACTAACCCCTCTGTCACAACCAAGAATAGGAATGATGATAGTGGATTTCCTTGTTACCCCTACTCGATTTAAATTCCTTGGTTGGACTTTCATTAACTAAAATAGATACAAAACTATTGTTGGTTATACTGTTGATCCATAAGCTTCACTTTCAGCCAAATTCCAACCTCCAAAATATATAATCTAAAAATTGCCAATTGATTCAGTCATAGGCTTTCTCAAAATCCACATTTAAAAGGAAACATGATTTTTAAGCCTATGTACTCAATCAATGAGCTTGTTAGAAACAAGAACCTCCATCAAGAATAGATCTTCCTAATAGAAAAGTTGGTTGACAATTAGAAATTACCCCTCTCAAGACTCTCTTTAGCCTCACAGAAAAATTTGAGTCTATATTTACCTACAAAGTTCATCGAAACCCACAAACCAAGCCACTTAAAAACATTAAAAAAATTCTTTTAAAACAAATTTGTTTCGATTTAAATTAATATAAAAATTTTAAGATGTATCTAAAGTCACCACATAATGGGTGACAAGACAATAGTTAAGTAAAGTAAAAATATTTATTACTTAATAGTTAAATCTTAAATGTCATTTCAAACATAATCTCAAATATAAAATGAAATAATTCAAATTTAAAATGCACACAAATAAAATAGAAATACATTTAAAAATAAAATCTTAATTCTTAACTATTATAACAAAGTATTGAGTTTTTTCCTGTTTACGTATCATACCCATTTTTTATAACTAATACAATTTTCTTTTATTAAAGAGTTAACTATGTGGAGGTCTGCCATTAATCCGCTAAACCCGCAAGGTTTGTGCATCGAACCTAAAAAGTACACATATCTAAATGAGCCCAAAATTGTAGGACTCACATACTATGTGAGTTGCGATAAGTTATGCCATTCTCAACACTTAAATTTTAGTATCTAACATTTTTTAATGTTTCATATTGGTACCTAACCTTAAGTGTCTTTTGTTAACGGGTGGTGTGACTAACAGAAGTGTTATATCATTAAGTTCACATTATTTAAAGTTGTCGAATCATCATCCATGTCATTTTCATTGTAAATACCTTTTTAAAAAATAAAAATTTTTCAGGCACCAAAATTAAAATTAAATAAATATTAAGTACTAAAACCAAAATAATTTTATTTATAGGCACAAAAAATACTTAACACTAAAAAAATTAATTATCATTACTATTGCATCACATATTTTTTGTCATATGATATGTCCACCTCAATTGATATTTCTTATTTGAACTTTGATACGGGTGAATATAATGCCAATCGTGAAATCATTAAATAAGTTTGTTGAATCATGAAATCACTCTATATAAATAATTATTTTTAAATAATTAATTAACTAAATTAGGTCCATTTTTATATACTAATATAACATATATTAAAAAATGCTTAAATACATGTGTTTTAAATTATTTTTTTTTCTTTATGTTGGATTTCTAAAAAAAATTATTTTATTTTGGGTCTTTAAATTGTCTTAGATAACACTTTAGGAGATTGAAATAGAATAAAAAATTATTAAAAATTAAAAACAACAGGACAATTTTATAAAGACTCAACACAAATTACTAACATATTAGGAACGTAAAATATATTTAAATATTAAAATAATGTGTTATACAATCATAATCATAATTAACTTTTAGACTTAAATACTTTTTTAGTACCTATAAAATAAATTTATTTTGATTTTGGTACCTAAAATTTATTTACATTTTTGCATTTGATAGCTAAAAACATTTTATTTTTGAAAAACAAATACCAGTTATGAAAATTATGTGTATATTATTGACTCAATAATTCAAAATAACGTGAATTTGATAATGGGACACTTTCTTTCAAATACACTTAACTACAAGTATCAAGGTAAAACTTTAAAAAATGTTAGATACTAATTAAAATAAAAAAAAATTAAAATTTAGATACTAAAATTAAAATAGATAATTTTTTAAATACTAAAAAAATATTTAATCCTTGTATCATTATAAGCTCAAATATTTAAAAACTAACTTAGATAAGATTTGTAATTGTTCATTCATTATTACTATTGTTTTTAGTGAAAATACAGTTTGTATGTTTTTACTAGTTTTATTTTATTTCTTCCATGACTGAAATGTATAAAAATTGAAATCAATTAAAACATAATAACAACACCATTCACCGGTGCCTAAAATATGTAAATAAAATATTGTTATGATATCAAATGCAAATACCACGTTTGAGTTATATAAAGGTATAATATTTGTATGTGATGATGATGAGGACATGGAAAAAGTATACCATCCTTACTTGTTCGAAATTTTGATTAATTTAAATTTAAATTAGTGGATCCGTTTTGCAGGACAGTTTAAATCAGTTTTCAGATTTTAAAATGCAAGATAAAAACTCATTATCCTTCTCTAAGGTGTGGATAATTCCTTTTAGACGGTATTAAAAATAATCAATTTTGAAAATCAGTAATTAAGATTATGATTATTTTAAATTTTATAATATATATATATATATATTTAAATTTATCATAAATCTTAATTATATATTTTTTTAAATAAACCATATATTTTAATCAATAGTTTAAAGTATTTAATTTATTGATATATGTGTATTCTATCTGGACAGCTAAACAATTTTTATATAAATATAGAATATAGATTATTATGTAAGTATTTAATTTAGTTATATAGATTATTATGTAAGTATTTAATTTAGTTCTAAATCATTTAATTATTTGTTCATCAGATGAATTCTTATAAGAGGTAACGAAAAGACAAACATAATAAATCAAATATAAAAGGTAACAAATAAAATGAGTATACAGAGTAACTTTTATACTCACGTTTAATCATAACTTTTTATTTATGTAATTTGTAAAGTACTAATTAGTAAAGTCAACAAATTTACCATGAATGAATGATTATGATTGAATGTCAATGTAAAAATCCTTACACTGATTATATATAATAGTTAAACTCACACAAAATATTCTAACAACTGGATCATCATGTGAAAAGATACTACCCATAGTTTATTTTAATTATTTCTTATTAAATTATAACTTTTCATTTATGTAATTTGTAAAGTACTAATGAGTAAAGTCAACAAACTTACCATGAATGAATGATTATGATTGAATGTCAGTGTAAAAATCTTTATAATGATTATATATAATAGTTAAACTCACACAAAATATTATAACAGCTGGATCATCATGTGAAAAGATACTACCCGTAGTTTATTTTAATTATTTCTTATTAAATTAATATTTAATTTACACATCTTGAATATTTGTAAATACTGAAAATTTGATTGTTGATTGATTATAAGGTGGTGTAAACTTTATAAGCAATATTCATGCCTAAATACGTGGTAATTAATTAAAGGATCTTCTTTCAAAAACACTAATTAAAGGATCAGGATGATTATGCATAAGATGATGACATGATTTATTGTGTATTAAGGAAACTCTCTTTCTATGATTAAAAATTACTAACTTTAATAGATTTCACTAATCTGATTCTTTTCTTTATGATCTTCAATAAATTATAATCAATTATAAAAAAAACACGCGTTTCTTACTAATAATAATGAAATAGAGTAATAGACATTCATTATGATGCATGCACGGAATTGGAGGTGGACATGTAGTGAAGTCATTTTCCTCTATAAGTCTATATATGATAGAGGAACTTATTTAATTTCCAATGAAAAGAAGCTGATTATGACCTTGTCTATTCTTTTTAACCTTCTTCTGTTATAAAACACAAAACAACTTTAATTGAAGAACTACACAGAGTAGAGATCTAATGTAATCTTGCTTCTCTTTCTTTCCATTATCCCCACTATAGCAGCTATTAGAAAATTTCATTAGATAATCAATTACTTCATTCTTTTGAAAGGTTCCCTGCATGCGCGTTAGGATGTTGCCAGTAATCCACATAAAAACAATTAAAATGATCACTTTCTTCCATTTCGACAAAACGATAATAAAAAGGATATTGCAGCTGGCTGGATTGCAATCTTAGTGACAAATTATGAAAATAAAAAATGTAATTTTGTGATATTCACGATTATATATGTACATAATCTTGCATATGTTCCTTTATTTTTATTTTTTTTATCAAGAATCATGCAAGGAAGATATTCCTTTTCTAGTGTTCAGATATATGTGTATAATATTTCTTATGAAGTAACATAAATATTATATATATATATATATATATATGACAACTCGGGTCAAAAAAAGATTACGATAAAACATAATAATAACATAGGATTTCAATAAATGATTTAGATTGAATTGTTAATTAAACAAGTTTATGTGATTCTTTCACACAGAATCTTCTCTTATAAACCAAATATTTATCTAATGCGCTGCTCTCTCTTGTCAGCCCCGCGAATCTTCTGCAAGATCGCCACCATCTCTGCTGGTACTATTGTCGTCGTTGACAGCAGTGGTGAGTTTGATGGCATTAACGATGGTGGTGACGATGATAGAGGTGATGACGACGATGATAAAGGTGGTTGTAGCGACTGTTGTAGTGGCCATTTGGGAGGGTCACCACCACCGCCCTTGCCTCCCGCCATCGTTGCCGCCAACATTATCAATACCATCACCCCTGCTGTGTGTTATTGACATTACCGCCACCATCGTCAATAGTGTCACCACCACTGCCTCATCGGTGCTACCACCGCCACCATCATCGATATCGTCTGTGACAATACCAATGATGGTGGTGGCAATGAGGGTAATGGCGATCTTGTAGAGGATTCGCAGGATAGGCAAGAGAGAGTTGCGCATCAGACAAATATTTAATTTTTTAGAGAAGACTCTTCGTGAGAGAACTATGTGAGTTTGTTTAATTAACAACTCAATTGAGTTTTCTCATTTCTTACCGTAATTTTTTTTCTCACTTGAGTTGTCCCCTTCTGCTTTCTTTCTTTCTCTCTCTCTCTCTCTCTCTCTCTCTCTCTCTCTATATATATATATATATATATATATATATATATATATATATATATATATATAAAAGCAGGGATCAACTTACTCTAAGAGTAAGTTTAAAAGATTTACTCTTCATCCTAACCATTTATTTTATTAAAATCTAATGGTTATAATGAGTAATTAATCTTAACCATTAGATTCAAGAAAATGAATTTGTTAAGATGAAGAGTAAGTCTTTTAAATTGACTCTTGGAGTAAGAAGATCCCTCCTCTCTCTCTCTCTCTCTCTCTCTCTCTCTCTATATATATATATATATATATATATATATATATATATATATATATATATATATATATATATATATATATATAAAAGAAAGAAATGATGTATCAAGTGAGAAAAATGTTTATCGTAAAAAATGAGAAAAAAATAACAACTCATATTAAAACAACTCACTTAAAGAAATGACGTGTATCTTTCACCTAACTTACATGTCTCATCTCTACCCTCACCCCCATCATTGTTGTCGTCGTCACCACCACCACGTCGTCGTCACTACCACCACTATATGAGGACATATCAAGTGAAAAGAAAGTTTATTGTGAGAAATGAGAAAATTGATAATAACCATAAGATTAAAAATAAAAACTCATATTAAAACAACTCACTAAAAAATATCATATGTTTCCTTTGTTGTAACTTACATATACCTTCACCCCTCCACTACTACCAATGTTGTGGATGCCACCACCACCGTTTTCGCCGCAGTGAGATGAAGAATAAATGTTTGTTTGACAATAATTTTATAAAACTATTTTTAATATTTTAGTATTTAAAATATAAACAAAAAATCATTTGGTTAGTATTTTTTAAAAAAAGTTTTCAAAAACAGTGTCCATATTTTAGTTTTTAAAAACTAAAAAAAAGAATTGTAACTTATTTGATCCTTACATGTAATGATCAGATAGACAAAATAATAGAACTGTGCATTAACTTTCTGATTTTTCTACTTTCTTTTTCTATCACTAATTTTCCTAGGTACATCAAGAAAAGAGCTAGTTTCCACACATTTTCAGAGTTAACAAATAATTTATCCGCAAGCTCAAGCTAGCGCCATAACACACAAGTCAAGAATCATTTTGTGATAAAATCTTTGTTTTATATGTAAGTTTACTAATTACTATGTTAATTAGTTGGCCTTTAAAAAAATGCAATGGTTTTCAATGGACCAATGACTTGGAGCAGAAATTTTTGAAGTATTTTGGATTTGGAGAAATCATGCTTAAAAGAAAAAAAAATGAAAAAATAATTATAAATTCTTAATTTCAATTGTTTTAAAAGATTGAAGAGGTTAAAGCCCCTCTTCGTTACACTACTCCATAGCCGAAGTAAGAACCACCATTTTGATCTATTTCAACATCCTCCCTTTAAATGATTACTCTGCAGTGAATCAATCCCTAAAATGTCAATATTGTTAAGGTTTTTTTTGGGTTGTTCAATGAGGAGAATTAAATTCAAACCAATTATTTTTAATTGGTTATCGTTGACTTAAAGTGCTTAAATTTTTGTCTTAATTTGATTCAAACCGAACAATGATAATTCGGTTACTTCGGTTTGGATCAACAAAATTTTATTAAAGATTAAAAAAATTGTTTTCATTAAATCATAAAAACCAATTTTATACTCGGCACTCAACCTCGAGTATACACCTTGATTCTCAGCCTCAAGTGCACGTCTCGGTACTCGGCCTCAAGTGCACCCTTTGGCACTCAGCCTTAATTGCACCTTTCGACACTCAGCCTCGAGTGCACGTCTCAACACCCAACGTTGAGTGCATGTCTCGCACTTAGCCTCAAATGCATGTCTTGGCACTCAATCTTGAGTGTACAAGATAAGGTTTCCCTCTCGGCTAACCAGTCCGGGTAAGGATGTACCTTAGCCAAAAATCATAACACAAAGACAAGGTTTACTTCCTGGCCAACCAGTCTAGGTAAAGAGGTACCTTAGCCAAAAATAAGAAACGTGAAGCCAAGGTTTCTCTCTCGGCCAATCACCCTGGGTAAAGAGGTATCTTAGCCAAAAATCAGAAACGCGAAGACAAGATTTCCTTCCCAGCCAACCAGTCCAAGTAAAGATGTACCTTAGCCAAAAATCAGAAACGTGAAGACAAGGTTTCCCTCCCGATCAACCAATACAGGTAAGGAGGTACCTTAGTCAAAAATCAGAAAGGCGAAGACAAGGTTTCCCTCTTAACCAACCAATCCGAGTAAGGATGTACCGTAGTGAAAAGTCAAAAATGCAAAGACAAGGTTTCCTTCCCGGCCAACCATCTTGAGTAAGGAGGTACCTTAGCTAAAAATAAGAAATGCGAAGACAATGTTTCCCTCTTGGCCAACCACTTTGGGTAAGGAGGTACCTTAGCCAAAAATCAGAAACGTGAAGACAAAATTTCCAACCCTAAAAAATTATGACATGACCAGTACACCAAAGAAAGGGTGCAAAAATTGACAACCCTAAGGCCCTTTAAATAATTTTGGTCGGACTCTCCATATCGAGCCTACAATGTATCACACCAAGATAAACATCACTTAAACACATATCAAATTCTTCGTCGCTTCAACTCCTTAACACTGGTGAGGTTGTGTATCGGAGGAATCCCTGACCCAGACTTACCTCGGGTCAGATATACCCCCCAGTAGGACCTTCAATCAAGGTCGGGTCTCCCCTCAACCTAGCCAGACATTCTATTTAAGGTGGGACCCATAACACTACATGAAAAAGTCCAAATTATCCTTTACAGGTTAAAGATAAACCATAATTATCTTTTACCCGTAAAAGATATATCCAACGTTATCTTTACAACCCAAGCCTAAAAAAGTAAACACTATAAATAATACAGCACAGGTACAGGTTTGGGGACTGAATTATTATATTATTTTCTTGCTGACACATTGTATTTTCCAGTGCATTAGTCAACTCCCCTCTAACTTAAGCGTTAAAGTGCTTTTGCAGGTACCCCATCTATACTAGCTTGGACAAAACTGCTAGATTGGAAGCTTGGAACGTCTAAGGAGGAAGATGTTGGGTATTAAGCTTCCGTCCTATGCGGAGAAAAAACCTAAATTGAGAAACTCACTTGATGTCTTATTTAACCTAAATAAAGAAGGTGCTTCTACAGAGGGGTAGATAGAGAGAAACTCATTAGTCAAAGAAATACACCTATCGTTTGAGAGAAAAGAAGAGAGAAAGTTATTCCTATTTTTACACAGAGCTGCAACCGTAAACTCGCTACTACAGATTTTTATACCATTGGATCGGGCTGAGTTTTGGACAAAAAGTTAAGAATATATGATTCTTCATTCTAACCGTTCAGATCATTGAAAGGAGATCTAAGTTGGGAGATATTTAGCTTGCACAATTACAATGTTTTTAGAGATTTTCATATTCTTTGTTTTCTATTTGTAAGCTTTATTGCTTTGTTGTTTGATGTTGGTATTGACATTGATCATGTCACTTAATTGAGAATCTTTTGTACTCTTTATTGATAATAGTAGAGTTATTTCTTTAGTCTGAACGACCTCTGGTTTTTACCTTTGTTTTGAGATATTTTCCAAAATCTTATGTTTTATTTTGTGAAAGTAGTAATTGGTTAATATTATACTTTTATTGTTACTCCTCATTAATGTGTGCGAGTTTGAGAAATTTATTTTCATTATTTTATTTACACTTTGTTCAAACCCGTTCCATCAAAATTTAGTACTTATTTGACAACAGTTTTATAAAACTATTTTCAGTATTTTAGTTTTTAAAAACTAAAAAACTTGCTTAGGTAGTGTTTTCTGAAAACAGTTTTCGAAAACAGTTCTGGTTTTTTAGTTTTTAAAAACTAAAAAATTAGAACAACTAAAAGTAATTTTGCTTTTTAATTTTCTGTTTTTGTTTTGAAAACTCAAAATACAATGTTTTTTACTTTTCATTAATGAAATTCTAATAAATATGAACAAGTTTTTCCATTTTTACATCTTTAAAACAGTTTTCAAATATCATTTATCAAACAAGTTTTTTTTTTCTGAAAACAATTTTTGAAAACTAATTTTTAAAACTCTTTTTAAAAACTAAAAAATAAAAGTAAACTAATTAAATCCTTAATGTGTGCAGCACAAATAAATGATAAATATAAAAGGGACATAGTAATATCCTACTAGTAGGCAGTAGCTCGAGGTACTCTCCCTTGACGTGCTGCCAACTCCAACAAAGAACGTTCTAAGCAGATAACCGATGAAGGTGTAATGAAATATTAAATATTTCGCTTATCAAGAACAAAACTAGGTGCACGCAATTGTGTCATTAAATTGAAACATATTAGTATTATTTGTATAAATTGGAAAATTGTTTGTTTTTTAGAAATTTGGAAGATTGTTTGTTCCTGTATATGATACTTTCATGCTTGTAACAGTGTCGCTGAAGACATACGTTGTATTTTTTTATATTTTAATAAAATTCTTTGTTTATTAAAAAAAAATTCTTTTAAATATATTTTACTATTAAAAAATCACTGAAGTGAAGTAGCAAAGTAATCTATTAAATAATACATTATTATTGGTAATTATTAAGAAGGGAAGAAAAGAAGAAGAAAGAAGAGGAATGATATTATTGGTCGTAACTTAATGCTGATTGACCCAAGTGGGTTTATTTTTTAAAAAAATTATCAGTATGGGTCTGTTTTGAAAAATATTACCAGCATGGGTCTGTTTTGGGTGGTTGACTCGGTCAAACCGCAACTCCGAATTGCGGTTTCGTTGTCACGTCAGCAAAGTGATTACGTGAAAGCTAGCGTGGAAAAACGACTACGAAACCGCAAGTGAGAATTGCGGTTTGACTTAAAACACAGAAGACGATGCCTGTAAAACCGCAAGTCGCATCTGCGGTTTCAATTAAATATTATTTTTATCATAAACCGCAAGTGCGAACTGCGGTTTATGTTAAATATAATATTTAAATATCATTAAAGTGGCTGTGGTTTAATGGTGAAAATTTGATGTTGTAGTTGTGGAGACCCGGGCTCGAATCCCAGCAGCCACACATAAAACCGTAAGTCGCATCTACGGTTTGAATTAAATATTACTTTTATCATAAACCGCAAGTGGGAACTGCGGTTTATGTTAAATATAATATTTAAATATCATGAAAGTAACTATAGTTTAGTGGTGAGAATGTCACGCTGTGGTCGTAGAGACCTAGGCTCGAATCCCAGTAGCCACACACTGTTTGGCTTACTTTTTTATCCTATAATGTTTGGCTTACTTTTTTATCCTATAAAAGTGAAAAAAATAAATCATGTGATTTAAATCCGGCATCAATTAAAACAATGTGTGGCTGCTGGGACTCGAGCCCAGGTCTCCACAACTACAACATGAAATTCTCACCATTAAACAACAGCCACTTTGATGATATTTAAATATTATACTTAACATAAACCGCAGTTTGCACTTGCAGTTTATGATAAAAATAATATTTAATTCAAACCGCAGATGCAACTTACGGTTTTACGTATGGCTGCTGGGATTCGAGCCTGGGTCTCCACCACTACAACATCAAATTCTCACCATTAAACCACAGTCACTTTGATGATATTTAAATATTATATTTAACATAAACCGCAGTTCGCACTTGCGGTTTATGATAAAAATAATATTTAATTGAAACCGCAGATGCGACTTGCGGTTTTACAGGCATCGTTTTCTGTGTTTTCAGTCAAACCGCAATTCCAACTTGCGGTTTCGTAGTCGTTTTTCCATGCTGGCTTCCACGTAATCACTTTGCTGACGTGACAACGAAACCGCAATTCGGAGTTGCGGTTTGACCGAGTCAACCACCCAAAACAGACCCATGCTGGTAATATTTTTCAAAGCAGACCCATACTGGTAATTTTTTAAAAAAATAAACCCACTTGGGTCAATCAGCCGTAACTTAACGAAAAAATTTCTCCTAACTTACGGTAATGTCAATTATAGATTCATTTCTTTCTTAGTTTGTTATTTGGTGTAAAGAAATGCATTATTGACGAACATGATGGTGAAGATTAAATATACATTATTTTATGAGTTTAATTGGTATATATTAGAGTATAAATTATTTTTATATTAATATTTAATCACTTTTTATTTATGTGATTTTAAAATACCAATGAGTAAAATTAACAAATCTACCATAAACGAAGGGTTGTGATAAAATTTGTAAAAACTTTCTTTTATTGTGAGTTAAAAATTTACGTGTTAAACATGTGAATCATTCAGAATAATTCAAGCGTTTACAATATCAGCTCAAGGTTTTTATATTAGATTTTATTTATTTGTTAGAATAAAAAGAGAGCTCACAATATATTTTTCTCAATAAATTGAAATCAGTGTTACTAAAATTAAACCGGTTAATGAAGCGGTTTGATAATTTAGTGATTTGACAGGATAATCACTAGTTAAGACGGATGAATAAGTCTATTTTAAAAAAATAAAAATAATATACTTAACATAACTTCATATTTCAAAATTTAAAGTTAATAATATATTATTATAAACATAAAATATTAATATCTAAAATAAAAATTAAATTAAAGTTCAAAAACAAAGTTCATAAGCAATAAAAATAAAAATTAAATTAAGGTTCAAAAACAAAATTCATAAGCAATAACTCAATGATACAATTTTTTAAACAAATTTATAAGTCATCAACATTTGAATATTAGAATTTAATATTTTAAACTATCAATCTTGTATTTGGATTATAATTAAATGTTTCTTCTTTAGATCATTATTCCTTATCCACAAAGTGATACGCTATAAAAATGACATATTTTCTTTAATCCACTAAATTGATGTGTTTCAAAATAAAATAAATAAATAAATCAATCCAATTCAACCAATTTTCAATTTTTTAACAAAACACCAATTTGATATGTTATGATTGTATGACCGATTTGTGAATCGAACTTAACCAGTGACTCATTTGATTTTCGGTTTCAATCTGTCTGACCGACCTAAGTATGATTGAAATAGTCAATACTTTAACAAAGATATATTTTAAATGAAATAAAATTTTGTTGTTAAAAGGATATAAAGTTGGTACACAGAAGACATAAATAACTTTGCATTGAATTAATGAAAGTATTAATATATGTAATGATTAAAAATAAATTAGTTAATAAAAATAATATTTAAAATTATATTACTTTCAAAATTATTATGTTAATCAATAGTCTTTTCTTTCTTCTTTGTCATTGTAATCACTTCTTTAATTAGGGTATTGTAGTCTAAATACAATTAATGTATATAATAATATTATAGATTGGATCCTTTAAAAAGAATAAAAAAATTAATTTGGATATTATAAATAGAACTATAGAAAGTAATTATTAATCACTTTAAAAATTTAGGTGAGTTGTTTTTAGGGGATTCCTTGTGAGCAAGCCTCCAGACTTAAATATCATTTAATAACAGTTTTTAATTTGACATGAAAATTAAGGTAATATTTGGTTTTAGAAATATTTTCTATTTTTATTTTCTGAAAACTGTTTTATTTTCAAGTTTTTAATATTAAAAAAATATGTTTGTTTTTACTTGATTTTTTTTTTCAAAAATAATATTATTAAATTTAATCAATTTTAGTAAAAATATTATACATTATTTATATATATAGTTTAAAATACATTTATATTTTTTTATATAATTACAATATTGTTATTAAGTTTTCACATAGCATTAACTTTTGAAAATACTTAAAACAACTTTTTCTGTTTTGAGTTGTTTTTTGAAAATATTTTCAGTGAAAATGTTTTTTAAATTGTAATCAAACATATTTTTACTCCTATTTTTTGTTTTTTCTAAAAATGAAAAAAAAAACACTTAAAACAAACATCAAAATTTTAAACCCTTGTAAGACATGAGTATGTTTGATTACAATTTAAAAAACATTTTCACTGATTAGTCCTTGTGAGACATGAGTATGTTTCTTGTAAGCGATAAAGACAAATTTGAATGGGATTTGAGAAAAGAATATTAAACTAATAAATTTAAAGTTTAATTAGTATGTATTTACAATTAACTTCTTATTTATATGACTTTTAAAATGTTAATTAGTAAACTTAACAAATTTACCATAAATAAAATGTTGTAATTAAATGTTACTGTTATAATTTAAAATACTTTTTCTCATCAATTTATATTGGTTTGAATTTTTTAATTCTTTTGCACGAATCGACTTGATAAAAAATGGATTGCTTGGATTTGAATAGTTAAATCCCCTACTATGTAAATGTGTCTCCAATTTATACATGTAATGTTTTCCTATTTTAACTATACTTAAAAATAAAAATAAAAATATTATAAATTTTATCTCTAAATTTTAGCAAATACAAATAAATTAATAAAGAACAAAAAATGAATTAATAATTTAAATAAAATAAGTTAATTAGAATTTTGAAGTTAAATATAAAAACTAAATACAAATGAATTTTTTTAATTAATATAAAAATGAATAATTGAAATATAAAAAATGTGGCTAATCAAGAGTTATATGGTTACAGTAAAAATTAGTTCAAGTTTGTGAGATCCAAGCTACAAAGATCACAAACCTATGAGAAATCTTATGACATTTTTGGGTGCATCCTATTACCCATTAGGTGAAGTTATCTAGCTACAAATATCAATGGAAAATCCCATAAAGGTGTGACACGCATCTTATCGTCTATGTATGTGAATTAGTTTGGTCACAAAGATTGCAAACCTGTGATAAATATTACAAAAGGTGTGACACACGTCTTATTGTCTATGTAGATGATAAGTGTCTATTTTATATAAAAATATTTATCTTTATGACACTTATTTGACTAGAAATTAAAGAAAATATTTTGTATAACCCAACTTTATTATAAAAATCCAAAATATTTGATAAATAAATTTGTTTTAAAAAGAGTTATAGATTTATACATTTTATTGTGTAGATGAAGAAATTGGATCTCACTTTGGAATAAGCATGGAGTAATGGATAATAAAGCAAATATATATATATATATATATATATATATATATATATATGTGTGTGTGTGTGTGCGCGCGCGCGCATGTGCGTGTTTGTTGCCAAGAATACGTTGAGCAAATTTGCTCTAGAAATAAGTGCATTATTGACGAGGAAATTCACAAAGATAAATTTGATTTACTCAAAGCTTCCTTCAGCATTAAGAATCCCTTTTAGCAAAGCAAAAGGATGATTTGCTAAGTGAAGGAACCTTCACTTAGCGAAACCATCCAAACCTAGAAATTTGCTTAGTGAAACTTATCTTGCTAAGTGAAGTGCATAAAAAAGGCTTAATCACATTAATCTTTGCTCCGTGAAGCTTCCATCGCTTAATGAATTTAATTTGATGCCTAAATTCACTTAGTGAAATTATCTTTACTCAACGATGGTATCCATACTCAAGCTATAAAAATGGGTGCAAGGTACAAAGGAAAAATAACTTGTATAGAGTTGGACAAAGACCAACCAAAGAGTGTGGATACAAAGAGTAAAGAGGAAGGTATGTTTCTGAAAAGGAAAGGGTCGATCCATTCCTCATCTTGTATCTGTTGGAAATTATTTCTCTCATTTACATGGGTAGCTAATCTTTTTCTTATTGGGATTGAATGTAATCTATCAAACTAGGGATGACAATGGGTCGGGGTAGGTGCGGGTTTGACCCTCCCCGTCCCTGTCCCCACAAAGTACGGTGTGGGTTCGGGTATAAAAAGAGTGGATATAGAATTTTAATCCCCATCCCCGTCCCCGTCAGATATTTTCGGGTTCGGGTATACCCGTGGGTACCCGTCATATTATTTTTTACAATTTAAATTTACTTATTTATTATTCAATAAATTATATATATTAAATTATTAATTATATTTTAATTTAAAAAGTATATAAAGAATAATTAATAACAAAAAATTATAAATTAAAATTTAAGAATTAAAATTTTTAATTAAATATATAAATTTAAACATATTATATAATCAACAAAATTATAACGGGATGGGTACGAGTTCGGGTATGGGGCGGATAGTCACATACCAATACCCGTACTCGTACCCAGTTTAACACATCGGGTAATACTTGTACCCTACCCATACCCAGTCAAACCGGGTAATATTCGTCAAAATCAGGGCGGGTACCCACGGGTATGGGTATTTTTTTCATCCCTATATCAAACTCTTCGTAATCCTTTTTATTTATATATATGTTTTGTATTATCTCATGTTAGTAATTTGATTTCATTCTTAATGCTTTGAATGAACTAAACACTTGTCTGATGATTTAAGATTTGGTTGAAAAATGTTTTCTAGATCTTATATGAATCAATTCACCTAATGACTCTAAATACTAAGAATGACTTTGGATTAGTTAGTTGGTTAAATTTTTTATCTTAATGCAAGATTTCTAGTATTAATAGTCAAGGAAGTGAGGTTGAACTAGGATCCTTAGAATTTCCTTATTTGAGGAATGAAATTGAAATGACTTATTGAATCCATTAACATTAAGTAACTAAAGACATGAATTGAAAATTTAAGGATTGCGTAGAAGTGGGATAGCTGAAATTCCTTGTTTGCTCAATTTTATTTTTTTTTTCTTTTAGTTGTTATATTTAACATAAAATCCATAATCTGACTTCACAAGTTTTAATAAGGATTATTGAATTGTTATTATTTTCCAAGCCCCGATAGAGATGACCTGATATATTTATCAGATACTACATATGACTTATGTACTTACTAGAAGTAGCGTGAAAAACATTCAAAAGTAGATGACTTAGTCCATCCAAAATGATCACATACTCTAACAAATCTTACAACATCATTTATTCGGAAATGCATCTTGATGTCTCCATAGATGAATTAGTCCAACTACAAAAATCACACATCTTGATGTCTCTGCAAATAAACTAGTCCAACCCTAAAGATCACATATGTATGTTAAATTTCACATAGGTGTGACACACATCCTATTATCTTTGTGAGCAAACTGGTCCAAGTGCAAAGATCACACCAGAGGCAACATGAACTGTGTCATGATATATCCATAGGTGAAATTAGGGACGAATCTATGTATGAAAGTATGGGGCAATTGCCCTCACTATTTTTTTTTAATTTTATTTTGTAATATATATAGCATATATCTAACGAGAAAGTCAAATTTATATGAGAGTTAGAAGATCAAATCTCAGACATTGAGAGAAGAAAGAGAAGAATATCAAAAAAATCTTAGCCATTAAAAGATGAGGGGGAATAAATGTTGAAAGAGAAAAAATGAGTGATTGATTTCAACCATTAATTTTTATTTCAATGACTGAGATTTGCTCATTTTACTCTCATATATATTTGACTTTCTCACAATAAAAAAAAAATAAAATATATATATATATATATATATATATATATATGGAGTAAGTTTAATACTATTCATCTTAATCATTCATTTTTTAATTTAATGGTTAAAATTAGTTACCATTATAACCATTAAATGAAAATAAATGGTTAGGATAAAGAGTAAGTTTCTTATATTTACTCTTGTATTAGGATTAAGTTAGCCTAAATTTTATTTTTGGCTATCAATATGCAACAATGATAGGATAGTTACATTTTTTTTTTTGCTTTGTGATAGTGGTAGTTCCAAAGCTTTTTCTTTTTTTTTGCTTGATGGTACTGGGTATAACTTGTATTAAAAAATAACGACTTACATAAGTTTTTTTGCTGCTAAAGTTTTACAAAAAATCAATTTTAGTTTTCAAAATTTTAAAATATTTGTTGTTGCTAAAGTTTTCCAAAGCTTATATTTTAAAAACTTAACATTGTAAAATTTAGTAGTTGAGATTTTGGTAGCTATAACTTGTATTAAAAAATAATGACTTACATAAGTTTTTTGTTGCTAAAGTTTTACAAAAAATCAATTTTAGTTCTTAAAATTTTAAAATATTTTTTTAGTCTCTGATTCACTTATCGTTAAAAAATTGCTGACAAAGAGCACATTTTTGTACTTGTGGATCACTCTCCTCTTCAACCATAACTCCTTACTCTTCAATTTCACATCCATCTAGAACAACCAAATACACTAGGACATATGAACAAACAATGTTAATATAAAAAAAAATGCAGGAACTAAAAAAATATTTTTAAAAATTTCAAGAACCAAAGTGTTTTTTGTGAAACTTTAGGGACAAAATATTTATTTAAGCCAAAAATATTTTTTTAGTAATCGTAAATTTATTTAAAAACAAACTTTTTTTCAAGTAATTATAATTAAAAAGATTAATTTTTCTACCAAATTGTTACAAATAATTAATTGCTAATATGTAACTTTAACCTTTCACACAATATTAATGTAACCTTTACCCGGAAAGAAGAAGAATTGAATCTAAACTCTCAATTTGAGAAAAAAAATAAAAAAAAATGTTATTTTTAATAATTATAAAAATATTTACCTAAAAACAACTTAAAAGATAAATTAATATTTTTATTTAATATCAATTAAAGGGACAAATTAACATTAAAATTAAAAGATAAATTAATATTTTATTTTGATATAAATAAGTTAACATTTTAAAGTTGTTAGACAAGTTTGTGATTAAATTATTGTTTTCAAATTGCATTAATTTTTTTATCTCCAACAAAAATATTGGTTCACTTTTTTCTTTTATTTTTTGTGTTATGTATATTTATCTTAAAGACTCTTTTTCTAAGATAAATTAAATTTTCATGTTCTGATCTAATAATATAAATATTTTCTTAGTGAAAATTTTCTTCTTTCCAAGTGTTAAAATTTTTTCATTTTATCTTTATCAATTTTTAAGTATACATGTATAAAGTTATGATTTTTATAATGAGTTTAATTGGTACACACTTTTAGTGTAAAAATTTTTTTATACTGACATTCAATCACAACCTTTATTATTCAAGGTAGATTTGTTAACTTTACTCATTACTATTTTAAAAGTCATATAAATAAAAGTCATGATTAATTGTCAGTGTACAAATATTTTACATTAATAGTGTATACCAATTAAACTCTTTTATAATTTTTATTTTAAAAATATATACTATACCCCATTATTTAAAAATTCTCACTCGGTAAAATGTTCATACATTTTTTATTAGTGGACCTTACATGTTTTTTAAATTATTATTGACTATGTAATTAACATTTGATTTGTGAAACCGAGAATAAGCCTAATTTTTATGACATCTTAAACTTTTGTTGTTAGGGATTCAATTATTTGACATGTAAAAAAAACTAATAATTGTGAATGATTGCATCGAGTTATTGACCAGTAACTACTAAGCAGTAATTATCAAAGTTAGATATATTATAGTAGCATTTGTCTCTCAGACTATTTATCAATTTTCAGAAACTAAATTACTGTTTTTCTCATTATCTAAAAATTAAATAGTACAAGAAAATAAAAAAATGTAAATATGTTAACAAAGAAAATAAGGAGAGAATAAATATTTATTTTAGCATATAAAATTATAAGCATTAATGAAATTAATTTATAACTTTTTAAATCACTATTTTAATTCTGAAATTAGAAAAATATAATTAATTTTATTTTTACATCTATATTATTAATTATTAATATTAATAAAGGGAATACCCTCTTTTGAGGTTCATTTTTTAAAATACCTATTATAATATCCTTACACTTATTTTAAAATATAAAAAAAATCACTTTGTCTTAAGAGGGATTCAAACCCACCACATCTGACTTTCTAAACATAAATTTTACCTCTAGATTAACCTTATAACTTTTTCAAAAAATTATTTTAAATTATTGATATTCAACATACATAATTGTTCAATCTATAGTTTATAATATAAGTTTAATTGGTATACACTGTTCGTGTAAAGATTTTTACACTGACATTTAATCACAACTCTTTATTTATGATAACTTTGTTAACTTTACTCATTACTACTTTAAGAGTCACATAAATTGAATGTTAATGTAAAAATCTTTTATACTGACCGTATATCCCCATTAAACTCTTATAATATATGATATTATATTATATACTTTGGAATGTGACCTTTTAGTGTTCACATTTTATGACTATTTTACATTCTAAACATTTTATGTTTGTTCCTACTTTCGCAAATATAACTTTTTCTTATTAATATAAAATCAATCTTCCTTAAACATATTAATATAGGTATACATTTCATGATAAATATTCTTAATAAACATGTAAATACACTTGTATGATAATATTTTGAGGTATATCAAACTCTTTTTTCTTTTCATATTCATTATATATTTAACATATCCATTGATGATCTGACATATTTTTATCATATTATTATAAATAAAAATTTAAAATTAACAAGATATATTTTAAAACATATAAGATAATAAATTTATATTTTAAAATATAAAAATTTATAAAAAATATTAAATTAAAAATCTAAAATTATTATAATATATTAAAATAGAAATAGGTACACGACAAAATATTTGTTTTCGCTATTATATAATAACGTAAAGATAAATTTCAATAAAAGTAGAAACTAAAATAACCCAAGTAAAATTAAGATTAAAACAAAATGAGGGAACTTTAAAGGTTTATGGGAAAGAGAAAGGTGGGCGTGTGGGGCCCGTCAAAGCATTTTTTTTTGTCCTTGAAAAATAAAATATGGATGAATTGCGAAAGAAATCCTCAAAAGCCACACCAAACAGAAAGTTCCCTTTGCCCACCTTCATTTTTTCTCTCTTCTTCCACTCCTCCTGGGGAGACTCATCATGCGCCGCTTCAAATTCCGCCAAACCCCTCACTCGGTCAGATGAACCTCAAATGCACGCGCCGCCATGCTCAGCACATTGACATTGACATTGACATTGACATTGAAAACCATCTTATGCCTCCTCGGCCTACTATTTTCCCTCGGCGCCGGCGACCCAAGCGAGGCCAAAATCCTGAGGCAGTTCCGAAACGGGTTGGACAATCCGGAGCTGCTGCCATGGCCGGAGAAGGGCGAGGACCCGTGCGGTTGGAAGTACATTTTATGCGACAGTAACAAGCGCGTGAACCAGATTCAAGCGAAGAACTTAAACCTGAGCGGACCCGTGCCGCAGAACCTGAACCAGCTAAGCGAGCTCTTCAATGTGGGCCTCCAGAAGAACAGGCTGAGCGGCCCATTACCCTCCTTCCGCGGCCTCTCTAACCTCAAATACGCCTTCCTCGACAACAACAACTTCGACTCCATCCCTTCCGATTTCTTCGATGGCCTCCTCACTCTGGAAGTGGTGGCCTTGGACCATAATAACCTCAACGCCACCACTGGCGGCTGGCACTTGCCTCAAACTCTCCAGGCCTCTACCCAGTTGACCAATTTCTCTTGTATGGCCTGCAACCTCGCCGGCCCCTTACCCGACTTTCTCGGAACCATGAACTCCCTCTCCTTTCTTAAGCTTTCCGACAACAACTTCACCGGTCAGATTCCCAATACTTTAAACAACTCCGCTCTACAGCTTCTGTGGCTCAATAACCAGCAGGGACAGGGTCTCACTGGCACTATTCATGTTCTCGCTTCTATGCTTTCGCTCACCAGTTTGTGGCTTCACGGTAACTCTTTCTCTGGGACCATTCCCGACAACATTCGGGGTTTGACTTCTTTGAAGGAACTTGATCTCAACGGAAACAACCTCGTCGGCTTCGTCCCCCAAGCTTTGTCTGACATGAAACTCGACATTCTGGATTTGAACAATAACCATTTTATGGGGCCAATTCCTCTTTTCAAGGCTGCTAAAGTCTCTTATGATTTTAATGATTTTTGTCTCCCCAAACCGGGGGCTCCTTGCGCCTTTGAGGTGCTGGCCTTGTTGGGATTTCTTCATGGGTTGAATTATCCTCAACTTCTGCTTGATTCTTGGACAGGTAATGATCCTTGTGGGGGGCATTGGTTGGGGATAAAGTGCAACCTTGATGGAAAGGTGACTATTATCAATTTGCCTAATTTTAATCTTAGTGGGAGTTTAAGTCCTTCTGTTGCCAATTTGGGTTCTCTTACTGAGATTAGGTTGGGCCGTAATAATATTACTGGTGTGATGCCTGCTAATTGGAGTAGTTTAACATCTTTAAAAATGTTGGATCTGAGTGAGAATAACATTTCTCCTCCACTCCCTGATTTTAAGACTGGATTGAAACCTATTATTGTGGGGAATCCTCTGTTCATCGGTGGACCGAAAACTACTCCTTCGGGGATCAATAACCCATCTACAGGATCTGGGAATGTTGAGCCTACATCGTCAAATTCTATTTCAAGTGATTCTCGTGAAACTAAAAAATCCAAAAGGAAAGGGTTGGTTTCTATTGTTGCTCCAATTGCAGCTGCGGCTGCTGCGGCTTTTCTTCTCATTCCACTCTATGCATATTGTTTCAGGAGGAGGAAGGGTGGCTTCCAGGCTCCAACTTCACTGGTAATTCACCCTAGGGATCCCTCTGATTCGGACAGTGCTGTGAAGATTGCTGTTGCTAATAATACCAATGGAAGCATTTCAACTTTGACAGGAAGTGGGTCTGGGAGTAGGAATAGTAGTGGAGTTGGGGAGTCTCATCTCATTGAAGCTGGAAATCTTAGGATATCGGTTCAGGTTTTGCGGAATGTAACCAAGAATTTTGCGCCTGAGAATGAGCTTGGTCGTGGTGGATTTGGAGTTGTATATAAGGGAGAGTTGGATGATGGTACTAAAATTGCGGTGAAAAGAATGGAAGCCGCTGTGATCACTAGCAAGGCCTTGGATGAATTCCAAGCTGAGATTGCGGTTCTATCGAAAGTCCGGCACCGGCATCTGGTGTCTCTTTTGGGGTATTCTATAGAGGGTAATGAAAGGATTCTAGTTTATGAATATATGCCACAAGGGGCTCTTAGTAAGCATCTTTTTCATTGGAAGAACCTTCAACTGGAACCTCTCTCTTGGAAGAGGAGGCTCAACATAGCCTTGGATGTTGCTAGAGGAATGGAGTATCTTCATACTCTGGCTCACCAGAGCTTCATTCACAGAGATCTTAAACCATCAAATATCTTGCTCGCTGATGATTTCAGAGCTAAAGTTTCAGATTTTGGTTTGGTAAAACTTGCACCTGAAGGAGAAAAATCTGTAGTGACCACACTTGCTGGCACTTTTGGATATTTGGCGCCAGAATATGCAGGTATATTTCCACTGCTACTTAAAAAGTTTAATTACAAAATTGATCTTTATATCCAGACAATCTTTACATTTTGATTCTCTCATTTAAAAATTACTTGTTTTAGTCTTTATGCATTAGCTTTTAATCCATTTTAAGTCTCTGCCTTTAAAATTTGTTGGGACTAAATCAGATTAAAAAGTATGTTTAGGAAATAAAATAGGTTAAAAAGTGTATGGGTAGGAAGCAGGAACTAAAACGAGAAATTTTTGTAGTAGAGAATAAAATGCGTTAGTTTTATTATTTACTTGTTACCTACTAAAATATTAGTATATGGTTGCTATATGAATGGGGTCGATTTTGTAGTACGGCTCTCTAGCTGAACTGGTAGCCATTAATCTATTATTTTTATTGCATTGAATTTATAGCTGCCAGCCTCTTAGTAGAGTAACAGATTCTTAAGAGGGAAACTTTAATTAACATTTAATGCATAATTTAATAAATTAACTACTAGCAACTTTTGATTTCTGTATTACATGTCTTGTAACACGCATTTCAACTTTATTTGTCCTAATTTATTTGGTTCTATATTCTAATCTTTTACTAATCCTATGATTAATTGTTCAAATATATTTCAGTGACGGGGAAAATCACCACTAAAGCAGATGTCTTCAGTTTCGGGGTTGTGCTAATGGAGCTCTTGACTGGATTGATGGCACTTGATGAAGACAGACCTGAGGAAAGCCAATACTTAGCCGCATGGTTCTGGCATATAAAATCAGATAAGAAGAAACTAATGGCTGCTATTGACCGGGTCCTTGATGTAAAGGAAGAAACATTTGAAAGCATCTCCATAATTGCTGAGCTAGCAGGGCACTGCACTGCCAGGGAACCAAGCCAACGGCCAGATATGGGTCATGCCGTGAATGTGCTGGCACCTCTTGTCGAGAAATGGAAACCCTTTGATGACGAAACTGAGGAGTATTCCGGTATCGATTATAGCCTTCCCCTCAACCAGATGGTGAAGGGATGGCAAGAGGCGGAAGGAAAGGACTTGAGTTATATGGACCTCGATGACAGTAAGAGTAGTATTCCTGCAAGGCCAACCGGATTCGCAGATTCTTTTACTTCAGTTGATGGCCGGTGAAACAAATTGTTTGCTGTACCCTTTTTCCTTTTGATTTTTCAATAGATGTAGATAGAATGCTCGTGTTTTTATGTCTGTCTTAAAATGTCTTGGCAAAGAGTCTAGTACCAGTGGTATATTAGTGTTTAGAGATTTGATATATCTCATTTGTATGCTTTGTATTTTCCACTATGACATTTAAGTGGTAATGGTTGTAGATAGTGAGCCACGATCAATCATCAATGAGAATGCTTGTTTCTTGTTCATTCATTTACGTTTCTGCGATTGATTGGGTGGGACTTTTAATAGGCACCTTTGCATCTTTGATGCATTTGAGCAACAGAAACCGAAATCCATCGACATTATCAATGTATTAATGTAGGGGCAGGAATTTGTGTGGAACATATTTTGTAACTAGCGACCCTTTTAACCGGTAATATGTAAATTTTCAAATTTGCAGAAGTCAGTCCTCGGTGAAATTTGTGGGAAAGATATTTTCTCAAGTAGTAGTCCTTTACCCTTGTAAAGGAATTAATGAAAAGTACTGTGGTCAAATTAGTGGTGAAATTTGTGGGAAAGATATTTTCTCAAGTAGTAGTCCTTTACCCTTGTAAAGGAATTAATGAAAAGTACTGTGGTCAAATTAGTGATGTTATTGGAAAACGCCTTCATACTCATCCATGATCCATGACTAGTAAATTGACCAGTTGTCTTACGGAACAAATGGAGAGTGACGCATTGGCTATGCTCATGTTTTTTTTTTTTACTTTTATTTCTTACTACTTTTGGTTCTTTAGACTTAAATTGTGGATTCTTGCCTTCTATTTCTTGTCTCTTTGTAATAACCAACAAACTATTTACCAGTAACGTATGGTGATCTTTATTGTTGCCCTATTACTTGGATTTTGATTTCTTATGTTGTTTTTTAAGAAGTATGTTGAGATTCTTTGACACATGTCCAATACTTTGAGTGAAGTGTTTAATTAAAAAATTATTATTTTTATTTTTTAAAAAAATTTAAACTGACATATGAATACATATTAATATTATTGAAAAAATAGTGATGAACCTATTATTTAACTAGGTGAGTATTTAATTACTGAGCAGTGTTGTATCTGCTTGTCGGTAACCCTGCTTAGATTTTTTTTACATTCCTTAATGACCATTCAATTCTTCCATGAGGAGGTGATTACACCCATATTATGTTGTTCATATATTGTATTCAGGTTTCTTGTAAGGGTGCAACTTTTTCTTTTCAGATTTTGATAATGACTACTCTATCCAATGTCTAGGCAATTGGAACTATAGCTTATTGTATATTGTGAAAAAGATTATGATGAATTTGAAAGCGGGTGAAAACTGAATTTGATCGGGGTTTGACTCTTGACAAAGTCCTATTAGAAATGCTTGGAACTGCAAAAAAGGCACGTGATAAGTAATCTTTTGTTCTTGAAACAGTTATATATGCATCTAATTTAATGCATAATTGGTTAAGAGTGAAATCCTCTTTTCTCTCTCTTGGTTATGCCATGGGGTGTCTTGCTCTCAGTGTGGAGATGAAAGGTATGTTGGTGACTTGGACTTTACTCACATTAATTTTGAGTCATATTACAGTGTAACCCCTAATATTGTCAATTGTTTTGGTGAACTAGCAGTAAATGCATAGAAATCCACTTTGCAAAATATCTTCTCAACAAATCCCTTTCCTTAGTTGTTTATTTTCAATTATATTATGTGGTAGCAAGTTTTGAAGGAGCTAAAGACAAAAAGCCATGTGGCATGTCCTTTTTTATGAAAACTAGAAAACAACTAGTTTCTTATCATGTTTAATCAAGAATAGATATTTGACTTAAAAAATGTAAATAATATGTTGGATGGTGATTACGTTGTATACACATGAATTTGGGTGAGTGAGTGTCGAAATAGTGATGTTGGCAAGGAAAGCCAGCAGAGGATGTTGTTAATTGACGTGGATGGTGGATGGTGGATGGTGGATGGTGGATGATGGATGAGGGATGAGTGAGGAATCTCACATGGCATGAAGAGTAGTGATGTTCCCTTCAGAAACATAGACAGAGGTGGGTGTGGGTTGTTCGTTTTCAATTGGAAAAGCAGCAATGATTAATGAATGGGTCAAATGCCAATCTCCAACAGAATTGGTACGTGACCGAATTTGGTGGGAATAATAACAGGAATGCCACGCACGTAGCTACTAGTGCCGACAGCTGGCTCATCAGGGCCATGTGATAGGCATAGGCCAATCAATGCAATTATTAAACCCTCCAAATTGAACGATTGGATTTGGAACCTAACCTATTCAGCGTCACTGTGTACTTGTGCCACGCCACTCTCAACTTTGCTTCCTATTTTTCATGTTTGTTTGATGGTTCCTTCCCAGCGATATTCCTCTTCTTCGTATTTTTCTAGCTCCGGGGCGGCCTCCAGCTACGCCTATGTTTATTTAACCATTTATTGTCCCAATCAAATTGGTTTTCTTTTTTGTTCTTTGAAAGCGCCTCTGGTTTTTACGTATCTCACGGAAGCATTTTTGACTTTTCACTCTACTGCGAATCTATCAATTTAAGTTTACATTGGTGTTTTTACATATTAAATATTGAATCATTTTTTTTAATGCTTTTTTTCTAACATATTATGCTTATATTTTTCTTATGTATTTTTTTTTGGATAATGAAAGAAGAAAGACGGAAAGAAATGAAATGAAAGAGATAATAAGTAGATGAAGATGTTTAAATTAAAAAAAATAGAAAAGTATAAAGTATAAAAGAAAGAAAAACTGTTTTTTCTTTGTGCTCATCTGGTGGAATAGCATAGTAGAGAGAGAAAAAAATAAAACTTTCTTGTAAAAAAATATTTAAACTTTAAGAAATAATAATATTTAAATACTAATTTTGAATAGATTTCACAATTTTGTGTAATTTTTAACGTAACAAAAAAAAACTCTCAATTTCTTTTCAACCAAACTAGGGATTTTATAGAGTCTGCATCTTGCGTGAATAACAATTTTGATTCTCATCTCAATACCTCCTAAATAATATGGGGATATGTATCCGCACCACTTTACTCTTAAATAGTAACAATAAATCAATATATTTTAACATAAACAAATATAAATAAAAAACAAATCAACATGACATTAAATAGAACAAGTGATAAAATACTCCTTAAATTTTTATATTATTACACATAAACCTATGATTTTTTTACTATGACATTAAATAATATTGTAAGTTTATTAAGATTTATTTTATAAATAACTAAATTTCTTGTAAATTGTGTTTTTATCTTGTTAAATTTGTGTAAAATATATTATATATATCTTTTTATTCTATAATTATATTATTTATCATACATTATAATACAAATATTTTTTTTAACAATATTTTTCACTAAAAATTACAATTATATAATATAAATATATTAAATAATATTATATATATATATATATATATATATATAAATAAATGGTGCAGAGAGATGGGATACTATAATAACATACCCACCCATATTTAAACTCATTTTTACAAATAATTCCCTGTTCCAATAATTTTGGAGTATAAAATGTAACTCCATTTTATCATATAAATCAAACAAACAACAACATATTAACTTAATTTGATGTACATCAATCTTTTTCTAAGCAGGCTGTTTAAGATATTAAAATGTACAAAATTTTTGTTTCTCTTGTGAAAGGAAATTATTATGTGATAACCTTTAAATGTAAAATATCTTGCGAGAGATAAAAAGAAATCATAGATAAAATTTGTGATGTGATATTAGAGATGTTAGTGAAGTATTTGACATCAGTACTTTTTATGAAAATATTCCAGAAAAAAGTTACTTTCGTTCAAAAACAATATAAAAGCCATAATTTATTTTATATTATAATGAGAGGAAATTTAATATTTATTCTTCTTTTAATGAGCACATTTTTTGCATTAAATATCTTATATTTTAATTTTTTTAAAAAAAATTATTACTTAAATTTAGTTCATCTAAATTAAAAATTGAAATTAAATTTGAAGTTTGATAAGTCTTATCAAATCAATAAATATACGTATAATATGTCTCAATGAAAAAAATTCAAAATTTTCTCTTCTAAAGTCAACAAATCTTATTTCTTGAATTTACTCCTATTAAATAAAGTAGCATGCTAAATTAATGATGAAAACACTCTTATTATATTTTCTTCATTTTATGACACTCAAAATTTTCATTAATTGTTTAATGATGATGTCTTATAAATTTTTATTAATTAAATTTAAAATTGTCTCCATAATGTACAATAAGTTAGGGTACATGATTATTGTCAGTGACTCAATTTCCTGACTACAAGAAACAAATAAATATATAAATGTCAAATAAATGACGCGATAACAAAAAGGCATTAACATTTTCCACACAAAAAAAAATCAAAATTTAAGAATTAAAATATCTTCATTATCAATTAGTCAAGCTCTATTATGACTAAACGGTCTTATCAAGAGTACAAAGTTGTGCAAACAAATAATTTAACTAAACCCACAAAACTTAAATAGAAAATAAAAAATTTATAGAGCATACTACAATTAAACATTTCCCTCTCTAGAAAGTTATTAAAGTTTAATTCAAGGTCAAAAAATCTCCCTGCTCGGGTAATATATATAAAGATCTTCGCAGTTGGAATTAAAGAACTACATGTGTTGTTCAGAGCATAGCTTAGCAATTGATCAAAATTTTCCTTTCCATGTGCAAACAAGAATTTTCTAGATTGATCACACAAGAGTGTAGTTGCACAAATATGGTTGAGTACTGGAGTCTCCAATGAGCTCTTTTAAGTTTTTCAAGAGTTTAAACAAGTGGTGTAGTGTATTAGAATAAATAATGATATAATAATAAATGAGTCAAACTTGAATGACTGATTTATATTGTTTTATTTTTGACCAATTTTTGAGTCCTCCACCAGTATTTTTCGACCAAATTGCAGGGGATCTTGATGAAGCCAACTAAGTTGCCCAACAACCAGGTTGACCAATTTGTAGAGTTTATAGAGTCCCATATGGGGTCCTATCTTACTTTAAGATCATCATATGATATACAAGTAGCAACACACATAATTAGTTTAGAATTTTGGCCTTTCAACGTATAAAAAGAGGCAAGGGAGATTATTTTTCACTTGTTATTTTTTTATGTAACACTCGAACATCGATCGTTTAATGCTTTTATAGTCCTAGTCCTGCACCTTGATTTCCTAAACTCTCAAGTCTCAGTCCATTGAAACAGGCCACATTTAGTGGCAAAAAAAAGGGAACACTTTGTCATTCTCAAACAAAAGGGGACGAGTTTAGGATTTTAGGCTCTCTTCTTGTTAATGCCTATTGTTGCTTCACTTTCTTCCCTCCTTTTCTTTATTCTATGGCTTTTTCAAATCTCTATCTCTCTCCCTTGGATTTTGGTCTGACTTTATCTTCATTGCCATAGATCAAACTGTATTTGAGATTCCTTAGAAAAAGGTGCACCGGCAATTGCTATGAGGCCCACAAACTTAGGTTGTTGTGTTTTTATAGCTCTTGATGGAATAAATTATCATGTTTGGCAACAAAAATATATTAAAAAGAAAGAAATTCTCAATACTTTTTTCTTATCCTGCTAAATATTTTTCCAATAGATAGCCACGAACCACCTATCAATTGGCAACATTTTATTTTGCTTAATAACATGAAGAGGAAAATGGGTAATATCTGCCCACTTTTTTATCCCTGAATGTTATGTTTCTTAAAAATTATATTTTAGAATTTATGATATGTTTAAGATATTTCAGAAAATAAAAATATTCTTTTTACAAAACGAAACTTATCTCGCATTACTATTGATAAACTAAGCAGCTATATTGTTAAAAATAGCAGAGCAAGAATGAAATATGGAGGCTGGCCCTAGCCACCATATTGGCTTGTCTCTAAAGGAACTTGAAAAGTTTTAATAAGTCAAAAGAAGCATGCAGCAATTGCCTATGAAGTAATTATTAAAAAAATCCTCCTCCATGGTCAATGGAATATTGGGATTTTCACTCCCCTCATAAGAAACTTTTTTGTGAAAAATTAATAAAAAAAATTATTTATAAAATGTTAAATTCTTAAAACAATTTTAAAAGCATTCATACTAAAAATAAAAATTTATTTAAAAAAACTCCCTGTCAAATACCCCTTTAACTTAAGAATTTATTTGACACCCAGAAAAATTCGTAATAGTACCAACATAAATTTGTACCCAAGATGTCTTTAAACATGGTGGGAAAATAAATTATATCTTTCTTTTCATAAGTTTAAGCATCATTTAATTTCTTCGTTACAATTTGTACCATATATATATATATATATATATATATAAATAAAAATAATACATCTTTACATAATGAGCGTAATCTTTCCAACGAAATATCTGAGAACGACGCCCACAAGAATTCGAGTTCAACTTGCTTCAACTCTAACTATCAATACTTACTACTTACAAGGCATAAAAGAATCGTGAGTTTTAAAATCTCTTTATAAGATATTTTTCTAAAATTTATTTATTTTTATAATATTTTTTTTAATTTAACTACACAATAAATTTTATAAATTAATAAGATAAATCCATTTTCTTGTTTATGAAAATTGGAAAAGAAGACGAAATACATGAAGTAGTAAATTGAAAAATAATTAAATAAAAAATGAATAGTTAAATTGACACTAAATAATTTATATCAACTATCAGGTCATTCAATAACTTTTAACTAAATTTTATCTTAACATTTACCACAAATTTATTTTATCTTAACATCTACCACAAATTTCTTTTATGGAATGATATATAGTACAAGAGTAAATTATTATAAGTTAATAGTTACTCTTCACACTAGCAAGTAAAACAAACTTCCATAATCATTAGTTACTTATTATATATATTAAATTGAAAAAATTTAATAGTTAAAACTAAATTTTATATCCGCCAAATTTTATATTAATAAAAATATTTTAATATATCAAATAGATTAAAATCAACGTAATATATATTTTTATAATACGGTAAAATATGAATTATTTGATAAGCATTTTATTAATGTTCAGTTTTAATAAAATTTGATACAAATAATGAAGATAATACATAATTATAAATTAACAGTAATATTATTAAATAATTAATGTAAATTATATTAATATTATTTTATTTTACGCACCAATATCATTTTAACCCCTTCCCAATAATTAATAAAAAACAAAACTATATCACAACCTAAACTAATGACATTTATGTTAGACTTTTAAAAAATAAATTATATGCTTCGTGACATGCCACATTAAATGCAGTTCGTTTTTAAATTAAAAAAAAAAAACAAAAAAAGCTAAATGACACAAGCATCATACGGTAATTTCTATACATAAAAGAAACAGCCCTAATTCTATATTCGATGTTTCAAAATTATCTCTGGTAATTTGTTTGCATTTTTATCCTATTTTAGTCAATGGACCAACTAATTACAATCGATTTAACTCCTGCAATGAGGCGACTAATCAATTTCTAATTACAACATAGTTTTTCGCTATGGGTACATCATCCTCCATGATGCGTGTAGTCATAGGACCACAGTTTCAACTCCTTTTAACGATACAAGTGGTTCACCCTTAGTTGGCCTCTTCGAACAATTTCCCACTACATGTGGACGGAGAACTACGGTTAAGGTAGTTGTGTAGTCAGCATCATTTCAAAATCAGAAATCTCTAGCAAAGTTTTATATTATAAAATATAATGTATTCACATGCTGACAAATTTCAAAACTTACAATCAGCTCACATTTTCATCTCGCAAATAGTAAGGTCATAAATAATGTTCCTGTCTTGTACTTTTTGTTCTTGTGGCAATAGTCAATGAGAACTTCATGACTTCCTGGTATCCGAAACCCCAATCTCAATGACAATAGACATGATCTGAGACATCTTAGGAGAATAGATGCTACCAATTTCATGAGGCTTACACAGCAAGCCTCGATTTCCTGAAGATCAAGATATAGATGCTTCCACTTATCAATTTCCTGAGATCCAACCTAAGTTGAAAAAATACAGACCTAAGATAAGCAAATTACTTCACAAACCCCCACCTTTCCAACCTGCTAATGCAAGGCAAGGGTATATGCGTATAACAATGAAATGGAAAGTCTTCCTCCTGGTAGTTCCACATCAAATAGACCAATTGGTTTACCTTAATCATTGGTAGATACAATTATATTTCCTCAGAGAGGCAGCCAATATGATAAGCCTGAGTAGTGTCAGAATTCTCATCCTTCGAGGATATGTTTAACAAAATTTTTGAAAAGGAAAACTGCCAATAAGGACGATGGACTGGAGGTAAAAGTAAAGTTGATTGTTTGTCCATGGCAAGTAGCCGTGAACATTTGCTGCATCACCAACAAATTGACATCAGTAATTTTTCCATATGATAAGAAAATCTACGGTTCTAGAAACTGCAAATCAAACCTGCATTGTCTAGAAAACAGAGTCTGGTAGCTGCAAATCCAGTGCTACAATGAAAAAAAGGCAGAAAGATAAGAAAACCTCAATTACATTTAGAATCAATACCTTCTAAACAAAAGCAATATCACAATTTGCAAATTACAAAAGTGAGATAGTTACAGTACCAAAAGAGAATATAAACATGTATCAGCTTGGTTCCCAAGAAAATACTGTAGAGCTGTTGCCGCATACTCCTGCAGTGCAAGACAAAGCTATAATCACAGATTAACTGAAAGAATCAAATGAAAATAAGAAGCAACAGAGACAGTTACCGTAATATGTCTAAACACATGATGAACTGAAAACCCCCTTGCGTGCACATAGCTTCCACTCTGTTAAGTAGTACACAGTTAAATACGCTGAGCCTGAGGTATTGATAAACTATAAAACGGCATAGATGTAAAACTCAAGCAAATTATGAAATAACAAATTTAAGTCTTTATTTATTATAACTAAAAAATAAGTCATATTGGAGAGAAAATAAGAGGCCAGCTAAGGACAAGAAATCCTCCAAAATTATTAAAGATGGAACTGTCTCTACAAATAAGAATTGGGAACCCTAGGACCAGCCATGTGCTGGGCTAGGCACAACACTAACAGAACTATCATAATCACAGGATTCACAACCCTGTCCATACACAAAGCTACCAGTGAAACAACACCCTTAAAAGACAAACTTTCTGCTCCAACTAATAAAGAAACAACTGGGCAAAACCAAAAAAATCCAACTTCTTTCTTCTACCAATACTTTTTTAAAATAATCCAAGAGAAAAAGCTCCAATGCAGTTCGGTAAACTCTGTCAATCCAGCACAACAGAGATAGCTTTTCCAAAGGAAAATACCCATCTCAATATCTAAACTAAAATGAGCCATGTTAACAAACTCAAGCTGCAGATGACACAAATATTTAGAGAAATAGATGTGAACCTATAAAAATATTTAAGTTATCCTATCTGAGTACTAATGCGTGATAGGTACTGGTTGTAATATAGATATTAAAAAAAATGGAAATTTCAATGGATATCCTCCACCCAAGTCCCAACTCTGGATTAAAGAGAAGAGCAAGAAATTTTATTGAACATTTGGGATTAAGAAGACAAAAGTGATATATCATGGTGTTTTTCCCAGGAATTTGAGAACTTGGGCTCCTCCAGCCAAAGGTAACTGAACAACTAACTGTCTTTCCTTACATTTCCTTCCTACCTATAAAAGATTGGCAGGCTAACTAATTTATGAATCTAAAACCTTTTCTCACAAGGCCTGCTCTTAACGAGCAATGCCTAACTAACACCAGTGGCGTAGTTTATTATGGCCCATCCAATGTGACTATGTGAGTTTACCTAACTTGAGGGGAATGTGCCCGTGTATCCAGACAAAAGGCTACTCAGTCTAAGGGAGTTTTAGTATCAATGCATGATGAGGTTGGCAGTAATATTGTAAAAAATCAACTTTACCTCCTGGGTCAGTCCTAATGACCCTGATTTTAATCCATCAGGCCCTCATTTCCATGCTTGTTTGAAACAATACTGATTAGAAAGGAAAAAAAAAATGTACTGGGTGAGCTTATAGAGATCAACTTGATCCCCATTTGACAACTCTAGTTTGGGGAGGCCAGATGTATGCTGCTTTATCCCAACAGGTGGAGAGACTGTTTCCATGATTTGAACTAATGACCATCACAGGTCAAAAGACAGTAACTTTACTATTGCACCAAGATTCACCTTATAAGATTATAGATTTCCATATGGACACAATTTACAATTTCAAAGATGACTACTTTAAAAACTCTGACATCCACACAACCATAATAATACATGCAAGTTATGGGTAGCCTATCTAACAGAACAAATACGTGTTGTGAGACTGAATAAATAAATGAAATCTTAAATGAGGTAAAATGAAAATATGATGACAAAGGTGGATGACCACAAGCCAGTTCACCCTTGATATTTGATAAAAATTTGATTATTACGAAAATAATAGAAAAAAAGCTTCAAATAGGCAGTGGAATCTTGTAGGCAATCAAGTTCATAATGCAAACTGAAAATAAAGTCTATAGCTAGTTAGCTACTAAATTTAGTATGGGCTATATACAAGACAAACTTGATTTACTGAAATCAGGGAATTGGGAAGATACAGGAAAATGAAAAGCACATCAATAACAGGAACTATCATAGAACTTATGTTAAGACATCATCTAGAATGTCCATAGCATTCTGATAGTGATAACCAAACAGTCCAGACACCATAATGAATATCAGGAAAGAGAAATAATGATAAATCTCACGATAATATTGGCAGATATACCTCATCTGTAGAAAAGAAAGCTACAGCATCAGGATCCATTGAACCGGCAGGATGCAAGGATATAATAGCTCTGAAGACAGATGGGCATAACAATTCTATCACTGCAACCTTCTCGGCAGTAACGCTTCCCACTGATCCTAGCCTTAGCTTATTAGAAACATGATAGTTATGCTCCAGAGAGCTCTCATTTGTTGACAAGGTAAGTGTTGAAGCTCTTTTTAACCAATCCAATCGTTCAAAAGTTAAAATTTTGATATTTGGCATGTCCTTCTCCAAGGACTTCAGAACTTCAGGTAGTGTCCTTAGAAAACTAATTTCTTCCTTGGGATCCACTATAATTTCTTCAGATCCACAACGTTTCTTTGAAGCTGATTCACTAACTTCAAGTCCATCATCAAGATGGGGGAAAAATCGCCTCTTCTGATCAGTGAAGGCTTTGAGAGCTAACCTGATATCATTCAAAACCCTAAGTTAGCAGCTAAAGTAGCACTGATCCGAAGCATTGAGGATGAGAAGTAACCAAGATCATTACAAACCACAGTACCCACTAAAAACAAACTGTTTTCAAGCCTAGTACTAATCATTCTATGAGGCAGATATCTCGCAGGATTCATATCATGTATTACTCCTGTGGGCTATGTATAACAACTAATAGTAAAAGGTTTAAGATTAAGATATCCGCTTAAGTATGCACCAAAATCTCTGGTTTAAGAACACCATCCCCTTGTGTTTCCTATTTTCAACATAACACTTCCAAGTAAAAATACGGTTGAATTTGAATCCATTGTTTTCCATCCTATTCCCTCACCCAAATGAACTAAACATAAATTCAATACATACAAAACTGAAATAGAATGAATTTGAACGAAACAAACCGAGTCCTATCAACGGCAGAAGCACCAGCTTGTCCTGCAAGCTGTCGTTTCCACGCATAAGCAACCACAGCGCCATCTGGACAAACCAGCGGCATATGCAAGCCCCAAAAATCTTTCCTCGATCGAACCGATTCGCTCAGAACTCCAGACTCTTCCAGTTCCTTACCTAAGAAACCAAAACGACGCAAAACTGAACACAGAAACGACGCCGCATAGTCCAAACGAAAACCCTAATCCGAGGAAGAAAAGAAACGGAGTGGAACGGCATGCTTACCGAGGGATCGAAGGTCTTGAAGATACTGACGCATGCACGCATCTTCTTTGAGGAAGACTTGGAGAGGTTTGTTGCCTTGGTGAGGCTGCGCCGCGGCGACGAAGAGCGCTTCGAGGACGCGGTCGGCGCCGATTCGGATGTCAGCGATGATTCGTTCGGCCTGTCCGAGCTTGTCCATTGCTAGAGCCACCTGCTTCGGCGGTGCTTCAGACGCGGGGCCACCGGAGGAGGGAGGAGGAGTGGAGGTTGAGAACGGTGCCGCCGTGGCCTGCTGCTGCGTTTGTTGCATCTGCATTTGCATTTGGCATGCCCCCAAACAAAGTGGCTTTCTTCTCGGTTGGTACTTTCGTTTCGTACAATTCGGATTTGGGCTTTCCTTCACCGACAACGGCCTGTAAAACAGTAATCACCAATAATTCTTCTTGTATATCTTTTCAGGCTAAATTCTACTTTTAATTTATTGTCTTTTTTCAGTTTACTCCTTATTTTATTTTACTCTATTATATTTTTTAAGTGCTTCAATTTTTATAAATAATATTATGTTTAAATTAAAAAAAATTAAATTGATATTTTTATAATAATTTAAAATCCCCAAGAATTATTACTTTTTAGTTTTTAATAAGTATAATTAAACTTTTCACATTTTTAAACCCCGACATTGCTAGAAACATATTTTGTAAAATCACATCCAATAAAATCTTTGAACATTTCTCACCTTCACACCAAAATATAAACATGCAAACTCCACTAAAATAGTTGTGCACACATTATTTCTAACTTTTGTGAGGAATATAAAAAAATGTGAACTATTTAGATAATTGATCAATTTGCTATTGTTTTCCGATGAATATATTGTGTCCTTATAATTAAGAATAAAATTACTTAGCTTTTTTTTTATATTTTGTCAAAAAAAAATTATATATCTCTTTTGTATCTGTATAATATACTACTTGCTAATTATTCGAAAAATAGTATTATATAAGCATTCCTTTCACGCATTACATTAACTTATTTAATTGTTTAAAAATATTATACATAGAACTCTAAAATTGTTGTGAATATTTAAAAATAATAATTATATATAGTCTCAAGAAAAAAAATATAATTTGATTTATAATTAATGGATAGAAGTAGAAATGTAAAAAAAAAAAAACATATTGATTTTGGTTTAGATTTTTTTTTATTAGTGGTTTAGATTTTAATATTTGAAGAAGGATGATGGTCAAATTGGCTTCATTTTAGTTCAGCCCTCTAAAGTATAAAGATATAACCTTTTGGAAAATAACATATTATTAGGATATAGACTTGACTCATTTCTTATGTATATTTAAATTATTATCAATTCATTTATGATATATTTAATTCATTTCAACCACAAGTAACTAAAATTTCATTATCTTTATTAAAAAATATTGTATCATGTGGATATATACTAAATGTTGTTATAAATATCTTAAAACTACGAAATTATTTGAAACTTTAATATGTATTATTTTTTTGTAATTTGTTCTATAATTAATGGTTTGAAATTAGACAGTAAAAACAAAATTAAAAAGAAAACTTACCTTTGGGTTTAGTTTTCAAAATATAGAATCCATTTTGTGGATTGAATAAGGAAAGATAAAATAATTTTTCCTATCTTTTCTTAAGATTGTATTATTTTTTATTTTTTTATTTGTCTTTTCATCTTTTTTCTCAAACTTACCTCTCTTTGTACTAACACTTCTATTCTCATAGTTACACCTCTCAATTTTTGATGAGTTTTCTCTCTCCCTCTCTCTTCCCTCTTTCTCTCTCATTTCTAACTCTCTCTTTCTCTAGACATTTTTCTTTCTCATGTTTTTTTTTGTCTTTCTCACATTTTTCTTTCTCCATTGATGTGTTGACTATGCGAACACATCTGTCGTGCCCTTTTAGGACTCACTGAAGCCAAACTGCAACGCGAGGGTTTTGTGGCAATAGTGGCCCTTCGGAGAGGGTGTTGGAGATTTTGAGAGAACGTCGTGGGTATTGTGTGGGGAGTAAAGGTAATAGGAGAATGCAATGGAGAAAGGGCTTATTTGATGTTGAAGGGAGGGTAATGGCGATGAGGCAGGTCTTGGGATAGTTTTTGTTACCAACTTCTTGAACTTCAATAAAAGATATTCAAACAAACATAGATTTTATTGTTTGGACTATAATTCTATAGAACTTGTTAACAATTTTATTATTTGTAAAATAAATTTGAATATTTTTAATAAAAATTAATTTTTTATTTATGTGTACTTATTAAAAAGTAAAAAAAGTAAAGTAAATTTACTATAAAATTATATTTAAATGTGTAATAAGGGTAATTTTGTTGAAATTGCAAATAATTAAGGAAGAATTGAAAAAATGAACCTAATTGTTGAAATTGTAGGAAAGAAACTTACAAGTAAAATCATGAAAATAAGAACGCAATGAATTAACAAGAAAATTAATGAGTTTAATTGAACATAGTTATCTTAGCTTAATTCACATAACCAACAAGAGCATAAAGATAATTAAAATTGAATCAACCCTTAATATAGTAAGTTTTGTAAATTTGAATTTGCAATATCTTAAATTATCTTTTCTGATTTAATTTGATCTTTCTTATATTTTCTAAATGAGAAATCATAATTTTTTTATTTTAAATAATATTTCATCTTTGTTTTAGATTTTATTTATATTTAATTTGTTATCTTTATGAATCAATTTTTAAGATTTACCTCTAATTTGAATTGGTATTTTTAAAATAAGAAATTTTGATCTATTTCTATTTTAATTTTAACTTTTTTACTTAATTATAGTTAAATAACAATACAAATAGTCCTTGTGGAGAGAATAATATTTTATTATTACTTGACAACACTATAAATTTTGCAGTTTTCACATATTACCATGTGTTCAATTTTATTGGACTAGGTTCTAAATAGGCCGGATAACATTTCCCTCTTAATTAGTTTATTTTTATAATATTTGAGCTTGTCCTGACCCAAAACTTCAAAATGCTTATTTTTTTTATAATTTTCCAATTTTTAGTTTATAATGAAATAGAAACTATTTTCAAACATTTATTTGCTATATTGTTTACATCTAGTATGAACCACCCTCATTTTTTTTTATACTTTTAATAACATGAACCTTATGGGACTAGGACAACCATCCTCACATATGATTTATAGTGAATAACTTTTTCTCATTATTATATTTATTTATAGTAGACTTAATATTCTTTTTAACTGACCTGTTTAAAACTGGGAGAAAATGTAAGGTTAGGTCATAAAGAAAGTTTGATTGAGAAACATTTGAATTAAATTAAACTAAAAAAATTCAACTATTTTAAACAAAAATTGAACTAAATTGTTCTTCAATTTAGTTTTTAAAAATCCGACCACTACTAAACTAAACTAGTTAACTGAACTAAACTCTAATTTATAAAATTTTAAAATATCTTTATTGAAAACAATTCGAATATATAAGAGCAATACGGACAATTTAGAGCAGTTCAGTTCATTTCAATTCAGTTGAATTGTTTTGTAGTTTAATTAGTTTAGTTCCCTGAAACGTTTATACTGCCTAGTTCTTGTAAAGTATTTTTACCGTTCTACTTGGTTCTATAGCAGTTTAATTCAATAATTTTACCGACCCCTGAATGAAAGCCTTTAATAGGTAAATCTCAACTTTAGGCCTTATTCTTTTTTAAAACAACCAGACCTATTTACACAAAATCTAATGTTGTTTGCTATATATATATATATAATATGATTAAGAATGTTTATACATTTATATGAAAGTAAGAGGAACAAATCTCAATCATTAAAATGAATTGTTGAATTAAATTGTACACGTCTAGTTATTCTCTCTCTTAACATTTATTATTTGTTACTCTTCTTTTTCTCTCTCATTTCTGGATGATCGAGATTTTTTGAATATTTTTCTCTCTTCTCTCTTAAGACTGAGATTTTACGAAATATGTCTCCCCATATACACACATATATATATATATATATATATATATATAAAGATTAAATAAAAATTGTAAATGTTTTAAAATATATTTTTTTTAATTTATGGATATCAAAATAAATAAATGGGAATTAAAAGAGACTGATAGTAGGAATAAGATTATAGTATCAATTATTTAAGGAATATGGTGGTGGATCATCGGTGTGGAAGCCCAAAATTAGCTTCTGAAAGTTTTGTACTCCAAAATTAGTTGTAGACTAAACCTATTTTTGTAGTGGTGTGGAAATGAAAAGGTCTAGAATTCATTTCTATTTATCTATGGAGGTTAACTTCTACTATATTGCCCACAAATGAGCTGAGATATATGGTAGATAATCATATTTGTCCATTATGAGGTTTGAAGCCTAAATTCATGATCATGTTCTTTGAGATTGTACTCACTCTGACAAGGTTTGGTGGCATTTTAAAGCCATGAATAGACAAAACTTTTTCTAGCAACAGGATTTTGCTTTGTGGTTTTTCACAAATTTGAAGGAAGGTAAGGAATGAAGTCAAATATTTAGGATCATTCTAGACTGACTATGTGTAAACATAACCAATATGTGTTTCAAGGTAATTACACATCAGAGGCCCAGGTGATTTAATCAGCTCGAGCTATGATCACAGAGATAAAGGGTATCCACCATATGGTTTCAACTATGAAGGAAAAGGGAGCACAATAATATGTTGATGTTGGGCAATAGGTTGTCTGGGTTTTTGTTGGAAGGGTAGTGTGTGACTATATTGAAAAGTTTTTGTTGGATTTCTCTCATTCGATTCGCTACTACCGCCATGTTGATAAGGCTAATTTGATGGTCATGGTCCATTCAATGTCAGTGTCATATGAATATGACTTTCATAGTTTGATTTTCGAGTTAGATTCCCTTAACAGTATCAGGTTAGGCGAGGAAGGATGTGTCATTGATCATGAGTACTACTCTATAGTAAACAACATATACAAAAATAGTAGAAAATCAATCAAATGTACATTTTACTATGTGCCTCATGATGAAAATTTGTTAGTTGATGGTTTTGCAAAGATTGTTTTGAATACAAATGAGGAGAATGCTATCTTTAAATATATTCCAGATGAATTGTATGATTTTTATCAAAATGACTTGTGTTACATAATGCATTTTGAGTATGGTAATTGAGAGGTGAGTGGATGTTTTTTGTATTTCCCTTTCACAAAAAAAAAATAAATTATTTAAGAAATATAATGATATCTATTTTATGACATTCATCGTCTTAGCATATATTTTTTATTTAAATATTGTTTAAAAAATATTATAAAAGAACTATTCTATTTGCTATAATATATGTTTAATTAAAATAAAAAAAAGTTTAAATATTTTATATGGTTAAATTTGATTTTAGTGTGAAGTAAATATTTTTTTTATATTATCCAAATAAATGTTTAAATAAATGTATTATTATTGATTATTTATTGATATTGATTATCGATTAGTATTAATTTTTATATTATTTTTCAATATTATCTTTAAAGATTCTCAATATTTTATTTTTAGAAAAAATAATCTGTAAATATATATTGTAAAATAATTTTATACAATTATCTAATTAGAAATCATTATATATTATAATTTTGTTTCACCAAATGCTTATCTTTATTCTCTTTGAATTTGTATTGGATTCAAAATTATTTTTAAGATTAGTATTAATATTTTATTTTTGTCTTCTTTAATTTTAATTAGTTAATTAATGGGTTAATATATATTGTTTTAAGAAAATAATTAATACGATGTTTTTTTTGAGAAAAATTAATACGATGTTAGAAAACTTAAAAAGAATATTAAATATTTCCATGAATAGATTATAAAGAGGACAGTTTCCTCAAAGTTCCGATTATCCTAATACCCATGAACGCGTTTGTATTTCCCAAACTATCCCCAAATTAAAACCCCGCTTCCACATTTTTCTTTTCCTCCTTTAATATATATATATATATATATATATATATATATATAAACGCTTACAAAAACCCTCTAATCCCCTCACCGACTTATACGAATTGGAAGCCACATGGATGACGGCGGAGGTGTGCTCTTCTCCGTCGTCTATTTCGACGGCCAGGTGGAGGCCACCGTGGGCGAGGTCACAGTGGATTCCTCTTTGAGTTTCAACAAGTTCCTCTCCTTACTCAGCCAGAAGATCGGGATATCCCCGCACAAGTTTTCCGTCTATCTCGCCACCCTCGGCACCAACCGGAGAATCCCAATCACTGGAAAAGTGAACTTCGGCGCCGTTGCGCGGGACAGCGAGGCCGCCACCTCGTTCTTCCTGGTCGAGCCAACGAAGCGTCCCCGTAGTAGGAGAAACAAGTCGCGCAAGAAGGCCAATTCTGGAAACGAAAGTAACGCGGCGCAAGAGAACGTGGTGCTCCTTCGGCGAAACGACGGCGTAGCGGGCCAAGTTATGGGCCGGGTCGAGTACGAAAAGTGGGTTAGGGATTTACAAATGGAAAGGGAGCGGTATTTGGTGAGTATGGGAATTAGAATGCTCTGCCAGGAGTGTTTGACCGGGGCTGACGGCGGTTTCCATCGGTGTGTTTATGACGCCGTTACTCAGGGTTTTCGCTCACCGGCTGGACCCATTGCCCGACCCGTCAAGGGATCTGGGTAATCACGCCCTTACAAATTTTTTTTTTAATTTGGTGATGTGGCTTTGTGCATATTAGCGTGGAAGACAGGTTGGCTTCTTTTTTTTAAAAATTTATTTATCAAGGAAACTGAATGGTTTAGGCGCAGTCTAATTATTAGGGAACTAAAGGACACGTGCACATTGATACTGGAATCGGCCAACCCGTGGAGAAGGTGGCTCTTGATTTCGTGATTAGGACACTGGGAATCGGAAATAATTTTGTGGAACACTATTAATAATATTTGGTTGTTATGGTTTTTTGGAAGGGTTGTAATAATAGGGCTCCTGCATTGTAATAATGCTACAGTGGCAATAGGGCTGCTGCGATCCGCTTGGTGTAAGATGACCACTGTAGTTTGCAACCTCAATTTGAGGGAAAGGATTACCAATTGGCTTTAATATGATTGACAACTTACAACTGTTTGAGCTATTCAATTATGCTTTCTCTATTTTCAATTCCTACTTTGCGGTCTATCTTCTTCAGATTTCATATTATTTATCTATCTATTAAATGCCATAAAATTCAAATACTGTTGATTACAAATTAAAGCACTATATTTTTTTAGTGAAAGGTAGGTGTGTTTAATATATTAAAAATATAAATGATATTTAATGTTTATTTTTAATAATTAAAATATTTAATAATTATACTTTATGTATATTATATATCAAGCTATGGCACTTAATGAAATATTATATTCATTAGTAGCATTAGAAAATGTTCAATAGTACGAACCTATTCTTGTTAAGAACCACAAAAATAAACAAGCATCATATAATACATGCCAATTTGTCCCTCTGTTGCTGGATTTGTTTAATTTAATTTTTATCCAATAACATTCAGTCACGTGATTTTGAACCAATTTTCAATTTTGCATCTTACCAAGGTACTATGGTAGTATTGTCCTTGTATATAGGCACATATTGATGTATCCAATACTAGCAAAAAAAAAAAAAAGTGTGGATGTCACTATATTTGTTGTTGGCATTTGTTTAAAGAGAAATATTAGTATATAATTTTTAACCCACTTCATTATTAGTTGAATCTGGTTAAAAATGACAAAATTGTGAGTCTTTTTTCTTTTTTTTTATCTAATGCATTTTATTCATAAGTTTAAGATTCACATCTATAAAAGTATTAGAAAGTAGTATATTTTTAGCGCTTATCGATCTTTATCTAAATAATAATATTATAGTTTTACTTGGTATAAGACATATGTAAAATAGTGCTACTTTTTCTATGAAGAACATAGCAGTACTTTTAAATAATTAAATTGTCCATTTCTTGGATGATTGAAATTTAAGAAACTAAAATTGCACCATTAAAAAAAGTAATTTTTCTTAAAAATATAAAAAAGTAATGTTATAAAAACTAGTTCGAATGAAAAAAATGGTTAGATTAGAAATCAGTAAATGAAAATAAATGCAAAAGCATGTTATTACGGACCAAATCATCCGAACCATGTCATCTGAAAAGTAGCTTTCCAAATTTCTTTTGTTACGGACAACATTATCCGCATACAATTATTTTTTCTATGGACAACATCATCCGTAAATTTAGGGTTTAACAAATTGCTCTTACAACTTTTGCATGCAATACCACACTAACTGTAATAGCAATACAACACCAATATGTAATACATTAGAATAAGAAATAAACGGACTATGTTGTCCGTAGTGCATTAAGACAGCAAAGAAACAAACTATGTTGTCTGCAGGCAAGTTTTTTTTTAAGTTTAAGTAAATAAACAATATTTTTAGTATTTAATTTTTTTTTAACATGATTAGTGGAAAAAGAAAAGAGGTAGGTAACAAAAGAAACGTTCCCAGAAATATAATAAATTAGTTAGTTAGGTTCAATAGTATAAATAAAAAATAATTTTATGATACTTATTCTAGTTTTTTTTTTCTTGTTTTAGAGATTTTATTTTACAAAATTAATTTAATATTTTTAAAATGAAATATTAAAAAATTTTAAATAAGTCTTTTAAAACATATATTTCGCTAAACACAAAAATACCCAATAACTATTAAGTAATTGTATTAAACTTCCAAATAATTAGAAGAATTAAATTAAAGATGGAGAAGGTTTAAGAAAATCTTTAAGCCACCTAAACATTGAGAACAAAAATTTAACCACCTAACCGCTGATGCTTTTGAGAAGAAATGTGAATAGAAGAAAAGTGTCATATACACCGAAAACAAATCACAAGATGCAACAAAAAATCAGTTGCGAAATGCTTACAAGCCCCAGCAAGCGCGCACCAAAATTATCCTCTTCTGGCTATACACTAGTTGTAACATTGTCAACACATTAACTGATTCAGAGTTAGCCTCATGTCATCGTCTTGGCTTTCCACAAACCTTGATATGTATATTTAATGGTGACACATGTAAGTCCCATCATCATCATCCATCTCCCAATTTAAATAATTTTCAGTAAAATAAAAATCTAATTCATAATGTCATTTTCAACGACACCTCAAATTGAATCAAGATCAATCGAGTTCTCGGCCCTGGCGGCAGACATTGAGGAAAACCAAATGGTGGTGAATGTTGGTGACATAGTGGTAGAGGCAGGAGAAGAACGTTTCGATTGGGAGGGCTTTGTGATACTGCTACGCTTGACCTTGTTTGGAATGTTGCTGGTTGGGCTTGCTCTTCGCCAGAGGGAGTTATCATACCAACCAACGTTGGATCCTGTCCCACCCAAGTTGTTCCTGGACTCGTTCCACGTGGGTCATCTTAAAGTCTTGGAGGGCGAGGTTTCATCGATGTGGGTCCTGAACCTGACCATCTCCAACGTCATGAACTGCTCCAACGTGAACATTGTAAAGCTGGAAGCCAAAATCAGTTACGAGGAAAAGGAGAACCAAACTCTGGCTGTGATCACTCCCATTATGCCCCAATACACGTTGCAAAGGGAAGTGTTGTTGTTGGAGGCGGAAGAGACGAAGAGGGTGCATTTGAAGTTGAGTACCACCGGGTGGGAGGAGAGCCAGCCTATTGTAGACGACACTGTGGTTCAAGCCATTGCCCAAGATGTGCAACGAGGAGCTACAAGCTTTAGTTTACACATTCTGGTTACGGGGGAGGTTGTCTTGCCTCATGGTTGGGTTCAAACTTTTACTATGTATCCTAAATGCACTAATTTAGATGTCAAGTTTGTAGCCGGAGATCACCAGGGTGAGCCTGCCCACTTGATCCATCCCAATCCTAGAGAGTGCCTAGGTCTTGTTCAATGGGGACCTGTCAAAGACACATAGATATATACACGTATTGCCATACTGTTTAATTAATTCCAACACATTTCTTTTTGCACACTTACTCTCTTTTTTTAGTCCTTAACCCACCATCCGATTCTAAAATATGCATTTCTTTACCAAGAGACTGCCAATTTTTCATAATAATTTAACTATACTTACCTTTCATTTTTTTAATTGTTTTACTTCAAGTTATCTCCTGTCTGTTTATATTTATGTTTGCCTATTTAATTCTCTAGTATTATTTAATTTGATTTAATTTATCTTGTTAAGATCCTTTTGGGCTAACAAGGCCTAAATTTTATTATATATACATCCCTATAACTCCCAATAGATTGACTCTGTAAGGTTTCATGTTATTAATATTGATTGAAATTAAGGCGATGTTTCTTGTTTCTAACTTAATAATAACCAGCGATAATCATGAGGAAAGTTTACTTAAATCAATGTCGATGGTATAACAAGAGTATGTTCATCAAGGAATTATTACTAGTTAGACTCAATTCAAATTTATGGTACGGACAAGCTCTACAATCCTAAGTCAAGAAGTTGAAGGAGATTATTCAACTTATAATATCTACTTTATTGAGAGGTGGTTTTATTCTTTTAGATGATTCTGAATAATATAATTTTTTATAGTCATTCTTATGGGGCATTCTTTACCAAGATTCGGTCAGTTTGGTTGATATGAAAATGTGAAGAAAGAAAGTGAAAAAAGGGATTAAAAAAAAAGTGTATGAATTAGATTATTGGGTTGAAAATGTTTTGAAAGAAAGTTTAAAAAATGGTGGGATCTAATAAATAACTAAGTGTGTCATTAGCAAATGTTTGTGACATTTGTTAAATGCACAATCTTGTTATTTTAGCTAGAGTGTATTAATAAGTTAGAATTAAAAGAAGATTTTAAAACAACCAATAATATTGTTTGTTAATGTATTTTAATTAAAATCTAAAGTGTACGTTAAAAAAATTTATATATCTTAAAATTATAAAAATATCTTAATTTTTTTAAATATTTTTTCTATTTTTATTCGGTAAAAAGTAAGAATAATATTATTGTAATAGAAATAAAAAATTATTTTAAGTGAGTTTGTTAAGAAAAATAGAAATGGTTATATGTATTAAAAATAGCATAACCTATTTCAGTTTTCTGACTCTTATTTAAATAGAGAACGTGAAGATAATTCCTTAATTAGAGTAATCACACCTCTAATAAAAATTATTAAACCTAATACTTTTTTTTACGAGAAGTTTTATAAATATATAATGTAAATGTATATTTGTTCCTCGTTTTCACTTAATAACTAATGATGCTAACTTTCCTCAAATCTTAAAAGATACTAGATACCCAGAGGAAAGTTAAGATATATACGAGAAACAACAAATATTTAGAAAATGTACAAGACTATTCCCGTCATTCTTTCTTTAACAAAAAAAAAAAAACTAATTTTATCTCCGTGTCCACATTTATTAAAGTTAAAATTAGTCTAGCAGGCAGGCAAAAGCATTCTCTTTCTTTTGAAGATTTAAAAATATGGTAGAATTATAATTTGTGTAATGTAATTTAGGAAGGGAAACAATGTGTGAAGGCATTTGAGAAGGAGAGAATGGAACACATTAGGTGTAGGAAATACACGGCAACGAATTTAGTGTTTGTTTGCGCGTTTTTAACAACCCGAAATGACATATATAATCCTCTGACCTTTGTCTTGTGTCCCCACCCATTCCATCCTCTCCCACATGGCCTCCTCAATAACAAGAAGTAATATTCAACAACCCCAAAATGAGCGAGGCCATGTTTACAGGTTTTCCCGTCTGTCCCAAAATGATGGTGATCATGAAGAACGACCCCTCTCTGTTTCCGTGGAAGAATCCACGGGCTCAAGGTCCAATGCCAACTCCAACTCCAACTCCAACGTATTCGAGTATTATTACACCGAAGAAATATTCGGCATTAGCCCTCGTACCTGCGAAATGATTCAAGATCTCCTTGGCCTCATGTTGTTGTTGATGCTAATATTATTACCCTTATACAAGCGTTTGTGGTCGCCAAAAGAAGATCCTATTCCCCCAGTTTTCCTTCTTAATTCAATGTATCTTTCCAACTTCACCACAGAATCTGGAGGACTTTCTGCCATGTGGGATGCCAAGTTTACGGTCACAAACATCAATGTGTCCTGCATATACTTCCGAACCATTGATTTCACCATATTTTATAAACATAACCCAGAAGATGCTCTTTCTGTGGCCTCTTCATACCCCTTTTACTTGGACAAAGGGGATTACGTGAAATTGCATTTGAAGTTCACAGCTGGATCGGGGACGGGGTGGGAGAATAATCAACCCTTTGTGGAGAACAGGTTGGTGGAGGAGATGGGTAAAGATAAAGCAAAAGATGGGTCTCTCAGTTTTGGAATGCAGATGAAGGTGCAGGCGATATACTATGGGGAAACCTGGGTCTCCAATGTGGTCATGAACCCTCATTGTGAAGACTTGACGGTTCAGTTTCTGCCTGATAAGGACTCTGGAAGGTTGGCTAACCCTAATGCCAACTTCTCTGTTCCTTTACAATGGAAGCCATTCTCTTTCTTTTGAATTAATTCCATGCCTTCTTATTATTCAGATTTATGCTAAGGGGAGCTAGCTATTAGCTAGGTTTCTATGTAGGTTGTCTCAGACTTTTGAGCTTGTATAAGTTGAGGGCAAATACCGACTGTGTTTTTCAGACATTGGTTAAACATTTTAAAATAAATGGAAACTCTCATACTGGTCCTAAATTAAGTACTTCAAATGTCCATGCAATTGAGGGGAAAGCAGCTCATAGCTGTTGATGATGATGTCAGTGATTCCTTTTAATTAAATGATCATCTGTGGGAAGTTTAATTACCTCTTTTACTAAATGATAAATTAGACATGCAAATGGACTGCACTTATATTTTTATAAACTGTTCAACTTAATCTAGCTAATTATTTTTTTATTGATGGTTAGATTGAATTAGGATTTTAAATTTGATAACGGGTTCATGAATTTTAAATTTGTTGAACCCAATTCAACTTATTGATTTATTTCGGAGGTGGATAACATTAGACATTTTCCTCAGCCAATATTCGGGGCTTTTTTATACATAGTTTTGATTTACCAAGGAATTTTTCATTTGGCATTTTTTTTTAGTGATGCCAACTAAGTAACCACAACCAGCAAAAATGTTATATGTGCTATCTCAATTATATCAACAAATTATGTTTTTTGTTTATCCTGCACATACATATAAATATAAGTGTCTATGTATATATAAAAGAAAAATTTAGGCGAGAAAAAATGTTACAGTGAGGGAGAGGTGGTCGGGGAGCTTGTCAACAAGGCAGGGGGAGATTCTGACATAGAAGAGGCAAATTTCGAAGCATAGTGTGTGTTAAACTTTTGAAGGAGAGGTCTTTGTGTGAAAAAACCATGTAAACTTGTTTAATTAACAACTCAATTTGAACCGTTTATTGAAATCTTACGATTATTATTATGTTTCTCATTTTTCACCGTAACCCTTTTTCTCACCTAAGTTGTCGTTTTTCTCTCTCTCTATATATACATAGGATCTATTTATATTACTTTTGTTCCAGATCGGAAAAAAATTCCCTTCATAATTGTTTTTTAGCCTTTTATATTGTATTTGAATAACTACTACTTTCTGGAGACCTCCACTTTGCGGGTGGTTGGTTACCACTAAGTCGGTTATAGGAGTCGTGTGTTGAGTGTTAGGATGATTTCATGGCAAGTTCACGAATCGTATTAGTAGTAAAAGATGAGTATTGAGTATCATATCCACAGAGATTGATATTGTATTAGAAAAATTTTACAAAATTAACTAACTAAGCAGTTTATGAACATAAAGCAATAAAAACATGAACTTTAAGTGAGATTTTGATGGTGAACAAGGTAATCAACTAAATCTTAACGTAAAAATCTATTTTTTTTTTGTGATTTTATATAAAAAGAAAGTTGAAACAACAAATATTTTTCAATAACATGGGTATTGCTGGGGTTAGATTTCACCAAATGTCACTCCCTTCTCAACTTTAAAGCACAATATGTATTTTCGTACAAATCAATGTTAAAATTAGTCATCTAATACTTTATTAGCCCTAAGCCATTATGTGAAAAGAACCTTAGTTCCTTCATTAAGTTTTGATACCTCACCAACTTAATAAAGGAACTAGCTTTATGTCTTGTGACTTCAAGATAATCAATGAACTATGTTCTATTCCTAGCAACAAAACCCAATGAATATTTTACTTCAAATCAAGACAATGAAAGTGTTTCCTAACTATGATAATGTCAAAATAACAAGTTTATGGTTGATCACTCCATAACAAGCATTACACATAGAAGCAAATACTAACATTGAAGATAACTAAAAAGTACATACATATCATATCAAAAGATACATGAGATTTTGAGTTTGGTTACATCTAACCCCAACAATGGAGAAAACTAGCTACTCATGGCCATGAGTAGCACCAAAATACATGAAGAAATGGAAGAACAAACAAAAGATAAAGAAAGGAATGAGCGTTTGTGCAATAGAACAACAATAGGTCATCCAAAAATATCTCCACTACCTCGTAAATGGTCATTTTCTCCTTTATAGGTGAGAAAATATTTCAGTTTAAGTGACGTCTGGCTTAGCCACTTTTAGGTGGCTTCAAGCAAAAATAGACTGGTTTGCTCTCTGTTTGATTTTGCTCAGCCACTCTAGGATGACTTGAAGCCAAAAGTTTCAAAAGGCTCTTGACAACTTGATTTTTCTTCCAATTCACTAGTAAACTTCAATCATGATTTCTACACCAAAAAGTGCACAAAATGAGCAGATGTAACCTAAAAACTAATTTAACTAATTGAAATTTAAACTAATTACAAATTAGAATTAAAATTAAGGAAACCATCACTTATAAACTTAAAAAAGTAAGATAATTTCCTAATAAATGATACAAAAATTAAGTACTTTAGGCAATTATCATTGAGGTTATTTCACCCCAAATTTGGTCCACTAGCCCTTCAGCCTCAAAGTTTGAAAGAGTGAAGAGGCTGGAAAAGATGTATGATTTCAGAGCTTTTAGGTAGGTGAGGTTGGTCTGTGGAAATTTTCCTAGCCCCTAAGCATAATAACCAAGGTTGCTCGTGTCCTGAGCCTGGGGAACCATGGTAGGTCACTTCAGTTGGCAACTATCGTTTCAGTTGGCAAATTAATGTCCTATCTGTTTGAAGAGGTTTGATTTGTCAGTGTACCCTAAGACCTACTGTCCATGTGGCACATTTTGGTTGGAGTGTCAAAAAACCTTTATAATGATAGGTCATGTTACTCGAGGCATCGTCTTTTGGTGTTATCGTTTTGCGTTCCGTCCTTTCATGTTTGCGTCTCACTGTGGTGCTTGGGATGCTATAAAAAAGGGTAATGGTGAAGTTTTGTCCTTCATGTTCTCTTTCTCACTTCCGTCTTATTCAGTGCCACATTTCCTGTGTCATCTTCTTTCCAATGGTTTACCGTGAGGTGTTTTTTGGTTCCTTCTGCGATCATCCTCAGGTATGCAACAGTTCCAATTTTTGTAAGGTTGTTTTCATTATACTACTATATATATGTGTGTGTGTGGGGGGGGGGGGGGGAGAGGTTTACTCCTTTTTTAATGAGAAGTCTTGAAATTATCGTGCTCCAATGTGCTTGTATTCAATGTTTGTAGATTTGCTGTGTTCGCATTAATAATCAGATTAATTGACAATTTGGCGGTCGTAGTGACTTTGTAGAGGTCAACATTTGTGACGAGATCGCTTCGGAGAGATCTATGTCTCCCTATACTAGATTTTATGTAGGCCTTTTGATACTTGATAGGTCTATAAGTGTAAATTATGTTTACCTTAGAACCTATAATGGACCGGTGAGTACCATGCGAGAAAGAGGTACCGAGGTCTCATTTCTTGATTTTTGCCCTGATACTATGCACACAATTTTGAACTATACTACTCACATAAAATAAAGAAAAATTTATCAATAGAGAAACAAAGATAGGAGATCAGAAAGATCAATAACAACAATGACATGTATAGACATTACTATAGGTGCCGAGATCCCAACTATGTTGACACTTGGGACCCATCTATCATCTACAACACATCTATTTTCATTGATTTAAATACAACAACACATAAGTGGCCATTGATCATAACTAACATGATCTTAGGCTAAAATACAATCAAGTTCCTAAAAGCAGCAACGTCTTATGTTCAGTCCCCCCTACCCGATTTCGAGTTAATCAAAATCTGTGGGGGGTTTGTTATCTTAAAAACTGTCCGTCGGGGGGGAGGGGGTGTTTTAGTAGTCCAAATCTTGAGTTTTCTAGATAAATCAAACATTAAGAAAGAAAACAGCAATACATCCCAACAAGTAAAGATGCATGAAGTACTATGGGAAAATTAGTTGTAGTAGAATCTAGGCTGGTTGTGTTCCAAGTCTTTGGGACTTGTTTACCATCCAAGGTTTGTATTCGGTAAACTCCCTTTCTGACAACTTCCTTAACGTGGAAAGATCCAATGCAACTCGGGATAAATTGTTGTGGATTTGGGTTAGCTAAGCCTTGTTTAAAACAAGGTCGTTGGGGAAAATGTCAAGGACAAACCTTTGTCTTATGACGTATTTTATGCAACTTGCTTCAATTGAGCAAGTTCTTTGATTTCATCGATTGTGTCCAGGTCGGTTAGGCGCTGATCAATGTTACCCTATTCAAAGAATTCTAGGACTCTTGGGCTCGACTTGAAGATTTCAATCAAGATCATGACATCTGAGCGTACACCAGGATAGACAATGGTGTGCATGTTAATTGTTGATCATTGAAAAACTATGAAAAAATCAATGTAAAATATTTTTCTCTTTTAATACAAGAACTTTTGTTTTAATTTGATACCATCATATGTGACCCTTCTCACTAGAAAACTGAATTCAATAGAATTTATTCTTTTGTAAACATAAAAACTTCCAAATATGATGAAAGTTGTTCCTAGACCTGACCTAATTTTGTAACTTTTGTTTATAACCTTTTAACTTAGCCTTATTTTAGTTAGTAGATAAGGTTTGAACTGGAAGGAATTACCTTTTGTGAATCTCATTGGTGGTATTCTATAACATGTATTTGTGTTAACCTTTTTTATGTGACTTTGGACTATTACTATGTACGTGTAATCTTTGCTGAATACTTTTCTTATACTCTGTTGTTGGTCAGGGCCTCATTTGCAGGAGATCTCCAAACAATATCTCTGTCTTTTATGCTTTAGGAGGAATATGTGGGAGTTTGTCAGGAGGATATGCATTATCCAATTTACGGTTAGAAGCTACTTTTCTTCTATTTTCTGTACTACCATGCTAACAGTTATTATGTTTTTTGTGGAGGAGAACTCTGTAAATAACAATGTTTCTACAGAGGATTCAATTGTAAGGGACTCACAATAACACAAGAAGAAGAAAGAAGGCCAAAAAGAATGCAAAAGATAGAGTAGTAAATAGCAGTAAATAAAAGATTTTTAGGATAGAAGACTCCCTGATATTAAAGTGGTTCCAGTCTTTGAAAGACGCAATTTTCAGTTTGTGATGCGCATTTAGATAGCCAATGATTTGGAGGTAACTAGAAAATCAGCATGTATATAGCATATAGAATATATACATTTAATTACTATAAGCATATGGGATATAATATAGTTACTACTAATTTAGTATAATTGTCTCCATATATATATATATATATATATATATATATATAGTTATTGTGTTCGCATGCTGAATCTAGTTAAAAACATGATTTTACATTTAATAGTTTTAAAATCATATGCCAATTTAATAATTAATGTGATTTTCCTTCTTCTCATTTTGAGTGATATATACCAGAATTACTGAAATTTCTAGATTTTGATAGTGATAATGCAGAAGGAGAATATATTGTTGGGAGGAGAAATCTCATAAGGAATATAATTAGGCATTAAATATATTTTTTTAATTTTGTACTAAGTTACTACATTAGTTGTTTAGAAGAGTATATTATTAGTGACAATCAAGTTTCTCAATCATTAATAAGTGTCAATTTATATTCATCTCATCTCCTCTGTTTATGAAATCTTATGAAAACTAAAATGATTAAAAAGTTATTATAGTTGTTGTTTTTAGAATGCAACTTAATTGAAATGACATTGCATTTAATAATCTTTTATCTCTCTAAAATGATAATTTTTTAATTTAATATTTTTCTATTTATTGTAGATATTTTGTTATACTAAAGAATTGAGTATAGAGATGATTGAAGGAATTTATACCTTAAAGATTGGATATTTGGTTGAAATTAGAAAGTCTTTAAACTTACTTAAAAATAGAATAGTTTGTAGAACATGCGCTTTAATTTTGTTTATAATTATTTAATTTTAGTGTTTTAGTTTTAGAGTATTTTTGTTTGAATAAATAAATGTATATTAAGCAAGATTACAATTTTATATATAAAGTATTTTTTGTTTACTAATTATTCTATTAAAGTTATTTATTGATTTATATCGAATTTATTTGAGGTTGAATAATGTGATTGATAGGTATATAATTATAATTTATAAGTTTTGTGAGATATGTTACGTAAATGAAGAAAATATTAAAAAAACCACAACATCCAGAATGATATGAAGTGTTTTAAATAAAAAAAAAGCTTTAGGAAGATTTTATTTGAAAAAAGTTATTTGAATTAAAAAAAGCTTTAGAAAAGCCTTTTTTAAGACGGTTATTAAAAAAACGTTTTAACATGATTTTTTTTAAACGGTTAAAAGATCGTTTTAAAAAGTCAGACTTTTGAAAATAGGAGCTCTTAAAACAATTGTAATACCGTTTTAAAAAGACAAAAATAATCATTTTAAAAATCCTTTTTTATAATAGTATATAAGTTAGAGATAATTGGGTATTTCGATTCTGATTTTGTTGGATGTCAAGATGGTTACAGATCCATTTATATATATATATATACACACTTATTGGAGGAACTATTTAATAGAAAAGTGTTAAACATACATTCCTAGCTTTTTCCGTTATGACCACATGTTATGAGACATCAAATCAAGAACTATGACTAAGAAATTTTATCACTAGGCTGCAAATTTTGGATGTATTGAAAGACCAATAAAGTTATTTTGTGATAATAAATCTGCAATATTATTTTCTAACAACAATAAAAGTTCATCGAAATCTAAGCATATAGACATTATGTTTCTTGTTGTTAAAGAAAGAGTTTAGAGTGATCAAGCATTCATAGAACATATAGGTATAGACCCCATGATTATAGATATGCTTACTAAGGGTTTACAAGGTCTTTTATGAACATGCTGTTCATAAGGGTGTTGTGTCATAAGATGATGTATTTTTTTAGTGCAAATTTGTATTTGATGCTTTATAATTAAAGATACACTTAATGAGTATTTTCTGCAGAATAGTTCTCTTTTGGGTTGAAGTTTTCACTTTGAATTCATTTGTTATGATCTCAATAAGGAATAAGTTAGATAAATTAGAAATAGACATGCTTAGATCACATTGCATGTAATTTTTTATGCTACACATTCATACTTGATCTATGTTGTTGGTTATATTGATATAAATCACCATTCACTACAAAAAATTATGCATTTTACAAAGAGTTTTAATCGGGATTATAAGAAATATGGCTAATGTATGTAGCAGAGGTTTCTCAAACCTACGTTACTTACCAACGGTTTTTATTTCAACCATAGAAAAAACCAATTGTTTTTAAAAAATTAACCATTTAATTCCCTCATTTTTTATTTCTCCTTTATGTTTTTTGTTTGCTCCTTATATCTTTGTTTCCCACTTACTTTCGTAAACCCTTACTTTTTCTCTTCAAGTGAACATTTGCCCTTCTTCCTCTATTCTTTCATCAAGTGAACCTTAATCCTTATGTCTTTGTGTAATATCTTTCATTTTTTTTTCTAAAATTGACCATAAATCAGTTTTAATTTCATCTTACTAACAATGTGCCTATCATGTATTTGGCAAAATGCCCTTAAAAAAAGTAGTATTTTGAGCATAAGCTTCTTCTTTTGATTCTTATTTTAGTTATTAACTTTAAGTTATTATCATCCTATTAAAATTTGGTTAAAATTCTAACCCAAATAAGATTTCCTACACTCTAATGCACCTTAAATCTCTTGTAAGGTTTGTAGCTAGTTTTAGAGTGTAATCACTCACATTTTAGTATTCATATCATGGGCTATAGTTAGAGCAGTTCCTTAAAGCAACTAAAGTTGAAGAGAAGGTATCAACTATAGTGTTCATAGGTTAGAGTTTCAGTTTATAGGCAACAATGCAACATGAAAATCCACAAGAAAACATATAAACTTACTTAGTGATGATTATGGTCCAGTCTTTTAAATCTAGTTAAAAGACCCTGAATAAGAAGTTTTGTTTAAAGCACTAAATTTCTGCCAAAGCTATCAAGTTTGTGTTATTCTTTAATTATGGCTCCTGGAATTTATTGAGGTATTGATATGAATTTTCTCTTGGATTAATGGGATTGATAACTATTAAATCACAGTACTGAATTATAATAAACATGTTACTAAGACATGTGTAAACAACAAGAATTATGGATTGTTTTTGGGTCAAAATTTGAGTTTTATTTCAGTAATCTATGTACATATTTTTGTTACATTTCAATGTCGATTATATTGATTTTGAAAAGATAATAGCATAAAAAACACCTTTGAATCGCATCTAACTCTTGTCATTTAATGAATTATATTTTATTCACATCCAACTTTGTCATTTAATGAATTATGTTGCCATTCATCAATGCTAGTTTGGAATTTTTTTTTTTCCCCTTTTATAGAGTAGGAGTGGGTGATGCTAGATATAGGACCTCTAAAGTGAGCAAGTGTTTTTTATGTGAAAAAGTAAGCATGTATCCACCTCGGAGTTGAAGTTGGTTAGATTTACACGTAATAGATTGTATTCTAACTGATTGTATTTTCACTTTTACTTTCTCACTTAACATGGATGTTCATTTAAAGAACCAAATCTACTGATGCTACCTGATTTTATTTTTTCTTATTGATAGACTTGCATTTTTTAATAAACATCAAATTGAACTCTCAATGATTTTTTTTTTTCTGTTTTTAAATTATAGTTTCATAAGAATTCCCGATTTTTGACCATCACGTTTTATGTGTCTTCTGACATGCTATAAGCACTTACAAGATCATCACATTTGTGATTTCTATTGTCTTTTAGATGGATTTTTCTCCATATCAGACTTAATGTTCTGAATTTTTTGAATGTATGAATTTTTTATTTTTTAGATTAAGGTATCTAAAACTGTACATATTTCAGGTCATTGTGTTTGATTTAAATAAATTGGAAAACCTGAAAAAGGTTGCTACTTGTTTGAGAAATAGGAAAACCTTAGAAGTTCCTGTTGGAAATAATAGTGGATTGATATTAATCAATTATATTTTATCATTATCTGGCAATTTAAGATTTGGTGATAATCATATCTTATAATATCTTTATGATTATTTGAATGGGATTATAGTAAGATTGACTCTGTGATGGGTTGAGTCAATCATAAAAAGCCCATTTGAGGGGTCTCTGCCTATGCTGGGGGATTATAAATTTGCCATCCCATTAAGCAAATTATAACAACAACAACAATACACATCTCTAGAATAATCCCCTAGAAAGTAGGTAGTAAAACCCTCAAGAGTTCTTATTGAACTCATATCTCTACAATAATCATTCCTAGAGTTTTTTTTTTGTTCTTGAAGATCAAGAACTTCAATTCAATATATATGAGGTACACAGATTCTCTTTCCTTTATCTTTTTATATTTAATTCTCTATACATACTATAATCTTGTATCTATTGATTTAAGGTTTCTTTTATTTCCATCAATTGGTATCAGAGCCTGGTTAGATACATATTATAGTTGTTTTCTATTAGAGAATTATGGTTGTTTTCTATTAGAAAATTAAATTTGAATTGAAGATTTTTTGTATTATTAGTGAAATTTTATAATATAGTTCACTATTATCTTTTTTACAAAAAAAAAAAATAAAAAAAATGAGGGTTTACGCTACTTGTTATTGTTAAAATAACATGTTAAAGTTCCATTCCCTTACTCTTACATGGGTAAATTAATATTGAAACTTTTTTTTAAGTGCTATCCCTTTTAAAACCTAGTTTTCTTTTTTAAATAATTATGGGGTAAATTGTTTTCAAAATTACTTAATGATTTTCCTTTTGTTATGTTTGACCAATATGAGTCATTTGTATGGGCAACATAATATATTTGTGTTAACTTTTACTTTGGAAAGTATTAATGGGGTTGCATAAACTCATTTTTATACCCATATTTTTGTGATTTGGTCAAGGGAGAACTTTGTGGTTTTGATACGATCATGTATGATGATTCGTGTGTTAAATTCATTCTCAAAAGCATTGAATGTTGTTGCTAATTTTTTATATTCTTATTTTTTCACAAATACCATATTTATTTAATATTTTTATATTATTGGTATTTTTGAGTATAAAAAAAAATTAATTAATTCAAGATTAAATTAATTTTTTTTTTACTATTATAATCTTGAATTTTTAACCTATTTTCATTGTGATAATTCTTTACAGTATTTGTATTCTCCAATTATACTGTACTCTCTTTAATATTGAATTATCATTTATAAATTGATTTTAGGTTATTTTATTAATTATGCACAATCTTAATTGTCCTTCTATTATGAGCATAATTTTCTTTATTAATTTGCGTTATTATTACTTGTCTATCATGGGTATAATAATGTGAATTTTGTATGTTGGTCATATAATATATATGATTAAAATTATGCAAATTTATTGGACAATATGCATAATTTCTTTTTTCATTTACATAATTATAATTTCACTATTTTGGATGCATTTATGTGAATTTTGTGATATAGTTATTTTTTTATTACATTGATGATAATTATACTCTATCGGTATATTGTTATTAATGTAATTTGGTGTTATACAATGTATTTTTCTTGGCTTATGTTAATGATTTTTTAATACCCTATCGGTATTAGGATTTTATTGATATAAGTTATAGTACATTGTAATTTCTTTAGGGATTCTCTTTTAACTGAACTTTTAGAATTACATAATGTTTCCCTATTTTTGTAATGTTCAGTTTATTTCCCTCATTTGATAATGTTTAGTTATATTTATATGGAACCAAAATTTACACTCTCATTTCCTTTTGTTCCATATTGATTTATAACCTTTAATTGGACATTTTTTCCTTCAAAACAAAAAAAAAAATATTGCATTTTTTGTGGTGCAAATTTTCTATATATATATATATATATATATATATATTGATAAAGAAATAGTTGAATTTTATTTAGCCCTCTGGGTATTTTTTTATTATGTCAACTTATTTTTTCTTTATCAAGTGGAAGGATTTTGTATATTAGAATTTTAATTAATATCTTATAAAATAAATTTTCGTGATATAAGATTTTTACCTTAAATGTCCAATTAATCATGCATGTGCAAAAAAAAAAAAAACAAATGTTCTTGATAAAATTATTTTTTCTTATCACATTATTTGTAATCACATTGTTGGGATCTATATTAAGGATTTTATATTGGTCTCTTGTAAAATATTTTCTTGTATAACAAACTCTCTATTGATTTGCAATATTAGTATGCAATTCTTGTAAGGACAATATAGGAATCCCAAATTTTAAGATATTAATTTCTCCATACCATATTTTATAATATTGTTAATGGTATTCTTGTAAAAGCTAGAGGCTTTATTTTGGGATATAGAAATAAACCTATGTCCATTATAAATTGTGATGAGAGTTAGAGACTATTTATTATTATATCCTTAATATATGTAAGAATATGTCTCATTCTTCCGCTGCATGTAATCATGTTTTATTCTCAAGTGTGTGTAAATATTGTTTATTGTAGCACTTGATTTTTGTTTATGATTACTTGAGAACTTGCTTATGATCTTATATTCTACGTAAAATTATCAAGAGATCCATTTTCTCACTCATGTAATTATTTTTTTTAAGATCCTCATAGGGGTCAATATTTTTGTAAAGATTGATTAATATGTGGTTAATTATGAAACCATTTGTGAGAATTATTTATTCTAATGGATGAATTTGTAGGTTTCATATTCTTATTATTTTAACCACTTCTCTCATTAATCATTTGTCATTCTACTACTTTATAATTCCTTAAGTAGAATAATAGTGAATTTTAGTTCACTTTTATTATTATCTTATAAAGTCATCATCCCACTATCACTAGAACTTTTAATGCTAGTGTACCCTAATGATAATCCTAATATTTTTTGGTATATTAAGGATTAGTAGGAGTATATATAATCTTGTATTATCTCTCGAAACTTATATTTTTTATTGTCATATAATCGTGTGCACATTTAATTATGATATGACATATTCTATAGGGCTTCTCTATTTATTTTTGTCCTATTTTTATTGAGATACATAAAATCCATTGTATCTTTGTAGACATCTTTAACTGATGTTAAGGTCATTCTGTTGGGTACTGCACATTAATCCTTTTGGCATAAAATTATGCATTGTGCATCTCTTTTACCCAAATTTAATATTGATCAAAATTTTAGAAGTATATAATTTTGTATCATGTCTCGAGACTTATCTATCTGTATTATCATATATTCTTGTGCACATTTAATTGTGATATGACATACTTTATAGGACTTGACTATTTATTTTTGTCCTATTTTAATTGAGATACATAATTCATTGTATCTTAATAGACATCTTTAATGGATGTTAAGAGCATTTTGTTGGGTATTGCACATTAATTCTTTTGGTATGCAATTAAGTATTGTGCATTTCCTTACCCAAAATTTCACATTTTGTTTGGTCAAAATTCTATAAGTATATTGTAGATGCAATACTCCTATCGAGTATGATTTTCTACTTTGTAAAAAAGTGCTTATTATGATAGTACTCCTATTGAGTACAATTTTGCACTATTGAAGTACTTATGAATTTTTTTGTTTAGACCAATTATCTAAGTGTTTGCTCAATTGACATTTTGTGGCCACAATAATCTGAGTATCATTTTATATAAACTAGGTGTCTATGTGGTTTTAGTAGGGAATTTATGGATTTCCTACTTATCTTTGGATTCTTACATAGTCACTCTTTTTTTGAAACTCAGATTAGTTAAATGTCAAATATTATAGAGCATTTATGTATCCTATATGTAATTACATATGTTATTGGGCTATGATGAATAATTAGATGCATGTAAATTATGCTTTCTCACCTATATAATTTTTCAGACTCAAGTAAAAAAAAATTATATTAATTAAACATTTTTTTATTCACTGATCAAATACTTAACTTTGGAGTTTTATAACTCATATGGTTTGGTTAAGTTTTGATGTCTTAGATCAGTGTGAGTCTGAAAACTTTCTTATGAGATATGTGTGAAGTAATATCATTTTAGTAACATATCTCTTAGCATTTTTGGATGCTTGAGACCATGTAGTATCATTTTATGGAACTATATTATTCTATATGCTTTATGAGAAATATTTATGATATATATCCCTATCGGATATTATTTTGTAGCTCAAATTTCTTATTGTCTAATATAAGATTTGTCTATAATTGTCATTCTAGCTTAATGATTTATCTTTGTATTATTGATTAATACCATCCAAGTGGGAGAATGTTGGAAATAATAGTGGATTGGTATTAATCAATTATATTTTATCATTATCTGGCAATTTAAGATTTGGTGATAATCATATCTTATAATATCTTTATGATTATTTGAATGGGATTATAGTAAGATTGATTCTGTGATGGGTTGAGTCAATCATAAAAAGCCCATTTGAGGGGTCTCTGCCTACGCTGGGGGATTATAAATTTGCCATCCCATTAAGCAAATTATAACAACAACAACAATACACATTCTCTAGAATAATCCCCTAGAAAGTAGGTAGTAAAACCCTTAAGAGTTCTTATTGAACTCATATCTCTACAATAATCATTCCTAGAGTTTTTTTTTTCTTGAAGATCAAGAACTTCAATTCAATATATATGAGGTACACAGATTCTCTTTCCTTTATCTTTTTATATTTAATTCTCTATACATACTATAATCTTGTATCTATTGATTTAAGGTTTCTTTTATTTCCATCAGTTCCAAGCTAGTGTCGCAAAAAAACTTTTGATTCATTAAGATGTGAAGTAAGTCATAGATGACATTTATTGTTGATGCATTAGGCTATCCAGTAGGGCTCACAATGATGGTAGTTGTACTTTAATAACCTGCACAATATTTTTGAAATAAGATATGGTAGTTGTACTTATAAACTATTCCTACACAGTATTCTTGATAAAGCAGTAAACATCACTTTTAACTCTTCCTTTCTCTGTAAAACATCACAAAACCAACAATTGCAAGTAAAACTCCAAACCAAGCAAGTAAACTTTTAATTATTCCTTCATTTTTTTAGCATCTTTACATGACAGTCATACAACCTCTATTGTAGCCGGAAGAAATGGAATTCTTGTGAAGATGTATGGACATGAATTTGGGAAAGCAAGTGGAATAGATTCTTGTGTCAGGTGAGGAATGATGCCCCCTAATTGTTTAACTTTTGATTCAAAATAACAAGTTTCCTGTTTCCATATGTGGAGGCAGTTAATCCCTGCTCCTTTATACCACTGCTAAGTCACTGATTTACTCGCACTATGCTTATCAACGAAGCGTGACCATTGGATCTCTTTCACTTTTCACTCTCCATATTCTTCTCGTTTTCTTTGTCTAAGTTTGTGCCATTGGTATGTTGTTTTCTAGTTCCTAATATTCTTACCAACTTTTTAATTGTTCTTTCTTGTGTTATTATTACTAAGAATAGAAATTTTTTTATTTCAACATGTGATGCATGCTTCCCAAGCAAGAGTCCTATCATTAGGGTCATGGCTAGAAGAATACAAGAAGACATGACTAGAGTAGATAGAAAAACACCTTACCTTCATATGACCATCAAGTTGTGCAAATCATGACTTATTTTAGTTTTTTACTTAGAGAACCTAAGATTTTATTTTGGAACATGTATTAGTCCATTTAATTTTCTAGGAGGTGTCTTAGTAATAAGAAGGGGTAAGATTAACTTTTGGGCCTTTATTGAGGAAATAAGGGGGTAGTTTGATATCTGTACCCCTCTTTTCTTAAATAAAACCCCAAACTAATAAGGAGTAATCTTGACTCTTGGATGAAATAGTTTGGGTGTCAATTCTCATATAAGAGGGGATTGATTGAACTTTAGGCTTCAATCCTCCTCCCTTGGATGACTCATTTTAATCATAACCATTCCTTTCCTTCATGACTTGTCCAAGAGGTTAGCTCCCTCTATAAAAATGTGCTCATTCACACTCTTGTATTTTTTATATTTTATTAAATGGAAAAACCTTGAGTTGGCTGAAATTCTCTTATTGTCCACCATTCTCTCTTCGAGAATTCCTTGGGTTTTTATCAAGGATTTCATCTCTTGTGGCAAACTTTCCCTCTTAGGCTTATCTTACCTTAAGTGGCGCCTAAAATCACCTCACTTCTTACCTCTCCACAAACCATTTCACCAAAAAAGAAAATCTCTAGAAAAAGATCAAGAAAGGCATGCATCATTTTTTATTTCAACATGTTTTTGAAATTGAATTTTTAATAACGAATTAGTCAACTATTGGTTAGATACTTGGATAGGTTATTCTTCTAAGAGAAATTGTATTTATATATTTTTGTGTACAAAATTTTATATAATAAAGAAATATAAAGAGAGAAGAGAGAAAAATGGAAAATAAAAGGAGCCATGCAGTGTCTGTTGAGCATTAAACTCAAATAAATGATTGATTAAATGAAGAATATTAATCAGCAGGAATTTGAAAGGCCGAGAGTTACTATTTTTAATTTGTTTAAATGTCATTTATAGCATTTATATGTTGTTATTAATGATATACACAGTCAAGGAATTTGAACAGTGTATTCTAATATTATATAATGATATTGTATTCTCTGTTTTTATCAGAGAGGAAGAAATTCATTAAAAAGAAAGATATTATTAGTGTCCATCCTCTTTCCTTTCTCTTCTAAAACACTTATACTTATATCCTCTGTTATCAAATTGGTATTAGAGCTGATGGTGAATCTGGAAAATAATCTCCCCTTGCCCCAACTAACAAAAGGGAAGAATTATGACAATTGGAGTATCCAAATAAAAGCTCTTCTTGGATCTCAAGATGCTTGAGAGGTGGTCCAAGATGGTTTCCAAGAACCAGAAACTATTACGGGATATTCAGCAGCCTAAACCAAAACTTTGAAAGAGTCACTGTCAAAAGATAAGGCGGCTTTATACATGTTGTATCGAGCTATTGATGAGTCGATCTTTGAGAAGATTACTGGTGCATAAACTTCAAAGGAGGCATGTGACATCTTGCAAAAGGTGTTCAAGGGCACTGACTGAGTTAAACAAGTGTGTCTTCAAACTCTAAGAGGTGAATTTGAGGCTATAAGGATGAAGGAGTCAGAAGATATATCTAACTACATTACTCGTGTGCAAACAATAGCTAATCAACTCAAAAGCATTGGAGAAGCTCTCATAGATGCAAGGGTTGTGGAGAAAATTCTTCGGTCGTTGACTGGTGACTTTGAAAATGTTGTATGTGCAATTGAAGAGTCAAGGAATCTGGAAGAGATGACCATTGATTATCTCGCAGGCTTGCTTGAAGCACATGAACAACGAAAGAAGAAAAAGAAACAAGAAGTATTGGAGGAAGCCTTACAAACAAAGATGACCGTCAAGGAAGACAAGGTTATGTATGCGCAACATAACCGAGGAAGAGGACGTGGACGTGGAAGTCACAGTTTCAGTCGTAACCAAGGTCGTGGTCGTGGAGATATGAATGAAGAGAGAGGACAAATAAATCAACAAAACTGGCGTGGACGAGGCCGCGGTCATGGAAGAGGTGGTCGTTCAAATCGTCCAAAGTTTGAATGTTACAATTGCGGAAAATATAGACATTATGCAAAGGATTGCTACTCCAAGAAGAAGGTGGAGGAAAATGTGAATTTAGTTAAGGAAGATGAAGCAAAAGATAATGGCATTCTAATGATGACCCATGGAGGCACCACTTTGGATAACGACATGGTGTGGTATCTGGACAGGTGCTAGCAATCATATGTGTGGGCACAAACACCTCTTTGTTGATATACAAGAAATAGAAGATGGACATGTGTCTTTTGGAGATTCAACAAAGGTTCCAATCAAAGGCCGAGAAAAAATATGTTTTTTCCAGAAAAATGGAAAAGAAGGTACTATGGAAGATGTCTATTATGTACCTGACTTGAAAAGTAATATTCTTAGTATGGGGTAATTGTTGGAGAAAGGATGTTCGATTTTTATAAAAGACTGGATGTTGCACTTGAAGGACAAAAATGGTGAAGTGCTCGCACATGTGGAAATGACAAAGAATCAAATGTTCAAACTCAACTTGAAGAATATACAAGAGAAGTGTTTGCAAATAAACATGGAGGACGAAGCCTGGTTGTGGCATTTATGGTTTGGACACTTACACTATGACGGGATAAAAGAGTTAGTGAAGAAGAAGATGGTTTATGGGTTACCAGACATATACTACATCAAGGAATTCTGTGAATGTTGTATACTTGGCAAGCATACAAGGACAACAAATAAAAAAAAGGCAGAATATCGTGCAAGGAGACCCCTTGATTTGATACACAGAGACATATGTGACCCAATCACTCCAAAGTCTTTCAGTGAGAAAAAATATTTTATTACCTTCATTGACGACTATAGAAGGAAAACTTGGGTTTATTTTTTGAAAGAAAAAATCAGAAGCATTTGAGGTGTTCAAAAAATTTAAGGCAATGGTGGAGAAAACAACCAACCTTTACATTAAGGCTTTGCGGTCGGACAGAGATGGAGAATACATGTCAACTCCTTTCATGAATTATTGTGAGGAACAAGGTATAAAAAGATCCTTGACAACACCATATCCACCTCAGCAAAATGGCGTTGTGGAAAGAAAAAATCAAACAATCCTTGATATGGTTCGATCAATGTTGAAAAGCAAAAATGTACCGAAGGAATTTTGGGCAGAAGCAGTAGAATGTGTTGTGTATGTGCAAACCGATGTCCGCATACAAAATTGGAGAGTCAAACTCCGCAAGAAGCCTGGAGGAGTTATAAACCATCTGTTTTACATCTTAAAGTGTTTGGTAGTGTGGCCTACGTGCATGTACCAGATCAAAGAAGAACCAAATTTGATGATAATAGTAAGAAATATGTGTTCATTGGGTATGACGAGAAGACGAAGGCTTTCAAGTTATTTGATCCAATTGACAAAAAGTTGATTGTGAGTCGAGATGTACAAGTGAATGAAGAAAACTTGTGGGACTGGAAAAATCAAAAGGAGGAAAACCAAGGAGAGTCATTGAGTGTTATGCCAATAAACACTCCAATGAGTTCTCAAGATTAGGATGAAGAAGAAGAGATGCATCCACCCAGGATGCAGAGCCTACAAGATATATATAACTCAACTGAAGAAGTACATCTAATTTGTTTACTAGCAGATTCAGAGAACATTACCTTTGAGGAAGCAGTAAGAGATAAGAAGTGGAGAGCTGCAATGGATGAAGAGATAAAAGAAATTGAAAGAAATGAAACTTGGAGTTTGGTGGAGTTGCCAAAAGGATATAAACCCATAGGTGTAAGATGGGTATACAAGAAGAAGATGAATGTTCAAGGTGAGATTGAAAGATACAAGGCACATTTAGTTGCAAAAGGTTACAGACAGAAGGCAAGAATTGATTATGATGAAGTGTTTGCTCCAGTTGCAAGAATTAAGACAATTCGACTTCTTTTATCCTTGGCTGCACAACTTAAGTGGCCAATCTATCAAATGGATGTGAAATCTACATTTGTAAATGAAGTCCTTGAAGAAAAAGTCTATATAGAACAACCGCCTGGGTACATGAAATGTGAAAAAAAAGACAAAGTGTTAAAGCTGAAGAAAGCACTTTATGGGTTAAAGCAAACACCCCGAGCATGGAACACTAGAATAGACACTTACTTCAAGAAGAACAAATTCTTACAATATCCTTACGAGCATGCTCTGTATGTAAAGAAAGAAGAAGGTAATTTACTTATTGTTGCTCTTTATGTTGATGATCTCATTTTCATGGGGAATAATGATAAAATGGTTAAAGACTTTAAAGATGCAATGATGCGGGAATTTGAGATAACAAATTTAGGATTGATGAAGTATTTTCTTGGTCTTGAAATTAGACAAGGAAATTTTGGAATTTTTGTGTCACAAGGAGCATATGCGAAGGATATTTTGAAGAAAAGCAAGATGGAAGATTGCAATCCAGTAGCAACACCAATGGAGCTCGGTATGAAACTCTCTAGATTTGAGGGAGGAGACCAAGTGAATGCAAGTGAATATCGTAGTTTAGTGGGGAGCTTACGATATCTCACATGTACAAGACCTAATATTGCTTATAGTGTTGGTATAGTGAGTCGATACATGGAGGATCCAAGACGCTTTCACCTCAAAACTATTAAAAGAATTCTTCGATACATCCGAGGAATAGAATCACTTGGGCTACTCTACTCAAAGACAAATGATTTCAAGTTGGTAGGATATATGTTTACATTGGGAATACAACATTCACATGACTGTCAAAAAAGTAGTTAATAGTGACTTTGTCAACATGTGAGGTAGAATATGTGGCAATATCTTGGTGTATGTGTCACACAATTTGGTTAAGAAATTTACTTGGTGAGTTAAATTTACAACAACATGAGACAACTGAAATACGAGTTGACAACAAATCAGCAATTGAGTTGGTAAAGAATCCTGTTTATCATGAGAGGAGTAAGCATATTGATGCTCGTTTTCATTTTATTAGGAATCATGTGAAGAATGGAGAAGTAAAAATGGTGCATGTTGCTAGTCATGACCAAATAGCAGATATTCTTACAAAGCCTCTACCAACTGTTCTGTTTGAAAACATGAAGATGATGATTGGAATGAAGGATAAAAAAGATTTGAGTTTAAGGGAGGAATTTGTTGAGCATTAAACTCAAATAAACGATTGATTAAATGAAAAATATTAATCAGCAGGAATTTGAAGGCTGAAAGTCACTATTTTTAATTTGTTTAAATGTCATTTATAGCATTTATATACTGTTATTAATGATATACACAGTTAAGGAATTTGAACAGTGTATTCTGGTATTATATAATGATATTGTATTATCTGTTTTTATCACAGAGGAAGAAATTCATTAAAAAGAAATATATGATTCGTGTCTATCCTTTCTCCTTTCTCTTCCAAAACACTTATACTTATATCCTCTGTTATCAGTGTTGAGAAGTTAAAATAATTGCGTTTTAAAATTTTGTTTAAATTTTTAAATTCTGGCTTTGAATTGGGGGTGTGGCAAACAGGAGGGGACTACGAGAGAGCTGTAGAATACATTGGTATTGGATTTGTGGACTCTAGGATTTACCCTCACCATCCTAGCTTTACCACTTAAAATACAGAACCATATTGAAAAACTGTTGTTGCTCAAGCTGCAATTGCTGCTGGGGCATTTAACCCTGTAGTTGATTTTGATTCACCTCTGGATGGAGATGGACTATGTTTCCTTCTTTATTAACATCACTAGGAAACAATTCTTTAGAAGCTCTCTTTATAAGGGGTTTTGCACTCAACATAAAATAAAAATATTTATATTCACTGATCTTGAGGCAATAGAGTAAATTGCTTATGAAGATAAAAGTGACAATCAATAATACACTCATTTATTAATCGTTAGTATTTTATCTCAAGATGTCTAATTATTTAAATTTGAAATTGAACAGGTTGTGCATAATGGGTGGATGTACTCAGCTTATCAGTGGGACCAAATAATCCTCTTTTAAACCCCAGATTTTGAACCCTTTTGATTCTGTACTTCTTGGAGCTGTGAAATGTATTTGTTGCACATGCTGCTGGAAATGGCGGCTCTTTTTCTAAGTCATTAGTTTCATATAGTCCATGGATAGCAACTGTAGCAACTGCAATCAATTGTTGTAGATATAAAAACCATCTAATCTTTGGAAATGGAAAAATCTCAGCTGGAATGGGGTTATTAGTGAATTTTTTCAACTTCCTATTATGTTTTTAAGGATGTAGTTTTCTTAATTATGGATTGGGGATACAATGTGGATTATGGGGAAAATCTTGTTAAGTACATTGTCTTATGACATCTATAAAAACTTTTACCTAGTTAAGGCTTTTATAGTCCTGTAAAAGTTTTATATCCTTCGATTAAGGAGTGTATCATTCATTAAAAATTATTACAAATCAATAACTTATTAAAATTTTTTTTTGTCCAGTTTATTTTTAGCTTAAAAATTATTTTTAACTAAAAAATTAAACTTAAAAAATAAAGATAAATAACCATTTTGATTTTGAGTAAATATCCATTTTATTCTCTAAGAGTACTGGATAGTACTGTTACTTTAATTTTTGAAGTTATCTAAATTCGTAAAGTTTTTTATTGTTAATTTGACCCCTAAACATAAAAATACATTAATAATAGTATTATTACTATGTCAAGCGTAATTTTTTAACATAGGATTAATATAATTGATAAATTGAACTTTTTAAAACTTATCTAGAATTTTTTAATTTTAGAAATTAATAATATTATTGTATATACTTTTAGTTTTATAGACTGAAATAAAAGTACACTCTTTAATTTCATTAACAAGACTAATAAAAGAGAGACAAATATGAAACTTCATGATAAATCGAAGAGAATGCAAACTATGAAGAACAAACATTGAATAAATGCATGGGTACATATAACTGTGGGTAATGTTAATTGCACGAGGTTCGTAAATAAAGGTAAAATATACAGCCTGCATTTACGGCTTCACAAAAGCAGGTAAATTGCAGGAGTTTCATAACCACAAATAATGATTGCATTAATAGGGATTTAAAGGCGCGGGTAAGTTATGCATTTTCGAGGATTTGTCGCAGATGTTTTTATAGTGAAATACCCAACTGTCAGAAATGCATTTCATTGGATTAAAATCAATAAAATCTTCCTAAATCTATGTTTTCTTGTAGTGATTGATGGATTTGGTTATGATGAATATAACAAAGATTTCTTTAATCCGACGTGATTAATAGACCAAATTGTTAGAGATGTTATTTAGTATGATAATTGTTTTGAGTTCACCCGGTTATTTTATAGTAAATGATTGATTCAATAATATATGTAACCCAAGTGGAAGATTGTTAGATATTTGTCTAATATGTGGGTTACATATATCATCAATTATGTGTTATTAGTTATTTAAAGAATAATCCCATTTGTAGTTATTTTATAAGAATTAATTTTTTCAAATTAACATTTCACTAGGTAAGGGCTTTGAAATGTATAGATACAAAATATCTTATTTCTATTTTTATGATGGGCCACACTAGGAATAAGAAAATTCTAAAGGATACAACTCTTCATGAAAGAGTATGTTCTTATTATATAAGGTTATGGTCCTCAACTTATATATACAATTTTGTTTCTGACATTCCATCATTAGAGAAGAAAAAACTTTTTATTATAGAGAGAAATTATACATATAAGGTTGTGTTTTTATATATAAGGTTATGATCCTCAAGTTATATATACAATTTTGTTTCTGACATTCCATAATTAGAGAAAAAAAACTCTTTATTATAGAGAGAAATTGTACATATAAGGTTGTGTTTTTATTATATGATGAATCAAAATAGGAATAAGAAAAATCAAAAGAATACAACTCTTCATGAAAGGGTGCATTCTTATTATATAAGGTTATGGTCCTCAAGTTATATATATAATTTTCGTTTCTGATATTTCATCATTAGAGAAGAAAAACTCTTTATTGTAGAAAGAAATTGTACATATAAGGCTTGAAAGATCAAACCTAGCTACAACAAGTTTATATATATTGAGTTTGCCAAGGGATCTGATATGCTTCTGCCATTTATCAATCTTGATTATTCTCTTAGTGATTTGACATAAAAAATTTCTAATTAAGATGATTATCATCTTAGGTTCTTCTGTTAAAATTGTATCAAGACCTTCCCTTTCATTTGTTTAAATTGTTTTACTTCAAGTTAACTCCTGTGTGTTTATATCTGTGTTTGGCTCTTTAATTTCTTTAATTTCTCAAGTTTTCTTTAATTTGATTTAATTTATGTTGTTAAGATTTTTTTGGTTAACAAGGCCTAAATTCTATATAAATCACTCTAACTCCCAATAGATTGACTAAGGTTTCATGTTATTAAGATTGATTGAAATTAAGGTGATTTCTAACTTAATAATAACTAGCGATTATCATGATGAAGGAAAGTTCACTTAAATCAATGCCGATGGTATAATAAGAGTATGTTCATCAAGAAATTATTACTTGCTAGACTCAATTCAAATTTATGGTATAAAGAAGCTCGATCTACAGTCCTAAGTCAAGAAGCCGAAGGAGATTATTCAACTTATAATATTTACTTTATTGAGAGGGTGGCTTTATTCTGTGAGAAGATTTTGAATCATTAAAATCTTTGATATATTTCTTATGGTGCATTATTTACCGAGATTCGGTGAGTTTGATTGATACGAAAATTTGAAGAAAGTAAGTGAAAAAAAGATAAAGAAAAGAGTGAAAAAAATTTTCTATTAATTTGATGATTGGATTGAAAATGTGTCAAAGAAAATTAAGAAAATAGTGGGATCTAGTAAATAAATTTTCACCACAATATATACATTTTTGTGGTTCATTAAAATCTTTTAGCATGTTATAATTATATAATAATTATCTCAAGACACACGAAGTTACTTGCTAATACAACTTAATACACTCCAACTAAAAAATTAAATGTGTCGACGTTAGCAAGCGTTTATAACATTTGTTAAGTGCATAATCTTGTTTTTTAGCTAGTTTATTAATAAGTTATATAATTAAAGAAGATTTTAAAACACATCATTATATTGTTTGCTAATGTATTTTAATTAAAAACTAAAATGGACATTAATAAATTCTATATATATATATTTTAAAGAAAAAATATTTCATATTTTAAAAATATCATTCAATCACAATTTATATTTATTTTTGTTAAATTTTATAATAAATATTTTAAAGTCATATGAATAATAAATTGTAATTATATGATAGTTGTTGGTATTGTCAGTGAATTTTCAAATCTATTTAAAATAACGTGTGCAAATATATAAAGTTTGTATATTTTTTTTTATTTTGCATATATTTTAAGTAGGGAAAGAGATCGTCATAATCAGTATTTTGAATGGTGTATAGTGTAAATAATTTATCGAGAAGTTAAGTAAAAGATAGTGAAAAGAGCTTTTTTATAAACTCCTTATTTATCTCTTCTTTATTAAAAATAATAAGCTCTTTATCTTTTTAAGATATTTTTTAATAAAATTTTTATTTGTTAAAAAGAGAACAAAAATCCCTGAAATATAAAAAATATATTTGAAAAGGATTACCGAAGGTGAAGTTCGTATATATAATATAAAATTAGTGATCCCATAACATTAGATGCTTTCCCTAAACAACCAACCCGGCCCCAAGAAAAATGAAATTTATAAAAATAGAATGTAGGTAATGAATCGTGTTCAATTATTACAGGTAATTAAATTAAATTAAAATAAAATATATACATAACTCTTATGTATACATAATAAAAATAAGCAACTGACAGAATGATCGGAAATTTCTGTACATCAGGCTATATTTGTCTTAATTTGTTTATTTACCTTAATCTGAAGAAAAGAATACGACATTGGGGATCTTAATTCCACCCGCTGTGGTTGTTTGTTTCTCTCTCTCAAAAGTAAAATTGGGAGAGAGAATAAGAGAAAGCATCTTAATGGGTGATGGAAAGGAATCATGCATCCATGAATCCTCTTCCGATCACATGCATGGGAATGGACCGCCACCGATGATGGCACCGCCAAACATGATGTATTATCCACAGGGAATGGGGTACAACCCAGGTTATGCCCCACAACCGATGCCTCACCAAGGATATGCCCCATACCACAATGAGTACCCTAATATGTATCATTACCCCGCAGGCCCCTATTTTACCACTCCACCCACCTATCATAACGCTGGTGGAAGCAAAGCTTTCCTTCGTGGTTTCATAATGTGTTCCTGTTTAATATTCGCCGCCCTTTTCGTTGCCACCCTTATTATGGCACTACTGTTACACCCCCAACTCCCTATTTACACCGTTAATTCCTTATCCGTCTCTAATTTCAACACCACGCCAACATTAATTGCTGATTGGAACACTAGCATCATCATTAAGAACATCAATCAGAGGCTAAATGGTTTTTTCTCCAATTTTAAGGTGGATTTGTTGCACCAAGATGACTTAGTAGCAGTTAGCTATCTACCTGATTTTCAGTTGGACGATAATGAGGTTAAAGAAATTGTTGCCACACCCTCGTCAAATGGATTCTTGTTCACCAAGTGGAACTTAGATGACATGGCTAAGGAACAAGCTGCTGGCTCCATCATGCTCACTCTCAGGATAACTTCCATGGTTGCATTCAAGTCTAAAACAATGTCCTCAAGAGGCGCATTGATACTAGCACTTTGCGATGGATTGAAGGTTGTCTTTGCAAACAACACCAGTAACGGGGTCTTGGACAATGCGGGAGGGCCTATCGGTTGCCAACTTTATATGTAAAAAATCTAATACCTGGGAGACATACCATTTTTTTCCATCTTAATGCATGTGGGTAATTTTTTTTTTTTTTTTTTTTTTATAATCTATGAGGGACCAAAGATTTTCTTCTTTGTTTTTTTGGGTAGTTGGAACAAAATTAATTTTCCTTTATGCTTTTTCTAGCAATCTTTTTAGCATCACTTTTTGTGTTATTAATCTTATAAACAACAAATTTAATATAAATTAATCAGAATACCTAAATATCAATAACAAGCACGTATAGATGGAAAACAAAACAAAGAAAGATAATAATTGCGTAAGATATATAAAGTCATCTTAGGCAATTTATAAACCCATTGCACTATAGAGAACGATACAGAGGAAACCCAAAATGGGTAGTCTCCTTAATAATCTGCACTGTTCTTGATCTTTTCTGGCTTATAGATTCCCTAACCACTAAAGGCAAAGATTTATAGTCTGGGCCCTTTTAATTAATGCACATCGTAAAATGCTTAATTATGCACCATGTTAAATTTTTAGGGCAAATTTCATTGTGAGAAAAGAGTAAGCAATTCCAAATAAATTAAATAAACATGAGAATCTTTGTCAATGTTTGTGGTCTTAGTTTTTGAATTCCTTTTGTCACCTCATAGTTTTTTATTTTGCATCATGATTCTTGAATATATGTAAGAGGATCTATGTAGAAATTCTTGCAAAATGCTTGAAGATTTACCATGCAATAAAATAATTTGTTTTAAAGATGGTAGAATTACTAAAAAAAATTTAAAAGAAATAATTGTCAGCCTGTATATTAATTTCTTATGTTTAAACTAATAGAAAATGTATTACAACACATATATAGATAATATGAGTAAGTACAATTTTCCCCCCAATTTTTCCTATAAAGAAGTTGATGATTTGATTTTAATGAAACAATAAAATGAAATAATATTATTTAATTCTTCTAATTTCAATATGATTTCTTATATTTGTTATCATTATTTAATTCTTCTAATTTATACATATAGCTTAGAAATAATATTATTAATGTTTAATTTTATTTGAAGTTGCATAGTCATAAGGAAAGAAGGATAACGAAATAACTTAAATACCCTCAGAATAGAGGCTAAAGAGGACTTTGGATTTCAGCACAACCGAAATCCAAAATAAACACCAAAGCACCTTTAAGAAATCAAGATTAAAGGGATTTCAAATTTCAACATAACAAGCACAAACAAAAAGGAAAGCACAAAAGACTTCGGATTTGAGCATGGCCGAAAATTGAAATGTAAGATGACACAATTCAAAGGAGGAAGTAATGTCAATAATACAAGGGGTTTCGGCCTCGCCGAAAACCTTATGCCTATAATAAACTAATTAACCAAATTAATCACTGACTAATTAGCATAATTATTGATTAACACTATTCCCAATAAAGTTGAGTCAAGTAAACAAGATACCTGCTGGATAAAGACAAAGCACGATGAGTAAAGGTAATACATGACATTAAACAGGTAATACTCATCAGGTAAAGAACACGTCTTTGCTATAAATAGTTGTTATGAGGTACGTGTCAAAGATCCATTCCTAGAGTAGTTGTCACTCTTTACTTCCCATACCCTACATACTTTCTGACTTGAGCATTGAAGTCCTCTTTTACAAGTTCTCCCCCTTTGTGGAAAAAGGACACTTCAGCGAGTTCACCATAAATAGTACTTATGTAAATTTCAGTAGGAACATTTTGACACCCATTGTGGGCTCGAAGTAAAACTGGATCCCATAACCAAGACTGCTAAGACATGGCTATCACTAGAAGCCATGGAGTTGCACCCCACAACCAACCCCAAAATAATGAAGACACACCGAGCAACTAGAGGTTGCAGATTTGAATAACGTAACTGAAATCCTCAGTTTGCTAAGAGAAGAAATTATGGAACTTCAACATGAGAATGCTGAGTTTCGAAACTGTAGTTTCCAAGAAGATGAGATTAGTAGAAAAAAGAAGCAAGGAAAATGTCACAAGGGCAAGTCAGCTGCCCTATCTTGTAATGGACCATCTATGGGACACTCTACTGAACCATCCCACAGCCAGCCCACCCAACCAACTCTCTAGGAACCCTAAAAAGAAATATCCACTCCATTTCAAACTGTACCACCCTTCACACCACCTTCAGCACATGTTGTTCCCACCCCAGTGCAAACAATGTTGCCTTATGCCCCAAGCATAGGTAGAGTGTTAGAAGTTCAACCACATCACCCTTTCACATCCGAAATTATGGATGTCCCTTTGCCAGAAAGCTAGAAACATATTGCTTTGGAAAAATACGATGGACCATGGTTTTATGACGCAAGTATGAATGTACACCAAGGGTCAAACAGCCTTTTGCAAAATCCTTCCTATGTCATTCAAAGGACAGAATCTGAGTTGGTTTATCCAGCTCTCACCAAATTCAATCAATAACTTCCAAACACTATCTATGAGATTCAGAACCAAGTTCGCCACATCTCGACCACACAAATTCACCTCTGCAGCTTTGGCCATTGTTAGGTAGGAAAAAAATGAGCCTCTCTGAGACTTTATAGATCGATTTGGCCAAGCTACTTTAACCATAAAAAACCTTTCACCTAATGTTGCACTTCACACCTTATTGGTTAATCTACAACTGGGAGAATTTCCTAGTAGCCATTCATTTCCTGTCATTAGACATGTATAAACTTTAACGAAAGGACACACCTTTCATTGAAGTATAAGAGTTAACTGCTTTTCAACAAAAAGCTCAAACTGAAGTCACAACTAGTTTGTGAAAAGACAAAGAAAAAAGCACTCTTGGCAAAAAGAAGATCTGTATTCGAAAAGACCTCTGAGAGGACTGAGATATACCCAGTACATCCCTTTCAACACCACCAAGACAAGAATTATAGAACAAGCATTAGCAGTCAAACTCTTGACCATGCCAAAAATTGCGTATACGCCTAGAGGGATTGATACTACCAAGAATAAAAACAAAGAACACTCAACCGAAGAATGCACGACCCTAAGAGACAAAATCAAAGACCTAATTAAACAATGACATTTAAAATATTTTATCCACAAAGCCAATGATTCACGGTCTAGCAAAACAAAGCTATTACCGAAGGGATTATTCTCGGTCTAGCAATCGCAATAATTATCATTCACGGACGGATAGACATAGAAGTTGCGGTCGTATAGGTCAAGAGAAAGAAGAGAAGAAAACCGGAGCAAAGACAAAAAGTCATCAACATAATCACTTGAGGTTTTGCAAGAGGAGGATCTACCCCCTCGGCAAGAAAAAGGCATGCTCAAACAATTAGGTCCGTCAATTTGATTGCTCTGCATGCTCAACCAAGAATACTGAGCATCACTTTCACAAACGAAGACTTCCAAGCTGTAGACCCTGAACAGGATGAGCCCATGGTAATTAGTGTAGAGATTGCAAATTTCGTTGTCCAAAAGACATTAGTAGATAAAGGAAGTTCGACAGATGTTCTATATTGGAGAACATTTAAGGAACTTGGACTATCAGAAGATCAACTGATTCCCTACAATGAACCCCTCATAGGGTTTTCCGGGGAGAAAGTATCCACAAGAGGTTGTATCGACTTATATACTAAGTTCGAGAATGGAAAGGAATCCAACAATGTCTGAATTCGACACATAGTCATTCACGCTACTACCTCGTATAACATCTTACTGGGACGACCCTCGTTAAACAAACTTGGAGCCATTGTATCCACCCTTCAATTAGCCATGAAATTCCTTTCAAAAGAAAAGAAGATAGTCACCATCCATGCAGACCAGCAAGCTGTCAGGGAATGCTATTTGGCCAGCCTAAGATCACAAACATATGAGAGACAGCTAGATTAAAATAATGTTAAAGCATTTGCATTCGAAGAAGAGTCCAATCTAGACCCAGATCCCCAAGGAAAGGAAGCGAAAAGGGTCGAGCCCACTGAGAAGGTGGAACCTTTTCAACTTGGGAAAAAACATGATCAGGTGACACATGTGGGCTCTTCGGCCCAAGAAAGCTTGAAAAAGAAAATAATTGAAGTTGTCAAGAACAACGTTGATCTGTTCGCATGGACCACAATAGATATGCCTGGAATTGATCCAGAGTTCCTGTGCCATCGGCTGTGTGTATGCAAGGAAGCTTAGCCTGTGGCATAAAAGAGAAGAAAGGGCACAAGCTGCTAGGGAAGAGGTTGCTAAACTCATCACTACTAATTTCATCCGAGAAGTCCATTATACCACGTGGTTGGCGAATATGGTTATGGTTCGAAAACAAAGTGGTAAGTGGGGAATATGCATTGACTATATAGATTTGAACAAAGCTTGTCCAAAAGATGCTTACCCTTTCTTAATCATAGACAAGCTCATGGACGGAGCAACTAACCATCATTTACTAAGTTTCTTAGATGCATATTCAGGCTATAATCAAATTCGAATGCCCTTTGAGGATGAAGCCAAAACAACATTCATTACAGAGTCAGCCAATGAGTTGTATCTAGTCAAGGCACAATGCTTACTAGACTTCCTCAATGAGTTACATATAGTACCAAACACTCACTCCTTCTATTGGACAGTACACGTAGATGGATATTCCAATAGCGGAGGAAGTGGTGCAAACATTATATTGAAATGACCCAATGACATTACCGTAGAACAATCTCTAAGATTTGGTTTTAAGGCCTTCAACAACCAGGCCGACTATGAGGTCCTATTGGCAGGACTCAAACTAGCCAAAGACATGTGGGCAATACGAATCAAATGCCTTACTGATTCCAAGGTCGTGGTAGAACAAGTGAACGGTTCTTTTCCAGTCAATGACGCAAGGTGTCAACAGTACTACCATGTATTTTCTAATGTAAAGGCAAAATTTGAAGAAGTAGAAGTGATGCATATACCAATAAAACATAATGTAAGGGCAGACCAACTTGCCAAACTAGCTAGTTCTCGAAAGCTAGGGCAATTGTGCACCTTTCTACAACAAAAGTTACCTCTCCCCACCAGCTTGATATGTTTAGTCTTTGCAAACGTGAAATTGGTGCACCGAGATATTAGACTTTCTATAAAATAGAACAACCCCTACAGAATTAGCAAAAGCCAAGAAGTTGAGGATAAAGACATCACAATTTTCCTTAATTTCCAGAGAACTTTATAAAAGAGGCTTTTCGGCTCTTCTTTTAAAATGCCTAAATGACAAAGGGGTAGATTACGTCTTTAGAGAAATACATCAAGGTATTTGTGGTTTTCATTCAGGGGCAAGATCAATGGAAAACTGCGTCTTACAAGCCGGATATTACTGGCCCACATTGAAAGGAGATTGTGCCAAAGTTGTTAAAAAATGCATTTAGGGCCAAAAACATACAAATTTGATCCAATCCCCTGCTGATGAGTTGAAGATAATCATGATGTCATGACCTTTCTGCACTTGGGGAATGGACATTCTCGGTCCCTTCCCCTGGCAAGAGGAAACATAAATTTCTCTTGGTAGCCATTGACTATTTCACAAAGTGGATAAAGGTCGAACCCTTGGCCACCATTTCAGCCCAAAGTGTACAAAAGTTTACATGGAAAAACATTGTAACGTGTTTCGACGTTCCACACTCAATCATCACCGACAATGGTCTCCAGTTTACAGATAGGAAATTCAACACCTTTTTGGAAGGACTTAGAATCAGACATAAGCTCACTAAGTTGAGCACCCCCAAACAAACGGGTAGGTCGAAGTAGCTAATAAAGTAATCTTCACCGAACTCGAGAAACGACTTGAAGGATCTAAGGGAGGATGGGAAAATCAAGTACCCGAGATATTATGGGCTTACTGTCATATTCCCCAAACATCTACACATGAAACTCCTTTTTGAGTCTTTGGAACAGATGCGCTGTTGCCAGTGGAGGTAGGTGAACCATATCTTCGATGATAGCATTTTGATGAAACGACAATAATGACGAATATTGAAATGACTTGACTATATTGATGAACTAAGAAATCAAGTCATAATTGTCGCAGAAGCTACTAAACAAAGAATGTCATGACGTTTCAACTCCAAAGTTTGGTCAAGAATCTTTCTTGCAGGAGACTTAGTCTGGTGAGCAACTAGAGAAACAAGAAAAGAAAAGAATGAAGGAAAGCTAGCCTTTAATTGGGATGGTCCATTTTGAGTTCATCAAGACCTCAGAAATGGAGCCTACAAGTTAGAAGAATTGTCAGGAAAATTGATTTCGAGAACTTGGAATTCAACACACCTTAAGATGTATTACAGTTAAAGTGAACTAGTACTTCTTTTGGAGCACTCTTTTCCTTGTTTAGTTAATTATCCCACAGGGATTTTTCCGAAAAGGTTTTTAATGAGGCCCCCTACCCATCTATAAAAGAAGAACTCTTCGGCTCTACTTGTTTTTTACTTTCTTTATGACGTATAGATAGTTCAACTTACTTAAACCTAAAAAAGTACCCTCCCAAAAATTCACATTTTTGGTATAGGCTGTACTCTATACACAAAGAACTTCAGCTCAATTCAAGACTACAAGAGTACCCTCTCAAAAATCTCTATTTTCGGCAAAGGAAGTACTTTCGTAAATTTTTCGATTAAGTTAAAACAATTACGCCCCCTCCCAAAACGACAAATTCAGATCAGACATTACAAAATTGATACCCTTTCGAACTATCTAGTTCAACTCAGGTAGTACCTAAACATAGAAACTTCGGCTATACTTTATTTAATCGTGATAAAAATACAAGATTGATAAAATGAGCAGAAAAAACCTTGTATTTTAAATATTCATAAGTGATACAAAAGGTTGACATATATATTTTCGGCCATAACAAAAAACAAAAAGCAAAAGAGAAGAAGTCCCCTAGGAGGCAACCTAATCATCATCTTCTTCTTCACTTTGGCCTCCCAACCCCCAGCCTCATCATCCACATAGGTGGTCTTCTCCGCCTGACTATCTGCTTTGGTTGGCAAATTCGGAGGAGATTCACCATCCAAAAGGATTTCATTATCAACAACGTCAAAATGCTTGTACTCACCCCCAAAAATATCATGATCTTCGGAAGTTGGAAACCTTCTGGAATGGTGTAGAAGAAGTGTGCTTGGCACAACACTTGGAAAAAACCTGCGACATGCTCCACCACGTCTTCCTCTTCTTGTTTTTGGTATCTCTCATGCTCAATAAGGCCTTCTTCAAAGCCTGTTTATAGCCTTCACTTAACGAATTTTTTCACTTTGTGCCATAAGAGCTCTTAGGCTCTGAATTTCATCTCGGGCTTCCTCCAACGCCTCCTCCTTCTCAGCCAAAGCCTTGGCATGTTCAACGTCTTTCATCGCTAAGGCCTCATCTAAAGCCTTCGGGGAGATCATGACCTTTATATTTTCCTCTAGCTCCCTTAGTCTGTCCAAAACAGTTAAAAAGTTGTCTTTGGCTTTCCTTTGGCATTGCTTAGCCGCCACCAACTCATCAGCGAACATGTGTTTTCCTAGAGCTTGTGCTCGAGCTAGGAATTCATAGTAATTCTACCACTTCAGATTCAACTTCATCCCTTCAAGAGTTTTTCGGCCTTCTTCCAATATGGAATCACCGAACGAATGTGGCAGTAAGGTAATGCTCATGGCGGATGTTTATGGGAGTCTGGGTCTCAGTCTTCGACCTCCTTGATTTGCTAGATGAGGACTTCTTTTCTCACTTTCTCTTTTTTCCATACCCTTTTTCTTCTTCTACCTTTTCTTGCTTTTTTTTTGTTTTTGTTTTCTCTTCTCAAACTCGAAAAAAAGAGGAAAGGTATCGACCGGGGTAGGTCTCTGTGAGAGGTTTTCTTCAATTTGAATTTTCGGGATGTTGGCTTCAGCCAAAGGGTCTCGGATTCGGCGTAACTTGCAGAAACCAACAGCTTTGCCACCAGCCTTTGTCATGATTTTTGCCCAAGATAAAAAACACAATATTAGGTCTCATTTTAGCAATATATAGTCAAAGTTTTTATAAAAATCTATGCTCACCCTCAAGATCAGTAAAAAGAGTTGTTGATTCATATAAATGCAACAATGCCATCATTGGAAAAAGGCAAGGAAGCGAATCTAGATAGGCAACCTCAACCTTCTCCTAATTAGTGAGCAAGTCATTAGGGAAATTCGTATATCTCCTTGACATAGGCTCTAGTAGAAAGGAAACAAACAACCTCCTTATTGATCATAAAAATGGTTTCGGCCAGCTTCAGGATTTATCATTATTTTGAAGTACCCGAACTTAAACCCCTTGAACGAGGAAGTATAAGAAACAAAAAGAGGTTTATTGGCCTTGCGATAGAGAGAAACCCACTTGCATTTCTTACGATGCCGAGTACTAAAGTGGCAAAGAAAAAGGCTAGGAGTAGCCTTGGTATGGGTAAACAAACACAAGGCTTGGAACGCTTGGATATAACCCCAAGTGTTTAAATGAAGTTGACTGGGGACACAATTCAACAGCCGAAGTATCCCCATAATAAAATCATCAAAATGAAGTCTAACATGGAAAACTAAAAACATACAGTCATAAACATAGAAAAAATACCTTTTATCCTCTACAGATTGACCTAGGAAGACAAAATCTACTTTACACCGCTGGCAAGAAAAGGGAACTCCTTAGAATTCTCAAAATAACAAACTTGGACTTTGTTTACGAAGTCACTAAGTATCTGGTTGTTGTATTACCGGGATGAAAACACCCTTACTTCCCTGTCTACCCATTGGTAAGAAGGAATTAGAATGGGGGGTAATCCTTTTTCGGATTACCCTTGAATTTACGTTTCATAGCTACTTTTGCTAGAATGCTAATCTTCTAGTGAGACAAATATTTCGGCTTTGAGGGCCCAAAAAATCCTCCTGTAACTCTGGACGAGTTACAAACTCGCCATTATTGCGTAAGGCAAAAGAAGCAATCTCAGCAGACCTGGAAGGTCTACGCTCAATAGAATGGATCTCAAAATCAGAAGCAGAGGAAGACATTTGGCCGAAATATAAAAAAGAATATGAGGTGTACCTGACTCTGAATAGGGAGACTGAAGAAGGAAAACTGGAAGGATATTTGGACAGAAGGAGAAGACATAAATGGCAAAGTGTATTTGAAATTGTCACCCTTTCTTTCTTATATATAGGAGCTTCTCTGAAAATTCCCTTCTCATCACTACCGTTGATCTTTTTTGATCAAAAGACTTACATCACGCAACTGTTCATTTCCCTTCTTCCGTACTGCAATCAAAGTTTTTGTTTCACGTTGTCGATATCACTTGGTGGGAAAAGATCTAAAACCCTAATTATGTTGACTCATCCCTAGGTATTTCCGCCTTAGAACACTCACCACCATCTGAAATGTATGTGTTGCTACTAAAAAGACTTCACCTTCGCACTTCGCACTTCCGCTCAAGCCTGGAGGCAAGTGTATAGTCATAAGGAAAGAAGGATAACGAAATGACCTAAATAACCTCAGAATAGACGGTAAAGAGGACTTTGGATTTCAGCACAACTGAAATCGGAAATAAACACCAAAGCACCTTTAAGATATCAAGATTAAAGGGATTTCAGATTTCAGTCTTTTGTGTTGAAATCCAAACTAATGTAAGATGACACCATTCAAAGGAGGAACTAATGTCAATAATACAAGGGATTTTGGCTTCTCCAAAAACCTTATGCCCATAATAAACTAATTAACCAAACTAATCACATAATGGTTAGCATAATTACTGATTAACTCTACTTCTAATAAAGCTGAGTCAATTAAACAAGACAGATGTTGGATAAAGACAAAGCACAGCGGGTAAAGGTAATACATGATGTTAAACAAGTAATACCTATCAGGTAAAGAATATGTCTTTGCTATAAATAGCTGGTTATGAGATACATGTAAAGGATCCACTCCAAGAGTAGTTGTTACTCTTTACTTCTCATACTCTACATACTTTTTGACTTGAGAGTTAAAGTTCTCTTTTGCAGGTTCTCTCCCTTTATGAAAAAAGGACACTTCGACGAGTTCAAAGTGAATAATACTCAGGTATATTTAGGTAGGAACATAAGTAATTCTTGATCGATATCTTTTTGAGCAATAATTTTTGGACATTTAAATTTTTTGACTTCTCATCCTGATCCTTTAATGAGGTATTTTGATATAGATCACATATACTAATAAAAATAGTTATATTTTTTTATAGGAAAATATTAGTTGTTATCATGTTACTACAAGACCAATCTTATAACTCCAATAAAAATAAAATAGTTATATTAGTTTATTTTTTTAATTATATATAGTCTAATGAACGAAAAATATTGCAAAAAGAAAAGTTAATTAGGTATTTAATTACAAATTGGATGAGAGTTTAGGTAATGTATAATAATTTAATAAATTTATAAAAAGTTCTTCAATCCTACGTAATACTAGAAAATTCATAGTAAATATTCTAAAAATTCACAAAAAATGTTTTGAGAAGTCGGTGCCTATTAAGACATAGTTTATTTCGTGTGTAACACATTGGGTCCCAAGGAGCATGCTTCTTTATTAAAACTATAGATGAATTTTGAGAAGTCGGTGTCTATTAAGACATAGTTTATTTCGTGTGTAACACATTGGGTCCCAAGGAGCATGCTTCTTTATTAAAACTATAGATGAAGTTACTTAGATATGTTTTGTGTATTAATGTAGTTGTTAAACATGGTTTCATTTTTTTATAAACAAATTTTGTTAATTTTATTAATGTAGAAATTCGAAAATATCCCCTTATCTGCTCATGTAGATTTAAACCTCAAATACTTTTTTGATGTATTAGATCATTTGTACATTTCCCGTGTTTCCTTTTTTTAGATTGTCCTTTTGTCAACGTTTCTCGTAGGTACTCAAACATTTGAAGTGTGTATCTAGTAGGAGTTTTTTTTTTTATTATTCAATTTTTAAAAAAATCTTGCTATTTCTTGTCCAATTAATCTTATTAGAGATAAAAGATAGTGAACCCAACACAAAATTTATAGCATTAGTTACAATTTTTTTCTTCTATTTTATTAAATCCTTAATTTTCTTTTTTATAAAATATTGATCTAACACAATTAGTTAAATATACGTAATTGTTATGAATTCCCTCACATGTGTGGTTGATTTTCTGCATGGACAAAAAAAATCCTCAAAAATTCTCCTTTTTTTTTTATTAAAGAATCTAACAAAAATGTGAAGGCATTTATAGCAATTCATGTACACTTCTCAATCAATTGAAGACCCCCTTGACATTTTTCCTATTTTAAAAATAAAATATTTTGTCTTTTTTATGAGTACTAAGTGATATAAAACCATTAATATTATATATAGGTATGCAAACAAAAAAGGCAATGATTAGCTTGATTTCTTGCTCTAAAATTTCTTTTAAAATTTATATATACAGATTTTAATTTTTTATATAAAATATATACTTTTATGTTTTGTTCATTTAATTATTAACTCCTATATTAACTTTGAGTATTGGTTTTTATTTTTTTATAGAAGGATTTCTCTTAATAGACTTTGATTCTCATTGAGTTGGGTGGCTTATAGTTATTCCTGCATCAAGTATGTTATATTTTTGTTTTTGTATCAGTTAGACTTAAATATCAAAATAATCAATTATAGTTCGATAACCAATTAACTACTTAATTATAATCTTCAATGTTAACTATTTCGATAGATGGAGGTTAATAGTGTTAAGTGTTAAATTATGTTAGCTTTAATTTACAATTACTAGTGGTTTAAAAGGGTCAGTATTATTTTAAATCTAATAATAAATATAAATAAAAAGAATTTGACTCTTATACACTTAATTTCCTTCTGTTCTCTCTTCCATATTTCACAAACTCCTAAGGTAGAACTTAATTTCACATTTTAAAGCGTGTTTGTGCTTGAGTTGTTCCTTCCTCATAGCTTGTTCCTTCCTAAACACTATGTTTCCCCTTTACGCTCAAGGCAAAATTTAAAGCGTGTTTGTGCTTGAGTTGTTCCTTCCTCATAGCTTGTACCTCATCGGCAAAATTTGTTTCCCCTTTACGCTCAAGGCAAAATTTGTGATATTCTACAATTTGTAAACCTTAACCAGTGACGAAGTTCAAAGACTCGGTTGAGGAGGGGCAATGGCATATAGAGCATACCTGCATATGAGTCACTAAACTGACACTTTCTAGACTACATGTTGGGTAGGATGGGATTTGCTCCGAGATGGAGGATATGGGTGGGTAATTTAGTACAAAATAGCTATATCTCGATCTTGGTCAATGACAGCCCTACCTCGGAATTCCAACCAAGAAGAGGAATCAAGCAAGGGGACCTCTTATCTCCTTTCTTGTTCCTGGTGATTGCTGAAGGTTTGTCAGGCTTGTATAGATCGGCTATCCAGCAAGAAGTCTATAGGGAGAGAAAGGTGAATGAAGAGGCTAACTTTTCTTTACTCCAATATGCGGATGATGCTATCTTTATGGGCGAGACAGATTTAAGAAAATTTGGTCTATGAAGGTAATCCTCAGAGGTTTTGAGATGGTATCTGGTCTGAAGGTAAATTTTTGGAAAAACCAATTCTATGGTTTGAATGTGGATTCAGGATTTGTGCATGCGGTAAAACGTATTCTGAATTGCTCAGCCAACTCTTTTCTTTTTAAGTTTTTGGGCATTCCGGTAGGGGCAAACCCAAGGAAGGAGGCCACGTGGAAACCGTTAGTGAACATGTTTAAAAACAGATTGGTAGTGCAGAAAGGAAAAATCTGTCTTTTGGAGGAAGGCTGGTCTTGTTAAATTCAGTTTTAACTAGTCTTCCGCTCTATTACTTCTCTTTCTACAAGGCTCCTATTAAGGTTCTGAGGGTTTTGAAAGGAATTTAGAGGAGATTTTTGTGGAGTGGGAATGCTGAAGGTCAGAAAATTTCTTGGGTAAGCTGGGAGAAGGTTTGCACTCCAAAAAGATTGGGATGTCTAGGGGTTAAGTGTCTATCATTGTTTAACTTGAGCTTGCTGACAAAATGGAGATGAAGATTCTTATCTGAGAGAAACTCATTCTGGGCCCCTCTTCTAAGGAGTAGGTATGGTAATTATCAAAATATCCCCTATTAGTTAGTTGCAAAGTCAAAATGCTCTATCTGGTGGAAGGATATTTGGGATATTGAAGGACCGCCATCTCAATCCCCTGGGTAGTTTGACTCAAATATTAGAAAGATTTTAGGGAATGGGGGAGACACTCTGTTCTGGTACCATAAATGGGTTGGGGAAACCTCATTAGGAGAGTGTTTCCCTTGATTTTTTTTATTGGCTTTGGATAAGGGTGTGTCGGTCCAAGATATGTTACAGGGTGAGTGGGGCATGCATCGGTGGAAGCGGGAGTGGAGAAGGAGGTTGTTTGTCTGGGAGGAGGAGGTTCTCAAGTCGTTGGAAGATTTGGTAAATCCTATTCAGATTGATCCTAGTCTTTGGGGTAGGTGGATTTGGATGATTGACCGCTCAGGGGGTTTTACAGTTGCAGGTGCTTATAGGACCCTAATGAAAGTCTCGCTTAGTGATCTTAGACCTCCTTTGGATCCTTCTTTGCTAGGGAGACTTTGGAAGGATAAATTACCTTCTAAGGTGGTGGTTTTTGCTTGGAAGTTCCTTTTAAATAGATTGCCTACTATCGATAATCTGTTGAAAAGAAGAATTCCCATTCTGTTGGAAAAGTAAACTTGCCAGATGTGTAGAGGGTCTCATCCTAAAGATAGTAAGCACCTGTTCCTCACATGCCCGGTGGCACAATCCCTTTGGTATAAAGTCATGACCTGGATGAGTGTGCAATCCCCTTTACCGAATGATTTAACCTCATTGTTCCAAATTTCTTCCTTATGGTCGTCTGGTAAATGTAGGAAAAAGTGCAGGTTCCTTTTTAGTTTAGTGGTCAGTTGGTGTATATGGGAAGCTAGGAATTCCATAATCTTTAACAGAGTGTCTTTGGAGGAGTTGGATATCCTCGGTCAAATCCAGTGGACCTCTTGGAAGTGGATGACTTACATATTTGGGTTTAATAGGGGATGTACATATTCAAATTGGCATAGCAATCCTTGTATCTGTATGTTGAATTTGTAATTTTGAGAGGGTGGTTGGGGTTGTTGTGCATTTGGTATCTGGTTAGTGTTGTCCTTTTATTCTGTATTTTAATCTTGTTGTTTGCAATATCAGGGTTTTAGAAACTTTTGGTTTCGCCCTGCTGTGGAATATAATATACTATCTTTGCCTTTAAAAATAAAAATAAAAATATAGAGCATACCTAAAACCCCTCTCGTCTGTTGAAGTAGGAGATTTGCGATGATCCAACTATAACCGAGTTTGAAGGAGTTATCAAAGTTAAGATAGGGAGAGAAAGAAAAAGAGAAAGGAGAAAGAGAAAAACATTTAATTTAAAAATAATAATCATGGTGAAAACTTAAAATTGACACTATTTATAATTATATTTTTAAAATTATATTTATTTTATGTTTAAATTTTTAAAATAATAAATAGTGGTGGCCATAAATAGTCACCATGTTACTATTAAAATAATAAATAATTGTGACAACTATCATCATAATTATTTCATTCTATCAATATTTAGAACTCAAAGTCATTTTTATTACACATTGATTCAATTTAAAGGTATTTTCAGAAAGAAAATTTGTTATTAAAAAACGAGTCCTAATGTAAAATTAATTAATAATACGGTTTTTATGAACAAATTTTATTTGCTAAATTGTTGGTGGGAGAAATTTAAATCTACAAGCTCTTTATTCCTCTTTATGAACAAACTTATAACAATAATTAACTAATAGTGCATCTATCACTATTACTTATATCAATAAAAGTGAAAAAGCACAAGGGATGTCTTCCAACAAGTTACAAATAGACAGTAAATGCCAAAACAAACCTAAACAAATGAAAAGAGTTAAGACCCATGTACACTAAAAGAAGGATTCATCAATCATTCTACAAATGAGTGTGTTGTGAGTTAGCTATGTAGCACCACTTCCATGCATACAATTTCACGGCTTCAACTATATTTTGGATTGAAGCTTCATTTGCGTTGAAAATCGTTGCATTCCTTTACTTTCCATATTTTTCATAGACCCGCCAACCACACGAATGACCAAGCTTTCTTCTAATTCTGGAGGTCAGTGACCAACCCCAAAAAATGATAATACTGAGATTTAATATCACTTGGAAACACTCTAGTGAGGACCTACCAGTCGTATAAATATACCAAACCATGTAAGATATATGACAAGTAAGGAATAGATAGGCGTCTGTTGCTTCTGCTACACCACAAAAACCACAAAGGGCATTTCCTGTTAGCAGGATATTCTGCTTCAGTAGATTCTTCCTTGTTGGTAACCTATTCGCTTCCAGTTGGCATACCAAAAGTTGCACCTTTGGAGGTATATTAGTTACCCACAACTACTTGCAGAACTTATTACTAATGTTGCCCAGATCCAGAGAGACAAAAACCTGTAAATTGAGGATACATAATACAACCCCGACCCCTCTAGATGCTAAACCCACCCATTGAGTATCTTTCGTGACACTATTACCTCCCTAACTCTCTTCTCTAGTTTCGCTAACAACTCTTTTTCCCAAACAAGTATGCTTCTTCTCTAAGTTTGTTTCCACCTCGACTCTCCTAATTGCTTCTTTGTGACGAAGACATTCTTATCTATAAAAATCCTATATAATCGGGGAAACTCATCCTTAAAACTACGTTCTCCAAACCATGTATCCTCCCAAAATGCAACATCCCTCCCTACTCTATCATTGCAACTCACTTTCAAAGGCCACTGCTCCCTATGCCTTTGCCCCATACACTCAATAGAATTTAAGGTGTTCCACCAAGTAAGACACAAGTTGTCTCTCACATCCCAACTCCTATTAGCACATCTCATTCCACCCTCAACCTCAACCTCCACTATCATTTTTTGATATTTTTACTTCATATTAATATAGAGATAGGGGAGAGAATAACGTAAAGAAACAACATAATAAAATAAATATTTTTTGTAAAAGAAGACATACTTTTCTCTAGGGTGCATGTATTATTCATTTATTTTTATAAAAAAAAATATTGATGAATCTATTTCTCTTGTTTCAAGCTAAATCCTTATTTTTTTTTGTTCTCACGGGATTATTACTCCACATAAATAAAAATAATTGAGTCTTAGAGGAATTGTTGGTTTAATTATAAAATTTGTCTTCCTATTTTAGTAATTTGGAAAATTTTGTCTCCAAATTTGAAAATTGGAATTAGGTTACCCAATTTTAAAAGTTTGTAATTTTTCCCTATTACCAATTATCATAACAACAGGATTACAAAGATGAAACAATTTCAAAATGGAGGGACAAAGTTTCCAAAATTCTAAAATAGAAAGACAAAATATGCAGGTAAACCTTTTCTTTTTAAAGACAAGGGATCCAAGTGTCACTGCTTCAATATTTCAAGGACTTAAATGCCTTTAAAATTCTTTTAGGGATGTAGGTGTCAGTACTTCAATATTTTAAAGACCCATTTGACATTTTACTCTTTTTTTCACATTATATACATTATGTGTTAATGGAAACTAACTAATTTAAAGAAAACAAAAATATATTAATGAAAAATTAGAAGATATTCACAATTTATTTATAGGTATAATTCGATATCTTGTATGTTAAATACTATATGTTTCTTACAAAATACTATATTAAATATTTTGTATGTTAAATATATAATTTTTTTTTTTACTTTTGTGTACTTAACATCACTATAAGTTTTAGTAATTTTTTTGTCTAATATTTAATAAATTTGATTAAAAGTCTTTAACAATATTTGTAAAATATAATCAATTATTAATAAATATTACTGATATATTTTTGTAATATATTTATAAAATGTTGTGTATGATCTATGTAGTTAAAACTTAAAATGTTAGTAATAGACTTTAACAACATACACAATATTTAATAAAATGTTATAAAAGTTTATTAGTAATATTTATTTATAATTTAACTTACTTTTCAAATGTTATAAAAATAATTTAATAACATTTCTATTAAATATTAAACAAAAATATCTAAAAGTCATGTATATTTAATATTGTAGTGGATTGTCTTTAGTAAATCTAGATTAAGAAACTTGATAGTTTAAGTTCAGAATTTTAGAAATCCGAAGAAGATCTGGTAGGGACGTTGTATCGTAATATGACCAATATCAAAGTTCAGAATAATACATTCTCAGTGTCCGTGCAGGTGCATGAATGCGCAGCTTTTGATATATCAATATTTGCTTTTTGCAGTACTAAGTCATCTCTTGTTGTATAATTGGGATATACGTATTTTCGATTCAGTTGAGAGAATATTCTGACTTTCTTACCATGTTTTTTTTTATTAAATCCATTCATTTTTATTAACCTTTTCATAAAATATTAAAATAATTTAGAAAACATATAATTTTTATCAGTAAAAATTTAATATTAATTTAATAATTACTTAACAGTAAACAAATTCAACCCTCTACTGTTTTTTCCCATAATTTTTTAGCTTTTAATTATTAAACCTCTTATCACCACATCATGTTATTACTTAAATTCTTTCTTTTCTTTTTTTTTTCGTACGCCTTCTCTGATTGGCTGGATCATATTTTAAATATAATACTTATTCAGCTTTTACAAACGAAAACAGAATGAAAGATATTGACAAAAAGAAAGATAAGAGTACAGTTGAATTTGCAATTTGCAATTTGCAATTTGCAATTTGCCTAGACACGTGCTGCATTTTTTGTTTGAACTAAAGAAGTTTCCCTTGTGAACATGTGTAGGTAGCCCACAGATTGAATAAGTAATTTTTAAAGAAAAGATTGACAGAAACAGAGTTTACTAATGAAAAGAAAGAGTTGTTAGAGAAAAAAATAGATAATGGGAAGAATATAATATTGAAAGAAGAAGGGGAATTAAGCAAAATAGATAAGTTGTGACCAGTAGGTTGCTTTCGTCACTATTCACTAGAGTCTAGAGTTGCTGCTGTGCTGTCCAGCGTCCACCGACACTTCTCTTCTATAAGAAAAAACAATATATATATAAAAGCCAGAAGGTAAGATCAAACTACAAAGGTCTCGTATATATGTATATATCTTTTCATAAATTACGTTTACACTTTAAAATTTTTAATTTAATATTCATCTTTATGAATAGATTTTAAGTAATTATTTCTTCGATTATGCGTTGATATTATTAGCATTTTAAAATAATGATACTTTTTAATTATCACTATGTTCAGATGAGTTTTTCTTTATAAGTAAAAAACATTTTTTAAGATCATTGCTATTAGGTAAAAAAAATATTATTATCCCTTGAAAATTATCCTCTTCTACATACTAACATGTAAGTATAATTGTGTAATGCAAAAAACTCAAGAAGACCTTATCCAGAGCACCACACAATGGAAGATTCTTACATAACTTCTTTGATTGCCACCCTCATGCATACTCTCTCAAGTATACACTGAAGCGATCTTTTTCTATGCCAGTAACATATAGGTACAACCATCTCACTATAGATCCATCTGAAATGAATAATCTTATATGCTAGTAACACATAGGTATAACCGTCTAATGCAAAACAATCTAAGAAGACCTGATCCAAAGCACCACGTAATGGATGATCCTTACACAATTTCTTAACTATCATACTCATGCATTGTGTCATCCACAACATAAATCATAATGTCAACATTCAAACATGTCATCATACTCCATTCCAACCACTACTGGGATGACACCTTGATAACCGCCTAATTTACCTATTTTTACATAGGTAAAATAGAGCAGTCATCATAATTATTTCCTAATTAAGGCCTTGTTTTCCTTTTATTTTGCTTAAGATTATATTTATTTAGCAATTTAGGTTCAGATTTATGTCTATACGTATTTTATGTTTATTTCCTTGTTTTTAGTTGTTTTGAATTAGATTTTAGGAATGACTGAAGAAGTGAAGAAAAATCAGAAAATTCGGTATGCGTCTGTAATGAGTGCCCAACGTTTTTCATTTAGAGCACCTGCGTTTGCTGGCAGGCACCCAACGACCAAGTTCATTGCCACCCAACACTCATGAGTCTAAGTGTCTGCGTCCAACTGAGTGCCCAATGCCCACTTTCGTCGTGCCCAACGCTCATAACCCTTAAGAAGTCTTATGGCGCCCAACAACCAATTTTTGATCGCTGGACGTCGGCGTTGCGAAACGTAAAAATAAAAGGGTTAGTTTTTAGTCAGTTTGGGGGTTCCACGCTCTCTCTTGACCAGGAGCTACACACCTGCTTACTTAGGGCATGCTTCAAACCATTCTTCATCCATCCTCAAGCTTATTCACCCCTATGGTTAGCTAGGTTTTGTATTTAATTGGATTTTGATGTAGCTTTACCAGAACTCTTGGGTATTTTTATACTTTTAATCTATGTTTGCTTGTTAATGTTGTGTTCTTCTTTACCTTGCTCTTTATTTTCAAATATTTCATGGTTTTACTTGTTGAATGAGTTCAGGAGAGGATTTTGACTTGTAAAGCGAGAAGATCTCCCAATAGGTGTTATTGCTCAGGAGAGAGTAATACCCACCAACCATTTACACACTTGAGGGATGATTTAGTAAGTCAAACTCAACTGGATTGCATATGTGCAACCGTTGCGTTTTATTTATTTTACTTTATGTTTGATAGTTTAGTTTACTTCTATCATTCATTAGTACAAGTAGAAAAGATTGATGTTTCTGAGTATCAACAAGTCCTTGTGGATCGACCCGATATATTTATCGGTTACTACATGTGATTAGTGCACTTGCTGTGAGTATTATAGAAGAATTTTTTAACTCATTAAGTTTTTGGCACTGTTGCTGGGGACTTGTGCTTGAAACTCAAAGATTTCATTCTTTTTGCTTGGAAAAATTTAGCTCGGATAACTTATTAACCAATTTTTTTTAGTAGATTTAGTTTTTAGTTATCTTGTTATCAATAGTTGTTACTAACTACCTTTCTAGTGCTCTGTGTATTATCAGTTTTAAGATGAAGTAAAAAGCAAGCACAAAAATGAAGGGGCAAGCTAGCTGACATCTATTCCAAGAAAATCCCGCCAATCTAAACCGCTTTAATATGGCTATAGGCACGAGCTTTAATATCGAAGAATGGGAGCAGAGATGTGCTAAAATGCTAGGGAAAGAGAGGAGACAACAACAAGGTTAGAGTTGCGAGCAAACCAAATTCTCTTCAACTTCGAAAGGGGGAGAACTTTCTTCCCAGCCCAACCGCCTCAGCCATATTATCAAAATCAGTCCCTAGTACCATAGTATAATCAGCCCACTCAAGTTCCTTGGTACCATTCCATCAATGGTACAAGGAGCATCTATAACCATGGTACCAAAATAACACTCTAGAGCCCCAAGAAAATTTTCAAGAATCTATCTACTAGCAAGCTCAATAGTGAGAGAGAAGTTCCATACAAAGTCAAAACTTTGCATATTCCTTCAGCATCAAGTGAACTGTTATCTGCAAATTTGATCTTACTCTTCACTGTGTCATCCGTAAAGACAAACCATTCTTTGTTCTTTGTGATATGGTTCGAGCAACCTGTGTCTAAATACCACAAATTTTTACTTTCTTCATCAGAGTTGGTTATTGGCATGAGCGATATATCAATGCCATATGAATCTTCATCATTAGCTAATTGTGCCTCATCATGGTTTCTTAGTACCTTATACCCTCTATATTCTTTAGCAAAATGGCCAAAATTTTGACAATTGTAGCATTGTATTGTCTTTTTATCTAGCTTTTTTTCCCTTCTTTTTGAGCATCATTCTTGTTAGATTCTTTATAATTTCTTTGTTGTTTGGGTGTCGAATTCAGTGGTTCATCTAGCTTCTTTTTTTTCCTTCTTTTTTTGCTTCTTTTTGAGCATTTTTCATATATCAGTTGATACACACGCGTTATAGTAGTAAGCTTCTACTTTTTAAAGTACTATACTAAAACACCTTTTTGTAGAATTAGTTTCAACAAAATTTTGTTGTTTATTGATTGTCTTCTTGATCAATAGTTGAATGCATCCATACACTTGCTGACCTTTACAATTTAGATCTGTAGAGACACCGTAAGAGGGTTTTAGGATCGTAGCTAACGTGATAAGTGCAATAATTTATCGTAAGACTAAGAGGGGAGGAATCTTTGAAACGAAGAAAAGAAATAATTTTGCATCCTCAACTATTTTAGGTCTCTTTACTACTTTGATTTGTTTTCATTCTTGAATTGTGGTAATAGGTCTACCAACAAATGATAAGAAAGTTTTAATTTCTTAAGGGAAATGAAAATGCAAATTGAATCCTTTTTTCTCGCAGGCCCTGGTGCTACCAAGTATTGTTCCAGTGTTTTCAAGATACCTATGAGGTAGTTATTTGACTTATTTGTACCAAGTCATTGCCTAGATTAGGTCATTGCATGAGTCGGTTAGTGAAAGTTGGGTCAAAAACTTTCTGGTCCACATACTTTCTGTCTTGAGCTCAAAAAAGTGAAAAAGTTGGATGATGTCTTAATGGGTCGTGATTAGTACCGATATTATTTTTTACTAGGATGACAAAAAATGGGTGCTCTTTAGTAGATCGTTATTACTAGTGATCTCATCGGCATGATTTTTAAACTCGAGGAGAGTTTAGATAAACTTAAGACAAACTAATAAACTCGACTCATAAACCCGTAAGAGTTTAGCTCATGGTAAAATATTATTATTTTTTTCCATACCATCATACATAAACAAGAAAATTAATTCCTATTTATCAACAAATTTGATAAAAAATCATAAATAGTTAATTTAAAATGGAATTAGTCCATAATAAAGACATGCAAAATATCATTTTGTTTAAAAATAAAAACAACATACTAACAAAATAAGAATCAACTACAGGTGTGTTAATTTAGAATAGAAAAAACTTATCAAACAATGTCAAAAGTTGAATACATTTGAATGCACTTGAGTTTACCTTTGGACGGGTTTGCATGTGAGTTATCTCATTTTGCTTACCCAAACTCTGTAAAATTTTACGATTTTACGAGTTAAATTGCAAGTTTAAAAATAATGCTCACAAGTATTAAGAGGTTTATACTATCGTAATCTATCACCTGTCACATAAGTAGGTAAGGGATTGTCCTTTGATTAAAGGGCATCTACTTTGTCAGCGAGTCTCGAGGCAGACTTCCACGTGGCACTTTCTCACAAGCAGGGAAAAATGCTTGTAATGATGGGTTGCGTTGCTATAGGTGAAGGCACTTATAGGCGTCTTTTTATATTCCTCCTTTCGTCTTCCTACCCATTTAACACACCTAGACACTTATATAAAGTGAGACGGGGATTGTGGAGTCCATTCTTCTTCCACCATTCCTTCTCTAGCTTCTTCTCCTCTGATTCCCCTAGGCATAATGTTTGATCCTCAGTGGCAACGTGGTTTCCAGTGGTGTTTGGTAGTGTAGTGATGTTTACTTGTTTGGTGACCCACGACATTTGCTTATCTGGTGGTGCACGTATTATATCCAGGGGTAAACACTTTCTAGGCTGTTATTCCATCATTTTTTTTGTGCGTTGCTCTTAAATTTTATGGTTTTAATGATGAAGGTGAGTGGTGACCGCTGTAAAAAAGGTGAATGATGGATGCAAAAATTGACTGTCAAGCCCTTTACTGCTGGGCCAAAGAAGATATTTTAAAATATAAAACTAAATACAATAATTGGAATGAGATTTGTGAGTTGAGAGGGAAACACGTTTTTTATTGTGACAGGTTAGAGGAAAATGTAATATGCGAACGTTATCTGTATGGTGAACCTCTATGCACAACTCTTCAAAGTGAAAAAGCTCATGATACGATTTTCCTTCACTGGCTTAGAAAAAGAGGTCCTAACATATGTCAATATGGCTCCAAATTCAGTTACATCCCAATAGTTGGACATTTTTATGCAAATTCCAAATACTAGGCAATTCAATTGGAGTATTACTAACTTCTAGAGTGTTTCTCTATTTTTTCAAACTGAATAGAGCAAAAGGTCAAGTTGGATTTCTTTTAGCAGGGTTGTGGAAGAGGTCTTATTTCTCCCTTTGCATCCTCTTACAAATTCAAGGAAAGTTATTTCAAGGTTTGTGCCCCTGCATATTTTCCTGAGGTATTAGATGGCTTCCCCTTATACTGGAAATCAAATCCTAAATTTGGTGGGGGATTTCAACCAATAGACCTGACACTTGAAGAACAATTAGTTGTCGGACGAATAGAAACTCTGGGTTTCCATTCTACTAGCATGGTGCTTCCTCTAGAGTACGACATTGTGAGGTTAAATAAATACATTGGTAGTATGTGAACCTTTGCTTTCATATAATTTTACCTGCTCATGATTGATGGCTAACTAAAATTCTTATGTTTGGTATAGAAAACATGGCTTTATCCATGAAGTAAATGAAGAGACCATGGATCCAAAAGAAGGCCCAAAAAGGAAATGTTTGATAAGATCAGAGAGGAATCGATTGGGGACCTCATGGTAGCACCAAGTTTAAAAATAATAGTAATCGAGATTGGCACAGGGAGTTTAGTGGCAACTATGAAGAAACGTCAGTGCGTGGAAATTGGGGAAAATCCTGGTGAGGTGCAATCAGAAGAGCGCACGATCACTAACTATATGGGTGAAAACTAGGACCTTGTGAACAATGGTACTGCTAAGGGAAAGACAACATCCTTATGGGATGTCTTGTACAAACACAATACTCTGATTCATAACCAACTCCTCATGCAAGAAGATGAAGAAAAAATTCAGAAGTTAACTTTATTGAACATATGCAATGGTGTGGAATCTTTGTCAAATCATTTGGTAGTCATGTCCCTTTCAGCAAGGAGCAAGTGCGACATCTACTAAAGGAACGCAAAGGGCTAACTAAAGATTTGGCCAAACTCAAAAAGAAAATAAAGCAATGGAAACTAAAAGGAAGAATTTGGACAAACTGAAGGAAAAGGTGGCTGAAGAAAAATGTTTACTAACGATAGAAAAACAAAATCTTACCGAAAAGGAAAAACAATTTAATGGAGAAGGAAAAACTTCTTGAGGAGATTGAGTTGTTAAAACAAAATGTTAGATATGAAAACTCGTGAAGAAACTCTCATTCAGGATTTAACCCTTGTTCGCACATCAGAAAAGTTGACTAAAGATAAGGTTCATTGCCTTGAAGTCGAGATAGAGAAGCAAAAATTTGATATCACCTCCGAATTTGTAGAAGGTTTCAAGACAGCACAACAAGCTGAGACTTTATTTCCTGATGCTTACTTTAGCTTGATGGTACTTTGGTTGACATAGAAGAAGACGAAGTGTAGGTGATCGTCTTGTGCAGAAATACTCCAAGAAAAAGTTTAAGAGATTTTTTGTTGGTGTTTAAGTTGAAGGTTAACATCACTGTAAAAGTCGTAGCTTTAAATTTGTAATCCTATATATATATATAAGCACTTTATGACATTGGGGCTTCTTCTTGCTTTAATGCGAATCTCCGTATGTTATATAATTGGTTTGATTTATTCTTAGTCATAGACTTATACTTTAGAACTTCCTTCAGACTTTCTTATGATGTTAATGGAAAGAGTGATCTTATATGATTTTCAAAATCATTTTATAGATCTGTAAGCTCGAACAGTCTTGTATGGCTACTTGATATTTTATGAATCTATAAGAGTAAATTGTGTCTACTTTAAGATCCATTATAAACTACTTAAATTGGGGTACGTAGGTTGTTTTATTGATTTATCTCCTTACTAACTACTATCGCAAACAGGAGGATAATTTACATAAAATATCATATGACATGTAAGCAACCACAAAGAACATGCATGAATAGGCATCACTATAAGTAATGAAATCTCAACTATATTGGCACCCCAACACTTACCCATTGCAGCACGTTCAAAGAATGCATACATATTGTTCAAAAGACAATCATGAACCCAAAGCAACACAATTACACCATGAAATCACAATCACAATATTAACAATCACAGCATATTTGCACAGATTAATGCATGAAGATCTATGGACCAATTAACTATTTATAAGTTGAGGATCAGCTAAAGTAAAATCGTAGACTTGCAATATTCCAAGTATGTGGAACTTGTTTGCCTTTAAGTGTTTGCAAGCGATACGCACCTCTGCCCACTACCTCTTCAATGTGATCGGTATCAGTCCAATTTGGCGATAGTTTATTTTGATGTTGAAGCAAATGCGCTTTTTTTAAAACAAGATCACCGGGAGAAAAATGCCGTGGATAAACTAAGGTGATAAATTGCTTATGTCCACAGAATTGTTTCTTGCAGCCCCAAATTGTTTCCAACAAAATAAGGTGATAATTAAAATATTCCTATGTATAAGACAACAATTACAGAGCATATTTGATTTCTTGATTTCTTCCCTTTGTTTTTCACAGATTACAATAACAGTAGATATACTAATATTTACTAGAGATAATTTTAGATTTTGATGATATTTACACGCCACTGTAATTTATATTTTCGTTCAGATTTTCAACTTGGAAAAGTAAAAGAAAAAAGTTTTAATGTATATTTTTTAATTTAGAAGTAATGCAAAAATTGTGAATGAAAATAATAAATAAAAATATTGTTGTATAAGTTTTGGTTGGAAGCAATTAGTCTGCTAGCTATTGATGTTACTTAAAAGAATATGTACTAATCAAATGTGAAGGCGTACTTGGTAAGCTTTTACTTGTCATAACCGAAGTCGCACTCGTCACTCGTCCATTTTCATGGTAGCAAGGTTTTCGTCAATGCTTGATGCTCTCACCAAGTCAATAAAGGGTGCTTTACTTTTGAGTGTTGATTAATCTTCACTCTATTTTGGGTCATGATGGATATACGAAGAAAAGAAACCTTGGTCGTCCCATCCCTTAATCGACCCATCCACTTATTTGTAAATCATTTTGAACTCTTCAGTGTTTTTGGTTGGGGCTGTGTACCTTGATCGTCCTCCAGCCAATCAATTCTTTCATATCCAACCTAATCTCTTATAATCCTTATTTTATTTATATCAATAATATATCTTAAATCTTAGCCATATATTACTGAATTTCTCCGATACCCATTACCTATAATATCTATAAATATCTTTCCCTAAACCATAAAACATTTCAGATTCACACTTCTAACACTTAATGCTCTCAATTTAAATATATTTTTATGAGAGTTTACTTATATCCGAGAACAAGTATATTTTGGAATTTACTCGTGACTAAAAATCAAAGAATTCGGTGTGGCTGAGCTGGGAGCATTTCTGTCATGAGAAGTGGGGCCTAATTAATATAACGTGCCGCTGCCATTCTTTCCTCTAAATCCCAATCAAACATCCATGGCATAGGTGTGATGGAACTTTCCTCATTTTTTTAAAGCACATCAAATCCACAATAATTGTTGTTTAATTCTACTTCTTGTTTAATCCATGTCGTTCATTATCTTTTTTTGCAATTCAGTATAGCAGTTCCCGATGATAGGTGATTATTTAATCTGATATATAATTATATCCTTTTTGATAATTTAGATTTGTTAGAGTTTTTAATTCTTTGAAAATAAGATTAATGACTTAATTGTAATTAGTTTTATCAAATTTCTCACATGCAAGAGGCATCTTTACCTGGTTTGTCTCTTTGTAACTTTGATTGTTTTACAAAATGTTAAGCCACCTTTTGTTGACTTTGCAAGCATGAACATGAATGAAATCCAATGTGACATGATTGAAATTAATGGAAAAGAACTATCTAATATTCCGGCCAATTGAGATATGCACAAAGACCTGTACATTAAAGTATTGGAATGATTATTAAAAATTCCTTTAAAGAAAATTTACTGATTACTTTAGTAAATACGCTTATCCCATGATACTCCGAAAATAAGAAATGATTCACCAACCATAACCAAGTCGAGAAACAGAGGGAGCCACATGCATTTATTAAATGGCCATTTGTAAAACATGCAGTCCAAGAGACATTTTACGCAAATAAATCGTTAACAAGTCAGCAATATTCTGATTCCTCTCTTGTAGGCCATCAATGATCATAATTTCCCAATTATTTATGCATACCATTTCTATGGACCGAACAATGTTATCGGAAGGGAGGGATAAAGAACACCTCTTGTGGGCTAACAGGACAGCGGAGTCACTTTCAATGCAAAGCTGCTTAGTTTTCTCGTGAATAAACCTAGAGATAACTGCTAGCTCTTCAAATATTTTTTTGACCATGTTAATTTATGAATTTTTTTCGGTACATTTGTTTTTAAAAACATTATCCAATTAAAATATTTTAAGAATCTATATTTGTGTGATAATAATTTCAGAACTAATTTATTTAAAGACTTCTCATCTTATTATACTATCTAAACTCCAAAGGAGTGATTTTTAACATAAATATTTTTTAATACACTCATTCCTTCATTCTTCTAAGTTAATTAAAAATTACAATATCACTGGTTAAATTAAAACACGCTATTGACATTTTTCTTCTATATGTAAGACCATATTTAAAGATAAAACAAGATTTTTTATTTTACCCAATTATTTTTAGATCTCATAATGGCATATCATTATGAATATCAACTTTATTTTTTATTTCAACTAGTGTATCCTGCACTACCATGTCATTAAATTTAATATTTTTTTTATTTATTGTAAAATAACTTCAATTAAATAATTATATTAATTAAATTAAATAATTATGTTATTTAAATTAAATAATTTATATAAATTAATTATATAAATAATTTTAATTAAATAATTATATAAATTAAATTATATAGTTTAATTATGACAAAAATTGCAAAAAATAAAAAATATTTAAAACTAAAATTTAAGAAGAGAGACAATAAAATATTTTTTTTAAAAGTTTTTAATCTTCAATGTTCTTTTACAATAATTGATTTTTACGTAAAAATCACTTTTATTTACTCAATAGATGTTTTTGATAACAATTAATCTTGACTTTAGAATTGGTGTCCAAAATCAATTCTTGAAAATACTCTAAGACAGTAAAATGAAAATAAATGAGCTTAAGTTATGCCCAAAGCCATGAAGTAGGGGAGTTTTCAGTTTATGAAGAATCCTGAAAAATCCCTCAACAACATGCACATGTTCCACCATACCGAACCTAGCCATGTAATAATTTTTTTTATGCTGCAGGGGAAAATAACAGGTCGGAAATATGGAGCCAATGACAGTAACATCATTCAAGTTTCAACCGAACCGGTATTAAAATGACTGTGACATTAAATTTAGTTGGGGAATGCAAGAAAAACCGAAATTAATAATATACAGGGTGCGCTGACTATGTCTAAGCAGCAAATTAATTAACCTTAACGATTAATGATGATCCTATATAATAATCCTGTATAATGTAACGTGATCTCACCATATAAAATAAAATAATATATTTGTGAGCTTAAAGTAACACTAAAAAAGTTGCAATCGGAAACGATCAGTGGTTGTATGTATGTAATCATTTCCGAAGAACTTTAGAGTGAGTTCTGTGGAGAGGAAAGATGTCGGTGAAGGAGTGCCACCACCACAAGGGAAAGAAGCACAAAATCTGGAGACGCATATTCTGGGGAATAGTGATAGTGGCGTTCATGGTGTTGTTGACAGTTCTGATAATCTGGGCGATCTTAAAGCCTTCAAAGCCAAGCTTCATCCTCCAAGACGTGACTGTATACGAGTTCAACGCGAGCATCCCGAACTTGCTGACATCAAGCTTTCAGGTAACGCTGTCCTCGCGCAACCCCAACGACAAAATAGGAATCTATTACGACCGTCTGAACACGTACGTCAGCTACCGCAACCAGCAAGTGACGTACCGAACATCGATCCCTCCCTCCTACCAAGGTCACAAGGAAGAGGATGTCTGGTCCCCATTCGTCTACGGCAACAACGTCCCCGTCGCACCCTACAACTCCGTTGCTCTCAGTCAAGACCAGACCAACGGAAACGTCCTCGTCATCGTTAAGATTGACGGTAAGGTGCGATGGAAGGTCGGTGCCTTCGTCTCTGCCCACTACAACCTTAATGTTCGGTGCCCTGCCTTCATAACCTTTGGCCCCCGAAGCACCGGTATTGCCCTCGCCAATAACGCCATTAAGTATCAATTGGTTCAGCGCTGCTCTGTTGGCCTTTGATGTTTCTTCCTTTCTTCCTTTCTTCCACATATCACATACATCTATATATATATTCTGTCTTCCTCTTCCTCTTCCTCTGCTCCTTTCTTTATTTACTCTCTACCTACTCCTACACCTGCATACGTTTTTCTTCTTCTCCTTCTCCATCCATGGATGGATCCATCTGTTGTTAGCTATGCCTGCCTGTCTCTTTCTTACCGTATTTGGAACTGTACATTTTACTATAGAATAAAATTGCACTTGGAAGCCACAGAGCCAAATTACGCTATTTGTAACACAGTCAATTAGACTAATAATTAGACCTTGTTTCAATTTGGATAAATAAATTCAGCATCTCTTTCCAGAATATTCATATATGATTCTTCTTTTATTTGCCTATAATTCTCTCTTCTTGGATATGCATATGAATTTCATTATCGGCTGCTTATTCCGTATATTATTCCATCAATAATGAAGTTTCTATCATATTTTCGAAATAGTTAGGTAGTCGTTTATGTATCTGGGAAAATTAATCTATACTTAAACCCAGATTGTACGTTCCATAGATAAAGCGCTGCTGCCTAGTCTCCTAAACTAAAAGTGAAAGTGAAGCAATTATTCATTGGAGCGTGTCATTGAAATTGAATTGGACTTTTCTTGTTTGTTTGAAGAAGAGATAGTATGTATGATGAATATTTCTCTAATTAAGGTCAATGAGTGGAGGGAGGGTATGTTCACATGGCATGGTAGTAGTGGTTGTTCTTTTCGGCCTCCTTTACCTACCTTGCCTACTACTAATGCAGGTGAAAGGAAGGAACGAACTTTTCTTATGTCATGCATGCCTATTAATGGAGTCCAATTATGTTCATTTATGCATTTTCTATCATCAAATGAGAGACTTGGACAGCTCAACAGAACACATGCATTCTTAGGCATCAACTAGTGTTTGAACAGAATTGGTATTCACCACCGTCTAGATAGTGCAATTAAAGGAACCTTCTTTGATTCGTCAACACTCAAAACCAGTCACCATGTGCATGTGATAGGACGCCATTTTTAAAAAAAATTTTTTTTGGGGTGAGAGAAAAATTAATTTGATAGGATGCAACTTTTGATAACGACTTACGACGTTCCATACATAGGAACGTTGCACGTATATTATTGTATTTTGCTTGCTTCTAACTGGACACAATCATCAATCACATGGTCTCTCTGTCACGATACTACTGAATTGACTAAAATTTCTACTCTCTCCGCTGCTTCTTTCTTTATCTTATATTAGTATTAGTATTTACTATTTCCTACAAGAAGACATTTTTTCCGCTTTTTTGGGCTAAAACCAAGTGTGAAATATCTTCGAAAATGACATAAAATTGGTATCACACAGCAAGTGACCTTTGTAATCATAAATTAAATTAGATGATCGTGTTGTACTGTAATTATTTTTTGTCCAATTCTTTAACGTCTGAAAAGACGGTAACTTATTTGGATTATCAAAGTTGATGACTAACTTAGTTGTTTGAGTGAGTAAAATAGATGTCAGACACCCGATTGACAAGTCTGATTGGGTTATCTTGTTATCCGAATTCAATGCATATTTTTTGAGAAAATATCGAGTCTTATAATCTTATTGAAATGTGTACTTATGTTCAATGAAATATAAACGTGTTTGATTTATTGTTGATTTTAATATATCGAGGTAGTTATGTTGTTGTAGTATGTTTCATTAACTTGACTTATTTACTTTAAGCTTGCTTTTGGTTGTATGTGTTTTATGTTTAATTATCATAATCATGTTTTGTACAAGAGCACATAACAACAATGTTTCACATAGACAAGAGAGGTTGGAATGAAGTGTCCATTAGATCAACATGGACTTGAGAATATGTTTTCATGTGTTTAGACTATATTTATAGGTGTAAGCACCTAATTTTTTTACAACACAAAAAAAAATAGAAATAATAAAAATGATAAATCTAGAAAAAATAAAAATGTCATTTCCATATACGGTCAACATACACAATAATATTCAAAATATACATCAACACCAAAGAACTCAAAATGAAATTTCAATGGAAAAATAAATAATAAAAACAACAATAACAAAGGCCATAAAAGGGGAAAACAAAAATGCAAGAGAGATAAACACCTTTGAATCATTGAACCAATGTCATGTCTAAGCTCTTTGAATCAATGGAGATCTTTTTTGGTTCAGTACATCACTAATACAATCCCACAAAATCTAGACATACAAAGTTTAATTTTTTGTAAATAAAAAGATCTTAAGCTGACTTGATAAAAACAAGTATTTGAACCAGACAAGAGGAGCTTACAAATTCTTTGGGAGGGGGGGTTAAAAAAATTTTCGAAGAAAGAGGAGAAGGATAGCTATAAGAAAATAAATAATTGAGAACAAAGAAGTAGAAAAAAAGTATAAACTAACACTCTCCTCCTTTTTTTTAAAAAAAAAAATTGATAAAATAAAAGAAAGAAATAAAGAAAAAAAATATACTTATACCTTTGACCACGTGATTTCCAATAATTATATCCATTTTTTGCTAGCGTACATCCAGACCAAAGGATTATTCTGTTTTCTGTTCGCACAACCATTTCCACTAAGCGTACCTCTAAGGCCCAAAATGTATTATTTTTATTTTTTTGTGTGTATAAATAAAAATTGTTTTTAATTTTATTTATTCTATTATTTTATTTAATTTATTCTTTTATTCTAGTTAACATATGGTTACGAATACATAAAATAGAAAATACTAAAATTTTGATTAAATCTAGCAACAATAATCATGATAATAATATTAATTAAAAATGAAAATCTAATAATAACTATTTTACATGCTTTCCAAACTTAAATATCATGAAACCTTTAGTTGTTATAATTATTATTATAAAAGAAAAATTTAATAATTATCACTTTAGATGCACCTCTAATTTGACTATTATGAAAACCAAAAGAACCACTTTAGATGCACTTATAATTTGATTTTTTTTATAAATTTTTAATTATGTCATTTTAAAGGAAAAATTAATAATGGTCACTTTATATGCACTTCTAATTTGACCCTTATGGAAACTACAATAACCACTTTAGATTCACTTCGAATTTGGTTTTTTCTATAAAATTTTTTTATTATAATTATTATTATATTATAATTATTATTATGTTATTTAAATTATTTAAAAGAAATAATAGTCACTTTTGATGCACTTTTAATTTGACTATTGTAAATTATAAAAAGATTATGATGATTATTGGGATGCACTTTCGATTTGATTATCGTGAAATGCTTTAAAATTATTTTTTTGGCTAAATTACTACCGGTACCCCCAATTTTTTTTTTGCGCACCTTTTGCGCTTCCGTCATAGTGAAAATGCTAGAAGGTAGGACTTGAACCCAGGACCTAGAAGTAAAACTACTAATCCTATATCGCCAGACTAAAATTCATTGTTAGTTTTTTTGTGAGATTCAAATTTAGAACTAATTATGTGACAATGTTAATTTTAAAATATAGAGAAATTTGACAAAGTAAGATTTGAACATAGGATGTGTGGGAGTGCTAAGACCATGCCACTAGATAACAGGTCCACATTGGTTTTATTGTGTATTTTCTTTTGTTTTGTTTTACTATTCTAGGTCATTTATGTTGTAAATGTTTTAAATAGAGAAAATCTTTAAATTCTAAAAGCTACTTAGCTTCATTTTATGTTAAATCTATTTAGAATAAGATTTTATTTTTAATTTTTAATTTTATATTTTAGTTTTAGTTGTTTCTTTAATTTATAATTTTCAACTTTTAATTTTAATTTAAATTTTTAATTTTAATTTCTATCTTTATTTTAATTAAATTTTAAATTTTATATTGTTGTTAATATGACTAAATTTTAGTTTTAGTCGCTAACCCTTAAATTTTAATTTCAACTTTTAATTCTTAATTTTAATTTCAAAACCACAAATAAAATATACAATGTAAAATGAACTAGAATAGATTTAAAAGTAAAATATAAAAATAAAATATAAAATCTAATTAAAAATAAAGATAGAAATTAAAATTAAGAATTAAAATTTAAATTAAAAGTTGAAAATTATAAATTAAAGCAACAACTAAAACTAAAATATAAAATTTAAAATTAAAAATAAAATCTTATTCTAAATAGATTTAACATAAAATGAAGTTAAGTAGCTTTTAGAATTTAAAAAAATTCTCTATTTAAAAAATTTACAACATAAATGACCTAGAATAGTAAAACAAAACAAAGGAAGATATACAATAAAACCAATGTAGACCTATTATCTAGTGGTATGGTCTTAGCACTCTCACACATTCTATGTTTGAATCTTACTTTGTGAAATTTCTCTATATTTTAAAATTAACATTGCCACATAATTAGTTTAACTAAATTTGAATCTTACAAAAAACTAACATTGACGTTTGGTCTAACGGTATGGGATTAACATTTTTACTTCTAGGTCCTGGGTTCAAGTTTTACCTTACCTAACTTTTCTATATTTTTAAAATTAATGTTGCCACATTATTAGTTTAAATAAATTTAAGTCCAAGATAAAATTGATGTTGGCATTTGGTCTAGTGGAATAGCTCTAGCATTTTCATTATCAAAACCTAGGTTCGATTGTAGCTTGGTCTTATTTTCTATATTTTACAATTAACATTTACAAATCATTAATTACATTTTAATTAATTCTTAATTACGAAATAATTATGTCGTCATTAAATTATGCAAGTCAATGTTTCTTTTTTATGGTCAATGACCTAAATCTGACAGAAGGGCAAAAATTAAATTTTTGAAAAAGTAAGTTTGAGGGCAAGAGGTGTGCAAAAAAAAAAAAATTGAGGGACACAAAGTAAGTTACCCCCTAAATAGGGGGGTACCGGTGGTAATTTAGCCTATTTTTTTTACATAAAAACATAAAACATAAAGTTTTAATTATGACTACTTCAAAGTTATCATAATTTAGTAATTGTCATTTTATATGCACTTTTGATTTGACAATTATGCTAAATAATTATTATAACCACTTTGGATTCACTTCTAATTTGGTCAAGGTAATAATATTTCAAAATAAACCCAAAAATATTAAAAAATAATTACTAAAATTAAAAATCGAATACACGAATCATTCCAAGAACTACATATATTATGATTCTCCATTGCACATGGAGATACGTAGGAGCCTACTCCTGTCAAACCCCTCACAATAAAAATAAAATAAGTTAATTAAAATGAATAAAATAAAAAAAAATTTATAAAAAAGAAAATTTCCAATAATATTTTTCTAATTAAAATGTTAAAACCAAAAATAAAATAAAAAGTAGTCTTTATATTTTAAGGATGAAATAAATATTTTAAAGTTATCTAGTTTTGCATGTTTGGTTAGAGATAACTGTTCTTAAGACGGACATTGTAGGATGCTAATATCTTCCCTATACGTAATAGACTCGTGAACTCAAAATTTAGTTTCGTAGACCACTTTTCTCTAAAATGTTTTTTCAATGTTTTCCTAAATAAATATTGGTGGCGACTCCTTTGATTTTACAAAATTCATTTTTCGCTGTCCCGTCGAGATCTATGTGTCAACAGATGGCGATTCCACTTGGACTTTCGATAATCAAGCCTAAATAATTAAATATGAAAAATTGATAACTTTTTTTTATGTTATTTTTACCCCTTATTTATTTATTTTATTCGTTTGGTTATTTGCTCATATTTTTTTTATTTATCTGTGTATTGTTTTAATTGAACTATAAGGTAGATGACGTATGTTTCTATTATATATGGAGTAATTTAATGTTTGCCCCTCACACACTACAAATACACTTTTTACACACATGAGTGAGGTCTTACACCGGGCCTGAGAGTAACCTAGGGAGTGAGAGACGATTAGTGGTACCATTTTAGCTGCATTTGTAATTTGATCATCACGAAAGTCTCATATAGAGTGTGACTTTTTTTGTGAATGCCCACACTTTGGATGCACTTCCAATTTGTGAATGTATTCTAAAATGAGTATAGAACTTTAGAAAACCTTTGGATGGGTACAAATAGCTATCAACCAGTTAGACTTACTCATTAAAAAGCCACTAGTTCCATAAGGTAGTTGAGCTCCTCTAGGTACCAATTTAGGACACTTAAGGCATTTGTTCTTACTCACCTTTTTGTTTTAGCATGTAACTTCCTTATTCTTTCTTTTTTTAAAAAAAAAGAGTGGTATGATAGTTTCCATATGCATAATCATTCGCATACATTCTTCCATAAAATAGGTTTTGGAGAATCATAAAATCTTGTTGATCGAGAATATCCTAAAAAGAGACATGGGATCAAATAGTGAGACAAAAGAAACAGTGCCGGTAAAGTTTAAAATGCTTTATATGAAGTTCCTGGAACCCGTCTATAGTTTGGTGAGAGAAATTAAATGTGTAGCCTTTGCAAGAAAGTATAGGAATATTTTTTATCTGTTGGAGTTAAGTGTGCAAACTGAAGCCATTTTTGCATTAACTTAATTTTATGATCACCCCTCTAAGATGTTTCACCTTTCAAGATTTCCAAATAACACCTATGTTGAAAGAATATGAGCGAATTTTGGGGATTTCATTAGAAGATATCAAGTCATACCAGTATCGATGATATCTTCCTTCGATGAATATGATAGCAAATTTGCCAAAGGTGCAAGAGAAAGAATTAAGAGAGAAAAAACTGAATAGATACGGAGTGAAGGGGTTTCCACAAAATTATTTGGCAGAAAGAATGAAGCGGTTGTCGGAAGCAAATGATTGGGATGGTTTTACAAATGTATTAGCTCTCACTATTTATGGTCTGATACTCGTTCCACACCTTGATGATTACATAGATCTCTCTGCCACTTCTGTGTTCCTAGCTCGTTGGATAGAGGAGAAAATCCAACATTAGCAATACTACCAGACATGTATTGTGCTTTAAATCTTTGTTATGAAAAAGGGAAGAAAAAGTTAGCGTGTTGTTTACCGACATTGTATATTTGACTAACTGTCCATGTATGTTCCCACAAGTACAAGACAAGATCTCTTATAAACGACTTCAAGTGGTGCATTATTAAGATAAAGACAAGTAAGGAGTTGACTCAGTTTTGGTAAACCTCACTAAGAATCCATACATTGGTACCCAAATTGTAAGAAAATAAAAGAAGATATGTATTCATGTGGGAGCTTCCCTAATGTACCCCTTGGAGGGACTAAAGGGTGTATCAATCATAACCCTTCATTGACTTTAAGGCAATTGAGTTATCCAATATTGGGTCCACATGGGAAGAATTAATCACACCTTTCTTCTATGAGATGAACCAACTAAACCCGGCAATACTTAGAAAAATTAACCATGCTTGGGAAAAAGTTATTAGGAAAGGGAAAAAGACGGGAGGAAGAGGTAGTGGTGCAAATGAAAGCTATCGTTAGTGGCTAAAGGAAAGGGTTCAAGAAGTCAAACTACCTTTATGCAAAATTAGCCCAATCATTGAAGAGATTCTGATACAACCACCAATTGACATGAAGGAATTCAAAGAACTTCAAGAAGCCTTAGCAAAATATGAAGAAGAAAAAAGGAAGTTGAAGAAAGAACTGGAAGAGTCTCACCAAATGATGAGAACAATGCAAGAGGAGAATATTCAGAAAATGTAGTCATTAACTAAAGCTAACAAAAAAGCAAAGGATGAAGAGAAACTCAAACTCAAGACTGCTTAGGAGTTGGCAACAAAGAGTTGAGACTGAGAAGGCGCGAGAGAGACAAATCATTAACAAATAAGCAACAACTAAAAAAAGAAATAAAAATAGCAAAAGTGGCTGAAAAATAAGATGTTCAAAGACCTCTAACAACAACTAGAAAAAGGTGGTGCAAGAGTTTGAAAATAGACTCCAAGATGAAAAGCAATGTAGGTCAAAAGTAGAACAAGTAGCAAGGTTGAATCTGACAGAATGGAAGAAGGAAGGACATAAGACACTTGATTTGATAAGCCATGTTGAAGAGTAAAAAATCCTCATTAAAGAACTTGATGCAAAAATCATATTTTGGAAAAGGGAATTGGGGAAATCAATCAACAAGAAAGACATCGGGATACTAAATGATGAGATATTTCTTTAGAAAGACCTTTACATGAAGCTCATATGATTGGTAAATGAGGTGATCTAAAAAATTTTTGAAAGTCTCAGAGAAACTGAAGGGATGACAAGTACTCTTTCGAATCTAGGGAGATTAATTTTTTCCTTGAATATTGTAAGGAGTTAATGGAGAATTTGGCAAAGATGGTTGTAGTTGATGAAAAAGTGAAAATTTGGATGCAATGTACTTCTAGTTGAATATTAATGAGAGATGTGTCCTTTTGATCCTATGAAACCACTTCCCTCTTATTCTCAAATATTGTAATTATATAAAAAACAATATATAAATGTATTTTAAACTATATAAATAATTTATAATATTTTTGCTAAAATTGATTAAATTTAACAATATTATTTTTAAAAAACGAAAAATATCAAACAAAAACAAACATATTTTCTAAATGTTGAAAACTTAAAAATGAATAATTATAAAAAAATAAAAATAAAAAATAAAAACTGAAAACATTTTTTTTCAAAACAAACGTCAGCTTATTGAAAATATTACCAAAAACCTCTCTATTCCAATTAGTAAAAAGGAAAAATGATAAGTAATGCAGCACATTTATAGTTAAAAAGTAATTTATTTAATGTTTTGATAATGTAAAATACATTTAATATTTAATGTAAAAAGAATCTTCTAGGACTTTTAGGAAAATATTTGCCAAGGGAATTATATAATAATAATAATAATAATAATAATAATAATAATAATAATAATAATAATAATAATAATAATAATAACAATAATAATAATAATAATAATAAGATTTACTTACTTTGAAAGTATAACATATTTACTGTTTAATTTTACATTGTAATAGTTAACATTGATATTTATTATAGTACTTAAATTTTTCAAAAAATAAATAATAAAAAAGTAATTCTTTTATACTTTTTATTATAATAAGTTATTCTTTCCGTATAATAAATATAATCCCGTACGTATAATATATAAATATAAAAGCTTAAAATATAGTCAACATGAAATTTGTGAGCTTAACATAACATGATTATAATAACGTGTTTCCTTCAACATGTATTTGTTTAGTTCCGCAAGGAAAGTTCTTTCCTGGTTCGTGCTGCAGTCATATTGCCCAAACTTTGGAACGGTCAATACAAGCTGCTGTTGATGGATTCCTTTCGCTGAACACGTACTCACAAACGCGTTTCACCCACAAAAATCTTCATTTTACTCTTTCCTTTCTATATATATCCAGCACTCCCTTCTCTCCATCAACAATTTCATATTACATTTCATTACAATTCACCCTATATACTCCCCTTCATAATTAGTTGGTACACATATCTTCTGTTCATTCAAGTAGTAGTGTTCTGCAATTCTATACACATATGGCCGATAAGCAACCCCACTTGAACGGTGCCTATTACGGTCCTGCCATTCCCCCGGCGGAGCAACCACGGTACCGGCCTCAGTCTCACCGCGGAAGAAGCTGCTGCTGCTGCCTCTTTGGAATATTGTGGAAGATCTTGGTTGCACTCATAGTTATAGTTGGCCTGGTAATCCTTGTCTGCTATCTTGTGGTTCAACCCCGGTCCTTCAAGTTCTATGTAACGGAAGCCGACCTGACCCAATTTGATTACTATACCAACAACAAAACCCTCCACTACAACATGGTCCTCAACTTCACCGCACGCAACCCCAACAAGAAACTAAACATATACTACGACAAAGTAGAGGCATTAGCATTCTACGAGGGCGCCAGGTTTGCTAACTACGATGTCATCACTCACATGAACTCCTTCCGCCAGTACAAGAAGAGCAGCGACCCCATGAGCGCTGTTTTCTCCGGCCACAGAGTGTTGCCACTCGACAATCACCAACTCTCACAGTTCAACCAAGACAAGACTCTTGGGGCTTATGACATATATGTCAAGCTCTACTTCAGAATTCGTTTCAGACTCGGGGACTTCACATTCCATAATCTCGACTTCAAGCCCAAAGTCAAATGTGACATTAAGGTTCCTTTCCGCAAAAATACCACCTTTACTATGTTTCAACCCACCAAGTGCCGTGTCGATTTCTAGGGACTACCTACACATTAGTTAATTGATCTTTCCATTATTTTATTCATTCTTTGATTATACGTTGTAATGCATATGTTTTCATGCAATAAATTTATTTTGGTACCCCTGGAATTGTCTTTTGCTTTTAAGTTTATGTCTACTCATACAGCAAATCTGGTACGTTGATCATTTAATTAATAATTTTATAACACGTATCTCTTTTTTAAGTTAAAAGAATATTATTAAAAATAAAAGGCATTCTTGTTAAAAATATAATGAGAAATATAATAAAAAAAAAATTCCTACACTTTTCAAATATATGATCACATTTCTATCCTCCAAACAAAAGATTAAGTTCATCATCCATTCCGCATGAGTGTGAGGTTAAGTACCCACCCGACACCATTTCCAAAAATGCAATTAAGTAATAAGGATTAAAGTCTTCATGTTCGACACCTTCTCCTTGAAAATCGATGTATTTATTGCTTTCTAAAGTTGTCAAATCCCAATTAACCAAATAAAGGATCAAAAGAGACATGATTTGTTGTTGACACCTACTATCCCATGACTGAGATGCGTGTGCATTCACTATGTTTTGTAGGACCAAAAGTTTTTGCATAGGCATATAATAAATATATTTCAAATAATTTTTATTTATGAAATTAGTTAATTACATGAACAATGGTTATAATTTTCAAATATATTATAACATATAATCATTTGACTAACTTAAAAATCAAGATTTAGTTAAATTATATTTTCTTTTCTTGAATACTCTCATTATTTTCTCATTTTTTTAACAATACAATATAAAAATTCAACTTTTAGTTTCTAAATTAATGAGATTTTAAGGACTAAGCTTAACTTTTTTAAAAGTTTAGTAACTCAATTGAAATTTCAAAAATTTTGGAAACTTTCAGTAGTCAATCTAAAGTATGCATGGTACTAGTTTTGAAAAGTTTGGGGTATTTGAATTTATTTACGGTATAAATATAATAACATTAATCGGATAAACATGTTTGATTTACGTTTGTCCCAAGAAGCATGTTATATTTCCTCCATGTGCAAAATTTTCTTAAATGAACCGTGACACATGATGAGCTGATTGGTTGGGAAACCACTATATGAGGCATCTTATCAAGAATAAAATAACAGTTAAGCTGTAATTAATAAAATATAAATTTTATTAAACTAATTTTATTTATTAATATTTTCACTAAATTAATATTTATACATTTTATGACAATCATTGCGATTAAGATTTATAGGTAAGGATGTGTGAAAAATTCGAATATGTGAAATAAATATATATTATATCTGTATCCAATTCATTTTAATAGATTGGTTTTATATCTAAATATTTTTTTTTTTTAGATTTTACGTTTGATCCAATTAATTGGATAAGATGAGATATTTATCTGGATTTTTTAAAATAAAAAATTTAAATTATGAGTTATCAATAAAATGTTTCAATTTTAGTTATGTCTCTAAGATATGAATATTTTGAAAATATAAATTATATTATGTTAAAGTTTATTAATAATTATAGAAAAATATAACTTAAAATATTATATATATAAATATATATATTTAAAATACTAAATACTTATTAACGAATGGATAATTTATTTTATTAAATATTGAATTTATTATTACTTTTTTTAGTAACCATGTGAAATGTTATAGTTTACTTATAGAATACTCAAATTTTCTAATTTCTAACAATTGATACTGTATGTAGATATTCTTATAGAGATGCAAGAGGTGAACTAGAAGAGAATATGAAAAAAAAAATCATTAAAAATCAGACCACATACCTATGTCACATATCACAAAAGTGTGGGACACATACTAAAATAGAAAGTTTATGTTCGTATCTCACTCCTTCATGAGATGAACTACAATGTTAAAATAATGATTACAAATTTTAACTTCTTTTCAATTTGACTTTTAACTGTTATTTTTTTAATAAAAAATATTTTTTTATAAATAAAATAAGTTGTGTGGTTAAATATAATTAAAAATAATTTTTTAGTATTAATTATAATTGTGATAAGAAAAAAATTCAATAAAATGTCTACCTTAAAATAATCTAAAAATCTTATTTAAAATAAAATTGGACTTTAATTAATCGGTATTAAACTATTTTCAAAAAATTCAATCTAATTAAATAGATATATTCATTTAATTGAATTTAGATTGATTTTAAATTTCAATCATGCACACCCAATTTATAGGATGCAATCTTATCTTACACTGTTACAAAAAAAACTATTATGGGTAATTTGTTAAATATATGAGAATATTTATTTATATTTTATATTTCTATTAAATGATTTTATTTTCCTATGAAGAATAAGTTTTAAATAGAAAATGTATAAAATATTTTAAAAAGAAGTAAAATTTCTTTAGGCTAGTGAAATTATTTATTTTGCTTTCTTTCTTTTTTACATGTCTTTATTTTTTCTTCATTTCTTCTTCCTTTTTATATTTTATTTTTATATAATTTTTTCTTTCTTAATTTCTTTTTTCATTATTGTCTTTTCTCTTCTCATTTTATATTTATATTTCTATATTTAATATATTAAAACTAATTTACTAAATACATTTTAATATCTTAAAAAATAATTTAAATCACCTTAATAAGCATATGTTAAATATTCTAAATTTTTAAATATAATTATTTAATATATTAAAAAATAAATTTAAATTACTTTTAAAAAGTATTTTAAATTAATTTTTTTAATTTATGTATGATATAAAACATAGAATCATTAAAAAAATATTTTTTTAATATTTATTGTTAATATTTTCAAATAATGTTACTAGATAAGTCATATTTGATTCTCTCTTTATGCAAAACCCTAAATCCTAAACAATATAATTTTTATTTAATTACTAAATAATATCATAAATAAATTTGTTATAATTTCTTTTATGAGAAACCCTACAATTATATCATTTATAAGAGACAAACTTATAAAATACAAAACACTATTTTTAAATTAGATCTTATACATAATAAGGTATGAGAATCACTTACTGTAAAATTATTAAGATTATTTTGATAAAAAAATGAATGTAAAAATAATTAAAAATTATTATTATAAAATATTATATTTTAAAAAATGTCTTATATTTATAAATAGAAGTAATATATCTACAAGTGCATATACTGATATACGTAATGTTCATGTAATAATTCACCTCAAAACAATCCACTAGATTTCTTTTTTAATTATATTATGTATTAGTGCACTGCAGATACGTAAAAGAAAATAGTTATACTGTAATGTGTTTCGCTGTTTGGTTGATGTGAATATAATATCAACCAGTAACGCGTTTGCTTGTAATATTACATGATCAATTAATATCAACGAGTGTGAATATGTAACAGAAAGTTTATTCCCCCACGGCCATAAGGAAAAGATCAAGTGTCGTACTTTTGGATAAGTAATTATCACCACTAAGAGGAGGCTATATACGAATATTTCTTCGTGGTTGCTACGGTGAATTTGCATCGAACTTTCCAAGAGTCAATAAAATCTGTCGTTGATCGACTCCTTTTAAATAACACGGACACGTGCTTATAAACCACGTCGTAGCCAAACAATATTTAATGCTTTTCCTTTCTCTATATATACGTCCGCACTCCATTCTTACAATTCACCACCTTCTCTCTATCAAATATAAAGTCCTATCACATATAATTCTTCTTCTTTAATTTACCTTAATAATTTCTTGGTCACACCAAAGTATATATATATTTTTCCCATCACTCTTTTATATTTAACCGCAAACATGGCTGATAAACAACACCATGGAAGAAGCTGTTGTTGCTGCCTGTGGGGAATGTTGTGGAAGATTTTGGTTACACTCATTGTGCTGGTTGGCATCGTAGTCCTGATATTCTGGCTGGTGGTTCAACCCCGGTCCTTCAAGTTCTATGTAACGGAAGCAGAGCTAACCCAATTTGATTATCACACCAACAACAACACCCTCCACTACAACATGGTCCTCAACTTCACTTCGCGCAACCCCAACAAGAAACTAAGCATATACTACGACAAAGTAGAGGCATTAGCATTCTACGAGGATGCGAGGTTCGGCAATTACGATGTCATCACTCACATGAACTCCTTCCGCCAGTACAAGAAGACCAGCAGCCCAATGAGCGCTGTTTTCTCAGGGCACAGAGTGTTGCCTCTCAACAATGACCAAGTGTCTAAGTTGAACCAAGACAAGACTGTTGGGGCTTATGACATATATGTCAAGCTCTACTTCAGAATTCGCTTCAGACTCGGAGACTCCATTTCCCGCCACTTAAAGCCAAAGGTTAAATGTGACATCAAGGTTCCTTTCACCAAAAATGCCACCTTTACCATGTTTCACACCACCAAGTGCCATGTCCACTTCTAGGGACTACCTACCTACACATTTTATAATTTCATGGATATATTTTCATTTTCTTTCTTTAATTATCCATTATTTGATATTTTAATAATTTATTCATTCTTTGTTTATAATGTATATGTTTTCAAATCCGTCCTCGTCCATCTTAACGCACATTCACCCCGATAGTTAGTTAGGTTGTTATTTATTTGGGATTTTATGTAATATGTAATTTAACCTCAATTCTTGTGTAATTTTTGTGTTTTTAATCTAAGTTTACTTTTCAATATTAGTGTTGTTCTTTACCTTATATTTTATTTTCATATATTTCGTGAATTTTACTTGTTGAATGAGCTCAAGAAATGATTTTGACTTGTAAAACGAGAAGAGCTCCCAATAGGTTTTATTGCTCGAGAGGGAGTAAAACCCATTGGACATCTTAAGTTCCTTTTCTTAATGCGAATTATTTGACTTTAGATTATGTAAGGGATTGATAGTCTAATACTCAAATAGTTTAGTTTCTTACTTGTGAGGAATCCAAGTTAAGGATATTTTTATTGTGATGGGAACATGATGCTGTACGAGGATTTTGAGTTCATTTATGCACTTGAGGGATGATTTAGTGAAATCAAACCCAACCAAATTTCATACATGTAACCACCGCTTTTATTTGTTTACGTTTTATTTACTTTATGTTTAGTAGTATTAGTTAAATTTCCATATTTTCTTTCGTACAAGTAGAAAACATTGATATTTCTGAGGTTTGATCCAAATCCCTGTGAGATCGACCCGATATTTATCAGCTATTACATACGACCAGTGCACTTGTCGATAGTAGTACTGAAAATTTGCACTCATCAAGTTTTTGGCGCCGTTGTCGGCAAATTGAACTTGAGACTAAAAAATTTCATCCTTTACACTTGGAAAAATTTGTTAGAATAGTGACTAACACATTATTTCATTCTTTAATAGATTTAACTTTTATTTTTCTTGTTCTTAAAAATTGCTACTAGTTGCTCCTCTAGGGCTTTGTATGTTATTAGTAGTTAAGTGAATAAAAAAACAATCACGAAGATGAAAGGGCAAGCTAGCAAGCAATTGTTCCAATTTCATCCCCGCCAATCCAAATTCCTTTTAACATGGCTGAGGACATGAGCTTTAATGTCCAATAATGGGAGCATAGATGTTCTGAAATGCAAAAGGAAAGAGAGAAATCAACCAATAGATTGGATATGCATGCAAATCAAATCCTCTTAGAGTTTGAAAGGAGAAGAAATCTCGCTTCATCACAACCTCCTCAGCCATTCTTCCAAGACTACACTCTAGGAGCATGGTACAATTAGAAAACTCAAGTACCTTGGTACCATTCTTAATCACAGTGGTACCAAGAGCCTCTACAACCATGGTATCAAGATACCACTCTAGAGCTTCAGGGAAAATTGTAAAGATACATGCATTGGCCAACTCAACTGGAAATAGAAGCTTCATACTGAGTCCCACATCAACCACTTCCTCAATCATGGCTTCAAAGCATGACTTGCACTTCGGACTACAATTTTCAAGGCTACATGGACATAAATGATCAAGTTGTGCATAAAATGAAAAGGACATACTTGGAGGAATTATTTGAAGAATATAAGAGGTCTACTTGAGGCATGCAAGCCACCTTGGAGAAGATTGAAAAGCAGGTTAGTCAGATGGTGGAGCAAGTAATGAAAATGAATAAAGCATGTTTAGTTAACTATCAACCACAACTTGAGAGTCTGATGATTCACTCAGTGAAGAGAAGGAAAAAGAAGTGAGAAAAAAGAAGAGTAGAGAGAAATTACTAGAAAACAGCTTGGGTGAGAGCTTATATGAGGATGTAGAGGTGGTTGAAGTGAAAGAAAAGAAAGTGGGAATAATTTCCATGTTAGTAACCAAGCTAGATACACGTGTCTCATGTTGTTCAGGAAGTTCATCCACAAGGGGACATTGAGCATATTGAGGATCAATTGGAGAAGGAAAGTGGAAAAGATAAATTGAAGCTTCTTGTAAGAATTATGCCTATGATTGATTCAGCTTTTGAATTCCCACCTATTGACATTCGTGCAGACTCTACAGAGTAAGATTCTTGGAAGGAGATATCAGTAGTGCTAAAGAGACCCAAAACCAAGCCAAGGAGGCACATATACCTGTTTCACTTCAAAGAGTTCGTGAAGAGGATGTGCAAGAAAGACAACTCCTAGTTTCGAGCTGAAAGACCCAAGTGGAGGCCAATAGTATCTCCTAGGAAGTGGAGATCCATATGGGAAAATCATCTGATAGACCTGTGAGGTCCTCAACCGTCAGGCTCGTAACGTTAAACAAGTATTCATTGGGAGGCAACCCAAATTTCTTAACAATTATCTCTATTTCTTCTTTTCTGTGTTTTTGTATATATTATTTAGTTTGAGTTATTTGTGTTGTTTAGTTGATTTTGTTATGTTCTATGGTGTTTTGACTATGTGGTGAGATTGTGATGTTTGTGACATATAAATATGGAGTGTGTGATGTTGAGAGATTAGTGAGTTCTCAGTATGTTAGTGTTATGTTCAGGTTACTTTTGTAGCTTTTGTTATGTTGATGTTATTGTATTTTATGTGTAGTTATTGAGTTAGCATGTTTAGATTAGAGTTTATAAATATTAAGTGTTTAGGCTATATTGTTATATTTTAATTCTTATGTTTAGGTTAGGGGTTGTTTATGTTAGACTTGTGTTTTAGTTTTGTGTTGTAAATGTAGTCAAGTAGCCTAATGTGCGTGTGTTATGCATTAGTAGTGTTTTATGTGTTTTAGTAGTTTTTATGTTTTTGTATGTTTCAAGTGTTTCATGCATTTTTATGCATTTAACCATGCTTCATGCGTTGACAGTCTATGTTGCATTTTTCATTTTTGTAGTAAATTTATGCATAGTAGGTAGTTAAGTGTGTTTGATTATAGAATTGGCGTAATTGTGATTTGTTAGTTTTTATGTTAATTTTGTGAATGTACTATGTAGACAAGTTTGTTTAGTAGTTACTAGTGTAAATATGCTATTACTTGTGAAAAATTTTTAGGTGTAGTTTGTGTTTTGGGTATGTGAGTTGTGTTAAGAGACAAATTTGCTTATCTTGTAATGTGAATTGTGCATATGTGTGATTTGTGAGTTTGCGTTAATTTTGTAAATTTAAGTGTGTGAACAAGTTTGTTTAGGTGTAAGTATGGTAATTATGACGCTAGTGGTGCCAATTCATGGGTTGATTACATTTTGGATGTGTGAGTTGTGTGTTTATGGGTGAAAATCTGGTTTTTAAACCAGAAATTCACTCTCTATTAGTCACCGTTGGGCGTCTACAACATGGTTGCTAGACGGTGGCTCGTTTCATCTGTCTAACCCCTACATCAACATATGAATGCTAGGCATCCACCATATGGGTGTTGGGCGTTCATGCACTTCCTATTTTTGTGCATTTTTCACATTTATCTCTGTTACGGAGTAACCAATGGTGGTTCTGTAGTTGTTGGGTGCTAACTAACAGAGACCATGTTTGACCACCACTCATACACTTGTAATGTATTTTCATGCATTGTTTTCATTAAGTTTTCAATTTCATTCATATTTATATTGTTCATTTTCATGCATATGTTCATGTTACATTTTCATTTTGTACATCATATGGCATAATATTTTATTTAAGTACTTTTGCTTTTTAACTGTTTGTTCTACATTGTGCTTTGAAACTCTATTGCATATGGATTTCATTGTTGACCAATTCTCATTAGCTTGGGGACCAGAGTCACTTCTAAGAGGGGGAAGGGTCCTTTAAAGCTAAAAAGAAAGATGCAATGGATGAGAAGAACCAGTTCAAACTCATCTGCAAAGACTCTAGGGCACTGTTTGTCAGTTATCATTTTTTAGTTATTGCATTGCATTATGTTTTGCATGAGTAGAATTAGGTTGTTTTGAAGCTTTAGTAGGTGTTGTGTTGTTTAGCCTTCTATTTCTGTCTTGTTTTATTATCTTTTCCTTTGCTGGTAATAAATATCAATGCTTTTGTGCTGTTTTGATTCAATTTTTACTTGTGGTTGCCTTGAGTAGGTTGAGTAAGTCTCACTTTGTTGATTCTTTTGGCGAGTTTTTGTTGATATGTGAATGGGAGCATTAGCATGTGAGGTGTTGAACTTAAAGTTCATTGCTGTGTGAGTCACCTTGTACTTCATACTGTTGATTCTGATTGATTCTCACTTATTACTTCTTTGCATGCATATTGAGAAATGACCACGACATGTTTTTTTATTAGCCACTTAGGTAAAAAGCTTACCTATATAATACTTGACCTTTGATGTCCCTTTTGAGTTTGATTCAATATATTCTTGTTGTTTGAACCCTTGAGCCTAAATTGTTAATTGCATTTGTTCCCTTACCCTAGGGTTGAGAGAGCATTTGAATTAAATCAATTCTACAATAAGTTTAGGGGAGTATGTTTTGGGAGAGTCAAGTACATTTGAAGGATATGTATGATATATATATATATATATATATATATATATATATATATAACAGAAGAAAGTTGTGAACAAATGCTTGGAAATTGATTTGTGTCAATTATGCTAGTTGAAATTTTGGGTTTGGGATTGATGATTATGTAAGGGGTGAACTAATCTTAGGGGTGTTTGCGGTGTTGTTTGGTGCAGTTTTAAGTATAAAACTAGTCCGAACGAAACTATAAAAATAATGCAGTGCGATTATAATGCAGTGCAATTTTGTTTGATTTAGATTAATTATAAAATGCAAACCAAACCAAACCAATCTTTTGCGATTTGGTTTGGTTTTGCGGTTTAACATTTTTATTATTAAGTATTAAAAAATACATTGAAAAAATTTATTTCCAAAACTATATAAAAGTTTAGTCACTCCCAATAAAATTATATAAAAGTAGCAACCATTAAAGTTAAAGTATAAACAATCAATTCTTTTAAACATTACGCTCCAATGGTTATCATCAAATTGTATCCAATGAAATTAAATTAAATAGTTTTTCTAAAATATTTATTCATCAACTAATTCATATTAATTAAAAATTTTAATTAAAGATTATGTCAAAATCTTATAAACTTAGAATATAATGCGTAATTTGGTAGTTTATGCATATTTACTAGGAATTTAGGTTTATGATTTAGTTTATGCATATTTTACATTTATTTTCCTGTTTTTTTAGCTACTTTGAGAAGGATTGAAGAAGTGAGAAAAATCTACAAAATTTGGTAGCACGTCTAAGCTCGAGCTCCTAGTGGTTGGCCAGTACTCATCAACCAAGAGCATATGCATCTAACAACGGACACCCAACGCCCATATTTACTACTACCCAACGCCTAAGACAACTTAAGACCTAATTAGTTCGGGCGCCTAGGGAAAACTTTTTAACCGTTCGGCGCTAGTGTTTTAACTTGGAAAAAATATAAAAGGCCAAAGTTTCGTTTCAAAAGATAATGGTTGCACACCTTACAGGTCTAGGACACGCTCCAGACTTGTCTTCGTCCATCCTTCATGCTCATTTATCCCGATGGTTAGTTAGGTTGTTATTTAGTTGAGATTTGATGTAACTGAACCTAAACTCTTGTATATTTTTGTGCTTTTAATTTAAGTTTACTTTTCAATATTGATACTTTTCTTTATCTTATACTTTATGTTATATATTTCGAAGGTTTTACTTGTTGAATGAGCTCGAGAGAGGATTTTAACTTGTAAAACAAGAAAAGCTCCCAATGGATTTTATTGCTCAAGAAAGTAAAACTCATTGGTCATCTTAAGCTTCTTTTCTAAATGTGAGTTGTTTGACTGTAGATTATGTGAGGGATCGATAGACTAATACTCAAATAGCTTAATTTCTTGCTTGTGAGGGATACAGGTTAGGATATTTTTATGGGTGATGGGAACCATTCTATGTCCGAAAGTAGGTCCCAAAACTATGTCAGCACCTTCAATAGGGAACAGGTAAAAGGGGATGTGAAATTCATGCCCTTGTAGTGAGAGAAAAATCGTTGAACAGTGCCCTTGACAGGCCAAGTGGTCATTATTCCCTACCATAACTTTAAGATGAGGCATCGAGTTAATTAAAAGACCCAATTGAGTAGCAATTTGAGGCTGGAAAATATTATGGGAACTGTCTGTGTCAAGGAGAATAAGAACCTGTAAACCAGCAATATGGCATGAAATTTAAGTGCCTTTAGGGAGGGTTGGCCCAAAAAGCTTGGGTGAAAGTTGAAAATGGACTATATCTTGCTCAATCATGTTGATAAAGGAAGGAGAATCTTGTTCATGATCATCCTCTAGGAGAAGAAGGAAGTGTCCTTTAGTACACTTATGACCAACCGTAAACTTTTCGTAACAGAAGTAAAACAGACCCTGGGCGCATCTTTCTTGCATGTAGGCAGATGATATCTTTTTTATGGGTAAGGCATTTGGGTGGGTGGTTGTTTGAGGGGTTGGATTATTAATAGGACGAGAAGTAGTTGGTGAAGGGTAATGGGTGGGGCGAGAGGGTTTAGGTTGAGAGTCATGGAGTTTTTCTTCAACTAATTTGGCTAAATCAATGGCTTAAGGAATGGAGAAAGGGTAGAGAATTGTAAGTTCTCGTTTAATATCAAGATGGTGCTTGGAAAGAAAACAATTAAGAATAGAGTCTTGACTTAAACCAACAACCCTATTGCATAATCGTTCAAATTGGGTTTGATATTCTGCAACAAATACAGTTTGTTTAAGTTTGAATAATTCAACTTCATGGTTGACAAAGGTAGAAGGTCCAAATCGAAGCTCCAAAGCTCTGGTGAAGGAGAGCCAATCAGAAAGTTGATGTATGTGAGCCATCCATTGATACCACATAAGTGCATCACCTCTCATATAAAAGTCAGCCATGTGAATGCGATTGTCAAGGGAAACATGACAGTACGAGAAAAAATAGTGTGCTTGAAACAACCATTCTAAAGGACTCGAACCATCAAAAGGGGTTAAGTCAATATTGGGAGTTTTGATAGTGTTTGTTGGGTGGGTGGATGAGGTCGGGTGTGGAAGTTTGTGGCAAATGGTGGTGTGGTAACGCATGGTGGAAGTGGTTGAGAAGTGTGGTGAAGGTGAGGTGAAGCATGAGAGGTAGGAGATTGAGTTTGCAAGGTAAACAACTTTTCTATGAGAACAAAAATTGCCCCACTGATGTTCCTGTTGTTCGTTCGAGGGGTGAACGAAAATGAAAGTACCAATTTGATAAAACCAAAGTGGATGAACCAAACAGGGAAGAGGAAACACTAAACTAGAAAAATAGAGTAAAATAAAAGAAAAGGATAAAAATGCACGTACTATTCCAAAGGAGGCACTCTCCTTAAAGAGGCTACCGAATTTAACCTAATGGGTTTGGAGATTCAGGCCCTTAGGAAAAAGCAATTAAAATAAAACACAAGACAATTTTTACACATAGTCTTTCATCCATATTGTGTTTTTAATATTTCTTTTGGGACTTCCATCAAAATGCCTTTCTTGAACTTTCTTCCATATGAATATTTTTTGTGGCTGTTGACCACGTAGATCAAAACTAGCGGTCAGTTCAATCCGCTGTTATTCAATTCCGTTCTTTAAAAGAAATTGAAAAGGCAAATGCCTAACCCAACACGGACTCACCACCACCGCGTTGTTCCTGTAGAAAGTTCAATGCCTTTCCTTTCTATATATACACACCTTCTCCCATGCATATCTCAATTCACCACCATCTCCCTACCATCTCCATTCTCAAGGCATGGCTGACAAGCAACCGCACTTGAATGGCGCTTATTACGGTCCTGCCATTCCCCCGGCTGAGCCGCCACGCTACCGGCCTCAACGCCAAAGAAGCTGTTGCTGCTGCGTCTTTGGAATTTTCTGGAAGGTTATGATTGCACTCATCGTCCTGGTTGGTCTGGCAGCCCTGATCTTCTGGTTGGTGGTTCAACCCCGGTCCTTCAAGTTCTATGTCACAGAAGCCGAGCTAACTCAATTCGAGTACGACACCAATAGCAACACCCTCCACTACAACATGGTCCTCAACTTCACGGTTCGCAACCCCAACAAAAAGCTCAGCATATACTACGACAAAGTTGAGGCGTTAGCATTCTACGAGGACGCCAGGTTTTCCAATTACGATGTCATCACTCACACCAACTCCTTCCGCCAGTACAAGAAGAGCACCAACCTCATGACCGCTGTTTTCTCGGGGAACAGAGTGCTGCCCCTCGACAATGAACAAATATCTGAGTTGAACCAAGACAAGAGTGATGGGGTTTATGACATCTATGTCAAGCTCTACTTCAGGATTCGCTTCAGACTCGGGGACGTCAAATCCCGTCGCTTCAAGCCTAAGGTCGAATGTGATCTAAAGGTTCCCTTCAGTAACAATTCCACCGTTACTGTGTTTCAGGCTACCAAGTGTGATGTCGATGTCCATCATTAGACCTACATATCTCATTTCTTGGATTTTTCTTTCTTCTCCATTTTTTATCTGTGTCTTTTCGCCTTATTATTATTTTATCCATTTTTTGACCATGTGTTGTATCAATAAGTTATGATGAAATGATATTTATTTCTTTTTTGTTCTACTAGATTTGTCTTTTGTTTCTAACTTTTCCTCCACCTATAATAATATTTTATAACATTCTAGAACTTATATGGCTTAAAAAATATCTCCAAAATTCTTTCAAGCGCCTGAAATTGAAGATGTCCTTCTTTTCTTGTCTTTTTCTATAAATAAGAAAATATTCTAACCAGGTTTCTCTTCTCTAAATATATTATTCGTCTATACAATTATTTTTAATGACATTATTTTTTAGAAATAGAACTCAAGTTATCTTCCATAAAATCAACATATATCACTAATTAATAAAGATTGAGATGAGAGGTAATTGAAATTAGAATGATGAGATTCTCATAATTTTACTAACTACATTTAATATTGAATTTCCAAATAAATCAAAGATAAACAAGTAGCTTTAAGGTTGAGTGATTTGGTTTCACTTTTTAGTTTTTGAAAAAAAATTTTAAAAATACTTTTCAATTATTATTTTTTTAGAATAACAGAAAAAAACTTGTTTATCAAGAGTTATTTAAAAACTGTTTTAAAAATGTGAAAAATATGAAAATGAAAAAATATGTTTATATTTACTAAAATAACATTAATAAAAAAGAAAAAATAACATACTTTCATGTATATTGAGTTTTTAAAAAAAAATAAAAGAACTAGAAAGCAAAAATACTTACCGTTGCTTTTTTTTTTTTAGTTTTTTTTTTTAAAAAATTAAAACTATTTTAAAACTGTTTTAAGAAAATACTAACAAAATAAACTTTTTAGTTTTTTAAATAATAAAATTTTGAAAATAGATTTATAAAATTATGGTCAATCAAGCACTTAGTTTCATTAGTTAATGCTACAACATTTATGCTTCCCATCTTTATTTTATATATGCGCGTAAGTAATGTAGAATAAAGGTAGAATGAGTTAAGAAATGCTAGAACTTGAGTGTTTTGAGTTATTTCAAAGAGGCATGATGATAATTTAAAGCAATTCTAGTAGGTATTTTAAGATGATTTTTAATCTTAAGTTCCATTCTTTTAACTATTCCCCATCATAGAACATAGGCATCGAGAAAGATGGATTTTTCACCAAGAAGTACTAAGATCTCCTTTTTAAAGTGAAACATGTGGGATAACATGTGAAATCAATTTGAATTCAAAATAAGTTTACTATTAAAATAAAAAAAAATGGGTAAAATTCTTAAAAGAGACATAAAGTGTGAAACCCATAAAAAATAATTCTAGTGATAAATATGATAAATGATGCATTTGAAATCAACAGACACTATGATATGGAGATTGATTTGTATAAAAACCATATAAATTTGTTGAATTCATGCCTAGTGAAGAAAATGAAGAAATTGGTTATCAAAAGTATTCAAAGTTTTTTTTTATAAGCAAGTATTCAAAGTTGTCTTTCTATTAAGATTGTATATGTTTGTGGTGAAATTCGTTTTGAATAAAATAAATATTTCAAAATCAACAAAATAATTAGTGAGATTTTAAACCCAAACAAATTTATATTTATTTAAAAAACTTTAGAATACAATTGACATATGCAAGTGTGAATTCTTTTTAGTTAAAATGATTGTAATTAATAATTAAACCCAAAAATATGAATGATGACTTAGAAATATGTATTGTCGTGTATCGTATAACAATTGTGAAAACTATTGAATGCGACTACCGTAATGCATAAACCATTTGCATGTGATCAGATAATAATACGTTTTCCATAAAATATCTACATCTAACACTGGATAGTGATTCTTTAAGAATACCTACAAACAAACATAATACAATAATTTAAATTAATTATGTATACTATGTTGTATGTTTAGGGTTGGGTATGTAAAAACACATGTGTTATGCCTTAACAAAGTGGTTTCATTCACAAGAGTTATGCAAATGACTCGATGACTTCACGTATCAGCGGTAAGACTACTTCTTAATGGAAAAAATGTCATACATTGCTTTAGAGATAAAGAAATCTAGACAACATTATAGCGAGTGGCAATGACATATCACATGTTAAGTAAATTCGTTCATTTGTCAACACTGGCCTGCAAAAAAAAACATAATTATATACTTTTAAAACATGCCTATGTGAAAAACATAACTTTTACTAATCATAATATATATTCATACCATATGTTGATCATCAACAAATAATAAATTCCATAAAAGTTGAAATTGATCGTCAGTAACAAATATAGTTGTGTACTCAGAGCGCCACATTCCTATTTCGTTGTACAACTATTGACGAACAATAGCCCAAGAATCCTGACTCAAACCCATCAGACTAGAAATTGCACTATAGCCACAATGATCGTTAGCCACAACATTTATTATGCTTTGGAGATAAGAATGCATAAAACCAACCAATTGATCTATGAACATAATCTTTATGTTAAGTTCATTACCAATAGATATTTCCAATTATTGGGAAGAACAACCATCATGACCTGAAAAATATGCATCAACATGCTCAAAATAAGATGGATCACGCTTTGTTGATCTCTCAGTTTGACAAGCACAACCTTTGGTCTTAACCTTCTCTTTGAGAGGACATATTGGAGTCCGATCAGGATATGCTACTTCGTTTAATTTTTCTCTTATTCTGATTTTTTTAGAGAAATCAACCTCGTTAAAATGCTAATAGATGACATCAATCTACTGCTGGATTGTCAAGTCTTCTTCAGTATGCAAATCATGATGGCGAAAACTAAGTTGCACCCACATTGGATGAAGTGCACCAATAGCAATACCTCCAACCACATATATGGCTAGTTGACATGAACATGAAATACCATGAGTAGTCCTCACAAAATTCTTGTGCATACCGTTAAGTTCATTGTATACTGTGAGACAACACCACGCAAATTCTTGTACATCATCAGATTAAATGCATGTCCAACAAAATTGATATTTTTCTCAAATAATGCTTTAATTTCAGTATGTTGCAATTGCAACATATTGTTCATGGCATCCTAACAATTACAAAGGTCACTCATGCTGGTTTGTATCAATTTTTTAAAAGTTGAATGCGATGACTCAATCCTGTTAAGAATAAAAACAAGTCAGATATAAATAGTTAAACACTTGAAAGTAATGTTAACATAAATCATACCTGGTAGTAATTATGCTCCCTAAATGCACATATATGCTTCATATGCATCTATAGTGTCACACTCTTTAGGATCATGGAATGACTGCATAACTTAGTCTCATGCTTCTTGCGGATGGACATACATTTTGCAATTAGGTCTCACATTTTTTTCAATATGATACTCACACAAAAAATTAAATGTTTCTAGAAAAATGATTTCAAGTACCTTCTTAAGAGCTAAATCTCTATCTATAACAAACATTTTCGACACTGTATCAACTTTTAGAAAAAGATTTCTAAGATGTAAAAGTGTTCAAATAAAGTTACTTTGTTGTTCAGACTCTAAGTAGGCAAAGGCAACATAAAATGTCATGTTAATTGATGTCATACCAACAATTTCAAGCAAATGTAGTCGATATTTGTTTGTTTTATATGTACTATCCAATAGCAGAACAACGTTAAATATGTGAAACAGTTTTATTGAATTTGTGTGTATCTAGAAAATATCAAACAAAACTTCTGTGACTTCATCCATTCTATGCTAGTGAAGATACATATCACGCTCTAGTAAATTCATGAAATGTTGGATTTGTGCTCTAAGACCTCTTTGAGATTCATGAAAAATGTATCTTTCATTGTACACTTGACTAATGATTGTAACATTATGTTCACTGTGGTCCTTCAAGGTAAGAAGAATGTTCTTCGGTTTGACCATATTTTTGTCAAATCACCAAGTAATGTTTTCTCATCGTCTACCAAACGCTCGACATATGGATGATCAACTAATGTTTCTACCAATGGATGATTGTGAAACCCACATACTACCTTCAACTTCCACCCATGTTGATTCTTTAGAGGTCCTCCTTTTAATCTGAATGAACAATCACACTTTGTCATCCCAATTGTTTTACAATCTTAGTTGTCATAGTCTTTGTACAGTTTATACCTACCACTTCGCTCACACCCTAAATCCACAAATATTTACTGTCGATTGTACTTGACTTTAATATTACAATGACAAAGTCATTTTGAAACGCTACGCCTCTAACCCTTTTAATAACTTGTCTTGAGTAAACAACACCTAGTTCAATGAATATTTATATTTTTAAATATTTTACTTATTGATTAAATAAAATTAAAGTAATAGAAATATTGATTTGATTTGTACCTTCGTACTACTAAATGCATTTGTAAAATCAATGAAATTCTCAATAATTTGTTGTCCTTGATAAATATATAGTTGTTCACCATAATTCAAGTTTAATTTGTTGTCTTCCAAATTTATTTTGTTAGAAATATTTCTAAAAAATCCATTAAAACCTGCAAAAACAATTTAAAAATTCAATTCAATTGCATATAAGTTCATTAAAGAATTTATCGGCGAAATTTAATGAAAACAAAATTTAATTTAAAAATATTTTTAACAATAAATAATTTTGTTAATAGGAGCTACTATTTAACCAAACAAATTTGAACATGAAAATTATTTTGAATATTTAATAAAACTTAATTAAACAAAATTAAAATGAATTATCCAAAAAAGTGAAATCATTTTAACTACACACTACATATTATATAAAAAAATACCATTGAGGTTATGTAGTTAAAATTAATTAATTAAAAAAAATCGATAATTGACATCAACATTATATATAAAAAATTAAAATTAGGGCTAACTAAAAATTATGAGAAAACCCGGTTAAAGAGTCACTCTCTTAAAACATATATAATGACAAAATTATATCACACGTTATAATATTTACTAAAATTTTATTCCGTCTTCTCAAAACTCTTATACTCTTTCTCCATAAAAACTTTAATATGACATTTACTTGTATTTTTCTATAAAAAAAAGTTGTTATATTTATTAATATATTAAATTTTACAAGTCAATCACTATTCCAATAATAAAAAGTACATTAATTAAGTAAAAATATTTTAGTTTAGAAACATACCAATATTTTAATGGTGTACACTAACCTTAAATAACAACTATAATTTTAAAATGCAGATACTGTATTGTTAATGATACTATTTTAGATTTTAAGAGAGTGAAAATTTTAAATCAGTTTAATTTTATTGACTAAAAGCATGTTTGATCATTAAAACTTAATTAATTAGGAAACATAAAGACAACATAATGATACACAACAAATACTTAACTTAGAGCATGTTTTGTAAATAATGAATATGTCAACCAAATATAGAATTTATTAAAACCTCCACTTTACTATACTCAGCCAAGTACATTGCTTTGTGACAAAAAAAACCACATATAAATCACTAACATAACATAAGTGTTAGTGTAAAATTATATTTTTACTATACTTAACTACATTATGAAAAAATAAACTTACCTAAAGAAGAAATGCTAAACAAATCCACGAAAAATAAAGTACGCACAATTATGAAGAATAATAAAATAAGAAGGAGGCAAAAGAACTACAATCTGCTTTTATAGACATAAAAGTAAGGGTATATTAGTAATTTCAAAATTTTATTTAATGATATTTGAAATTTAGTTAATAATTTAATTTCAATAAATTAAATAAATTTAATATACTTTAAAAGATAATAATTAATTTTAATAATTCTATATATTCAATAATTTAATAAATTTATTATAAGAATTTATTAATTAAATTCAATAATTTGAATAGATTATATAATTTATATAAATTCAATATTCAATAATTTATTTTTCAAAAAAATTTGAGTAAATGATAAATTTTAACCATCTAAATTTTTTATACAAAAGCTAAAATTATAAACTTCCAAACCATGCAGCAAATTACGTAAACCTAGCATCCATCCAATTAAAAAACCTAAATTTTATATGAAAGCATGCAACTAATTAAAATATAAATTTTACCCTAAACCTAACATGCAACCAATGGGGATGCACAATGAAAGTTCCCATTCTAACTTCGCATCCCGCCAGTCAAACCATCCACCATGCATCCAATAATTTGAATAGATTATATAATTTATATAAATTCAATATTCAATAATTTATTTTTCAAACAAATTTGAGTAAATGATAAATTTTAACCATATAAAATTTTTATACAAAAGTTAAAATTATAAACCTCCAAACCATGCAGCAAATTACATAAACCTAACATCCATCCAATTGAAAAACTTAAATTTTATACAAAAGGATGCAACTAATTAAAACCCATAAATTTTACCCTAAACCTAACATGCAACCAATGGGGATGCACACTCAAAGTTCGCATTCTAACTTCGCATCTTGCCATTTACTTCTCCAACGGTAGACTGTCGGAGAAGTAAAAAATGGGGGGTGTATTTGTATTTTTTCCACTCGTATGTGGGATTGAAGTTTGAGTAGGTGTGAATTGAAAAAACCTTCACCAATGGGCTTAAGTCCACAATAGGTTGATCAACTGAAGTACCCTCATTGCATGCTTAAAAAATTGAACTTCCTTTATCTATCTTTTACCTTTTTAGCCTAATTTAATGGTTAGTTTACATTATTCCCCTATTTATATTTAAAATTGAAATTTGTTTAAAATTTTTGTCCTAGTACCACCCATATAAAGTCCTTTCCTCAAAGCACCCAATCTTTGTTCTACCACAATTGCATCAACATCTTCATCTACTTCATTATAAGAATTGTTCTTTGAGCAAGACCAACTTTTTTTCCTTCCAAATCCTTTCTTCCATCTATCAGGCTCTAATAAATCAATTTAATTACAAACAACTAGTCATTTGTATTAATTGTCAGAATATAATTTATTATATCCTAAACATTAGTACTAAATGTAAACCTTAATATATCTAACATTTACCTTATGTTTGTTACTTCATAAAAAAAAAATTCCCCATAAAAGGATCATAATAATTGAAAGAATTATTCATTCCACACACATGAGGCAGAACTCCAAAGAATTTTATCCAAACTAACCTTTTTGTGTCTCTAATTGAAGGTTCCCATTGAATAATCTTAAAAAACCAATGACTCATTCAATGTTCCCTTCAATATACTCCTTAATATCGAACAAAGCTAAACCAATGACATTTCTTATCTTTCTTATTAGGGATCACCACTTCCTTTATATTTGCATATAGTTTGAATAACTCCCACATATCTTTTTCTCTATAATCTTATCAGAAAGCTTTGAAAAATAAATATGTATGCTCTTCCTTTCTTCCATTTTTACTTCCTTGATTAGCTTTTGGGAATCTTCCATTAAACTTGAAATCTACATTTTCTCATGCCTCACCGTCTTACCCTTCCTAACTTGTCTCCATTCCTCCTATCGTTCATATCTCTTGGTTTTCCTTTTAGAATTTACCATAATATATAATAGTTAAAATTTCTTGAAGATGCTTATGAATCTAATTAATTAACCACAAAAGTAGCATAGAAAAATTGTCCTCAAAGTCACAATGTGAAAATGAATACAATGGTTTGTGTTTTGTAGAGTTGAAGCATGTCATTAATATTCAAATTTGTTTTTGTATTGTTCTTAGAAATAGGTATATATTGATACATCAAATATGTTTGACCATGGATATCCAATTTAACTTTCATAACTAAAAATGTGAATAAAAAATTAACATAAGAGAGTAAAGTTTATTTTAAAAAATATGATGGAATAAAAGAAAAATCTAAAAAGTTTGAGTACTAAAATTAAAATTGAGTTTCAATTTTTTTTTAAGAATTAAAATTTTTTTTAAAAAAAAAGAAAAAGTTTACCATAAGACAACACATGGAGGTGTCACCTATCACATCATAAGGCAAACACAATACTTTATATAGTGACATGTGATTCCTTTATGTAGTGTGTCATGTGTCAACCTTATTGAGAGATGCCATGTAGAACTTTTGTGATGTACTTTGATAATTGCAATTTATTCATATAGAAATAGGAAAAAAATGCAATTATTTATATCTCTTATACTTTTAAACCTTAAATAAATCTCACTTTAATTTAATTTAGAATTTTGTTTAAAACTTAGACAAATTTCTTTTTCTGCATAATATGGTTGTGTGTTTTCTTTTTTGGAAAAATATTGTATATACATGACCAAATGCTAAAGAAGCAATTAGTTGTTGGTATGACTTAAGCTAGAGATGCGTGGCGATTTAACCGACTGATTTAAGAAATATGTGTTGCTACCTAGTCAGTAGTTATCCCTACTCCCCTTCCCTTTCGAAAGACAACATATATAATTCCTACTGCCCTTCCCTTTCAAAGACAACATATACAAATTAGTAGTTTAAATAGTAGAAAGAAGCTATAGCTTCAAAATTAATTTAATTATTTGGCCTATTGCTAACGTCCATTATAGAAAAATGATTTCATGCTTTTATGTCATGAACTTGAATAGGCTCTTTTTTTCTTACTTTGAGAATTTTAATTATATTTATTTCTTCACTATATTAAATATACCTAATAATTTTGAAAATCTATATATGGAAATTTAAAGAACAATTATACAATGATATGAGAAAGTAGTCACTGATATGTATGATTGAAAAAAGAGCACTCGTACTTTTAAAAAAGAAATAGTACTTTTAAAGAAAAAAAATATTTTTTAAAGGATTGGGTAACGTGCCCATCCGAAATTAATTAATAAAATCAGAAGATTAACCTATCATGCAAATCAGTTCGATAAATAAAATACAAAGATTCTTACATTTAGGTAAACAAAACATTCTCCGAGTTTTAGATAGATTTAGTTTAACAAAATCATGGACCACCTTTGTGAGACAAAAGTGAAAATAATGAAACGCACGAATTAATATATGAACGGTTAACTTTTTTTAAAATAATTAAAAAATAAAATAAATATAAATTATAAAGTGCGCTTTTAATATCAACACTTGGTATTTTTTGCACGAAACCAATCCCGTAACAATAAGCAAAATATCCTTGAAAAAATTAATAAGGGGACATGAAAAGGAAAGCATGCAAGAGTCAATGAGATTTGGTTTAGGGAGTTTCGAGGAACCAGCACAGTGAACGCACAATTGTCAATATAGGATGCACACGCCAAAGTCGCACAAATTCATATCTGCGAAAAGCAACCGTGTTGAAACTAAATCTCAATTCACAACTAGGCACTATGCAGTATTCCTCGGTTCGCACCTTCACAGGCTTTTATTTAAGTGAAATTATTATTATTTGTAAAAAAAATAAATTACCATAATTTTCTTATAATCATCATTTAATGCAATGAAAAGTGTCCTGTAACAAGTTCAACATGGAATTTTATCAGCATTTTGTTTCGTCCACTTTTCAAGACAAAACATGTCAGAGCAACAAAATCCTAAAGCAAAGAGTACTTCAAATGCCATGATTTTAATGATGTTTAATTTACTTGCGGTAAGAACATTAGTACTACTGTGCTAGGAGGAAGATTTAAGTGAGATGGCAAAATTAGCCATACTCGAAAATACCAAAATCCGTACTAAAAAATATCCCAGGTGAAATGACAAAAGGGAAAGAAAATAAAAGAGAGACACTAAGAATGTGATGATATGAAAAAAAAGAAGAGAAAATTAAAAAGATAGATATTAATTAATGGTTTAGAAGATAAATAATATTAAGATATGATTGTCCAATAATTAACTCTGGTTGCCGCGATGGCGGTTAAGTGACGCGGTTGTCCAATTCGGCAGTTGGTGGTTATAAAAGGAGAGATAACATAGGGGACTTGGAGTGTTTCATTGCTTGGGTGTCTTATTCCATTCAATATTGATATTGTTTGGTTGGTGAGTGGAGTGATATTGAGGCATGTACCAAAAAGAGCCACAGTTGAACGGAGGCTACTACGGGCCCTCGATCCCACCGGCGAAGTCGTACCATAGGCCAGGGAGAGGTGGCGGCTGCGGCTGCTGCTGCGGCTGCCTCTTCAGCCTCATCTTCAAGCTGATCCTAACCATCATCATCATCGTGGGCATCGTGGTGTTCCTCTTCTGGCTCATAGTCCGTCCAAAAGTGGTGAAATTCCACGTGACCGAAGCCACGCTGAGGCAGTTCAATTACACGGACAACGACAAAAACCTCCACTACGACCTGGCACTCAACATCAGCGTCCGCAACCCCAACAAGAGGCTGGGAATCTACTACGACCGCATCGAAGCGCGTGCCCTGTTCCACGACGCGAGGTTCGATTCCCAGTTCCCGGAGCCCTTCTACCAGGGGCACAAGAGCACCAACCTGTTGAACCCCGTCTTCAAGGGTCAGACCCTGCTGCCACTCAACGCCGACCAAACCGCTGAACTCAAAAAGGACAACTCCTCCGGGCTGTACCAGATTGATGTGAAGATGTACCTGAGGCTGAGGTTCAAGTTGGGTGCCTTCAAGACCAAGACCCTCAAGCCCAAAGTTAGCTGCGACTTGCTTGTCCCTCTCCAAGGAACCGCTGCTGTCTTTCATATTACCAAGTGCGACTGGGATCGCTGATCCATTCCATTTCCACCCCCTTCATTATTATTCACACCTGTCATATCATTACGTTCACCACTCTATCCTCCTATCCAGGACATTTTTGCTTTATTCTTTTATGTCACACTTGTTCTTTGTTCATAAATAAAATTCTTTTTCCACCCTTTCAATATCCTTCTTGCCTCATCTTCTGGGTTTACCTGCTTCCCACCTCATTTTCTTCCATATTTTCCCTTCCCTTATTCCTCCACTCTTTCTTTTTTATAAAACATTATACTCATTGTTCAAAAACACTATTATCCTTGCAGTATAAAACACACACACACACACACACTATTATACCTTATGATTTTTTTATAAGAATAAATATTAAATAAACATTCAAAAATATAGATATTCTGGAATTGTTATTGTAATTTAATTTAATATAAATTTAATGGATTAGACCCGCCCAAATAGAAAACGTAATGCAGTAGATAACTTCCTGTAAATAATTCATGCAGACTAGCAAGATATTGAGTCATGTTTGCTAAGGTTCTCACCATAATTTGTCCAGAGGTTATATAAAAAGAGAGAAGAAATTGTGTACTGCAATGGAAAAATTGTGATTTAGTCTCGATCATAGAATTAAACGAATTAAGATATAAAATATTTGTCTAAGACATAACTGTTTTCATATCACACAATATTATATGAATAATAATATGTTTCATTTTTTAATTAATTTTTTTTTCATTTTACTTAATAATTCACCGGATTTTTATTTATGCATAAGGGTTCACAACTAACACATTACTTTTTACTTGGTAAAATATTGCCTTCTTTAAAATCAAAGTCTTTAAGGTTTTGCCATCCAAAATAAGTCTCATATGATCCAAAAAGTTTTTTATTAATGGAGATGGTTCGATGTATATAAATTTGTCTTCTTTTTAATTATGTGAGACTTTAGTTCCATCTCAATATTTTACACACTCATCATATAATATATATATAGGGAGATATAGATGACGACAACACGGGAAATGAGACTTTTAAAATATACATGTTGCAAAACAACTGATTACGTAACTTTCTTTTGTGAAAGATTGAAAAACATTGCACGCAGTTAACATTATTTTTAAATAATAAAAACAGAAATAGTTAAGTATTATATAGAGACTCAAAACTAATTGTCTTTTTCTACGTTTTTCTTGCACGATAGTATAATAAGATTGACATATATGTGGAAATTAAGTTGGGGAAAGAGATTTCCGTCTTGGGCGAATATTTCAATATTCATTGGATTGTATTAGTGTTTTCATCAAAACATTTGCCTATATAAATCTAATGGTGTCAATTTTATCGAGAAAAGTTCTTCCGTGGATAAGAAAACTTATCGATTGCTGACCTTGTCAAGACTTCTTCCGTTCTAAGCATAAGAAATTAAACATATATTATGTGTTTGGTTAACTACAACAGGTGCATCGTATTTCAACTACTAATTTATGCATATATGGTGCTTTTTTATTTCATTTTTAATTAATTGGTGCAATGTTATCTATCATAACTTTTATATTTTAAATATCGGAATTTTATTTGAACAGAATTTTAAATTATTAAATTTTTTCTTTTCCTATTTTATATCATAATGCATGCATTATATTATGGATATACAATTTATATAATTTACTTTTATATAGATATGAATGGACAATTTACTTCTGGATAGGATATGATAGAAGTCCAGAGGGGTTGGATTCGTTTTGTGAATCTATCTAGGTTGGAAGGTAATAAGTTAACAAAACAATGAAAATTGGATAAACAAGAAAATGGAAAGGATGAAAATGGTTTAACGAAGGGATAAATGGCGCCACTTCCAAGAATGGAAGATAAGTCATATGACGCCACAAGGGTAATGATTTACCTTTGATAAGTCTAGCAGAACACCACAAGAAAAAAATCCTTGATAAGTTCTAAAGAGAAATTCATCTCTCACAAAAGGGTAAAACCCAATAATAATTTCACTAATTCAATAGTTCTCCTTTAAGTACAATTCAGCCCCTATTTATAGAACTAGGTGGCGGTTCAAAATCATAACTTCTAAAAGAAAAATTAAATACTTCATTATTATGCAATTATTACATATGATTAATTGCATGTTACATTAATTTCTAAATTAATGAAACGTTACAAAAAACAAAAAATCATTATTTTTTGCCTTCATATCATTCCCTCCTTCTTTGAAAAGATTCGACCTCGAATGTATGATTTTATTTTCCTACAAATTTTATTCACTTATAACAAACAAAACAACCTTCAGGATCAAATACAACTTCTAAAAAATCATGCATCAAAGAAGTTCTCCTTTTTGGTGCCCAAACCCAGACTTGAAAATTTTTCTCATGAGTTTGAATTTCAACAGTGGACTTGATGTACAATGACACTCTAGGAGTGATATCAATATTTTTCTTCCTTACCCATGAGCATTTGTGGATTGTATACTCATGATTCTGTGCATTTATAATATCAGGAGAAGAAGAAAAATGAACAACAGTTAAAATTTTGTAAACAATACGTTATTATTGGCTAATAAGGACAGGGGGACATTAAAGGTAATAAAAGTAGTGTTATCAAACTTTGAGTTTTTTTTTTATATATAGATCAAATGTTATTTGTTAATGTGTTAGTTTTTGTTACTTGATCAGGCTCAACGTGAATGAATATTGGTTGGATCAAGCGATAATGATGCTTAATTGTAAGACAAAATCCATGCCTTTTAAATATTTAGGCCTCCCATTAGGAGCAATCCCGCTAAGCTGAATATGTGAGCTCTAGTGCTCGTGTTGGTTAAAAAGAGACTAGTATCCCAGAAAAGCAAACATATTTCTTCTATTGGTAGATTGGTCTTGCTTAAATCCATTTTGTCTGCACTACTGATTTTCTTCAAGGCTCCTAAAGGAATAATTTCTCAACTTGGGTCTCTTTTCAAAAAAGTTGTAAAGGGGAAGGGGTATTGAAAGGAATAGAAAAGTGTGTTGGTTTCTTAGGAGTGGGCGTGTAAGACGAAAAAAAGGGGTAGATTGGGGCTAAAGGAAACGCATGTGTCTTGTAAAGACCCTAATTCTTAACTAAAATTATTTATAAAACTATGGAAGATTTTCAAAATTTGATCTTACATAAAGAACTCTAATCTTCTTATAAACAATATAAGCTAAAATATAATTTATTACAAACTTCATTTAAAACATAAATATATTAGTTGTTATAACTATCCTTTAAAAAGTCCTAATTAAAAGCAGTGAACTCTTTACGAACCTAAATTTACTTAAACAACAAGAGTAACTCTTTTACAAATTCAACATATTCAAAGGAAATCATATGAATCCTTCAACATAGTTTATTGATTAGATTCATCTTCTATTCGTACCAAGTAGTGACTTCTAAAAACATGCATCTACATGGTACCTTTACAAAGGAACATAAGACTTTGCTAAATTTACCTTAAAACATCTCAACACAGTCCCAAAAATCACTAGACTTGACAATCATAAAAGTACACAGTAGTTATATTTGAATCATCATTCACAAAATACTTTAGGAATCAATCTCAAAGACTTGAAAGGTCATAATAGATATATAAATTAATTTTTTGGCTAAAAGTTTCTATCCCAAGCATAATGAATAATAATAATAATAACAATAATAATAATAATAATAATAATAATAATAATAATTGATGTAGAATTCTTTTATAATATTAAAAGACATCTTTTCTAATGTGGAAAATCATATTTGAGTGTAACCACAAAGTATACTTATATTATCTTTTATAAATTTAAAAATATGATTTTGAGAATTATCATATTTATTATAAAATGTTCACAACTAAACTTTACACATAATCCCTTGAATATTTTATGAGATATAATTATATTTTATCATGAATATTTAACATATAATTAATAATTTTTTGAATAAAATATAATACGCACATATATAAAAATATAACATAGTTATTAAAAATTCCAAGAGTAATAATTTTTATAAATTAAAATTTCCTAAATAAAAATTTATCATAATTTAATTTATGACAAAGAGTAATAATACTGTGAAATAAATTTATAGAAAAGGATTAAAATATAACTTTTGAAAACTTAGTTAAATAATGGCATAAACGGTAAATAATAATAGAGTATCAGACTATAATATCTGGAGAATAACTTAAATAATAATAGTAGGAACTAGAGTGTAATATCTTGAGGATAAATAAATAAATAACAAAGGAAAGATGGTAAGATCTCAAGGATGATAAAATGATAAATAACAAGGATCAAATGATAATATTTGGAGAACAATAAAATAATAAATAATAAGGACCAGAAGTAATATTTGAAAAATAATAATAATAATAATAATAATAATAATAATAATAATAATAATAATAATAATAATGAGAATAATAATAATAATAAAGTATTAGAAAGAAATATCTAGAGAATAATAATAATAAAGGATCAAAAGTAATATCTGGAAAATAATAATAATAAAGGACCAAAATTAATATCTGGAGAGTAATAATAATAAAAGACTAGGAGTAATATCTAGAAAATAATAATAATAAAGAACCAGATTATAGTCTCTAGAGAAATAAGAGTTAAAATAGTTAGATATTACTCACAATCAATTAAACATTTAAAAATCGATGTAAGAACAATTAATATATTAATGGACAACCAAAACTTAGTTTTAGAAGTAATAATAATCATAAAAGTGGTAAAAAAATATAAGCCTATTAAGATTAACATCATAAAGGTTTATAAATCTCACTCTTTGCTTACCTTAGGAAAAGCTAGATGAAGAGTGGTGAATAACTTTTGATTCCTAATCCAAGTGCTTAAGAAAATTAATTTTCTTCTCTCAATTTGCATATATCTTCCCATATTTCTAGTCAAAATTTGAACTCAGTCATTGAGATAAATTATTGCTAAGCAAAAATAGGTGCGAAATAATTTCGCTTAGCAAAGGTCAATGTAATCCATTTTTTTTGTCACTTCACTTAGCAATGAAAGCATCGCTAATCGAATTTATAAGTCGATAGTTTTTGCTGAGCGAACATCTTTCACTTAGCGAAGTGAATGAAGAAGTTCATTTCGCTAAGCGAAATTTAAGTCACTTAGCGAATTTCTTCTCCAATAATGTATTTGTTTCTATAATGAATTCACTAAGTGAATGTGAATCCATTGAGCAAATTTGAAGAGAAAAAGAGAATTTTCAAATGCTTTATATGCTAAAATTAATTTATTTTTATAAATCTCTTACATGCAGAAACTAAGTTTTTAATATCTATTTCTAATATCTAAATTGAAATTCAAATAATAATCTAGTTATTAAAAATAGAGGTGTTACACATTTAATTTGTCTCTACTATGGAGTGAAGCATATTTGGCCTTCAACAAACATTCTAGGAAGATTTTGTTCGAGATGGTGGAAAGATCTTCACTCCATTGAGCAAGGTGATCGTGGTCGAAGGGGTTGGTGGTCTGGTAACATAAGGCATCGGCTAGGGGATGAGAGTAATGTATTATTCTAGGAGGATAGGTGGTTAGGTGATAAGAAATTTTGTGACGCTTACCCACGAATCTATGGCTTAGCTTTGAATTAGTTTGAGTTAGTTTTAGATGTGAGAAACTAATGAGCAGGGTGAAAGTGGAAGTGGAGATGTTAATCATTTGCATGGGAGAAGGAGTTGGTGAAAAGGTTACAAAATTGTCTTCAAGGGGTTGCAATAAAAAAGGGGGGTCCTGATAGGTGGCTGTGGGAAGTGGAAAGATCAGGTCTATATTCAGTGTCATCTGCTTAAAGAGTGTTAGTGGAAGCTAGTCATCACCTAACTCATCCCTTTTTAAAGTGGGTTTAGGAGAAATAAGTGCTAGCAAAAGTACAGTTCTTCATCTGACAGTTGGATTTAGACAAACTAACAATTAAGAGCAATCTCTTAAGGAGACGAATCATCACTCAAGAGGAGGCAAGTTGCGCTCTATTCGACATGACAAAGGAAACAAGTGGCCACATTATGTTCACGTTTTATATCTTCTCATATGTATAGCATGCAATTTGCAATTGGTGGGAGATCTCTACAGCACTTTACAATGAAGGGTCGAGATCATTGTTCTCAATTTAGGGATTTGGTAGGTGGCATGAAGATGCGTGAGCAAGAGGGGTCGTTTCTGTGATCTGCGGGAGTTTGACATCTTTGGAAGGCAAGGACTTCTGTATTTTTTAATTCGTACTTGGTGGATATCTAAGAAATTGCTCAGACTTTCCAGTGTTAGTAATGGTAATGGTGTAATATCCAGAACCATTTATCTAATTCTTATGCTGAAGGTTCATTAACCTTAATTGTTGTATTTGATCGGTTGTAATTTTTCTATTTGTTACTATTTTTTTATACTAATTGGTAGTGTGTTTGTCAAACTCACATATTATATCTTTGCATGTTTCTCAATGAAATTTATTGGCTTATAAAAAAAATTCATATAAATCATAAGTTGTAATTTAATATTAGTTTTAAACTCCATTATCTTATGAATGTATGAACATTAAACTTTAAATTTTATATTTTTTAAGTGATACTATACGTGTGTTGGATATATTATGGCAAACTTGTCAAATTCCATTATGAAACACAATGAATTTAAAAAATAGAGATATTGAATATTTTTGTTTAATTGCAAGTATGTTTATCGGAGATAATTCTGTTTAAAATCTTGTGAAGTGAGATGTCGAATTTAATTAATAAATCAAATTTTGAATTATTGTTTGAAAGAAATTATTCATTGAAAATAATGAGATCTAAGATTCCTAAATGTTTAGGATTTTTTTTCGATTAAGTCAATTTCCATCTCTGGTTGCTTGATATCTCGTTGGTACAGTACGCATTTTTTTGTTTAATTTATTGTGGAATACTCCAGATTTCAGTAGCTTGTAGTATAATGATCATTTTTCATTTTATGAAATTCATATTTTTTTAAAAATATTTCTTAATAAGTTAAATTATTTTAAAATTATATAAATTCGGAATAATTTCAATCTTCTAAGAAATTATTATTATGTCACAGTGTATTAATTTATATATATATATATTCACCACTCAAAGTTATGTTCCAAAGAAGATGGTTCTCCACTGTTAACCACTGCTCAAAATTGTTCACAAAACCCACTAATGTATGAACCTCTTCTATGATCCATTTGTAAAAAAAGAACTCGTTAATTTGGACCCGATGGACCACACTATTTGGCTTCAATCAGAAGTTTTTATCAGGATTCTAGCAACGTCTAGTCATACTTGATGGGTTATGGTTGTGTTCAAAGTTAAGAAGTTACCCATCGTTGAAACAATGTATTGAAAGAAAATTGTTCTCCACGCATGTACTAGCAGACACTGACACCTCACCCACGCAAAACGTTCCTTTGCAACTGTCGATGGAACCCGATCATGATAATTGATCAAAATAATTAGACATCAATGATGTGGTTTCATTGAGCAAATCTCCCACATCTTTTCCTTGGAATGACTTTAAGAGCATTGTATCCCCTCCAATGGGGATAACCTTGATGGATATTATCCCTTCACCGCAAAGTCTTTACTACAAAGCATTACACAATTTCAAGGGTTGTGACTTGACCAACAAAACATCCCTCCACTTCTATAACTGTTTCCTTCTCCACCATAAATGATAACCTTGCTAATTATCTTCTATAGATGAAACGCTCAAGTTTTGTATTGGCCACCACACTTTTTTACCCTTTGCGTGACTCTACTCCACTTTCTTTACTTCCTTTACTTTAATAGGGATAAAATCAACATCAACCCTCGGGTTCTAACTCCTTCCTTCTCCTTTCCTAAATCTCCTGACATTCACCCGTAATTTGTATGTTCCAATTCAAATCGAATCAAGAGCCCTTTCAAGCCTACTACATCTCTCACTGCCTCAAAAGTAACAAACCCAAAGTGCTGACCATAGAGATTCCTCTTGCCCGGTATGAATAAGTCTGTTACATGTCCCCATTTTGCAAACACCTTCCGCATGACATCTTCTCCAAATCCATATGGGAAATTTGTGAAAACAAACGTAGGATGCTCCACTTGTGTTGTATTGCGTCCTCCATTGTCCAATCTTTGTGCTTTTCCCTCTTCTCGATCTCATTAATATCCATTCCCTACCAACCTCATTTCTCTCCTTCTCACACATTCCCCACCAAATTATACTAAGTATATCTTTAGATTCTTTTCTTTTGGATTTAGAAATTGCATAATGTTGTCAAACCTTAGATTGACATTTTGAAGTCAAAGCACTTAGGTAGCATAACCATCAATAGTAGCTAATCCAAACTGGGTCTGGTTTACAGGAAATAATAAATGGGACACTGATTATGATTCATTGTGATAGACAAGACACACATTACTATCTAATAAAAGAATATTTCATTTTGCCAATTCAACTTTAATAACGATCCTGTTATGAGCTATCTTCCAACAAAATGTTAGGACCTTAAATGACACATTTGATTTCCATATTTTTTTTATAGTTGTAACTAGTCTTTGGCTTTAGTCACCGATGACCACCACCTCCAATCCCTCGTCTTCAATCTTTTGCCACCACTATCAACCTTTGTTTTCAATCTTCAATAACCACCACCAATCTTATACAATCATCTCTGTATCTAATAAAATCATGAAGAAATAAGCATTAATAGGAGACTTACATTTTTTATAATTTTTAATAAATTTTAATTAATAAAAATATATTTAAAAATGTATGTGTGAAAAATTCTTATTATATATTACTCTTCAAATAAAACGGAATTAATCATTTTATTCTTAAAAAGATAGTATAATTAATGACAATTGTGTCAACACATATGTTGTGTTGTTTGTGCAAACTACAAATTAATAGTTAGTTTATTTGGGTTGAAAAAAAAACTTTTTTAAAATTACTTAAAAAAATTAATTTTATTTTAAAGATGCTTGTATAATCAGAAGTAAATGTCGTTTGGTTATAATCATAAAAAATCACTTTCAACTCTAATTATCAAGAAATAAAAAGTTCTGTGTATTGTTTAAAGATTTTCTCTTTCTTCTATCGCAACGGTTTGTTTTAAAAGCAACTCTGAGTTGTTTTTTGAAAAAGTTAAAAATTGATTTTTTTTTATTCTACTTCTTGAAAAAAAGTTTAGATAAATATCTTAAAAATTCTTATAAGTGATTTTTTTAAAAAAAATCTTAAATAAAGAGACTCTAAATTGATCTTCTCTTTCTAGAGTTTTTGTGTGATTATACTTTCATGTGACACTTTCACGAGTTTCTTTCATATGAACTCAATACTTCAAATTGGATTTTCAAAAACCTAATTAAGAGGTTTACAATTTACTTTGGTTCAGATTTAGGGCCCCTACCAACGACTCTAGTTTTTTTTTCTTCTAGTTATAGTGCTAGATTCGTTTCCTATTGACCATGCGTATTTAATATTTGCGGTTTGATTTAATAGTTATTTTATTCTTTTTTATTTATTATCATAACTTAAAATTTATTAAATAAAATTACATAATTATTTTTATATATTAATTTAAAAACTATTTTTATATATTAAATTTTGTAAAAGATATTTTTAATTAAATATTATTGTTTTATTTCTATCTGAAAATGTTCTAAATATATATTACCAAATCTTGTCATCACATAATAGTAAATTATGTATTATATATACATCATATTCAATATTATTTTTCAACTTTATTACATCCTTTATAAAATTTGAAACTTATACAAGATTTTTTGTTACAAAATAAACAAATATCATTAATTATTCAATATTTCTTATTAGCTGTCACCACAAAAATCATATATTATAAAATAAAATCAATATAGTTATAATATATATGCGTTTTAGTTTGATTTTTTTATATTAAAATATGAAAATCAAATTAAACTACAAAAAATATATTCAATTTCAATATTTGTTTTTCAATTGAAGCAATTTTTTATTTTTTAGATCAGTTTCGTGGTAGTTTATAAATAGTTTGGTTCAGTTTTGAACCTAACGATACAATTGAGTGTTTATTTTAGTTTCTTTTATCATAATTCCAAAATTTATTTTTTGCCACAACATACAAAATCAAAGAAAGTATAATTAAAACTCAAAATTCTTAAATTACGACACAAATAAAAGCAATAGCTTACTTGATAAACTCGTCATTTTTCAAAAAATAAAATACTTTGAGAGATACAATATCAAAAGACAGAGATAAATGGCTGAATCTCATAAAAATGCAGGATTACCTGATTTTCATTTCACACTTTGGTTCCTTAGTCCTACTAGTGCAGTTTTTAATAATACCTTTTTCTAATACTAGAGTTTGTTTTAGTTGTTTTCTTTCCAATTTCAGTTCCTTTTACAAAAACATTGGTTTATAAATAATTTAATTATTTAAGAATTTTAGAAAATTTTAAAAACTTTTTTTCAAAATAAATTATTTTATAGAATGTTCTGTAGTGAGTTGTTTTTTATTTAATTAAAGAAAAAATAATTTTTAGGTTTAGGGTTTTATTATTTTTGCATATAATTTTAATTACTTTTTGAAAATATCCCAAATATACTTTTATTGTGGCTCTCTTAAGCCACATGTAAACAAAATATAAGTTTAAATAATTTCTATAAAAATTACCACTTTCTGTGTACATTCCCATCAAAACAGATAAAAGAGTAAATGAGATAAAAAAAAAGAAGAAAAGAATATAAAGTGAGGCATAAAAGTTAATTCAAATGTAAAATAATTATTAGGATCTATTCAAAATTAGAGTTACATTTAATTTGCAAGCTAATTAAACCAAATATTTTTTGTACTTTAATGTGTATACTCTTTATGCTTATTTATTTATGTATTTTTTCGCACACTATATATTATAGATAATACTAAATTTACAAACATACAATTCGTCAAGCTAAACTTTTTTTATTTTTTATCTCATTCATGATGTGGCTTCTTTCCTTTTTATATAAAAGTCATGTGGATTATATTTATGTTTTCCTCATCAAATGGTAATACTCTTCAAGTCTAAGGGCCCCCACATGCACATGGTAAAGCAAACCAAGCATCTTTTCTTGGTAGTTGAGTTGACTTGTAATGGTTCAACGGATCTCATGTGTTTGCAATATTCTCTTTCTTTTCTTTACCGTGCAGAGGGATTTAGATTATTAAGGACAACTCCATCTTCTTCAATCACATATTCCCTCTATTGGCTCCCCAACGTACGGTTAATTATTGTTAGGACTTACGATCATATGTGAATACGTGCATTGAGATAACTCCAAGCTTTGTATAGGTGAAAAAACCAACAAATGTCAACAACTCGTTACATATATATGTAGCCGGTAGGGATCTCTTGTCTCAATCTTAACATAGCCATTTCCTCTCCTCAACTACAGCTCCACCCGCTTATTTACTCCTTTTCTGTTTATATTGGAATCAATATCGAGTTTCGTTAATTCCAACCAATTGAAATAATCAAAGGCTGGGATGGATATCATTTCTGCGAGTTTTCCGCATGATTTTATAATGTGCATTATTTAAATGTTGTATTGTATGTTTCGCGTATAAACATTTACTTTTCATTTGACCTGTTCATGGGTACGTGTACCTTCTCCATTTTTGTGCTTTCAGGCTGTGAAACCCCTCCATCAGTTACATGTGCCCGGCGCGCCTCGCCATGTTACTAACTTACTATAACTAATATCCCGTTTGTTTCACCATTAATTTCCTGAAATTGTGTCGAGAGAGAAACAATTAATACCTAGTTTTTCTTCTTTTGATATTATATATATATATATATTCTATTGCGCGTGAAATTATTGTCGCATATACGTGCTTCTCTTAATTAATCTTATATCGCTTTCTAAACACTACTGAAATAATAAATTTCACTTGTCAACGTACATTTCTAAAAAAAATATCATTTCACAAGATGGGGATGGGTGTAATTGTAAACCATGTATATAATTGAAAAGTTATTGAAAAAATTCATGCATGTGAAGGACGCGATGTTAGCAAGGAAAAATCAAATCAATTTTTATTTTCCTTTCTTGTTTATCGCATTAATTCGCTACCTGGACTAAACAAGGCACACACATTGTTTCGACTTTCATACACTGCAATCGAATGCTTGATTGAATTAAACAAAAAGGGAGTTCGTGAAGCCATATAAATACAAGTCCATTCATAGAAGCACCCATTTCCCTCTCACGCTTTTGGGTGGTGGTCCAATTAAACCTACAACACAGCCTTTTATCAATTTTGTCACCCATTTTAGTTTCTTCACAAGTAGATCCCTTCTATAAAAGTTATGTGCTGATCTTTTACTACCTTGCGTGTTTTTTGGGAGTAATTAACTTCTTGGAAGCAAATTAATAAAAACCAATTTCCTGCATCTTTCTCGCCTTTCAATTCACGAAAGGATAAAGTTCAGATTCTAACGTCTCACGTCTATTGAAGCTGCATCTTTCTCTACTTGTTCTATGTAAAGCACGTTTTACGTTATTTGTGTAGTCAAAACAAGGTAGATAGATCAAATCCGGACGGATTCGACCATTGTATATAATAAAAGAATTATTGTTTAATATTTTTTTCTCCGGAAATCTTAAATATCTTATAAAAGAACTGGTTAAGAAAGGGAGTAAGTTTATTATTGGACTAGGGGTACAAGGGTGCCAACCTTCGTGGCAATTACAACCTCATGTCTAGGACGAAACCGACCTCGTTATCAGATCATGAAAGAATTGACCTGACCTATCTGCCCACTCACCAAAGATATTGGATTGTAATTACCAAGGAAAGGGGACCATGAAAGCAAATGAGGAGTCGTTTCCTAGATCATCTTGTTTGTACCAGAACATTTTGACGACCATAACATTTTGACAATTACACTGGGAGTCGATAAATGTCTCTCACTCCCTCATGATTCTAATGGTCAGGACACACAATAACCCCTTTCTAGAGATGTCCACCTTGGAGGAGACCACCATGACATATCTCTTCGAAGAAATGTGAATCATTCCTCAAGAGACACAACAAGCTAACCAAATTAAGAGTCATGCAAACCGAAATGTTTAACATAGAACTCTAGGAGGAAGTGCAACTTCAACTCCAAACAGCACAACAAGACTTTTGAATGCTTATCAGATGATGATTATTCGGACTTGACAATTTTCGACCTAACTTCGTTGTAAACAAGAGTCTCACATTGTAGATCGTATTATTCTGACTTGATCCCAATGTAAAGCATGAGTTACATTGCAACTCATAAATCGACCCTAATGCAAATATGAGTTCATTGCAGGTTGGCCAAGAACAAAGGATGATCCCAATGTAACCAAGAGTTGCATTGCAAATGATAAACAAGACTAATTGTCCACTACTTCATATTTATATGTTTTCAATATGTTGTGTATGTTCCATGTCACAGGTTAGATAATCTTTGTAAGTCTTTTATTGGTCATAATCTATGTTGCTTGAATGGTATTCTTGGATCATCCTTTTGTGAATTGTACCCATGTCTATTCTGTCATTTACCGATTGATGAAGTGTTTTTCTTGTCTTTCACTTTACTTGGCAAGTGGATCAAGTTTTGTTGTAGAAAATTGAGTGTCGTCCACTGGGATTTGTGATATTAATTTTTACTAATGTGATATAATTAAATTTATCATTAGCAAAGTGTATGTGAGTAAATTGGTATTAAATGAGAACACTAGTATAGTTATGAAATTTACTATGAGACAAATGATCGGATTCAATGTACTTTTTAATCTAATATCCCTCTTGAATATTTATTATATGATTTTATCAGTTTCGTTCTCATTAATTAATTTAGTTTGATCCCTCAAAACTAAATCCTAAGATACTAGCTTCTCATCATGATTCCTCAATGAGTCAAAGTTAGTATCCAGCATTCATCCGCATAAACTTGAGAAATATCAGCTAACTACTATCAAATCTATTCCTAGAACTCAAAACTATTAGGTGCATGAAACAAATCGGGTTTCCAAAAATGTTTTCCAACAAGATTCGAAAACCTTATTTCATAAAATGGTTGATCAAACCAGATTAAGCAATGAACGCAGAATCAAACACAACTGATGAAATAGGAATATATATATATATATATATATATATATATATATATATATATATATATATATATATATATATATATATATATATATATATATATATATTAAGAGAGAAAGATTAGGAGTTACATTGAGTCCAATTAAAAGAGTTTAACCTTTCATGGAGAGGGTCATTACAATCCAGAAGAGAAGAGAAAGAGATTACAAACAAGAAGAGAAGAGGGAGCTTCCTTTTCTCTTGAATTTCGCTTTCTTTCTTCTTCTTTTTTTCGCGTTCCTCTGTTCACCGCCTTTTCTTTCTTTCTCACACCTTTTAAATCAGCCAATCAGTGTGACAGGGCATCAGGAAAGAGAAGGATCCGCTTAGCGCCTTATAATCCGCTGAGCGGATTGGAGAGTCCTTCAAGGTGAAGAAAGCTAATCCGCTGGGCGCACGTATAATCCGCTGAGCAGATTTAGGTGGACGTGAGCTTATGCTTACAGCCTTGAATCTGCTGGGCGCCTCAAAATGGGCTGGGCGGATTTGCCCCTATGAGCTTCCTTTCTTTTCCTTAAGTCCTGCATCAAAGAAAGATATACAAAATGAATCCTAAGTTCTACATTTTGTTGAGAAACCCAAAAATTCTTACATTTTCATCAATTTGATACTTTGAAGAAAATCACAAGGTAGAATGTCACAAAATTGAGTCATTAAGTGCCTAATTGTTAATGTAATTCATCCTAATTTAGAAACTTAATACCGACCACCATAAATATATAGTTTGTTTGTTTCTTCCTCGCCAACTTTCCTTAGACATTATTGGTTGTTACATTTTATGCAATTGGATGGGCTAAAACAAGCAAGGCGACCTCGTTACTCCATAAGCGTAGTACTCATAGGTTCATACTTAGGTCCTAAGGTAGACACAATCTATGCTTATAGATCTATCAAGTATAAATCGAGCCTTTGAAGTAGATCTTGATGCAATTGTGAATTGCATCACACGTCTACAAGTTTGCATGCACAAGTTTACCTAGGTCCTAAGGTAGACATGATCTACCCTTACAAACCTATCAAGTAAAAATCCTTGTACAAGTGATGAATCCATAAATTTTAAATAGTGGGGAAAAATTGTAAAATTTCAAAATAAAAATTAAAACCTTACATTATGTATATATGAAAATTGATAAATATGAGACAAAAAACTTTAAGATTTAAGAAAAAATATTCATAAAAAATATTATATTATTAAATATAACATGAAAATGTAATTTTTTTTTGTGAACTCAAATGAAAATGTAATTTATTTAAGAAAAAGAGATAGAATCAACACAGAAAATAAAAAAAAGTATAATTAATGAGTGTAAAGTTGAAAACGATAATTTAATTTAAGTTATCTCTTTAATTGATGTTAAAAAAAATTTTAACTAAAAAAACAAAAGAAAATACTAACTTATCTTTTCTATTGCTTTTAAGTAAATATCTTATGACTATTAAAAAAATATTTTTTAATTATTATTGAGTAAATTGATAAATTTATCTTAGTGGATTCAAATATACATATCTTTATAATTATTAATAAAAAAATATTTTTAATCGTTATAACATAAATGATTAAATTTATCTTTTAGTAAATTCAAATATATGTTACGTGAAATATTTGAATTAATGTTTTTTAATAATTTCGGTAATAAAATAATTTTTTTAATCGTAACTACTTGAAAAACAATATATTTTTAAATAAAAATTATATCTACTAAAATCATAACTATCAAAATTTACTTTGTTAATTTTTTTTAAAATAATGTAGACTAGATTATGAAACTACCATGTACCATATAGATAGTAAGGGCAAGATTTAGATTTTGTAGCATATAGTGGGAAAAATTTAGATTTTGTTACAAAATTAAGTAGTTACATATGAAATTAAAATATTATATTATTATATATTATAAAAAATAAAATAAAATAAGTTGCCCCCATAGTTACACAAACAGATCTGTCGACCGGCCTGGTACAATCATGACTGGCATCACAAGTTCACAATATTTACAAGTACAAGTTGATAAGAGATAAAATGACATCAATGAAGAAATTTGACCTGTAAAAGCATCAAATGTGGTCAACATAAATTAATAAGGAACCGATCTATCTCAGTCGATTCATATACACGATCACGATCTACCATTATAATCAACTACAAGGTTGCTAATACACTCAAAAGGCTACAATGTTTCAATTACATAAGCAAGGGTATCACTGCTACAACATAGCCAAAACGCAATGCACACAAAACAAAACTACAAAAAGAAGGTATGTCTACTGTCTATGCTACATTAAGTCATTTTCATACTTAAGTCTAACCGCTATCCTCTTTAATATCTATGATGACCTCATTAACAACCTCACCTCCATGACCACCATTTGACAAATTATCAACCCTCTTGCTACGACCTAGCTCGAGGTTGAGGGGCTTGTGAACTAGAGGTGTAGGGGTGTCAAGTTTCCTAGAGATCATGACAGTTACAAACTTACGTTCAGGACGAAACTGACCTTGTCATCAGCACCCACTCACCAAGGATATTGGATTGTAACTACCAAGGGAAGAAAACCATAAAAGCAAAGAAGGAGTCATTTCCTAGATCATCTTGTTTGTACAAAAACATTTTGACAAGTAGAACAATCATAGATGAAATGAATTCAAAACCACATTGGAGCGTAAAATTTTCAAGTCCTATAATGAAACATTTATCCCTTTTAGTTCTTTAATCTTAACTATGTAACATGGATTTAAAAAAAGTATTTTGGATTTAAAATAATTTGTAAATTTTAACTACATCTCTAATTATAAGCACAATTTTAATGGAAGATCTTAATATGATGCTTAAGCCTTTAAGGTTCATTGTTCTTAAGATCCAGTGCTCTACTACAAATTAATCTACCATTAGGGCGTAGGCTAATCCCCAAGGTAAAAGATGGAAAGAATGACTAAAATTCTTTTTTAAGTCAAACACGTGACATCAAATTGAAGTAAAATAAGAATAAAGTTGTTAGGTAAATCTTGCACCACAAAAAATAATTTAATAATAAAATTAATGTAAATTATATTTATTGCCAATCTTTTTACTGCTAATTAATTTTAAGGTATAATGATATACACTCATTCTTCCCTTAAAAATAGATGTATTTATTAAGTTATTAGAAAAACAAAATAAACGTTGAAAATCATCTTTTAAAAAATAATCACTTTTTAAACTATGCAATGTTATTAATAGTCTTGGAATAAAATTAAAATTCAGGAAAAATTAACCAATTTAGCTATTTTGTTGGGTTTGATGAATTAGGTATTTGTTTCTTGTATATTGAAATAAAGATAATATTAATTTTCAATGAAAGTTATTTTAAAAATAAATATTTTTATATTGAAATTAATAAACTTAGATAATCTTAACTAATGTTTTAATCAATATAAAAAGTAGTAGTTTCCACTTATATTTAGATTCATAGTATATTTTTAGTTGTATCATTAACGATTCTTACATTTTCAACCGTTATATTATTAATCATAATTTTTTATCTCCTTTTTAATACTTCTTAATTTGAAAACAAGAGTGCTTCTCTTCTAAAAACATTATATATATATATATATATATATATATATATATATATATATATATATTTAAATATTGAGTGTTTCTGGATAAACTGAAAAAACAATTTTAAAATAAAAATTTTTCTTAAAATAAGTAAATATAATTTGATTCTTAAATAAAAAAAAAACAAATTAATTTAAGTAGAAACGGTGTAGTCAAATACACTAAAAAATAGAAAGCTACTTATTTTATTAAAATAAACATTAAAATACATACCCAAATGTAATGATATTTATAGAGAAAAATACAATTTTTATTTATCACAATTGAGAAAAGATTAAAACCTATGTAATAATTTTCGTACCAAAACTATATAAAATGTTTATTCGATAGTAATTTAAAATTATTAATTTTGCTATTAAAGTGTTGTACTCTTACATTTTATCAAAAGAAATAATTTTTATTATAATTTTGTTAATATTGTATGATTGGTAGATAATATTGTATACATACAAAGACATCATTCGAAGTTATCCAACTTGTCCACTAAAGATTGTCCAATTCGTCCATTCGAGGTTGGCCTCCAAAAGGTTGTCCTAACCGAGCTCAAAGACGTTCGTCTCTCAAAACTGTCACGAGCGACCTCTAAAGTCACAACTCACTAGTAGACCCTACCAACATCCCCTAAGGAAGGCCAACCAGCATGAGCAAAAAAGCCTCATATATCTCAGAAAGCCAATCAAGGAGATTTATAACAAATGCCACATGCCAGCAGTTACAAAACAATTTAAAGAAGTAGTTAATAAGCAATAAAACACCTTTAAAGCCGCATTAACTACATCACCAATATAAAAGACAAGACAAAGGTACTGTGAGTATACACAAGAATCCATACTAGATTACCTTTACTGACTTGAGCATCGGAGTGTCTCTTGCAGGTGTCATGGCTGCGTTTTCAAGTAGAATTTGGTGGACTTGCCAGAGAATATACTCATCATTTTTTGGTAAGTACATTTGGCGTCCATCGTGAGGCAACAGTAAAACTTTTCCCCAACCACCGCACAATCAAGAAATCATGACTGAAATTCAAACCTCAACCATCTCAGAACTTTAAAGAAAAAATGAAGAACTACGGCGCATAATATCAGAGTTGCGCCCATAAAAACAACAACAACCAAGAGGGGGCTAGCTATACGACAACCACCCTGACAACACCTCTTCCCCTCGTCGTCGTCGTACTGTCACTGCCCCAAGGCAACATGATGACAAAGGTAACCATCACACTAACCTCTCAGGTTGTTCGTCAACCAAGCATAAGCATGAGCGTCGTCGAGGTAATGACAACGATTTCCAAAGGCACTTATCCTTTCCCTAGCATCGACCAACTTGTAGATGGTGCTTCGGGCCACACAATCCTTAGCTTTCTAGATGCTTATTTAAGGTGTAACCAAATAATTATGTATGCCCCATATCAAGAGAAAATGACTTTCATCACAAATGACGTAAACTATTGCTACAAGGCTATGCCATTTGGACTGAAAAACGCAAGAGCAACAGACCAGAGACTGATGGATAAGATCTTCCAAGACCAGATAGGTCGCATAATGAAGGTTTACATGGATGGCATGATTGTGAAATTGAAGGACCTGTCATGCCACGCAACCGAATTAGCAGAAGTATTTGGATAGCTGTGCAATTATAACATGCACCTCAACCCCGAAAAATGTGTCTTCGGAGTTAAAGGTGGTAAGTTCTTGGGTTTCGTGCTCTCTAGTAGAGGCAAAGAAGCCAATCCAGATAAATGTCAAGCAATGATCAACATGCATAGTGCAACTTCGAAAGAGAATGCAAAGGCTAACAAGACGTCTAGCATCTTTATCAAGATTCTTACCCTGCATGGCAAGTAAGGCCAAGCCTTTCTTGCAACTGGTAAAGAAAATTAAAGACTTTGTGCGGACAAAAGAATGTTTAACCTCCTTCCAATAATTTAAGGCATTCCTGGCAACCCTATTGGTCTTGTCCCAACCTCTCCCGCGAACAAACCTCTTACATCTCTCAGTGGTCGAAGATGCCATTATCACAACTTTAGTACACAAGGAAGGGGCACAACAACCTATTTACCTCATAAGTAAAGTGTTGCAGGACGCAAAGAAGATATACTAGCTAATTGAAAAGTTAGCCCTCGAACTCGTCACCACAACTCAACAATTGCACCCTTAATTCCAAAACAACCAAGTGATCGTCAAAACTAACCATCCCGTTCAACAAATCCTAAGGAAGCCTAAGCTCATTGGGAGGATGATCACTTGGTCAGTAGAACTATCAGAATATGGTCTGCGTTACGAACCTTGGGGTCAATTGAAAATTCCAATATCTCTCCAACTTCATTGCCAAACTTACCCCACAACCTAAGGACCTAGTAACATATGAATGGACCCTCTTCATGGATGGATCTTCCAACAAGAAATGAGGCGGAACAAGGATTCGCTTAGAAAGACCAGACAACCTTACCATAAAAAAGTCGGTAAGATTCTAGTTCCTGACCTCGAACAATCAAGTCGAGTATGAAGCACTCATCGCGGGAGTAAAGTTAGCTCTCGAGGTCGGAGTGACAAAGCTAAGGCGCAGAAGCGACTCACAGATAATCATGGGGCACGTGAAAAGGGACTACCAAGAAAAGAACGACCAACTCCTCAAATACTATCACATAGGAAAAAACTTAGTTGATGAACTCCACAAGTTCGAGATCACCCACGTCGCCAGAGAGAACAACGCACGACCCAACCTCTTATCAAAACTCGCTAGCACTAAGAAGTCAGGGCAGCACTGCACCATAGTCCAAGAAACCCTTAGCCGACCATGTTTTGAAGTCTTACCAGTCCAACAACGAGACTTCGTGTGGATGACCCTTATCTACACTTTTCTATCACGAGATGTCTTACCTAACGATCCCACCAAGGGCAAGAAGCTACAAAGAAAGGCAAACCGCTTTATATGGTTGCGAACGAACTTTTCAGACACATCACAACTCGCCATCGCTGAAATGCCTCAACCCAGTAGAGTCCAACTATGTTATCCGAGAACTGCAAGAAGGAATATGTGGGTTCCATAGCAGAGCCTGGGCTATGGCCACCAGAGTACTTAGAGCAAGGATCTACTGGCCAACTATACTCAATGATTGCAAATAATTCATCCGGAAATGCACCAAATGCCAAGAGTTCAGAAACATGTTTCACCAACCCCTGGAGACCATGCATACCTTAACTTCTCCATGGCTATTCCCAGTATGGGGAATTGATATCTTGGGACCTCTCCCCCAAGCTCGATGGCAAGCCAAGTTCCTAGTGGTAGCTATCGACTACTTCACAAAATGGATAGAAGCAAAGGTTGTGGCCCGCATAACAGGTCGGTCCATTAAAAATTTTATTTGGCAGCAACTAATATGCAGGTATGGAATCCCGAGCATAATAATCTTAGACATCGGGAGGCAATTCATAGACTTCCATGTAAAAACATTCTTTAGGACCTCAAAGCCAAACACCTTATGACATCCATCGAACACCCCCAGACCAATGGTCAGGTGGAAGCAACAAACAAGGTCATTTTAAATGAGCTCAAAAAAGGTTAGGAATAGCCAAAGCACTATGGGTGGATGAACTCCCTAGAGTACTACGGGCCTATCATTACTCCCTCAATCTGCCACGCAAGAAACACCCTATAAGCTTGTTTATGACTCATACACCATGATACCAGTAGAAGTTAGTGAGCCCATCCTACAACGAGTCCACTTTAACCAACAAGCAAATGAAGTTGTACTTTAGGAAGATCTTGACCTCATTGACAAAATCCGAGATCTCGCCAAGATCAAAGAAGCAACATGCAAACTGCAAGCAAAAAGAAGGTATGATAGTAAGCTTAATCCCAAATCATTTCAACTAGGTGACCTAGTATGGAGAATAATAGGAGAAGCAAGAAAGAACCAGCACACGAGAAGCTTTATGCACCATAGGAAAGATTGTTCCACATCACTGAAAATTTGCACAACGATGCTTACAAGTTGTAAGAGCTAAATGGCAAAAGCATACCCAGAACTTGGAATACATCTCACATAAAATTTTACTTCAGCTAAACAACTGTATGAGGTACTCTTTCCTACTTCAGTCCCATTTTTCCTATCAAAAATAGAAAAAAAGGGTTTCTGACTAGAAAGGTTTTAATAAGGCTCGCACCATTAATAAGAATACAGTTTCTAGCACAGTTATACTTAACTCCCTATAGCACTCATTAACCAAAACAATGACTTCTCAAAAAAGCCGAACGCAAGCTCTTAGAGACTGAACGTGAGTCTCCCACTTAAAGAGTCAAACATGAGCTCTCAAAGACCGAATGCGAGTCTCCCACTTAACGAGCCGAACATGAACTCGCAAAGGCTGAATGCATACCTCTCTCTCGAGCTGAACGCAACATCGTCAAGGTACAAGCCGAACATGAAATTATCAAAATGACTCGCCACGAAAAAGAAAACGCAAAATAAACCAAGTAACGAAGCTCAACCCACAACCCAAAACAAAGGAAAAGTACAACAACTCAAACGAAGGAAGTTCATTCTAAAGTAAGGGCTAACTACATCAAAAGGTGTTCATCATAATGTTTAATATACATATACATACACACAAAAGATCACTTGACACCCTCCTCCTCATCATCCTCTTCATCTTCATCCTCTTTCACCAGTTTTTCATCCCTCACCTCCTTGTTGATGTCAAAGCATGACTCATCCACTCTAGTAAATAAGATGACCTGCTTTTTAACTTTCTCAAAGCCATTAGTTTGTTCAACACAAATGCTCCTTTAGGTTTCGCCAAGGTCAATTTTCAATGATTTATTCTCCCCTTCTATCTCATTTAATGGCCCCTACAAGGTTGCCACCAATTCTTCCAAATTCGACATCTTGGCACTCACTGCCTTTCGAGTCTCTGCAACTTTGGAAATGAAGGAGCTCGGCTGCTCCCATATAACCCAATAAAAGGTCGTCCCTTTAGCAAATGCCACCACAACCCTTAAAAATGAGCCTCCAACTCAGCTAACTGAGCCCGCAAATCTCCAAGCTTAGACTCTTTTTGCTTACTAGATAGCTCCAAAGATGCGACTTGACCCACATTAGTCTCTCACTTATGCCCCCAATAACTCAGCATGTATTGAGACCTCTCTAGCATTATAAGGGTCGAATTAAAGCTCTCCACAGGACTAGCTTTCTCTAGAATAACCACATCAGCTGCAGACACATCTTCAAGCTTAAAATAGTTCACCCCCTCCAACCCCACGCTCCAGAGCATGATCATATACTTCAACGCCAATACATGTTCCAGCTTGTCCATTTGGTGCTGATATTTCCTTCTTGGAAACCGCTTATAAATGGTTTTCTCTCTCATTGTGTGAGAATAGCCCCTTGTCACATCTAAGGGAAAGGAAGGGAAGGGAACTAATTGGGCTACCTTCTTACAAACCAAATCCCAGATGATCTCGAAGCAGGCAAGGAAATGTTTATTGGAGAAGGCTCAGTAAAGTCCTCTAGAGCTAGTGAATTACCCGCATTTGAGAGCTTTCCTCTTCAACCACCACTTGACCCTTCGAGGTCACAGTAGCATCTCACCTTGCTTGCCCCTCCCACAACCTCAGTAACCAATTCACCATACTTCCTCTTACGCCCTCTCCAATAGTCACATCATCTTTCCCCTACTCAACGTTGAACTTTGCCTTCAATGACTTTTATTTCTATTTCCCTATCAACTCTACAAAAATCAAGCAAAACAAGTCAGAAACAACAAAAAGAACACACATGAATAACATTTCAAATAAACAAAAGTTAAGTATGAAATCTTCATCTCCTCTTCCAAATCCCGATTATAGGGAAGATGAAGGATGGTCTGAATCATCATCAGGTGAGGAAGAGACGCCAGCTTGGCGATATCAACCTCCTCCTCAGCCGTCACCACTTTTCCCCTCGCTCCCATAAACTTTGGAGGTCTCTCCTGCCAATAGAAGGGGAACTTTGCATTTCCATCCGCCTCGAAGAAGATGTTGTTATAACGAGGCCTCTGATCTATAGAGTCCACCCTCATGAACTCGTTTTTAAACTTATACGACTCAGAGTATAAGGAAAACAACACCCTATTAACCCCACTCAAGGAAATCTAACCTACTGGTACACCAAGCTTCAATTGATAAAAATAAAGAAACTTATTCAAAGATACCTCTATACCCAAACAAGAACACAAGACCTAAAAAACCCTCAGGAATGCCTAACTATTTGGATGCAATTATGACGATGCCACATTCGCATACCTAAGAAACTCACACTCAAACTCAAAAAAAGGTAAGGTGACCCCAAGATTGAGGAAGAAAGTCTTATAGACATAAATGGAAGGTACTTCAAACGACCCCCTGATACACGAACTCATCCCCAACACAAGACTGTGTAACAAGAACAAGTTGACCTTATCAGCATTCGACACGAAACCACCCTCAATAAGAGCATTGATCACCGACTCACTGACCTTACTCTTGAGCCCAGTAACATAACTCCTAACCCACTTGTACCCTGAGACATTCAAATGTGCCAAATCCCCCTCCTTGCGGTTACCCCCCTTCTTTTTTGGAACGTCCGACACCATTTTCCTTTTCCCCTTTGACTCCCCCTTTACAACCTTACCCTTCCCTGCACCTACTTTCTTCTTCACTAACCTAACCCTTGAAGATGTCACACCCCCGGGTCCCTTAAACCATGTAACGACACCACCACCATCGAATGCTGAGAGCAACGCCTACGTCACCACTGAATGAGAAGACGAATCTGAAGAATCCACATCCTCCCCTATCCCCATTATCTCCTGTGGAAGCATTGAACACTTCCCTTTCTACTGCCTATGCCCATCCCCAGAATCCGAAGACATAGTTCTTATAAAGAAAGTTAAAATACAACCCTAACACACTCTCAAGACGAAAATGCAAAAACAGAAGAAGATGAAAGGTAGACAGAGAAGAAATAAAACACCACATCACACAAAGCAATGTACCTCACAAAAAGACACAAACAAGAGCAAGAGAAGACGAGAGTGTGAATGTAAATAGAGAAAGAAGTGCATCCCACAAGATAGAATTTGAAGAGACTTATAACCACTCCTATCTAATTAATATCAATCCAATGGCTCTAATGCGTACTCTTACCACCCATCCAACATCCATTTGGCCACACCTATTTAACAACTCCTACCAATCCTTCCAACCTTCCATCCAACACCCAAAAAGCACCATAAGTCACTAGACATGACAGTTGATAGAAGTAGATAAACATGTGACAAAGCCATATTTGACGCACGTGCAACTAGCTAAAGCCTCATATTACATAATTGATGACTTCCTACACCTCCTTAAAGACTCCAATGTCTCATCACCCACAAGCCTCGAAGCCTAGGGGGCTTATGTACATACAAGGACATCACCTGAAGTCATCCAATTCGCCCACTCAAGGTCATCCAATTTGTCCATCTGAGGTCGACCTAAAAAAGGTCGTCCTAAGCGAGCTTAAAGACGCTCGCCTCTAAAGTCACCACTCACCAACAGACCCCACCAACGTCCCCTAAGGAACCCAACCAACACGAGCAAAACGACTCAGATACCTTATAAAGTCATTCAAGAGGAGATTTATGACAGTCGCCACAAGTTGGCAATTACAAGACAATTTAAACAAGCAGATAAGCAATAAAACACATTTAAAGCCGCATTAATTACATCCCTAATATAAAAGACAAGACAAAGGTACTTTAAAGATACATAAGAATCCAGACTAGATTATCTTAACTTACTTAAGCGTTGGAATGTCTCTTGTAAATGTTCCGATGCTGCATTTTCAAGGAGATATTTGGTAGACTTACCAAAGAATATACTCTGGGAAGTACATATTGCATTTTATAAATATGTAGTCAATGATTCGTTTATTAATCTTTTTATACTAATTTGTACATATAAATAAATACATGTTGAAAGAAGTGAACTTCTTAAAGATATTCTTTAAGGGATTAATTAGTCTTAAACCTTCAATTTAGAAATTTCTTTTCAAAAATAAAATAAAAATACCAAAAGAAACTAGAAAGACAAAAAGAAATGGTCAGTGGTCCTGGTTTTTATTGTCTCGATTGATCTTGATAGTCGTCACAGTTTATGAGATTTCATCTTTTCCCCGTTTCATTCCGGCCCAGTTACAAATTACAGTACAATGCAAAAGGATAGGATTGTCCGCACCTCACTCATCTTATTGATATAGAGTCCAATATCCAATTTAGCTCTATTCTTTTTTCAATTAACAAAACTGTCAGTTTCCTGGGCTACTTGTTAATATAGAGAAGAAAAATGGTATATTTTGCTAAAAACACTTATTTTAAAAATCTTAAAGAGACAAAGTTAATGTCGTAACAAAAAGGAGTTTTTTTATATCAAAATTTGTAAATGTTAATTTTAATCGAAAATAGAAATCTGTCTAGAGTGGATAGTGTTTGCTAGGATACTCTTGGTAGTTGGAGGGCAGTGATGGCCAGTGGAGAGCCGGTGTAAGTCCCTAGTTCCTACCTAAATGAGTTGAGGAACACGTGCATATTGCGCCAACAAGTACAGATGTTTATTTTTTATTAAGTTTGTAAAAAAAAAAAAAAAAAAAAGTTATTTTATTGATAAGCCTTATGATTTTCTATATTCTTTAATATTTATTGTTTTATAGTGTATTCCGTGGATACCTTACTTTTATTATCTAAATTTCTGCTGTCTTTGCTCTGTTTCTGCTTTTACTCTGTTTCTGCTTAAATCTCGGTTCTTGTTTTGTTTTCTCTTTTCTCTATACATTTATTTTATTCTCACAAATATAAAATTTTACAAAATGACAAATATACAACCTATAAAAGGTAAAGAATATCACTCAGCTCTTGCAGCTGTTGAAAATTTTACAAAATCTCCTCCCGTAGGATATATAAAACCAACTCACGACACAGATTTTGTTCATACAATATTAATAGGACAAAATAACACAATAATAGCTTTACTAGAAGAAGTTTCTAGAAAACTATCTACTCTTATTAATCAGCAACACAAAAATATAAACATGACTGATGACATAAATGATTTAGTCAATAAAGTTTCTAAGTTATCTTTAGGAACAACTACACAAACTAAAACAGTCTGTAAAAATACTCACAAATTTATTAAAGTTATTGCAACTCCAAACAAAGCTGAATCTAGTAATAGAAATCAGACTACACAGGATAACAATAACTCCAATAAAGATAAAACTATTAGTTAAATATGAATTTTACACCAAATAATAATTCACAAACACAAGTCCAAGAAATTTCTATGGATAGTTCATCTAATAGGAATCACACATCAGAGAGGTTTCCCGGAACTTCTCGAAGATTAAGAGAACATAATACAAGGAGACAAGATCTCATCCAACATCCTGGAATCTTAGATAGATTTCTACATAGAAGAAGATCTACTAATGTTAGAAGACTAGAAGACTTAGTAGATATACAACAAAATGTTGAAATAGGATCTAATTCTCGGATAGATTCTTTAAATCCTAGACAGTTATACAACATAGGATGGTTAAGTTCCGAAAGAACCAGCCTCTACAGGTATAGGAGAATAGAAGATTTTCACCTACCTGATAATACTTATGAGATAATACCATTAATATCTCAGCAAACAGCCACACAACTCCTAAACCAACATGGACGATATGTTCATATGGGATTAATTACTATTGGTGTAAGATCCCTAGCTAGACATATGATTGGTGCTAGAGCTTTGATAGTTCTCCATGACACCAGATTCCAAAACAATGATTCCCAAAGTATTATAGGTATACTAGAAGTTGACCTAAATCAACCTATATCTTTGATATACCTTGCCCCTAACTTTACACTTACTCTTCAAGATTTTGTAAATCACATTAGTCTAGAAGTACAAACCATAGGATTTGGAACAAATTGGATAGGACATAACCTACACTTAGACATAACTTTCATAGGAAGAATAAGTAATTATATTTCTTTTATGTATAGAATAAACACTAGACCATTAGAAGAAGCCATTAGTTCAATTGGTACACAATTTTTGCCAGCCCAAGCTTTTACTCGAAGAAATGAGGGACATCTTTGGCAAACCCATTTACAAAGGGATGAACAAAATCCCATTACAAATCCAGACACTGTCATTCTACATAATAGGTCTAGAGGTCTTAGTCTAAGTTTTACTGACTACAGAAGCACTTCTTTAACAGATCTAGAACAAGATCGAAGGGATAGTACATCTGCTATTCCCGACAATGATCATATTGCTATGATGAATATCATAGATAGTGAAGATGAAGAAGATGATGACATTACTGAAGAAGAATGGAATTATCATCAAGAAAACATAGCCATGCTTAGGCAAGGAACTTTAGAAACTAAGTTTAAACAAGATCCTTTACAACAAAGCATTCTTAGTGAGTCAAACTGGGAACCTTGGGATTGTTTTCCCTTAGAACAAAATGAAGTTATAACTCCTCAAGAAAATGATATAGTTAATATCTTTTTACAAAATTTAAAACTTGAAGAACAAACTGAAGAACAAGAATACTTTTACAAACTTCAAGAAAAATTAAAAAATAAAGAAGACGATGAATTATCTACTACTTCTGAAAATACAAAAGTAGGATTAATCAATGAATATGAAGAATCCACTGCTACAAATTATAGGTTAGATCCTGCTGGTACTCAAAATTATAGTCCAGGATTTTTACCTAGAGACACAGTTCAAAATATTGTCCTTAGTGATAATAAATATATCTCCCATGGTAAACGATTACCAGTAGAACCACATTTTCAAATTCCAAATTTACTTCTTAACTTAGGAGGAATAGATCCACAACTCCTTCCTACATACATTGAACAATGGACTGCTGCTGTAATACGTGATTATGACATACATCATGAAAAAGATGTGCAGTCTTCCAAAGAAATGATCGCAAAAGGAGAAACATATCTTGGCGATATTGCTAGATCTGGTTGGGAATCATTTAAGAAAAACTTCCCTAATGATCTGAATACTCTGGTCATAGAACCCGGTCCAAACATTTACAACTTTTGTTCTCTTGTTCAAAGATTGTTTACTTCACAATCCGCCAATGATGGTAATACAATTAGACAACAAATTTATTTAGGACATTTAGAAAGATTGTCCATTGAATACTTTGGAAAAATAAAAGAATATTGCCAAGATTATTTGTTATACGCGTCTATAGCTGGATGCTTCCATGACGTGAACATAGGAGATAAAATGTTCCTTAAATTGCCAGGCAAATTAGGACAAAAAATTAGAGAAAATTGGAAAAATGATGAGGTTACTCCCATGTTGAATAATCTCTCAATACGAATACAACACATTATGAAAATAATGGAAGATACATGTACACATATAGCCATACAAAAACAACTTAAACATTCTGATGCAGGAATCTGTAAACAAATATATACACCACAACAATATTCACAAAATAAATATAAAAATAAAAGAAATAATTCTAGAAGTAAACCTAGAAATATTAATACACAAATTAGGACCAAGAAATCCTCGAAAAACTTATACAATAAGGGCATCTAATGCTAGAAAACCTACACTCAATCCTACTAGACATGTTAGAAAATACAGAGATAATAAAACCTACAAACAAATATTAAAATGTTTTGCTTGTAATCAACCAGGACATTTTTCAAGAGATTGTCCAAATATATCAAATCTTTACACTAAAGAAGCAAACTTAATAAAATCTTGTCATATGAATTTGCTTCCAATAGATGAAGACGTATCAACAGATTCAGAAATTTTATCTGTAATCAGCATAACAGAATACACTGATGAACTAAACTCTAATAAAATACACAAAAATTATGATTTAATCAATGAATTTACAAATAATGAATATAATCATTTATATGCTAATACTAATGAAGATAACTTTCTCATGGGAGAAGAATACAATGAAATGGGTCAATTATTAGATGATTTAGGATATTGTCTAATGAATACCTTAGAAATACAAACTTGTTCTCATAAAATCCAATATTATTCAGGGACAGACTCAATCCCGTGCACATATTGTGAACGTTATTTTCATATATCAAAAAGAGCTCATTGTCCACTTTGTTATAAAAATTTTTGTATTAAATGTATAGAAAAACATTTAAACATATCAGAACAAAATATACCCTCTTTTGAAACAAGAGAAAATACAAATAAACCTAGCAATAAAGATTTAACTGATACAAGAGTTTCTGTATTAGAGACTCGCATAAATTACTTAGAAGAAAAAGTTATTCTTCTAGAAAAATTAATAAAAGGAAAGACTAAAATAGATACTCCCGAGACTAGTCAGATTTCTATACAAAATAATATGATGGGAACAACAGAATGTATCCCATTAGTTTGTAATAAACAACAATTAATAACTCTAAAAGTATTAGTAAAAATAACTTTTCCAAAAATAAATAATAAACCTTCTACAGAAAAAATTATACAAGCCTTATTAGATACAGGTTGTTCAGAAACAGTCATCTGTAAAACTGTAACTCCACAACAAAACATAGTTAAAAGTAAACACATACAAAAAACTAGGACTATGTCTGGAGAAATCATGATAAATGATGAAGAAATTAATAATGTTATTCTTCAATTTAGCACAAATTGTGAAATTTTTGGCTACAAAACCTTCATCAAAACCATGAGAGTAGAAAACTTAGTTCCTTCTAAACAAAACATGATAATTGGTTTAGATTTCATCTTAAGACAAAATCGATCAATTACTATAAATAAAGACTATGTCTTAATAAGTGACAAAACACAAATGACACCTATAGTCAGTGGTGATTCAGTCAAACAAGAAACTATTACTGATAATTGTAATTGCAAAAATTCAAATACATGTAAATGTAAAACAGAATATTTATACACATTAGAAGAAATAAATGAAAATTATTTTTTAAATAATATCTTAGATAATACAGCTGAAGTATTCTCTTCTATAAAAATTTCAAAGTCAATAAAATTTGAAAGTATCCAACAAATCCTTGATAGGTAAACAAAACAAATATAATAGGAGAAGATCCAACAAAATTCTGGGATAGAGATCCCGTAACATGTAAACTAGAAATAATTAATCCTGACTTAATTATAAAAACAAAAGATATTCAATTTAACAATTGGGAACAAGAAGAATGTCAAACCCACATACAAAATCTTTTAAATTAAAAGTAATAACACCTAGTGTTAGTCCCCATAGAAGTCCAGCATTTATTGTTAATAAATCTTCAGAACAAAAACGTGGTAAATCCAGAATGGTTTACAATTATAAAAGATTAAATGATAATACTGTTGAAGATAGCTACACAATTCCTTCCAAAGATATTTTAATAAACAGAATTCAAGATACTAAATGGTTTTCTAAATTCGACTTAAAAAGTGGATTTCATCAAGTAAAAATGGATCTTGATTCTATAAAATGGACGGCCTTTTCATGTTCTGAAGGTCTTTTTGAATGGAATGTGATGCCATTTGGTTTAAAAAATGCGTCGGCTGTTTTCCAGCGTAAAATGGACAATATTTTTAAAGATGTAAAATCTTTTACTTGTGTTTATATGGATGACATTTTAGTCTTTTTCAAAACAAAAAATGAACACTTTCTTCATTTAAAACAAGTTTTATATAAATTAGAACATTATGGTTTAATAATTTCTAAATCAAAAATGGAAATTTGCAAGAATTTCATTGAATTCTTAGGAACAGAAATAGGTAATGGAACCATAAAACTCCAACCTCATATCTCTAAAAAAATACAAGAATTCCCTGATAAAATGGAAGATATAAAAACACTTAGATCCTTTTTAGGATTACTAAATTATGCAAGAAATTTTATTCCTAATCTAGGAAAATATACATCTGCTTTATATAACAAAACTGCTTTAAAAGGAGAAAGAAAATTTAACTCCGAAGATATAAAATTAGTTCAAAAGCTAAAACAAATGGTAATAAATTTACCAACTTTACAATTACCATTAGATTCAGACTATTTAATAATCGAATGTGATGGTTGTGAACTTGGATGGGGAGCAATCCTCAAACGAAAGAAAAATAAACATTTACCAAAAACAGAAGAACAAATTTGTAGATATTCCTCAGGAAAATATACTACAAAACCCAAAATTTACCAAACAAGCACTGACTATGAAGTTAATGCTATAATACATGCTATGGATTCTTTTAAGTTATTTTTAATAAATAAGAAAGAAATAACAATCCGAACAGATTGTGAAGCCATAGTTACATATGGTAAAAATCAAATTAACAATGACAAAAAACCACACAAAAGATGGTTACTTTTTAAAGATTATATAAATTTTTCTGGAAAAATTATTAATTTTGAACATATTAAAGGAACTGACAATACTTGTGCTGATATTTTGTCCAGGTTTATCAAATAAATATCAGAAATTCTACAAAGACCTGATTGGTCACATCCACACATATCCATGACATTGGAACCAACAAAGAAAGGTCTTCAGGGCCCCAAACAAGTAAGATCACCCTTTAGGGTAGATCAATACACAAAATATGGTAAACAAGAATTGCCAATACTCACAAATATTTATCAGTATCCTGGTAGAGATAATACAAATATCAAGCTCAATGTCTTGATCGATAACATTTGGAATATTCCAAAATATACAACAGAGAATGAATCTCAAGTAACAAAAGTTAAACAAAGCATTATCTGTGCTCTATACAATTTTTGTGGACAAAATAATCAAGGAGTTGTTTTAACATCTCCAGCCTCTCCCTCTGGAAAAGGATTTACACACTTTGCTCTAATTGATGGGCCTAACAAAGGGGTATATACCTCATTCAGAGATCTCTCTGAAGCCAAACAAGATCAATTTTGGTCTACCTACAAAGGCTTTTACTCTAAAGAAGAAGCCCAAATGGCAGTAAGACTCCAAACAATTGATGAAGAAAAGATCAAAACTGCTTTACAAATGGAACCCAAAATCCAAACTCAAACTTATACTGGTGCCACTAGTATTCTGCCCAGTCTAAACCCAAATATTCTTTTATCAAAATTTAACCTTCTTCAAGAATTCCTTTTTGAAGCACACTCAGAAGCCATAAAATTTAATGGCTTATTTGTTAAAATACAAACTTATTTCAATCACAAAACTGTTTGTGTCATCTCTTCTGACTACTGTAAAACAGTAACCAAAGACTGTACCTGTCAAATAAAATATTTAGTCAGAAAAACTCACATAGATTTAGAAACTTTCGAGCAATTTTTACACAGAGATTTTCTCATAACTCCTATGTCATTCCTAGAAGTAGGATGTCTACACACAATCCTAATCCCACCTACGGATAGATTTCAATCTTTATCCTCTCCCATAAATTCAGTCATAAATGAAGTACAGGCTGAACACATGCAAAAGGTTGCTCTACAAATTACTACTTCACCAAGAAGTATAACATTACAAGATAGTAACCCAACACATGTTATAAAACTATACACAGAAGTGAACCCTGAGTTTCATTCTTGCAAAACATCAGATCATGATGAATTAAAGGGTCTTTCACTAAACAAAAATAAAACATATCAGTACAACCTTTGGAAAGCACATACTGAAGGTTCAAATTGGAATTTTTCTAAATTCGATTCAGAAACATTGATCTTATTAAAAGAAACAAAAGATACCAAGCTCTACTGGAAGAAGAGTATGGGCTCCAAATTTCATCCTTTCCCCACCGAGGCTAATCTTACCTTAGTCCGACATTTCGAAAGAGAAAGGATTTTCAAAGAAATTTATGAAGAAGCTGGCTGTTATGGCCAACAAACACCAGGAGCATCAGGAGCTTCCTCTCTTCCTTCTGAAGCAGGAGATGATCAATCTCTTCCTGAACAAATGGACGAAGAATTCCAAGATTTTACTGCATCCATCACTCGTCTGAAATAAAGTTTTACCTGTGACACAGTAAATTTACCTTAGGGTAATTGACTGAAGGGTAAAAACTGACACAACAGGTTTCCAGTAATCAGGTGACCTATACAGCCGGTTCCCGGTCATACATTTTGTATATAAATAGGCCTTAAGTCTCTTATGCGGAGCAGGCTAGAGACACACCACACCCTCTCTCTCTCTCTAAACTCTCTCCCTTCTCTCTAAAAACTCTCCTGTGTAAAGTTTCTCTTTCTGCAATAAAATACGAAGATTGTCTTCACCCTTCCCCTCTTCTCCCCTCTGTAAGTCTTTTATTTTTCTTATGTTTATGTAATTTTAATCATGGAGTAGTCTATTCGTTAAGGTATCTTCGGATGCCTAAAATGATAAATATCTAAAGATGCGATAATCATTTAAAGGCTTATCATATGTCTGTATATTCACCATCACCATCTTTCTCATCTTCTTCTGAAAACCTGGGTTATGCCCTTGTATTTGCGAAAAACCTGGGTTTTGGTAAACTTGTCGAGTTGAATCTGGTATTGCGCGGATTACCGCCGTATAAATCCAGTCTAAACTCATGAGGTGTGACCAGGAATATCTGGTATTGGTCGGAGTACCGCCGTATAAATCCAGACTTTCTTTCTTATTTCTTTCTTATTTCTTATTTCTTATTTTCTTTTCTTTAAACATGTGTACATCACTTCAGAGGACCGCTAATGTTAAATATTGTACACTACTATATTATTATAAAAAGTGAATTTTTATAACGTGATTTTTTTATTCAAAATAAGGAGAAAATACACATATATATATATATATATATATATAATATTTTAATATAATTTAAAGAATATTGAGATAATTTCCTCAAAATAAATAAATAATGACACATACTCGCGAAAAAACAACCCGTGATATGTGTGCAACTAGCGGCGGAAAGTGTAGATAGTAGGATTAGGAGAACAGTTCCCAACAGATAATTATGAATTTGATTGCTTACCTGAAAACGTAATTAAGTCTTAAAAGTTAAATTTATGAGATCACACAAGAGTTTTAGATTAAAGATCTCAAAAATTGAAATTTAAGCTTAATTAATATTTTAAATTTTAATAAGTAGTTCAAGACGACTTGACTTAAGCGGCTGTTTATCAATTGTATTGATGTAGGAAAAAAACATAAAGAATGATTTAAGCTGATGTTTATAAAAAAAACTGCATGCGGATAAGTTGGATTCCTGAGATCGATCACATGCAATGTATTGGCACAGAAAATTTAGAGAAAGAGCGTAGATCGACCTACGTCCAATTATGGCCTGTGGTTTAACTTTAACTCTGTCGGTAATCATCCACCGAATAATAGTAGTATTTTGCTTTTGCATACTTGTACGAAATAGCATGCAAGGCTCCTTCTCGGTGTGCCATGCTAAAGGACAAACAAGAACCGCAAATAATGCAGGAATAAAGAACCCAACACACTCTCCTGACATTAAAGCCAACTTTACGATTCCATCCCATTTCAAAATGCCGCTTTATCCAGAACTCAAATCAAGAATGCCACGCAGAATCGTACACCAAACCAGACCTCGGTTAAAACCGTCAATTTAATTTATACACACTTGATGAACTGATCTTACAAAAAAAATAGTATCAATTTATTTAAAATCATAGTGACGGTTTATACTTTCTTTTTTTTGGGACAAACGTGACAGGCCAATACTCTATTCCTCCAATTAATAACATTTTGACAAGAATAAAATCAATGAGTTTATTTCAGCTGCATTAACCCCAAAAGCAAATAAATAATAAAAAAGATGAGGATCGAATTGGGAACCTCATGTTAATTGAGGGTTAACTAGTGTAGCAGTAATCTAGGCTTTGGTTCTGCAATTCCGAGGGCCGAATCCGAACCTCCCATTCTCCAAATCATATTCAATGTAGAAATTCTGCTGCTGATAGTTCCCCAAAATAATGGCAGGACCGGAGGTTTGGACCGGACCGAGACCTCCGTCGGAGATAACGGTCAAACAGACGACCTCAGCATCGCCGACCAAGGAGAAATAATTTTGAATGGGCAGCGTCATTTTGGCGCCGCCTTTGAACTGGAAAGTGAACTCGGGGAAATTGACGGTCTTGACGCCGGAAAGATTGAAACAGGGGCTGAGGCCGGTTTGGGCCTCCACGTGGAGAGCCCGGGAATAATTCTTCATGTGCTTGAGAAAGTGTTGGGCAACCAAATTATAAACGGGGCGTTCCATGAAGGTGAAGGTGGATCCAGAGTCGACGATGGTGCCGCCGCTACCGTCAGAAGCGGGCTGGAGAAACTTGAACGGAATCTGAACAGAGTCCCCTCCGACAATGAGCTTGCGGAGGATAACATAGTAGTATTCCTGGAAAGCGGAGTTGTTGGAGAAGGGGTTTTGGCGAAATGGCGTGTAGCTGAGGCCCTTGGTTTTGGTGCCCCCGTTGGAGGTAATTTGCAGAATGAGGTCGCTGGTTTGAAGCAAGTCGTCGAAGCGGTGGGAAACTAAGCAGTAGGAGAATCTCTTGAGAGCCATCTGTGAAGGGAGAGACTCTTTCCCGCGTCCGAAGCCGGCGATTCCGGAGGGTTGGCGGATGGAGAGAATGGAGCAGCCGACGAGAAATTGGGGAACGATATTTTGCGGGAAATTGAGATTGTCGAGGAGTAAGAAGCCTGCGGTGGAGCCTAAACCGTATTGGAGTATGTAGGGGGGGCATGTGAGGGAACAGTTTTGGGATTGGGGTTTGCATTTGGAGCAGCGAGATTGAACCTTGGTGCCGAAGATGTAGGCGCATTTGGGGTTTCTGCAACCGACAATTTTGGCGGTGGATGAGTTTTTGGGAATGAAGGTGCGGATTTTGGTGGGGTCGATGTTGGGGAAGAGGCAGTGGGAGCAGACGTAGCGGGAGGTGCAGGGGAACCAGACGAGGCTGCTTCCCGTGTCCAGAATGAAGGGGGAGGTTTGGGGCGGCGTTCCGAAGCTGAGATCTACGGAGTAGCCTCCGTAGCCTTTCGGGTATACTGCGGTTGTGGCTACGGATGGGGAATTGCGGTGGTGTTTCAGGTGGTGGGCCCGGGCTAGTGATGCTGATGCGGCGAGTTTGAATGGATCTGAGTATGGCAGTTTGGTGAGGATGGGGGAGAGAGGGAGAGTTATGGTGTCGGATGATAATCCGAATGCAGTATGAGAGATAGAGAGAGAGAGAGAGAGGAGAGATAGTAATAAAAAGAGGATAATGTAAGGAGGAGCCATTGAATTAAGCCAAGATAGAATACAAGATGTAGTTGCTTTATAAATGCAGTGGCCACTGATACTACACTACTACCTCCGCTTAACGGGCAAGGGCACTCAGATTTCACCTTTACGAGGATGGAATTTATCAGAACTTGCCATCAACGGTAACGCTAGACTTTTCAGTTTTCACGCGGCACTACATGTAAAGTATCTCCACTCAACTGCCCCCCGCTCACACTGTTTTTATTTCCTACTCTCAACTCTTTCCTCCTTTTTTTTTTACACAATCACACTAACCTTTTCATCTCTAATATATCGTCATCGCGGTAAACTTTAATAATGGTACACTTTGGAATCATAGAACATCCAAGAACTGACGATAAAGGGATGGAAAAAACATTTGTTTTTTTCCTTCTGTTGTTTAATATATTTCGAAACAAAACAAAGGCAGGATAGAAAATGAGTGATAGTAAGTAATGATTAAATTATATATATCTATCCTATGGGAATATATTAGAAAATGAGTGATAGTAAATAGAGTTGTATTCTATAATTCAATTTCAATTCATTATTTAAGATAAATTTGTATATGAAAGGTTATACCAACTATAATTTATAATTTATCAAACTTACATATTATTAGTAATTCTGTCAAACTTATAAGTAGATCATTCTTTTATAAAAGTAATTAGGCTATGTTTTTTAAAGTAATAAGGCTAAGTTCTAAATTCTCTTATACACTATTTTGTGATCATAAAAAGAAATAGAGAAAATAAACTATAAAGATAAAAATAATGTATATAACGGATTAAAAAGTAAGTGGAAGAGCAATTTTTGTAGGTTATTGGAAAAAGCATAGGCGCCTGTACGGTTCCGAAAGAAGTAATTGTGCAAAGATTGATAGAAATGGAGCTCAAAGATAGTAGGAGATCAACTAATAACCGGTTAAAGTCTAGGTGTGGGAATTCATGTTGAAATGATAAACGTCTTATCTTATAATATTAGAGGAATAAGGGAGAGGACAGAATGACAGTCTATGATGCAAATGGTAATAACAAGGCACACCCTAATGTAAACACGTGAATGCTAATAAAATATTCATCATCATTCTCATTCCTAGCAACTACTAGTTATCACCTACTCGTGGCCTATTGCCTACTTGGCATTCCCGGCCTCCGTAGCCTATCACCTACTAGGAGCTCTCAACCCTGCGGCCTATCACCTACTTGGCACTCCGGCCTCCGTAGCCTATCGCTTACTAGGAGCTCTCATCCCTCACGACCTATCGCGTACTCGGTTCCCTCAACTCTTGTAGCCTACTACTTACTCGATAAATCTGGCCTTTCTCCTTCATAGCATCGCACTCAATTACTTAGCCAACACACTACTTGCCTAGACCAATCCCGAATATAGATAAGCGCGAAATAATAAAACAAGAAATGAAGGAACATAAGCACCAAAGCCCGTCAACTGGCAGGAGTAAAATTTTTTTCATTCAAAAAATCTAAAGAGTACATATTACAATAGGAATATACAAAAAACCTAATCAAGCTAAGGCGCGGTAGGTGGACCCTCAGTGAACCCTTGAGCTGCCTCGGATCTAGCAACCACCCCTCCCTCGCCTCTGATGTCCCAGCATCCACGTCAATAACCTCAACCGAAGCTTGAGCTTGACTCGTTGCACCTTCGGTCTCGGTCGCTTCCACAGGATCCACCTCAGGGCTGATACAGTCATCCTCAATAGACCCCCAAAGATCACAAGGAGTGAAATCCACCCCTAGCACCAAAACTTTCGCCTGCTCCATGGCCCTACTGAAGCCTTCCTTTTAGGCCACCATCATCAGGCTATTTGATTGGTTGTCTGCCCCTCCTTCAACAAGGCTACCTCCTCTCGCAGCACCTCTTTTTCCACCTCTGCCCATGCCAGCTCAGCCTCCTTCTAGTCAAGCACTGTCTTCACCTTCTGCAACTCCTCCTCACATGCTTTATTCTCCTTTAGGAGCTAGCTGGTGGTCGCCTCCAACTCGATCACCTTATCCTACTCCACCTTTAGGGGAGTCCTCACTTGCATGCTGGCATCAACAGCAGCCTTCGCCTCCTCGACCATTCTCTTCCTCTCCTCAGCCATCTTCTCCCTCTTAACATGCACCTTGATTTTATTTTCAGCATCCACCATTTTGTCCTTATAGTAGAGCACGTCGCTATCGACCAAAAGAGGAAAACCTCAACTAATTAAAATGAACCCTCGGCCTCAGAAAACTCCATCATGCCACAGTCCTCCTTAAATAGATTTCGATCATCTGACATCACACGCGTCGAAGTTAGCTCGACGCTCCACAACAATGATGCCTCAGGTGTGACAGTGTAATGGTCAAGGCAGGCCACCTGCTCTTTGTGGTAGTGATACACTATTTTTCATCAACAAGGCGTAGATGATCCTAACCAAACAAGAAAACAAATGTTAAGACAACTAGCACACCTACTATCCCTTTTGAACGTAATGCCAAAATTAACCTTGGATCGACTACCTTATGATAGGACTCACATGAAGCCAAGTTCTATGATCATGGGAGCTTTTGATGGATCTCACAGAGAAGTGATGAGAGAGATTGAAATTCCTATCCAAATTGTCCTTTTCACTTTTGAAATCACTTTCCAAGTTATGGATATCAAGCCAACATATAGTCATTTGTTGGGTAGGCTATGGATCCATTTCGGTGGAGTGGTTTCTTCTACTCTACATCAAAAGTTAAAGTTTATGGTAGATTACAAGCTGGTAATCATTTCAGGTGAAAAGGACATGTTAGTGAGTAACCCTTCCTACTCGCTATATTAAGGTAGCCGAAGAAACCCTAGAAACCTCTTTTCAATCTCTAGAGATAATTAGTACTGCTTATGTAGAGTCTCAACCAAAAACTTTGCAACTTTCAAGAGAAACATTGGTGGCAGCAAGAATCATGTTAAGCGAGGGATATCAGCTAGGTCGTGGATTGGGGAAAAACCAGGAAGGGATTACAAAGATATTGGAGCTACCCAAGAACAAAAATCATTGTAGACTGAGGTTTAAGCCCACAAAAGTTGGCAAGAAAAGGATCACAGAAGAGAAGAAAGAGATGAGTTAGCTCAACTGAAGAACCAAGAGGCAAAGACTAGAAGGATTCCCATTTGTGACCTCTATAAGAACTTCAAAAGTGGAGGATTAGTTCATCCAGATCAAGTGGCTATGGCTAAAGACGAGCATGATATTGATGATACATCAGCCTAGTGTACCCATGTGGCCCTCATAAAGAGCTCAAAAATTGGAAGATTGTCGAATTTTCTATGGTTTTAAATTCACTTTCAAAGTAATTGTAACGTAACATATATTATTATGCCCACATCTTAGTATCACTTTTTTTTAAAATGGACTTGCATGTTAATGTTTTGGTATATGATTTTAATGAAATTCATTTTGCAACAGTTTTCTAATTATCTCGTGTGTTTTCTATTCCCTTTTTCCTTCAATCTTAATATTCCCTTTATTTTCTTCATTTATTCCTTATTAAACTATAATTGCAGACCTAAAAATGATCATTCTAAGAGTGACAGTACTAAGATCCCTTACTACAACTTTGATCATCCTATTTATCAAGTTGATGAGGAAAATGATGTTTCGGAAACTCCCCCCGAGTTGAAGTTGTTAGTAGATCAGAAGGATCGAATAATTCAGTCCCATGAAGAGGAAATTCAATTGGTCAATTTGGGAAATGAAAATGATAAAAAAGAAATCAAAGTTGGTACTGCCATAAAAGGAAAAGAACGGACAATATGCTTAAACTTCTAGCTAACAATGTTGACATTTTTGCATGGACGTATCAAGATATGCTTGGACTAGATCATAGCATAGTTGAGCACAAACTTCTATTGAAGCCAAGGTATCCTATAGTTGAGCAAAAGTTAAGACGAATAAAGCCAGAGATATCTTTAAAGATCAAATAGGAGGTTAAGAAACAATTTAATGTTGGTTTTCTTGCAATAGCTAAATACCCTCAGTGGGTTGCCAACGTAGCCAAAGAAAGATGGAAAAGTGAGAATGTGTGTTGATTATCGAGATCTTAATAGAGCTAGCCCTAAAGATGATTTTTCACTACCCCATATAAACGTGTTGGTAGATAACATTGCTCAACACTCCTTCTTTCCTTCATGGATGGGTTCTCTGGATACAATCAAATCAAAATGGTGCCTGAAGACATTGAAAAGACCACATTCATCACACCGTGGGGGACATTTTGCTACAAGGTGATGTCATTTGGGTTGAAAAGTGCATAGGCAACATATCAGAGGGCGATGTTGACTTTGTTCCATAACATGATGCATAAAGAGATTGAAGTATATGTAGATGACGTGATCACTAAGTCAAGAACAGAGGAAGAACATATTGTTAATCTACAAAATTTGTTTGATCGGTTGAGGAAGTATAAGTTCCGATTAAATCCTGCTAAGTGAACTTTTGTTGTGAATTCTGGCAAGTTGCTGGGGTTTGTGGTCAGCAAAAAAGGTATAGGAGTCGATCCTAACAAGGTACGGACAATCTTGGAGATGCCAATGCCGAGTACAGAAAAGAAAGTGCATGAATTCTTAGGGAGATTGAATTACATTGCTAGGTTCATATCCTAATTGACTATTACTTGAACCCAATCTTCGAATTGCTATGCAAAAATCAAATAGTGGTGTGGAATGAGGACTACCAAAATGCCTTTGAAAGGATAAAGAAATACTTGCAAGAAACTCTAGTCTTAATACCACTAGTGCCAGGAAGACCTCTCATTATGTACTTGACGGTGCTCGAGGAATCTATGGGTTGCGTGCTGGTCTCTTTAATTTGAACTTGAGATTGGCTTTGGTTTTGTAAATAGGGTAGCTTAATCTCTTGCTCAAATGTGGCCTCATCCATACGTAGTACTTGAGGTTGTGTTTCATTGTGCTCAAAAGGTTTTGGCACAACCTCAAATCCTACTTGCTTCAAAGGAGGATTGTTTTAAATTGGATTTTTCTTGGATGGCAAGGATAAATCTCTTTGAAGAACAACCTCCATTTCTTTAGTGAGGAAGTTGTCATCAATAAGATTCTTCTTTGATGGAAAGGAGAAGTCTTGTTGAAGAACAACTGTTTTTTCTTGCAAGTGTTGAACTTGAGTTTCTTGCTTGAGCTTTATGAAAAAGGCTCAAGTTCAACACTTGGTGAAATCTTTTCTTTATGTACAATTAGAGGTTGTGCTCAAATGAATTAGACACAACCTATATTTGCACTTGTCCTAAGAGATAAGCTTCTTTAATAAGATCCTTCTTAGGACTTAAGGACTGATCTTCTTGAAGGCCTTCTTCTCTCTCACTTTTGACCAAGTTTTGAACTTGAGAATTTTGTTTGAACCTTAAAGAAGTAGGCTCAAGTTCAAAACTTGGTGAAGTGTTAAGTAGGACTTCACTTTCACCTTCTCCAAAAAGTCCTCTTCCAAGCATTGGACTTGACAAATTTATTTTTCAAAAGGTAAAGATACAAGTCCAACAATTGTTAAAATGCTTGATGAAAAATCATTCTCAAGGGGAGTTTCAGATTGTGAGTCAGTGTGCTTCAAAAGTTTTGGCACAATCTCAAACTCATCTTTTGTTTTCAAAGATTGGGTAGAAGGTTGCCCTAAGCTAGAATTTAAAGTTAACTCTTGGTTAGGGTCACTCTTCTCACCAATCTCTTTTTCTAATTTTTTATGTTTTAAATTTTCAAGGGTGGGTGTGTGCTCTCTATCTCTTTTCTCCCATTCTCTCCTTTTTCTCTTATTCTCCCAATATTCTTCTTTTTTCTTCCAATTCCTTTCCATCACCATTTGCTCTCTTTTCCATCTTTCCTTTTTCTCTTTCTTTTCTCTTTCTCTCCTTCCCTCTATTTTTGTCCAATATATTTTTCTATCTTGTTTTCTCTTTCCCATCTCTCTTCCCTCTCTTTTTTCTCTCTTTCATATTTATCTCTTCTTTCTTTATCCTATCTTATTCTTCTTTCCTCTCTTTCCTTCCTCTTATTTTCTTCCTTTTCTATTCTCTCTTGCCTTTCTTTTTCTTATTTTTTTTCCTCCTATCTTTTTCTTCTCTTTCTTTTCTTTCTCTTCTCTTTTTTTCCTTTTCTCTTCTCTCTTCCTTCTCTAACTCTTTTCTCTCTTTTCTATACCTTTCTTTTATTTTTCTTTCTCTTTCCCTACACTCCTCTCTTTCCTTTTCTATTCTCTCATAGGGATAGGAAAATAAATGTGAATTTGGGTCATGGAAGGAACTAATGGCATACTTGTACCAAGAATGGGATTCACTCATCTCACCCTTTTGTTGGTTTCTCTACTAAAAATGTATGAGTCTTTCGAACTCAACACCACCTAGAAAAAACGCAAGCACCCAAAAACTACTCCTAAACAAAACCTACAAGTGCAAGAGCCGTTGGAACGCCATGCACATATTAAGGATGAATTAGACAAGCTAAGGAAATACTAAGGGCAAAAACTAAAAGAGAAGGGATCTAACATGCTTCTAAAAATGTGAAGAAGTGTATCACTTCTCCTTCACACCTTAAACGAGAGAACTAAGGTATTACACAACAAAAGGAGTGACCCTTAAGGACATCCAACACTCCCTAAAAAAGAATAAGAAGTCATATTACAAGGAATTAAGCAACAGAAATGAAAATAAAATCTTCAAGTCCTTTTCCAAGCTATGTTTACCAAGGTGTTTCACTCTATGTCCTTACGCTTTATTTTGTTCAAGTCCTTTTGGCTATTTCAAATCTTCCTTAGGAGGCTACCCTTGTGGAAGGCTCCCTTTCCCAAAGGCTTCCCTACACACAAAGTGGCATCAACCAAAGCCCAAACCAAAAGTAAAAGAATGCAAGAAAAGTACGATTGAAATGGACATTATCCAAGTAGAAAGAATAGTAGAGACATGAATTAAAGAATTCAAAGAAGACAAACTAAAAATAAGGCTAAGAGTGAAGGTTAAGCATACAAAGAAAATCCTATAAAGGTTCTAGAGGAGACAGAGGGACTAAAATACAAAATGACTCAAATAATTTTCAAAAATTGCACGAATGGAAATCAAGTTGGCCAAATACTTTAGCAGCACATCTTAAGCAGTTACAAAAAATTAGAAGTCCTCTTTTGCAGTTACATGAGTTTTCTATTAGGCACATCAAATTTTACTTAATTTCTTTTTTACTTCTTTTTATCACTTTTGTTCTTTTCTTCAAATTTTATTTTGACTTCTTTATTTTTTAACTTCTTTTTATATGCACCTAATTTCAATTTTGTTTGCAGATTTAATGAGGCACATAAGGATTGTAAACACTTGAGTCATATACTTAAGCAAGGCCACAAAATTTCACACCAAAAAGTGCAACCAATGAAAATTTTTAGCAACTCACAATGCACTAAAATTTGTAGTTTTAAGGTATGGTTAGGAGTTCTTGAGTTGTGTATAAGCCAACTTATTTTTACATAAGTGCTTGCTTAATATTACACGGCCAAAATAACTCCACCCACCAAAACAAGTTTCACTTCAAATAAGCACACTAAAAGCTACTACAAATTTAAATAAGACACTAAAATTTAGTAGATGAAATTGAGCCAAAATTTTTTTTGAAATATTTAGGAACATGCTTGACCTAAAAGTATGTGTGACTTCTCAAGAGAATTAAACAAGAGAGAAAAACTCTCTTAGAAGCCCAATTTCAAGAAGTGAACATAACTTTTTTTTTTTCAAGACACAAAATCAACACAAAAAATTAGTAAAGCCTAAGGAAATTTATATGACAAAATTAAGGACTAAACAAGACTCTTAATGACAAATACTTTGAGATTTTAAATAAAATAAAACCTAAAATAAGCAACAGAAAAAACACACAAAAAACAAGCCAAGGAAAATGCAAAAATGAAGCCAAAACACATGAACCACGACGCTGTGGAAAAAGCCACAGAGGTGTGGGTTCACAGTTTGGTGTTTCTTAGGAATTTCATTATGCACAAAGTTGACTCAAATAAAAAATTTAATGGTGGATGATTGCTAAACACAAGCATACATGATTGAAAGGAAGAACAAGCAATTTGAATCAATTAAAATAAAAATAAAGTGCATACAACACAATTGTACCAATTAAAATGAAGAGAAATTTCATAGGAATAAAACAATCACAACAACAAGCCACAACAACACTAGATAACTAAAAATATATAAGCAACACAGATTGAATTTGAAGAAAATCGAATTTGAGATAAGAGAAAATGACAAAAACAATAATGAATTGAAAATTAAAAGCTAGAGATAGGATATAAACCTCTATCAGAGCCTAAGCTCTAATACCACTTGGCGTATTCTTAAAAAACAAGATGCTCCATGAGAAGTATTCTCCCTTGATCTTTTCTCATGAAGGTTCCTTGAGGTAGAAATGGAGATGACGAGGCAAGGAATGGAGTAGAAATTAGCACCCCTTCAAGGTAGAAGATAAACCAAGGAGGTGAAGCTAGCCACAAGGGAAGAAACCCTTGATAATAGCATGGAAGAATTATTACTAAGGACAGAACAAAAGAACACTCATAGAAGAAGAAGAACTCTTAATTTTAGAGAAATGATTTTCATTCAAATAAGTGTTAAAGGCTTACAAGAGGAGGGGAACTCAATATATAGAGTTAAAGATGGATCCATGTGCCTAGCTCCTAAGTGAACGTCCACATGCCTTAAATTAGGGGGATTAGTTGTCTAATTTAGTATTAATTAAGCACATGACTATTAACACTAAATTAAATCAACCAAAATCCAAACAAGGCCCTAAGAAAGTGAATCTATGTCCCCTCTTAGTTTGAATTTGAATTTTGGAGGGAGATGACATGACAACCTAAAAATTAAAATTTAAAAAAGAAGCAACAAGAAAGGCCATGTAGGAAATAGAACATGAGGTGGCGCCTAAACAAGGGAGCAAGAGGGGCCTATATGTCCCCTACATGCTTCATGTGTTGGTTAGGAGAGTGTTACAAGGAATTAGGGATGCAGAAATCAATACCACACATCCAACTCCTCTAACTAAGGCCCAATTAATTATACACTCCACAAAAGGGACTAAACACACCTCCTAAAGAAAATACACCTATAGGCCAAAATACAAGGCCTAAAATAAATCTAACTAAACCCCTAAAATTTATAGGGTGCAAACTATTAGTCTAAAAATGTCTAATTATTTACAAAAAAGGGGATCATGGCCTAAACTAAACTCCTTTAAACTTCATCCAAATCATGTTCCTTTATTGGTCTACTTAATTATTTGTTAGGTGGGAATGCACCAACTCCTTCCCCTTGAAGAGGATTTGACCTCAAATTTTAAATATTTATTATAACATAATTCTCGCTAATTTGTAAGAGTTCAAATTTCATGTTTTGATTTTTAATATTTATTATAAAATATTTCTCTCAATTTTTAATTTCTAAGACTTCAAATTTTAAATTTCATGTTTCAATTTTAAATATTTATTATAACATATTTCTATGAATTGCTAATCTCTAAGAGTTCAAATTTCAAATTTAAAATTTCAACTTTCAATTTTAAATATTTATTGGAACATAATTCTGGCTAATTTCTAAGAGTTCAAATTTCATGTTTCAATTTTAAATATTTATTATAACATATTCCTCTTAATTTTTAATTTCTAAAAACAATAATGAAAGAAACTTAGATATTTTTAAATCAAATTTAACCTTTCACTTTACTAACTTTTTATTTATAAAAAGTGAACAAAAGTTGAAACTTAGATATTTTTTACACAACTAATTTATAAATTCTAATACATTTAGTATATAATATAATGTAAAATAAAAAACAACATTTAGTATATAATATAATATAAAATAAATATTAGATCTACTCTAAAATAAAAAATCATAAAATAAAAAAATGTAAACCCTAAACAAAAAATAGCAAGAAAAAATAAACCAGGCAACTAGAAGTGAATAAATTTTTATATAAGTGAACAAAACTTAGATATTTTTTACACTACTAATTTATAAATTCTTAGTATATAATATATAATATATATTATAATGTAAAATAAAAACAGCTAATCACGTATATAAATAATATAATGTAAAATAAAAATCAGATCTACTATAAAATAAAAAAATATAAACCCTAAACTAAAAACAACAAGAAAACATAAACCAGGCAACTAGAAGTAAAAAAAAAATTATAGGTGAATAAATTTTTATTTTATAAGTGAATAAAACTTAGATTTTTTTACACTACTAATTTATAAATTCTTAGTATATAATATATATATATATATATATAATATAATATAAAAAAAGTTACTTACGTATATAGTATAATGTAAAATAAAAATTAGATATACTATAAATTAAAAAAATCATAAAATAAAAAATATATAGTGAATAAAAAAATTAGAAAAACTAAAAAATAAAAACCATAAAAATAAAAAATGCATATGTGAATAAAAATCATATCAACTATAAAATAAAATAACCATAAAATAAAAACCCTAAACTTTAAACAGAAACAAAATATAAATCAAGCAACTAGAAGTATACATGAATAAATTTTTATTTTATAACACTTGTAAACCTTAAAATAAAAATTAGAAACCATTTTATAACACTTATAAATCCTAAAATAAAAATCAGAAACCATTAAATAAAAAACAGGAGCAACCAGAATCTTCTCCGACAGTACCTCAGCGAAGATTTAAAAATGTGCGTCAACCTTAGTTTGGTGGCTGGGATTGAGAGGAACACCTTCTTAGGTGGCGATAGCTGGGAGGGAGTACTATAGTGGGTTGGCTCGGCGCAACAGCGGTGGGGAGGGGGCAAGTTAGTGGTGGTTGGAGAGGAAAGAGGACATGAAGGTGAAAAAATGAAGAAGAAAGGGAGAGTAGGTGAGAGGAAACGAAAGTGTGAAAGGAGAAAAAGAGGGGAATTTAAATATAGGGTTAGGTTTAGAAGGGGTATAATGGGCATTTAAAAAAAAGGTGTGAAATAAAAAGAAAAAGGTAGGTCGTAAATGAAAAACTCATAATCTTTATTATACTTTTTTTTTTCTTTCTTCTTCTTTTCACTTTTTATTTTGTTATCAATCTTTTCTCCGTTTTCTCATTTAGTAAATGTTATAGAAACAATAACATACTGATTTTATAAAAAAAATAATATATATATATATAAAATATAAAAAGCAAACATTTAAAATCTTTGACGTGGATATAAAAATAATAATTTATTTGATTAGGAAAAGAAAAGTTTAATCAAATACAACATTTTTTACTTTCCGAAAAGAAAAGTTAAATCAAATATAACATTTTTTTACTTTCCAAAAAGAAAAGTTTAATCAAATACAACATTTTTTACTTTCCAGAATTTTGAGGATATATCTTGTGAGAGTTTGGTGTACTCAACTTGTGATAGTTTGATGTGGATATAAAAATAATTACTTATTTGATTAGGAAAAGAAAAGTTTAATCAAATACAACATTTTTTTACTTTCTGAAATTTTGAGGATACAAATTGTGATAATTTGGTGTACTCAAATTTTTCCTTTAACCAATTCTAAGTAACAATATATTTTTTTTCTAAGAATAGTTTATAATAAAAACGTAAAAATCTCAACTTTTTTTACTGTTATTGGTAATATTTCTTCAATAGAGATTAAAAAGATTGACTAGATGTGACATCTTTTTAATTTAGAGGTTTTAAGATATAAGTTGTGACAACCTTTTATCTTGAATCTCATCTCTAAAAAATAAATTTATATAAGTTGTAAAAATTTTGTCAACTTTAGTTAAATAAAATTCTCCAATAAGTATAATTTATACTAAAATCTTAATCTTCTTATTATTATCTTTATTTGTTTGTAATATTTATTTAATAGAGATAAGAGGATTAATTAGATGTGACATCTTTTTAGTTTTGTGATTTTAAGGCATAAGTTATGACAACTTTTTGTCTTACAAATTGTGCCCATTTTGTAAGTAAAAAATCTCAACTTTCTTGTTACAATTTTTTATCTGTAATATTTCTTTAATAAGATAAAAAGATTAATTAGATGTGATAATTTTTTAGTCCTATGATTTTAAGTTATAAGTTGTGACAACTTTTTGTCTTAAATCTCATCCCTAAAAAATAAATTACTAGTTAGAATTATAGAAAATAAAATAACCTAGAAAGATAAAAATGTTCAAATAGATTAGCTTGAGTGTACACCACTGTCAATTTTAAATTTTAGGATGCATCAATTGTGACAGTTCAGAAATCCTAAGTTTAATAAAGTAATATTAAAAATAAATATGACAATACACTTGTACTTAGATGAACTACATAAATAAATATACTAATAACCTTCCTTTCTAACATATAATATTAAAATATAGTAGTGTATAATAATAATAATAATAATAATAATAATAATAATAATAATAATAATAATAATAATAATAATAATAATAATAATAATAATAATAATAATAATAATAATAATGGTTATAATAAAGTCTTGTATTATTTTCTTTTTGTGTTAGGATAAGATAAATATTTTAAAAAATAAATGATTTGCTTAATTAATTATAGATAATCGTCTTTATGACAAACGTCGTAAGGTGCTAATAAAGTCTTGTATTAGTTTTTTTTTTGTGTTAAGATAAGATAAATATTTTAAAAAATAAATAATTTGCTTAATTAATTAGAGGTAATCGTCTTCATCACAAACGTCGTAAGGTGCTAATACTTTCCTTATGCATAATTCAGTTTCAAACTCTAAATTTAGTTTCATGGACTATTTTTTCCGTTTGAAGGTTTTTACCAATGTTTTTCTTAATAAACATTGATGACGATTCTTCTGATTTTTGAATCATCTTTTGTCATCCCGTCGAGACCCAGGTGTCAATACTACCAATTTTCACTGGTTTTACTGATTCCTGACTGGTTTTTTGATTTTATGACTAGTTCTTTGCTTGACCAGTTTTTTGCATTTATCGAATATGTTACCAGACTGGTTTACCAGTTTTTTGGTCGAATCGACCAGTCTGATTTTTTAAACAATTATATATATATAGGCAAAAACAAAAAATTGGTAATACAATTTAAAGTTTAAATATTATTTACAAATTAAAAGATTGTGGTCATGGAGATTATGAGTTATTAAATTTTATTGTTTTAACTTTTTACGATTTATGATTTATCATTTATAGACTACATTTATATATACTTTTACTTTTATGTTGTTTTAAAGAAACAATGTATGTTTTAATATTTTGTTTATAAATTTTTATCTTACTATTTTATTTCCTACCCTTATAAAAAACTATTTTATTTCCTATGCTTTATAGAAAGTAAAATAAATCTAAAAAAATTGCCTTGTAATTCATGATCTAATCTAATCCAATTTGTTCTTAATCGAATCGAATGACTTTGCAAATTCGATCCAATCCCATTAAATTTTATCTAATCGATTTCTTTTTACTCCAAATTCAAACAAACCCGATCCCCGCACATCTGTAAAAAAATTTCACATCTATGTGAAAAATTCCTTATACACTTTCTTTTCCAATACATTTCTCATATATTTAAAATGTGTCACATTATTATGAATGAATTTCTATTTTAAATAGGAAAAAAAATTGATAACAATTTACTTTTGTTTGTGACGTTTTATTTATTTTGTATAGTCACCACTATAAATCAAATGGAAGAATTATTTTTGTTTGGTTTTTTCCTGTAATTATTTTTAATCAAACGGTTCGACCATTATGTAACAAAATTAAAAATTTCTAGTTCTTAAAGACTCAAATCTTATTTAAGCCTAAGTATTATGATTGTGTTTTCTTTTCTTCCTTTATTACTATCAAATAGGAAAGTTATTCTCCTTGAATAAAATCATATAAGAAAATTCTACCCTCCCTTTTTCTCCACTGCCCTACAAGGTCGTATGCGCTGGGGAAGCCACTGTCTGTGGACCAGTGAATGGTATAGCTGTATGAAAGAAAACCATGTTTTCCTATTAGTTGTCTGTGGACCAAAAACATACCCATAGCTTTCTTTGGATGATCATTTTGAACACTTTCTCTTTAGTACCAACTTCCCACATCTCAAAAAAAAAAAAAACAAGTGGGTGCATAGTTTCTTAAGCCAAACATTTGGGCCTAACTTATCATTTCGTGGGGCATTTGTAAAATAAGTGACATCAGGTTGTTGTATTGTAAGTAGTAAGCACGCACTTCTTTCTCAACCCACGTTAATGACTAAGGATGAGTGGATCATTATGGGTAGGATTTGATAGTGCATTATACTACCCATTTTTATACATGTATTTGAAAAAGGAACTATTTCATTATCACACATAACAATTTTCGATCTCATCCACATATCAGTTGAGTATCTGTATACTTGTATTCGTACAAAATTTACATTTTTCTTGTCATAGAGATAATATGTTATTATATATACATAAAGAAATATGAAAAAATAAATCACAATAACCAACATAATATTAAATAAACATGAATGTTATCCATATATGGATAATAATTAATAACTTAACAAAATAAGTCATAAAATTTAAATTGTAATTATTTAATAAAAAATAATTAAATTGAACATCAAATTAAAAATATGTAGTGATTATTTATCATTTAACACATTAAATAAAATATTATATAATATTATAGTTATAATTATATAATATTGTAAGGTCATAAATAAACACAAAACTGTATGAAATAAGGATAATTAATTTCTATTCCAACTCATTTTGCTCCAAATCGTTTCCTAAGAAATTGTAATACATATTCCTTATTTTTATAGGCCAAATCATTCATTCTCTTTCTCTACCTCCCCTGATTGTTTATTCTCTTTCTCTCCCTCCCTCTTATGCTCTGAGTATTGTACTAAGAGCATCTTCAATGGTATTCTTAAGACCTTGATCTTGGCAAGAAAAGAGTGATCTCCACGTGGAGATTTGTTCTTTTTCAAGAACACCAAGATTAACCCTTTACCAAAAAAAAATATTTTTTATTGTCTCTCTCTTATTCATACGCACCCAAACATAACTTTCCCAATTGAAACCCGAAATGAAGCCCAAAATGAAGTGAAAAACCAGATCATCAACAACAATTCACAGATCAAGAAAAAAAAAGCAAATCCATTTATAGAACAACCAAATCATGAACAACTCACAGATAAAAAAAACAAAAATAACAAACAAAAAATAAAAATTAAAATGTTAGGAAAAAGAAGAGAAGAAGGAGAAGGGGGAGGGGTGGCGCAGCGGAGGCTTTGAGGTACAGTAGAGGGGGAGTCACAGTGGAGGGAAAGGTGCAGTGAGAGGGAGAGTTGTGATGAGAAGAAGAGTGATGAGGGGAAAGGGGGAGAGTGGTGGTGGCTGGCTGAGAGTGATGAATGAAAGTGAGGGAAGAGAGAAATAATGAGTGGTCAGGTGAGGGGAAGAGAAAGAACGAGTGAGAGGATGGAAGGGAAGGGTTGCGTGAAAATGAGGCAGGGGTGGAGTGTATGAGATAGAAAAGATTGAGTGTGAAAGTGGAAGAGTAGTGGGAGAGAACCGTTGGAGAGTGAAAAAACAATTGAAGTCTGTGACTAGGAAAGTCGTTGGGGGAGTAAGAAAGTGGATAAAAAAATTGAACGTTTGAATGTAAACATTGGAATAGTTTAAATTTTTTAATTTCAAATTGAGTAACTTTTTCCTATAAATTGAGGTATGATTGTTCAAAATTTTCACACCAAAATTTTCATCATTTCTCCAAACTCATTCTCTATCTCAAAATAGTGATTCTTTTTGTCAACTTTAATTTTTTTTTTCTTGTCATATGTATCCAAATCAACACAATTGACAATCTTACTATAAATATTTTTTTCAAATGTACCAAATCCCACCACTAAATGAAAATAACCAAAATCCTTCTCCTTCAATTCCTTTCTTGCTCCGACCACCACCATCAACAAATGACACTTCTCAAAATCCTCCTTACTATTTTTCGTACTTGCCACAACTACTCAAAAATTTGCAAAATCCTTCTCCTTCAATTCCTTTCTTTCCCAGACCACCACCATTAACAAATGAAACTTCTCAAATTTCTCCTTATTATTTTTTGTACTTGCCACTACCACTGCGTACTAGTTGTAATCGTGCACAAACTCCATCAAGTGAGAAAGGTGATACTCAATTTCCACAATTTTCTACCCAAATTGGATTAGAAAATGTTAGAATAGATGATGGAGGAGAGAGTGGCTCACAAATAAAAAGGATGCATGCGTTTTCCTTTCAATTGAAGAGGATAAAGTTTTTATCAGCTCATGGCTTAATACCTCGATTGATCCAATCGTCGGTGATGGTCAATCAAAAGATGTATTTTGGAGAAGAGAACTTGAACATTACAACAATTTTTGTGGTAATTTCAGTAAAAGGTCCAACAATCAATTAAGATCTCGATGGCAAAAGATTCACCACAGTATTCAAAGGTTCAATGGTTGCTACAACCAAGCTACTGCTTTAAAGAAAAGTGGTTGCAATGAGAATTATGTCATGGTTAGTGCATATCTATTTTGGAAGCAAGATTGTCAAAAATATTTTGCACTTGAGCATGGATGACGGATGTTGAAGGAACAACCAAGATAGTTAAGAACTTGCAACGAAGGTCCTACAAAATGAATAAAGTTGAATGCAAGTGGGACTTACTCATCATTATCTAATCTTGAAACACTGATTCAGGTTTCTAAAGCTACGACATTAACGCCAATCTCTCATCCAATGGGATAAAATGCGGTCAAAAGAAAGGTGAAGGGCAAAGGAGTAACATCGTCTACATCAGTTGTGGATTTCACTAGTATTCAAACTGACATACAGTAAGAAATGTTGTCACAACAAAATTGCCAAAGCAATTAAGACTGAAAGTATGCTAAAATTATATGAGATTATTATGAAGGACACATCATATATGACCAACGAGCAATGCAAAAACACGAAAGGTTTTGCCAGAAGATTTGGAAGGACTTTGAACTCGAGTAATTATTATCTTGCTAGTTGTGTGCCTGTGCCACTATTTTAATTATGTAGTTAGTTGTGTGTATATGCCACTATTTTTAATTATGTTGTAGTTGTCATTATTATGTTGTGGTTGTCATTATTATGTTGTAATGCCTTTAAAAGTAGTTTAATATTAAATTATTTTTTATTTTATTATTTACAATTAACCCATTAAAAACTAGTCGGTAAAAAAGTAGTCGTTCAAAAACTAGTTGTTAAAAAACTAGCTGTTGGAACTAGCCGTTAAAAAAGTAGCTGTTATGAATTTCCTATATAAATGTTCAGATGTCCTCCATTTATGCATACACATCTTCTTTTGCAATCTTATTGTATCAGTTCATTTAATTTTACTTAGTATTATCATGTCTCACAACCCTGAGTTCGATAAAGTATGGCAATAAATTATTTGTGAAACACTTGAATATGATATTGATCTTCAAATATTGGCATATCTACACCAACTCCAAGAAGAACAACTCCAACAACAAGCAGAAAGCAACAGTCAACCCAGACATAGAAGAAGAACCAATATCACAATTATGAGAATGGACATACACGTCTGTTAAATGACTACTTCTCTGAGAATTGCGTATACACTGAAGTTCAATTTCGACAGAAGTTCTGAATGAAAAAGAAATTGTTCGTTCGAATAGTGGATGCTTTTAGTTCTCATGATCCATATTTCCAAATAAGAACTTATGATACTGGTAGATAGGGCTTTTCTCCATTGCAAAAGTGCATTGCAGCAATACGTATATTGATATATGGATCACCTACAGATAGTGTTGATGAGTATGTTAGAATCAGTGAAAGCATTGCAGTCGAATGTTTGGAAGCTTTTGTTACTAGTATCAACAAGGTATTTGGAAATGAGTACTTGAGAAAGCCTGACAGTGACGACGTCAATCACTTGCTACAACTTGGAGAGACATGTGGATTTTCGGGTATGTTGGGTTCTATTGATTACAGGCATTGGGAATGAAAAAATGTCCAATTGCTTGGCAAGGACAATATCGTAGAGGTGATCATCGCAAAACTACAGTTATACTTGACGCTATCACATCCTAAGACTTATGGATTTGGCATGCATTTTTTTTATTCCAGGTTCTAACAATGATATTAATGTGCTAAATCAATTATATAATGTTTTACAAAGTCAAGCTCCTCCAATGCATTTTACAGTTAATAGAACCCAATATAATGAGTTATTATCTTGCTGATGAAATTTATCCTAATTGGGATACATTTGTGAAAACAATCCAATGCCACAAGGAGAAAAAAGAAAATTATTTGCAAAATGTCAAGAAGCAGCAACAAAGATGTGGAAAGAGCTTTCGGTGTGCTAAAATCTTGTTTTGCAATTTTATGTGGTCCATCACGTAATTGGCAAGTGGGTACTATGAAGAACATAATGTTGGCATGCATCATGTTGAATGACATGATTGTTGAAAATGAACAAGATACATACATTGGTAATGTTGATATTAATTATGATCATATCGGCGAAGACAGTTCAAACATTCAAGTATCTTATGAAGTTCATCCAAATTTTGCTACATACCTGCAAATATGATGTTACATGCATATAAGAGGTGTTCATCAACAACTTCAAGTAGATTTTGTGGAATATATTTGGGAACGTTTTGATTACAATGATGCCGAAATTTGAGTTTTATCGTTATGTTTGTATTTTTGCGTTAATTTTCCTTATTCAATCTTCATTTTTGTATTTTTTCTATCAATATCATGTTTTATCGTATACTTAAAGTATTTTTATTCATAAAAAATTGAGTTTTAAATATTTTTAATTTTTTTTCTAAATTTATTTCATAATTAGTTATATAATTATTTAATTAAAATTATTTAAACTATGTAATTCTTTAATATAAATTATTCAATTTAAATAATATAATTCTCTAATTTAATTAATATAATTATTTAATTTAAATTATTTTATAATAAACTAAAAATAAATATTAAATTTGATAATATGACTTTGCAAAATTCATGTATTCCAACATTACAAACTGTGATGTTCTATTGGAATAAAACACGTGAAGATAATATGACAGTATAGAATAACAAAAAAATAAAGTAAGATAAAAAAGAGTAATCTAAGCCATTCTTGTTTTACTTTTATCATTTTGCCAAACCTTTGATAGAAAAATAAAATTCTATGACATTGATAGACAATATCCCCTAAACCACAAAAGCGAAGAAAAAGGTAAATAATTGTTTTTCATTTTCATCGATTTGTCTCTCGTGTCTTTCTTTTATATTGTATTTTCACAATATTTTATCAAATCAAATATACATAAAAAAGTATTGATTTGTTTATATTTTTTGGATAATTTTTCTTTCATTTTACGGTGTTAGAAACTAACTTTTGGAATTAACAAATGGGCAACACATATTCAACTCTGACACTTTTAGGAGTAATTGTTCCATTTTTTGGTACGTGTTAATTTCTGAAATTGTTCTATTTTTTGTGCGTGTTAATTGCCTAGTTGATTTATCTGTAATAAGATATTATCTAAAAGAAATTATCTGGAAGTAAAAAAACAGGAAAAAGTAATAATATTTGTTATTTTATGAAATTATTTTTACTTTTATAAGATATATGTTTGTATCTTAGAATTAAAATTTATATATATAAACCTTATATATTATTTGAGTTGAATATTTATAAACTATTAGTATAAAACAGATTTACAGATATTTAATTACAAATTTTCATTCATATATATATAGATATATATTTATATTAAGTTATATTTTCTCATACTATTTTGCCATGGGCTGAGGACCGTCCATGACATTTTTGTCACCCTAATGAAATATTACAAGAATGCACTTGTACGTATTTATTAGTATTTTAGTTTAAATATTTGATAGAATAAATATTTATTTTATATAATTATTATTTATAAAAAAATAAATACTCTTTATATAAAGTATACTTCATTCTGTCTTTTAACTCCTTATAAAAAATTATTATATTATAAGTTGTATCTTATAAAAAGTACAGAAGTAACATTATAATTAAAATTTAAATGCATAAATATTTTTAAGAGTTTAATTAGTATACATAGTCCGTGTAAAGATTTTTTTACACTTGCATTCAATCACAACCCTTCGTTCATAGTAAGTTTATTGACTTTACTAATTACTACTTAAAAAGTCATATGAATAAAAAGTTATGATTAAACTCTGTGTAAAAATCTTTTTACACTGATAGTATATCAATTAAACTCTATTTTTAATATATAAATCATTAAAAACAATTTATATTATTATACAATAAATTAACTCTAACAAGTCAAAAGTTAAAAATTATTCACTAATATTTGATAAATTAAACCATTTAATTATACGTATTTGATAAAATTAATTGAAATATATAATAATATTATATATAATTTTTATATAAATTTAAAAATAAATAAATTCTAATACATTTTTATAAAGATAAACTTTATTAAAAATTACAATAAATAATTGAATAAAGATAAGATATATTTAATAATAAACTAACAATTAGAATATTTTATCTATATGCTTTTACTAGTATTTGTTCTTTTAAAGCATAATAAATAAAATTTAACCTTAATGAAAAAATAAAATCAAGAACTGCATATTAAAATATTTAAAATAAATATTATTAAATATAATATATTACCAATTAACTTAAATGTGACGTCAAAAGCACAATCAAACACTATTTTCAAATTTTGTCAGCATAAAATTTGAAAGCTGACGAACTTTACCAAAAATCAATCGTTTTTAAAGTTAAAAGACCGTTTATGGCTGGTTTTAATAATTATTAAAAAATCATAGAAACAATAATTTGTTATTATTAGTTTACAGACGAATAAAGCTGTTACATAATTAAATAAATATTTTTTTACACTGTTATATAATAACACTTCTAAATTTAAATTTATAAATACATTTAATATTTAATTATATATATGTTGAATTTTATATTTGTAGTCAAATCATCACATTCTGATTAAATTTAGTGTTGGATTAAGTTCCGACAGATTTATATTTTATACATATAGTTGACAACATGGTATTTGTGTATCTTTCTAAAAGCTTGGCAGTTTGTTTCAATGTTTCTGAATCCTAAATATATATACCCGAAAGAACGTGGATTCACACGTGACATCCATGCTGGATAAACTACATCTTTGGCTGTTTGATGAGATTTTAGGCAACCTAATTCATTTTATATTTGGTGTATGATAATTGATAACACACAATTAAATAGTGTCTTTTATAGATAAGTGTTAGTTGGTATAATGTATTAGTTTTGTTAATAAAAAAATTCAGGTTTTTCTTTTTTTCTTTTTTTTTTTTTACATGTGAAATTTTGTTATTAAACTAACTACACACTTTTGCAAAAATAACAATATTTATAATTAGTTAGTTAATAAATTTTAAAATAATGTCTATTTAAATATCAGTGTAAAAAGGTGTAATCGTACATTATAGTATAATTTGCTCATTATTAATTGTAATTTAAAGTCTGCATGTATAAATGCAGGAGAGAAAAGTCTTTATATTAATTTTTTTAATAAACCTTTATTAGCATATTGAATATAACAAACCACCAAGTGGGTAAATTAACTGACATTTGGTACGTAGAAAATTAATTTTTCAGACAATTTATGGATGAAATAAAATTTGTTTAATGCAAACTCATGTATTAAAAACAACTTTGAGATGTTTTGTTCTCAACACAAAATTTAGTTAAAAGATTGTCCGCAAAGTGACACTAATATTTATGCCATTTTAGATTAATTTTAGCGCCAAATATTTCTCATGCATTTTAGACAAATTAGCAATTAAAAATTCAATTTTTATATTTTTCTTATGTCTATTTGAAATTTTATTTTGTACAACTATTTTAATAAACAATGTTTATTTATATATGTTTAATTTTATATCAATAAACAATTAATATTTAACAAATAGTTTTTTTTTTATAATTTGTGTAAAATTTGTTGGAATTTCAAATGAAATTATGAATTTCTTAAAATTTTATGATTTTGTTTCTCACTTTTTTATTAGCACGTTACATTTCTCTTCTCCCTGCGTGATATTTTTCACTTTTCTTTTCTCGTCCTCAGTCTCACTTTCCTTCTCATCTTCTTCTACTTAAATCCCTCTTTTCCTCTGCGTAGGTAACTCCTCCTCACCACTTGGTCATCCTACTAATTCGCGTAGGCTTTCTCAACTACCAGAACCTCTTGCCCTAAACTTCAATCCTCTCCATCCTCATCCTTTCCCTCTTCCCCCTCCTCCACTTCCACATCCTGATCACTACCGCATAATATCACTTCTCACTTGTGAAGTAATTATATCTATTTAAGTTTTAGTGGTTGGTAAGGTTTATTTTCCTATTTTTTGTTATTTTTTCTTTCCTATTTTCTTATGGGATTTATGGTGGTGTTAGAAAAGGTTATGACACATATTGTAGGTTAGGTTTTAAAGTTTCAATGGTTTTGAGTTTTAATTACTTAGGAGTTTTGAAGGTCATTGGTGGTTGGTAAAGGTTATGGCTTGTTGAAAGAACACAAGTTTAGTGTTTGGGTTTTTGTGTCTTTTGTAAGTGGGGTTTGATTTGTTAGTAGGTTTGAAAGGGTGAGGCATGGTGAGGGTGAAGGTGAAACCTTTTTTGGATGTGTGGGTTAGGGGCATATGTTAAAGAACTATACATTTAACATGGTTTTTGTGTTTATTTATGAGTAAGATTTGTGAGTGGGTTTGAAGAGGTGAGACATGATAAGGGTGATATGAATGGTTGTTGGAAAATACAACAAATCATGCTTCAAATCAAGGTAGCTTTATGCACATTGGTGGTTCTATATCTATGGGTGAACATGCACGTAGGATGGTAAGTAAAATTTGACAATGTTTGCTTGAACATTTAATTTGTCAACTTTACTATTAAAAGAATCTCATTAATATTATGAAAAATTGTAGGAGGTGTTCACTAAATGTCATTTGTAATAAAACAAGACTTGGGTGTATAATAGATCTAAGAAGACTTTTGTGTGTGATATTGACTAACTTCAATCTGTACATAACTTTTTTCATGATTACATTAAATTTTAGAAAAATAACTAATGACTCTTAAAATATGACAAATTTATAGGATGATTTTAGAAAGGAAAAGGCAAATCTTTTTGAAGTATCATTGTCGTAAAATGGAGATGATGAAGGATTATCTTGTAGAAACCAAATAATTCCATATGACTTGACTATTTGGAAGGAAGTAGTTCCCAAAGGTGTATGGTTTGGGTTGTATAGGATTATTTGTTTCCGGAAAAAATTATGGTACTAGCTCATGCTCATTTACATCTAATGAAACAAATTTGGAACTAGAACTTGTAAAGTGGCAAAGAAATGGAAAAAGAGCAAGAAGAACTTATCAACCAACAAAAAAACTGTATCTTGGAGGAGCAACAGAAAATGAAAATGATTGAATCAATTGAAAATATGTTTGCTACTTTATATGGAAAGTTGAATAGGCCACTATATCCAAACTCCCCTTTCATAAATGAAGAGTCAAATAAATAAAATGAAGATTAATAATGATTATAGTGTCTCTTGATATGGTGACTTTGACTTATATTGATGAGTAGTTAAATGACTCCAGTTAGCCTATGTTGATTTTTTGTTAGATTTATAAGCATTATGATGATTATAGTTAGTTTAATGTTTTGGACTGATAAACACTAACTTTACTTTGTTTTACATTTTTATTCACTAGTGATCACTATGATGATACTAGTTAATTTTATTTTGGTCTAATTTAAAATATTCATATTAATCTAATTGAATGTATTATTCAAAACTAGTCATTAAATGACTATTGTAATATTTCTTTTTCATTTGTTATTTCTTATAATAGAATTTTTGTTTTGTGGGAAATTTTTCTAAAAAAGTTTGGTATTTAATTTGTTTATATTAATTTGAATATATTTAAAATATAGTCTATATGAAAATCGTTCGAACTATAATTTGAAATTTGTCTTAAATATGTTTTAGTTTGAGATTCCTCTAAAATGAGACAATATAACAGGGACCCAATTTAACAATTTTTTTAGTCTTAAATCTATTTGAAAAACATCTTAAATTATTTAAGTCAAAATTTTTAGACAAGTTTAAAAATTTGCTACAAGGATTTGCGCACAGTTTTTGTTGGTCTAAAATGTGTCTCAAATTAAAATATTATCTAAAAATATTGTGAAATTTGTCAATTATCTTTCTAAGTTTTGTTTGAAAATACTTTGAAATAAAAAAAAAAAGTGGTAGTGATTCTAATATAAAAAATCTTTATATTAATTATCTAACACGAGATTGTTCTAGCTTAATTAATGGTTTTGAATTCAAGTCTTGACTAGCCACGTTAAATAGGGAGAGTTTATTATCCATAATTGGTCCTATAGCTATAAGGCTTAAGGCTCAAACATAATTGTCTCTTGCAAAACAAATATATGTGTATATATATATATATATATATATATATATGGCATATCATATGTATATATATATATATATGGCATATCCGTGGGTTTATCTGACATATACAACAGAAAACGAAAGAGATAGATAAAAACAGAAATATACAACAGAAAGAGAATATGTATATATATATATATGGCATATCATATGAAAGTAAAGTATTTTATACGAAAGTAAGAGGAGTAAATCCCAACCATTAAAATAAAAATTAATGGTTGAGATCAAATCGTACACATTTACTTCTTCTCTTTGTTCTAGCATTTATTATTTGTAACTTTTTTTTTCTCTCTCCTCTTTCAATGGTTGAGATTTTTTGCATATTCTCCTCCCTCCTCTCTTAATGGCTGAGATTTGTTTCTCTCACCTTCATATAAATTTGGCTTTCTCATTATATATATATATATATATATATATATATATATATATATATATATATGTTGTAGGAGGCATATTTAGTTAGGAGCGTTCAAAATCGAACCAATCCAATCTAAACCACAACACCAAACCAAAATAAAAATTGAAAACCAAAAAAATTGAATTTTTTTTTTAAAGTTTGGTTCGATTTTTTGTTATTGTCAGTGAAACTGAACCGAACTGCATGTTTACTTAACAACACCTATTTTATTTTACTATTCTACCCCCAATTCCTCATATATATATATATATATATATATATATATAAAAAGATAAAATTAGTAATAGTTTTTTACTGTTGTTATGAAGATGGAGGTGAACAAAAAAACTGTAGATGTGTCTACAGGTCACAACTGTTGTTACTTAATGATGAATATGTTTTAGACAAAAAACTGAATTAAATTATGTTGTTTTACTGATATTATTAGATAGTTTATCTTATAAAAAAAATCAAATATTTGACAATGTTGATTTTGTAGTATGAATATTAGTGAAAATCATGTTTGTTGTGTTTTTTTTAAAAAAATATAACAAATTATTTTTGTTGAAAAATCGTGAAATCGATCTAAACCAAATCCCAAATGGATTGGTTTGGTTCGGATTGGGTGTTATATTCAAATCAAACTGAACCAAACCGTATGTTAATTTTATGTTTGGTTTTACCTAAAAACCGAACTAAACTGCACCTCGAACACCCGTATATTTAGTGAGAAAGATGAATTTGTATGAGAGTAAGAAAAGTAAATCTCAGTCATTAAAATAAAAATTAATGGTTGAGATCAATCACTCATTTTCTTTCTTTCAGCATTTATTATCTATCACTTTTTTATCTTTCCTCTTTTAATTGCTGAGATATTTTCAATATTCTTCTCTTTCAATGACTGAGATTTGCTTTTCTGACTCTCATATAAAGTTGACTTTCTCATTAGATATGTAATATATATATATATATATATATGTGTGTGTGTGTGTGTGTGTGTGTGTGTTTGTGTATGGATAGATAATAGGTATAGAGGACAACTCAGGTGAGAAAAAATGTTATGATGAGAAATGACAAAACATAATAGTGACCATAGGATTTTAATAAAAGGTCCAGATTAAATTATTAATTAAATAAGCTCATGTGATTCTCTCACACCATGACCTTTCCTATAAAAAGCTTCATTGCCACCATCCTCGCCACCGCCCTATCACCAATGTCGCCACCACCCTATCACCAATGTTGCCACCACCATTGTGGGTGCCGCAATTGTTTCCGCCGCGAAATCTGATATAGGCAATGGTGTTCAGAACACATATGGACAAAGGGGTGCACCCATCTTGGACCTTACGATGTAAAGGTGAAGAAACAGAGAAGGCCTTGTGGTCAATCCCCATGTGTTAAGCTATTCAGGTTCTAATTTGCCATCTTACCATGTGCAGAGGAGGGGGAATGTGCATGGGTGCGCTGCAACTCTTTTGACTTCATTCCTATGTTTAATAAAAAGGGAATGTGGTTGCAAGATTTCCTTTTTCACATAATTTCAATTTTAAAATTCAATTTGTGTGATTTTTGTTCCTAGTATAATATTAATATTAAAAATTTAATAAAAAAGGTCAAAAGAAAAAGGTCACAGGGTATTGCTCCTGATTTTGGTGGTGGTGGTGAGGATACCAATAATTGGTCAAGTAGTACAGTTGTTGTAACATCATTATTTTTCATAACCAAGTTATTATATAATTTATTTGCATTTCAATTAGATATTTGAATTTAAAACTTAGTAATTTTACAAATTCTCTCTTTTCTGGAAAATTCACTCAACGAAAATAATTTGGTTCAGGGGATTTGGGGCAATGACACATAGTTCTTTTTAGAAGAAATTCGCTAAGCGAGGAATCGTTTGCTCAGCGAAGCCTAGGTCGCTCAGCGAGCATAGATTGAACCAGAAGTACTTGAACTTTAAGATCATTGCTAAGTGAAGCTCTCTTCGCTCAGCGATAGTGGTCTACAGCTACGTTCTCTTAGAGAATACCATTTTTCTTAGCGAACAGCATTTCGCTCAATGAATGTGATCAAGTTTTGCCAATAAATAAAGGCCATCATATGTGAATTGGAGGAAGGAAAGAGAAGGAAATCTTTTAAGAGAAGAAGAGAAAGAACTCTTAGGAGAGAAGAAAGAGAAAGCTCTTAAACTGGGGGATTAAGGCTTCAAAGGTTTCTTGCCACTCTTCATTAAGTTCTTACTAAGGTAAAGGGAGAGTGAAATTTATAAACCTTTGTGGTGTTAATCTTAATAGACTTATGTATTTTTACTTCTAAAAAATAAGTTTTGATTGTCTATTAATATATTAATATATTAATATATTAATGCTTAGTTGATCTCTCAATTACATCTTAATATGCTAACTTTTATATTCTCCAAAGGCTATTTTGGTCATTGTTTATTTTCTCTTAAGGTTATTTTGGTCCATTGTTTATTTTCTCCAAAGGTTATTTTGGTCCATTGATTATTTTCTCCAGAGGTTATTATGCTCCATTATTTATTTTCTCCAGAAGTTATTCTGGTCCTTTATTTATATTACTTTTGTTCCTTTAATTATTGTACTATTTCCATATCTTACTTTTATTTCCCTTACTTATTATTTCCAAATATTACTTTTGTTTCTTTGTTTATTATTGCTAGATATTACAATTTGATTCTTGCTATTATTATTTAAGTTATTCTCCATATATTATATAGTTCACTGTTATTATTTATTAATTATTTTATCATTTAGAAGTTATATTTTTATCCTTTTCTATAAAACTACATTATTATTTCATATAATATGTTCTAATTCGTTGATATGAAGTTTTTCTTTGGATATTATAATGAATTTTGGAATGGTTGATAACTATCCTATAATTTATATGTGTTTCAAAGGATTATTAGCTATATGCTCATTTTTTATGGTAAAATGTATTATAAAACATTTACAAGATTTTGGTGAAAGATGAGTTAAGAAAATTTTATTATAAATATAATATTTCTTAAAATCATAAAAGAAAATTTAAGTATGTTTTGTTGTTGCAATTTAATTTGATCTTTCACATTAAAAAGATTTATTTTAATATTAAAAATATATCAATATGACTATTATTATTATTATTATTATATTATTATATTATCATTATTATTACTATTATTATTATTATTATTACTATTATTATTATTATTATTATTATTATTATCCATGAAATAGAAATTGGAGATGAGAAAATAATTTATATTATGATCTTTTAATTCTTTAAGGATGATCCATAAATGATTATGTGAATGATAATTAAAATATAAGTACTATGTGATTTGTAATTATCAAGTCTAGTGATCATTTGAGGCTATGTTGAGATGTCACTACTAAAAAAATTGGTATGTGATGAACTTTTATAAAAGAATATATTCCCTTGCAAACATTGACAATTTTTGACAATTTTTGTGAATGATTCGTAAGATTTGTGATTGACATTTAATTAACTCATTTTGTGAAGGATTTTGTGATGATTGTTTCCCTGTCTAAGTAATCCATTATAGATGGCGTCACTAAATTTATATATTTACTTTTGTCATGGAAATCATTCCTCGCTAATTAATCCGTCACAACTTCTGTCACAAATATATATAAAATTAGTTGTGAAAGTATTTTGAGGTGAATTATACTCCGTTACATATCTTCCGCCGCAAAATACGTCACAAAATTGAAAAATAAATGTAGTATAACTTTTTGTGACGGAATTTATTCCTCAAAAAATAAATTTTCTTATTACTTTTGCAATGAATTACAAAATAAAAAAATCTATATAAATGTTTTAGTTATACATTTTGTATTATATTTAATTTAAAAATTTTAGAAATAATTATATGTTGAGATTAATTTTTTTTAATAGAATAAAAAATAATAATAATAACTTTAAAAGATATTTTATTTTTTTTGTGACTTTTTTAAAATATAACTATTAGAGTAACTCCAATGCTATTTTCGTAGAAGAATTTATCAAGTTTTGAACTCACCACTCATAAATTATGTTTCATTATTTATAAATATTTATTCTTATAAAATATTGATTCAATATGATTTTTAAATTTATTATAATATAACATATTTATTTATAAAACATTCATTTTTTGTGAATTGAAAATTAATTTAATTCATTTCATGATTATCATTTACATAATATTCTATACTCTTATTTATTGTTTATATGTAACAATTGCTAAATACTGATTATCATTAATCTTTAACATAACATTTTTTTAAAAAAATTTCTGTATTAAAATAACTATCAAAATCCATATTGATTTAAGACTAATAAAAATACCATCATGCCATTATTTTTTTTTTCACTAAAAAAATGATGACTAAATAAGTTGAAATAGTTTTTAGATGACATATTAACTACCATGATTATCAAAATCTAACTTTATTATTTTTCATTCCATACATTATTTTCAGATCTAACCGTTAAAAATAAATACTAATATATTATGAACCAATTGTTCAAAAATAAACAAAGGTAACAGTTAAAGAACTTTATAAAGGTTATAAACAAAGTTTGCAACCATTGTAACATCCTAAAAATACAATTGTTACTATGATTTTGTTATCTCTTACTCCAAAAATTATTTCCATGATCCAACCATTGAAAATAAATAATATGTGATGAATCTAATTCCTAAAAATAAGACATATCTAACGGTTAATCAATTCTATAGAGACTCTAGATAAATTCTACCACTAGTGTAAGATTTTAAAAATACACTTCTTACTCTACCTTTATTATCTCTCACCAAAATAGTGTTTTCATGATCCAACCTTTGAAAATAAATATCCATGTATTATGAATCAACTGTACAAAAATAAAAAAAAAATCTAATAGTTAATGAATTCTTTAAAGGCTCTAAGTAAAGATTGTCACTAGTGTAAGATTATAAAAATATAATTCTTACTTTAACTTTATTATCTTTAACTCCAGATATTAATTCCAGCATTGAACCATTGAAAATAAATATTAATGTCTTGTGAACTGAATGTCCAAAAATAAACAAAGGTAACGATTGACGAATTCTATAAAGGCTATAAATAAAGTTTGTCACTATTGTAACATCTTAAAACTACAATTCTTACTTTGACTTTATTGTCTCTAACTATAGAAATTATTTCCACCATCTAACCATTCAAAAAGAATATTAATATGTTATGAACCTAATTCCAAAAATTAAATTAAATCGAATGGTTAACGAATTTTTCACAAGCTCCAGACGCAGTCTACCTCTAAAGTAAGATTCCAAAAATTTAGTTTTTACTCTAACTTTATTCTGTCTCATCCGAAACACTATTTCCATGATCCAACCATTGAAAATAAATATTAATATGTTTAGAATTGATTTTCCAAAAATAAATCAAATCTAATGGTTCAAGAATTTTGTAAAGGCTCTAGACAAAGTTTGCCACTAATGTAAAATCCTACAAATATAACTTTTACTCTAACTTTATTTTCTATCACTCTAGACATTATTTCTAGGATCTAATGGTTGAAAATAAATATGAATTTATTTTTAACCGACTATCTAAAAATACACCAAGGTAATGATTGACAAATTCTGTGAAGGCTATAAACAAAGTTTGTCATTATTGGAACATCTTGAAAACACAATTCTCACTCCAACTTTATTATCTCTTACTCTATAAATTATTTCCATGATCCAACCGTTGAAAATGAATATTAACATTTTACGAATTAAATTTTAAAAAATAAACTAAATCTAATGGTTAACGAAATTTGTAGACACTCTAGACATAGTCTACCACTAGAGTAAGATTTTAAAAATATAGTTTTTATTATGACTTTATTATCTCTTACCCTAAACACTATTTTCACCATCCAACAATTGAAAATAAATATTAATACATTATTACCTGACTATCCAAAAATAAACCAAATGTAATGGTTAAAGAATTTTGTAAAGGTTGTAAAAAAAGTTTATCACTAATGTAAGATTTTAAAAATATAATTCTTACTCTAACGTTGTTATTTCTTACTTCAAAAATTATTTCCATTATCTAATTATTGCCAATAAATAATAATTTGTGATGAACCTAACCCCAAAAATAAGACAAATCTCATGGTTTTCCAATTCTATGGAGGCTCTAGAAAAATTATACCACTAGTATAAGATTCTAAAAGTATAATTCTTATTCTACCTTTATTATCTATCAGCCCAAACCTTATTTCTACTATATAACCATTGAAAATTGATATAAATGTATTTTGAACCAACTGCTAAAAAATAAATCAAATCTAACAGTTAACAAATTCTATAAAGGTTCTAGACAAAGATTGTCAGTAATGTAAGATCTTAAAAATATAATTCTTACTCTAACTTTATTATCTCTCACTCCAAAAATTATTTCGATGATCCAATTGTTGAAAATGAATATTAATATGTTATGTAGCTAATTCCAGAAACTAAATTCAATCTAATGGTTAACAAATTTGTTAGAAACTCTAGACGCAATCTGTCACTAGAGTAAAATTCTAAAAATATAGTTTTTACTGTGACTTTATTATCTCATACCCTAAACACTATTTTCACGATCTAACCATTAAAAATAAATATTAATATATTACGAAACGAATGTCCAAAAATAAACCAAATTTAATGGTTAAAGTATTTTGTAAAGGTTGTAGACGAAATTTGTCACTAATGTAAGATTCTAAAAATATAATTTTTACTCTAACATTATTATTGCTTACTCAAGATATTATTACCATGATCCAAGCATTGAAAATAAATAATAATTCATGATGAACCTAACCCCAAAAATAAGACAAATCTGACGGTTAACCAATTCTATAGAGACTCTAGACAAATTTTGCTAACAGTATAAGATTCTAAAAATATAATTCTTACTCTACCTTTATCATCTGTCAGCCCAAACACTATTTTCACGATCTAACCGTTAAAAATAAATATCAATGTCAAACTGCTTATAGATTTTCTTGTGAGTTTTTCCAACAAATTGCTTCATATAAAATTCTTCATAAAGTTTAAATAAAAAAAAAAGTCACTTAATCTAAAATTGAGAAGAAATTTCATATAAAATACGTGAAAAATATATAATTCAGAGAAAAAATCCATAAAAAATTGGAAAAATACTAAGAATACATTCTTTTACAACTTAATTAAAGTAATAAAAGAGCTAAACAGGGCTGACCCAATCTGCATGCCTAGTAAAGTACTCGTTTTAGGCAAACAACTCACTAAGAAGCTCTCAAAACTTAAATACTTAATACAAATATTTATAAAAATAAAATTAAATAATATTACATTATTAACAAAAATTAAATAATTTCCTGAAATGTCAATTATATTTTAAATAAATAATAATTGTGTAACCAATTTTTGTCCAATTGTATTTTCTCTCTCCTCATAAAAAAACTGTCATTTTATCATGCTTTTCTTTCTCCTTATAAATATAAATTATATTTTCTAATCTATTCTCTCTATGTGTTTTTTTTTAAATCTATCCTCTCTCTGTCTCATTTAGGGATGACAAAATTACCCATACCCGTGGGTACCCACCCGAATCCGTCCCGATTTTAACGGATATTATCCGGTTTGACCGGGTATTGATACGGGTACGGGTATTACCCGATGTGTTAAACCGGATATGGGTATGGGTATGAGTATGTGACTACCCGTCCCGTACCCGAACTCGTACCTGCCCTGTTATAATTTTAATGATTATATAATAAATTTAAATTTATATATAATTAAAAGTTTTAATTCTTAAACTTTAATTTATAATTTCTTGTTATTAATTATTCTTTATATACTTTTTAAATTAAAATATAATTAATAATTTAATATATATAATTTATTTAATAATAAATAAGTAAATTTAAATTGTAAAAAACAATATGACGGTACTCATGGCTATACCCAAACTCAAAAATACCTAACGGGAACGGGGATGGGGATTAAAATTTTATACCCGCTCCTTTTATACCCAAACCTGCTCCGCACTTTGCGGGGACAGGGAGGGTCAAACCCGCACCCGCACCCGCACCCGCCCCCCTAGTCTCATTCTCTAAACACAATTTTCATTGATTAGAACAATTTAATAAATAATTTTGCACCTCAAAAGATTCAAACAATAAAATTTAAATAAACTTATAATAATTTAATATATTTTTATTAATTTATAAAAACATCATGAAGTTCACTCTAAAACCAAATGGGATAAATAATCTTTTGTTATAATTACTCCAATTATGAAATAAAATTATTTTTTAATTTGTTTAACAATTTATACTAAACTCAATTAAAAAACATTTATACTAAAAATTGTTTTTTTCAAACCTAAATTTCTTTTTAATTCTTTTTAATTTGTTTAACAATTTATACTGAAACTCCATTAAAACAATTATACTAAAAATTTACACTAAAAAACTATACTAAAAATTAGTATTTGGTTCAAATCCATGTGTCAAAACATAGTAATACTAAAAGTTTTTTAATCTTGTTCAATTATTATATGAATTTAAAAATAGTATACTAAAATTTTATACTGTAATTTTAACAATGTGTTATTATTTATGATAGAATTGACTTTTATAATAATTATTTTAAAATTTTATATTTAATTAATTAATAGTTTAAAAATTTATGAGTTTTATTTTATATATTTTAACCAATACTCTAAATTTCTCAGTTAAGGTTAAAAGAGAAAGAGCGTGCTTCAAACCCTCAAAATCACAAGAAAGAGCCACTGACGCTTGTTCCCTCATGCAAGCTTCCTCACGAAGCATACTTCATTACAAGGTGTGTGGCTCTCTATCTCTCTTTTTCTCTTTCAATTTCTGGCACGGTAGGTTGTTTCTCTTGGGGTTCGTCGCCATTGCTCGTAGGGGTTTGTTGTGCGGCGGCTAGGGGTTGTCCTCGTCGTTTAGGGTTTCATCAGCACAGTTCTTTGTTCCTGACATGTCTTTGATAGGAACTAGATATGCTTGTATAAAAACTGCCACTTTGGCCCTTACTGATAGTGTGTGATCTTATAATTTCTTATAGTGTTGAATATCTTAATAGCATCCCTCTCCTTAGTATTTATTTATTTTTACTTGAAATTTTAACAGCCTAATACAATGGTTGTGTGTTTTCTTTTATTTTTGTCAAATACTAAAGCAGGGACTGCCATAATTGTTAAAATTTGTTGAATGAATATGGATAAAATTGAACTATGTATAAGACAGTGTTGAACGTTTTGATGCTACTGTAGGGATTCTGCCAAAGTAGATTAATTCAGGAAAAGGAAAATTGTTATGCCCTCTCCCAGACTCCAAGGCCTAAATTATAAAGTGTGATGGTCACATATTGTGAAAGTATTTATCGTCCTTCTTATGGGTATTAACCTTTATTTTATCCTCACTGTATCATATACTTGGTATACTTGTTAACACTTGATTTGGGAATTTTGATTTAACACTGTTTAGTTCCTTAGTAGTTGATCTCTTGTATTTTTAGTATCATTTTAGATTAGATATGTTTTATGAATCCTACTTATTGATATTTCTATTTAAATTATATTTGTAGATTTTGACCAATTCAGGACGTGCAGGTGATAGCTGCTTGTGATGTAGCTACTCCTACTTTAAGGTGCATAGAAAGAGCATTTGCAGCAGCTGCAACCCCTGTTACATATTTGAGGGTTTTTTTTTTTTTTCTTTCTATATTTCAGTTCAAGATTAACTACACTTTAGATAGTAAAATCCAATTAGTAACCGCTTGAAATAAAAGAAAAGAAAGGGCTATCACGTGTCTATGATTTGTTTTGAAGAGGCTTGTTATATCAAAAAGAAAAAAAAATAGTTCTACGTGCCCAACATAAATTAGTTTATGCTTAATAAGCTGAGCTGAAGCTATAAAAAAAATTAAATAATGGTGAAGGTTTTAATAAATATAATATATTTTAAAATTAAATATTAATATATAATATATTAAATGAGTCTGAACTTAACCAATATGCACCCAGCTTTCATTTACAGTCCACAAATCCTAGACATACCACACATTCTTCCATCTCTGTTAGACATACAACTTCCTAAATTAATTAATCTATATCTGGACCCCCTTCACTGCTCACACATCCTATTGGACAACCCATACATTATTTGACATCTAGCCCTCATGAATCTTTCACTGGAAGGCCACAACCATCATCATTTGCTCCAGTAGATATTGCATCTATTGATAGTCTTAATGTAGCATCATCCAATATTGATGCATCTCTACAATTCGGAGTGTAGACCCTAATAGACATAGATGGAATTTCTCAAGTCCAAAAAATACGTAACTATTTATAATCTTTTTTATATAAGCTCAATATAGTAAGATTTATGGAAAGAGTTTTAACTTGTTGAAAATAATATTTTTATAGGTTTGATCCTCCAATTCATCCAACAAGAGAAATTTCAAGAATAATAAAAGGCAATTTTGAAGGAAGTTGGGAAATGTATGGAAAGGTCAAAAGTGTAAACCCAGATGTAGCAAAAGTGTGGTTTGAAGATTTGCAGTATGAATAGGAACAACAAATACTTTACTAACTTGATATATAATGTTTCTTTTAATTACATTTAACTTTTATGATATAATATACTTTTATAACTTTTTGTAACAAAGAGGAAGTATAAGTGGTTGCCTGAGCATGATGTACAAATTAAAAAAGCATTTGATCATAAAGCTTCTCAAGGGTACTCAAGTGCAATGTATAAAGTATGACATGAAATTGATCAAGGGGATTGGATTCCTCATGCAATGCGTCAAGAATTACAACAAAAATGGAATAACCAAGATTTGAAAGATAAAGCAAAAACCAATGCAAACAATATAAATTCATCTTATGGTTCATTGTATACAAAAACCAATGCAAACAATATAAATTCATCTTATGGTTCATTGTATACAGAAGGATCAATTCCAACATTTGAGCATTTTAAGAGACTAGTAAGTAATATGTTTAATTTAATATTTGTTAATACAAATATTATAATTTATACTATTTTATATATATTTTTAGAAAAAAATCTAATGATGTCACTCCAACTTGTTGGGAGCTATTTCAAAAAACGCACTAAATTGCTAAGGGTGATACATGGGTGTCCTCTAAAGTACAAATAATTGCTGTAAGTACCATTATTTGTTTCAGTTTCTATATAATCTTTAATGGAACAACATAGCTATACTATGTATTGGCATTTGATAATGAATAAGTGGGTTAAATGGTCTGAACTAAATTAAATTGATATTAATTGCATTAAATTGACTTATATGTTGTAGTTTGGTGAATTGCATAAATATTTTTCCTACTGCCTAAATAATTGTAACTACTTTCAATAGAAAAATGTGTTTGCTGAGTTTAGGATAATAATTCATAACTGATATAGGGACCTTGAAAGGAAATTGTTTTGATGTTTTAGATTAATTATTTTGATTCTTAATTGGTCTTACATAATGATGAATACTAATGATTTGTCTTTCCATTCTCAATTTAAGAAAATGCCATATTATATATATATATATATATATATATATATATATATATAAATGATATATTGCTTACAAAATTTATATTAATCAAATTTGTGATAGAAAATAAAAAATAGAATTAATGATTAAGCCATGATAAAAGTGTAGGTATTCAAATGATTGATAATTTACTTTTAAATTTTTATTAAATTGTTGCAACTTACTTTTTTAAGGTTCTATAAAACTTAGTATTTTCCTAACTTATACTGTGAACGTAGAAGATATAAATGAGGATTGTATTCAAATATAAGTATGAAATCAAAACATGACTTATGTGCATTGCTTTAGTCATTACTCATAATTTGCTATTACAAATTTCAATAGAGTGAATATTATGATTAACAATTTGTTGGTTTGGTTAGATAATTGTTTTACCATTTACTAATTTTAATTATCATAGATAGATTCAAGTATGGTATTTTTTTATTTAATGATATCATTTACATCAATTATACTTTTTTTCTAAGTTTAGCATGATGATTCCTAACTAATACATAAAAAAAATATTGTTGAATTGATTTGATGAGTTTGGTTAATTGTTTTAATTCTTAATTGATCTTATGTACTGATGGTTATTATAGTGATTGTCATAGATACATTAAAGTATGATATTTTTTATTTAATGATATCATTTACATTAATTATAATTTTTTCCCTAAGTTTAGCATGATGATTCCTAACTAATACATGAGTTTTCAAAAGAATATCATTGAATTGATTTGATGAGTTGAGTTAATTGTTTTAATTTGTAATTAATCTTATGTACTGACGGTTATTAGTGATTTATGTTTGCATTCTCAATTCAAGAATATGTCATATATATATATATATATATTTATATATTGCTTGAAAAACTTATATTAATCAAAATTGTCATAGAAAGTATCTAATGAAATTTAAAGTTGTCTCATGATGGAAGATTATGATCATATTAAAATGATTGAAAAGTGAATTTTGTAGTTTTATTAAATTGTTGCAACTTAGTGTTTAAGGTTTTATAAAACTTAGTATTTTCCAAACTTATATTGTGAATGTAGAAGATATAAATGAAGATTACATTCAAATATAAGTATGAAATGAAAATGACTTTTATGCATTGCTTTAGTCACTATTCATAAGTTATTGTTAAAGATGTCAATAAAGTGAATATTTTGATTAAGACTTTGCTGATTTGATTAAAGAATTGTTTTACCATTTAATATTTTAATTATGATGAATAGATTGAAGTATGCTATTTTTTATTTAATGATATCATTTACCTTAATTGTACTCTTTTTCTAAGTTTAGGATGTTGATTCTAACTAATACAAGCATCTTTAAAAGAATAATGTTGAATTGATTTGATGAGTTGGATTAATTTTTTAACTCTTAATTGGTCTTATGTATTAGCTGTTAATAGTGATTTTATGTTTCCATCCTCAATTCAAGAATATGTTATATGTATATATAAGTGATTCAAGAATAGTGATTTTATGCTTGCAAAATTTATATTAATAAAATTTGTAATATAACAAGTATCTAATGAAATTTAAAGTTGTGTCACGAAGAAAGATTATGAAGGTATCCAAATGATTGAAAATTGAATTTTGAATTTTTATTAAATTGTTGTAACTTAATGTTTAAGGTTTTGTAAAATTTAGTATTTTTGTTAGCTTATATTGTGAATGTACAATATATAAATTTGAATTGTGTCCAAATATAAGTATGAAATCAAAATATCTCTTTTGTGCATTACGTTAATCATCTATCATAATTTGTGCTTACAACTGTCAATAAAACGAATATTTTGATTAAAACTTCATTGGTTTGCTTAGGGAATTGTTTTACATTTTGATCATTTGAAATATAATGTATAGGTTATAATTTGATATTTCTTACTTAATGATATTATTGGCATTAATTATACTTTTTTCTAATTTTAGGATGATAATTCTTAACTATTACAAGGACCTTGAAAAGCTTATTGTTGAATTGATTTGATGCCTTGTGATTAATTGTTTTAATTCTTGATTGATCTTATATAATGGTTGCTATTAGTGATCTATGTCTTCATTCTCAATTAAAAACTATGATATATATATATATATATATATATAAAAGTGATATATTGCTTGTCATGTAGTTATGATTTGTTTGGTTAGGGAATTGTACCATTTACTAATTTTAATTATGATGGATAGATTGGAGTAAAATATTTTTTATTTAATAATATTATTTTAATTAATTATACTTTTTTAGAAAGAGTATGAGAGATGTCTTGTAGAAAGAGATTCACAGGAAACATCTGAGGATGTGTCTAGTCATCCATCTAATGATGATATCTTTTATGATGTTGTACGGGGTATGAACAAGAAAGGATGAGTCTTTGGTCTAGGTTGAGAAACTGAAAAATACAAATTTTCTTCCTCAACAAGTTCATCTAATCTTGTTTCATCCTATGAGTATGAACAAATGAAAACTTTTGTTCATAATTTATCTGAAGAAAACAAGAACCTAAAAGACATATTTCTTAAATCCCAAGAAGAGTCACGTTTGATGCAAGAAGAGTCGCGTTTATTTTGTGACCAAAAGACTCAGTTTTTGGAAAAATTTTCTCTTGGTCAAACATCTTAAGTGTAGGTTCCTACTCAACATCCTCCTACAAATATTGACCAAAATGATGATGAATTAGTATGGACAATTAGAATTCAAATATTGAATAGGTATTTTGTAAGACTTGTTATAATACCTAGTTAGAATTGCAAAAAAAAAAATTAAATGTATTTTGAATGTTCTTAACTTGTTTATCTCTCTTTTAGTGTGGACAATTAGAATTGAAATATTGAAAATGTATTTTGTAAGATTATTATAATACATACTTAGAATTGCAAAACTTTTTTTAATTATTTTGAATGTTCTTAACTTGTTTATTATATTTTATGTTAATTTATTTTCGTTATTTTCATATTTGCATAGAAAAATGAAAAATTATTATAATACTATATGCATAAAATTATTTATTATTAATGACATAACATAATTACTAATTCTTTTAATAAGGATAGATATGTCATTAATGCATAATTATTTTTTACCATTACAAACAATATAAAACAAAAAATTTTAAAAAAATTATTTGTTACGAATTATAGATTTTTTTAAAAAAATTAATTTCATTACAAATAATGATATTTAGTCATAATGGTTATTTCACACACAATTTGTGAAATATTTATAGGTCATCACAAATTGTGAATTTGTTACAATTTGTAAAGGATTTTTGGATCATCACAAACTACGAAAGATATTTTGTAAAGAATACTCTTTTTCTCATTATTTGTGACGGAACAAATCTCTCACCATTTGTGAAGGATTTTTTAGTCATTGCAAAATACAAAGGATATTTTGTGTGGAATACTCTTTTTTTCATTATCTGTGACAAAATAAATCTTTCATAATTTGTGAAGGACTTTTTAGTCATGACAAAATGAGAATGATATTTTGTGAAGAATTCTCATTTTCTCACTATTTGTGATGAAAAAAATCCCTTACAATTTGTAAAGAATTATTTGTCCATCACAGTTAGTGAAGAAAAATCATATTAATCATGATTTACTTATTTTTATTATTTGTGATGGAATTTAAAGATTTTGTGAGGAACTCAATTCCGTCATTGTTTACGAGGAATAAAAATATACCTTGCAGAATCATTTGTGATGCCAAATTGTGAGAACATTTTATTTGTCACAAATTCCGTCATTGATTCTTTTGTGAGGGACTTTAATCATTTTGAGTCGGATTTTTTCCCTCTTTAATATTTATTTTTCTAGTAGTGTGTTTTAAGGTGAACTTATTCAAGTTCTAGGTTCCCTGATGAAGGTACCATGCAAGTGCGTTAGTGCCCTGTTTGAGAAGTCACAACTTGATATATTGCGAGATGAACGACAAGATTAGGGTGGATCCTAAGAAGGTTTTAAATGAATAAATATTCAGGATGATCTATGTTAACACTTTGGCTGAGGATATTCATCAGGTAGGTGAATATTCAGGGTAGTCCATGTTGACACTTAGATGGGATATTCATAAATTTAGAACCTTCCATAAATGCTCAGCATCTCAAGATTGGTAGGATATATATTATTTTCGGGCTAAAAGAGTGCTCATTTGTGTTTATGATGAGAAAAGGACTCAATTGTGTTTTGTGATGGGCAGAGGGCTTGATTAGTGGATAGCGTAATTGGCAGATGGCCATGATTTTATGGGCAGATGACCCAATTTCTTAAGAAAATTATTGTACCAAACTAAGGAAAGATATACAGATACTCATCACTTCTAAACAGATCATTGATAATTAGAGTGAATTATCATGGATTGGTTATGGATCTATACATAAAATCAAGTGGGATTAAGTTTAGTCATTGAAATGAGTACATTTTAGTTCATATATTGACTCATGTGAGACTCATGATTGAAAGTATAATTAACCTTATTTAAAAAAATTAAGTTAACAGGTAAATAGAAATAGTTTTAGTAAAATAAAGAGAGAAAAAATGAGTATTTTTTGTTATGTTTGTATTTTAAAAAAAACAATGTGCTTTGATATTTTTATCATTTTATATTTATTTAACTAGTCTTTTATATAAAAGTTTAATTGGTATACATTATAAAAGACTTTTACACTTACGTTAAATTATAATTTTTTATTTATATAATTTTTAAAATACTAATCAATAAAATTAATAAACTTATAATGAATTAAGAGTTGTAATTTATACTAAAATATATATCAATTAAACTCTTTATATAAAATAGGAAAAACATGCAAGTAATATATGCACCTTAATATAATATATTTGTTGTTGTTTAAATTAATGATTGGGGAAGGAGTTGGGATGTGAGTTGAGGGAGAAGGTATGTGCCTATATATCCACATCAAACGTCAAACAATACATTAAACAAATACTCATCTTCTTCTCATTCTCAACCCTCTCTCTCTCGCTTGTCACCTAGGCCACCACACACAAATGGAAGAGACAAATTCCAGGTTCAAGAGGATTTGCGTCTTTTGTGGGAGCAGTTCTGGAAACAAACCTACCTATCAAGAAGCTGCTGTACAACTTGGCAGGGAACTGGTAATTAACTTTTCTTTTCTTTTTCTTTTTTCATTATTACATTCTAATCCTACAGCACCCACGTATATACTAGAGGCTAGTTTTCTTTCTCAAAAAACAAATCCCACTTTCTTTTCTTGCCTTCTTGATCTCTTTTTCAAAAGCCAAATCAAATCTAAAACTGATAGATGCTTGAATCTGAACCATGAATTTTGGGTTCCATATGGCTCTTCATTTGATTGCATATCGATTAGTTAGATTCAAAGTCCCTTCAGCCGCAATGCCTATATATGAAGCTTCTTTTGTTTTATAACTAACCTTTTACCTCTATAAATATTTTTGTACAAAATTAATGATTCATTATGATATTTCACTTTGAAGCTCCACATTTCTTCCTTTCATTTCGTGCTTCCCTTCCTTTTATTTTTTAAGTAAAAAGTGAATAATAAACAAGCTCTGGATGGAGTGGCAACTGGTGCTTATGATATCGTTGAGAAATGAGTGGATGGTTTAGGGTTTTGGGAAGAGAGAGAGAGAGACGCGCACACACACGCAGCGAGATTGCTAGGATGCTAGCTGTAATCTGGCTGTCAGTTGAGCAGCCTTCTTGCATGATCTTTTGTTTCACCCTACTGTACTGTTTTTTAACGCTAAAAAATGTTTCTATCTTTAAATCAAATAAATAATAAACACCCAGGAACACATATATAGCTTCTATTATTTTTATTTTTATTTTTTAGGGAACCAAACGCGTTTCCTAGGCATCATTACTCTTTGAAGCGTGTTATTAGCCTTTGGAATTCCCCACAAGCTTCCACCTCCATCATTTTTCCATATGCCCAGTAATTGTCTCCCTAATATGGTAATAACTCTCACTACCATTCCTTGTTCTCGTTCTTTAATTAAAATATATATATATATATATATATATATATATAAAATATAGTAGTAGAAAAAAAAAATAAAAAAATCCCATCTTACCCCCCTTTGGTTTTATAATAAAATTTTGCATTTGGCCATGTCCAAACATTTGGGTTAGTATGTTTAATACTTTTTCATGATGAGTGTTGTGACAGGCGTGTACTTAATTGGTTTGGTTTTCGATGTGTTTTCAAGGTGGAAAGAAGGATTGATTTGGTGTATGGAGGTGGTAGCGTGGGGCTGATGGGCCTGGTTTCTCAGGCAGTTCATGATGGTGGTCGCCATGTTCTAGGGTTTGTAATTCTAACTCTCTACACAGTACACACTCCCATTCTGTGTTGTGCATGTGTCATATATAATATGCCACCTTAATCATTTTTGCTGTTCCTTATTGGTTTTTTACTTAGTTGTATGAACTTCGATGTTCCGTGCTACTGGCTCATGCGTGTTTCCCATGTTTTATGAGCAACGTATAAACATCACGGGATCAAATGCTGCCACTGCGGGGCATTATTTTCTTAATCAAATCAAGGTTCCGAATGTAGGTTGAAAGGGAGCATCTTGGATACAAATAATAATAAAATAATTGACAAAGATTAATAGTATATCGGGCCTTCTGCACCGTTGTTGAGACTTAAAAAAAGGCAAAACAAAAATACAAAAAATGTGACCTTTACTGGTACTTAGAAGCTTCTTGGGTAGCTTTGCTTTATTGGATAAAGTTAAATCCCTTTTCGGCCCTTCCAGAAAAGGACGGTAGAACGTTTTTGCGCAACTATTGGAGCCAACATGGTGTTTCTTTTATTATTATTCTTTCTTGCACTCGGAAGAAAACATTGATTCCTTGTTCCAATTTCAATTAGTTTAAGATCCTCTAATTATTTATCTTTCCGTAGTAAGTCCAAATGGTTAAGTTTCCATTTTGCTCTTTTAAATACGTCAGAAAAATAATGCTCACATTGATGTTATAAAGGCAATAATAATAAATTGACATATATTATAAATTGATGAATTTATGAAAGTTATATTAAATGATTATTTATGATGGATTAGGATATATCTATTAATTAAACTCATATATCAGAAAAAAAAATAAAAAATATTTTGGGTTTCCAAACATGGAGAGACAAAATCCTTGTTTTGATTATAGATGTGACGATGGGTTTGTTTGTACACTGTACAGGGTTATCCCAACAAGTCTTATGCCAAGAGAGGTACGTATAGCATTAGTAATTGAAAAATGGGTAGTTAGACAGAAAATGATGGTGATTATGCAGATAACAGGTGATCCAATTGGGGAAGTGAGAGCCGTATCTAATATGCACCAAAGGAAAGCCGAGATGGCCCGTCAAGCTGATGCCTTTATTGCCCTCCCTGGTAACAATTTGCATTTCTTCTTCTTAATCACTCATATATGCATTATGCATATAATTAACAAAAACATATAAGACATGGTTGATTAATTATCGCATGAAAATGGATATTTGTTCTTCCATCAACAGGAGGATATGGAACCCTTGAAGAATTGTTGGAAGTCATTACATGGGCTCAGCTTGGGATCCACAGCAAACCCGTAAGCTCCATCTTCCCTATATATATATATATATGCTCTTCTTTATCTTTTAAACCACTACATTTGTCTCAATAAATTTATCTGCCTATATTATTATAACAAAATCATTTTTTATTAAAATATACTTTAAAGAGTTAAAAATGTAATTAAATTAATTAGTATTTAAGTGAGATACTACTGATAAATCAAAATATCATTTAAATTTATTTATTTTTTACTTTTAAAATGAGAAAAAATATTTGAGGTGAATTAAAACTCCTAGATATTCCTTTTGCATTATAACATGTGCTTGTTTGTGAAACCGACGAATCCGACCAAACGGTTTCGAAGCAACAACCATGTTACTTGTCATTTTTATATGGGTATTCGTGTTTTTTACGTTCAACAGAAATTGAACAGTTTTCCAATATGTTGTACGTCTTTTGAAGTGCACACAATACATTTTAGAAAAATAAATTATTATGAAAAGTTATTCTTTTGACAAAATTATTTAGCTGAAATAAAATTGTAAATCCCTTAAACGCCTTCCTCCCTTTAAATGAGTGTTATCCTACGTTATTTTAAGAAGGATTTTTTTAACTTGTGTATAGGATTAGAACTTTTAAATTAACTATCATCTCAAAAAGTACAAATATTCAAATGATATTTCATTATAATTAATGTTATGCTACACAAAAAAGAGTGACGTTATTACCCATCTAATGTAACATTATTAAGGATATGAATGAAGAAAAAAAAATTAATATTATATTAAAAAAATAAATGTGACACTCATTTGGAACAATTTTTTTCTCAAAACATTTGCTTGACAAGAAGAGTATCTAAATGAGGTGCCAATAAATGAAGATCTATTAAAATTAGGTCTTGCTATTCAATGTCATAAGGGCACTCTTTAAGAAGTTCTAAGAATTATATGTGAATGCAATTTCAAAACATAAGTGTAATTTTACACATTTCAATAAAATATTTTTTCTTTATAGCTTCTTAATCAATGTCCTAAAGCATTTCCCTTAAAAATATTAATCTTTTCAAGATTCTTTAAAGGAAAATATTTTAAGAAATTAAAATATTGAAAGAAACCTAGGAAGAACAACAAAAGCTTTTAAGGTGGAATTAAAAAACCTACTTTCATGAAATAAAGAAGATAGCATGTGGAAACGGCTAGATATATATATATATATAGTCGTAGACTCCATTTAGCCAAATTATATATTTTAATGTTTTATTTTTTGAAAGAGAAGTTGAGCCAAATATTTTTATATTTAAATTTTTAAAAATTATAAAATAATTTTTAATATATTTTTATTATACAATAAAATGAATAATTTATTTTAACAAATTTTAACTTAAAAGAAACTTTTAAGATATAAAAAGTAAAATATGAAAAATAACTTTTATTTTTAACTCTAATTTTATTTTAATTTAAAAATATTTTTTAAACTAAAAATAAGCTGTACCAAAGTAAGTATTAGTAATCACAATTATAAAATCTTGTGCGAAATTCATGAAACTAGGAATACGATTCATGTATGTTTGTGATTTCGAAACAATTCAGTTCATAATAAAGATTGTTACTATACCATTTTTCATTTTTTAATATTTTATAAATAAAACGTTAAATTAAATATCTACATATATTTAATATCTTGAAATATAAAAACATTTAATACTTCAGTTTTAATAACAAGGAGAATTAATAAAAATATATTGTAGAAGGATTTGAAATAATTTTATATTGTCAACAAATAAGAAAAAAAAATCACTAATATGATTTTTTAAGATATTTATTTCAAAGATTAACAAATTTGTTGTTAAATAAAAATGTAAAATTGCTTTGACGTAACTTTTTTTTAATCCTAGAAACCTATATATGAGAGAGGGGGCCGATAGACAGGGGAAAATATTATAATAGAATTGGGGGCTTTTGTGATGGATTAAATGGTACCACATAGTATAAACTAATCAAACCCCTCCATTATCTATTGTAGTTTTGCCTTTGGTTATTCGTACAGAATTTGCACTTATGATAATGTTGTAGTGCGTGTTATCAGTTGTCAAGCATGTTACTTAGATACTCATATTTATTTGGTTGACTGGGTGAAATAGAGTGCTTCAACAACTTGAAATTGGGATCCATGGGTGCATATGTTTAAGAACAACCAGGAATCTTCAATGCCTACATAATCCGAAAAATGTGGGCTATTTAATTGGAATTCACATGAGAGAATAGTCTCTGAGTTTGTTTGGTTAATCATTGTCACGTTACATTATTTGAAGGTTCTCCATTTGAATGGGAGTTTAGTATTCCGATGACCCTTAATATAAAACAGATGAAGAAACGCAAAACAAAATAAAGTTTAGTGAATGTAAAAATGGTTGTAACATGAGTTTTGTTATATGCAGGTGGGCCTGTTGAATGTGGATGGATTTTACAATTCCTTGTTGTCTTTCATTGACAAGGCCGTTGACGAAGGCTTTATATCCCCTACAGCACGTCGCATTATCGTGTCAGCTCCCACACCCAAACAATTGATGCTAGAACTAGAGGTGTGTAAGTGTAATCCCACTTTATTATAAATATAAAATTACGTGCTTCAAGGATTAAGAAGCATCATGGTGCGAATTATATCGTTAAATATTTTATGGAAGCAGGAACATGTCCCCGAGCAAGATGAGTTTGCGTCCAAGTTGGTGTGGGATGAAAGACTGAATTACGTGACTGAATCAGGAGTTGCCATGTGATCAAATCCTCAAAGAGGAAGATTCACGACCCACGGGTTTTTGGGTTTTTACATTAACTGCATAGGATTAGGACTCAACCGTCATATACGGGCATAGGAACCGTAGGAATCAACACATTATTTTTTAATTTTATAATTTTTTTGCCAACCTTTTGGTAAAGCCCCTAGTATATGGACCAGGGTTGGTCAAATTGTGGAAAATCCTATTTAAAATATATATTACATTGCCTTGGCAATGAAGATCTGAATCATTCACGGCAAACTTTTCCGGTTTCCCTTCAGCTTTTTTTTTTTCCTTCTGTTAGTTCAGTCTTTTCTCTTTGAACCAACCATTACTTTTAGATACATTCTTTAATGACAACTTGGTCGAAATTGCCAGTTGAAAAACACGACAATATGTATGTATTCTTAATCAAATGTCATCTAACTCCTTCAAGGTATATAATATATATACACACATACACGTAGATTATGTTATTCCGGAATTCAATTTTCTGGATTAATCATTGTGTAACGCACAGCTGTCTTCGAACAATATTCCGTTTTTCTTCTTGAGGGAGATGCTAACAGAATAGTATACCATTAATTGGAAGATATTTTCTTTTTCATAAAAAAGTATTTTGCACTATTAGATGTCAAAGTGTCTGCTAAATTCACTACCCCGGTGTTGGTGAGATAATAAATTTTATCCAAATGTTTAAGTTTTTTGTTTCAAGCCAGATCGGATGTCTACTTTCTAAAAAGGTATGCACATGAAGTGAATAATAGCTAACTACAACTAGATATCAATTAGTAACCGTTTAATTGATTAACGACCATAATAAGAAACTAATTGCTTATGATCAATCGTGTTATCGTCTAATAATACACCTAGCAAGCAGGAGAATAGATATTTAGCACTTCCAATTTGGAGGGTAAGAGAGAAATAGTTAAGGATCTAATGACTTGGATAAAAATTGGCAAGTTAAGCAACGGTGGAAAGTCGTAATCAGTAGCGACAAGACAGTGAAACTTAAAACAAGTTAAAAAAAGTCATCACAAAAATAAAATTATTGGGAAAATGTATGAAAGATCATCTAAAACAAAATTATTTTTCAACCAAAAGTTGAGAGTCAACATATATAATCCATTAAAATATAAGAGCATACACAATGCTAAACTTATTCATACATTTTTAGAACATTTTTTTGAGTCTTAGTGTCACGTAAAACATTTTTAGAGCATTTTAAGAATAATCGGTGTCCACCTGTAACGGTGGATCTTATAAAGAACTGTTCTATTATCTATTTTTAAACTTAATAAGAGTGATCTTTTAGTCCTAGACATCACTATAGATAAGCTATAGATAATGAAAAACCAATAGTTACATAATTTCTTTTTAACATGTCGTGTTACTTTACTAAATTTTAAGATTTTTCCGTAATCACAACTCATGCGTCTTAAAAAAAAATTGCACAAGTATCATACAGAAATCAATCCCATGAAACCTTTTAAATTAGATTTAATTTTATATTTTATATTTTTTTATTTTAAAGAGTAATCTTAAAATATTAAATTGTGAGAACTTGTGTCTTAAAACATTAGAGTTAAAAGTATATCTAGTATAAAAAAAAATATATAAACCCAATTAATCCATTTTCTATTAAAGATTTCATTGGAATTTTGGTAGTTTAGTTAAATTATAAATACTTGATTTTTAATAATTATGGAAGATATTTATTTAAGAATGTGTAATGATTTTTTCATTATTATTATTAAGGAATTTTATCATAGAGGAAATTATTATTATTTATAATTATTCAAACAAATTAAAGAAGAACGTTGAGGACCTAAAAATATATCAAAACAAATTTAAAATTATAAAAATTTGAGTTCCTAAAAGTTTTAGGATTAAGTTCACATTTTAGGATTCAACTATTATTATTTTCAAAATTTTATCATTCAATTTTTCTTGTAAAATTTACCATCATCATCTTTTCAATTCTCAACATATTACCATTTTTTTGTTTATTTATTTTTGTTTTGGCATATTTTACCATAATAATTTTTAATTTTTGTACATTTATTATCATATTAGTAACAAAACAATATTGTTGCACAAATCATCATTGTTAATATTTTAACAAAACTTTTTTTACTTAATTGCATATTTTATCATGCAAATTTGATCATTTCGCAAATTTTAGCATCCAATTTTTGTACACATTTTTTCATCAAAATTTTCAATTTTCACATTTTACTAGTTTTTTTTTTCATCTTTTACCACAATGTTTTTCAATTTTTACACATTTTATTATCATGCTGGTAATAAAACAATGTCGTGTCATTTTTTTTAACTTTTTTTACACAGGTCAGACCCATGTAATGGATTAGCAAAGTACATGAATTTGTAAAACATTATGGTAAACTACATAATAGCAAAATACAAAAAAAACATAAAATACCACCATAAGAAATTGGTAAAAATACATATAAAAAAACATGGACAGAATACAGAAATTGAAATATATGAAGGTAAAATTTGTAAAATGAAAAAATAGTTAAGCAGCAAAATGTGCAATTAAACAAAATTTTAAATCCAATAAAATATCACAAATTAAATCAACCCTTTTTACTTAGAAGAAACTATAATAAGATAGATGTAATTTAGGTACCAGGTTTGATCATATCTAGCGACACTTTTTAGGGATCCCTAGCTATTCTAGTTTATTATAAAAGTAAAGATAGATTAAATTAAATATGATCCCTAGCTATTCTAGTTTATTATAAAAGTAAAGATAGATTAAATTAAATATGAAAAAAAGGAGTGTATCATACACAACTTTCATATCTTTCATATGATAAATTTGTTAATTAATATAAGAAAAAATCATATAAATAAAAAATTGTAATATATACTAATTAAATTTATTACCACATTATAATAACCGCCTATTAAAAAGAAATACTATAATAACCCAAGGGGTGATCAAATGGAATATGACAAGGTCTCACATCTAAGAGGTGGTAGATTCAAACTCCCACTAGTAAAATGTAATTACTACCTCTTCAAAACCTGAGTCTGGAGGCCTTCCATGCCTTAGACTGGGACATCGCTCTCTTACCCTTTTAAACTATTTTGTAAATAAAAAACATTAGTCTTTAAATTATTTTTATTACTACGCTGTGCCGGTTGGGAGAGGTCTATCTCTTAAATATTGGAGTAGTTCAATCCCTTACTTAAATGGATTTAGTATCTTCACTACGAGTCAAGAGTACCTAAGGAAACTACTAAAAATGCTGAATTTTGACTTAATTCAACTTATAATGAGACTTGTATACCACTTATATACTATTATTTGAATATAAGGATGGAATGGAACATCTGTAAATCATTAGGTGGTTCCATAACCATCCATATCTAACGATATGATAGGTTCAACAATAATAAATTGTTAGAATAGACCTAATATCATATTAGAAATGGTAGATTTGGAAAAAAAAAAACACTAAATAATATATTCTACAATTAAAATTCTTTCCTTTTTTTAATAAAGCCTAAATCTTTTGCTAGTCCCTCTTTATCAGTCAAGTAGACAGATGTCAAACCCAACACTAAGGCAAAGAGGAAAACAGAGAATTTTACCGTCTACAATTTATAGATATAAATCCACTTAGGGACGAAGATGACAATCATCCCTCAATCCACTATCTTGCTATAGAATTTTTTTGTAGCGGCTACTATCCACTATTGACTACTATGTCACAACTATGAATCCTGGTTTGAAGTTGTCAGTCATAGATGACTAGTAATTTCTTGATGCATCCCTAAATAGGAGGCTAATTGGTCGAATAATTGTACTTGACTATTTCTCGGTCAGACAATGCTTACAAATGTACACAAATTATGTTAATAAATGGTTTCACCTAGGACGCCTCATTTACTAAAATAAATCAAGAGATGAAGAGAGCACCTAGCCAAGGTTTATATTTTTAAGTCTGACTTCCACTTAACTGCAGTTGCTAAAAAGCAGATTAGAGGAGTTGTATTGGCACGGTGCTATCTACTACTAATTTTTGTATTGCTTATGTAAAGCTGTCCTCTCTCATGGGGAAAAAGAAAAGCCTATTGTTTCGAGATCATTAGCAACGGCAGAGTATAGAGCGCTTGCTAGTATTATTAGTGAAGTTGTGTAGCTCCAACCTGTCTTCTCACACTTAGAGATTTCCCTTTCATCTACCATGATTTTCCTTGACAACTAATCCACTATTCATCTATTCATCTGACTTCAAACCATGCTCATCACGAGAGGTCCAAACGCTAAACAGATAGACATTGGCATTCACTTTATCATAGAAATAGTCCAATCTATTGAAACTGGTTCATGTCAAATTTGCCCATTAGATTGCTTATTTGTTAACTAAGCCATTACCTACTGCTCATTTTCAGGCCTTAACTTCCAAGGTGAGAATCCTTGACTTGCACTTCCCAACTTGAGGGGGAATTAGAACTAATAATTATTACATAGTTAGCCATGTGTTAAGTTACTCAATCAAGTTAGTTTGTTTCAATTTCTGTTACTCGGCGTTTCATTGTATACATCCTCCTCTCTTGTACAAACAATTCTATGAATGAGAAATTATTCCCTTTTTCTCTGAACAATGTGTGCACATCCGTAAGATAAAACAGTTCCTAGAAAAAAGGAGTAAAACTAGTAGAAAAAATGGTGCAATAAGAAAAATACTAGTAATAGATTAGTAACTACAAACTAGTTGCATCCAATTAAGTCATTCAGAGTGGATCTCATCTAAGTTGCTGGGAAATTTTGGTCATCGACGATAATATAGTACGAGTAATTTCATTGATATAAACTGTGAAGTCTTCGGGAGAGCTTTGCTCCTTTAAATGGATTCACCCAACTCCACTCAGATGTATACCAAGTACCAAAACCAAAAATAAAAAATATAAAAAGGTCCTCGTTCAAAAGAAACTAGAGTATTTCTAACTGGTGGCAGGTCAAGACTGGGTTTGGCTGCTAGACATTGTTATAGTTAATTCAATTCTCTACTACAGTGACCATTAGATGCATGGGTTTCTGGAATGCATTATTCTCAGTTCATAACACAAAAGGATCATATAGAGAGCAAGACACAAAAGTAAATTTATTAAAACCCTGTAGAAATTTGGATAAGGGTATTATCAGAATCATTTTATCTTTACAAACAGTGAAGTACATATCTTTTCTAACTGTATTGTTCTGTGTGAAGTGATTAATCTCAAGCCAAAAAGACACGAGGATATCATTAGAAACCAAAACTAAGTTAATTGAACAATCATACACCATTAAAACCAAAACCTTGTAGAGTTGAAGTTATATTAAGTTTTAAAAAAACTAAGGGTATCGAATTTATTTTCTTAGTTGAATGCAATCAATTCTCAAACAGGTTTACTTATCCCTATCCTTTCGTTTCAACTGACAAAGTTAAAACAAAGTGCAGGAAATATTAGTCACAGATGCAAGGAGGGTTAAATGCAGTGTAAAACAATATAGACAATAAGATAAACTAACAAATCAGCACGTTGTGCAGTTTTATAATCCAACATGTAAATGCCATGAGGTATTGGCTATTAAAAAATAACTACTAAGTCAAGCAACTCTGACCTGTCCCCCAATTTATTTACCAACAACAACCTTATCTTGCTAAGTAGATAAACTATATAGATCAGATGACATTATTGAAGTCTATCAAAACTCAAATTCTTATAAATATTATTTCATGTGTAAGTAACAATAAAATGTAAGAAAGATAGAAAAAATACATATACATTCCCATAGTGATTATTTGAAAAGTTTCTGATCCACACTAAACAAAGTGGCGGGTGGAAGACCAAGTAAAACAAAAGAATAAAGCAAAGGCAAAGAGTGTGAAACCGTGTGCAGTACCTTAAAAATTCTCGGGACTATCATCTAATTGTTTCTGGTCTTGTATATCAACCTCCAAAATCTCCTGAAAGAAAAGCATTGGAGCCGTATAATATATTAGTGGATATTTTAGGCTTAAAGAAATGGAAAAGAAGTAGAAGAGACTTACAGGAATCCTCTGTTTGAGATAATTAGCGATTCTAGCAAGGACCGTAGAACGTTTGTGCCAAAAGCGACCCTTAAGGCTAATTTTGACAAAAGGGCCATCCAAGTCAGCCAGTTCAACCACTCCTGAAACAAGATTATGTTATGTTGTCCTTGTCCCATTACAGCCGAAAACGAAACACCAACAAGCTTACCTGTGATTCCAACAGAGGTGTCAAAAATCTGACCCAGCTCCAGTCGAGCGTCGTCCAAAACCTGTCTGACGTTGTCTTCAGTGAGGTGGAGCGGCGGAGGAACGGGAAGAGCCGCTGATAAAGGTTTCAACAACCTCCGTCTGATACATTGTAGGGAAGGATTGGGGATTGGGTTTGGGGCATGGTAATTTGTGATTCTGCTGCTGCATCTGCATGACACTGACTCTGACACACTATGCTTATGGATGTCCAACACACAACACAGGCCCTTCTGGACTAGCACGTACATACTCCTCCAACTTTGCCTCTACTTCTAACCCTCCCACACTTGTGGCTACTACATTACAATTACAATTCCATATGGATATGATAGACAAATACAATCTTCCCACTCACCAGCCAATCAAAATAAAAATAAATATGTATACAACTTCATGTCTTAAAGCAAACATACTAAATGTTTTTTAGCTCTACAACTTTTCTTGACAAATATACTATATTTAAAAAATTACAATAAATAAATATTTTCTATATTAAATTTTTAAAATTACAAAAGCATTTCAAAAACTGTATTGTAAAAATGTTTTTCATACTTTTTATACAAAAATCAATTATTCCAGGAAACTTCTCCCAAGTTCCAAATGTGGGCTAAGTGGACCTATGCGCCATACTGTCTAAACGGCCCATGGCAATAATGAATTTGCCTTCACAATCACATCACAACTTATCAACTCAAGCATGGCCAGCAGTTTGATAATGTTTAGATTTTCTTTACATTTGTTAGAAGGAGGAGTAGATGAAATAAACAAAAAGTGTGTGTACAATTGATTAAGAATAAAAAAATTATGTAATTTTTCGTCCAGAACGTAACTTTGGCTTAAATGCACTTGTAAAACCAGATTAAATGGATGGATTTGCATCTTAAAATCCATATAGTTATGCCATCCATTCTGAATTTAAGAATCGCCATGTATTCATTAATTCATGTGTTTATTAGGTTAAGACTTAATTTAAATCTATTAAAATATTAAATTCAAATAACCTAACTTATGAGGTGAAAACTATAAGGTAATGGTAGTACGACGAAAGAAATTGTTATCATTCGAAATTATGATTTAAATCATAATTTTTATATAGGTACTAAGTACAAATGGATAAATTGGATAAATATCACTTTAATAACAAACTAATAATTATTAGTGTAAGTATAATAACAAACTATTAAGTATAAAAAAAAAGAGAAAAACATTTATATATTGTTAATCTAAAAAGTTTTACACTGATATTTAATCACAATCTTTTATATATGATAAGTTTGTTGACTTTAACAATTAATATTTTAAAAGTTATGTAAACAAAAGATTGTAATTAAATTTCAGTGTAAAACTCTTACATTGACAGTATTAAACTCTAAAAAAAAATAAATAGCAATGGTAACAAAGGAGTTACAAATCTAAACACATAGAGTACTCCTACAAAGACTATAGTTTCTCTTATAGATAAAATGTGATTTTAGTGAAATAACTTTCATATATATATATATATATATATATTAAAGGCAACATGTGATAATTTTGTTTTAGTATAATAGCTAAATTTTATCAATTTTAGTAAATTAAGTTTGTTGCATTAATAATTATAATATAATTTATCAATTATCATGATGCATTTTCTTGAGTTTTCTCCAACCAAAGTTCTTCTTCATAGAAATGGAAGATGAAGGAGGCTAAAGGGGGGGAGGGGGGGGGGGGGGGGGGGGGGGGGGGAGGGAAGGGGTAGGAAACGCTAATTTCTCTTTGAGGAAAAATATGAATCAAAATTTTATGTTGTTTGCCACAAAGAATATGACCCTTGATAAAAGTTTTAGGAAGAGAATCTCCAGAGGTTTCTCAATGACACTTTACTAGATCAAATGCTCAAATAGAGTCTTCATTCATTTAAGTGTGAGGTTACAAGAGAGTGAGAGGAGTATAAATAGTCCAATGGGGGAGCCTGAGAACACAAATCGAGACAATGTGGGACTTGGACTTAATTAGCATAAAGGCTAATTAATCCAAGTGTAAAGGCCTAAAATTGGAGCGCTTAATCTAATCCATAAGGGGTGCAAATAGCTCATTCAAAGTATGAGGAGACTGAGCCCAAAACACTACATAAGAGGGACCTCACACTAAACCTATTCCTCCAAATAACTAAAGGCACATCTTCTTCCTAAACTAAAGATAAATGCCTAAATACGTTGGCCTTCAAGGAAATAGATCACGCCCTAATTTTCTAAGCTATTAAAAATATTTACAAGTGGAAAAATCCTAAGACTATGGCTTCAAGTCTTCAATCAAGCTATAATACAAGCCAAGTCTTCCTCTCATCCACCTAGCATGCATCATGGCTAGGAAAATCAAGTTACATTCTTTTGGAGATGATTTGACCTCAAATCCTAAGGTGTTTTTTCCTTTTTTTCAAATTCTGCAAGAAAATAAGGAAAACAGTAAGTTTGTGCATAAAAATCTTTTTGGGAGAAGTAAGAGGTCTATAAGAAGACCTCTTAGGATTAGGGTAGTAAAGGTTGACACTATAATTTGGAAAAATTTTATGTGTGCCTCCTCTCAGCAGTTTCCTATCCTACTCCTAATGCACTAAGTATTAGTCTCAAAGGATTCGAAATTGGTGATATTATCCTTGATGCATTGGAGCATTCATCCAAGAAGGCTAGATAAGCCTTATCTTGTTGTTCACCCCAAGAAAGAATGATGGGGCTAGGGGTGGACCATTCTTGCATGGTCTCTTGAATTTGAACTTGAGACTCATCTTGAAGTAGAACTTGAGCTTGTGATGCATTATGCTCAAAGGATATGGCACAACCTCAACTTCCTCTTCTTCAAGGGAAGAATTAACCTCAACAAGATCCTCCTTGGAGTCCAAGGGGCAATCCTTTTGAAGGTCATCATTCCTTTCCATTTCTCCCAAATCTTGAACTTGTGATGCATGTTCAAGCTTAATGTTTTCATGTTCAACACTTGGGGAAATGTTCATTGGTGCCTCCATGAGTTAAAGGTAGAAAGGTTGTTCAATTAGGAGACTATATTTAAAATCCACTTTTGTTGTAAAATGACTCTTCTTTTGTACAACCTTCTTAGAAAGGACACTTCCTTCTATCCCATCAACTTTCAATGCATGCGTTTTTTTTCCTCTTCCTCATCCTTCTTCTTTTTTAAAAGAATTTTATCCTTTGCCACTTAAGATGATGAAAGAGGATGCAACTTGATTTTCCTTTCATTGTGGGCGAGGGTGATCTCATTAGAGTGGCCATCATGGATTACTTTTCGATCAAATTGTCATAGCATTCCTAACAAGATATGTGCCGCTTTCATTGGGACTATGTCACAAAGAATCTCATAATTATAATCCCCAATGGAGAATAGCACTCTTTCTTGTTGGTTAACTACCCATTCCTTACTCCCATTTAACCATTGAAGCTTGTAAGGTTTTGGATGAGGAATTAGAGTCAAGGACAACTTTTCAACCAACATCATGCTACAACAGCTGCAACATAAGCCACTATCTACAATGAGAAGACATGTTTTGTCAAAAACTTTATATCTTGTATGAAAGATGTTCTCTTTGAGTAGGGTTAAGATCACAAGGTTGGCTTCCAAGAAGCCTTCTAACCATGAGTAAGTCTCCATCACAAGGAAAACCCTCTATGTCATAATTCTCATTTCCCCTTTCTTCCTCACTTTCACTAGAGAAGAAAGATTCACTTACAATGTCTTATCCCCGCATGATCATGGTCTTTTTTGTGGGACATTGGGAGGCAATGTGACCTCTCCCAGGACACTTGAAGCACTTAATGCTACTAGTCTTAGATGAAGAGCTAGTAGGGGGTTTTCTTTAGATTTATTTAGAATGCAAAACCTAGCCTTATCATGCATGGTTGTGGTGGGTTCTTCTTTGGGGTGGCTCTTGGAAGAGCTCGTCTTAAGTTGGTCCCTATTTGAATAAGAGTGGGATGAAAGATTAGAGTAGTCCTTATTGGAAGAATTTCTCCTCTTCAATTGTTGCTCCATTTTTATACAAATTTGGATCAAGTCATCTAGATCCGTAAATGCAAGAGTTTGACTTTATCACGAATTTCAAAATTCAAGCCCCTTAGGAATTTGGATAAGGTAGATCTAGGCTCCTTATTTATTCTCACCCTTATCATGAAAAGCTTCATGGTTTGAGGATACTCTTCAACACTTGAATTGTGTTGTTTGAGTCTTTGAAGTTTTTCAAGAAGTTCCATTTCATAATAAGAGGGGACATGTCTTCGCTTCATAACCAAAATTCAATAGGAGGGTTACGATGGCAAAGCCTCTTATTAATAAGAGCGGTCCTCCAATACATAGCATACCCTTGGAAGCTTAAGGTAGCTAAAGCCATTTTTCTTTCTTCACTCACTTGAAAGCAAGTGAAGAATTGCTCTGTGTTCATTTCTCAATCAAGGTAGGCTTCCACATCATCTTTTCCTAAGAAAAGTGGAAAGTCTATTTTTTGTTCTTTATTGTTTTGGTTTCTCCTCCCTCTAGTTCTTCCCTCAAAATTTTCATTCCTACTACTTGAGCTAGATCTATAGTCTCTCCTTCTTCTGTTTTTCCTCTCTTCTCTTTCTTTTCTCTCTCTTTCTCTTCTTTCTTTTCTGTTTTTTTCTTCTCTTTCTCTTCTTTCTTTTCTCTCTTTCTTCTCTTTCTCTTCTTTCATTTTCTTTCTCTTCTCTCATTCTCTCTTTCCTTCCTCCTTTTCTTCTCTTTCGTTTGATTCTTTTTTCTCTCTTTTTTTTTTTGTTTATCTCATTCTCTTCTCTTTGCTTTCTTTGTTTTCTTTCTGTTTCTTTTTTTTTCTCTTCTTTTTTCCTCTCTTACATCTCTCTTTTTTGTTCTTTATTATCTTCAACTTTCTACTCTCTAAATTCATTTACAAATTTATCTAGAGTACCTACCTTAGGTGATCCTTCTTGGTTAACGCTCTTGTTACTTGAAGTGTGTGATGCCATTTAGAAGTGCAAGGTTAAACTAAAATGATTGAAATGCAACAGATCCAAGCAATCACTCCTCCCTTTTTGAAAGTTTTCTCAACTAAAAGTGACTTAATCCTTTGGAACTTAAGCACTTTCTAAACGTGAAAACAAATAAAGAAATCAAAGCAAAGATAAGGGATTCCAATGTGCTCATAAGTATGAATAAGGAGCACCAATTCCTTACTCACACTAAGCAAGAAACTAAGAATTATTACAAGGAAAAGAGATGACCTTTATGGGTATCCAACACCTCTATTAAAATTATCTTTATTAAAATTACACCCATTTAATAAACAACAAAAAACAAAGGAGGCTTAAGGTTGATGTTGATGCAATTTCCCACTCCAAGTGTTTGTCCTCACAAGGTGTTTCCTCAACTCTTTTGCTCTTCTTCTTGAAGTGGACTCTTCTTTGCCCTTTGAATAAACTCTCCTCAAGATGCTACCCTTGTGGAAAGCTTGATTCAACCTCTCTTTTTTCCTACAACAAAGTGGTACACCCAAGAGACCAACAAAGTGCAAGAATTGAAAGTAAAAAGTTCAAGGAATGAAAGCACACATCCAAATGCATATATATTGATTTTAGACAAACTCAAAGAAGTTGGAAATAATACAAGTAATCAATTAAGGGTGTAAAAAGAAAGTTGAGATGTTAAAAGGAAACCTAGAATGGTACTAGAATAGATTTGGACTTACTAAACAAAATTTTTCTAAGATTTGCACTAATTTTAATTCAAGTTGGCCGAACCATAAACAAGCCCATACAAGCAATTTTCAAACACTTTTAACACTCCTATTAATGAATTATACAATATGAGGTGTACTAATTTTTTTTCTTTTTTTTACTTCTCTTTTTAACAATTTTTACTAACACTTTTTTTTACTTCTTTTCTTTTGATTTCTTTTCTTTTTATTTTTCTTAAATGATTTTGCTACATTTCTTAAGCAAATGTGGTGAGGAGTGTATTGGAATTAAATGCTTGAAACAAAGCAAAAGAAAAGGCCACAAAAATTGAAGCAAAAGTGCAAATAAAAAAAAGACAAAGTAACTTAAAATGCACTAGTTTTTTTATGTGACTAAAAGAAAGGCACAAAAGGAGATTTAGTAGTGTTTTAGGCAAGCTTGGATGCTTAATATTTTAGCCCAATTAACACACCAAAAATGGTCTCCGAAAACACCAATGAAAATCACAAAAAATTAGCACAAAAATAAGCTACCAAATTAAACAAAATGAACAAATGGATTCTAAGAAAGAATTTTTTTCTGGAAAAATTTTAATGATCATGCTAGATCTAATAACATGTAGAACTACTTGGACCTGAACTTCCACAAAATGGATGCTCAATTCCTCAAGAAGACACACACTCTTTTATGGTAAAAAAAATGTAAAAAGCTAGACAAAAAATTAAATGACAAAATAAGGACTAAACATGACAATCTAAATGACAACAAGAAGATTAAAAACTTAAAAAAGTTCAGAAAAATAAAGCAAAACTCACACCTAACACAAGAATGAAACGCCCAAATAGAAAATGAAGGAACAAGGAAAAACAAGGTGTGAATCCAAGATTCTAGACTACACTTGGGTGGCTTCCTTCACAAAATTTGTGAAGCCATTATCAAAGACTCTCTTAGGACTTCACAAGAATAAGACCAAATAGATGAAAGGCGAGAAAATAAAAAACCTAAAGCACACAATGATTCAATGAAAAGGAACTAAATTAATTGAACCATAAAGAAAAAAATTGCAAGGAATTTAACAAGAATATAAAAATACAAAGTTATACTATCAAGACATAAAAGGGAATTAAAATGACAGTAAAGAAAGCATAAAATGAAACAAAAAAATGCAGAAAAATAACTAAGAAAAGACGTGTAGACTAGGAAGAAAAAGAAGAGAAATGAACCTTCATGGAGATAGCTTTGATACCAAATGATGCATTTCCTAGATCTTTCTCCAACCAAGGTTCTTTCTCTTAAAAATGGATGATGAAAGAGGCTAGAAAATGGGGGGTGGGAGATGGCACTTTCACTTTGAGCAAAAAGATGAGTCAAAATTTAATGTTGCTTGCCACAAGGGAGAGAACACTTGATAAAAGTTTTAGGAAGAGAATCCTTAATAGAGAGATTTTTCAATGACACTTTACTAGATCAAATATTCAAATAAAATCTTACTTTGCTCATTCAAGTGTGAAGTTACAAGAGAGTGAGAGGAGTATAAATAGCCCTGAACCTGCCCCGAAGTTGACGGGGAACCCTCGATTTCACTGGCATAGGTATGAGTACGGAGAATACCCAATTTATTAAGTTAGAAATGGTGATGAGGATAAGGATATACATACCCTTGTCCTCGACCAGTACTCGCTCCCACCCCGCCTTTATTTTGTTATTTTAATTACTAAAATATTTCAAAGTTTTACCTTTGATTTATTAGACTTAATTTTCAAATCAAATGACCTCTTAGATTTCTGTTTTCTTCACAAATTACAATATTGAAAAGTCAAGAAAGGTTTGACATTTAATTAACAAATTACATACTTTGGGTCTATTATATAACTTTTGAATTAAGATATTCAAATATTTATTTTCTATTGAAAATTTATTATAATTATTTTGTGAGTATGGTACGAGTACGAGGGTATTCAATACTCGACAGGAATGAGAGCATAAATATCTCATACTTGTTGGATATGAGAATAAGTTTCGAAAATAAAAATAAAAATGAGAATATTATATCTGTCTCCATCTCGCATTGTCTAGTGGCCTCCTCTCTTCTTATTGGTTAAGGTTAAGACAGATGCACCTGATGGATACTAATGAGCATGCTGGCTTTAGAGGTGTTATTTGTGGACCTGACTCAGAGTTTATCATAGTATTTGCTTCAAACAGAACAAATGGTGTTGCTGTATAACATTTGTTGAACTACAAGCCTTTGCTTCAAACACAAGGGAGAGATTTCTAGTTGGCCTTGCAGTCCAACTATTTCCTAAAAAAAATATTAAGAGTAATTTTGTAAAACCGCCACTCTTTCATTTATTTATCAACTTTTTAAAATCAATGTAAAACAATTAAGACGATACTACTATAGTTTCATTTCTAATAAATAAATATTTTATACAACAAAAAAAGAAATAATTTAAATTACTCCTATTATTTTATGTTCACCATAGTCAGTTAGCTTCAGATATTATTTTATCAAATTATTTTTATTAAATTAGAGTTAATTTCTTTTTTTACTTACAGCATGATGGGCTCGTAAGTCTTCCTCGTTCGATAAGAGACTTACCTAGGTTGACTATTCCGTTTTATATTGAAAGGTGCTGACCTGGATGAAAAAGTCAACCATCTTTTTGTTTTTTTTTGGAGATATCTTATACTTAGGTAAATAAATAAAAAAAGTATTTCTACCATATATATTTTACCTTATTGTCTATCTAATTCCCCTTCCTTGCAACGAAAGTGTATGATTATTGTCTCCGATAATCTTTTTTTTTTTTTTTGAAAAGCATCTCCGATAATCTATGAAGTGTTTTATAAATATATTCTAATGTTATGTGCATAAAATATATGATTTTTAAACTTTAATTTCAAAACATTATTAGTATTAATATATTCTATGTTATGTGCATAAAATTACTTTTATAAAAGTTAATAATTATCAACTATATGGCATCTATAGTTAGATATAAGTGTATTTTAATTAATTCATAAGTAAAACGTAACACATTATAGTTTTTTTAAAAAAAAATCGGTTTACTCAAAAAGAAAATCAACATAAGCCTTTTTTTCCCTTTTTAAAGAAAAGTATTATCTTACTATAAAAGGAGTACATATCATAATACCTTAATGATATTATTACTTTTCCTTTTTAATGTTGCTATCATTTGCTCATATTAAATTCTCAACAGCAATATAATTCCCAACTGCACTTAGGAATCAAATCATCTGTTCTAATTTGATGTCTTATTCTCTTTTTCAACCTATCAATAAATAATATGTTATTTACTAATTAGTTAATGAGACACCAATTTAATACAAAGATTTGGTTTCCTTGAATTTATAGCAAGAATTAATATATTATATATACGTAACATAACCATTCGTTTATTAATTGGTAACCTTGAAACTTTGTTCATGGCTTATTTATCCATTCAGAAATTTGATAGATTTATTATGTAACTAGAATATACGAACTCAAATTCAGCAACTTACTTTATTCTTCTTTTTCTTATTCCCATATTCCTTTTCGGTCCAATACTGTTGATTATTTGTTTTTTGCTGAATGTCCAGTACTGTTGATTAGCTCATATTATTTTATCATTTTCTCAAATTATATTTTTAAAAACATAGTTTGATAAATGTTGTTTTCTATTTATAAACCAGTTATTCTAAAAGCATGAGACATGAAGTAGAAAATTAACTAAGAAAAAGAAATCACAAGAAAGAAGACCAACCGTTTTTTTGTTAAACTAAAGTAAAATTACCAAATTAGATCAAAAGAACTTTTGAAAATATTTTATTAAAAGTGTAAAACTTAATTTTCTGACGAGAAAACACATTTAAAACTTTTTGGTATAAACAGCAGATTTAATACAAAGGATTGAGTGGATTTATTTTTTTTGCTCCAACGTTGAGTGGATTGCCAACATGGTACGAAATTCTCTTCTTTATCTTTGTTGAAAAATAGATATTATTTCAGTCATTCACAGAAATAAATTTGATTAAAAAAAGAGTTTACTTAATATATATTAACCGTATAAAAAATTTTATATTAATATTTAATTATATAAATAAAAAATTGTGATAAAATATTAGAATAAAATTTATTTATATTAAGAGTGTAAATATTAGTCATTAGTGAGAGGATTTCAACTTACAAGTTTGCTTTCTTTTATTTTCTGAGACTTTGCATTCGATTAACTTTATAATTTTTACTAAATCAAAATAATGATATTATTTTAAAAAAATATAAAAAACATAATTACTAATAATGACACATGTGACTTAAAATAGTTATGGAACAAATTTTATTATATTATTGATAAAACAATATTGATTCTCGTGCCTTTATTAAATAAAATGAGATTGAATGTCAAATAAAGTAAAACTAGTTCAATGTTTTCATTAAAATATAATTATAATATTTAACTAGTTCCAAGTAAAATTATTATTTAATTAAAATTTATTGGATAACTTTATTTTCTTACCAATTGGATAATTTCTGAGTATTTTACAACTGTGGTAAATAAATACAGGAGAAAAAGGTAAAGAATGAGCATTTTTTAACCAGAAAGAAGTGAGGCAAGGGCAACCTATCAGTAAGATTCATCAACACCCACAAGTTGGAAATTGGAATGTAGGATCTGAATTCGGGAAAAAAGATAAAGACAAGCAATAATTGCAATAATGATAGACCGTTTTTATTTGTTTTATTTTAGCATTTTTTTTGTGCACATTGAATCGCGTGTTATTATTTTCTCTCACTTTCGTTTGGTTTGGTCCAATAACGCGTGTTTCTTGCTACTAACTAGTCCAGTCCACCCCAACACAACGTCAACATGGCAGAGTCCAACACCCACGTGGCGGTGCCACCAGAGTCGCCGCCCCTCCGCCGTCGAAACTCCAACACCACCACATCGGCGACCAAACTCTCCCTCCCCGCAACGCCGCCGCCACGCACAACAAGCTTTGAACTTGTCGCCTTGAAATCCCCCTTCTCCACCTCCTACACTTCCCTCAGAGACGTGCTCCCTTCGCCCTACGCCGCCGTGAACTCCCCCACCGCCTCCGCCTACTCCGGCCAAGAGATTTCCATCCGCAACCGCCTCGTGAAGCAGGCCGCTTGGGCCTACCTTCAGCCCATGTCCGCCTCCCCCGGCGGCGCCTCCACCCCCCACTTCCTCCGCCGCCTCTCCTCCTTCCTCTACCACCACTTCGTTCCCCTCCTTTCCAGATTCTTCCGTCGAATGCTCCACGTCTGCTCACGATGCTACTCTTGACAACTGACACAACCTTAGCATTCATATTTCCAGATCCTTTGTCTTCGTTTCAAGAAAAAATACGATATCATATGCATATGCTCCTGTTTTATATTTTTAAACATTTGTATAGGATTTTTTTATTTTTTATTTTTATAGCTTTGCATTTGCCTCTCAATTGTTGTGGCCTCAAACTTAAAGTATATACCAATGAATAAAAGAATTAAAGTGTTGCAAAAGTGAGGGGCACAAAAGACGAAGCATTCTTTATATTACAAGCACAATGAGACTAAGTATGTACAAGAATGTTACACCTCTGTAGCGAGTTTCGCTGGTTCGGGTTCCCATCAGTCCCCTTTCTTGTTCTTGCGGCCTGGGAAATTGTTTTGGCTGTTCTCAAATAGAGATTCTCGAAGTGAAGACAGTGGTGGAGCACTTGGAGTTGGACCTAGCTTCTCATTTTTCTGCAATATAACAAACCATCTTTCAGTAATAGTACTGTTCCTACACCCTAGAGATATATTTCCATACAAAATATATAACAGCTTGTTTTCAATGAATCAATATATCATGGCTGTCTAGCAAATCATTCGAGTTATGTGACATATCTTGAAAACTATACTATTAGGTTTTTTATCGCAACTCCATTTATTAACAAACAATTCATCTAATAATCAATTTAAGAATGGTTCTCAGTTTATATGAAAAAGGGAAATAAACTCACCTTAGCATAGGATTTGCTGGAAAATTTTTTAGATTGGGCTGCCAAGTAGTCGAGAATCTGGAATGTTGTAGCTTGTCCCAATTCCGTGCAATTTTTCCAGTAAAAAATGGCCAAATCCCATGCTCTAGCTCGCCACTCTCGAAACTTTTTCTCAATGTCATTTTCATGGTTTGATACATAAGGTCGCAATAAAGTATTATAAACATATCCGGTCCCCTGCATTAAGCAAAATTGATGTCAATCAATCGGAAATCAAACATGGCTAAATAAAGTGAATATTAACTAAGAAGACCATGTGTCTAAACTGTCAAGAAAGTTTGGATATAAATAAGGTCGCTCAAACTAATTCCTTCTAACTCACTCTTCCACACTCCAGAAGCAAGATTCACACAAATTCTGATAACCTTTCCACGCTCTTGAAGCATGACTTACACGCAAGGAAAATTCTAATAACCTTTCCTTAGTACACCAAAAATAAAATAGTGTTAAGAAAAGCGTGTAAAAAGAGCTAGAGGCATCCTCCTTGCTTTTAATTTCTTACCTTAGTTTTGGGATACCACAAGTAGATAAAGAGTGCAAGCTTCAACTCTCCGTATACTGGCAACCTACATAAATGTTCCGCGTCAATCTATTGCACAAATCTAAATCAATTACAAATTCAACCTATCCAAACGTATCTAAATCAAATTCAGCAATATACAAATGGTTTAAAATTGAAATGTCTAGCACTCACCAGCCAATAACTACATCTGCAAACTTCTCCAGTACTGTGAAAAGTGCTACAATGATCCTGCAATTGATGATGCACAAACACGATTCAGAATTAGCTCCAAATTATATATCATTTAACATAAATTTTGACAAGGTATCACTCGAAATATGTCTTCCCCCAATTTTCCTATGAATTTTAAACACATAAATCTGCAGCAGCAATCATTCTCATCCTGTATTATTTATTTTCCTTTGAGGTCCACCTTCTGCGTAGTTCTTAACCCCATTTGTAAGAGAAGGACACCCATCAAACTTCTGATGAGATGATTACACATACCGGATACAGTATATAGTATCTATAGTATACAACTGGTACTAGCTTATAATATTACTCATGTTCATAAAAGAGCACATGGTTCTGTTCTCTGCTCCACCTTTCAAGGTATTGACCTCCCTTTGGATATTCCTAAAGAAGATCCTTTACTTGGCAAAAACTCAAGCACTCGTTTTTTAATTCTCAATTTTCAGTGAGATCTATGCTCATATGTTCCTCATCATCTCACATCTTCAAAATTATATTGCAAACATAGCGAATAAAATTATAACAATGAAAAGCCAAATAGGAGATTTCAGAACCATGTTGCCAAAGAAAAGGGAAGTAGGATTGACATACCAATACTGACACCAGAAGCGAAGTTCCCCATTTTCAACCCTGTTTTTCTCCACAGTTTTGTAGCATTCAAATCCAGGATACGCATACCCCAGAAGCAGTCTGAAATCCAAGATGGTATAAGAATATTGAAGAAGAAACATGAAGAGAGAAGAAGAGTTATGAAGATTTACACTTACATAAGACATCGAATGACGAAATCCCCCAACATTTCCGAAGAACAAAAGACTGTGAAAACAAAGCAAGGAAACCATCAAAATTATGAAGTGTTAAAATTTAAAAAGGCTTAAGTTGGGATTTGGAGTTGGGTTATTTGCAGTTGCGTGACACAATGTTTTTCTTTCTCACTAAGGAAACAAAACACGGGAAACATTCGCTCAGCATTAACCTTGTTTTACGAGAATCAAATAAACCTTTTAGATAGAGTCCCGCGTTTGACAGAGTCAGAGACAACCAAAGTTGAAGTTCAAACTGTTTTTCTGGGAATAGGGGTGTCCGTAACCGCTAAGGAAAATGAAGTTGTCGAGAGTTATGAAGTTTATGGGGTTGAACTGGGGACAAGCTTTGCGAATACATATATAGGAAAGGAACGCAGTCATAGAAACGAACTATCGCAGAAATGTTATTCGAAATAAAAATAATCAGAGGAGAAAGAAAGATTTAACGGAGGTATCTTGTCACTTACGCAACTCACCGGGATTCTACTACAAGTAAAACCATTCACCCTTTGGCAGTTAAGGCACGCACCCATTATAAGCCAATTCAAGTCTTTAAATGCCCCATTATTCTTGTTATCATATAGCCAAATCATATGCGCCATGTTGCTCAATTGCTGTTTTCATATCTTTTAATAATTTTAAAGTTCAAATTTAATATATTCATATTTTTATTAAAAATATTATAAATATATTAATGATGTTCAAGAAAAGTTAATTTTTCATAAGGTAGATCTTATAAAAATATGCATTTATTAATATGAGAGAAGTCATACAATTTTTAGAAGGGTAAAATAGTCATAAAAGATGAAGATTGAAACATCCAATTATAGAACAATTATGCAGGTTAGATATAAATGTTTTAAAGTAAGTTTTTTTAAAGTTATAAGGTTGAGCTATTGCAAAGTTTAGTAGTTTATATTTAGGGAGGATAAAATAGGTATTTTGAAAAGTAGACATCAAAAGAAGAATTTTATTTATTAATAGTAATAGATAATTGAGTTTAATTAATATATAATGACATTGTAAAAAGTTTTATACTAACTTTCAATCACAATCTTTATATATGATAAGTTTGTTGATTTTATCAATTAATACTTTAGAAGTCACATAAATAAAGAAATATAATTGAACGTTAGTGTAAAGTCTTTTACATTATTAGTGTATATTAATTAAACTTATATAATATATGATATAATATATAATATTAGTGACAAACATTGCTAATATTATATTGAGATAGTTATGTATGATAGATATATGACAAACACCACCTGTTAATAAAATAATTACATTTTTTTGAGATAGTGAGATAATTATCTATGTTGGATGTATGTGTTTTAAGAATGTTTTTTGTTTTATTTTTAATTTTTAGATAAATAGTTATTAAAAGATAAAATTGAAAACCAAATTTGGACATGAACAGAGTGAATTGTCTATGTGGGTGAAAATTTGTAGATTAATGAAGAAGAAAAGAAAAATAGAAAAAAAAATTAAAATGGAAGTAATTTCGAAAATGTAGATGAATTATATAATTGTCTATGAAATTATATAATTTATTAATATTAGATGGTTAGGAATACGTAGATAAGAAATGTGCACAAAAAAAAAAAAAGAAAATTCTCTTTGTTAATTGCTACAAATTATTATAAAATATAAAATAAATTTAATTTTCCTGCATACTATAATAGTAAAAGGAAAAAACTTACTAAAATGATTACTTGTGTACTGGTTTACTTGGTTGATTAGGTCAAGATTAAAATGGTTGTTTTTGCATGTATAATATTTTTTCAGAGATAGGAGTAAGGAAAAATAGGAATTAGATAGATTAGTTAATGTTTAGTTGTACATAAGCTAATGAGTAATGAGCATGAATGATGGTTGTTGACCCAACTACATGATATCTAATAACAAACTTTTGACTGGTTCTTATCGTTACATGTTCGTCATCACTCACATCCTTGATGCAATTAGCCAATTAAGACTCTTCTTAATGCCAAACGATAAGATGCAACAAAGGAAGCAGACATATTCGTTGACTTATTATATGATGTAAACTATGTTTTACAGAACATATATTATGTAAAGTAGTAGTAAATTCGTGGACATATAGTTAATAGTTTGACCTATTCCGAGTCACTAATCAAAATGAAGAAATAATATATTATATTATACTTAATAAATACCATAGTTGAATTTATTGCATTTAGTGGATTGAGGAATTCAAGGAGTTAATTTCCTCCCACTTTATCGTGAAAATATTTTAGAACATCTCCAACGAGATTTTTAATTAGAACGACTTTTAATTTAATAAAATATTTATTGTTAGAAAAATTATATATAACTGGTGGGCGAGACGACTCTCTTTGTATTATTAAATAAAAAAAATAAAACTGTAAAGAAAAAAAAAAAGAGAAGTTACATAAAATAAAAAGAAGTTACATAAAATCTACTAATTTTTTAAGGATTAAAAAGTATAAGTAATTGTAGATCGATAATAATGGTTAAAATAATAAAAAAATTAAAAGAAATTAAATTTTTTATATTTTATTTTTACATAATAATGGTTAAAATAAAATTATTAATTTTATTACAGTAAATAATGTTAATTATTACATTAAGTTATATTAAATAATAAATGAACAATTTGAGCAATAATTTTTATGATAATTTAAAATAAAAAAATTACAACACATAATAATATAAGTTTAAAAAATTGAAAATTATATAACATTAAAAAGATACATAATGATGAAAATACAATTACATTCAATCTAACAAAAAAAAACACAACAGAAAATATATAATATTACATAAATTTAATTTTTATTATTTTGTTTTCTGAATCGTTTTTAAATATACTTAATCAAATTTTTCTGGAATCGGTGGTGATAAAGTTTTTTTTTTATTTATGATTTAATTTAATAGTATTAGCTTAATTATCTCATGGTAATATGTAATCCACGTCTCGTATTAGATATAATTTTTAATGTTTTGTGTTTATTATACACATAATGTTTTATTATAAAAATAGGCATTTGATTTGTCTTTTTTATATTTATAGATTTATAAATTATAACTATCTATAAAATAATGTCAGGTTAAAAACCATATTAATTTGACTCATTAGTTCCTGAATGATTTGTGATTGACTATATAGTAATCATATTATTTTTAACATACACTGTTATGTTTGTTATTATTGGTCTCTTATTACCTCCATAAAAAAATTAGTCTCTCATTACGTTATGCTAAACATGAATGCAAAAAGATTTTGGATGACTTCTGATAAGATTTTCATCACTATTTATAAATATAAAATAAAATAATGTAGAAAGATTTTACATGATTTTGATAAGATTTTCATAGAAGCTCATCCTACGAATTAGCTTTCTTTGCGAGCTACAGTCCTCCGGCTCTTGGGTCGGTAAGATCCTCGACTGCGAATTAGTAAAACCCTTGTCTCTTTTCTGGTTTTTGATAATAACTAAATCAGAGCTGCATTGCAGGTTACTATTTGTAACTATAAAATAAAATAATATAAAATTTTATTATAATTATCCATACATCTTTATATTTTTAAACGTTACTTTCATATCTTAAGAGGGTGTTAGTGTAAAATTTAAAAATATAGTAATATAAAATTTTTAAACATATAAGAATATAACTTATATAGATACATAAAAATAAACAAGTCCTGTGTAATGAAAAAAAAAAAGTGTATTATATAATTTTGCTAAATCAAAGAGTGGATAAATAATTAATTCCTTAAAATACATAAAGGCTTATAGTTATATTAAAAGAAGCAACGGGGTTGATAAAACAAATAGCTAGTTTACTCGTTTTAGTGTTTTCATATTGGATGTAATATTTAATGGAAAAATAAAATAGTTTAGTCGTTTAATAGTAAAAAAAAAATAATTTGTCTTCATGGGTGGTTGAACATTGAAAGTTGACCAAATATTAATATTGGTTGAGCTGTGTTGGGGTGAGAGAGACAATCAGAGAAGAGGCAGTCAGCAAATCCTCTAATGTGTTTCGTGTTTCGTCTCTCCTGGCGTTACTAAAGAGTAAAGGACCTATTCTCTTCGCATTTTCAGACACAACGCAAAAAAGTCTTCTAGAAACTGGAAAAAAAATATGTTCTACCAATTTATGTCATTTTTTTATTATTAGTTTTGGAATCCTTAGCAGTATATCTCTATTTTATTTCCCTTTATTTTGGCTTCGGTCTCCTTCTCACGAATGAATAATTGGATCTGACGATGAAAAAGGAAATAAAAGAAAATTAAATGTATGAATATAATGTTATTTCTATACTTCTATTAAATCTATTGCTATTATATGTACTGTTCTCAGTAGTATTAGAATTAATTTTCGTAAAGCTCTGTGAATAAAAAAAAATGTATTTTAAGTTAAGATTTCATTAAAATATTCTGTTAGACTTTTTTAAGAAGATTAATTGTCAACAAAATTATAAACACTTCGTACCAGTTATTAAAAAGTCCCCGTCCAGTAAAATTCAAACAATAAATAAGGTTCCATTCACATTATCCATCCTATTTATGCAATAGTTAGACTCATTGACTAATGTAACATTTTTTATGAAAAAAAAATGTTACGTAATTTATTGTAACATTTTTTATTATATTTTATTTTTACATTTTTATATCATTTATCGTAATTGTTATTGTTTCTTTACTTTTCATTTCTCTAATAATTGTATAAAATTTTATTGGAAAGAAAAATCTCGTACTTCATTAAAATGCAGTTCGTGTTTTTACTTTTTCATGATTTATCCCTTAACCTTGTATAAAAGGAAAATTTGTTACATTATCATGTGTTTAGAGAAAGATAACAAATCATGGTAATTAAGAAAAAAGCAAAATTGGATCTCTTTCTTTCTTGTATAAATAACAATAGGGTCCGGAAGCAACAAACCTAAGATAGGTGCACAAAACACAGAAAACTCACTGGACGTAGTCCAGTAAAAATTCCACTAATCATAATTAATGGGAACGTCACAAGTCCTCCTAAAACCACCAAGGACCAACAGAAATAGCACCTTATAATAAGGTGGGTAACAATATAAGAAAATTCTAAATTGATATCTAACCAAACAATAGAGAGAACCAAAATACACTCAAAATTAGTATCAAACACTATTTTTTTTTTCAGGTTGGTTGCTCCACTCTATCTCTTGCTATTCTTTTTCTTCTTTCTGAGGCACCCCACTTAGGTTGATCAATGAAGAGTCACTACACTTAATGCTAATATAAAATAGAGTATTGGACTTTTCACCCATTCTCCAAGCATAATTTTTTTTTTTATTTAACAAATTCAGTGTGAGCCGAAATAAATTGGTGACTCACATGATATCATGTTAAATATATTTGTCAATTAATATTGATAATTGAATATTATTTTCTATCATTATTTGATAATTTAAAACATGTTTATTATCACATCTTATAATATCATATTTGTATCTTTGTTTGAATGAGATTACGATAAGATTCACTCTTTAATTAATTAGGTCAATCATTAATAGAAAATTCATTTGAGAGCTCTTACCTAAATGTGAGATTATAAATTAGTTATGCAAATTTGAACTCACATTCTTCTTCTATATTGTGACACAAACATTTGAGACATATTTCTAGACCTCAAATTGGAAGACTCATTGAAGAAGGTATTTTTAATAATCTTGACTTCTTTGATTTTGACATTTGTATTGATTGCATCAAGGGCAAGTTTATTGCCAAGACTAGGAATAAAAGTGAAAATAGATTTTATGATGTACTCTATTTAATTCATTGATATGTGTGAGCAATTACTTGTATTACTATGAGTAGGGCCCTCTTTGAAAAAGTTTATAGAATAAAAGTTTATTCAATAAGTGCTCCTTACATAAGAGCTTATATAAGCTCTTAAATTCAATAAGCTATTTGTATTTGGATATACAAATTTAAAAGCTTTTGTATGAAAATAAAGTGTTTGAATATATATATATATATATATATATATATAGAGAGAGAGAGAGAGAAAGAAAGAGAGGGAGGGAGAGAGATGGAAAGAGATAGAGAGATTCGGTAGCAAGTTTTAATCATGGGAGAGACAAAAGTGAGAGACGAGAGTCGAAGGAAACGCGAATTTTCAATAAGGTTAAAATAGTTTTTTTTCAAAAAGCTATTCTAAATAGCTTATTCTAATAAGTTTAAAACAACTTATGGATCCTATATAAACGCTTTTATAAATTTACCAAACACTTATGCTTATATGATAAGATAAACTCAAATTAGTTGTAAATAATCTCTTCCAAACGTGGTCTAGGTATATGTACTTTATTACCTTTATAGACAACTTCAACATATTTAATTGGATATATTTGCTTCAAGAAAAATCTAAGCTCCCTACAAGTCTTTAAAACCTTTAAAGTTATCGTTGAATTGAAAATAGGAAAGAATATTAACTGACTTCTAATAGAGGAGAAGAATATTAGGATTTTTATAATGAGCTTGGGGGAAATCCAAGACCATTCTCTACATTTCTCTATTAGTTTGGAATTGAAGCTCGATAATAATGCTTGACACCTTTGAACATAATGAAGTTGCAAAAATATACAATCTAACACTCATGAACTTAGTAAGGTGTATGTTAAACCATTTATTGTTGCCAGAATTTTTCTAAGGAGATTCTCGAGGACCATGGGTGTAAATTCTTAATTAAGTACCTAACAAATTTGTTTTAAAAAATCTATATAAGCATATGACTGGAAAAAATCAAGCTTGATTCATATTCATTTATGGGGTTGTAAGGCAAAGATAACACTTATAATCAACAAAAAATAGAAAAAAAGAAACTCGATCTTAAGACTGTTAAGAACTCCTACTTCGGCTATTTGTCAGTTCAAGGATATGCATATTCTATTGCCCTTCTCACTCCACATGAGCTATTGAATCTGATTGAGTAATTTTCTTTTTGGATGATTTGGATGATGGAAGTTATACTCCATGATCAATGACTTTCACAAAAGATCAAACCATAATTTTGACACTAGTTATTTCTCTTCTTGTAGATGTAATGGTTCCAATTGTCCACACAGATGAACAAACTCTTGAGAGAGAATAAGACATGCTAAATACATTACTTGATGGACAACAACATGATGATGGAAAAGTCTTGAGAGAGAATAAGCATATTTTAGATGGAAAAGTTGATAGGTATAAAGTTATATTAGTGGCGAAGGGTTATAGTTAACAAGATGACATTGTTAAAATTTGAAATAGCTCAAATCTAAAATGCACACAAACAAAATATAAATGCACTCAAATATAAAATCTCAAATCTTAAATGTCATCACAAACATAATTTGAAATATCAAAAACAATTTTAAAAATGTATACAAGTAATATTATTTTTTATTAAAAATTAATTATGTTGACGCTCGTAGGTTACTATGCTAAATCGGTGAGTTTTCTAGGTTAACCTAACAAGTTTGCATATCTAAATGAATCCAAAATTTTAAGACTCATGTACCATGTGGGTTGCGGACTTTGTGAGTAGCCTACGAGTCTAAACTCAAATACCCATATCTATATTCCATCATCTACGATCATAGTCACATTACTTCTAAACCACCCTATTTGATTTCCTCCATTTAAGAGTTTGGTCCTTTTTTCCACCACATAGACTTATGTGTTGTGCAACTTATCATAAGCATTCCCGTTATTGGCCCATACTTGGAAGAAACAATCTTTGCTCATAAGCATTTTTTTTCAAACTAGTAGCTTCCATATCCATTTTGAAACAAAAACCTTATTAAAATTAGCCAAATTCTTTACACCCAACCCACCATTATTCTTACTTTCACATACTTCATCCCCTTAATCCACGTTGTTTTTCTATATGTTTAAAAACTTGAACCGAATCGACTAGTTTGATTGGAAAACTAGTGAATTAGACTAGTGTTTGGTCCATTCAAACCCTAAAACCAGGCATATTGAAAATCAATCTCAGAACCATTGAACTAATAAAAAACCAATTGAATTGGTGATATGGTAGTTGTTACTGAGCTTTAGATATGATGTTATTTTGGTGCACAATTAGGTTTAAACAAAAAAAAAACCCATCATGGTTTTCATGCAATAGACTGAATATCATTCATATTCATCTTGAATATCATTCATCCTAAAAGTTTGTCATCATCGTCTCATCACCATTGCATTGCTACCTCATGCCATTGTCATATTATTTGCACTATTGTCTTACTTCTTAGAATTGAAGGTCACATAACCTCCACTGGTTTCCCCCTTTGCCGCTCACTACACTTTTTACTCGCAATTTCCCTCAACTTGCCATTGCAAATTTTCCAGAATGTTTCGAACTCTAGTGATCCATTCTACTTTAATGTTAAATGTTAATGCTTACTCATATTTTGAAGATAACTATTTACTCTATTACTAGTATTTTGGATATGAGTATTATTCTATTACTGGTATTTTGAATACTATTTTGATGATATTATGTTATTGATGTTGATAATTCCATTTCGTGTTATGGGTTATGCTATTTTTAGTATCATTTGTATGTATATTTTAGTATTGGTTCGACCATCGTTCAATCATAGTTTGAACAGTAAACCTTGAATTAGTGCCTTGTCCAATTTATTAATTAGTCCAATTTTTAAAACCTTGGTTTTTCTAGCATTTTCCCTCCCACCCCACAAGAATTGGCGTTGCAACTTGATTATGGTCTTAATGACAACTAATGTCATGCTGTAGAATGAGATATAAAAAGGGGAATTACTTAGAGAATGGAATTTATTAGGCAAACTTTTCCTCTGATGAATAAGTTTTGATGCCTCCACAAGGGAAACTTAGATGTAATATTCTAAATAAAATTGTTCCAAGTTGCTTGTCTATAAGAGTTGACCCCAACTCGGACTACCAAATACCTATATAGGAAATTCAAAATTGAATAATGCAACAAACCAACAAAAGTCATAATGTTAGAGTACTGCATTGTCACCCCTCCTAATGCTTTTGTGGAAATTAACTTTAAGGCTTGAGGTAACCTTAAAGCAATGCAAGTTGTTGCAATACTATAGACAACTCTCCATACCCTTAAATTAACCCATGTCTTTCTACCATATTAAGTAATCCCTCTAGTCATTCAACTACAATAAAAAAGAGAAAAGGTGTTATCGGATCATCTTGGCATAATCTTTTTTGTACAAGAAACTCATTTGAAGGTGTACTTACCGAGGAATGAGAGTAGAGTTTTCCAGGAAGTTCATGATGTAAATCCTTAAGAGAATACCACTAGAGGTACCTATAAGTAGGACTCCGATGCTCAAGTTACTAAAGGTGATATTAGATTAGAATTAAAGTCTACAATACCTTTTGGGTCTTATGTAATTAAGGTGCCATTAAGAAGGGCCTTAATTGGGATCTTAAATACTCATTTTATGGTGTTCTTTGCTTTCTTGTAATCATTATTCATTGGTGGCTGCCATGAATGCTCATAAGTAGTTGGTGTGACCGTTACATGGTGGGTTATGGTGAGGTGGAAATTGGTCTCAAGGTTTCACGTTTTGGATGTGCAATGTTCATGTGGTTGCTTATACCTAGGTTGGTATAGTCAACTTTCTCTAAGGGCGACCATAAATAGGTCGATAGGGACGACGTCCCCTAGGTAGTACAAAAGGGATCCAATTGATAAAGAGCAATACAAATGTGGAGGACAACCACTATTTTATTCATGACAACCATGTAGTGGAAAAACCGATTCTAGTCATCATGTAAAGAACAAAACTCTAACTTACATAATCATAAGTCTTCTCAAAATTCGCTTTAAAGATAGGGGATGGTTTATTTTTCTCTTAGTTTTTGCTTCATCGATTACTTTGTTCACTAATACAACACCATCCATTAATGAAGGCAATTTAGGTTGGCTAATGAGATTGTGCATTATAGCTCTCAATCTACTCGATAAGACTTTTACAATTACTTTATAAATACACCCAATGAAGATGAAGTGAGGCTAAGCTAGGCCATGCAGACTATCGATTTTTGGAATTAATGCTAAAACTGAAGCATTACATCGCCTTGGTAGACACACATACAACATTTTTTTTATTCATATACATATAACATAAGTGTGTGCATTTGTGATGATCAAGGTAGACAAGGTTACTTACTATTACATATCATCATTTAGCTCAACTTCTTGTTCGAGAAACAAATGATGGAAATATTGATTATATTTAAATAAATACTATACAAGACACAAATTATAGTATGTCATCAATTCATACTCTATATCCAAAAGAGATGAATGTGTACCTGAATTGACATTCATGTCCATAAGTTTTCTATTGGAACGATCTCTAAGGAGGTTCTTCTGGCCACCTTCTAGGAGGTTATTGTAGAAAGTTTATGTATATTAAATTTGCTTAATGGGATGAAAAATTTATAACCCCTTAGGGTAGACAAGGACCTTTCTTATTTGAACTTTTTTTTTACTGACCTAACCCATTACAGAGTCAATGTCACTATAATCCCAATTCAAATAATCATATAGATATGATAAGATACAACAATAATCATCATCTTAAATTATTAGTTAGTCTTAAATTTAGAAGAAATAATATCATATTCTTATTGAAATTTGTAAATGTATCTCTCATTGTTGACGAAGTTTTTTATACTCACAAAATTAACACATCCTATATATACATGAATCTGTTGCCAATTTTAGGAAATAAGGACAACCTATTCTAGGGAATAAATCCTGTAATTTTGGGATTGTTATTGTAGTAATAATAGTAAGATACAACAAATATACAGAATTAAAATACAGTAGGAATAATATCTAAAACTTCCTAAAATATATTTTGACACGCCCCCTCAAGCTGGTGAATAAGTGTTATCCATTCCCAGCTTGGATATAATTCTTTTAAACTTACTGTTGTTCAGCCCCTTGTGAGTATGTCTGCAAGTTGACCTTGAGTGAGCACATTTGGGGTGCAAATCAAGCCATTATCAAACTTTTCTTTGATAAAATATTTGTCCGCCTCAATATGCTTAGTTTTTTCATGCTGTACAGGATTGTGCGCTATACTAATTCAGATTTATTGTCACAATATAACCTCATAGGTTCATCCCACTTTATCCTTAAGTCTTCCAATATAATCTTCAACCATAAAAGTTCGCATATTCCTTGGGTCATTGCTCGAAATTCTGCTTCAATACTAGATCTAGCCACCACACTTTATTTTTTGCTTTTCCAAGTTACTAGGTTTCCACCAAGGAAGGTGCAATATCCAATAGTTGACCTCCTATCCACAATTGAACCTACATAATCAACGTCCGTATATGCCTCAAGACTAACATTCTTGTTTCGTTTGAACAAAATTATTCTTCCTAGAGTCCCTTTTAAATACTAGACAATTCGAAGAGTAGCTTGTAAATGTGCTTCCTTTGGTTGGTGCATAAATTGGCTGACTAGGCTCACAAAAAAGGCAATATTTGGCCTAGTGTAAGATAGGTAAATAAGTCTTCCCACAAGTCTTCGGTACATTTCTTTATCCATAGCAACATCCTCCTCCGCACTTCCCAACTTTATATTTGGGTCAACTGGTGTACTTGCTGGTTTGCAGGTTGTCTTACCTGTTTTCTTTATCAAGTTGATAATATATTTTTTTTGAGATATGAAGATCCCTTTCTTGGAATGGGCTACTTCAATCCCCAAAAAATATTTTATTTTCCCTAAGGTCTTGATTTTGAATTCCTTGGTAAGGCATTGACTCAACCTTTGTTGTTCCTTTTTATCATTCCTAATGACAGTGATATCATCCACATAGACCAATAGTACTGTTAGTTCCCCTAAATCAATATGCTTGATAAATAAAGTATGGTCCCCTTAGCTCTATTTGTATTTAAGGCTTGTCATGACTTTGGTGAATCTCCCAAACCATGCTCTAGGTGATTGTTTCAACCCGTATAATGCCTTTTTTAGCTTGCAAACTGTGTTGGCCTCAATCTGTCTTGTATACCCAAGTGGTACCTCCATGTATATTTCTTCTTTAAGATCCCCATGTAGGAATGCATTTTTTACATCAAATTGTTTAAGTCCCAATCGTGGTTTGCTACCAATGACAAAATTACTCTGACTACCAACCTCGCCTTATACCTCTCAATCGTCCCATCAACCCGGTATTTCACTATATAAACCCACTTGCACCCAACAAGTTTTTTTCCAGGTGGTAGGGTTACTAGCTTCCAAGTATTCTTTTTCTCCAATGCCTTCATCTCTAATTCCATGGCTTGTTTCCATTTTTTGTCGATTAATGCCTCAGATACAGAAGAAGGTATAGTTGTGGTGTTTAAGCTTGTGAGAAAGGTTTTATAGGTAGTGAGAATTTTGCAAAGGATAGATAATTTGTCAAGGGGTAAGGTTGTTGTTTGGTGTAGGTTCTGGTTCCTTTTTTAAGGGCAATTAGGAGGTCTAAATTATGGTCTACCTGTGCAGCTGGTTTTTTATAAGGAAATTCATCACAATTAGTAGAATTAGAATTTATAGGATAAAACAGATTTACCTCATGTAATCATATAGGGTTGGATTCTTGGACATGAACAGATCTTGGAATGGCCTTTCCTCTTCATGTGTACACTAGATTTTTCCCAAATTTTGTATCATCAAGTGGTCTAGTTGTTGTTCCTACATCAGCTGTTGATCCTGTAGGTGCAGGAATTTGATTCACCTCTACTTGTTACTCTTTAGCTTCAGCTTCACATATAGTGGTAGTATTCTTTTGAATTTCTGGTCCAACAGTATTTTTTCCAATTTCTGGTCCAAAGGACAGATTTGGTAGTATGAGAGGCTCATCTTCCTCTCTTAAATTTCCTCCCTGAAGATGAGGCTGACTAAAAGCATCTTATTTTGTCATTAAAGGTAACATCCCTTGACACAAAGAATTTTTAGGATGGAGGGTGAAAACACTTATATCCTTTTTGTGTGGCTGAATACCACAAGAAAACACATTTTATTGCTCTTGGGTCAAGTTTTCCCCTTCCATTACTATGAACATGCACAAAGGAGACACACCAAAATATTCAAGGTTGAAGGTTATTTGTATGGGCTATATGTGGATAGAATGAGTTTAGGACTTTTGTGGGGCTTTTTGAGGATAAAATTGTAGAGGGTAATCTATTAATTAAGTGGCAGTGAGTATGGCTTCCCCCCAAAATTTTTTTTGGAACATTATTTTGAAACATGAGTGCTCTAATTTGGTCTAGTAAGTGCCCACTTTTGCTTTCTGCAATCCTATTTTGTTGGGGTGTGTGTACACATAAGGATTCATGAGTTATCCCTTCCTTTTAGCAAAAAGAATTTAGGGTATGATTAAAGTCATCTTTGGCATTATTAGACCTAAGTTTTTTTATATTAACCCCAAATTGATTTCTAATCATTGAAACAAACTGTAGGAGAACAGAGCTAACCTCATATTTGTGTTTAAGAAGGAAAAGTCACGTTACCCTTGTACAATCATTTATAAAGGTTATAAACCATTTAGCCCTGAGACATTAGGGACATTAGAGGGACCCCACACATCTGTATGAACAAGATAAAGTGGAGAAATGCTTATTTTATTGCTAATAGGAAAAGGTACACACTTGTGTTTAGAAAGCTTACACACCTCACAATGAAGACTCTCCAGATTTAAATTTTTAAACAAGGAAGGGAACAGTAACTTTATGACCCGAAATGGAGGATGCCCCAAACGACAATGAATCAACTAAAAATTTTCCTTATTGATTATGACAGACTCGGATATCAGAGAGTGACTCTCAATGGGAAGATTTAGATCTTCCATGTAGTGAAGGCTATTGCATTCTCTAGCATGTCCAATCATCCTCCCCAATTTCTTATCCTGTAATATATAAGAGTTTCTATGAAATATCACATTACATAAGAGGTCCTTTGTAAGTTTTTGGATAGATATCAGATTTGTAGACAATTTAGGGACATGATGAACATTTTTTAGTATTATGGTTTGGGTTATTTGGACATCTCCTTGTCCAGCTGCAGTTATAAAAGTTCCATCGACTTTGGAAATTTTTTTGTTATGGGGAATATGTGAAGAAGTGATTAGGGAGTGGTGTCATATGTTCTGTGGCTCCAGAGTCTAGAATCCAATAATGGGTAAAGGGTGTATTTGAGACATTAAATCCACAAGAAAATGGGAACTTACCAAAGTATGTCAACGAATACGTACTTGTGGGTTTCTCCAATTTACTAAGAAAGGATCTTACTCTTTCTAACTCCTCATGGTTGATTTGGACGGATCCTCTTTGACTTTCAGGACCAGCAGCAAGATGAGCTTGCCCCTCTCTCCTTGAAGGGCCCCATTTGTGTCCCCAATCTTTGCTTTGAGGTTTTCCATGCAACTTCCAACATTTGTCTCTTATGTGGCGTGGCTTGTTGCAATAAGTGCACAATACTTCTTCATTTTTCTTCTCCAGATTTGGAAGAAGACCTACTTTCTTTTGTTCCACAACCATGGTTGTTGCTCCTTCAGCAATCATAGCTGAACTATCCATAATTGGGGTCTCTAACATTAGGTTTCTTCTACTCTCTTCACTCCGAACAATTGTCAATACTTGAATCCTAACTTGATCATCTTCTTGGTTTAGGCCTACCAAGAAGTCATACACCCAGTCTTGTTCAATGTAATCCCTTAGAATTGTTGAATCCTTAGAACACTTGGTCTTTATAACCCTGTAATGATCCAATTCCATCTCTAATGATTTGAGTTGATTAGCATATTCAGTGACAGTTTTAGTGTCATGTTTGGCTGCCATAGGTTTTACCTTCACCTCATAAATCTGGGCAACATCCTTTGCCTTAGAGTAGGTTTGCTCTACTGCAATCTATATTGCCTTCGCAGAATTAAGGAACATGCATGTATCATTGATTTTCGGAACCATTGAGTTCCATAGCCATGCCATAATCATCGAGTCTTCTGCATTCCATGACTTGAATTGGCATCTTCTACAACAAGGGCATCATGAGTTAGATAGTTGATCTTTCCTTTCCCTTTCAGGATGGTCTTAATGAGTTAAGACCATTTGAGATAATTTTTTTCATTCAATCGATAGGCTGAATAGACATTCTACAGGTCACCCGTATTTTGGAACTTGTCTCCATTTTTCATTTCAGCCATTACAAATATGTTCAATTAAGGCACAAAAAAGTAGATCGACTCAGGAATAGTAAGGAAACACACAGCAATAGAAGTTGTGATGAGGGTTTGGGATCATACAACAATGAAGATTGCGATGGAATTCTAGGGTTGTGCAGCAATGAAGGTTGTGATGGAATTCTAGGGTTGCGTAGCAATGACGGCTGCTATGGAATTTTAGGATTTGTAGCAATGAAGGTTGCAATTAGATCACAGTCAGATGCTTCCAAGGATCAGGAGCTCTGATACCATCTTAAATTTAGAAGAAATAATATCTTATTATTTTTGAAATTTGTAAATGTATCTCTCATTGTTGACAAAGTTTTTTATACTCACAAAATTAACACATCCTATATATACATGATTCTGTTACTTATTTTAGGAAATAAGGACAGCCTATTCTAGGAAACAAATCTCTGTAATTGTGGGATTGTTATTGTAATAATAATAGCAAGATACAACAAATATATAGAATTAAAATACAGTAGGAATAATATCTAAAACTTCCTAAGACAGTTAGTGATAAAAGATATTGAGTGATACTAATCCACAATTATTTTCAACTTTCTCTGACTTGGATAGTATCAATCAATAATCAAAATACAAATCATTAAACTAAAATGAAAATTACAGATATATCATGTCATATATTAATTAACAATATGAAAAATCTGAGCAACAAAATAACATCTGATAGGGATATATATCATGTACACCTAACTAATATTTTTCATAAAGTATATGGTATAATGTAGTCCAATGAATAACACTACAATGCTCCAAGTATAAATAAAATGCTAATAAGAAACATGAAAATGACATCAACTAGAGCGTGGTTTTAAAGAAAATAGAAAATCAGACTCCCACTGACTTAATACATCAAAAGCCTTAACTAAACTCATATTAGCTACATGAATTAGAAAAACTTCAACAGTTAAGGCCTTAGTTAGTGGATATTCTAACATCTCCTTGGTATCAATGTGTTCACTCTGAGTGTGAAAACTTTGAATTTTCTTTCCAACAAACTGATACTTAATATCAAAATGCTTTGAACGAGAATACCTTTTGTTGTTTCGATAGAAACTCATAGCAACAATATTGTCGCAATATATCACAAGTGGCCTAGAAATGCTTTCAACTATGCAAAAATCAGATATCAAATTCTTAAACCACATGGTCTAACGAGTGACCTCAAAACAAACAACATACTCTACTTCCATGGTAGAGGTAACTATAAGAGACTGCTTAACACTCTTCTAAGAGATAGCTTGTTCTGCCATCATAAAAATAAAGTCGAAAATAGACTTACAGTCATCAAGGCAACCTGCCAAATCAAAATCAAAATAGCCAGTGACTTGAAGTTGATCAAACTTCATAAAAGTCAACATTATGATCCTTGGTTCCTTATAAATATCACATGACCCTCTTAACAACTTTCCAATGACCAAATTTGGGTTGATAAAGTATCTCCCTAAGGCATTACAATGAAGGAAATGTCAGAACAAGTACAAACTGGAGCATACATCAAACTGCCAAAAGCGGAAGCAAATGGGATTTTTTTCATATCATTCATTTCTTCATCATTATGATGACATTATTTTCATATAATTTTTCACCTTGTTTCATAGGTGTAACACATGGAGAGCAAACATTTGTGTTAAACCTTTTAAGAATCTTCTCAATATATCCTTCTTGAGACAATCTAAGCATGTCATGTGACCTATCCTAAAAAATTTGGATGCTTAAAACAACAGAAGCATCACTAAGGTCTTTCATATCAAAGTGGCTACACAACATTGATTTTGTCTTAGCAAATAGGTTCATACAACTAGTAGCAAGAAGAATGTCATCGACATATAAAACGAGAATGATGAAATTACTCTCACTAGTCTTCAAGTAAATGCATTGGTCTACAATATTTTCCTTGAAACTATAAAAGGTGACAACTTGGTCAACTTTTAAATACCACTGCCTAGATGTTTGTTTCACCATAGATGGAGTTTTTAAGTTTACACACCAAATGTTCATTTCCTACCTTAACAAAACCATCAGGTTGAACCATGTAGACATCTTCAACAAGATCTATATTAAGAAAAGTTGTCTTCACGTCCAAAAGGTGAAGCTCTAAGTCAAAATTAGCAACTAAAACCATGACAACTCAGAGTACTTCCTTCATTGAAACTAGTGAAAAAGTCTCTTTATAGCCAATGTCTTTCCATTGACTATAACCTTTAGCCACTAATCTAGCCTTATACCTATCAACATTTCCATCTGAAGTACACTTTGTCTTGAAGACCCATTTAGATTCAACAGGCTTACAACTCGCTGACAGATCCATAAGATTCTAAACATTATAATGAGATATGAAAGATAATTCATCATGCATAACTTTTAGCCAGTCAGAAGCGTGAGAACTAGAAAGTGCTTCCTAAAATGTGATGGGATCATCATCATCATGTGAATCATATTCGTACTCCTGAAGGTATTCAACATAGTCATTTGGTATAGAAGGTCGACGTATTCTTTAAGAGCGCCTTAATGGGGAAACATCAACAACATCAAGTTGTAAATTTTTCACCAATGACTTTCAGAAAATCATTGGCATCATTAAGATTTGAATGCTCTGTCTGATAGATTTCTCCATTGTGAATTTAATCGCCTTCAGGCACACCTTGTTGGAGTGTTCCTATTTCTCATAAGAAATTCTTTGAGTTTCAGAAGAATTATCAGTAAAAGGCGCAGACCTTATGGTCCTTAATGCTAAGTCCAGATTGTCAATGGTCAATAGAGATCTAATTATTAATACAAGGAAGAAAAACTGTGATTTAAAAGTTCAATTTAAAAGTAAATTCCTAAGCAAACTACAATACATTATAACTTAATATTAATAAAATCATAGTACCAATAGGATATCAAAATTCATTAACATAAGTTAAGTGAAATACATTGTATTACAACAAGTTATACTAATAATAACATACTAATAGGCATAATTATCAAGAACATAATCAATGACATTTATTTATAAAATTTACACAAATACATTAACGATACGTGAAATTACAATTATGTAAATTAAAAGGACATATCATGTTTATTGTTAAATAAATTTATATAATTTTAATCATATTAAAATATGACAACCAAAATTCACATTGTCATGCCCGTGATAAGCAGGTCATCACAATACAAATTAATAGAAAAAATTATGTACACAAGAGATGAAAATTAAGGTTATGCATAATTTAATAAAGTGACATATAATTATGTTATAAATAATAATACAATATTAAGAAAGGTACAATATATAAATGAAGAATGTTAATATTGAAGTAATTATCACAACAAAATTAAGCTTAGTAGTATATTGAAAATTTTAACTTACATCTAAAAAAATGATAAAATTTCGAAAAAAAAAAGTATCAATAATTTGAACATATTAAAGAAATGAACCCTGGAAATGGGCTCACATGCCCCCACGTGCGGAGGCTGTGAGTGTGCATGGATTAAAGTTCATCTTCAACTTTAGATGTTTCACGATGATTTTGAATATTTCTAACTACCAAATCAAATGATATTAGACTTATTTTGATCGTCTAGATGTGAGGAATAAAAGTCCTCAATCAATTTCAAGTTTCTCTAGATGAAAACCAAGGAAATCGAAAAAGAACGAGCTGGCTCGCATTGCTAAATGATCGTGACCCGCCGAGCAAAATGATCGTCGAGAGAAGGCGAATAAAACCTTTCGTGAAAATTCCCAAGTTGTTTAATAAGGAGAGAAAAATCAAAATCGGTAAGTTTGGATCGTGAAACTTTCGTTATTAATGATAAAAGAAGCGTCTTTAAAATTACATCAACAAAGTTTTTCTTTTATCTTTTATTCCAGAAGCATAAAAGTAATATGCTTTTAATAAATTTCATGAAGTAACTTTTAATAAATCTACTTTCATGAAGGAAGTTTTCAATCTGCTTGAAAACTACATATCAGTTTTAATAAACCTTTTCAGCAGCATCTTTAAATTTTATTAACCAAGTTTTAATCAAAATAATTTCATATTTAAGAAAAAAAATTAAAATAAATAAGATTTATACGATTGACAATCATAAAATATATTTAGATTAATTCTGATATTAATTGATGGAAATATTAATTATATTTAAATTAATATTATATTAGATAAAAATTATAATATATAATATTTTATATTTAGAAGAGATAAATGTATACTTGAACTCATGATTTTATATTAGAAGAATTTTTAGAAAGATTTTTCTGGTCACTTTTTAAGAAATTATTGTACAAAGTTGATGTATATTAAATTTGTAGATGACAAATGTATAATCCATAGGTTAGCTAGGAAACTCTCTTAATTGAGTTTATTTTTTTTTATTTGACCTAACCTAATCAACCTCACTCAATTCAAATAACCATGTAGAAATGATTAGATACATTAATGATTATATATCAAAAGTTCACCTAATAATAAGTGATATTAATCTAAAATTATTTTCAACGGCCGAAGCATAATTCCTTTTAGCGACAATTTCATGGGTCCTTGAACATAGTTATTTTCAACCGGAGAAGCATAATTATTTTCAACTCCAAATATGTCATCTTTCAAGTTGGTCGTAAGCAAGTTTATGATGCCATACAATGCAATTCTTGTTCTCATACTGACTTTTGTTTCCTTTTGTCTTTATGTAAAAGTAAATCCAATCAGATTTATAATGCTTTGGTAAATCTGAATTAATCTTTTAGTTAATAGTTATTTTTATATTCCTATATCACTAAATGGGTCATATATATATATATATATATATATATATATATATTTATTTATTTAAGACCTACATAAGTTTTTTTTTAACGTTTTATCAGAAATCATTTTTAGTCCTTCAAATTAAAAAGTATTTTTTAGTCTTAAAATTAATTTATGTTTTATATTAACATTGTTTGTTTATAAATTCTAATATATTTAGTTGTGTTATATTTGAAATTGAAAATTGAGAAGGTTGGAGTTGAGAAAGAGAATAATTCATAAGTACAAAAACGTATTTTCTGTCACCAAATTTTTTAACAGTGTTAACTGGAAAAAACAAAGGATTAAAAGTGAATTAGAAACTAGAAAAATATTTTTAAATTTTAAGAAATAAAAGTAATTTTTTGTAGGGAAAAAAATTTACTTAAGTCTATATTTAATGTATATAATTGACTCCGCATAATTATCTGGATTTCAGATGAGTATTGGTAGATCGGTATTGGTAGATCGGGATTCAGATGAGTGGGGATGAAATTCAGTTGTTGGGGGGCTACTCGGTGGCGGAAGGGTACAAGGTGTTGAATGAAGGAATATCTGACTTAGGAATGAACTTTGTGGAATCCAAGGATTTGTGCCGATTGTGGAAGGAAAAGCTGTCATCTAAGGTATTGGTGTTCTCTTGGAGACTGCTAAAGGACAAATTACCCACTGTTGAAAACCTGCTAATGAGAGGGATTTAGGATTCTGTGCTCAATCCTGTTTGTGTTTTTGTAATAATGGGATAGAGACCAAGAATCACCTCTTTTTACAATGTCCAACCATACAAAGGCTGTGGTATAAAGTTATCAGCTGGGCAGGGGCACAGACACCACTCCCGGGAGATCTGAACCAACTGTTTCTGTTATCCTCTGGATGGGTGGTGGGAAAGCGGAACAAAATGTGCAGGTATGTGTTTTGGATTGCTGTCTGTTGGTGCATTTGGCTGTTTAGGAATATTATTATTTTTCAAAGGGCCGAGTTGGAATCCCTTGATATGTTAATGTCGATAAAATTTTTATCGTGGCAATGGTTGTTGTATTCCTTTGGTTTTAAGGTAGGGTGTATATTCTCTGATTGGTGCTCCCATCCTAGATTGTGTCTGATGAATATGAGATAGATTCATAGGTTAGGTGGAGCACAGTCAAGGTATTACTATACTACTGTTTTATCAGTTGAAACGTTGTGTTTCAACTAATTCTTATATCCTATAATAGAATATATTTTTGCTCTTAAAAAAAAAATATAATTTACTCCGCTACCTCTAACATGCACATGATGCATTTAGCAAGTGAGTAACTTCTCACTGACTGATATATGCATAATTGATTTTTTTTTTCTTTTTTAACTTCTGATAATATTTTAGAATGGATATCTTATAGGCCAGGAGTGCTAATTTTTTCACTAGTTATGATAAGTGTGACTATTAATATTGATTTGGTGTTTGCTTAACAGTAGTTAGATAGTTGTCTGTTCAACCAAAAAAAAAAGTTAGACAATTGTTTAAAATTGTAGATTAACTAGATTTAAGGATTAAAAATAGGCTCAATCGTAATTTATGACTCAATTTTTGTAAATTCATAATTTATAGCCTGCAATTTTTAAAATTTTATAATTGATATGGGCCAATTACCTTTGAATATTGATTAATACTAGAATTTCGAAATTGATAATCATTTTAAGAATTAAATGCAAAATTTTAAAAGTTGATAGTGAAAATGATTTAACGGTAAAGTCGTAAAGTGTAATTAAATCTTAAAAATATTAATTAAATATTATGTGTATACACTAACTTTTTTTTACGAGCCATTAATATATACTAACTTAATAGTATATTTGACAAAATTAACTTAAAGTTTGAAAAGTTAGTTAAATTTTGAAAAATTAATTATAAAGTATTTAGTAAAACTAATTGATCAATTAGAGCTGAAAGTTGTAAAATGATAAATAAAAATATTATTAATCATTAGATGAACCATGAAGTATTTAAAATGATTATAACATATTTTAATAATATAAATTATTTATATATTTAAATTAAAAATTATTATAATTATATATTTAAATTATAAATTTCTATAATAACATATTTAAATTATAAATTTATGTAATTATATATTTAAATAATAAATTACTATAATTAATATTTAAATTATAATTTCTATAATTAAATATATAAATTTTAAATTATATATTTAAATTATAATTTTTTATAATTATATATTTATATTATAAATTACTATAATTACATTAATGAAGAAGAGATAAATGAAGGTAGAGAAGGTTGTATAATGTGATGAAAGAATTAGTAGGAGATAATAGATCAACTATTATATGATAAACATGTAAAAATAAAAACAGCTCGTAGTTGAAAATAGAATATTTTTTGAAAAAACTATTTGGAATAGTTTTTTTGAAAAACTAGTAACTCCTAAGATTTTGCTATCCAAATGAAACTCAAATATTTTAGTTATCATTTCAGCTTTTAATTAATTGAAATGACAATGTAAACACACTTTATAGTAAAATCTATTGTCTCATATATATTGTGAAAATGTTTAACATTTCACCAACCTTAATGCCAGTGTGTAGATAAAAAAAATATAAATCCAATATGTTATGATCTGTTATAACTTTGATATTTAAATATTTTTATGAGTTTAATTGGTATACGTATTCATTTAATTACGCATCACAACTCTTTATTTATGGTAAATTTGTTGATTTTATTAATTAGTACTTTAAAAGTCACATAAATGAAAAGTTATGGTTGAATGATAGTATAAAAATATTTTACACTAACCATATATACCAATTAAACTCTATTTTTATTATATATTTCATAGATTACTTGTTCCATTCTTTTAGCCGATAATTCCATTCTTTTAAAATGGAGAAAAATAATATAATTTTATTCCAATAATTTAAATTTAATTTAATATATTTAAACTAGAAAAACAGAGCTGACTAGATGGTAAAATACAAATGTAGGGAAACTAAATTAACTAACTTATTATGAACAATTCAACTCAATCCACCAAACACTCACAATATTTACTGTTTGGTATTCAGTATTCACGTCATTGCTTATATCACAGAATGGATAGCTATACAAGAGATAAATAATTAATTTTCTGCTTTTAAATAAAACAATTAAGATTTATCAACAATTTATTGTCCCTGTCTGTAAATTTTAGGTTTATACAAAATAATAGTCATGGATTTTATAGATATGCGACGTAAGCAAAAACGATGCCTTGTTAATTTGGTCAATTTTAGCCAACTAACAACATTATTTAGAACGGTTTTAATTTTAATGCATTTATTTAAACTTTTCTTAAAGTATATTAAAATTTCAATATTATACATTGTAATTGTTGATGCAGAATAGTTTAGCAAGAGAGAAAGAAACATAATGGATGGAAATAAGGAAAAAATTAATATGGTAAAATGAAAATTAAAGGAAATTTTAGGATTTGTTTGATTCGCATTTTGGAAGAATATGAGAAAAAACTATTTAAGAGCAACTCCAATACAGAGTTGTTTATAAAAAACTCACCAATTTGCTAATTCAGTTTAAATGAGTCCTACCATTTTACATTACTCAAAAATGGCTTACATAATTTTTTTAATTTTATTCTAATTGTAATTCTTATAAACAATATAAGTTTTTATAATCTTTTACTTATATTTTATTTATTTTAACAAACTAAAAATTTAATTTAATTATTATAAATAATTACTAATTTAATATAGATAAATAACTTTGCATTCATAAACATCGTTGCTTATACAAAAATTGATGTTTAATTTTAAGTAACCCGATTAGAGTTAGTCTAAGTTACAAGACAACGGTTAATGTTATTGGCACCATATAACGCAAATATAATAATATTAAATTTACTTGAATACTCTTTTATGTGATATTGTTTTTTGGCTTCTTCATTGTTGATATTAGGAATGATAACTAGTCGAGACGAGCACGGGTAGTGGTTACTCGCCGCCCGACCTGCTACAAAAATCTGTCTTCCGTTACCCGCTAAAAACTCACTGGGTACCCGTTATAGAAATACCCGTGAGTTTTTTTAATATCTGCGGATATCCAGAGGTACCCATGGATATTTTTAAAAAAATAAATTTTTTAAAATTAAATATTTTTTATAAGAAGTTTTATCAAATAAATAATTTATTTTTTGGAAAATCTAGAAATAAAATTATACTAGTTTCTACAGGATTATTAGATCTAAAAATGGATTAATATAATATATTATAAGAAAATATTTAATACAAATAAAATCTTTATTTAATATTATCGGCATTTTTATAATAAATAATTTTATTAACTATAAAAAATAAGATTGATATAATGAATTTTGATAATTAACATTTTAAATTGACTTATTTTCCAAAAATATGATTTTTTAAACCTTTATATATATATATATATATATATATATATATATATATATATATATATATATATATATATTACTTTAGTTTAGCAGGTAGCGGGTACCCGCGGGTATGGGTACTATGATACCCGTACCCGCGCCTGTTAAGGAGTGGGCAGAAAAAAAACTCGTACCCACAGGTAACGGGTACCCATTTATATTATCCGTGCGGATATTTTCGTAGGATTTATTTACGGATATCTGCATGCGCGGATTTTTTTATCATCCCTAATTGACAGTATACGATAACACATAATGGGGATGAAGAGGTAGGAACAATGTTACTAAATCTAAATCCGTGCAAATGTGAATTTATTGTAGACTTCATGCATAACAACATACTTTATAAGTTTTTTTTTTTCTTGTATACTATAACTGATGTAATGTCATTTACTTTGGTATGAGCCAATTGCAACTAGATTATTTCCGGAGGGAGCAACGGAACTTTTGAAACTCATGTTTTAAAATTGGTTAGCAACAAAACCATTGGTTTGCTCCTTGATGCATAAAACATTTAGACTGCGATGGTTAAAGGAAGGAGATACAAATTCTAAATTCTTTTGTAGAATAGTGGTAAGAGGAGAAGAGGAAATGAAATTTTAAGTCCTAGATTTGGATGAGAGGAATTGGTGATTTGGACAGCTTGAAAGTTCAGGGTAAAGGAACATTTTTGTCTTCATTTTCAAGACCAGAATTGGTATAGTCACAGCTTTAGGGTACCCATTTTCAGAAATTATCGGCTTATGAGTAGGCAAAGTTACAAAAGTCATTCTCTGAAGAGGAAGTAAAAGCAACTATTTGGGAATGTGATAGTAATAAGTGCACATGGCCCGATGAGATGAACTTTTGATTTATAAAGGAATTTTGACAGTTGTTGAAGGAGGATTTTATGAGATTCTTTGCTGAATTCCATACTAATGGCAAACTGGTGAAGAGGTGTAATAGTTCTTTTATCTCATTGATTCCAAAGTCTTCCTGCCCAAGAGAACTGTTTGACTATTACCTTATCTTGTTAATTGGGTGCATCTATAAAGCGCTTACAAAGTTATTGGCATTGAGATTGAGTGGTGTAGTGCAATCAATGATTTTAGAGAACTACTTAGCTTTTATTAAAGGAAGGCAAATTCTTGATGGAGTGTTAATTGTAAATGAGGTGATTGATGATGCATGGAAAAGAAAAAAGAGTTAATATGCCTGAAGGCAAATTTTGAGAAGGCATATGATTTTGTAAATTGGAAGTATTTGTGGCATATTATGTCTTTGATAGGCTTTGGAGAGAAGTGGATTCGGTGGATGTAAGAATGTGTTAGAAGGGCAAGAATGTCAGTTCTATTGAATGACAGTCCTACAAAAGAATTCAGGGTTGGTAAGGGATTGTGTCAAAGGGACCCTTTTATCACCATTTTTATTCTCATTGCAGCTGAAGGCCTAAGCCAATTGGTCAAGTGAGTACTTGAGAGAAGACTATGGAAGGGGTATAGCCTTGTAAAGGACATATTGCTGCTAGCAAAGGCGGAGTGGAAATCCATCATCATAATGAAAGTAGTGTTGCTCAACTTTGAGTTAGTATCTGGCCTTAAAGTAAACTTTCACAAGAGCCAGGTCATAGGAGTGATGCGCAAGAGGCAGTATTGATTAGGGCATCGACAATGCTTAATTGTAAGGTGGGAATCTTTCCCTTCAAATACTTAGGCTTGCCTGTTGGTGCTAATCCCTCTGAAATGGTGATGTGGAAGCCAGTTGTTGATGCGGTTCAGGAGCGGTTGGTAGGGTGGGAGAACAAATATGTAGCCATGGTTGAAAGAGTGGTGCTAATTAAAACTGTACTATCTGCATTGCTAATCTACTTCCTCTCCCTCTTTAAGGCTCTTAAAGGTATAATTTCTTAAATTCAATCTATGTTTTCTATCTTTCTTTGGGCAGGTAATGCTGGGGGAGGAAAAATTCATTGGGTATCTTGGGAGAAAGTATGTCAATATAAGAAGAATGAAGGGTTAGGGCTAAGAGATGTGGGAAAGTTCAACTTAGCGTTGTTAGGGAACTGGAGAATGAGGGTGGATACAAATAGTTTATGGGTGAGAATGTTAAACACAAAGTATGAGCGAGCAGATGGGTCTTGGGAAGGTAGGAAAAACAAGTCATCTCTTTGGTGGACAAATTTGGTTGCAATTGATTTGGAGGGCAGGTGGCAGCCGAGTTGGTGGTCGAGTAATGTGAGGAGGAGATTGGAGGATGGTGGGGATGTTGCCTTCTAGAAGGATAGCTAGGTAGGCCTTCAAAGTTTGCAGCTTGAATTCAATCTTTTATTTATGTTAGTATCACAACAAGACATATCTGTAAGAGACATGTGGGATTAAAAAGGCAAGAGATGGAAGTGGGTGTGGCGAAGGAGTCTATTCAACTAGGATGCAAACTTGTTGTTAGAACTTAGGCAATGATAGGGATGCCACTACTGATAGAAGGAGTTCCAGACTTGTGGGTTTGGACAACCGAAGCTTCATGAGTCTACTTAGTCTCATCAACATATCGTGTGTGCTGGCAACTGAGCACTGTTCTCATCGGGATACATTATTCAATCAAATTTGGGTAAAAGAGGCACCCCCAAGGGATCAACTAGTAGCTTGGCATTTAGCGGTGAGGAGACTGCCGACAAGGGAGAACCTGGTTAAGCATGGGATACTGCAAAGTGAAGACGACAAATGCAGGTTGTGTGATGCACCATTGGAATCAAGTTCTCATTTATTTATCACTTGTCCAGTGACTGATAAAGTTTGGGATCTTCTCTATGCACGGTGGGGTATCTACAACATTTCGTAATGAGATTTACCAACATGGATTACAATTCTTGGGGCTAGATAGTGGTAGAAAAATGGCTTGTCAGATCTGGCATTTGGTGTGGTTCGTAGGATTATGACAACTTTGGAAGGCTCGAAATGCATAAGAACTTTTACTAGTAGTGTTAGTAGCTCAACTCATCTCTTGGGAATGGAGAAGGGTGGCCAAGTTAACAAGTCATACCTTCTCGGAGTGGGTGAAGAACCCTACATTGTGTGTGTTAGGAAAAGGGAAGTGAACTTGCTATTGTTAAGTTAGAGTTTGTGAGTTTTTAATGATTTATTTTTAACCTTTGCAAACTTATTGTTTTCACATTTGCAATAACTTGTCTTATGCTTTCCTATTATTTAATAACATTTTTGGCTTAAAAAAAACAAAACCATTGATTTTATTTGACGTATGTGATTGTGAAGTATCAAATGCTACCATAGATGAGTAAGAATGACATTGGACACTCCATAAATGAAGGAACTAACTAAGAGACTTCATTTGCTTATGTAATTAAAATAAAGAATGAATAAAATAAAGACTTAATTTGCAATTTGTGTGAATACCCAATTTTTTCCATTTCAAATTATTTATTTACTTTTTTTTGTTATTTATGTAAAATATTTTTGTATAGACAACAAATAACAGGACGGAAAAACACTATTTTGAACCAGATTCAAAACCTTTTTTTAATGGTTTCCCAAATCTACCCTTTTTTGTTTTAACACCAAAGTTTTGCCAAGAGATACTACCAATTTGCCTGCACCACTCTCCAACTACCAACATTTACGTACTTGTGATGTGTGCAATCCCCAAGTTACGATGTCGTCAAGTAATAATACTAATCGTTCTTCTAGAGGAATTGTGCATTTGAAAAAGAATAATTTTTTATAATTTTAGTTAATTTTTAAATGATTTATATTAATATAAAAATATTAAAGTTTTATAATTTAAAATAATAAAAATAAAGTGAAGTGAATTTCAGAATCAAAATAAAATAAAGATACCAATTTCAAATGAGATAAAATCTAAATTAAGGAGATTGTGACTAATATAAAGATAGATTTTTTTGTCCCGGAAGAGGGGAAAAGAGAAACTCTAAGCTTTGCTCTCTATATGGTTTTTTATAAGAAAATTTAGGACTCCTAGTTTCGAATAGAAACCCTCTCTTTAAACTAATGTCTCGACCCAAAATGTTCATAATAATAGAGCAATTAAACTGAATACAGAAGGGAGTGTATATCTTTGCAAGAAGTACACTCTTTCATTAATTAATTTATAATTCATTTTTTTTCTTTTGAATTTCCTTTAGAACTACAAACTTCCCTATATAGTGCCATAAATCTAAGCATATTCAAGGCATAAATCTAAGCATAACCCTTAGCCACCAAAACGAGTTTTGTAACGATCAATAGTGCCATCAAGTGCAATCTTCCCTATATAGACCCACCGACAACCAACGACAGACTTGTTAAAAGGTAAGGGGATGAGTTCCCATGTATTTCTAACTTCTAATGCAGTCATTTTTGTCAACATCACTTGTCACCAATTGTGGTTAGCCATGGGTTCATTTTAGACTTAGGAAGAAATATTGAATCCAAAGAGGAAACAAATTAGTAATAGGATGGAGATAAATTCTCATAATTAATAGTAAAGGCATATCTAGGATTAAGATTACGAGTGAACTGAATACCTTTGCAAATGACAACAGGAAGTTCATGTGCAAGTGACGACATTAGAAGAACAATTTGAGCGAGAGATGATGTTGGAGTATCAGGCAGGGGTGATGAAGCTTCTATTAGAAGATGATAATTGAGTAGTGGAGGTGGGGTAAGAGAAACAAAAGGGGTTGGAGTAGGAGCAACTGGAACAGTATGTGGGACCTCTAAAGAAACACTTGCAATGGTGGAAGAAAAGAATGAAGTGTTTAAAAAAATTACATCATTGGAGACAAGGTACCTTTGAAGCTATGGACAAAAACATTGATAACCTTTTCGAAGGCCGGAGTAACCTAAAAAGAGACATTTTAAGGACTTGGTAGAGAGTTTGTTCTTACCTAGGTAAGATAATGAACAAAACAAGTAGTCCTCAAGACACGCAAAGGAAGTGAATGAACGTCTTATGTAGGATGTAAGATGGAAAAAAAATCTAATTATTGAGAACCAATGAAGGCATGCAGTTAATCATATGATAAGCTGTAAGGACTGCATCACCCCAAAAATGTGATGGGACATTGTAATGAAGAAGAAGGGTATGATTTGTCTCCATCAAATGAAAATTTTTGTTTTTAGATGCACTATTTTGTGTGGTGTATGAGCACACGAGGTTTGATGAAGAATCCCTTGCAAGGTCAAAAAGGACTAAAATTGGAATGACAAATATTCTTTTGCATTGTCAGTTTGTAAAATTTTAATAAAGCAAGCAAATTGAGTTTTAATTTCACTAAAGAAACTTTGAAAAATAGAGAAGATATGATGCATCCCTCCCCAAGGCAAGTTTGAAGAATCCTTAATGAAGAGAATGCTCCCAAGATCGTTGCTCATAAAGGTTCCAAGGTTGAAGAAATGGAGGTGGAAGACTAGAAAATGGAGGAGAAGTAGGCGTCACTCTTGTTGAAGGAGATAAGCCAAAGGATGAAGCTAGCCACAAGGGAAGGAACCCTTGATAATAGCATGAAGAACTCTCACTAAGGAGAGAACATGAACACTCTCAAGAACAAAAGAGCTCTCAATTTAGAGAAGTATAATTTTCATTCAAAATGAGTGTTAAAATCTACATGAAGGAGGGAATGCTATATTTATAGAGCAAAGCATGAACCATGGGTTTAGGAACCTCAAGTTGAACGTCCAACATGCTTAATTAAGGGTTAGTTAGCTTAATTTAGTGTTAATTTAGCATGTGCTCAATTAACACTAATTTAATCCAACTAAATATCCAAACATGGCCCTAAAAAAATGGATATATGTTCCCTCTAGTTTGAATTTGAATTTTGGAGGGAAATGACATAGCACTTCCAAAATTCAAATTCAAATAAGAAGCAACAAGAATCAGCCATGTAGGAGAGAGAAAGCACATGTGGAGTAAAACAAGGGGACAAGGGGGCCCACGTGTCTCATACATGCTTCATGTGTTAGTTAGAAAGGTGTGAAGAGGAATTAGGGGTGTGGAAATTAATAACCACACGTCCAAATCCTCTTGGACCAGCCCAAACTAATTAACACACTCCACAAGGAGACTAATTACACCTCCTAAAGAAAAAAGAACCTATAGGCCAAAATAAAAGGCCGAAAATTAAACTAGCTACACCCCTATAATCCTAATGACTTAAGGGTGCTTATACAAGCCTAAAAATGGTCAAATTAATACAATTAAATGGAACATTTCCTAAAATAAGCTCCTTGAAGCTTCATCCAAGTCATGCTCCTTTCTTATTGGTCTTAGCTCAAGCCCATGCTAGGCGTGCATGCATTAAGATATCAGAATATTTCTTCATTAGAAAAACACAAGTACAACCGGAAAAATCATCAATAAAGGTAACAAACTAAAAATATTCTAAAGTTGAACAAACTTGACTAGGACCCCAAATATTAGAGTAAACTAAAGCAAAAAGTCATGCAACATGTTTATTAAGACTAGAACCATAACTAGTATGGGTATGTTTACCTAACTGACATGACTCACACTGAAAGGTGTGAAAAATTGAAAAACAAGGGACAAACAAACACATTTTCTCCACACTTGGATGCCTAAGACGTTGATGTTCAAGAACAAGAGAAGTAGAGGAAATACAGGCCACTGAAGCTGTAAGTAAGTATAACCCTCCAAACTCATATCCTGCTCCAATCGTCTGTTTAGTGCGTCAATCCTATACAAGAACAAAGTTATTAACAAATAAGATAGAAATATCAAGGGTGTGGATGAGTTTACTAATAGAAACTAAATTAAAAGACAACCAGGAACAAATAATATGGAATTTAAGGAAAGATGTGGAAGTGGACGGGTTTATCTGATGCCCCAGACTTTAATTTGGGAGTCATCTGCAAGAATAACAGATGGCAATGAGTTGGAAAAGGGTCAAGGAAGAAAAAAGGGATTATTTATCAGTCATGTGATCAAAGGCATCGAAAATCAAGGATCCAAGGTCTAAGAGAAAGAGACTAAGAAATGAAAACTACAGATTACCCGACTAAGCCACAACAATAAGAGGTGATGCAACATCATTGGCTTCATTGGTAGAAAACAAATGAAGAAGCTCATTAAACTCAGCAGCAGAGACAGTAATATTTGAGGTGAAAGAATTGGTGACTTGAGCCATATTAGCTAATCGAGACTAATATTGCTCTCTAACTTTGGTGTAACATTATGGTTCAATGTGTCCCCATTGATTACAATAATTATACTGACATCCATCACGAACACCATGTCCTCCTTCACGACCATTACAATGAGAGGAATTTGAGACAAGGGCAAAAGATTCTCCGATAGGTGTGGAATAGGACCCAAAACAACACGACGTAGAAAGTCGCAACAACTATTCTTGGACTATGTCATAGGTGAGAGTATCGGGGGCTGATAAAACCTTATTACAAACCATCACCAATTCAGATGAGAGTCCAACAAGGGCAACAACCATAAAGAATTAACCGCGTTGTTGGTGAAATATCCCTGCATCAGTAGTGAAAGGCATAAGAGTAGAGTATTCAGTAATAAGGCGATTAGGCTTATCAAGGTATGTTTGCATGTCTATGTTCTCTAATTTGGTAGTCATCAAACTAGTTACAATGTCATAAAGATGATGAATATCATTGGAATATAGCTTCTTGACTTTTTCCCAAACATAAAAACAAGTGGTAAAGGCTTGAAATTGTGCCTGGAGGTTAGGAGCAAGAAAGAACCAAATGACACCATATAAGGAAGTGTCAAATTGTTTCCAGCAAGGCTGAGTGGAAGCTAGAACATTAGAGAGTTAAGAGGCCAAGTGGTAGTCATGTCCTTGGCCTTGAAACCATAGCTGGATAGCAAGAGCTCACGTATTATAGTTGGTACTTCTAGAGAGTTTCTCACAAGGAACAGGGGAACGTTGGTAAAGGTCACAACAAAGTCAGAAGGTAGAAAAGTAGCCATTAGAAGGAAAAACTAGAAAAAGGTAAAAAAATAGGAATTAAATAGGCACTCACTGAAGGAGGAGCCAAACAGCTCTGAAACGATAGCAGATGATGCTGAGAATGGCAATAGGAGGCTCGCCAGAGAAGGCCGAAGGCGTGACGGCAAACGAAGGCACACGTGGATCTCACGTGCCAAAGAGAGGCGATGCATACGGCGATGGAGATCCAGTGCCGAAAATGATCGTCATAGAGAGGGGATTCTGATGGTAGGCTGCACGGCAGGTGGGTCTCACTGGAAGTGGATGTTCTGGGCTTTGCAATGTACAACATAAAAAAAAAGGAAAAAAAAGAGAGAGATCAAAACCCTAAGCTCTTGATACCATGTAAGAGTTTATGACTGTAATTGTATGTATGGAGAACACATAGAATTCTTATTTATAATGAGTGATAGGTATCATAAAAGGAAAACAAACTAAATGTAAATAATGACAAAATCCCTAAAGATAATATACTATTTAATATAATCAAATCATATATGTAATATACTACTTAATGTAATCAAATCATATATTTAATAATGATCAATCTTCTACAGGAGGGTTGTACTATCGACCATGAGTTCTATCCCATCTTAGATAAAATATACAAGTAGAGTGGGAAGACCCAGAAATGTAACTTTACATTTATTCCCAGGAATCAAATGTGGTAACGGAAGGTTTTGCTTGAATTGTCCATGTCTCATGATTATATTGTATTTAATATTGTTCTTCGGTCTATCCTTATTGTTTATGCAAAAGACTTGAATTGTATGCTACGTTCAATTAATTAATGTTTTCTCTGGGGGCCTTTGGCCTTACCATCCACCAAAAAATAGAGACTACTATTATAAAGGATTTGAATAAAGATTAGAAAACTGGTAGTTACAAAGGAAGACTAACCTTGTTGATGTCGCTAACAAGACCCTTATTGACTCATTAGTCATTATTCTTTTCTTTTTATAATATTGACTCATATATGTGAAAGATATTTAATCAAGTTAATACTTAGAAGTTAATAGGGATTTGGATTAACTTCCATTCATATTTGCAAAGTCTCCATTATAGAAAAGAGAATCATCGGATTATGTTTTAAGTTTCTGAAAATATTTTTAAAATATTAAATAGGTCTATTAAAATAATTTTATATGTATTTCATCTCTCTAATTTTGAAATAAATAACTTTTAGTCCTTTATTTTAGATAACATTTTATAAAAAAAAAATTTGAAAGAACAAGACTAATATATTTTAGAAATAAAGAGATTAAAATAATAAAAAAATTAGAATATTGTTTAATATATTAATATTTTTAAAATCTAGAATATATTTTTTATAAGCCAAAGTTAATATTATTAATCACTAGCAAAAACACAAAAAGTATCATGCTTGTGTATTCGTAGTTCTATTTTGATAGACATAATAATTTGAGTTTTAATTTCATATGTTTTTTAATAACATTATCGAGTATAAATAATTTTAGTTTAGTATTTTTTTTGTTTATATTAACATGATAGAAACATGTTAGATTATAAATGAATATGTAAAATTTACAATGAATTTGAGAAAATACAGAGGGAAGAGAGTTTGAATAAAATTAAAAATATTGTTGTGCATGTGTATTTTCATTTCTATTAAAAGTATTTATGATGGAAGGTACATATATTAATACTGCTTAAGGAAGATTGATTTGTGGTAAGGTAATACTTGTGAAGATGTGCATTTATTAATGTGAGAGAAGTCATAAAATGTTTAGAAAGATAAAATAATCATAAAATATGAACACCAAAACGTCGTAGTCACATTATATATTATAATATATGTATATGTATATATATATATATATGTTATAAATTATAGATAGTAGAACAATTATGTATGTTGGATATAAATGTTTTAAAGTAATTTTTTTCTTAAGGTTATAAGATTGATCTAATGGCAAAATTTATGTTCGAGAAGTGAGAGGTTGTGAGCTCAAATCCCTCATTTGACCAAGTAGTTTATTTTTTCATTTTCAAATGGTTATAATGGTAGAATAAATATTTTGAAAAATGAACATCAAAAGAGAAATTCTCTTTATTATATACCCGTGGATGCCTCTCTCTATATTATTAAATAAAAATAAAAAGAAAAAAGTAAAACACGAAAACTCAAAAGAGAGAAAAAAAAAAGAGAAGTTACATAAAATAAAAGTTACATAAAGATAAAGAAGTTGCATAAAATTTAGTAGTTACTTAAAGGACAAAAAAGTCCAAATAAATGTGGACATCAAAATCGGATATTCCCATTATAATCTATAACTAAATTATAAATCATTGATAGGAGAACAATTATAAATGTTGAATATAAATGTTTTAAAATAATTTTTTTCTTAAGGTTATATGATTGATCTAGTGAAAAAGTTTACATTTTTAAAGTAATTTTTAAAAGTTGATCTAGTGGAACAATTATTCTCGAATCCTTTCTCTGACAAAGTAATTTATTTTATAATTTTCAAATAAATATAAGTGTAGAAATGTATTTTGAAAATTGAACATCAAATGAAGAATTTCCTTTATTAATAGTATAGACTAATAATATATATATATATATATATATATATATATATATATATATATATATATTATAGATAGTAAAACAAAATTAAGGATGTTGGATATAAATATCTTAAAGTAATTTTTTTCTTAAGATTATAAGATTGATCTAGTGGCAAAGTTAACACTTGAAAAGATAAGGGTTGTGAGTTCAAATCCTTCTTTTGATAAAGTAGTTATTTTTTAATTTTTAAATAGGTATAAATGTATAATAGATATTTTAAAAAGTGTACATCAAAATAAAATTTTTTTTTATTAATAGTATAAATCAAAAGAAAGCACACAATATGTTTTCACCAAATTAAAAAAGAGATAAGTAAGGTAGCTCTCACAAAAGCAAAAAACGTATTAATGTAAGAACTATTTTAAACTCTGTCAGAGCAATAAATGATCCATTATCAGTAGATAGTTTTACTAATGTGTTGCAAGTACAATAATGCCTAAAATATACTTTATCCATTAATTTATCATCAAGTTTTGTTTTGTTTTATTAATCGTAGCATTTTTCTTGTAATGACGTATAAATCTTGCACCTAGTTTACAAATAATTAATTATGAATAATCACCGAAGTGATAAAATTAAATTCTTATAAAAAAGAAGGGTGATTAAATTATATGGATAATGTAAAAGTTAGTTGATCTCACCCGAAGTGATAAAATTAAATTCTTACATGAAATACTTAGTTAATTTAAAATGGAAACAAAACAAATTAAAAATTGAAAATTAAATTGTAAAAGATTAATTTATTTAAGTTGATTTAGTTTTTGCAATTTTATTGTTTATTTTTATTTATTTTAGTAAATTTACAAGAATGTTTGTACAATTATTCATATCTTTCTAAGTTTTTATAATTTTAATTTAATCTTTAATTAAAATTTTTAATTAATATTTATTAGTGGATAAATAAATATTATAGCAATACTATTTGATTTAACTACATTGAATTTAATTTGACAACAATAAATAAAATGTAATATTTAAATTAATTAATTATTTATATTTTATATTTAATAATTATTACTTTTATATAATTTTATTGAAAACAAGTAAAATTTTATAAAAAAAAATTATATATATTTTAATATTTAATTATAAAAATTTTAAATCATAAAATTAAAATCAGTTTGATGTGGTTCAAATTTTATAGCTAATCTAAAATAAATAAATTACATTATACTTATTTTTTTTATTTAGTTTGAACTAATAAAAAGTACACGAATTCACACCACCAACACTCGTAATTAATTTCAAAATGGAAAGGAAGTCGAACAGAGGAATTTTCTACGGCGTGGAATCCGTTGGCGGTCAAGCGAAGAACATGACTATGTTTTCTTTTTCCAAGTTATTGCACCGAAGGTAGTAAGCCTTCATAATGTCCAATGTTAATTGATTCAATATTCTTGGACGAAATTTCCTATCATGGATGAAAACTAATTATTTATAGTAATATTAATTAACAATGCAACATGGTTTAGAGTTTACACTTTAGAGAAAATATATGGTCAACTAGGCCATTCTTAATTTATGGCCATTCAAGTTTTGAAATAAATAAGATTCAAGTGACTTTTAGCCTTTTAGGGGAAGTAAGAGTGTAAGAACATTATCTACCATGTCAGCATCTCATTTCTAAGAAAAAAAAAAAAAAGAGGGTACGATCATTTAATTTTTTTTTTCTTTTACCACAAACACATTTTACAAAATCACATTTAAAAAAATTCCGAAAATTTCATATCTCCACATCAAAATTCAGAACACCAATTACTAGTTATTCAACCTACACATGCCCAAATAACCATATGCAACCCCACTCAAAATCATGTCCGTTACTATTATTTACATCATAATGCCATGAGTCAAAGCGTAGTCTTATTGTTCCACCTTTATCCCAAAGAGAGTGAAACACTATCAAGTTTATTTTGTTTTCGAACTTATCGTAGTCCATGAATCTAGTGGAGGAATTCACCTGAAAAACTTGTAAAAATAAATGAAGTAGTAAAGATGTGATGTCTAATAGCGGGCGAGTCGGAGTGTTAAAAGCTAAATATATGCAACTATATGGGGAGTGAGAGTTTTGAGAAGCAAAGTATTCTAGGTGGTGATGCGATTTAAACTATATATAGCAAGAGAAATAAGGAGTTGGTGGTCGTGTCAAGTTAGGCATGAATTAGGAGATGATAGATAGTGACATCTTGTTTTGGAGAGACAAGTGGTTAGGGATCAAAAGTTAAGTGATGAGTATCAATGGTTGAATGAGCCTTAACAATAAATTAGGAGTGTTAGTTAAATATATATGTGAGTTAGTAAAGGAGTGGAGGTGGATGTTGAGAAGACAATTATTTGCAAGGGAAGAGTTATTGGGAAACCTAATACAGATGCTCGAAGGGATTACATTGAGAGAGAGAGTGTGTGCCTGACAAGTGGGTGTGGGATATGGAAAATTCTGGTCAAAACACAGTGGTGTTAATTATAACACCCCTAATCCTTAACTAAAAGCATTTATAAAAAAAAGTGAGAGATTTTCAAAATTTGATTTTACGTAAAGAATCATAATCTTCTTGTAACATTGTGAGCCAAAATATAATTTATACAAGCTTCATTTAAAACTTAAATACATTAGTTGTTATAACTACCCTTTTAAAAATCCTAACTCGAAGTAGTGGACTACTTACGAACCTAAAATTAAAATTACTTGAACATAAAAAAGTGACTCCCTTAGAAGTTCAACATATTCAAAGAAAATCCTCTAAATTTTGCAATATCTCCTACTGGTCAGGTTTATCCTATATTCGTACTATGAACATATATGAAAAGAAACACATGAAAGAAGTGAGATTTTTATAAATCATCAACATTAATCTTAATATACTTAACAAACAATGGGGCCTAAGGTTTAACCTATGACTCAATCTCATTTGACTCTATATATGTACTCAATCTTATTCATCTCAATTATTGAACTCAATCTTACTTGACTCTATGTATGATTCCGTAACCAATTTGTGATGATTTACCACAATCATCAAGGATCTATTTTGGGAAATGATTGGTAGTTGTACATCTTTTTCTAGTTTTGTACAATAATTTTCTCAACAAGGTCAATCATTTACTCATAATACAATTCTGGCTATCTTGTCAAGCACAACATTCTGGCCTCTGAGCAATCGGGCACTTAATCCATCACAAAACACAAATGAGCACTCTTTCAGCCCGAGAAAAATATACCCTACCAATCTTGAGATGCTGAGGATTTATGGAAGGTATTAGATCTATGAATATTCTACCCCAAATGCCAACATGGACTAACCCAAATATTCATCTATTTAAAATCATCTTCGGACCCACCCTGCTCTTGCCTTTCATCTTGCAGTGACCAAGTTATGACTTCCCAAAACACGACACTCATGCACTTGCATGGTACCCTTACGAGGAAACCTAGGACTTTGCTAAGTTCATCTCGCAACATCTCAACATAGTCCCAAACATCACCAGACTTAGCAATCACAACTCACGTAGTACTTATATTTCAATCATCATTCACATAATCATTTATGAATTATCCTCAAAGAATTAAAAGATCACAATAGATATATAAATGAAGTTCTCATCTCTAACTTTTATTTCATGGATAATAATCAATAAAAACAGTCATACAGTAATATATTTTTAATACTAAATGACATCTTTCTGATGTAGATGACTAGGTTAGACTATAACCATAGAACATACTTAGATTGTCTTTTATAATTTTAAGAAAATATCATATTCATAATAAATTTTTTTAACTAAACCTTACATACAGTCCTTTGAATATTTTATAAGATATATTTTACCATGAATATTCAACATATAATTAATAATCCTTTGAATAAAATATAATATACATATATAAAATTATAAAATAGTTTATTAATTCCAAGAGTAGCGATTTTTATAAATCAAAGTTACGAAAACCAAAATTTATCATAATTTAATTTGAGATAGAGAGTGATAAAATAAGATTCAAAGTAAAATTTGAAATAATATCAACGAACCAAAATGTATTATATGAAAAATAATATGATGAAATAATTTTATAGAAAATGATCAAAATATAACTTCTGAGAAAAAAAAGTTGAATGATAGAACAATTGACAAATAATAACATATAATCATACTATAATATTTGTAGAATAATGTAAATAATAATAGCAAGAATTAAACTATCATATCTGGAAATAATAAACAAATGACAAAAAATAAGATCTGAAATAATAAATAAATAATCAAAAGTAATATACAATAATAATAAATAAAGGACACAAGTAGTATCTAGAAATAATAAATAAAGAATTAAAAATAATATATGAAATAATAAATAAAGGACCAAAATTAGTATCTGAAAATAATAAATAAATAAAGAATCAGAAGTAGTATATGAAAATAATAAATAAAGGTCCAGAAGGTAATATCTAGAGAATAATAGTAAATGACTAGAACTAGTATTTGGAAATAATAAATAAACAAACACTTAGTGTTTGATTAACAACAATTTTATAAAACTGTTTTCAGTATTTTAGTATTTAAAAACTAAAAAACTTGTTTGAGTAATGTTTTCTGAAAACAGTTTTCGAAGATAGTTCTGGTTTTTTAGTTTTTAAAAACTAAAAAACAGGAACAACTAAAAGTAGTTTTGCTTTTCAGTTTTCTATTTTTGTTTTGAAAACTCAAAATACAATTCTTTTCATTAATGAAATTTTAATAAATATGAACAAGTTTTTTCCATTTTTACATCTTCAAAACAGTTCTCAAATAACACTTACCAAACAAGTTTTTTTTTCTTCCAGAAAACAATTTTTGAAAACTCTTTTAAAAAATTAAAAAAAAAAAACAAACCAATCAAGCCCTTAGTATATTAATGAACAACCAAAACTTAGTTTTAGAAGTAATAATAATCATAAGAGTAGTAAAAACATATAAGTCTATTAAGATTAACACCACAAAAGTTTATAAATTTCACTCCCCCATACCTTAGTAAAAGCTTGATGAAGAATGGTAAAAATCCTTTGAATCTTAATCTTAGCACTTAATAGACCTTATTTCTTCCTTAAATTCGCAAATGACTTGCCTATTTACAGCCAAAATTTGGACTCATTCACTGAGTGAAAGTATGCTCACTAAGTGAAAATAGGTGCAAAATACTTTTAATGAGCGAGAAAGCTTCACTCAGTGAAATTCAGGTAATTTTGTCTCACTTCTCTTAGTCATGGAAGTTTCGCTAAGCGAATTTCTGGTTTTGATTACTTTCGCTGAGTGACTTGTATTTCACTTAGCAAATTTATTCTTTAAAAAAATATTTGTTGTTATCCTATATTCGCTAAGCGAATTTGATTCCACTTAGCGAATTTCCAAAGAAAAAGAGAATTTACAAATTTTAGTAAAAATGCTTTATATGCTATATTAACTTATTTTATTAAGTTTTTAACCTGCAAAACTACTTCTATTATATAATTTCAAATAGATCATATAATGACATGTTATAAAAATATGGGTGTTACATCAACATATAACACTATAAAGGGGAGCATTACACACCCATCCACATTACTTTTTTAAGTTACTATAGGCAACAAAGTTCCTTAAAAAATCCAATTCTTAGTTTGACAACTAGGTGCAGACAAATTACCAACTATGTACAACTTAGTGTGGCAAGAATACTTTAGCCTAGTGATGGGTTATGCAGTGTTTGCGATTTCATGATGGAGACAAGAATGCATCTTTTTTTCTAAATTGCGCTGATGCATACCAGGTATGACAAACTCTATGTAGTTGGTAGGGATCTCTACAACATTCTTGAGGGAGGTTAGGATTCATTATTACCAGTTCATGAGTTTGGTTGATGACTCCAAAGAAACTAGAAAACTTTTTCATTTGTGTGGTTCGTGAGTATATGACAATTATGGAAGGTTAGAACTGTGACAATATTTCGAGATCAAATGATTGATGTCCAAGAAATAATACAACTTGTTCAACTTAGTTCATGAAAGTGATGTCACACTTGCAGACTCACGTCACACTCCCATGGAGAATGGATTACACATCCTATTTATTGTTTAGATAGGATGTGTTAGTTTTGTTAAATTTTTAAATTCATATTTTTTGTTCTATTGATGTACTAAGATGTAGATACTTCTTGTACTTATGTTTAGTTTCTTAATAAATTTATTTGGATTATAAAATAATGTAGATGACAACGATCTTACTGAAAAATACGCAATACTTGTGTGAGAAGAGGGTGGTTGAAATTTGGTAAAGTTCTAGTTTTTTATTTTTTTTATAAGTTCTTTTAACTAACTTATATTCTAGTTTAACCAAAATAATTTAGAAAACAAATTTATTTTAGTATTTCTTAGTTTATTTTCATAAACTACTTAAAATGACATACAAAAATAAACTTGAGATAACTTTTTTTTTTCATTTTTACGCTTATTAATTTACTTGATCATTTTAAAATATTGTTTGGAACTTTTTAAAATAATTATAATTAAACACATAACTACTTATAGTCTAATTTTACTAAATATAACAAAAAAAGTAATGACTAACAACACTAAAAATAGTTATAAATGATTTAAAATGCAATTTGAACTTTTTAAAATGCTAAAAATAATGTCTATAACAAAAAGGACCAATTTGAAAAAAAAAAACAAAAAGGACCAAATTGAATAACTTTTAAAAACATAATTCATTGAAGCAATTTTGTTTAAAAGAAAATATACTAAATTAAAAAAAAAATAGTTCAATTGGACTCATTTAAGCAAAAAAGACATAAAATTTTTAGAAAATTCTATCTGAATCTTATTTAATGATAACTTTTAAAAAATACCTTTTCCAAAAATGCATACTCTCAAGAAATGAGTTTCTAAGAAAAGTTAACTCTTGAATGAATAATGATAAAAATTATTTTTTTTGTCCTATGAAATATAAAGGGTAACTACTTGTTTTATATAAAATACAAATTGATGGAGAATTATTAAGAGCAATTTAGGAAATATATTTTAGTTTTTTTATCAAATCAATAAAATTAAATGAAATTAACTAATTTTCTAATATGTGTGAAATTAAGTGTTTTTGCTTATATATGATTTCAGGTGAAGTAAATCAAAAGTAAAATTTAACCAGATGAAATACCTGCTTTACAAATAAAAAATATTAATAATATACTCTTTTATATAATTTTTCTAATATTAAATAATATCATTCAGTTTTTCAATTGTAATATTAATAATAATATTAATTTTATGAAATTATTATTTTTATTTATTTATTAGTTCATCTCAATTTTTTACAAAATAATCTAAGAAAATACTTATTAATAAATTGCTTTTCATCGTATGAGTTATAAGATTTGTTTAGAAATAAAATGCAGAGATAGAACAAATGGTAAAAAAATTAACACATTAATTACAACTAAACTTTAGCTTTTAAAAAAAAAAATCTTACCATAAAACTAGTTATTTAAAAAGGGGAAATAAAAGAATAAAAAATCGTTTTTTTTTTTTCTTTTTCAAACTACTATCCTAGGATACCTGATATTAATTGCACGTGTAACTAATTTGAGAAGTGTTGTGATTAATATATGCACTGAAATGCTTGCTCGTCTTGCTTGTTGGACTGCTCGATCTCTGCTGCTGTTGCCTGGTCCCACCTCTAGGTACCTTCCTTTTTCCCTTTCTCCTTCCTCTTCAACCTCTCTATTATTGCCTCGCACATTTTCATTTCAGTTACATTTTCATTTTCCTACGCTAACTTCACTTATCATTATTAGGATTCCCTCAATTTAATGCATTTTTATAACTAATTTCATTCTTCCAGGACAAGGTTTAGTGCCAAGTGTTTGCATACGAACATGAGTCTGGACAATAATTTCCGTGCTAAACCTAGAAGGCGTGCTAATTTTCGATTATGCAATGTGTCAAGGTATGTAATGTAATCTCTACCTATTTATCTCAAACCTTGAATTTGACCACAATTGTATTTTTTTATTTAGTTACACTTCTGAAGTATTGGAGATTCAATCTGATGCTCCTACTCTGCATGTTCTGTTTGTTCCTGGAAACCCAGGTTTGGCTTCGATTGTGTATTATCGTGCTTATTTAGTTATGTTTCCATGTTACATTTGTTTAGTTGAAAGTTTGGCATTTTGGTTTTGCAGGTGTTATTTTATTCTATAAGGATTTTGTGGAATTTCTATATGAGCTGCTGGAGGGAACTGCATCCATTACAGGCAAGTAATGACAGCTTTTTCTTTCTTGTTACTTATTATATGGATATTTGGTTAATAATTATGCTCACTAGTCATGTTTCTCTGTGATAAAGCAGCTATTGGCCATGTTTCTCACTCTCGAAAGGTATGTTCATTTTGTTTTGTTTTATTTTGTTTGGTTTTCCTGGGTGGCATTAAAAGTTTAGAATATCTCTTACACTGAGTTTTGCTTCTAGAACTTTGAACATGGGCGCATGTTTTCTTTACAAGAACAAATCGATCACAAGGTAAAGTGATGCTCCCTATTTTGGTCTTAACAAATTGTTTTCTGGTTTTAACGCAATAGAGACCAATGAGTTGGTTTTTTTGACACCCATTTACAAATTGGTTATAGTTGACTTACCGTATTATAGGAAGTCTTCCCCTGCCCCTTTGATTCCTAACTCCAAAAAATTGAGTTATGGAATCATAATAACTTTGGAGTCTTTCATTCTTTTTGGAGCTTCTGTGAAACATTATTTATATATTTAATGTATTGTTGAAAGCTATGAAAGCTGTGGCAGAATTGAGTATTTAAACTTTCATTTTGTATTGTAGTGTGCACAATTGTTGACCAGAAAGAATTGTCATCATGGAATTGTTTCTAGTATGTCATGTGCTGGCTTTTGTGTTAGCATCTTGAGATTTTGTTATATTTAAGCCGCATGCATTCCTCTCTTTCTCTCTTTTCAAGGTTAAGTTTCTCAGTTGTTTATTAAACTTACATGCTTTTATGATTAACGTTATTCATTCTTTACTTAGATAATTTTAGTTTTAACAGTGAATTAATATGTGATGGTTGTTTAAGTGTTACAGTTTTCTTGTGTGTTTGTAGATTGACTTTATCAGAGAGGAACTGCAGAATATTGAGATTCCTATATTACTGGTGGGTTCTTTTATTCTCAACCCTAAACCCTAAACCCCTTATTCTCCATCATTTTGATTTGCAGAGTTGTATTATACAACTCTGCTAGTACTAAAACATCAAGTTGCTGCATATAAAATGGTAGATACAAATCCTTTCTCCTTGTTTAATTATGTTGTTTTGACATGTAAAATTTTGGTACAAATACTTCCTTTATTTTGTATTTTCCTGCCAGTATACTTATGCTGCAATCCAACAGATGCCAGAGCAAGTGTGTTGACATCCTATAAAGATTTTTTGTTGACCACAACACGTTATATAAAAGTAACATTTATTGTACAGCTTAAAGTTGAAAAATGCAAGTGGATTTTTTATGTGCACGCAGAAATAATTTCTTATATTGCTGTTAAAGAAAGATATATTATAGTCTGATTAATAGTTTCATATCAGAGAATATTTCTTGCCATGACACATGATTCTAACCCTTTAACAATAAGGATGATATTAGAGATACTGAGATCAAAACTTGTTTGCATGTAATGCCAAACATTCTTTTATCCACTACAAGTGAACAATTTTGGAGGATCATAAATGAATCAATTTCAGTTTAATTCTTAGCTAAAGTTATTGTCAAGTAACTGTTATCTGTGTTTATGTAACATATATAGCTATCAATTTGGGAAAGCATTAATCATACTGCAAGAGGGTTTGTTGAAATTCTTGAAGTAAAAATTGTGTTATCAAATAGTTGTGCTGCATATAGAAAAGTTTAACTTCATACTGAAATGAAAATTTCGTAGCTGATTTAGAATTTTCTCTCCAGATTGGTCACTCTATTGGTTCATACATATCTATTGAAATGTTCAAGAAGTCTCCAGAGAAGGTGATGGGAACAGTGCTGATTTAATTAATTTTGAGTACATCTTGCCATCTCTCCATCACTTCTAATGTTTGTAAATTGGCTACTTGCATTTTCTCCTGGTTTCTGTAGGTCAAATATTGCATTGGACTTTATCCATTTTTGACATTAAACCCACACTCAACAACACAGTTACTTATTGGAAAAATAGCAAAGTAAGTCTCACCCCCTTCCCTTTGTCAAAAACTTTTGACAATGACTACTTTGTTAGAGATGACATGAATTAGTAGTGATGGTGTGATCATAGATATCACACTTTTGATGTGGTTCATTACTTCAGTCTATTTCATGCCTCGTGGTATTCAATTTATGTGTAAAAATAATTTTTCTAAGTTGATCTGAACCTAAATTTCAGATAAATTAATATCGGTAACTATTGATTATTGCTAAATATTTAGCATGAAAGCGTAGTGCTACTGATTTTCTTCTGAAAATCTTAGCCTAGTTTATATGAAACGACTAAATGATGATACATGGGGTTTCAGATCCCAAGTTCTTGCTGCTGCTCTTAGTTACATGATAGCATCATTAGGATTGTTACCTGTCCAGGCTTTGAGGTTTATTGTAAGAAAATCCCTTGGGAATTCATGGTCAGCCAATGCAGTTGAGGCTGCATGCTCTCACTTGTCACAGGTTAGCTTTAATGTTCAATGAAAGCTTCGTTGATAAGTAACATTAAACTTGTAATTTAGTTCCATTTCTTTTGTTCATTCTTTTTATTGATCCCTATACTTAATATTAGGACCGCCAATGCAAAAATAAATAAATAATAAAAAATATACATTTAATTGATACTGACTTATAACTTTTTGCTGTGGGTTGATCTGCACCTATTTTTGTATCAACTGCAACCTTGTACCTCGCAGTACCACACCATGCGGAATGTCCTCTATATGGCCATGACTGAATTCAGAAAGGTAACAATACTTCCTATCTACAAATATACCACTTAAATTTTATATGGTAAAATATGTTTTAGGTTCCTAGAAAATTCTTGATATATTAAATAGATTTTCCAATTTTTTTTTGTATTATTTTGGTTCTTGTATTTTTGAAATATATTGCTTTTAGTCTTTCCTAAATTTTTTATCTTTCTAAAAAGGGCTATCTAAAACAGAGGTCCAAAATGTATTTTAAAATTATAGAGATCAAATAAATATGAAATTTTTTTTTAGGACATATTTAATATTTCAAGAATATTTTAGGAACCTAAAACTTATTTTACCCAATTTTATAAATGATAGTAAAGATGTTTCACTTCATTTTACAATTTGGCAATTGTTTTCATTTACTATTACATTATTTATCCATGGTGTTATTATTTTGTTTCCATTTAAAATTAAATGCCGTTACCATTTAATCAATTTGGGTATTTAGTATTTAATATGCAACAGTAACAAAGGGCATTGATTTGTAGGATTTTTTTTTCACTAATAGTTACAAAAATGTTACTGTACTTTTTTTTTTTTTTGTTTCCAAATATTTGTACGGGAATGGTGAAATCACTTGGACAAAATGAGAAATGAAAATAGAAAATAGGAAATGAAAATAAGAAAGGAAACAGTTCCTCAAAAAAATAAAGGAAACTATGTGAAAACAATGCAACAATTTTTAAACCAATTGCACCCTTACAAATTGAGTTGCATTTTGAGGGTTTAAGTACAAAATTTTCATCCCTCTACCCTTAGCATTCCGTTCGAAGTGATTTTACCACTTCAACATGGAACTTCTTTTTGTATTGATGTGGAAGAATATGACAAGTCACAGAAAATAGTACAAGGATACAACAATGTCATGATTAAAGATAAGTAGTTGAGAATTTTAAAAGGAACAATTAAATTGACTGTGATAGAGGGCATGTTTCATCAGGGTATCAAAAGGAGTCCAAAACTGTTTTCATAACCATGTGCTTACCCTGCTAGCTTTCAGAGGCACCAGATTGGGCATTTTTAGGAGAAAGGAAGGCTCAATTAGCATTTTTATTTGGTGTTGATGATCACTGGGGCCCGCTTCTTTTGCTTGAAGAGGTATCTTTTTATTTATTATTGTTACTGTTGTTGTTATCTGGCAAGCTTTTGCATCATCTGAAGGTATGAAATGAAGATTTGTACCTGAAGCATCTAAATAGATAAATTTTATCTATTTAGATGTAGTTATGCTTGAGATTTTATCTTAGTCTAAATGATCATTTATGGTCCCAAAATGGTGCAGTTTAATGATTAAATAGATTTTCGAAGTTTATTATTAACAAAGTTGAATTCCCTCCTTTTATCTTACTGAGAGATCTTGTATCAAAATTTGCAGAAAATTTTCTCTACAAATTAAAATTAAACAACCAAGAACATGATCTTTTTATTTTCATAGCTGATTTTTTTTAAAGAAATTGAATAATGTTGCAAGTTTGGCCAAGCCATTAAGCTGAAGGTTTGGATTTGTGACGGAATCTCAACAAGCAGTACAATATAAGATTACCTCCCTCCTCTTTCCCTATCACCAGTTCATGTTGAGGACCTTCTTTATCCCCAGTTGTGTTTTGTGATGATAAATTCCTAATACTGACTTTAGTATGTAGCTTGTGTATGTGTGCTATCCTAAATGGACTTGGCATACCACAAATTCTTTATGCCATTTTTAACGTTTAATTATGGGAAAGAGTTCAGGTAGATATTTTTAGGTTTAAGGTGTATTTGACAAAAATAGTTGAAAAACTAACAAAAAACTGAAAAATTAGTTGAAAGTTGAAAAATTAGTTTAAGTTTTAACAAAATTAATTGATGAATTAGCTGAAAGTTGTGAAATGACAAATAAGAATATGATTAACATTAAATCAATAATGGGGCATTTAAAATAATTATAATATATTTTAATAATATAAATTAAATACATTTTTACATTATAAATTATTATAGTTATATATTTAAATTATAAATTTTTATAATTATATATTTAAATTATAATTAAATGTAATTACATATTTAAATTATAAATTATTATAATTATTTTAAATTATAATTTTTAATAATTAAATATATAAATTTTAAATTACATATTTAAATTATAACTTTCTATAATTATATATTTAAATTATAAATTACTATAATTATATTAATGAAGGAAAGAGAAATGGAGGAGAGACTAGAAAGGTTGTATCATGTGACAAGAGAAAATAAGTGAGGACAATACATTAATTAATGAAAGGGAAAGTTGTAAAAGAAACTAAGCTAGTAGAAATCTTTTGAAAAAGCTACATGAAGTAGCTTTTTTGAAAAAATTAATAGCTTCTAGCTTTTTGCTATCTAAACGGAGCTAAAACTATTTCAGCTACCGTTTCAACTAACTTTTCAACTTTCAACTAGTTGAAATAACAAACCAAACACATTATATGTTTTTAGTCTTTTAAGTTTGAATAAATTTGTTTTTTTAGTACTTAAAATATTCTATTTTTATTAGCATCTCATTTTTTTTAGTCCCTCTTTGTTCATTATTTTATAATTTGTGACCATTTTTAACCATTAAATTTTTTTATTCAATTGTTTAAAACCTATTTTTGGTAGTTCAAAAAGCAAACTTTACGTACATCTCAAAACACAACACAAAATTGGTTTCTAAGGTAAGGTTTGCACTTCATTATATACTATTATTTCACCATATTTCTAGTCAATGTGGGGTCTCCCAGACACCCCATATGGGATCTATTAGAAATGGTGGAGTTGATACCATATTAGAAAGAGTGAAATTTGGCCTAACTCAACTTCACAAAATCAGTTTGTAAGGTGAGATTTGCATTTCATTATATATTATTATTTTACCATATCTCTAGTTAATGTGGGGTCTCCCACACCCTCCTCCCCTCTCATGCCGAGGAGTGGACATCTCAAACATAAAAGTTTAACATTTGTGGATGGTCCGATAGCGGGTGGCAAGATAAGCTCAATAACAATGAGTTGCAAATTTAACATTTGTGAGTGGTATAGCGGTCCCATAAACATATCAATAATAAATCACTAGAATAGACTCTTATATCATATTAGAAATGGTAGAATTGAGACTATATTAGAAATGGTAAAATTGAACTTAACTTAACCTCACAAAATCAGCTTGTAAGATAAGGTTTGTACCTCATTATATACTATTATTTTGCTATATCTTTAGTCAACGTTGGATCTCCAACAAGATCTTTGCAAGAGAAACCATGGTGGTGGATTTGTCTATTGCGGTAACTTTGGAAAATGGAAAGAGTGTGGCAGCAGATCCAATGGAAGGAAGCAGTTATGTAGTGATGCTTTCAACGAGTGCTAGCAAGGAAAGGAGCTCGATGATGTGCAATTTGATGATGATGTTATTGAGGAGAGGTTTTAGTAGTAACTTGCTTTTTAAAAAAAAAAAAAATTGCAATTAAAACCAGCTACCTTGTAAAACCATGAACATAAGTAACAGAGGGGACCAAAAGTAGATTTTAAAAAATTTGAAAAATTAATAAAAATAGAATTATTTTTTTTAAGACTTAATAAACCAATTATTCAAATTTAAAGGACTAAAAACATATTTAAACCATATTTTTATAATAAAGAGACGGAGGGAAATACTAGTGAGCTATGATAAAGTAGTTTTTGTCATTTTACAGTTTCCCAAATAATTTTTCTCTTTTCTTCCTCACTTGCGGAACATGAATGATTATTCTGGCTTAAGTTATGGTTTCTTCTGGTTACAGATTTCAAAGCAGGTTCCTGGTATTGTCATATCTATTGAACGAGAAAACCACACTCATGGTTTCTGTTGCACTGAAGCTGGCTCATTGTGGGTAGCTCAACATGTGGCAAACTTGATAAGAAATCAAACGGCGTGTTCAAACCAATAAGGTCCAACTCGTTTGCTATTCACTTGTGTTAGTTGAAGGAAGGATTGAGCCACTAATAAATTTGAAAGCTGAAAAAATCTAGTTTCTTTTATTTGTGGATACTTCTAGTGCATTTAATTTAACAGTTTAACATCTCACACTGTATTTATTACTTCGTACCACCCATCTCCGGTAGTACAAAATAAATAATCACCAACTGCATTCTGACTTTGTACCGCCTATTTTCCAGTCATTATTATATATATAAAATAAAAACAATCGCCAACTGCATCTCTTTGATCCCTCCTCTCTTTCTTTGAGAAACTTGTTCCATTGAGAATAGGTGGATAGGGGATGAAGTAGAGTGAAATAGAATGTAACGACATTAGTTGGGTGGATTGTTTAAAATAAGGTAGATGTTAAGCTTCACTTGGTTAGTTACTTTGTTTGCTAGACACATCGCTTGTATAAATAGGAATGTCTATGTTGGAGTAACTTGCATCACATCTTAATACTTGAGTCTTAATGGTAGATATGGAATCAGTTCCATTCTATACTCTTCTCTCGTAATTAATTTGAGGTTGACGAATATAGACTCATTTTACACATTCCAGTCACTTTCGAGTCGACCTTTTGTGGCTCCTCCACCTCTATACTGGGCTGATCTGAACTGACCAATAAATACAACATGTTGGCCCATCAATTTTTCCTTTTCTACTGTTTGATAGATGTACTAGAATGAGTCGTAGCATAACATAGGTTTTATTTAATACGTTTTAAAAATAGAAAGGAGAACCTAGGTAAAGAAAATAGAAAGAAAACAAAGAGTAGGATGTGACAATCGAATGATATACCACATAAGGATTACAATTGAATTTAACCTCTGTGTAGTTAATACCTATGAAGTATGATTAAGAGGGGAATTGCATATCAAAATATTAAGTCTCAATAAAAAAGGTATTTTAGAAATACTTTAATTTTTTATCGAGGTTAGTAAATTAAATGATATTAAATAATTCTTTTACTAATGTGAAGTTGATTATTTTTACTTGAATTTAGGTTCAAAACGAGTACAAATGGACAATATATAAAATTTATAAATCAATATAAATAAATAAATAAATAATTATGAAATCCTAGAAAATCAATTTTAACGTTATCTTGTCAAATTCGAATTACAATATTTAGAAATTGTAAGTCAAATTTCAAATAAATGAAACGATAAAATCATCTAAAATATAATTAAATCTGGATTGGTTTTCTACTTCAAATTCAACTTTGAATTTGTTTTTGATTGCTACATAATTTCTTCAATAGATTATTATGTTGCTAAAATTGGTTCACTAAGTTTTTTTTTTTTTCATTTGTTTCGATGGCTCCTCCTGATTGGAACAATGAGATTTTGCAAAGCATCTTAATATGCTTTTTTCATGTACTTAAGTTATAGATTTTAATTCTCACACCTATTAAATTGAGTTTTATACCCTTTAAATACATTTCGATTTGGACTTTTTGGAATATTTTTTTTTTTTTGAAAGGTTGGAATTTAGAAAATGAGTGCAAAAAATAATTTTCTGATTGGTAAGTTATTAATTTTGTATTGGAACTCTTGAATCAACTCATTTCCATGTGAGGTGGGAGAAATTATTACGTGACTTGTGTATATCATGTTATTCATGGTCTCAACTAATAATAATTCATCACATATGATTTGATTATATATAATTTACTCAAGTTGTGAAACAAATTTATTAATTTCTTTTTCAAAATTTGTTTATGTTGATTAATTTGTTGTGTATTGCATGATTATTGGTTGAAATTGTAGATGATGTCATCTTGTACTATGCGATAATTTCTTGTGAGACGGGATAAGATCAACCATAATTTCTTGTGAGGCGATACAAGTTAGTACCTATCATGGATGCGATTTTTTTTTAAGTCAAATAATTTTATTTAGAAGGCATAAAAATTACACATAGAGCACAAGATGTGCTTGTGTTACAAAACGAATCAAAATATGAAAAGTCCTAAATATAGAACGGCGGGTTCATAACCCATTTCTAAAACGAATGATTTGTAAGTTTACCTATGTAGTACCATTCTGAAGAACTTAATTGAACCACGTGAATGATATTGTCATCCTAGAGTGCGCGACCCTTGAAAATTGATGCATTTCTTGCTTTCCAAATATGCCAAAGGCCAACATACACTAAGCTTTCCTCACTTCTTTGGATCCACTGACCAGACCCATATATTGATAGCAAAATGTCCGAAAGTCACTATAGTGCCATTGTTAACCCTTACCAAGAGCATAATTTAACCCATACTCAACCTGATAACTTGGAATTCATAAACAAATGGTTTGTTGTTTCAAGATTCTTGTCACAAGATATGCACCCAACCTTGTTTGCTAGCAACACTCCTCCCTTCAAGAAGTTGTCCCAACTGGGTAGCCTATTCGGATCCAATTTCCAGCCTAGGCATTGTACCTTTGGTGGAATTCCTTTAGCCCACAACATGCCAAAAAATGAATCCCTTGTTGGGTAGATATAATTGATAACACTTAGTAAGCTGAAGCTATAGTATACAATCCAGTTTCATTTTCCTCTCACACCCATCCATCTTGTCGAACATATGATAAAGAAACATTACCTAATACGTGTTGTAGATCACACAATTGCTCTTCCTCCCAATCAAAGAGTTTTCTCCTCCAACTCCACTTCCATCTACCACCCTCGTTCTGCATGTCTTTTATTGAAGTGTCTTTATGGGATGCTACTTTGAACAATCTACTCTATCTGACACCTAAGTTTTCCTCCCTTACCCATCTATCCTGCCAAAAACTTCTATGTTTTTTGTCACCCACTAATCTTTTAACATTTTGACTCCACCAACATGATTTTCTCAGTAGTTCCTCCTTTATGAATTGCACATCTGTCCACTATCTAGAGCAAATTCAGCCATTCACAAACCAAGATCCATTCGGTCTCTCATACTTTGACCTTAAAACTTGCACCCATATCCTACTAGCCTTGATTCTTAAATGTCACTTCCATTTCTCTAATAATGTCAAATTAAACCTATAAATGTCCATCAGTCCTAAACATGCTTCCTCCTTTCCCCTGCATACCTTTTCCCATGACACCTAATGAATTGTCCTGCTCTGATCCTTTCTACCCCACAAAAAAGATTTCAAGATGGACTCCAATTTAGCTATTATATCTGCTGGCGCTTTGAAGAATAAAAGGAAAGATAAATGAGTGCTGACAAGACCAACTTGATAACCACCACCTTGCTTGTAAAAGATATGAAAAAATTCTCCTATAAACCAAGTCTTTTTCATACTGTCTCCACCACTCCTTATCAAATCACCTTTCTTATTGGATGATCCCTCTTCAACAGACCCAAGTACTTAAATGGGATAGTCCCTCTTTTGCAGTTCAACACCGACACAACTTGTTCCACCAAAAAATCCGACATCTTAATTCCCATGAGTTGGCTTTTGTAAAAATTAACTTTCAATCTAGACACTAATTCAAAATTTTGTTAAATAAATTTAATAACTTCTAACGAACCCCAATCACCTTAAGCCAATAAGATTATTTCGTCTACAAACTAGAGATGAGATACTTGAATTCTATCCTTTCCGACCTCATGGCTCTTCCATAGCCCTTCCACCATCGCTCCCCTTATTAACTGACTCAAACCTTCTGCTACTATTAGAACAGGAATGGTGATAGTGGGTCACCCTGTCTCAACCTTCTTCCTATCTCAAACTCCTCAGTGGGGCTCCCATTGACCAAAATTGACAACCTTGCTGATTTCAAATATTCTTTTATCCAACATAAGTATCTTTCCCCAAAACCCATTCGGGTCATGTTATCCCATAAGTAATACCAATTCATTAAATCATAAGCCTTCTCAAAATCCACCTTTAGATAGATAAAATATTTTCTCATCTTTTGAGCCTTATCCACCACCTCATTTATCACTAGAACCCCATCTAAATTTTGTCTTCCCTTTACAAACGTGGATTGGTATTCCGATATTAACAATTACATAACCTTTTTTAATATGTTTGTCAATATTTTTGCCAACAACTTATATAGAGACCCAATAAGAGAAATTGGATGATAGTCTCCAATATTTTGAGGATTATTTAATTTCGGAATCAATGATATAAAAGAGCAATTTAGACATTTCACCAGCATAATATTGACATAGAATTCATCCATGAAAGCAACAAAGTCCTCTTTCACCAGGTACCAAAATTCCTTAACAAAACAAAAATTGAAACCATCCGGACCTAGACACTTGTTGCTATCACAACCCCATATAGCCTCTTTGATTTCAACCTCCAAAAAAGGTTTCTCCAAGTACTCCTTCTCCTCAGTTGAAAGTATATTGAAATCCCATATGCCCAAACACGATCTCTAACTCTCCCTTTCTTGAAAATGTTGTTGAAACTCATCTTTTATCGTTGCCTTTATTTTCCCCATCTCAATCACTGCCACCCTGTTAACCTTCAAACAACATACTTCATTGCTCCACCTTCTTTGCACATGGCATGATGAAAAAATTTGGAGTTGGCATCTCCTTCCGTTAACCACTTGACCTGCGCCTTCTACCGTAAAAGAAAGCATTTTCTTCCTACCCACTTCTTCATCTCCCCTAACTTCTAATTCTTTAATGTTATGTCATTATCTGTTAACCTGCCCTCATATTCTTTCTTGTCCAGCTCCTCCATACCTTCCTTCACTGCTACAATCTACCCATCAATATCTCTAAAAACCTTCATATTCCACCATTTTAGTCTCCCTTTCAATAGTTTGAGTTTTTCCTTCAGAACATACCTCTTCTCCCCTGAACCTTCATATTATTCCATTCATTTTCTACAAATGGTTTAAATTTTGGGTTATCAAACCAGCAATTCAGAATCTGGACCTGTCAGTTAGCAACATGGCACAATGCTTTGATAACCCTCCAGGTAATTCCCATTGCTCCACTTGTTCCTAATCCATTAGACATGCTTCTGACACTAGGAATTGATCCAGTGGGCTCATCGTTTTCCCATCATTTCTAAAACCAAGTGAAATGAAACCCACTCATTTGCAAGTCTATGAGCCCAAACTTTTCAATAAATTCATTAAAAAGTTGCATCGCTTCCCTCCTATCATATTGTCCCACCCTGTTTTGTTCATCTTCGCTTCTAACCAAGTTAAAATTACCCGTTACACACCAAGCAACCCCACCTCTAGTCTTTATACATCCAAGAATTTCCTCCCAACACCTTTTTTTACCCACCAAGTCACATAGACTGTATACATTCAACAACTTCATTACAATATTTGCATCTACCAACCTTCTAGACACACTGAAAAAATGGTTCCTTCGAAACACTCCTCCATTGAGAATTTTTTTCAATCCAATAGATCACCAAACCGTCTGAGCTACCAACTAAGGCCTTTGCATACCAACCCACCCCAATCGTCCCCAAAGTTGGTCACATAAATTCCTTCATTATCTTCTCCATTTTTGTCTCCTGTAGGTATACAATGCAAGGTTGTTGTTCCTTGATCAACCTTTTTACTTCCCACTTCTTTAAATTTCCCCCTAAACACCTAATATTTAGAGACAAGAATTTCATTGACAACATGTCTTATCTCCACCCCTCCGATGTTCTCTATCTTGCTACTCCATAGCTTTAAATAAGTTTGTAGCCTTACCCTCCTTGTAATAACAAATACCCATTCTAATACATATTTCATGTGTCCGTGCTACGACTTTCCCTACCTCTTGGTTCACCTCCGCCCTGCAAATCCTCTCCCTCGCCTCCCTATTCTTGATATCACCCATTTTATTTTCATAGCCACAATCATCCCCACCCAAACCCCCTTTTGCTACCTTCCTAAGTCGTCCCCTCTTCGCCCCTGGTTTGCCAGCTTTCGGTCTAGATTCCTGAGCATATTGAACCATCACATCCACTAAATTAGTACCCACAAACCCTTCTCCCTCCCAACCCCCTTCACCAACCTTAACCATCCCATCTGCAGGCTCAACAAGCATGGTCTCTTTTGGATAATCCTTTCTTATGCTGCTTTCATTGAGAACCTACATCTCCTTTCTTCCTACATGGTCACACTTTTCCCATGATCCTCATGCTGAAGGCATGACAAACCACCCTTCATATATGAGAGACTTCTCTTGCAAGGCCACCACTGCACAATCCTCATTAGTTCTAACTGTCATTGCTAAACCCTCATGAGTTTGACCAATCTCCCCCTTATAAGACATTTTTCCCATGATCCTCATGCTAAATGCGTGACAACCATCCTCCATATCTTAGAGACTTCTCCTACAAGGTCGCCACTACACAATCCTTATGCAATTCCACCTATGCAAATACCGCATAAAGACAACAAACATATGCAAGAACTGCTTGAGGCATAGGAACTGGGCTTGTCTCGACTTTTGTCTCCAAGATTGAGCCAAGAGGCAGTTACGAGCATTCCACGTGCTTAACTATCTGCCTTGCCACTTCATTTGATTTTTTTGCATAAAATGACTCAATATGCATGCCCTATTATTCCAAAACCTACAACCAAGTGCTATAACCACCATCTGCCACTTCATCAGGCTCGACCGACAACATGAATGAACAATTCTCATAGTTTCTCTTATCCATTGGTAGCTTGAGTAACTTTGCAAGTATGTTTCTTTTTCTCATTATTGTCATAAAAACCAAACCTAGTTCATGAGGCACGCTTCCAAAATCCACCCATTGTGTCTTCAGCCATTGATTCTCTACTAAAAACACCCCTTTCCATGCTTGAATCACAACCATTATCGTTTGTAGAACCCAAGCCCAATTGTTGATTCGCACTGCCCTTTACCACCCATTCGTGTTCAAAAACCCCTTCTCTACTAATCGCACCCCTATCCATGCCTAGTGGGCCTTCACTCGTATAAAAATATGGTATACCTTCATCCATTTTTTTTTGGGCCATCGCACTGCACCCCAGGCTCACTACGCCTAATTTTGTTTCCACAATAAGCTTCCTTATCTAGCCCACATGCTCCTCTCAATTAACCTAGTATCTCCCATTGGAACCTCCTTCAATGTGATTAATAATATAAAGATTACAAGAACAACCCTTAAAAATGTAGTATATAGTTTGTATGAATTTTTTTTTTATTTTGTGTTATTTTTATAGATTTATTAAAATTATTGTTTATGTATTGATTTTTTCTAAATTAAAATGTGATGTAATGAAAAAGTATAACTCTATATGTAGTAATTTTTTTGGTATTACATTCAAAATTTATTTTGAATAAATTTTTAAAGTATTATTTATAACAAGATAACAGAAAAAATAATTCAAATTATAAATGAATTATAATTAGAAGTTAATATGTCGACAAAGAAAACAAAATTACGTAAACTTTAATATGAAAGGATAATATTTTATTAATAATAAATTACAACAACAAAAAAGTTGAGATGTTTTCTTTTAGGTGTCTAAATATAAAATTAAATTAAAAAATATTTTAATTAGTATATTAAATTAAACCAACAACAAAAAATCATAATTGTTAATATATATTGCTTGACCAAAATTGAATAAATTAAAGAAATACAAGATTATAATGTTGTTTTAGGAAAATTATTTTTTATAATTAATGTAGCAATTTCAATGAAATAAAATATTTATTATATACTAAGATATCATGTTCAAAGTCATAAAAGTAAAATTGACATTCAAATTTTTGTTTAAGAAAATTAATTTTTAACTTGATAATAATAAGAATAATACATTTTTTTTGTTTCAAACATTTAAATAATATATTTTTACTTTTTAAAAATATTTAAGAAAATAAAGAGGCCTCAAAAGGTGTTAAAAATTATGTTTAATTTTATATTTTTTTTAATGTATATTAATTGTGATTTATTAGAGAAATATGAAAATAATATAAAATGTGATATGTGATAAAAATATAAGGAGAAAGATAAGATAGAATTAAACCAAAAATAAAATTAAAGACTTTTAAAAAAATAAAAATGTGTTAAATCATTACTAATAAATAATTATATATATGTATATATATATATATATATATATATATATATATTATATGTACTTTTATTTATTTAAGAGGGAGATTATTTTATATATAAATTGATTATTATACATAAGTACATGGTTAGCAAAATTGTGAGTCAACTAGTAGAATTGTAGGAGCGGAGGATTCTATTTCCTCTTTTCAAGTCAATTCGGAAGTAGAATCATTTTTTGCCTAAATGAGATAGATTTATGTACACTTTGGAAGAATTGAATAGATCATTATTTTGGTCAAATTATTTTCATTTTGGCACTACCTTAAATCAAATTAGGTTTTTTGACACTTCTTACTAATACCTCTCTTCCTCTCAAATATGTCCTCGAATTACTATTCTTCTCTCACTAGTACACAAGTGTGATGATTTTCAGACGAGCTATGAGTGCATGGTGACTCACAAATATCTATTTTTCTTTTATTAATATGAATATATATTAATTATTATGTTATTAAAATGATGAATTGGTCATTTCATATTTAAAGGTATTTTATCATTAATTTTTATATGATGTAAACTCTTACAAATTTACGATTCAAGTATGAGTGAAGTCTATAGAGATCTCTCGAGTATAAGTAAACTCTTAATTTTTATAACATTATGCATGCATGTTAACATTTTTATAGAGATATAAATTAAATAATAAAAAATAATATGACTAAATGAATAAAAAATATATGATGTCTTCTAGAATTCTGTTAAAATTATATTATTTTGTCTTGGTTATTTTGGGTCAGTATAATTGGATGAAATTGAATAGAAATATTGAAAATAAAGTAGAATGATAAAGGTGTAGGACTATACTAATTTTTTATTTTTTAATCTAATGCAGGATACAAGTGGATATTGTTAATGTAATAAATATATAATTTTTAATAAAAGGAAATATTTATTTTTTCATCTGATACATATATATATATATAAAATTTCAAAAAGGGGTTTATATATAATTTCTTCTTGTTTCATAAAAATTCAAAGGTCTGTCCTTTACCACCCTCCAATTTGCACCAAAGTTAAGCTTTAAAAGTCTGGGAATCAGAGGCTTCCAATTTCCTTTTTATTAGATAGAGTTAATTGTCCTCTATTTTTAGGGGGGAAAGAATTGTAACCAAGCCGGTATCAAAGTTTTCTTTCTTTAAATTAAGGGTATGTTTTTTTGTTGATAATTGAAGATTGTCTGTTTGTCTTAAAAAAGATAATTACTTATAAGAAATTAGACTGTAATTAGCATGGTCAACGGCTTGGGAATACATGCTTGGTTTAATATTTTGACACCAAAAAACCAAGCGGATAAAAGTATGATGAAGCCAATGTCATCAATGACAAAGGTAAGATCATCGAGTGCTATCAGAAACGCTAATCTAAATAAGCTTGTAATCTGCCCCGTGAAAACCGATATGCTTTTTAAAAATTTCTTAATAATTTCTGATTCCAATATTTGCATAATTGCATGCATGCTATTGACTATAGGCCTATAGCGTGTCACCGCACATACTATAGTTATTTCAAGGGTAAAGTAAATTCTAGCTTAATTACACTCACAAGTAACTAGTATTTAATTCGTTGTGAGTTCTTTAAGTTGAGTGTAGTTTACGTTGGTTTCGTTAATTGGTAGTAAATAAATAGAATTCCAAAGCTTTTAACCTTTGAGAATGGTAGGTGCTTACTTTCTCCTCAGCTTCTGGATTGAAACAAGCATCCAATCGCAGAACGTTGGGTATAACATTGTGCATTGTCCATTGTCCATTGTCCATTGTCCATTGTCCATTGTCCATTGGGCATTGGCTTTTTGTTTCCATTTTTAATTTCTAGTACAAGATTGGCTGCTGCCTGCATGCCAACTCTTAACATTGAAACTCCAATATATTCAAAACTTTGTTTGCTACATACCAATGAACGAACAACGCGATCATAACAAAATAATCATGAATAATAAAAAATATTATATTACTACTTATATGATAAGGCAATACTTTTTTTTTTTTACTTGGATATATAAATGAGAAAAGGACTCCTTGTAATAACGTGACGGTGATTAGAAAAAGTTTATAAAAAATATCACGAGGCTATTATTTTACTACTAATGCATCTATTCTCACTTACTATTCTAATTAATGTAGAACAACTTCTAACTAATTAATTATACAACACCCTCTGATATTAGAAGTATGATTTTTTTTATCCGTAGGATTCAGCAAAAGTATGATACGTTGAAGTGTAATGCTATTAATTTCTTCATAATATTTATCTATTCTTTCCTTTATTATTTAACATTTGGAATTTTAAAATTATTCAAAGGGTATAAAATATTTTAATCATTTATGTGCAGGTAGATGGTGGTAAAATTACCTTCATTAAATTCACACACAAAAAAAAAAAAACTTCACTAATGAATTACATTTTTTTCAATTTTTATGAATGAAAAACTATATAATCCTCGTAGTTAATCTAGATTCACAAACAATCCACGTACTTTTTTTTTTATTTATTTCTTATAGAATATGGTCATACGCTACAATGGAGACTCTTCATAGGGCCCTATTTCATAGACGTGGATCTTGAGATCAAATTCAAGACTAAATACTTAAGAATTTTAAATTTTGTTCACTTGGACTAATACATGATCCTAATTTAGTTACACCTTGAAAATTGTGAATTTATTTGAAAGAAAATTACTATACCTACTCCTATTTTTATTATAAAACCTAAATACGTAATAACAGTGCCGATTTTTGCCAAGAATGTTAGGAAAACTAAAAAAATAAAATAGATATAATTTAAAAAAATTATAATATTTTTGTAAAAAATTTTGTATTTGTTAAAAGGGAAGAAAAAAATTTAGAGAGTCAAAAACAATAAAATAAATATACTACAAAAGCAATTACAATTCTTTAAAAAAAATATACATTTATTAAAAAAAAGAAAAAAATTTGGGAAAAACATGTGACTCCCTTGAATTCTAAAAAGATCCTTTGCTGCATGCTAATATTTTTTATAATCCAAGACTTTAACTCAATTGATTAAAAATATATCACATGAGTTCGGTTCTTATGGATAAAAATATAATTAATTTATCAAGATTATATAAGTTAGTTTTTTTTTGGTTAAAAACAATAAATATATTTTAAATTTATATTTTTAAAACTATCCCTAATTTAATGTATCTAAAAGATTAGTTATATTTCACTTAGCTATTGATTTTAAGAAAAATGAGTTTAGGGAAAGACATTTTTTTTAAAAAAAAATACATAAATATTATAAATTGAATTTTATAGAAATTAACAAAACATTTTTAAAATTTGATTTCTTATAACAAGTACAAGCGCGAGTAAATTGTAAAAGGACAAAGTCTGAATTGTCTTCCAAGTGATAATACGTAAATGGTCTAAGGCAATGGTATTCATAACTAATGTCATTTCACTAGCTAACTCGGTTTAACCCAAATTAACTTAAAGGAATTTAGAGAATAAACCAACATATTCTGAAGACAAAAGTAAGCTTTAGCAATGACAAAAAAAAAAAAAATCTAAATCCACAAATATTCGTGAGTAAAACTTATTATAAATTGAAAATTTATAATTATTAAATGGATATTAGCCTACTATTTAGATTGGGATAAATAGGTTTCGGTACCTAGAGATACTCTGACATTGAAATTGAGATATTCTTAATTATATGTGAATTCTTTTTTTTAAACTTAGTTTTAGTATAGATATATATTTCAAATTTATTTAACTCTAGTATAAATATATGTTACATAATTATTTTTTAGAGACAAATGTTTAAAAAATATTTATTTTTTTGTTTTATTTTTAAAATTTATATTTTAACAAATATCCATAAATGATTATAAGCACTTGTAAATATATATATATAATATTCATGGATAGCTACTTTGTGAATACTCCTATAGGAGTACTATTCGTCACTTTGAATAAATATCATCATTCAAAACTATTCAATTAGTTTGGATCAATTTTATTTTTAAATTGGATCAAATCTTATCTAATACAATAAATTTTACCTAATTAATTCGGATTAGGATTTCGCTTAACATCCTCACCATACCTGCTCATAATTATATATGCAGAATTGGGATATGATCTCAATGAATTCGTTTCTTAAAATTCTCTATTACTCTCAATTGTTTAAGCAAATTGGTTCTCACCATATGAGAATAGTGAAAAAGGACATAAGAGACACGTAATAGGAGACATTGGATATAGAGAAAATTAGTGATTTTAAAAAAATATTAAAATTTAAATCATTGTAAAATCCCTTATTAAAACTAGTAAAACAAATAATTTAATTGTTTTTTTTTCTCAATAATTTGGGTAGAGATTACTAATTTAGCTCATCTAAAAATGGAGTGGATATATATTAACATTTCCTCTCATACGTACATTGTTGGCTCGTCGTTATGTATTAATATTTTGTTTGTACTATTTTATTTTTTAATTTTATTCTCTTTTACTCCATTATCTTTCTTTCTAATTTTTTCAAGATTGGTGAAGTGCTCAGTCCTATATCTAATTTAGTATTAAAAAGAATGTTAGAAAGAGAAAGGAAGTAAAAGAATGGAGAGAATTGTTTAGTAAAATGGTCACACATAAGTACGAAAATTATCAGCATATATACGTGTATATGCACGCATAACAAGAGATGCACAAGAAGAAATATTAATTATAGATTGGCTAATCAATTCATGCATATCCTTCCAATGATATTAAAAATGGATACTTGCACTTTATAACGGGCATATACCCACATCCATTATAAATGGAAGTGAATGTGAATGCAGAGATCAAGGCACTTTAAATAATATGTTAAACTCTGATGTTAACGCATATATTTGTATGAATTTACGTAAAACATGTAAAAATGTATATAAATTTATTTTATTTTAAAATTTGAAGTGAATTAGTAAAATTTAAAAATTATTAGTGATTTTGAGATTGTTTCATATATATTATTATATTAATATTACATTAACGATTTATTATTTTATGGTAGTATTTGCTATTTTGATCTTATTATAAATAATGATATTTTATTGTAATATTATAAATAATATTTATTTATGAACGATTTATTATTTTATGGTAGTATTTTCTATTTTGATCTTATTATAAATAATGATATTTTTATTGTAATATTATAAATAATATTTATTTATTAACAATGTAAAATTTTTTATTACTTTAATATTTATAAATAATTTTAGTATAATCAGAATTATAGTTTTTATCTTGTCAGATGAGCAAAACTAGTTTTTTAATTATTTTAATATAAGATAAACTTGTATAAGTTTAAAGTTTAAGTTTACGAGTTAAATTCATAAATTTTTCACAAATTTACTTAAATTATTGGATTTAACAAACTTGTTAGATACCAACAAAGGATTAAAATATTTACTTAAATTATTGGATTTAACAAACTTGTTAGATACCAACAAAGGATTAAAATATTAAATTACTTTAATTATATTGTAAGTCTTATGTTTAAACTTATGACAAAATATTATTTTTTTTTTCATGTTTTAATTTAAACTTTGCCTAAAAATCCAAATTTAACAAATTTGTTTATTATATAGGTTTTATTTGTATACTTTGATGCCAATTTTAAGAAAGAATATGATTAGTTACAGATAAAAAAAATGTGTTATCTTGGTTATATGAAAAATATGTTTTTATTACTAAAAAATAATTTTTTATAAAATTTTGTGAATACTCATTAATACATGTGAATATAAAAGATATTAGGAAGTATTTGGTTTTATGCGGGAATTAAATGAGTGGTGGTGTAAGCGGGTGCAAGTAGCGAAAAGCAAACATATTTCCGCATTCATTAGTTGTGATCCCTAATAGCACATTGAAGCATGATAAAATCATATCAAATAATTTTATAAAAATATTGTAAGAGTACTATGATTTTGTTTCTCTCACATTACATTTTGGAAGATATGAAATTAAATAATATATATAAAAAAATATTAAACTAAACGCATAGTGTATTTTATAGGCATATATAAAACTTTAAACCATTTATTCTAGATCCCCTGTCATGTCAGCTGAAGATGGATCTCCGAAATCTCTTATTTAATTTAATGCAGAGTTAAGTAGGCGTTTTGTCTCTTTAATTAATAGCCATCTACATCTGAGAAGAAGACAACTGAGCAAGTTGAATATCCAATTATCAAACACCATGGCCAAATCCTCAAACGCCTTTGATTCTCGATGCATGTGATAAGATGGCCAATCTTCTAGATATCTCCACGAACAAATCTGCGGTCCAGATGAGTTGTAGTCAAATAAGTTGATGATCACAAAGTAGAGAATTAAGTAGATGTAGGGACCTCTTAACTCTAAAGTCACATGCAAACCCAATTAATAAGACCTCCTCACACACCATAAATAAATAGGCACACACCTTCAATTCCTTTGAGTTTGACTAAGGCAAACTCTACTCTCTTTTTTTTTTTTTTTTGTTCCCTTCCTTCCTTTCTTTTTCATGTGTTAGCAAGTACTCACCAATGTCTGCCTCCAGAAAGAAGCTTCTTCTGAACACAGTGTCCGTGAAACTCGGCTGCAGCAGCTGCAGAAAGCCAATGCTGTGTCGCATATTCCACCCAAAGCCAAAGCCAAAACCCAACACCAACCTACCCACTTACCAAAAGCACAAACATTCCTCTTCTTCCTTTTCAGGAGGCCAATGGGGTGAGGACAAGTGTGACAGCAGCACCACCACCACCACCAACACCAACACAACCACATTCTCTCCCTACGTTGATTCCTCACACTTTTCTGACTCAGATTCATACGTGAAGGCTGCAAGAACCGTGGGGGGTTTGGGCAGAGCTGGAAAAGAAGGCGTCCCCGTGGAGAAAGATTCTGATGACCCTTATCTGGATTTCAGACATTCCATGCTCCAAATGATATTGGAGAATGAGATATACTCAAAGCAAGATCTCAGAGAGCTTTTGAATTGCTTTCTTCAGCTCAACTCACCTCACCACCATGGGGTTATTGTCAGAGCTTTCACTGAGATCTGGAATGGGGTGTTCTCTGTCAGCTCCACTTCTCACACCCACCGCAAGCCACGTCACTTCTAAGTACTGCACGTGATCGTGGCTTCTTATTTCTTAAGGTTAACAACTTGTATATGTACTAGCTGCGCTATGTGCTACGTTCTAGGTTTAGTCCAACTTAGGCACCAACTTTGTTGAGCTATGCTAATTAGGTTGCTAACGTTGTTTGTACTAGTTGTACAACATTTTGATCAACCAAATGTAAAAAGGGAACTATTGTTATCTGTTAACACCAATATATTACTAGTTCTCGTGCAATATTATATAATCTAATTACGCTCCATTTGGGATTCCTCTTCTTTTCGCAACATGACAAAGATGGATTGAATTTCCCTAGAAAATGACTGGTCATGAGAAATAATTGCTGCCTTAATTTCCATTTTTCATGGACCATGTCAATATGTTATGTAGTACTGTTAGAAAATAGAAATCACAATGGAGGACCTGGGTATGTTCCCTCTCTAGAATTGGTTTTGGTTCGAGGGATTTTGGTCAAAATGATTTCCAAATTTTGAGTTGTATATGCTGCTATGGCGATGGTGGTGGGAAAACTAAGACATTGGGATTTGAATTACAATAATAATAAGAGCTGTTGAAGAGAAGAGGGACACTCGGTTTAGTGCTTTTCAATGAGATGAGAATAGAAACTTACGGGACTGACTCGAGTGCATTTTCCAAGGTTGGTATTAAAGTTTGGTACTCTGTTTTCAGAAGTAGAGTATATTAGGATACAACTTGCCAGTTGACACCACACCTGCTAGACTTTCTTAAAATAAAAATAAAATAAAAAACTAGTGGCTATTTGTCAGTAATTGGTATTAAAATATCCTCTATTGAATATTATTATTTTTACTATTTTATAAATCATTTTTTATTTTCTTTTTTATACCATACTCCTACTTTCTTTATCTTATTCAATTCTCTTTACTTCTCTCTATATTGTGAAATGTGTTGTAAAATTAGTTAGGATGTTGAAATAAGTAAATTTTTCTTATTTATTTCTTTAGTACAGCACTCATTACTGTAGTGCATGCATTCAGTTCAGCTTTGTATTTACTTAGGCATTGATAACATGGCTGCAGGCAGTTTTAATATGTATTTAAGCCTCTCGATGGAGGCAGGCTCAGATGGAAGGTAAAAGTCAGCCAAGCATTTAAATCCAGCAGAAAAAAAAAAATTCATCATTAATGAACTATGAGATTACATTAACTTTAGTACTTAAAAAAAGTTCTTTCAAACTTAATACTTGACAGAAAATGAATTGCTGGAATTGCTTATTAGACAGCTATTGGAAGAATGACGGATTCAGATTATAACGGTAGCAACATGTTACAATTCAACTATTAAAATTTTTAATATTTTATATTTTTTTATAAAATTTATTATTATAATTAAGATCTTATACAATTAAACAAGTAACTGAAACTAATCCATTTCAAAGAATGATCCCCTTCTATAAAAGTCAGTAAATATCGGCGAGGAATAATTTTTAGTTTTGTGCATACCCCAGTGCTTGTTTACACGTGAAAAGAGAAAAGAAATCATAGATGTAATAAGATAAAAATAAAAGAAAATAAAAATATGAAATATTAAATTTCGTATTAAGTCAGATACCTTTCCAAGCATTTTGGATGGCTGAAGGGAATTGAACGTAAGTATACTTTTTTCCGACATTGTTCCAAGTTTCGAAGAATATGATTATCATGGAACAATTGAACATTTAGGAGAAGAAATATATATATATATATATATATATATGAAATTTCTTGCAGGTGAAAGTTCCTAAGATGCTATGTTGCTTTATCTTTAAAAAAAATGACACGCAATTTTAAACAGACTGAGGCTAACAAAAATTATATCTGTTTTTCATTGCTTGTTCTGAGAGCTCATTGCTATTAGAAGCAGTTTTCTGAGAGTTCAATCTATAAACGACAATTATTTTTTCTTTTGAAGATTTGTCTGTTTTTGTACCTCGACAATTTAAATTTGTGGTTAATAGATATAGATTCAACATGTGGTGCACTTTCAGGTGATGATCAACTCTCTACCGTGCGATATTCATGACAATGGAATTGGAAACACAGCGGGACACCATATTGAGAGCAAGTAACAGACCACACCTCTATCATAGATAAAGGCTTGTAACCAAGTTAGCAAGTTATCCAACTCAGTCATGTCAAATGATTGCTACCAAGATAAACTACATGTTTCTTGCTTTTAAGGCCGAGTGTTTCACTCATGTTCAAACATATTAAATCATATTTATCAACTAGAGTGGGTATATTTAGGTTGATTGGACTAAGTAGCTACATTTTAAAAAAAAAATTAATTAAGTGAGTTTGTTTTAAAAAATATTCTTAGGATGTGTCTTGTTTTGGGGTTTAACCTCGTAAAACCGCAACTCGCAGTTGCAATTTAAGTATCACGTCAGCTGTGTATTTACATGGTATCTAGTGTGGCAAAACTTACTTAACAAAACGCAATTATTATTTAAGGTTCTACCCGTCAATGCTAAAACCGCAACTACGAGTTGCAGTTTGACTGGTCTTTGAACAATGCCCTTTTTTATGTAGTGGCTACAAGCCACCAGATTTCTAAACTAGTAAAACTGTAAGTCAGACTTGCGGTTTATATTGCCTCTAACCCACCCATTCTTTTAACCTAAGAGTTGTAAAAAGTCGCACACGCTAAAAACACAATTTAAACTTGTGGCTTGTATTCATTATCCACATCTTTCCGTTACAGCCTTTGGAGATTGTTCACATAAACCGTAAATGAGACTTGCTGCTTATGTGCCAATTTCTGTCAACTCCTAACTATGAAAAGGTGCGAATTTGTAGACGTTAAAATCACAATTCATACTTGCAATTTGTATTCAATATTCATTTTTTTTTCGTTACAATTATTTATTCAGTAGTTATTGTCCACATAAACATAAACTGCAGATCAGACTTTGGATTTATGTAGTAATTTCCCTCTATAAATTGAACCCCATTTGCCCCACAGAACCACAATCAACTTTCAATTCTTATCTTGATTTCCAAATATTCAGATATATTTCCTTATATAATATTGTGATATTTTTTTCTTATATGTTATTTTTTTGTTTTGTTATATATTATTTTGGATATTGAAAACTTAAAAAAAGTAAAGTAAAAACAAAATAAAAAGTTCACTAAAGTAAAAACCCTAAACAAAATAAAAAACATAATTTTATGTAACTTTAAAAAATATAATTTTTAAAAGTTAAATTTTTTATTTAAAAAAATTAAACTGAACTTAAAAATTTAAAAAAATTTAAAAATTAAAACAATTTAAATTAAAAAAAAAATAAATTCACTCTGTAATGTAGAAAAAGTTAAAAAAACTTAAAAGAGATAAAAAAATAAAAAAGTCACTTTAAAAAAGATTTAAAAAATTAAAAAGATAACAAAATTTAAAAACTCAAAAGTTAAATTAAAAAATAATTTTAAATGGTAATGTAAAATATAAAAAAGTAACTTAAAAAAAATTAAAATTTAACAAAATAATAAAATAAATTTAAAAAAACAGTTTTTTTGAAAAATACTAAATTTAAAAAAACCCATAATTTTTATGTAACTTTAAAAAATATTTAGAAATGAAAAAATCATTTTTGAAAGTTACATTTTTTACCTAAAAAACTAAACTGTAACGTAAAATTTAAAATAATTTAAAAAGTAAAAGAATTACACGGAGTGACAATACTACCATAAAGTAAAAATTAATAGTGGTATACTTTTTTTACCATCTTCAACAATGATATATATATATATATATATATATATATATATATATATATATATATAAAATATGAAATCTAAACCGCAATTTGTATATATGATTTATATATTCGATAATATTTTATTAGACATGAGAGGTGTACTATCCTGCCATAAAAAAAAAGACAACAAGGCAAGTCTTACTAGCAAAAAAACTGCACATGCATTGATCCATTCTAGAGGCAAAAAAAAGAGGATAAACTGCAAGTTTAACTTGTGGTTTTACTAAGCTAGAAATTTATGCTAGCTTGCAACCACTGAATAGGGGAAGTGCGCTGGTTAAAGATCAGTCAAACCACACCTTCCAATTGCGATTTTAGAGTTGATTGATTAGAACCGCAACTCACAATTGCGTTTTATTGAGCAACTTTTGTCAGCTTGAATACCACTTAAACATTAAGTTACCGTGATACTTAAACTGCAATTCACAGTTGCAGTCTGATCCAGTCAAACACAAAAACAGACACATCTTTATAATATTTTTAAAATAGACCTCCTTAAATATTTTTTTTGAAAAAATGAATCCACGTACTTTAATCAACCACATATTTATAGAGTTTATCGTAATACATATACAAATAACAAAATAGGGTCGTAGATCACTTATATTAAAAAAAATTATTTTTGAACTTAATGATTTTATATTTAATATTCTGACACATTATAATCTTTAGGGCTTAGCTAAATAATAGGCAGATTTATCCAGCTTTCTAATGAAATTCATTTCTTTTATTTTTTTAAAAATAAAGACTACAAGGATATAATTCTTCATAATGGATTTCCACGTCATCGTAAATTAAGGTTAGAATCGTTATCATGAGAAAAAATTATATTTAGTGTCAGACAATATCTTGAATAAAATTATCTTTAGACGATGTTATACGGGAAAAATAAAACTCTCAATAGCAGGATCACAAAGCTTCTGATATCCTGCAAAAAACTAATTATCTCTTAAATTTAAAGCTCATGAGTTGTTTATATTTGTATATTGTATTTAAATAGTTTAATATACCCATTTAGTTTATATTTGTTTAGTTTTATATTTGTCAGACAATATCTTGTCCCTTATGTTTTTTTTTTTACTCTTTTGCTTCTGGATTTTTTCCTAAGTGAAGCATACCAAAAGAGATTGGGGGACACCTTTGTCCCCTATATAGGCCAGAGTTGACATGATCTGTTGCCTCTAACTGAAACTTAAATTTGTGTTATAACTTATCATCAACAGTGAGAGCTGAATAAAGTTTCAAAAAAGACGCTGGTCTTGTCCACACATAAGGAACATACTTCCTGCTAATATATATCTATTGAATGAGTTGGCCATGAAAAATATCGAATATGAATTCATATACACTGTCTAGGTCGTGTACAGGTATAGCTACTTGGTCCCACAGGGTACTAGAGTAATCAATGTGACTCCGTTTGCTATCAGCTATGTAACAATTCAATTTCTTTCAAAGGTCAACATCATCATTAAGATATGAGTTTGTTTTCGTTTTGTTTTTCTAGTATTTTATTTTTTTAAATAGAAGTAAAACCTCTTTTGAAGGAATTTTTACTTAAAATAGAAAATAATGACTACTCTGTCTGAAGTTTGAAGGAAAACAATGGAGTGAATTATAGTTGTTTAACACAGACACACTTCCATCTTGAAAAAAGAAGGAAAACAAAAACAATGTTGAGCTTGAGATTGAAATGTGCAAACGGGTGACAACAACTTAAAACTGAGAGGTACGATTAAAATGAAGTGCTGGTATTATTTTTTAGAGGGACACGCGACATAACAGTGTGCTGATGATAGTGAAATTAAATATAAGAAATTTGTACCCTATTAGAACATGCTACTAACAAGCATGCACATTTATATCAGAAAGTTCATGGTTATCATATCCTACTCTCGTACCCTCGGTCTTTAGAATGGGAGGGCAATTGAGTTTGGGAAGCGAGACGTCATTACTCACGAGGCATAAGTTCGGGTTTTTTCTGGACAGAGAATTATTTTAATGATAAGGTAGGTGTTTGTAAAATTTCAAGAATTGTAGGTAGGAAATAACAGTAGATTTATATTAATTAATTATTTTTTATTATTATCTGGCAATTTAAGATATAAGGATAATCATATTTTATAATATCTTTATAATTATTTGAATGAGATTATAATAAGATTGACTTTGTAATAGGTTGAGTCAATAATAAAAAACTCATTTGAGAGGTCTTGACTATGCTGGGGGATTATAAATTCATCATCTTATTAAGCAAATTAACATACACATTCTCTAAAATAATCAAAGTAGGTAGTAAAACTCTCAAGAATTTTTATTGAACTTATATCTCTATGAAAATAATAATATAGAAAGTGACAAGAACTCCAATTCAATATATATGAGATACACAAATTCTTTTTCCTTTATCTTTTATATTTATTCTTTATACATACTATAATCTTGTATATATTGATTTAAGGGTCTTTTTATTTCCATCATGGTATAGTTTTCCCCCAAACCGTCACATGAGTTGTCAGTTTGGGCAATCAAAATTCCAGTTGAATCTTCTTGAAACCGGCATCGTAGCTGACGGATTCTGCAAAGCTAGTGGAAACCGGCAAGTCAGTTGCTAGTTTGGACTAACCTCGTAGAGATTATGCACCTTCCCGATGAAGCATAGGCAATGAGTGAGACATGTCTTTGGAAACTGACAACTTAACTAAAAGGTTGAGTGGGGATTTGACACTTGTCACCATGTTTGGAAACCAGCAACTCAACTGATGGTTTAGAATGCAAAATCGGCAAGTCAGATGGTAGTTTGAGGCTATAGAAATCATGTCATTCTTTCAATGATTGGGGCGTCGCCAAGTGGTACCAAACCGCCAACTAGAAGGGCGGTTTGGACACCCTCACCCTTCTTTTATCTGTGCCAAATGCATCTTTTGTATGTGCTAAATGCATGGCAATTCTGCATAGAACAAAGAAAGAAAAAAATTGTATCAAAGCTGAGGAAAAATTTTGCACAGACAGAAACTTTGGAAAACTTTAGTAAAGAAGAAGAAAAAATTGTAAGTTTTTATTATTAAGATTATATTATTTTCTTTAAATAAGCATGTTGTATTTTAACTATAATAAATTTATGTTTTGTTTATAATTCTTATTGATAAATACATTTTTAAATAAACTATGATGAATGTCTTATGTTAAAAAAATATATTTATAAACATATACTAATATTTTACAAAAAAGCATAAGGTTTATTGGTTAAATTTTATTTTTAAGTGAAATTTAATATCTGTTGCATTAGAATATTTTTAGCATAAGATTTATTTTGTGTTAAAAATAGGCTTTTTTATCATGTTTAGGACTTACAAGTTATAATGTTTAACCAATAAATATAATTATATGTGTTAAAATTTTAGAGTTTATAATGATTGTATGTGATAAAAACATATAAATATAAAAATTTTATGCATATTCTCAACATTTATGAGCTTATCATGAAAAAAAATTATTTTAACATGAGTTTATATAAAAAAGAAATTTAATGACAACAAATATAAATGGTTTGGTTGTTATTTGTGGTGCTTAATTTTAGTTTAATTCATATTATAGAAAATATGAAAATAGTTATATTAGTTAATTTTATTGTTTTTTATTAAAATAATAATTTTATCCTATTTAATAACTTTGAAAAATGATAAATGAAATAATGTTTAATAGTTTAAAATTTGAGAGAAAGAACATTTATTAATGAATTTAGTAAAACAAAGATGAATACTTTATACAAATTATAACATGACTTATAAAAGAACCAATATTTTTTTCTAAAACTATGTTATAAAAAAATAAAGAGTAAAACTATATTGATGTCTAATTTTTTTTATTTACTATAAAAATTTTGACGTGTTTATAAAATAAACATCATGAAAATGTGTAATAATAATTTTTCTATTTAGGGTTTATATTTTAGATATACTTTCATTTAGAATAAAGAAAATTGATGTTATATTACAATTAAAGTAGTATACATTAGTAAAACTTAAACTAGGACATTTAAAAAAGTTAAAAATTTGAATTGCAATATTTAATCTAAAATATCAATGAACACAAAAAAAATGTATAAAAAGATAAGAAATTGGTGCATATGTTATTGACAATCGTTAACCATTCTATGCAAGTTATTAAAGAATGATAGAAGGTTGCATTGTCCATCCAGAACCTAAAGATCCCTCATTGTTGACCATACAATCAGTGCATGCGTCACAAAATGTTTGAAATGGTGACGAGGACCGAGTGCTACATCTTAGGAAAACCCTACAAATCCAAACAATAGGGTTGTTTTTGGTAACAACTAGTTTTGGTGAGGTTGCGAAGCTGAACTTTTTCTTGTTTAACCACTCGTTGATCTCAGCATTGGTTAGCGCTGGAGACTCGAGACTCACACATTCCACATGTCTGTTGGTGAGATCACTCTACAAGATGTGGTCATGTTGTTTGACCTAAGAATTGACGAGTTGCCTGTGTCAAGCATGGTTGAGCAACCCAATTAACATGCAGAAGTCAAGGTTGTGTTTAGTTGTCATTCGGGAGAGACCGACATTAGAGGGAGCCTCTTAAGAAAAACTTGGTTTATGCCAACTTCAAACTCTAGAACACAAAAAATTTGACCGAGAATTTGGAGATTAATGCAAAGACGTATATTTTTTTGTTCATTGGAAGATTACTTTTTCTTGATTGCTTAGGAAATGGTCTTCCCCTAAGGTTCCTTCAATTTATATGCGACTTGGGTGAGTGTGGAAATATAGTTGGCATGCTATGTTGCTAAACGACCTATACTACAAGCTGTGCAAAGCTACAAATTATAAAATTCATGACATTGTTGGAGGTTGTATTTTACTCCAACTATGGGAATAGAAGAGATTTCCTTACATAGCTCCCATTAAAAGATCACCCCTATCCACAGATTGTCATTTGGAGCAAGTTTTGTGATTGTTGTCCTTATTACAATTTTTTTTTATAATTAGTATACATCAATGGATTTTCACGTTTGTTGGTCATTTTTCATAGGTGGGAAGATGAGGCTGCTATTAACTATTGTAGTTGAAGTTGGGACATTTGTAAATATCGAAAGATGTTTGATAAGATGAAGCAATGGTCAACAATATAAGGCACACAACAATGATAGCAAAGTACGTAACAAATTTGGAAGATGGTGAAGATCATCTAGACCTTGTTGTGTATGAACAAGATGAATTTGTCTCTACTGAAGACCACAAAGGCAAGGATAATGGAGCACCTTTGTGATCAGGTTCAGATACGGATCAGGAAGCACAAACAAGTCATGGTCAACGAGAACATCGTGTAAGATTTCTTATCACAGGTACAAAGTAGTTCGTAAAGTATATTTTGGTTAACGTCACTGTTTTATGACCTTGTTAATATGATATTGTATATTGGTTTTAAAGGGCCCAAGTTTTTAAACTTCACCACACTATACTAACATTAACTAGGCATATCCGAATCAAGAAATAGATTTAGTACCTATTCGAAGATCTTATGACTAGTAATACGGGCTAGAGCTTTTTAACGGAATAGAGTTTGAGTCAAAGGATGATGTCAAATTGGTTTTTTCTTAACACTACCTACAAACTCATCATACTTACAAAATTGTTGAGACGAGATCGACAATATTTTCCATCCAGTGTCCCGACCACACAAGAGGATGTTCATGGCAGATGAGAGCAACACTTTCACAATAGACACATATAAATGGACAGTCACAAAATAGGGAAGTTCGCATAATTGGGTCAATGCGAATTTTACACAGGATCACACAAAATTCACGTCAAATATTATCTCTAGCTACATTTTAGATAATAATATACTAATATGTTTATCCTAAGCCGTAAACATTCTAATTTTTATTACATAAACCATAAACTACTAACTATTGCGTGAAATGTATTAGGTATGGTTACAATTGACCCATCTGTTGCGATATCAATGATTATGGAAAGAATTTAGAGCAACCTATTGCCCACACCTTCTTACAAGAAAGCATGGTTGGGTAAACAAAAAGCTATGACAAAAGTTTTTTGTGACTGGAAGAATCATATGACAAGTTGCCCATGTGGTTGGATTGGATGGTAATGACATGTCTTAGGTCAGCTTATGAACTTGAGACCATGAAGTTTATGGTTGATGATGTTGTTGAAGAAAGACTCTGACAATTTCATTGTGTCTTCCAGACATTTAAACTTGTGGTTGACACATTTAACTCGTGCAAACCCATACTACACATAGATGGGACCTTTTTGTATGAAAAGTATAAAGGAACACTATTAATTGCAACAACACAAGATGGAAATAGTCTCATTCTCCCAGTTGCATTTGTCATCGTTGACGGAGAAATGTTGAGTAATTGGACATGATTTTTGACCAAAATTTGAAAACATGTAACTCAAACAAGTGGGTTATGTCTGATCTCATATCAACATAAAAGAATTCTAGGTGCAATGCAGACTTCACGTATGTAGAGATCACCGCATCCTCATCATGTCTTCTCCATCCACCACATAGCAAGCAACTTCAATCACATGTTCAACAATACAAGGCTGAAACAAGATTTAATCACAATGGGTAAATTCAAATATGGCATTAATTAATATTGCTTTATTCCGCCTCAAAATGAATTTGTTTTTTTACTAACGTTTACCCTAAACCACTATTTTTTATCAGCTATAAAACATGTGTAGTTAAATTTAACAAGAAGTTGACAAATTTTAGAGACACTAACCCACAAATAAGGGAATAAATTGATTGTATTGAAGAAGATTTGATCACATGACAACTAACCTTTCTGAAGCAGTTAACAAAGTGTTTTGAGACTCACAAAATATGCCTTTGACTACTCTTGTGAAATATACTCACGACAGGTTAGTTGAATACTTTCTTAAAAGAGTTGAGAAAACAAATGCACAGTTCAGGGAAGATTGACATTACTGCAAAAAATTAATGGATGTCATGGAGGAAAATGAAGTCATTACATCAATGCACACGGTCAATAGGTATGACACACAGAACAAAAAGTTTGAAATTACTGAAACATTCTGTCATGTCACGCAAAGAAGAGGTCAAACATGGGTTGTGCTGTTTGACAAACAATACTATAGTACAGAGCTTTCCAGGCATATCACTACCTTTGCTCTCACGTCATAGCAGTGTGTGCTCAAGTCAATATCAAACACTATCAATTTGTTAATAAGGTATACTCTTTACAAAACATAATAGAAACTTATTCTGCAGAATGGAATCCCTTAGGAATGCAAAGACAATGCCTCTAAGAAGCGGACCATTCATTGTGCCAAATTTAGCATTGCTTCAAGGGTTGAGTTGTCCTACATCGACCCGAAATAGAAATGAAATGAATTTGAGAGAGTCACAATTACAAAGTAGAGTTACATGTTCAATTTACAGACAATCTAACCATAGAAGGAATTGTTGTCTCAACACAAACTCCTAAATCTCATATTTTGTCCAGTATTTATCAACATTGATTGTATTTTCATTTACATTTGAAGATAATTATTTTTCCTATTTCGGGTTAACAACTAATTTTTATTATGTTTTCTGTTTTATTAAATACATACATTGTCATAACCCTAAACTCTATATTCTTGTTTACTTGTTACATTTCTTCTTCTTCTTCTTTTTATTAAAGGTTCCAATTACATTAGATAAAAATATATCATTGGTTTAACAGTTAAAAAAATATAAAAATATCTTTCACATGGATTGATTTTAATCAATGGTTGGTATTAAAATTAAAATTTTATCTAATGACTAGCAAAAGATAGTCTCTTTGACATACATTATCAAAATCAGTGGTAGATGCTAATTTTAAAATTCATCCAAAGGCTTAGTAAATTTCAAGTCTCTTTTGCATATAGTATATAAAAAATTTTTTATACCAACATTACTTAGCACAAGTTATAATGTCTCTTAAATATTCAATACCATAGTGTGTACGCATAAAATATCCAACAACATTCATCATTATTATATAGCTCGTACTAATACAATGGTCGCAAAAAAAATTATACATAATTTCTTAATGTCATTATCTAAGGATTTTATATGGACAAAAAATAATTAAAATTTGTACGCAACAAAATATGTATGCAAAGTTATGTAACAGTTTCCAATATCTCACCCCTAAACTAGGCAATCATGTGATGATTTCGAAAAAAAGATACTCTAAACAGGCAAGTCATATGACGGTCTAAAAGAATCTACCCCATTCTAAAATTTTTATGAAAACCCATTCAATTCTGTAATTTTTTGTTAAAGTAACTCTCTGTAGAAAAAAAAAACTAATCTTGAGAGATTTTGCCAAACATTGGAAGAAAAATGTTGATTGATTTTACATATGAAAGCAAAGTTAAGAACATAATAAGAGTATTCTTGATGGAAAGTTTTTAGATGGATATTGTTAAATGTTGTGACTTTCACATTAAAATTTTTAATAGTAAGTCATGCATATAAGAACCTCCCATCGAAGATACTATAATCAGTTACTTTTTTTATCAAACTAGAAAGGAATTTATTAAAACAAACAAAACTTTCAAATGAATCTCACGTGAGATTTTTTAGTTTAAGCATATATTTTCTCTAAAAATACAATTTTAAAATATTTACCATAGAAATCGTACAAATGTGAGATGTCTTATGTTAATTTTTAAAAAACGATGCAACTCTATATGTATTTTTAATTTTTATATCTGTTAGATTGGATTATTAACATACACATTTGAATCCATTTACATGCTATGAACCTATTGCTCCATAAATTATACGCAATTCCTTACGTAGAATGTCAAGTCAAACCACACCAATCGTGCATTAATTTCTAAAGGCCGTATAGGTTAATAAAGAGAAAGACAAAGCATCCAATTAGAAATGCTTTAGGTAGCCCACTCTCAATTACTCTTTTTAGTAATCCACCATTTTTGTCATGAAAGTCACTGGTATTTAAATACTTGAAAAATAGGCAGATTAATCCCTTAATAATTATATTGTTATATAACTTGGTACTTAAAATACTTTAAATAGGTATTTTAAATATTTTAAAAGTGTTATCGAAAATATTTTAAGAAATAATGTGTATAATGTTAAAAAAAAATAGGGACTAACATATTAAAAAAAAATTAGAATTTATTATTAGATTTGTCAAAATGGAATACTTGATTCATATTCAATAAGGATTGCATTTTTTCTCGTTAGTCAACCCTAACAATCGACTCAAATAGATTAGTTTTTTTTTTTTATAAATTTAATTATATAAATTTTAAAAAATAAAAATTGAATTAATGTCAAGCTCAAATAGGTTTCATGTGGACTTAGATTTTATCATATGGGTTATGGATCTAAATTTCTTAAGCTCTAATTCATTTCATCAAGTCATGATTAGTACAAAAGCCATAACCCATTTTGAGAGAGTTACCAATTAGTCATCTCTAAATCTTTTAGGCAATACTTTAAAAGTTTACTTAATACTCGTTCAATATACAAAAATGCTTTGCACGATAGCTTCCAAACTTTTTTTCCCTCCTAAGTTCATTTAAAATAACAAATAGTTTTATCACTTGTAGGCGAAGATACAAAAATCAAACTAGACCCATAATTTAAAAAAAAGAAGAAAACAATAACTTTTATTAATATTGACAAGATATATGAATTGATCATTCTTCGATTGGATAATTAAAAAATGAATAAGGAAAATTATCAAGAACTTTTTAAATTGATTTTTGAACTAATAACATTTAAAGGTAAAAACTACTTTCGTCATCTTGTCTTTAAAAAAATGTATTTAGGTTTAGATAAATTTTTGAAATGTTAGTTTCAGTCCCTTGATTTTATTTTAGATGAAATTTAAGGAACTAAAAATAAAAAAAATTGAAAGTAAAAATATTTAAAAGATAAAAAAATTTGAGGATTAAAAAGAAATAATTTTTAATAAGAAAATCAAAACAAAAAATATCCTAAATTTAAGAGAATAAAAATATATTAAGTCATATTTTTATTTATTTATTTCAAATATTTTAAATATTTAATTATTTAATTTGTGGCAAATTTTTTAAAAAAAAAAATTGTGGCTAAACTTGAGCAATTATTTTAAGGAAATCAAAATGATATTCATATATTCAAACTTCAAAATTATACATAATTGTATTAATTCTTATTATATATACGATCATGGTCACAAATACAGGAGTAAGTACAAAATGTACTACAACCATCGCATCTACTTAAAATATGTTTTTCATTCTTTTAAATGATTGAATTCATCATTACAATTACAATTAAAGTTATCACTTTTCCTTTTTATTTTAAATCGACATATTATTTTTTAGAAACTCTAGTATGTCTCATCATGATTGTCTTCATTGTTGAAAATATCTTCAATATGAAATGTTGGAGTTGAAAAATTGAAATCTTGAATTAATCTTATCTTCTTCAATAAAATTTAAAAGATAGAATTTATTTACAAAAATACATATTTATGAATAATTTTTATTATTAAATATAATTACGGTATATAATCAAGATTTATTTTAAAATCTTGTGCATACTATCTAATCCTTCACACCTAAATGATTCATATATCATCAATGTTAAATGTTTTGTGAGGACTATAAGAACTAATACAATCTTGAAGTTAAAAATTTCATTACATGTTTTATAAACTTTTTAATTCTAGCAGTTACTTATCTATTTTACTTTGAAATGATGTTTTATAGTGACATGATTTTTTCACAGTGAAATGATGTTTCTTTGTAAATATAAATAAGCTTGCTACATGGGTAGCACTCAAAATAATGGGTGTTTTAAGAATGGGACTGAAACTTTGGATTTAACAGGATAATCGGTGAATGGATTTGATAAGTAAATTTGTTCAGGAAAGAACCAGTATTAAAATTAGAAAATTAGTTATAAATTGATAAAATCGGTAGTTCATCGAATCATAGTTTTTTTTTTTAAAAATTTTAAATTTTACTAAATGCACCCCGTTCTCTTAACTTTAACCTTTTTAATTAAAATTGATAAAATGGAAGTTAACTTAACCATATAAATATAGTATAATTATTTTTTATTTTCTAATTATATCTTTAATGTATTTTTTTTCTTTTATAATGTTAATTATTATAGTATATTAATAATAATAAAAATATTATTTTATTAAATCTGATTCCACTAATAGTATAATTATTTTTTCTTTTCTAATTATATATTTAATGTATTTTTTTCTTTTATAATGTTAATTATTATAGTATATTAATAATAATAAAAATATTATTTTATTAAATCTGATTCAACTAATAGTTTAATAACAATTGAACGAATGATTCATGAAATTTTACTTTTACTCTTCTAACTTTAAAAACATAGAAAATTATAAATTCTTATATGATGCATGTTGTTGATAAAACAATATTATATCTTTTAACAAATTTTATCAATACTATCTTTTAACATTTGGGTCAACATTTTAGTATTATGAATTTCCTTCATAATATTAACTATATCTTGCTATTATTGTTGCAAAGTTTGACAAAAATAAGTAATTAGTAATGAGTAATGAGTAAAATTAATATTAATATTAACTCGATAAAATATCATAAGAAGTAAGAATCAAATAAATTACATTATGCCTTTAAAAAAAATTAGATTATAATCATACAACAAATAAAAAGGAAATGCGTTATATGTAAGAAGTATCTTTAACTCATTTTAAAGTAGGATTTTTTTTTTCTTTTATAAATTTCAAGTTCACAAATTTCAAACATTATTTCATCACTTGTAATATTATCACGTTTACTATAGAAGATACATAATATTAAAAAAATAATGCATTAAATTAACTTCTCTCGAATAAGAAAAAAAAAAAGAAGTCATTACTGTAGCACTAATTTGGTTTGTTTAAATGGTTTTTAGTGAGTTGTTCTTCTTCTTGCTTTAAATTTGTGCTCTTATTTTTGCTCGAATATTTACCTTATTTGTAAATCTATCTAATTAACAACTTAATTAAAATGGAATTATGAATATAAGGAATTTATTGTGTACAAAAAGTGTAAAGATGAAAATAAAAGTATCAGCTAAAGTTATCATTTTTCCTAAAATTTATACGAAGAAGATTATAATTATGCGTGTACATTCAAGGCGTCTGAACGAGTCTCACACATCATTTCTCTTTCTTATGGGACATTTTTAAAGTAATTTTTCACTTCAGAAACTGAGAATGAGAGCTATTTAATGGTAAAACTAAAAAAGTTTATAATTTATCATTTTTATGTTCTTTACAATTTATATTTTAGATACATACTATTAAAAAATTCAATTTGAATTTATTAAGAAATTAATTATTAGTAATGATAATTTGAAAGCTAAAAATTAAAATTATTTAATTTTTTAATGTACAATGACAACACTAAAATTCTTGTTTAGATTGTTCAAGCCTATGTTACATCATTGATACTACTTCATTGATATCAGTAAAAAAACTCATTTATAATTTTATAGACATTGCACTTAAGATTTTTCAAAAATAGTAAAACGTTCATTACTTAAATTAGCTATAAATGCATTTTTTTTCTATTTTAAAATAAGATAAGATGATATGAGATTAATAAAAAACACAATAATGTTTTTTAATGAAAAGGAAGTTTAAGTTGCGGAAAGGAAAATCCTTTTCTAAAAGCTTTTGGGTAATGTTCTATGCATCAATCAAATTGTTCACACATCTATATTATACTAAAATACCTTCATGTGTTAAAGTCAGTGAAGCCAACTCTAACTTCAGTCAACCAAAAACACATTTTTGACTTGCAGTTTTAGGGAGTACAAGGTCTGGATCAAAGGTGGTGGCATCATTGGGATTGTTGGTGAATGGGGTTTGGGTCTGGTTTAGGGTTGGTGTTTCGTTTGAGTGGAGGCAGATGTGTGAATTTAATTACAATCCAGAACATAATATGTATTTTTTACGTACTATCCGAATTGCCCAATCCAGATTGTGCAATGTGGAGTAAAAGAATAGATTTTGGATTCTGTGTTCAGGATTTCATACGAAAAATATCAGAATAATTTGAAAATATTTTAAAAAAGACACGCGTATGGAATAAAATGATAGGTGCAGCACGTAATACTCAAACCTTTTCGACCGACATACATACATACATCGGATGTTGCATTATCCACTTGTAAAACTATTCACTTTATGCGGGCCTTTTTATTCTGTTTGGTGTGTCGTACAAGCCCTATTAAAGGAAGATATAGATGAGTTCCTTATGCAGAATTCTCAATTAAAACAAATCTCGACAAATATATATAACATAGTTAGTATAATGTTTTAAACTTAAAAGAGATATTAATTTAGAAATATAAGAAAAGATGAAATTATGTATGGAAAGATAAAAGTTAAGGAATGTTATTGTAATTTTCTTTATATATAAATAAGGAAAAACTAAATTATTGACTGCCTAGCGAGCTAAAATATAAAATTGGATAGAGTATGCATTGTTTTTTCATTTTCATACACGCATGTGACTTAAACGTGATGGAACAATTATATATGAGCAAGTTTCTCCTGAACATGTTTTTTTTACTGCAACTTTTTAGTGTTACCAAAATCTTACTTTAAGTTCCTTACTAGTAAATCGGACATTTTAAAAGATAAAATGAAATTGTAAACATCCTTTATATCAGTTTTAAGACCTCAAATCATATAATAATACATTTTAAACTCCTACAATGCTACAATTGACAGAAATACGAATTTGTAAATTGAACATATTTAGTAATTTTTTTTCAAACAGACAAATATCATACTCCTATAATCTTAGCATGTTTCTGAGTTCTGACTGTGTATTTAAAAGCAAAAGGCACTTTAGTTTGTAGAGCGTATTGTTTAATGAATGATGAATGACATTTCTCATTTCTCATGAGGTTTGAGAAGTGACACTCTAAACACGATCTCGTGCATAGGTCAACGTCGGCATGACTTGAAAGATCACTATCTATCTTTATCTAAAACTAGCAGAGGATTTTTTTTTTTTTCCTTTTCAGAAAATTTATTGATAGATAAATCATTGTTTTTCATGAAAAACAGATTCTTAACAGATGCTACTCTGGGCATAACTTATTTCCGGCATCAGTTCATACTTTGACTAAAGCTCTCTCTGCATTCAATCTGTTCAATGCAAGTGTTATCTTTTTCATTTTTTGCATGAATTATTGTTAGAATATGATAATCAACAAATTTTGTATCTAACAACTACCAAATAGATGTTATTTGGTGGACTATTAAGCCATAATAGTTTATATATTTATCAAGTTATATATGAAATTTTGTAGTGCATTTTACACATACAAGTGAGTACGTGTTTTCAATATAAATGAAAGTGTATATAACAATTTATTAAGTCATACCAGATTATATATTTATCAAGCCATAATTTTATTTTAATATTTTTTATCACAATTAGTTTATAGCATTGTATATAATAATCTAAATGTGTGCAGTAAAGTAATTCAACAGCTGGGTCCAAGAGTCAAAGGAAATAATTGTCGTAAAAGTAGTAATGGCGTTAAGAATTGTGTTTATTCTAACAAATTGAATAATTATAAGGTAATAGATTCAAATTTTATTATAATTTATAAAAAACTTAATCCAACAAAAAAATGCTATAAAAAAATTAAAAACTTAATTTCAAATTTTGTAATCGTAAATTTAACAAATTATATAAGATTTTTGTGTGTGACGGACCGTGTAACTAATTGTCCAAAAAGGTAATTTTACATGAGAAATGCCAAAAACAGATATAAGTTTCTGATGAAAGAAACAGGTTTATAAATTTATCTACTTGGAGAGCATTCATCCCAATGTATGAGTTATCTACAAAACACATGTGGTCCTTCAATTTTAGGTAGTTGTGAACATGGCTAACGAAATGTATTTTTTGAATGAGAAGTAATTAATAATTTAAAGAAAGTAATTTTATATGAGAAATGATAAACACATATGAGTACATTAAATGTAAGTTTTTAATGAAAAAAATGGTTTATAAATTTATCTAACTGGAAAGCATCCATCTCAATACGAGTTATTTACATTGTGGTCCTTGAATCGTAGCGATGAACATGGATAATAAGATATATTTTCTGTACGATGTAAGTAATTCTATTAGATGTATTTTTATATGAAACTAGGACAATAACAGTCCATGTATACGGGCTACTTGATTAAAAAAATTATTTATAAAATCAGAACATAAAAATAAATTGATTGTAAATTAAAATATTAAAAAATATAATATCATACCAGAGAGTATTAGTTATGGATGAAATTTAAATTTATGATATTACAATTTACAATTTTTTAAATAGTAGATTATTAAAAAAAATACAACTTGATTCATAAATTATGATAAAAAAAAATATAAAATTAAATAAACTTTCTTGCATTTGTAATATTTAATTTTGTCACATATTTAAAATATATCTATTTCTAAAAATTAAATATTATAAAAATATTCATAACTTCTAATGCTTTATCATATTAAGTTTATATTTTGTTTTAGAAGACTTTATAATATTGTAATAAGATTCAATAAATGTAGCCTAATTAGAAACACATTAAATATGTCCAGAATTTAGAAAATATGTTATTGGGAGTGTGTTGCACTGTTTCTTAATATTATTCACTACTCCTTGCACTTTCAGTTTTCACTATTAATTTTTTTGGCTTATCAAAATAAAATGTGACTAAATTCAGAGTTAAGTGAGTAAAAGCATTTATGTTCTAAGGTGAAAGAAGTCCTATGGGTGTAAAGTGAGGCTTTATTAGCGCAAATCTTTTAATTCTCCTAGGTCAAGACAATTTTTTTGTGATTTTTTTTATGTCAGCTTATTTGAAATTTACCATTTTAATATTAATAACATTTTTTTCTGGATAAATACAATGATTTTATCATTATAATAATATTTAAAAGTAAGATAATAATAAAATTATTATTATTATATTGATAAATTTTTTTCTTTTAGCAAATAGTAAAATAATAAAAAAATATTATTATTAGATTAAAATAATAAATAAAATATCAAAATATAAAAAATATTATTATTCGTATTATATTAACATATTTTCTTTTGGCCAATAATAAGATAATGAATTTTTGGTATTATAATAAGTATTAAATGGAAAGAGAAAAAAAGTGAAAGATTAAAATTAAAAAGCAAGAGAGAGAAAAGATGGAAAAAAGATTGTTGGAAAATATTTGACAAGAGGTTAACATGTGGTAAAAATCTTTATTTAATATAAGTAATGGTAGATTAATAGATAAAATGATTTTATTATTTAAAAATAATATTTAATTGTAAAATAATAAAAATTAATATCATTATAATATATTAATAAATTTTTTTATTAGACTAATAGTAAAGTAATAATAAAATATTATTATAGTATAATGACAAAAAATTATTATTATAACATGCAATATTTTTTATTTTCACTAATAAAATGATAATGGAAAGAGAAGAAAGATAAAAGATTAAAATTAAGAAGGGAGACATCGAAAAGATAAAAAAAGGAGAAGATTTTGGACAAAAAATTTGATGAGAGGTTTACACGGAAAAAAAAACTTGTTCTAATATAAGTAATGTATAGATATATAGATAAAATCATTTTATTATTTAAAAATCATATGTAACGGTAAAATGGTAGCATAAAAATATTACTATTATTATTATTATATATTAATAAAAAAATTTCATTAGGCTAATAGTAAAATAAGAAAAATATTATTATAGTAAAATAAAAAAATTAATAAATAATAAAAATTATTACTGTTATCATATTAACAATTTTTTTATTTTGACTAATAACGAGTTTTTATATTATAATAAGTATTAAATGTAAAGAAAAATTAATTAAAAAAAAGAAAGATAAAAAGAAAGAAAATATTTAATAACTTACTATTACATTTTGATGTGTTCTATCTTGTAAAGAGTTTTTCTTAATAACTTACTATATATTTTGATGTGCTCGGATGCTTTAATTTTTATTTTATTTTATTAAAACATTAATAAGTTTAAGAATAAATGTATCGGTGAACAAAAGTTTGAATATTAGAATAACTGTTATTCTCTTTTAAATTATTAGTTATATCGTGACCCAAACAAATATAAGAAGTTTTTTGTGGTTGAACAAAACAATTAAAACAGAAAAGGTTGAAAATATGATTACTTAAGTCTTATAAAACAAGAAGACGGTGGCAATTTAACAAACGTTCCCCCAATTATAATTCTAATTAAATCTTATTGTGATGATTATCAAATCTCTTATAAGGCATTATTTTGTGATTGAACAAAACAATTAAGACAAAACAAAAGTTGAGAATATGATTACTTAAGAAGCCTTATGGAATAATTCTATGTAAACCCTATTATGAAGATTATCAACTCTCTTGTAAATTTCTAAGTGTGATTGACCCTTAATAATTAGTATTTTCTTAATCAATTAACTAAAACTTGATCCTAAAAAAGTTATAGAGAAAAAAAAGAGTTTAAATTTAAAGAAATAAGTTCAATTGTTAACAACTTTTGTTAAGATAAAGGGATGGATTCTCTCAATTTAATTAACTATATTTAGACTAATTAGTTCTAATAACACTTATGGGTGCATTATCAATTGTGCTACTTTAGAACCTAGCTAAGAGAATTAACAACCTGTGATATTTGAAAAAACAATAAACATAATAAAAAACATAAAAGAATAAAAATCATCGTAGAAATTCTCCCTTTTGGGCTTTCACAATTTTTTTAAAACCTTACATATTTGTGCACTCAAGTTTCAAGGACCTGAGTCTTTTTCAAAATATGAAAGATAAAAGTAAAATATGACAAAAAAACTTTTTTAGAAAGGAATTTGATTTGCATTTATAAACTTTGGGTCAAAACTCAATTTTACATAATAATGCTTTTTTTTTATAAACCAATAAAATTTTATTCAACATATGAAATTGTTACACAAGTAGCCCAAGAAGTGTCTATGTTACTGGCAATAGAAATAACATGAAGAACCTATTTTGAATAAAGACGGATTCATGATCCATTCTAGCAACGAATGCGCTATGAGTTTGCCTGCATAACATCATTCCTATGAGCTCAATTAAATTGTGTGTAGTATATTCTCAACCTGTAAGGTGAGTTTCTTGAAGATTGAAGTTTTCCTTATCTTCCAAATGTGTCATAAGTGAGCATGTCAAAGAAAAACCCAAGCTTTCCTTATATCTTTAGATCCACTAACCACTAACCACACCCAATAACTGATAACAAAAAGCCCCAAAATCATTATACATAACTGTGCTTCTTTGAAAGTTACGGTTAACTTTTTTTTTTTTTACTATTTTCATCTTTCTTTCCTTTTATTTATACATACAAATAATCAATAGTATAGTCTAAAATTCAATAAAAAAAAAACAAGAAACTTAGGTATAAATTGTTACAAAATACAAACATGAAAAGGCCTATCAACTTTTTGACCAACTTTGCAACAAATTCTAATAAAAAATTCTTTATACAAAATGTTACTTGATTGTGTATGTACCTTCCATTTTACATGCTGAAAATTTTGAGCTTCCCTATTAAATAATGTTGTGCACTCTGTTAACATCGTTAAGGAAGAAGTATGTATAACAGCGTGAAAGCATCAAAGGGATTTATGTTTCTTTGGTTTAAATAAGTTTTTCATTCTTAAAAATTAAGTAATTTTGTTCAAAGTATTTTTGTTTTATATTTTTTTACCTTTTTGAAAGTATTTCTTTTGCTTAAATATCTATTATCAATAAAAAAATGTTAATTGAATAATTTTGTCAGTTGAATACCTTATCGCATCATTTAGTATTATGATATGATAACCTATTGTAATTTTTTTAAAGCAAACTGTATTTTTTTTAATAAGAGAAAAATTGCATTCATCAAAACCAAGAGCAATGTCTTATGCCAAGTTTCTACTATTGAAAGTAAAATGCCGAAAACCACAAAGATAAAACAAAAAGATTACAAACCATTTATATAGGAATAAAGATTTATTAACCATTCTATAAAAGAATATGTCATGAGTTTTGCTATGTGACACTATGCTCATGCATAAAATTGCGAGATTACAACTATATCCTTAATTGTGACTTGCTTTGACCGGAACACTATTGTATTTTTAACTTTTCAAATTTGTCAAAGATTCACAAATCACATGAAAGATTATGTTTTTTGCCTATCTCGGATAGACGAGACCTCGAAACTGGTAGAATTGTGATTTGAGATCACAATGTAACATTGATGTTATGCCCCACCAATAAGATATCCTTAAAAGAACCAAACCTTCGGAAATTGAAACCAAAGCCCACAACACAAGTAATCTTAGGTCCCGTTTGGGGTGGTTCTGAGTTTCTGATTTTTTGTTTTGAAATGTATTTTGAAAACAGAAACCTGTTCGGCAAAAATGGTTCTGTTTTGGTTTTTTACTCCTTTTCGAAACAGTTTTCACTCAATTTTAAAAACAATAAAATTTGGTTTTTAGATTTTTGTTTCTGTTTTTATTTAAATTCATTACTTGACCGCTACTCCGACGGTCATCGGTTATCACCTCCGATCGGTGGTCATCAGCACCCACCTCTGACTACCAATCACCGGTCATCACCTCTGATTGACAGTCACCGATCACCACCTCCAACCGGCTATCACCGACGGCCACCTCCAACTGGTAGTCACCAATCGCCACCTCCGATCTCCGACTGGCGATCACTGGCCGCCACCTCCGATCGGCAGTCACCAGCCGCCACCTTCGACCAATGATCACCGGCCACCACATCTGACAAACGGTCACCGGTCGCCACCTTCGACCAACGGTCACCGGCCGCCACCTCTGACCGATAATCATCGGCCACCACCTCCGACAAACGGTCACTGACCGCTACTGCTGATCGACGATCATCAGTCGCCACCTCTGACCGGCGGTCCAGTAGTCACCTCTGACCAGCCGTCACCGGCCGTCACCTTCGACCGACGATCACTGGCTATTACCTCCGACCAACAGTCACCAGCAGCTACCTCCAACAGGCAGTCACCAACCACACCTCCGACTAACGATCGTCAATGACCGACTGTCACCTTCATCGATCGCTACCTTCAACTAGTGTTTTAGTTAAGATTTCAAACTAATGTTTTAAATTTGGAAACAAAACCAATGTTGTTTTTAAAATTTTAAAAACTTAAAATTAAAACTAACTTTTAATTTTAAAAATTTTAAAATTAAAAACTAAAACTTACCCGGAACGGGGCCTTAAAGAACCCATTCAAATTCCAAGAATTTAACCGAAGACCTCAAACTCTTAACTAAACCATACGACTTTTCGGAACTATATTTGGATCTCACTTTTAATTGAACTAAACATTTTATTCCACCAGGTTGCATATAAAAACCTTCCTAAACACTTGGTAATTATCACGGGTCTCTTAATTGACCAATAACACAACAATTTAATCACTCCACATTTGACTCTCAACATTCCAAATATATTTTCCCTTCCAATGACTCTGGACATACTCTTTTTGACACTAACCTCCAATTTTGGGTTCTGCTTATTAAATAGATCACAACTTGGTTGCACGTGCATGTGGTATTCTGTCTGCGCACAGTGTTGCTGTTGAACGATCCTTTTGTATCCAAAGGCGTTGCTTTTTTTAATTATCCCATATTGAAACAAATTGAAGTTGATGCAACTTTATCTTTTTAACTTTTCAATATGAAGTTGATGTAATTCCTTCTCAAGTGCCTTAGGATTGTTCACATCATTTAGCCTCACAAACCAAAGTAAGTCCTATATTTTCTTGTGTGTCTTTGAATAAAAATATCTCTCACCTTTACTATCTATTGAAGATTCTGTACATTGTCTTCTCATAAAATTTTTTGGAGAAATGTGAGACGAAGAAAGACATACAATCCTTTGCGTGATGCATTGTCATTCCCTATCTTGCATTTCTAACCCTCTCTCCCCACTACACACTTTCATCTCTCTTTTAAGTGAAATTATTTTTAAGTGAAATTAAATTAGATAATGATAACTAATTTTCTTAATTAGCATAAAATCAATTATTTTTAATCATATAATTCCAGCAGAATTTTGGTACGTACACAAGTATATAGTATTCTGAATAAGTAAATATGTTGATCGATATTGATAAGATTTTAATATTTTTTTAATTTGAAGTTTTTACGTTATTTGTAAGGTCTTGCCAACTCGTGTTATAAAGGAACTGGTTAATGACATCCAAGAAAAAAGTTTTTAATAAGAAAAATATTGTGAGTATTCAAAACTAAACTAAATTAAAAAATAAAAAATTGCAAAAAAAATCAATTTAAGTTGGAGTTGTTCAATTTTCTTAAGTTTCAAACCCTGTATCATAATTTTTTATAATACACTATAAAATTGTTTTTTTTAATGAAGATACCATAAAATTTATTTAGTTGTACAAAATATTAAATACGAATTTAACAAACAGGAAAATTTGTACTCTTATTTTATTTACTTAACTAACAAAATTGAAAATGCAAGTTTTTTCCATGTTAAACAAATTTATAATATGATGTATTCACGTAATTTGACAGGAGGAGTTTCATATTTTCTAATTTTTAATATAAAAATATTAATTAGTTCATTGCGTTGTTTACATGATATATACTTAAAAAAATATAACTAATTGAAACGTTCTTTTAGTATTATTTTAAACATTTTTTGTTATAACCTTGTTAATGTATTAAGCTAAAATATTATAAAAAAATGAAAGTTAGACATCTTAGAAAATTAAATTTATAAATTATATATTATATAATATTTTTTATTTAAATTATATATTATATAATTTATTTATTTTGAAATGAAATATGACGAACTTTATGAATCCTAGTGATCAGACTCATGTTAACAACTCCGTTTAGTCCAATATTTTTTGAATTATTTGTTTTCCTTTTAAGCATGCAGATTTGAAGTCATGAACCCTTGTAACTAGTAATGCAATGACTGAAGGTGTGCAACGCGTTTTCCAAAAATACAAAATGACCAACCTGGGATAATGAATTGGCCTCAGCTCTGAGGTGCATTTAATGCAAGACCACAGAAAGCAATGAGCTACAGACCAGATCACCTACTTCCGTAAATTTTGTGTTTGGTCACACTTCTCATAAAAATTAAATTTCTCGGAAAATGAGGCTATCACTGTATGGTCATTATCTCACTAAATACTGATTATCGCATTAAAGTTTGCATTCCGGATTTGTTTCCCCCATGCTCTTAGACAAGTAAAAACCTGCAGTGTGTCTGTTTATTTGTCTCATAAGGTTTTACTACCGATAAAAATACAATTTAGATGTATTAAGTACGTGATTTTTGTTGTTTTTAATTATAATCTACCAATTTTTATTTTTTAATTCATACTATTTTTAATTCATATATAAGTTAAATAACTTAAATTTATATGATAATTTTTATTAACTTTATCAATTAATATTTAATTTAAAAATTAAATAATTAAAAAATTTAGATTAAATATCAATGTAAAACTTTTTTACATTATCTCATGTTAAACTTGTACAAAAATAAGGTTATTTTTAAAACTTGATATCTATAAAAAAGTTATAATTGCAATTAAATTAAGAATATTTTAAAATAATAATATTAAATAAAATAAAATTAGTTTTAGATAGTTTTTATCCGTTCACATGACTGATTGTTTGATTGGAGGACTCATGGATTAAGTGAGTCAAGATATCATCATTTGATTGCACCTTTTACAGGCTTCATGCATGGAATGAGAGTGTGGAGGACAAGCAAAAGTATCATAAACAAAATGTTCTTTGTTCTTAGTTTCAAGTGCAAGGATCTTGTTATGTTCCCATAGATGAAAATTGTCTTCAGTTAAAAGTTAAGAGTGGTGAAACAAGAAAGAGAGCTAGATTTATAAAGTTGACGAAGTAATTCCAAACTTGATTTTGATTGTGTGCGGCCATGATTAATAAAAAAGATTAGAGAGAGGAAAAACTGAGTTTTAGAAGCGGAAGGGATGATGATGTTGTTTAGGAATAATACCATGAAAGAGTTTTTATAAAGAAGGAAATGAAGAAAGATCTGAGGTTGAAAAATATCTCAAGAGTTTTGATCAACTTAATATAAGGTTAGCTATATATAGTAGTTAGAATTAAAATGTAATCATAACAAAAAAGTAATAAAAAGCTTAACATAATAATTCTAATATAGTTTAATTTATTTTTATGTTTTAAGATGTTTTACTCCACCACATAAATTTTAACTTTTTTTTTATATTTGTTTAATGGAAATAATATAGAAATAAAATTTGTATATTAAAGATTAATATAATACTATAAATTATCATAAAACTTCAATTTACATGAGTCCCATAACAACAGCATGGAGATGTATAATTTGTATTTGCTGGCTTTCGATAATTGATTAAAATTGATTTTATAAAAACGGGATGTAAATATTGGGATGAGTAATTAATTGGTTTAAGGTCCATAAATGTTTGAGAAATAATGTTTTAAACTTCCATGAGATTTGTCTGAGGCTCACCTACTGCGCGCAATTAATTATTGTAGCTAACAATTAAATAATCAGTTACAAAACTGTGCTTACAATTTTAAACATTGTGTGTGTCTCAAGTCTCAACGGATACTGGTAGAAGCTACTATTCTAAAAGCCTAGATTTACTTGGTTAGCCGTGAAGGGAAATTTAAAATACAATAATGTGCAGGTTTAGAAGCTTCGGTGGTAGACAAGAATCATAGGCGCGAGGAAACTATGCTTAAACTAGCTCCATTTTTTGTCTTTGTAAAATGTGCTTTACGTCAAAACAAAGCAAGTTCAGGCAGCTATGAAGGGACATGATTCACAGTTAGCAACCTACTACTACAACTGCAAAGTTTGACTACTCATTCTCAAAACTGGTCCCAACCATGCATTCTCATTATCTAGCTAGTAGGGAATAGTGATCAGAGGAAATGCACTCGATCTGAGGCAAAGCTTTCGGTTTTCTTTGTCTCTCTCATATCGCTGATCCAACAAGAACAACTCGAGATATTCAGAATCCCAATCAATTAAACATCCCAACCATTTGTTAACATCATGCTGTTATCGAGGTACTTTATATAGTTAAGCGCCCATTTTTTGTCTTTTAATTTCTTATTTATTTTCCTCATTATTTTACCCCACCCAATACACCAACAACATATATATATATACACACACGCAAACGAAAAATCATATATAAACACGAGTAGTATATCTTACATATTGAATGGATTAATTATAGATTTTTGAAGTGACATTTCACTGAATATAATACATAGCAACAGCATACGGAATCTTTTATTAGTTCACGGCAAGTTATGTCGTTGCTACGAGATCCAATTCTAAAACAACGTGTTTAATTAATTAACCATAATGTATTGAATTAATTTCTAGAATTATAAACTGTAATTAATATAATTTTCAAAATTAATTTTTGACAAGATCATATTCGTAAAGATGCAATTAGCAAGTATTTTAAAATATTTGTTAAGATATACTTAATATCTTTTTGATAAAAAATAATTCATGTTACTTGTATTGTTTAAAAAAAAAAATCGTTTTGAAGTTTTTTCGTTGGTATGTTATTACAACTTGCCATACTACTTGCCTAATTCAGCTCAACCAACAATGCTCATTTTTTCTCTATTTCTTTTTACCATTTCGAGGTGGTTGGGACCAACGTTGAGGATAGGGACTTGTGTGGTACACGGATTTAACACAAGAGTTTTCATTTGTTAGTATTAATTCGGTAGGGACGATAAATTGAGGTGCATTCTTGACATTCTCGTCATCCTTATTCCTCAACATGTCACCTCTCTTGTTTTTTCCAACAACCACTAGTATTGTTGAAAGTGAGTAACAGCCATCCGAGTTCTTTTGTGATATTAGTTAGCTTATTAGGGATTAAGATATCGTACCAGGTTATATCGGAAAAAAAAAAACATTTAATGCGAAAGCTGAATCTGAATGTTTATTTATTTTAGCCATATATTGCAATACATTTTTTGTACTCTTTTCGAATCTTGCAGGTAGCAAATATTGGATTCGAAAACACGAATTACATTCCAAAATTTGCACGTATAACACTAGAGGCATATAAAGACAATGTTTTCCAACACAGGCATATGATATATGTAGATAAACATAGACGTATTCCAGTTCTCAGTTCTCTGTTCTCTGGCGAAACACCTTATAATGCAGCTTGGTGCAGGCACACAGGATATGAGTTCAGCAGGACCACGCCAAAATTCTGCTCTGGATTTGTACCCATCATTTGATAATGACTGCCTAATTCAAAACTAACGGCTCTGATCTCTCTCGCCCTGTCAGCTCTGATGAACCAAACTGCAATGTATCCAATGGCTGATATTTCACTAGAGGGGCAATTTACACGTGTATATACCGGAAAACACTTCATTCAGTCATATTATGTTTATATTATAGAATCAGTCATCTAAGATACATTTATTCATACGTACTTTTTATAATAAAATATTGTGTAAAAATCATTTAACACTTATTTTTTACATAATGAAAATATTTAAGAATACATTATTTCATGTAAGGCCATTTTTTAATTAATTTATATGCAAAGGCATCAATGATTTTAAATGAAAAAAAACTCAAATTCGATGGATTTATGTAAAAAAAAAGTATGTATTAATTTTTGGAGTCTTAAATTTGTCTCTACTTTGCCTTACTTCTGCCAAATTTAATTATTGATCTGATAAGTCATAAGGAATTAATTTTTATATTCAGTAATAAATCAATAAATGAACTAATTAAAACTGGATATGAAAGTACACTGTGATGTATACAACTATATTTAAATAGTTTTTTATAATTAATTTATCGATGAATATACATATATATATATATATATCCTAAACGTTAAGAACGTTGTGAACATTTTGTTTAATAATTTTTGCGGGTGGGCGCTAGAAGGAAGCTTTGGTTTGCAACAAGTTAACCGCACGGAACAGTTTATGTCATAAATTTGTGGAATGGCGTTGAACCAAACCAAACCTAACCAAGTTAATTACCTCATGTGTTCATAAATACTGTACATTTATTAATGATGATTTACTATAAAGAACGTTATATGTGGCAGAAGTAAGTATGGTGAGATTGAGAAAGAGAGGGGAGACTGTCTATCTCAACGAAAGCAATAGAGGATTTGATGTCATTTAGCCACTTATATATAGAATGACAAAAGATAATGACTTTAGAGAAGGTGTAAGGTTAATATAATTGAAGACAGATATAGGAATTCCTAATCCGTGGCTTCCCATGCAGTTAAGGAAACAAAAAATGACAACCTCTCGCACGGTTGCATTCACTCCACACGTGTGACCCCATTAACACACAGAGAGAAAGTAGCTAGCAAGTATAATAAAATAGAGTACTACAAAAAGGTATTTTAATTGAAAGACGTGGAAGAAGAAGCTGAAGCTGAAGCTGAAGCTGAAGCTGAAGCCTGGTCTTCCCTAACTTGTTCTAACAAGAAAGAAGAAGTAGGGGGGATTATATCGACCTGAGGTTCCAAACAAGAAACGCAGCGAGTGCTGCAGGAGGAAGAGTGAGAAGAGCTATAAAATGATAAAGGGGAAGAAGAAATGGAGGAGGAAGATGAGACCAATAAATCAACGAAAGCACCAACGATATAACAGTGGTTGCTTTTACCATTAACTTTAAGATACCAACAAAAAAGCTCTTGGAGACCCTCCCAGTCGGTAACGCACTGAGCCTCCAGCATCTCCTCCATGGACCTGCGAAAATCCACGTAGGGGTCTTGGGATTCGACGGACATGACAACGCTGTCTTTGAAAGGCAACGTTGTTGTTGTCGCTGCCTTGGAGTCTAATATAGAGCTTGTCTGGTCGGGTTGGAAAAACAAACGGTCGGAACGTAAACCGCGAATGACAGTCTCCAGGGAGTCCCCTCTTCTAGAATCTTCTTCGGAGGCCGTTGAGAAGCTTCCAGAGTCGGGGGAAACAGTGAAGAAGGACTCGGAGCTTTCAAGCGTGTCCAAGCATGCGGCGTCGTTTTGGGCTCGGAAGGAGAGGGTTCGCGGCTGGTGACAGGAGGGCCAGGGCCAAGAGGAAGAGGAAGGCTTGTTGTTGAGAAGGGAAGGGAGTTTCATTTTGTTGGGCATGGAAGGAAAATGAAATGCAGATAGATTCAAATGAAAATGGTGTGTGTGTTTTTTAAGTAGTGCTAAGTTCCTATATTGGGGGCATTAATGGCAACTCAGATGTGGCTCCTGCCTGTAGGGGGAAGATTTTAAAGGAGTGGTGGGTCAATTTCCAAAGCTGTATTTGCTGCTGCTTACTGGGGTCACCTCTCTGTATCAGATTATTAATTTTTTACACCCTTTACAAATAAATAACTACCATATTATCTACTCTTTACTGTATTTTTATTTCTCTTTCAATATATTCACCCTTTAAATGTCTTATCTGTTCATCACAACTCTCATGGGTTACGATTCTTTTCGTTTTTTTTTTTTTTAAATTTTTTTATTCAATTAAATTTTTTAATTATAAATATTTTATCTTATAAAATTTATATCATTTTTCTTTTAAAAGTATAAAAGATAATCCGAAATAAAATAAATTAAACAAAAAATCAATTTCCCTTAAATAACTAGATTTTAATTATTTTTAAATTACCTTTCATTTATTTAAGATTTTTTTTGCAATCATTCTTTACTTCTCCTTATAATTAATGTTTTAAGAAAGGATAGTTAAGGAAGAATGTTTATCTTTAAAGTTGCTAATATTAATGGTTAAGTAAATAAAATTAAATTAAAAAGTTCGCATTGATAATCATACCTAAGTAAAATTCAAATTATATTAAATATATTTTTTTACATTTTAATAAATATTTTATTTTTATTACTCCTAACTAATTCTTTAGAACATTGTTTAACATTTCTATCTTCTAAATAAAATTGATACAATTAAATGATTACGTACAACCAACTTTCTTGATAAAAATAAATTATTTTTTATATTTGAGATTGAAGAGATTGCTATTTATTGGCTTAAATACCAGCTTATTTTTTGTAAATTTTTATTTAATTTTTTATTTGGATCCCACCCATTTATATAAGGTGTTTGAAATTTACTTAAATTATATATTTAGCAACTTTCTATAAAATGTAAATTAAGTCAATTAATTCAACCGTCAAATTCTATATTCTTATTAATTATATTATCTATTTCAATTATTTTTTTACAATTTTAAAAATTATTTAATAGTTTATCAAATCACTTAATTTTAATATATAATATAATATTTAAAATGTGTTATTATTGCATTTCATATCTACAAAAGTTTAGATTATGTGAAAAAACTTGATGACATAATTATTAAATAATATTATAAAATTTAATGATTAGATTAATTAGATTTGCATAATAAGAAAATTTGTTTTTAATCTTTTTAAATTTAATTTTTATATTTTTTAAATTTACATTTCTTTCATTTTAGTCCCTACAAATGTGAACTTTCAATTACTAAAAAAAAATCATTTTTAAGTGACTAAAAATAAAATAAAAACTTAAAATCCAAAAACAAATACACATACTTACAAATATTGAAAAAAGACACAATGATGAAATTTTAAAAAGTGTAAAAATTAAATTCATACTTAAGCTATATTTATTATTTATTTTCAATTTATTTCTTTTTCTATATATAAAAAATAACATTTACGCTCACTGTTCTCTAAATGAATTTAGTCTTTTGTTAATAAAAAAATGAATTTAGTCTTGTTTATTTATTACCTTATCCTCTTTTATTATTTTTAATTAACAGTTATTTTAGCCTATGAAAAATATAACAGTTGTTTTTACTTTTACGCCGGTGATTTTATTACATCTTAGAAATGTTAATTGATGGTAAGTTTTTTTTATAGCTTAATTGGGGGTAAGTTAATTATTCTTAAGAATTCGTATTGATTATATATCAAACTAATAACTTATTTGTAGCTTACTTGTTATAAATTACAAAGGTAATTTTAATTAGGGAGGTTCGCAGTTCAGGTTGGTATGGTTTAAGAGAAAAATAAAAATCGAATCAATTTATTTTAATTAAATTGGGTTGATTCAATTTTTTTAAATTTTTTTTCCTAACTTGAACCAATGATAATCGGGTTGGTTCAGTTCGGTTTTAGAAAAAACTGATCAAAGAATTAAAAATCAATTTTTCATTAAATTATAAAAAATAATTTTATACCTAAAACTAGTAAAATCCATTAGTTTACTAAATTCATCATTTTGTAACAAAATATCAAGTGTTTTATATATACTAAATTAGTCAAATTAAATTATTAAAATAACACAATACAATATAAACTTAACAATAAATTTATTAACTTAAAAATATAAAATAATAGAAAAGAGTAAAGCAAAATGCTAAACAACCATAAACAAAACACTAAAACATGTTATTAAATTTACTAACTTAAAAATATAAAATAAACATATAATAATAATACAATATATATACTTCTGGGTTTGTTTGGGACTGTGAACCGAAATAATGATCGATTTTGGTCAGATCCAAAAAAACCGATCAAGTAAAAAAAAACTAAACCAAACTAATTGATTCAGTTCAATTTACTAAATTCGTCAAATTGATCCAAAATGATGAACACCCCTAATTTAAACCAATAAGAAGTTGGTATAGTTTTAAATATTTTAAGAAATGTTTTATTATTAATTTGCTTGACTATCATTACATAGTTTGGCTCGTAGTCATTTTTCAAATTGGCGATAATGGTAATTGTAAGTAGAGGCTTCAAAAACTTTGAACTTATATACATAAATACAACATTTCCTTGTAGTGTATAACACATGTTATTGTAACACTGGAAATAAGTTAATTAGATTTCAAATATATTGACATTAATTACGGAGTATTTTAATAACGTATCATTACTATACCCATCATATCATATCATATATATATATATATATATATATATATATATATATATATATATATATATATATATATAACAATTGATTTAGGAAGACCAAAGATTTTAATGCTCATACCTCGTATAATGAAAACTTGAAACCTTAATCTTTGGATCAAATGTCCCTTATGAAAGGGTCATATCATTTAAGAACCAGTAGATTAAACGTAACGATATTTTTTTGTTAATTTATATATTTCTTTTAATATCATAAATGATTATAATAGATTTGCGATGAATTTAAAAAAATATAGAGAAAAAATAATTTGAATAAGATTCAAAATATTGTTTTGTTTATGTATTTATATTTTTATTAAAAATATTAATGATTAAAGATATACAATTATTCACAAAACTTATATTTGTAAGAGTGAGAGAAATCATAAAATGTTTAAAAGGGTAAAACAGTCATAATATGGATATCAAAATATCATATTCCCATTATATAATATATAATTATAAATTATAAATGATTGATTATATATAAAGATTATACATAGTAGGACAATTAAGTATGTTTGAATATAAATATTTTAAAATTATTTTTTTCTTAAGGTTATAAGGTTGATTTAGTAGCAAAATTTACATTTGGTGAGAAAAAGGTTGTGGGTTTGAATCTCTCCTATTACAAAATAGTCTATTTTTTAATTTTCAAATAGGTATAAGGGTAAAATAGGTATTTTAAAAAGTGAATATCAAAAGGGGAAATTTCCTTTATTGATAGTATGAATTAATAGTATAGATAATATATAATATAATAGATTATTGATTATACATATAGATTGTAGATAGTAGGCAATTAAGTATGTTATACATATAAATGTTTTGAAGCAATTAAGTATGTTATACATATAAATGTTTTGAAGTAACTTTTTTCTTAAGGTTATAAGGTTGATCTAGTGACAAAGTTTACATTTGGCGAGAGGGATGTTGGATTCGAATCTCTCCTATGACAAATAATTTATTTTTTAATTTTCAAATAGGTATAAATGTAGAATATGTATTTTAAAAAATAGACATCAAAAGGGAGAATTTCCTTTATTAATAGAATAGATAATATAAAATATAATATTATTGATTATGCATATAAATTATAGATAGTAGGATAATTAAGTATGTTGGATATAAATGTTTTAAAGTAATTTTGTTCTTAATGTTATATGGATGGTCTAGTGACAAAAGTTACATTTGGTGAGAGAGAGGTTGTAAGTTTGAATCCCTCGTATGACAAAATAGTTTATTTTTTAATTTTCAAATAAGTATGAGGGTAAAATAGTTCTTTTGAAATGTGGACATTAAAAGAAGAAATTTTCTTTATTAATAGTACAAATTCAATCAAGTCCAGGTTAATTAAAACTGAGTTTTAAAAAAATAGTTATTATTTTTTAATAAGAAACAATTTTACTTCTCTTGAAATATAAGAGATAATAAATTGGTTTATTTGCTTTTAAAATTGTTTGGTACCTTTAACCATCACTTGTGCTCAAAACTTTGTCACGCATTGGATATCCTTTGTTAACATAAAAACATGCATGCAAAAAAATATATTTTGTTAGGCTATAAAGTTTGGTAATTATATTTTTCTAGGTTTAGTTTAATTTATCAAGTAATGTGTATAAATTATGTAATACTCTTAGTATTTGAGTTTGATTATCATAAATAGAATTGTTAAAGTAAGTGTCTATAAAGAATACAAATTCTTCAGTAAGAAAGTTTAGCTCAATTAGTTATTAACTATGAGTTATTATAATTCTTTTATTACTTTTTTATAAGTCAAAATATTATTAAGAAATTGATAAAAGCATAAGATGTTACTTTGTCTTGAATAAGAACATCCAGAATAGAAAATGTAAAATTACAACCGATCAACACAGGGTTCATTTAGATGTCACTTAGATCCCCACCAATTACATATATTGCATGCATAACACGAAATGATACATTACAATTAAAAAAGAGGTGAAGTCTTGTTTCTTCTGTAATGTCACAAAACCCACAAAACTCCTCCCCTTGGCTTATATATAATTTGTCTTCTTAGTAGGTTGCGTCTAGTTGGCAACCTATCCATGGCCACAATTGTCCTTTTGCAGGCACTCCTATTTTCCATAGCAACTTGTAAAAGGGATGATAGGATTGGTGCAAGCCTCATGTCAGTACCTTTTATGACGCCATTGAATACTGACCTTAACTTTTTGCGAGTCACACCACCTATCAGATATACCCTAATGTAACTCAACTCCACCAAGACTATTTTCTAGGCCCTCTACTAATTCCTCCACCAGGCAAATAATTTTCGCCTCAACTTTACTAGGAGATGTTGCTAGGTAGTGGTATGCATGGATTGGATTTTTAAAAATCAAATCCATATTCAGTCCAAATCCAATTAAATATATATATATATATATATATATATATATATATATATATATGTATTTAATCCATATCCATTAAATTGGATTGGGTTTTTGAGAAAGATTTTAAAGTCGGATTATAATTAAAATTCAATTTTATTTTAAATATGATTTTGTAGCAAATTTTAATAAAGACATTTTATTTAATTTTTTTTCATATCACAACTATAATTAATATTAAAAACTAATTTTAATTATATTTAGCACACAACTTATTTAATTTATACAAAAAATATTTTTTATCAAATAATAACAACTAAAAATCTAATTAAAATAAAATTACAATTCATAACGGTCATTTTAACATCAACCACAACAGTGTGACTATGTCTACAGAGGTGTGAGATGGGTTAGAAGATAAATTGTATTAGGATTTCAAAAACAACATTGTGGTTCATCTCATAGAGGAGTGAGATAAAGACAAATGCACTTTCCTTTTTAGTGCGTGTGTCACACATTTGTGGTATGTGTCATAGGTGTGTGGTTGAATCAGATCACTGATATTTTTTTTTCTTATATTCTCTTCTAGTATATCTCACACACCTCTATGGGAATATCCACACTGTTGTGTCAAGTGTTAGAAAGTAAAAAGTTTAACTATTCAATAAGTAAAATACAATATTTCATATGTTATTAAAGAAAGTAATGATAAATTCAATATTTAATAAAATGCAATATTCACTCGACCATGTCTAATTTAACTAATGAGTATTTCATATTTTAAATATATATATATATATATATATATAATATTTTAAGTTATATTTTTCCTGTAATTATTAGTAAGCTTTTACATAATATATTTTTTATTTGCAAAATTTTCATATCCTTAAAACATAATTAAGTAAAATTTGAAATATTTTATTGATAACTCTATATACTCTTAGCTTGGATTTTGAATTTTTAAAAATCCAAATAAATATCCAATCCATATCCAATTAATTGGATTAAAGGTAAAAAAAAAATTGGATATGAAACTAATTCATTAAACTGGATTTAAATGGATTGATTTTGCATTTCCAATTTTTTTGCACACCCCTATTCTTAGGGATAGAGTTATCAAAATAGGTATTATGATTAACGACCTCCTTGTAACTGATTTCACAATAACCTCCAGGTAACCACCAAGTAACAACCCATAATCACTTGATAAGGTAACCAACACTATCTAAGACACACGACGGAGAACCACCATGGGGACTTCACAGTGAAAGCCGGAAAAACTATTCTAGCGACCATCATCCTGTTATCAACTAGAAGAGCAAGATTTCCTACTTTCTATACTTTCAACTTCTCAAGTTTCCCACCTTTCACAACCAAAACAAAAACACTATTTGACCATATCCATTTACAACCAGTCTCTATCACAGGAAAACTCTACCTATATATTGCATACACTACACATCTGATATCCCATTTCTTAAAGAGGGAAGACTCTATCAAACAAACTCCCATATTTTGTTGCCCTTTTTTTTATTTGTTCATTATAATCATGTAAGAAACCTAACCTCTTAGTTCAAAAATCTCAAGGGTGGTGTTGACAACCCCAAGAGGCAACGAACAAGGTTCTCAACGCCCTAGACCCGCTTATGAAGTTTTACTACATAAGAGCCATTTATTTCTTTATCAATGAGGCAATTAAGGGGCTCTCAATGTATGACCTCAAGGAAGCCATGTTCCACCTCCTCATCTAAGTCACGCACCTCCTAAGTCGCATTCAAGTGTTTGAATCAAGTTGACCCTTCATAAAATGCAATGATGCTAGCATGCGCATCATAAAGTCCCACATCAATCACACACTTGAGGAGTGGTTGCAATAAAACGGGTGCTCCATTAAAGGTCCCGTCTACAATCACATCCTTGGTATTGACCTTGGCTTCTCTCCTTTGGTTTTTGTCAAGATAAATTGGTTATAGAAAAACTTAGCGTCTACGGCCCATGCAGTTATAAACTATGATGTGTTATTTTATTTTCTTCTTCTTCCACTCCCCATTTATGTATGCTTTTGTAGGTTACTAAACAAAGTAATGTGATCTCAGTACTCTAATATGTGTAGTACCCACCGGTCCATCTTAGGTCCCAGTATAAACATGATTTACATTCAGAGACCTATAAATATTACAAGGCCTCAATTTTTTATCTCCATGCACACAAGAATTACACTTAAAAGATCTATAAATTTAGCACATGTGTACGAATAAAAAAGGATCTACATTCGACAACATTGACAACAAAGCATGCTCAACAAGCAATAAATAAATCTTAGCCTCAAATGCTAACAAGAGTTGCATTTTCAAGTTAAGATTGACAATACAATAAAGCCTTATCACTCATAAGAGTTTAAGGTTGAGGGGCTTGTGAATTGGAAAAAAGTGATTGATGAATTCTTCGTAACCGATCTCACAATAACCACGTAACCACCAAAATTATCAGGTAACCACTCCTCGTAAACAATCTCATAATAACCTCTAAGTAACCACAAAATAACCAACTCATAACCATCCAATAAGATAAACTTTGTGTAACCACGAAATTATATAAGACACACGATAAAACCTACTTGGGAAACTTCAGGGATCTAGAACAATAAAAAATACAAGTGTTTTTGCATATACTATACTGCTTCCTTCTCCTTGCTTTTTATCCTTTCCCGATGCAAGTTATACGAAAGAGTGGATTATTCTAGCTAATGAAAACTTGCTCGCTGAAGAATTGCATCACACCGGGGAAAGACAATTCTTAATAGTTTATGAAGATTTTCAATGTTTCAGCACTACCAGAAAGAGAGAAAGGAATAACAATCACACAATAATTTAGGGATGAAAAAGGGGCGGGGCAGGGACAAGTATTATGTTTCCCGTCCCTGTCGCCGACCCCCATAATTGTCCTTGAACCCGTTCTTGATCCCCGATGAGTAGCCATCTAGGGACCTTATCCTCATCCCCGATTTTTATCTGGTATCCCCACCTCGAACTCGAACCCATTAACATGTTACAAATTGATGATTTTTTTTGTCTGTTTTTATCACAAGTATACCATGTAGGACTCTTTGCAATGCAGTTTGGTTTGGATTTTGGTTAAAAAGTCTTTCAAACCAAACATAAAAACTACATGCAATTTAGTTTGAACATAATATCAAATTCAAATTTAGTGTGACTTTTCGGATGAAACTTGACTTTCTGCACAAATTTAGTGTGACTTTTCAAATGAAACTTGAATATAACATGCATGATATAGTGATATATATAGAATACAAAAAGCTTCTTAAAGACGCTACTACGACATTAACAGACTTAACAAAATGCTAACTGAATATAGTGTGTTCTAGAAAATTAGAGACTATGAACTTCTTACTACCATTCCTTGTTGACCAAAATAAAATGTCATTCCATACTTTAAAAAGTGATTTACAGTGTACATTATGATCAATTTGCACAAAGATAAAAATATTAAAGACTAATCTTTTTTAAAAAATTTCTTTCAAAATTCAACTGTTACATTTTATAACTTTCTAGGAAGAAAATGATATTTCACTCGTTCTTTGTGTATTAAATAACTAGTTGGATGTTAGGAAATTTACAATGTAATTTCATTAGGCACATATATTAAAACTTTAATTTTTTATTGTGTACTAAATTTGGTGGGGTTTTTCGCTAAGTAACTTAGCAAGGAACCATATATTATCAATAGTTTTTCACTTATGAAAAGTCTACCTAGCATATAGTTTTGCTCCCAGATAAAATGTTAATTTTATTTTTTATAAGAAAAATCAGGGTCTAAAATATAATATAGTGTATTTTTTATCCCAAATTTGACAAGCTTATGTAAATAGGCATGTGTTATGTATATGTAAAAAAAAAGAAACCACTGTATAGGCTATATTATATTGACATAAAGTTGGGATAAAAAAAGCTCAATATATACTCTACACTCAAATTAGAACATTATTTTTTCATTCAATGTGTTTTTAACATGTACTAAAATAGGTATTATATGTTCGATCAATAGTCAAGAAAAATCTAAAACCAAACATAAAAAATACATGCAATTTAGTTTGAATATAATATCAAATTCAAATTTAGTGTGGCATTTCGGATGAAACTTGACTTTTTGCACAAATTTAGTATGACTTTTTGAATGAAACTTGAATATAATATGCATGATATAGTGGTATATATAGAATACAAGAAGCTTCTCAAAGATGTTACTAAGACATTAGCATACTTAACAAAATGCTAACTAAATATAGTGTGTTCTAGAAAATTAGAGACTATTACTATTAAACTATTAAGATGATACTGGTTCTTAAAAATTTCAACTTATAGATTTTTTTCTGACCAAAATTTATTTAGACACTTCAACAACAATATAAAGTTAAGCACTTCAACAACAATGTAGAAACAATATAGATATTCTAATGTATTTCAAAGTGATTCAGAAATTTTCTAAAAGGTTACATATGCTTTTCCTAGAAAATGTGAAGTAACTCTGTAAATTCAAAATATTAATAAAGTAATAAATACTAGTAAAAAATAAGTCTTGATCAGTAGTCATTTTCTACTTGTTCTAGCACTATCTTTCTTATGGCTACAGCAAGAAGTTTTGATTATAAATAAGATAAAATTGGGACTGATTTGAGAGAAGAAACGATAAAGTACAGTACAATGACAAGCAACAAAAAATTGGGACTCAAATTTCCAATAAAAGGAAACAAGTTAAAACATGGGGCCTCTAACAAGGTAAAACTGAATACCAAACATATTATGTCAACTTTAATCACTCAACTCAAATATTAATGGAAAGCAATTCAAACACTTTCTTCCTCCCATTATAACAAATGTTTTTTGTTTAATCAAAGATGCAAAAGGTTCAATGGCATTAGTTCATTACTTGTGGAAGAGAAGGCAACGACGAGTAAACCCTAGATCTACCAAGTCGGTAGCAGAGAAAGACCAAGTCGGCAACAGAGAACAACTCGACAACAAGTAAACCCTAGATCTACCAATGCAGTGACACTCCTCAGTAGAGTTCAGACGCACTCAGTCACTCTCACTCTCACGAGTCATACAATCATAAACTAATACCCATCCCTTTGTTTTCTATTTTTAACTTCTATATGTATTTACTATACTATCCTAAGATAAAATAATAAAATAACCTATATATGAGCATTATAGTAAATATATGTATCGGGGATGGGTACGGGTACGGAGCGGGTATCACAATACTCATCCCCATTCCCGCCCCCATTTTTTTTAATCAGGTATTACCCAAACCTGAACCCAATCAACTTGGGTATTTCCCGTCAAACTCGGGACGGATACGGACGGTTATCCATGCGTATGAGTTTGATTGTCATGCCTAACAATAACTTGCTTTTAATAGGCCTAATACATAACAAGAAAAGATGGAGTTACAACACCAGTCTCAAAAGTTTGTGCAAGAGATGAAATTTATATATGTACTATATATATCATGGTGAAAGAGATTACATTGCATTCTAAAATCTTCTGCAAAGCAATAATAAAGCAAAAAGGGATAAATTATTCAATTAGATATAAATGTTAAAATTCATTAATTTGTGCTAATATGCTCAATAATATTTTGTAATATTATAAGGTAAAAAGTGAAAACATTCTTAAGTTTATATCTATATTTTTTATGGTGGATATTGATGTGTACTTTATACTATTCATGCATAGCATTTCACTTAGAATTAGTTAAATATCGTTACATTTAAGACCTAATAACATTCAACTCTTTTTGGATTTTGGTTATGCTTTTGTTATTCTTACGATTCAATAATGTTTCTTAATAATCTGTAAGCCTTTAATCATGCATGATATCAAGTAGAGAATGGGCCTAAGTGGAAACATTTATGGAAGTTATACATTCCAAAGAAGATAAAGTTCTTTCTGTGGCAGGGGCTGCATGAAGGCCTTCCAGTTAATGAGGTTCGGTTGAGGAACCACCTATCTGATAGTGGAGCGTGTGCCAGATGCTCGGCTGCAACAAAATTCATTCTCCATGCTCTAAGGGATTGCCTTCATTCAAGAGAGGTGTGGATGAGACTGGGGGCCTCTCGGACATCTTTTTACTCAACCACGAGTGTCACATTGTGGATTTCAAACTTGATTAATCACAAGGATCCAGTGAGGTTGGCAATAGGGGCTTGGTGGATTTGGAGGCTAAGGAATCACATGCTGTTTGAGGAGGGGTGTGTGTGGACAATAGAGCACATTGTACGCTAGATTGCCATTGATATATCTTTGGTTGTTTTACCAACAGAGTGTAAGTTTGGTGAATATTAACAAAAATGGGGTATAAGTTCAAATATTTTTGGAGGATGGTATAATTTCACCATTCAAAGACTAAATGCGGTTTGACGCTCTGTTGACATAGAAAATATCAGGTTGAATGATGTTTTGGATGCAATAACTGATAGTGGATAGAGATTTTTTGCGATTCCAATGAAAATTTCAAAATGCTAGGTTGAACACTTTGGATGCAGCAAGATGTGACCAATATGCCAGGTAAGAGTGCGTTTTGGACCAATAAGCCAAGTAAAATGGCATTTTGGATTGTTGATGTCTATAAGTAGATCAAAATGTCAAAATAGACGACGTTTTGAGTAGATTTTATAATGTGATATTTTAATGTGATAAAATTATAAATGTAAAATATAATTATAATTATAGTTGGAGCAATTATAAATAAACTAGCCAAATTAATGTGCTATTATAATATGAAAATATAATACATGAAGCTAATAATAGTTAAAAATATATATAAAAATATTATATTGATAATAGTTAAAAAATTATACCAATGTCTCATAAAAAGGATAAATATATAAATAATTATTATAAATTATAGTTACCTATTTATAACAAAGAATGTGGTATTATAATTTGAAATATAAAATTTTGTCTACTAATTATTTATGCTATTCAAGTTTAAATTAAACCTAACAATCTTTAAATAAAATTATCTTTTTTTAGCACCAATAAGTATATTTTTCAAGTGAAAAAAATATTTAGTATCCAAAATTCATGATCAATAAGCCTCCATAGGTATGTTTCTAAAATTAAATTTGATATTTTTTTGTAACTAGAAAAATGAAAAAATTATAAAGTGAAAATGAATGTAATTTTATTAATAATTTAACTTAGTTAGTATATAGAAATTATGTTTAATTAGTTGTAAGTAAATGTTCTAAAATAGATAGATATTTGAAAATTAAGATGACATGAAAATGGACCAAACACTTATATGAATACTTTAGTTTTAGTTTTATTATGTAGTATAATTAATTTCCTTTGAAAGTACTTTCATTTTAAATTTTAAATCAAAACCTATTATAAAGAGAAAATAATTTTAAAGCGGAAAAAATGTAAAATATTTAAAACAAATATAAAAAAAATTGTAAAATTGAAAACACTTTGGTGCATAAAAAGGTATTAAATTTGTTGTTTAAAAAAATATAAAAAATAAATAACCATTCGTTGTTAGGCCAAATAGTGAAAATATATTTAATCTAAATATGATTGTTGTTATATCTACAAATACACTATAATTGGCAAAATACGGGAAAAAATATTTGGGATTAGGAGTTTGCATTGGGACAATAATTCCTTTTATGGCCAAGTTGTTTCCAAATCGAACATCTAACTCTGTTTTGTGGTTGTGACTCTCTCAAATTCATTTCATTTGTAATTCAGTTAGATTTAGGACGACCCGACCCTCAAAGTAATGTTGGATTTGGTACAATGAATGGTCCGCTTCTTGGAAGCATTGTCTCTGCATTTCCGAAGGGATTCCACTCTGTGGAATAAGTTTGTATTATGTTTTGTAGATAGTATACCCTAATAGTGATTGACATGAGAACATACTGCTATGACGTGAGAGCAATGGTAGTGATATGTCTACAAAGCTCCACACTCATAGTATTGTTTGTCTAACAACATAACTCATGTTTGGCCTCCTGCTTGCATAGCATGACAAAATGTTTCAGTAACTTCAAACCTCTTTCTCTGTGTGTCATACCTCTTGATTGTGTGGGTTGATACAGCGGCTTCGTTTTTCTCTATGGCATCCATTAAGTTTTTACAGTAATGTCTACCTTTGCTGAAGTTAGAACTTACTTCTGCAACTCTTTTAAGAAAATAGTTAATAACCTGTCATAAGTAGATTTTACAAGAGCAGTTATTCGCATGAACCTCGAAAGACTTTGTTAATTGCTTCAGACAAGTTAGTTATCATGTGACCAAATCTTTAGCCTTCTGCATCTACCATGCTTTACTTGCTAGCTTCAATTCGATCAATCAATTCCCTTATTTGGGGGAGAGTATCTCTAAAATTTTCCAACTTCTTGTCAAACTTAGTTAGACATGTTTCATACCTTGAGAAAAAATAATGGCAAGAAAATGTTAGTAAAGAACAATTTAATTTGCAGGCAGAACTTACGAACATTAACCAATGAAAGATTTTAATTTATCCATTGTGATTAAATCTTGTTTCATCCTTGTATTGTTGAATTTGTGATTGAAGTTGCTTGTTATGTAGCGAATGTATAAGACATGATGAGCATGTGGCTGTTTCCACATAGGTGAAGTCTGAACTGCACCTAGAATGCTTTTATGTCGATTTGAGATAAGACATAACCAACTTTTCTAAGTTACATGTTCTCAAATTTTAGCTAAAAACCATGCCCAATTACTCAATGTTTCTCTATTAATGATTGCAAATGCAACTAGGAGAATACAACTATTTTTGTCTTGTGTTGTTGCAATTAACAATGTTCCTTTATACTTTCCATTTAAGAAGGTCCCGTTTATTTGCAGTATGGGTTTGCATGAGTTAAATGCGTCAACTACAGGTTTAAATGTCCAGAAGACACGCCTAAATTGTTGAAGTCTTTCTTCAACAAAGTTGTCAACCATAAACTTTGTTATCTTAAGTTTGTAAGCTGGCCTAGGACATTTGATTACCATCCAATCCAACCACCTGCACAATATGTCATATGATTCTTTCTAGCCACTAAAAACTTTGGTGATAGCCTTTTGTTTACCCAATCATGCTTTCTTGTAAGAATTTATATGTCATAGGTCACTCTGAATTCTTTCTTGAATCATTGATATTGCAACAAATGGGTCAAGTTGAACCATACCTAAAACATTTCACACGATATTTTGTTAGTAAATATACCAATTGGAAGACGTCTTTATGAAAACATATTAGACCTTTATTACCTAAAATGTAGCTGGTGATAATATCATAAGTCATTTTTGTGTAATCTTGTGTAAAAGTCGCATTCACGCACTAATGCGAACCCCTTCACCCCTATTTTTTCATTATCCATTTATTTGTCCTTTATAACAATATGACTCTCATTCTCTATGGACATCTGCTTGTGTGGTTGGGACTTCAGATAGAAAATATTGTTGACATGGTTTCAAAAATTTTGTAGCTGTGACGTCTTTACAAAAACATATTAGACCTTTATTACCTAAAATGTAGTTGACGATAATATCATAAGTCATTTTTGCGTAATCTTGTGTAAAAGTCGCATTCATACACTAATGCGAACCCCTTCCCCCCCCCCCACCATTTTTCACTGTTCATTTATTTGTCCTTTATAACAGTATAACTCTCATTCTCCATGGACATCTGCTTGTGTGGTTGGGACTTTAGATAGAAAATATTGTTGACCTAGTTTCAAAAATTTTGTAGCTGTGATGTGTCCTTAGACAATGTTGCGAAACAACAAATTTGACTTCATCTTTTGAGTCAAACTCTAATCCCTTAAATAAGTATTGCCCGTATTCCTAGTCATAAGAAGTTCGAATAGGGAGAAAATATGTTTCTTGATCCAGGTGTGCCCAGTTAATATTAGTATAGTGCGCAGAAGGCACCAAAATTTTGGCCCTTTAAAAGCAATGAAAAATATGACATTAAAATGTTCATAAAATAAGTATGTTAAACAATTTTGCATTTACAAACTAGTCAGTACCTGTTACAGGAAATCTTAGACATTGTTATCCTTGACGATAAGTTGTTATTATTTCCTCATCCGTGTTTGAACCTAATCCTAAGGGTGTGCCGTTGTCCTCACCTCTATTGTCATGATTTGAGATAAATTCATCAAGTTTGTACACTACAACGTCTAGATAGTTTTCATCGTCTCCCAGATTTGTTACGTCCTCTACTATGGTTGTATGCCTTATACACGCACTAGTGCTTGACATTGATTGATGTTCCAAATATGTGGTTTCCATTGTTGACATTGATCTTCCGACATAATATTTTATTTATTCCTGCGTATAAATGGTAGCATCATACTACTCTATATCAACATGCAGTTCTATCATAGCGTTGCATCAGTTGCCAAGAAAATGTTAACCATCATTAGATACCATGGCAATTTTATCTTTCATGTGGCCCAAAATGCCATCTCACTTGACATTTTGAGCTGACATGCCATGTTAGCAAGTCAAAAACATCATTTTATTTGGCATTTTGGAGCAAATGACTTGACATGTCAGCTCAAAACACAATTGAGATGGCATTTTGGACCTGTTAGATGGCCCAAAATGCCAACTGAGATGGCAGTGCTGACCCATTTATATCCTCCGCCCTTTCCATACAACTTCCACCCACTTTAGTATACCATTTATAGCACTATTATGAAGCACATCTACACTAATTTAACCAGAATTACAACATTCTCATCTAAAAGTTCAATGATATACAAATGTAGTTTCATTTGTGTCTTTTTTGGGAAATATTCTCTACTATAAAGTTCCATTAAATAGGTATTTTAATTTACTATTTTAAGTTATATCGAATACCAAATGTATTATTTTAAGTTACGAAAGTAACTTAATGTTTACATTGGTTGTACACTTAAACATTTAGGGATTTTCTTCTTCGTTACTTTTTCTTTTTTGTCATTTCTTTTCAAAGTTTTTGTGTCTGTTTATGTTTTTTTTGTTCGGCCTTTGCATGTGCATGTTTCTTTTCTCATCCTCTTTTGCTTTGTTATGTGTCTTTAAGTTGATTTGTTTTCATCGTTTGTTGGAAAGACATCACGGTCAAATTTGACCCATTCCCTTCTTGGCATTCCTTCTGTTTGTTTTTTTAATCTTTTATGTTTTTTTTTTGTTTACCTTTTCCCCCAACAAAATTTGTGTTTGTTGTTTACTTTCTTTTGTCATCATTCTTTAGGGTTTATGGTTTTTATGTTGATCATGAGATCATACACATTGATGATGTTTCTAGAAAAGAGTAACATGATGCTGACATATGGGCTTTGGTATTGAGGGAAATAATGTTAGTTTTTCTTTTTTCAAGTTTAGGATTTACTAGAATTCACAGAAAAAATTGTAACAAATTCTTCAAAATAATGTAACATAATGTTTCTATTCTACTTTGTTGAATATAATGTTGAGGGTTTCCATTAATTTTACTAATGTTTATTATGATTTATTTTAATGTAAAATAATAAAGCAGTTATTAGTTTAAAACATAAATAAGTATTAAATAGAAACACACAAAAATAACTTAAAAATTCATGGTTGAGTTTGTGATGGTGATATTCAAAAGATAATTTTGTTAGTACAAGAAAATGCATAATTAGAATTTGGATGAAAATATAAAAAAAATCTCTCCGGTATCAATATATTCTAATTAAATTTTAAATTTAGACACAATTGATATATAAAATTTAACATATTCTTATCTAATTGAATTATGTTATATTATATGTTTATGATTAATAATTTGTTTTTATGTATAAATTTAATTAAATATTAAAATATCCGTAGTGTTTGAGAACTTACTATTTTTTTTAACCTTACTGGAAAAGAATACTCATATTGAATAAATGTTTTATGCAATATAGCACCCTGTAAAGATATATGAATGTTATTAAAATTGTACTATTATTTTTTTAACGTACATTTTTAAATAAAAAAATGTAACTTTTATACATGTCAAATACTAAGTAAAGTATTTTAGAAAAATAATTCAACTTAATAAAATTTTATTATACTACAAAAATTAAATTCTCTTGCTTTTTTTTTTGAAAAAAAAAATATGAGATGTTCTTCATCCAACTACACATCTTAATTTTAATTTTCTATTTCGCCTAAGTCTCCAAAATATTTTTTTGGAAAAGAAAACATTCATGAATTATAAACGTGGTAATCAACAATAGTAAGAAAAAGAAAATGGACCATATTTCCCAGTTTGGAATTTGAAATATCATAGACGTTATAGTTATAAACTTTGCCCATTTTCTCACATGCAATGATGCCAACAAAGCTTTTTTTTCAAACAAACATTTCTTCCGAATAAAAGGCACTTAATTTCTGTTTCCATTAATAACTCATGGTCAAAACGATATTTATATAACCATTACCGAGCTCCATTCTCATTACATCTAAAAATTGGTGGGTCAATTTTCTTTCTATATATGCACCGCATGATAATTCATTAGCGTCATAACTTGTGAATTTGCATTTTTTTTTTCATTACTTAAGTGTGACTTTTAAAAAAAAAAAAAAAAGTAACGGGTTAAGCAGATTTATAAATAAAGTTTTCATAAATAATGTATAACTAATAACTAATTATTGTAAATTAAATACATTTAGTTTATAATAGATAATTTAGCTGAGAAAAAAAAAGAGTGATAAATAAAAAAATTTAATAATAATAATAATTAAACCGTAAACCTTAACAATATTTTTCGGATGAGAAAATGATATTGTATTTTCAATTGTAATAAGACTTGGTTTGTATCACCTAATATAAAATATTGATGTTCAATTTTTTATAAGTTTATTTTTAAAAATTTCCACAAATAAAGTTCATGATGGTGATAAACGAATAACATGATTAAAATATAAAAGTAAAACACATAAAATGGACCAACAATTTGGAAAATTTATGAGTTTACTTCATATAAATTACATGGATAAAAAATGAACTCATTAGTCCGTGATCTCGAAAGTCATTACAGCATGCTCGTAAAAATGAGTCATCTTTTGGGTCTCTCCATTGCGTTTGCACATTGGTGTCGAACACGTTATTCAAATTAACAATACCAATATCAAGATTCTGTTGAGACTAACTTCCTCTTGGATACATAGGCCCACATGACACAACGAACAAAAGTTGACTACTATCCCATTAATGATCAAACTCAGATCGAACCCAAATTGGAATAGTGGTTGGCCAAACAATGATTGATCAAGGTTGTAAAAACTTGGTTGTTGATGTGGCACATAGCACTGCACATATGCATCTGGTGGCACAATTGTTTGATGTTTAAAGGGGTACGTATGTCGAGTATACTCACCAAAAGGTTTCATTGGTGTCGTATGAAAGGTCTCATCACTTGTTCATATGTCATGACAAAAAGGTTAAGTTAGTATAATGCACATGAAGTATGCATCTTTCAAGCCTAACTCCTTCAATGGTATTGGCTCCTATATCAGTTATTTCAGGCTGTTAAGGGTATTGTGCGTACTACTTAGGAGTTGGTTGATACGGTGCCATAAATGCATTTGTTGGCCAAATGCTTGCAAGCTACAACCCAAGTCACTCTTAGGTTTGTGATCGAGGTTGCACCCCAATTATCCATGGTTGTATGGTGGTAAGCACATTCAATGACATTAACCTGAAAAACACAAGAACAATGAACACAACATAATAACCAATAAAATAAGTTCCAAAGAAAAAAATTCATGTAAGTAAAAAAACAAAACAATTTTATTTACACTTACCCTGTAAGTCTCAATGGTTGCAGCTCGACCAATGAACAAGCATGTATGTTTATGGTACCATAACATATATTCAGAATTCTTTGACAAATTTAGATTGTTTGTCAAAGGAGTCACATACACGTTGTTGTACTGGTTATTCCATAAACAACAAAAAGGGCATGCTGAACCAGCCAGTTGAACATTTCTTTATTACATAAAGTTAGGTCTTGCAGGTCTGTTATCTTAGAGTGGTGGATGTTGTCTGGGATGAACCATCCCAAATTGGCGCATCACTCGATCTGGTTGATGCCACTCCACAATGTGATAACAAATCATCAAAGCTACAAACCTCCATAACTCACTAGTGTGGAGAGAGAATGTGTAAGCATGGTTCATAAGGGACTTATATAATTTGCAACAACAAAATGTTTTGTAATTTAACGTATACAATTATGCAGTGAAATAAGAAAATTGTGATTAACTTACGTCTGTGTTTTTCATCTTATCCAACACCTCTTGATATCTGCAAATGTCCTATTTTCGTCCACGAAATGTACTATTACAACCACCTTGCCACCTATGTAAAAATGAATGTGGAAAACCATTGGTGCATAATTATAATCATAAACTTTATAATAATAACAACAACATTTACCTTGATCCAAGCAACAATCCTTGGATTGGGATGGGTCTTTCAATGAGAGTTATGTATGGAAATCTCTCCTATGCCCATAGTTGGAGTAAAACACAACCACTGGTAATTTCTTTCTCTTTATAATTGGTGGCTTTGCATAATTCGCAGTGCAAGTTGTTGAGGAATGCGAACCTCCAACTATAGTGCTACACTCAGCCAAATCGCATACAAATGGGAGGAACCTAAGAGGAAGACAATTTCTTGAGTGATCGGAAAAAAGTAATCCTCCAATCAACCGAAAGATGTAGACCTTTGCATTATTCTCCATATCCTCAAGCAAAAGGTCAACATTTTAGAAGTTGAAGTTTTCTTTCAAACATTTTATTCTCAAACTGTTCCCTCTAATGTCCCTCGGTCTAGGTCAACGACCTAAAATAGCCTCAACTTTCACATGCCAACCGACCTGTGTAGACAGCCCAGACATAAGTAAGCCATCAATTTTAAGCCTAAGTAGGAGTGCCACATCTTGCAGGTGATGGTACACTCACAACAGGCATGTGGAATGTGTGGGTCTCAGGTTTCCAACATTGAGATCAACGCGTGGTCAAGCAGGAAAAACTTCATGTTAGCCACGTCACCAAAGCCTGCAGTTACCAAGTGCGGCCTAAGGTGAGGAGGATGGTGTTCACTCCAATTCGAAAAGTCCTATTTTGCGATAGGTTAGCTTGAATTACAAGTTTCTTGTTTCTATCAAAGACACTAAGGCAATTATTCTCTATAGTCATAGCAGACCCTTTCTATAGTAATTGACACAAGCTCAAAAGATTTGTTTTTAGTCCAGGTACTTACAGTACTTCCTCAATCACTGTTTCTTGGCCATCATGATTTCTCAGCACCACTTTTCTAGTGTCTTCTACAGTCAGGCTGCTATTATCAGCAAATCTGACTTTTCCTTGAGGCACGCCATTTATTCTTATGAACCAGTGCTTCATGCCTGTCATATGAGTAGAGCAACCAGAGTCAAGATACCATGATGTGTCTTCAGAGGTATCTGTGTTGGTTTTTCCATAAGCATCACTGCTTCAGAATCTGATGCTTCATCTTGTGCCCAGTTTACACGATTATTTGGTTTGTTCTTGGCTCTCTCTCCTTCCCAGCATTCTCGAGCAAAGTGAGCAAGCTTTTGGCAGTTGTGACATCTCACCTTCTTCTTGTCAAATTTCCATTCCTTGCCTACATTTGAGTGGATATTCTATTTCTGGTTCTGGTTGTTTGACTTGGTTTTGGAGAGCATAACTGCATCATAAGATTTCTTATCTTGTGATTTTTGTTTGTTTTTTGGCTTGCCTCCCTTCCATGGTCCTTTATTCTTCCCCTTGTGAATTGATTGAGCTTGAAGTGCCTGTTCTTGATTGTGTTTTCTCTTATTAATCATCTGTTCATGCGCTTCAAGGGAATGTTGCAACTCCTCAATTTCCATAACATCCACATTTTTTTATTCTTTGATCACAACTACCACATGATCAAATCTTAGAGGCAATGTCCTCAAGATTTTATCCACTACATGTTGATCTGTGAGGCTATTCTTGCATGCCCTCATGGCATTGACATGTTCTTGAACCTTGTCAAAATAGTCTGCAATTGTTTTATTTTCCTCCATACTGAGAAATTTGAATTGTCTTCTCAAGGTTTGCAGTTTCACCTTCTTGTTTTTATCACCATCACCATATGTCTTTATCAAGAACAACAACCATTCACTACTGAAGAATCACTCACTTACAAAAACATTTTTTGCTGAATCCGAAATAAAAAAAAAGAAAGAAGATTCACACGTTGAATTGGTGGCAGCTAGCTCGCACACCTCATAATACTATTTGGATCGTAATAGCTCTTGATACCCTGTTGACTATAGTTTGTATACACATATGCAGAGAGAGATAAGTTGAATATACCTCATCATATTTATCATACCTCACTATATGAATATATAGAGAGTATTGAAAACAAAAATATAGCAAATATCATAACTGTCATTTTTGCTAACTAACCTACTTTGACTTTATCTAATAGAATTGCGGTTTTGCTGGGAAAAACACCTCATTTGTGAGTCAGATTGTGCCTCGGTGGCGTCCATTCACTACTACAAAAATTAGTTTTAAGAACGGTTAAAATTGACTTTTAAGATCGATTGCACTACTGTTATCTTTCTGGGAGATGTTAAAAGTCGCGACTTTTAAGATCTGATGCAACTGTTCTTAAAAAATGACACTTTTAAGAACGACTATGTTTACACCCAATCTTAAAAATGATACTTTTAAGAACCATCACGGACAATAACCGACGCGACGACTGAGACACAAGCACGAACCTTCAACCATTACCATATGTTTTTGCTGAAATGCAAGCGCGACGACGCAAAAATGAGAGCACAACGGTGTGAGACGCAAGTGTGGTGCAAGAGCCGAGCGTGACGGTGTGAGATGCGAGCGCGACAGTGCGATATGTGAGAGTGACAGTGCGATATGCGAGCGTGATGGTGTGCGAAGCGAGCGCAGCGGTGCAAGACGCAACCACGGCGGTGCAAGATGCAAGTGTGACATTGCGAGACAGCGACGGTGCGAGATGAGAGCACGACGATGCGGCGAGTGGCAGCCTAAGTAGCAGCAGAGTGAACGACAAGAGCAAATGGCTAACGACGAGCAAGAGAGAATCGAAAACACAGGGAGCACAAGAGACTATGAGAAATACAAGTGAATATTTTAACTTAGAATGAACAATAGGTGTATCTATTGGATCTGTTAAAATTTTCACGGATCTTTTCAGATCTATTAAGATTTTAACAGATAAGAAAAATACATTTCTGATTTGTTAAAATTTTAACAAATAAAAAAAAATGTTTTTGCGATCTATTCATAAGATAACCGATCTTAAAACATTTATAATAATTACAAAATTATCACCGTATTTTTTTAAGAACGAATTTCTTGTAACTAATAAGAAAAGTCGTTTTTAAAATTGTTTTTTCCAATAGTGATTTTTACAAACTCTACTAGTTACAATTTTTCAAGACATAAACATGTAGATGTTATTGAAAGAGTTAGGAATCTCCTGTGTCGTAATTGAAAAGTGTATCTTTACACTATTACAAGGGAGTGCAATACAGCGGCTCACGGATTGGCAAATTGGGGAGGAGAGTCAAGAGTGAACTATGTGACATGAAAAAGTCCTCCAAGTTTTATTTTGCATGAAGTAGTTACAGATTCCTTGTAATTCGTTCTTTTTGTTTTTATCATTCATCAATATAAAAAAAAAAAAGCCTTTAATCATGCAAGAGTGAGTAATATGACATCAAAGATTGAAGTTTGGAGATAAAAGCACACAAAGAATTAAAGTAAGAAAAAACTAAACTAAAAATCTTGACAAGGTATTGGTCATGCTAATTTAGGTCTTGTCATGCTTGGTTTTTAGCCAATTCATTGTTGACTCATGTAATAACCATGACAATTTAGGTCATAGTTGTGATCCAATCTAATTTCATGTGAAGGAAAGTATATAGTGAAGGCCATGGTCAATAATAGTAGAGAATTGGTACACGCGTTTCATCATATGTTCTGACAAATAATTTTAGGATTCTGTAGATTAAATTTTCACGTGATAATATTTTTAAGAAAAATTTATTTTTTTCTCTTTCAGTAAAAATTATACAAAATGTGTATGAAATAAATAAATAAATATAAAACTTTGGCCATGTAAAAGTTTAGTGTAAATACATATTCAGTTATTTGTGAGAAAGCCATATACATATACATGACCATTATAACTATAGACAATAAATTAATTAATAACTAATACTTATATATTCAAAACTTTGGAAAAAATATTTAATATTAATTGGCTTAACACACATTATTTACCTAATAGATCCAGTTCAGTTGGCAACACACACATAGGATGACAATTATGTCCACTCTCATGGGTACTGTTCTCTTCCTGATTTTGACGAGAAAAATTTGTGTCATTGGTTCCTATCCTGTTCCCGTCCCCATCTCCACCTAAAATAATCAGGGATGGGGACAAATGTGGGTTTGTTAGTCCCCTCCCTATCCTTGCACCGATCCAACTTCTAGGTTTTACATATAATTATATATTAAATCAAAATCTTGGATGTTTGTGTACAAATCTATATTCATGTGGATCATTAAAGATAAAATATAATTAATAACTTAACATATAATTTATTTAATAATTAATAAATTAAATATAATTCATGAATTAACATATAATTTATTTAATAAATTATAAAAAATAATATAACAGGGTACTTATGAGGATACCCAAACCCAAAAATACTCGACAAAGATGAAGACGAGGATTAAAATTTTATATCTATCTTTTTTATACCAACTCTCACATTAACTTGTTGTCATCCCAACACATGCTAAGTGTGTGAGAGTTGACCATGAGTTTAAATCTCACAAAATACATTCTTAAAAGGAGTAAAAAACCTTAAATATAACTAAATCTGGACTGAATAATTACGGTATTGTTAATCAACCAAAACATCATACATCATTCATGTATCTTTCAATTATAAACTACCGGTATGTGGAGCACACTTGTGCTGCATATTTTTTACGGCTAAAAAAATAATCAATAAAACAACACAATTATTTTGTAATAAAATTTATTCTTATATGTGTAATTGTGTAAATGTTATCATTTTAGTTTCTATATTATTAATTCTCTGACACCTTTTATTAATTTATTTATATTATATTATATCATTTATATATATATATATATATAATTCTTAATTATTAATTTGGTCTCTATATGTATAAATCAAATTAAGAATATGATACATATGAAAAATTAATATACGCATAAAAGAGTTAATAAAAAAATGTAAGATTATATTATAGATGGATCATGATGCTAGAAAGTGAGAATAAACTAAATAATATTTATGTATAAGAACTGATTTCATAAGTTTTTATGAATAGAAATTAAATTAAAAATTCACAATACATATGCGAATAGAATAGAGATGTAAGAGTGACTTCATAGTTGTGATGAGTGAGTTAAAAGATAAAGGATGAATGGCTAGAAAAGTAATAACATATTCTAATTCCTTCAAGGCCAAAACTAATACAAACTAACAAAAACTAAGTTTTATCATTTATCAATAAAAAAACATAGTGATTTTAAATAACGAGCAAAGCTAAAAGTCTAAAACTAATCATGCTTAAACAACAATTTAACACAATAATAATATTAGAAAAATGAAATTGAGTAGATACATGAATTCCTATATTTGTCAATGTAAGTTCATCCCTTGCTTTTTTTTTTTTTTTCATGAGAAGTTTTAGGCTCTAAAAATTTATCATTAATTCCTCTCCTTTTCCGAGCAGTGTGTCTTATCTATATTACTAATAAAGAGAATTTTTATTTTGATGTCTACATGTTTAAATACTTATTCTACCATTTTTAAAAAAACAAAAAGAAAAAACTACTTTGTCAAAAGAGAAATTCAAACATATGATCTCTCACTCTCCTATTTTCCCATATATGAATTTTTTCATTAGATAAATCTTATAACATTAAGAAAAAAATTACTTTAAAATATTTATAACTTTTTCGATATGAATAAATGGATATCTTCAAGAGTTTTAGCTTACCATAAATATACGTAGGCACAAGAGCATCTTGAATTCTATAAAGACTCTTTCCTCTTTCTATTTTTTCAAATTTATTGCAAATTTGTTATATTCATTGATAATCTGATATGTCTCTATCATGTTATCATAAACAAAGAAATATAAAGAATAACAAAATATATTTCAAAATATACTAAACTAAAAATATTGTACGCAAAATGACATAATGAATTATTTATATTTTATCATATTATTATAAAATATATTAAATTAAAACCCTAAAATTGTTATAATATACTAAAATAAAAATGCAAGACACATATTTTTGCTAGTATTGAATAAAATTTTTAATGACTAAAAACTATTTTCAATTGTTCAAATGTTCATTTAAAAATAATTTAGTTTGTTAATCATAAAAAAATCTCTTTTTATAAAACAAAAAATCAAATGAGACAGTTGATATGAAGGTATATGTGACTTAGATAGTTAGAGAAAAAGGGCAAAAAAAAAAAAAGAAACATCTTATTCAATAGACTAAAAAAATCAATACACTAACATTTATTAATATTCACCAATAAAAAAAAAAGCCGGTGATATGAAAAGATATTTATAAGTAGTGGAGGTTAAACCTGGGAGGAAGACAGTAAACCTGTAAAAAGGTAACTGGTTGGTAGATAACTAAAATATGATGCGTAACACACGTGGTGTGTGGGGAAGCAAAAAGATAGAGCTCTCTTCACGTGCCTCACAAAAAAGGTCCAGAGAGTAGATGGAGACTCTTGAGACAGTCACAGAAGAAGAAATAATAGACCAATTGATTGATTCTCGACCTTTAGATATATAGAAAGGTTTCATCAATGGCTTTTGATTCATTCTTTTGTTCATCGTCTCATTTAATTGTATTTTTTCTGTGTCCAACAGTCGGTCACTATCACAATAATTCAGGATTTAAGAAATTGTGTATATCCATGCCAATTCGAAATGGTGTAGCAATTATTAATGACATGGATTGGTATTACTACCATTTCTCTGGATAATTGGACGTGTAATCAATATACTGGGACCCTGATTCTGCCTATGTATTTTTATTATATTATCATTCCAACGGAAATATAAGATGGGGGACCTCTTTTTCCCAACTCCACCGAAGAACATGAATCATATTTTGTGCAATGCAACAAAAGTAAAGAGGCATATCTATATACATATGCAGTGCCCACCACTTCACGAAATTTTTATGGATTCTATTATTTGCAACATGTAGGATCAACACTTTCAGACGGCTTCTATTCTTACCTCCTTCTAATTATTCAATCCTAAAATTCGAAACATTTCCATCAAAATAAGTCGTTTCTTATACCATTCTTTTTAGTAGTCAAAATGAATTTAAATTTAATAATTAAACTACATAAGTTGACTTCAAAACCAAGCCTAGCACGGTAAATTTCATAGATACCAATTGTCTTAGATTTAGTCCGGTACAAGATGTCACATCAGAGAAACAATTGGCGCTGAACCGCCCTTCATGTATATTATGTTTCCCATCATCCGCTTGGCCAGGCAAAGTTAAAGGATCTTACTCTCTTAACAACGAAAGACCGTGAAACATTCTCAAGCTAATGTCATCACGTGGTCAGGGTGTGTCAAAACAAATACGATATGGGGGGAATAAAATGGTGGACCGCATCCAACTGGATGGGCCTGCAGCTATTGATATTGGACACTGTCACACTTCATGGAGCATGAGGATTGATGAATGCTGGATTATGACATGTTGACCCACACTGAAAGTGACATACTAATATCATTTTCAATTTTCCTTTCACTGCCATAATACATCTTAGGATTCATGCATGCAAACAAAGTTCTTCTGAATCCATCCATCAAGAAGTCCAATCAAGCTGTAGCCGGACTTTTAATCACTATGGTTCTACTAATATAGATAAGATTAGTCAAAATTTATATAAGTGCAGCTTGCCAAACTATAACCCCTTCCAGAACTGTCACGGCTCAGTTTGCCATGAAAGATGTTGCCTGTTAATGTCTGACGTTTCATCAGATTTTAGACATAAAAATACTTTCTAATTAGTCATATCCCACCTGTTCGAACAGTCATTGTTGTCAAACCATATTCATTAAAACCATTCATCGATTAATACCTGCTGGGAAGTCTCAAGATGTAGTGAAAACTTCTCCGGATCTATTAACCCCTTCAAGTCTGTAAATAAACTTAGACGATGAATTTGAGGTCAAAATTACAAAGCCGTTTGACCATTCCAATCATATCATCAGCATTGCTGCAGAAATAAACAGAGAAAAACAAAGTAGCACAGGTTTTGTTAGGATATACAGGGAAGGGAAAGACAGGCATTCAACTCCAATTATTATAAACCAAAATACTAAATTTTGATCGTGAAATCGAAAAAAAAATAATAATAAATCTACTCCGAGGTTTCCTCCTTCTCAATGGATTTCTTTTCTATAAATAAAGACAAAAAGAAAAGCTCAATTTACTGTTTTCTAAAAAAAACTCCCCCTGCTGTCATAATCTTCATGCACACCAGGTGTACAGCTTGACCACTTTAATTTCCAATGTGAGATCCTGATAACCTACAAAGGACTACTTTAATGGCAGCAACCAAGTAATGAATCAACTATGTTTTCTTTCTATTGCTGGAGTCATGAGGGAATGATTGTGGGTACTCTCAGTATTCTATACCCTTGAGTTTGACCCATTAAGTCCAAAACAAAGATCAGTTTATTTAGGGCTTGCCTTCACATTTTGGGATTTACTATTTATACTTGCCCTTTTTAATGATCCCAATACCAATTATGGTTCGGCCCATTAAGTCAATAATCACACGATACCAATTTGCAGAATGCCAAGTTCACCCGTCCAGTCTCCTTCTGCAGAACCAAAATGTGTTGACCAACAAAAGCACACATCTCACTTGGGCACATCCACAGCAGTTGTGATGGCAGTGGCAGAATGGTGATGGTACTGTCAAACTTCGTATAACCCTGATCTCCAAGGTTGCCTCTGCTTCACATCCATATATGCATATCCCAGTATCACAGTAAAGGATTGACCAACCAGTTTAAACTCAGTTTCAGAGGCCATTGATGGTTCACCCACCTTTATTCATAAACTGGCCCAACAATTTTGTTCTTTGTCATATCAGTCACAACCAAGCTCCAAAAGTTGTGAAAACAGCAGCACCTCATCCTTTTCCTCCTACATTTGCTCCTCTACCTATTCTCGACCTTGACCATCTCTAACATTTGGTCATACCTGTTGATCTTCATATATTGTTCTGATTTTTTTTTATGTTCTAGTTTTCTCCTCTACCCCAACCCCTGTTCCACTACCTTGGCCATCTTTACCATTTGGTCGTATTTGTTGGTCTTATCTGGTTTCAATTCAGTATTAAGTTCTAGTACTTCTTATGGTTTCACCACGAATTCTGGCAACTCTTTCAAATGTTCATTACCATTGAATTTGGGCAATTCAATCTACATTGCCCAACAATGGGATTCTTGGCAAATGAATTTCCCTTTGTTTTATCTAAACTGGTACTGAAACTGGGTAACAAAGTCTTCTACTATGTTTATCATTCCCAATCCATTCACTACTCCCTTCTCTCAAGAGCATTTCTTATGTTCTTGGATTTATGATAAGTCCCGGTTATAGAACCCTCAAAGCCTGTATTTGAGTCCATCACAATTCACTGCATATTCAGCTGAAAGTTTACTCTAGTTGGACGGGTTGTTTGTCATCTTTTATTGTCTCAAGAATGAAAAGCACTATTTCATTGAACACTGGCCATTTTTTTATCTCTTCAATGCCCTCAACCTTCATTTTTATGAGACCTGAGAATTTCTTTTGCTGGCCCTTCTTGAGAAACTCCACCAAAGATTCAAGAGCAATGATTCTTGACTGCATAACCTCCATCCACAGGATTCACCCAAAATATAGATCCACCGTGTTGGACCAAATGACATAAATCAAAATATTGATTTTATTCATTGAGTGATATTAAACAGATAATAGGAGAAAGGATACTCCTCTTCCAAGAGTTTTCCCTTTCAATAGGATGGATTTCTTCATTCGAAGATGGAAAAAAAATAGTCTACAAATTATCACAAATCTGAATGCCCCTCTTACATTCTCCAAGTTATCCAAGTCACAGACCCCCTAACTTGCTAGCTAGTACTGTAAACTCCACATCTCCTTATATCCTCAAAAAGCTTTTATTTAGAATAATACAAATACAAGAAAGAGTAAACACAATATCCAAGACTTTATTTTTCAACAACTAAATATTCCAATAATATCATGGGACCATAGTGCTCTTAGCTTAGGCCTCACCCCAATCTCCATCCTTCAGTAATTTTGCATAATGTAAAACTGTAAATGCTTACAATTACAATACAACAACAACAAAGTATTTTACCATGAAGTGGAGTCAGCTTATATATGAATCAAACAACATCATAATATCTTGTTGTAAATCATGTCTACAGATAAAATATTAGTCCAAGTCCTTAAGTGTTTCACCTATACTTTACATAGTCTTTCTTTGCCTTTTAAGAATTGAATTACCCTCTATTTGATCAACTCTATTGAGATTTCTACATATCTTCTTCACATGTAATCAAGCCACTTAAGGTGGGATCTACCATTATTATTTTGAAATTCTATTCCAGGTTCGTTCCAATGAAGTAAATGTGCATATGTATGTGTGTAAGGGGGAGAGAGGGAAAGAAGACTCTCCTACAGTAAGAATGCAAGATATAAAAACTAAAAAGTAACAAAGGAAACAATAAAGAAAAAATAGCAGACACAATACTGCTTCATAATTTTACAAGCTACCGTCCATTCTATGATAACAATATAATTTCGTCAACCATATGAAAGTAATCATCCAACAGACTCTAAAACAAAATGGAGCAAACCAACAGGGGGCATCCCTTATTCTACATTTCGACAGGAACAGCCTGATGCGACCCTTTGCAACTGAATCAATGAACACGGACGAAACATACTTTGAACACAACTATTTCCAAAAAGTATTAAAGCCACTTCAATAATAATAGTCAAAAGTTAAGGCGGGAGATGCAAAACTTTCAACAGTTTAGCACTTGAGACATGTATATATACTATCTAACTAAAGAGCATCCTCATATTCTATATATTAACACACTCTCAGTCAACAAATCAAGATTACTACAATATGCAGGTGTAAAAGAACCCAAAGAATTAATAATACCTAATGATATTGATAAGCCAGAATGTAAGCTTTACAATTAAAGCTGAAAAAGAACCTACAGCAAATTGATATGTTATTTCATATGGGAAAAATCAGAAAACCTCTAAACCATACAAGACACCAGCATACTGAACAAGTCCATCCGCTTTGGCAAAGTAGATCTCTCTTATGTTATGAAATGCGTGCAGAGTGAGCAAACTATCCGAACCGGCCTGATGACTTTTCCCAAGAACCCGTTCAACCTTCAGCGACTGACAAACTCGGTCCAACCCACCATGCAAATTAGAGCAGAATCTCATCAAATGCTTCACATCAAACACTCTGTCTCCGAAGAAAACCTTCACAAGTCTCAGAAACTCCACCAATTCTTCGGGCAACGCGCGCTGAGTCAACAACTTCACCAAATATCCAAAATCATAAGCGCTGTGAAACGTGACCCAGCTAACGGCGTCGTCACAGACCAAACCGGAGGACATCATCAGTTCGGCGAACTGGACCGAGTCGATCCCGAACTTGCGATTCTTTTCAAAGTCGATACCCTGGCGACGCAGCAACTCGACGGAGTCGTGGGCATGGGCATCCCGCGCCACGTCGAAATCTCTGAAGTTGAATTCCCAAATGAAGGCGTTGGAGGTGCCGAGAGTGGGAAGATTTCCCATGTGGTCCGAGAGGGTGAGCCCGATCTGGATCAGGTGGAGCCTGTCCACGTTGGCTTTCAGTACGGCGTAGTGCGCAACCGGTTGCCGGTGCCGGAACGAGGGGTCGCTGGTGTCTGGACGCACCACCACGCCGGGGAACTCCGTGTCCATTGAGATGAGAGGGAACGAGTCGATGACGGATCGGATTAACTCGAATTCTGATTCCAAATTGGACGACCATACTGATCGAGTGAGGATCGATCTATTGGATTGGGCCATGGCTTTAGGGTTTTGCTCTCTGCGATACTGTGAGTTGTTCGATCACTTTCCTAAATTTATCCCGTCACGATTTAGGGTTTGCGCGAAGAAACAAAAGGGAAGAAGAAAGATTCGCTGGGGAAGAGGAAACGCCACTGATATCGACAACCTTTTATACAACACAGTGATCAAAGCTTCTTTCCTCTGTTTTTTTAACGGATGAAAAAGAATAACACCAATAGAAATAATTGCCTATTGCCATTTGATATGGACTTGTAAATCAAGTTAGGTCAAATTTTGGCTTTATACTTCGGAGACACTGTTCAAATTATTACAATGTTACTAATTAAGTAGTATTTTTTTACCAAATTTAGTTACTCCTTCTACAATAGTACCATGTTAAGAAATCAATTCCCTACAGATTCTCTGTTATAAGAATTATTATCTTTCAGCTATTATTATCTAAAATATAATATTTGTTTTAGATTTGAATATACTTGATTTTACATTTTCGTACAATAAAAAGATTATTTTACTTTATCGTCCAGAGATATAATTCATGATTATATTAATTTCTAAATAATTATATATGAATATTTTATTAGTCGAAATGATTTTAGTTTCCTTTAAATAAAAAAATTTGAGTTTTTTTAAGAAACTTAATTCAAAAAAAGTACCCCAACTACAAAATATCTTTTATTTTTAGTAAAAATATTCATGGATCATATCAATATGTGATGTAGATATATATATATACTTAAATCAAATTCGATTAAATCTAATTATGGATAGATTAGATTATGGATTTGAATTTTAAAAATCCATAAATTCGAGAACCTATTTGTTCAATTTAAAGTTAACAATATAATTTAAAGTTTAATATATATATATATATATATATATATATATTTAAAAGGGTGTAACAGAAAATTGATAATATAATTTAAAATTTAAATATTATTTATAAATTAAAAATTTAAAGTTAGAAAATGCATGCATTAAGTATTGTGATGATAGAGATAAAGAGTAATTAAATTTTATTGTTTATAACTTTTTAGAATTTACATTTTATCATTTATAGATTATTTTTATATGTAATTTTATTTTATTTTGAAGAAACAATATATGTTTTAATATTTTATTTACAAACTTTTATGTTTACTATTTTATTTCCTATGTTTTAGGTAAACAAAATAATTCTAAAAAAGTTTTTTTGTATTCTGTGCATCCAATTCGATCTTATTCATTCTTAATCGGATGACTAAATTTTAATTTGTAAATCTTATTCGATCCAATCCGTTCAAATTTGGTTATATCGGATTTCATTTTATTCCAAATTCGATTAAATCTAATTCATAAACCCTTCTAATTTTCAACTAGTAGCTAATTTTACTTTTATATATTTGTCTTTCATTAATTAGTGTATTGTCCTCACTAATTCTCTCTTATCATATTATAGAATATTTCTTTCCTTCATTTCTCTCTCCTCTCATTCATTAATGTTAATTATAGTATCTAATAATATAAATATGTAATTATAAAAAATTATAATTTAAATGTGTAATTTAAATTTTATATGTTTAATTATAGAAATTATAATTTAAATTTTAATTACAATAATTTATTATTTAAATATGTATTATATAAATTTATAATTTAAATATGTTATTATACAAATTTATAATTTAAATATATAATTATAATAATTTATAATTTAAATATATAATTAACTTATATTATTAAAATATGTTATAATTATTTTAAATACCTCATTGTTGATCTAATGATTAATGATGTCTTCATTTATCATTTTACAACTTTTAGCTAGTTGATCAAGTAGTTTTACCAAATACTTACAACTAGTTTTTCAGTTTTTTACTAGCTTTTAAGTAACTTTTCAACTAGTTTTGTCAACACACTCTAGATCATTCCTTCATCAATTTAAAGTTATCACATTATTGACTTAAAATATGAAGTCTCACTATATTAATCTTTACGAAAATATGAAAAATGCTTAAAAAAGAAGAAAAGTTTTGAGAATATAATTAATAGGTAATAGTATTATAAAAAATATTTGGTCGTTATTACATGTTAGGTGAACAATATTTTATGTATTATTTGGAGTTAGGAAAATGAGTTTAGACACATTTAACTTGCAATTTGCACAATATACAAACTCCTTTTTTTAGTCCATTTAAAATTTAGACTTTTTAGTTCCATATGTTTAACTCACAACTAAGCAAACTCAGTTCATAGGCCTCCATGACCTGCATAATATGTATTTAACTTTTTAAATATTTTATTAATATTAATTTAGAAATATTAAAATAAAAAAAATCTTAGATCATTTAGATGATTTTTAAAAAAATCTTACTTAAAAATGGTAAAAGAGTAATTTAATTATATTTAAAAATTGATTAAAAATTTTAAATTATATATTTTTTTGCAGTTGCAAAGTGGATGTGAGCTTGCTAAATTGGAACCTATTAAAATTGTAGGCTTCACAGGGTGGGATATGTACTTTGCAAGGTGGATTGTCCTTTTGTCCAACTCCTTCACATGTCCTCACATGACACAACATTTTCTATTTTTCTAAATAATAATTACGATCATGACATTAATGAATTTAATATATTTACATTTAAATATGAAAAATATGCAAATAACTATCAAACTTTTCTAATTAAAATTTTCTATTAAATTAAATGTTGCTAGATATAATTTTCTAATAGAGGTATACCTCATTTGAATTTTTTTTATAAGCTAAATAATATAATTACACAAGAAACATGTCAAACAACAACAAAAATTATTAAGAGTAAACACAAAATTGTGGATTCACAAACCATTCTCAAAAGAATGGGATATTAAGTTTCATGCATGACACCACTCACACAAGCTCAATTGTACCGCTTGTGTTATCTCAGCAATATTCATTATTTGCCCATAAAGATAATAGCATTTCGAGCTCATCCAATGTGCCACAACCAATAAATCATATAAAAGACCATACATGACACACTCTCTTTGCTCCACTAAGCAGGACCAGGAACTTATTACAATGTTGTCTAAACTCATTGTGTAGCCTATATGAATTTCCCACCAAGCGCATATTGCCTACCACACCCTTGTATCATATGCACAATTGAAGAAAATGTGTTGTGATGTTTCAATTTTTGCATTACAAATTGTGCACCCTTCGTCCCTGTTGTAATATCCCATTCTTCCATAAATTATGTCTTGTAGGCAGTCGACCCGCTTCTACCTTCAATGTGAAACATTGTATCTTGGATGAAATGTCTATCACCCACAACATCGGGTAAAAATGCATCCTTGTGGTAATGAGTATCATTAGCAAGATTTTATAGGTCTAGTAGAGACTCGCCATAGTCAATATCAAATAAAACTAGTTTTTCCAAATTTTGTAATATAGGAAACAAACATACGTCATTTCTCAAAGATATATTACAAGTCATATATGATTTAGATTTCATCAATAGTTAAAGAAAAGAGGGCTTTGAATTCAAAATTGAAAAGAGGAATTGCAAAGAACAAGAAATAGATACAAATGAAAAAAAGAGAAAGAAAACATCGATCTGAGGTTCTTAGCGATACATTTGAGTAATCATTATTCTAAGAATCATGTGCAATTGCATCAACACTTACAAATAACTCAATAGAATTGGATCACAGTTGCAATCCTTAAATTCTCATGAATTTTCATAAATATAATCGGTTGAAATATGTTCTCAATTGATCACCTTACCTCTTACAATTCATATCAATCGGTCTGAATTCATGGTAAACCAATTCATTCCAAAACCCAATAAAAAATTTGCATGAATTGGAAAGAAGAAGAGAGTAATAAAACACAATTTACATGAAGAAAAATGAACAAAATAAATCGAAATTCATACTTTACCACATGATTGCAGCGAAAACCTTAAATCATTTCAGAATTTAGCCTTCCATGAAAATCTTCATGGAAGCTTGCGTGAGTAAAAAGAAGGAGAATAGAGAGCACGAAACTTGTTGGAGAAGAAAGAGAGAAAATTTTTTAACTAACTCTAAATAAATGAACAAAAGGTGTTACAAGTAGTTATGACTTATGATATACTATTTATATTCTTTCACTAAAAATGAATCTCTAAACTAGACTCTAAGTTCTATCACTAAAGTGGGTTTTGTCCCAAAACGTAACTGGCCTAAAAAAGCATACAAAAGCTACTGGTAAATAAAACTAAAATTACAATTAAAGAAAAAATATAAAAATAAAAAATACAAAAAATGTAGAAAAATATGAGATTAAAAAAATACAAAAATACAAAATAAAAAGACAATTCGCCCAATGCAAAGTTCAATAGAAATTCCAATAACCTGCAATGTAAGAGAAAATATATGAAAAAGGCTTAAATATGACCCGAATTTAAAAATGAACTAAATCAGAAAATTAAAAAACAACTATAGAGCTAAAAAGACTAAACAGAATATAAAGTTTAAATAATATAATGCTCTATCAACATCTTAGACCTATATGCTCCCTTAATGTAACTATTTGGCATCCCTTTACACAACTTGACCGAGTCCAACCTGTATCTGAGCACTACTAACAGTTCTTCTTCCCATACAAATAAAGTCATCATTCAGTGACACCTCTAGGTTGTCTCACCCTCCCTCATCTCCTTCACTATTACATTTTTGTCTATTGCCAACCCAAACAATCTATTATACTCATCACATAAACTTTGTTCCGCTGACCATTTATCCCTTTAGGACAATGTTTAACCATCTTCCCCCAAACTTCTTTTAACATGTTGAGACCACAAACACAGATGTCCTTGTCCTTAGCCCTGATTCTCAATGGAGTTTAGATCCATCCACCATCTACAACATTGACGTCTTTGTACCTCCCAAATTCATCAAATTTCTCATATTTGGATTTTAGAATAAATGCCCACAAACTATTAGGCTCCATCTATAGTTTCTACTTCCATTTACCAGTAGTAACATCCTTCGTTACTATAACAACTCATAGTATAATAAGCAAAGAGTTATTGGAAATAAACAACCTTTCAAAATAATAAGTCAAAAATATCTCATAATATTAAAATAAAGTGAATAAAATATGAATCCTTACAAAATATAATTCTCAAATGTGGATGTCTCTAAAACGAATATAAAGGATAATTGAAATATTGACAAAGATGTTCATTCTAAAGAAAGAAAGAAAATCTAAGATATGGACTAAATCTTCATGTCTCCTTACCCTCCACCACTGCTTCTTCTCTTCTGACTTTGAAAACAACACTTTTAATGAGATGAAAATTCTAGTAAATAAAATAAGTTCCAAAAGGGTTCACAAATAAGTTCCAAAAATCCATCAATGGTACACATAACAAAATATATTTGTATACATAAAATATAATTTAATTCGAATAATTTCTAATAATAATAATCAACACGAGAAGAAAATAGTTTTTTTATTAAACTCTTATGCATACACACACACAATCCAATAAAATACAGTGGTACTCATGATCATTTACTCCTACATTTCGGTTCCTAAAATCGAGTTTTCAATAGATTCGTAAAAAAGTTTATGAGTTCATATTTCATACAATGACATCGCATTGTCTTTCCTACACTATTATCGAGGTATCCGAATCTTTTATCCATCGTAGATGAAGTATCCAAAACCTTTTCCCCATATTAGATGGACGTATCTCATATTTCATCTCCATCAGAAATAGAGTTATCTTAAATTTTATCCACATATTAAATGGAGATATCTCAAACAATTATCACATAAATTCCAAATTCTCATGCATCAACGGTAATTTTAACATAAATATCACTTTGTAGCATAATATCAAATTATTTAACTTTTTACATATTATAATAATCATATTATGAGGACTTAAATTTTGAAATGTGAAAAAGGAAGGTTTTTCATAAAAGCAAGGTTTTTCATTCAATGTATTTATATGCATATATATTGATAAAATCGAATTATAATTTAAAAATAATACGCGTAACTTCTAAAATAATATACATAAATCAAATGGTTTACACATCAAACATTATATCACTCTTCATAAATTCGATTGTAATTTAATTGTACTATTAAAATATAAGAAAAACACTTATACATTATTAGTGTAAAAGTGTTTTACACTAACAGTTAATCACAACCCTTTACGTATGCTAAGTTTGTTGACTATACCAATTAATATTTTAAAAGTCATTTAAACGAAGGGTTGTGATTAACCGCCAGTGTAAAACTCTTTTACACTGACAATATATAGGTGTTAAACTCTTAAAATATTAATATTTTCAAATTATTTCTTTTTATTAAGTACTCTAAAAATTATGTTTTTTTCTAAAACATTCCATGGATGAGTTTAAAAAAACAATTTTACTTACCTTTGAATAGCCAACTAGTTTATAATTTTCTTTGAGAAAATTACTTAACCTTATATAATAATTTAAGAATGATTTTCCCCTCTTTATCCTTTCTTTTGATGAAAGAATAATTTATGGTTCAAATTTAAAATAAAATCAAATATTCATTTATCTCATCTTACTATTATTTTAAAACTAATATTATATTAGCTTAACTTATTTTTTCATTTAAAAATCCTAACAGTTTAATATTTTTATTTTATCTAGCAAAATATAATGTATTATTTTATCTTTATTTTTCTTTCATTAGATTAAATATGTAATATAAGACTAAATAAAATATAAGACCATAAAGTCTATATTATATTTTTTTATATAAAATATATTTTCTATAAATATAGAACTAATATATATGTAACAAAAATGATAAATACATATATCGTTGTTAAGGATCACCAGTGCAACATTAAACCTAAGTATACTTTATTCTATGCAACCCAATTGACTTAGGAGCTACATTTTTCCCCTTCCTATAAGAAATTTTCGAACAGGGAGTTAAGTTTTGAAATAATACCTTTAGGAGCCTTGGAGAAGCAAAGAAAATATATTGACAATATAGACAATACTGATTTAAGAAGAACAACCTTGTCTACAATATAAATATACTTATACTCCCAAGAAGGTAATCATTTGTTTACAGCATCCATTATTGACTCCACATTACAAGCTTTGATGGATCGTGCCAATGGGTAATCCCAGATACTTAAAAGGAAAATTGTTGATTCTGCAGTTCAGCAAATCAATCACCCTTCCCAACCATAAATCAAGCACATTTATTCTGAGGAGTTAACTCTTATAAAAATTCACCTTGAGTCCCAATATTAATTCAAAATTCTACAACACTGCTTTGATGGCTCCTATGACTCCCAATTCATTTGTGATAAGACTAATGTGTCATATGCAAATTGTAAATGTGAGACACTAATGCAATTTTCACCCATAGACATCTCTTCCACATGCCCAACCACATTACAACATTTGTCATTTGACTTAGCCTTTTTTCTCTTATGGAAAACAAAAATGGTGGTAGAGAATTACCTTGCTTAAGCCATTCCACACTTTCCTTCATTCACCTTATCCACCTTCTACTAAACCCCATCCTCTCTATAACATGCCATGAATACTTCCAATTCACAAACTCATATGAGTTTTAGAAATAACTAAGTGCAAAACTATTTTTAGTCTTTGTGGCAACATCTGTGCTAGTACCCCTTGTATATGCAACCAACAAGGGATATTGGATGAAAATCTCTTACTTTATGATGGTATCTCATTTGTGGTATCAATGCTATAAAAAGAGTTGTTTGCACCTTTAATAAGTTTGCTGTGACAACAAAATTCATAAAAAAGGCCACAAAATCTTGTGTCATCAAATGTCAGAATTCCCTTAGGAACAAAAAACTAATACCATCAGGACTCATGCTTTTGTTAATGTCACAGTCCCATATTGCTCCCTTAATTTCCACTTGTGAAAAAAGTGTTGAGTTGAAGGTTGGAAAGAAAATTTAGTGAAGCATATCAAGTCCTTAGTGTTTTAGTTTTGTAGATTTAGTTTTGCTCTTATTAATTCATTTTATGGTACCAAACACATTTGATAGGTGTGGTACTTGTATTGATTATTTAGATAGACATGAATGTGTGTATGAGTAGTTTGAGTGTTTGTTTCCTATCAATTTCATGATTGATTCTTGATGCTAAATGATTATTTATTGTTTGAATAACAAAGGAATCAAAATTACTAAGTTAAAAGTTGAATTAATTCATGGGTAATAGATTACTTAAGTTGGTAATAGATTATCTGAGCTGGATCAAGCAAGAAACTCATAAAATCTGGATTTTTTGAATGTTAATCGATTACCTATAGAAAAATTTGGTATCTCAATTGCAAGCTCTCAGAAATAATCGATTACTTGAAAATGTTAATAAATTATCATAGAGAACATGCATTTCAAAGTATGGTTTGAGAGATTTGGCATGTAATTAAGTGGTTGAGAATAGTAATCAATTATCTTGGGTCTGTTACTCACAAAAACCATTTTGAAACAGTTCTTTTCACAAGAGAACAAAGGGATTTTAGGTTTTCAAAAGAGAGAAAAAGTGTTTACAGGAAATAAACCATTTGAAATCAAAGAAAAACCCAAAAATTTATGAAGATTGGAAGATAAAGGATTGAATAACTACATTTATTATATTGGGTATTCATCATGAACAAGTGATATTGTTCTTTACCCATTTCTTTGTGTTTTTGCACATGTTTTGATAATCTTATGATGAGTTCTTAAGATTATTGTAAAATCTTGCAATAGGGTGTTGTGAGTGAGACGTTATGACTAACAAGATGTCATAGTGTAACAAGCTCTTGTGGGGTGCAAGAGAAAACCTCTATCTTTGTTTTGTGTTGTTTTGAATCTTTCTATAAAAATATGTATGTGTGGTGTGCATGTATGTGATTTTTAGTGGAAAGTATATTAGTGAAAGGCTAAGTCTGGAACTGGATGTAGGTCATGTTGACTAAACCAGTCTAAAATAACCTATGCAAATTATCTCTATCCTTTATCTCTTTATGTTTGATCGAATAGAAATCTTGAATGAATTGTATTGGTTTTTACTGCAAAAAATTGAATCTTTTGTTGAGTAATATTGAATCTTGAAATCTATTTTGAGTTTGAACAAGTATTGAATTATAACTCATTATTGTGGAATTAAAAATTAGTCAAGCTTGAGTTTTTGAAATCTTAAAAAGAGTTCACTCTCAAACATTATTTCAAGTTTTATTTGAAAATTGGTTTTGAAAATTCTATGATAGATTTTGGAAAGTTCATTAAGGGGAGATTTTTTAAACTCTTATATTAATTTTTGAAAAAGAAATTTATAAAAATATTTTTGGAATCTATTTAACCCCCCTCCCTTCTAGATTCTCTTTGAGACCAACAAAAGGTTTTCCTAGATCCTTCCTCCTACATCCCCTATCTTTTGAAATTGTATGTTTCCATTATTCATTATTCTTTCCTAAAAATTGTTTTGAAAATGTTCCTTCATCTCATGTTTCAATAATGCACCTCCTCTACTTCCACCATTAAAATTAATATTCACTATTTCGTTATTTTCCCTCATTTTCACCATTGCTTGATGAAAGTACTTAGAGTTAGCATTCCTTTTTGACAATTATTGGACTTGTGATTTTTGTCTAAGATAGAACACTTCCTCCCTACCCATTTCTTCAAGTTCCTTTCATATGACAATTTTTCTGGCCTTTTCCACATCCTTTAAACCCTATGCTTCCTCTTTCATGTCCAACTCATTAATCTTTTCCCTTTCTTTTCAATTCTCTTGTCGATGTAACCAGACACCTCCTTGATCCAATCTTTCAACTTATTTTTTTTATTAGTATCATACTTTCAATTTTGCCATTCAATTGCCATAAATGGTTGGAATTTCTTATCACCAAACCAACAATTTAATACCCAAAAAGGTTTGAGTCTCCGTCTATCTCACCTTCTATTAACAAAACCGAATAAGATCAGACACAATCCTTGGTAGTCTTATCTAAAACCAAGAATCTATCCAATCAACTCATCGTCTTTGTGTCACTACTATACCACATGTACTTTCTTCCACAAATAGATAGATCTATTAGACTCTCTCCTTCAATAAAATCATGAAACAGGCTCATCTCCTCCGCTATATTATTGGTAATCGCCTTTTTGCTCATTCTCATTTCTAAGAGAGTTGAAATCTCTCATAATACACCAACAACCTCCTCATTTAAGTCCTCCAAACAATTCTTTTTCCTGCCAAATACATGGGGTATATACATTCAACAAGAACGTTTTGTTAACTTTTACCTTTCTATTTCCCTGCAACTCCTATCATATTATTTCACTAAGAAATATCTCGCTTTAGGAACTTAGTTTGATCGAACATAACCCGCAGGCATGAGTGGGTTCCCTCCTCGCTAGCCGCCGTGATCAACATGACTTGTATCATGCTTTACTTGTGAGAAGGCTTCGGTTTTGTCTTGGCCATTGAACGTCCGACCAATCTCTTAGCTCCTTCCTGCACGTTGGATGGTATAATCCTCTGAACCACAATGAGGCTTTCCTTTGGCCCAAATTTCTTGCTCTGCTCCTGGCCCACCTATCCTCACAATTTAACAGCATAATAACATCCTCAGTTTCTTCTTGTGTCAGACCAAGGTCGTGCCCCAATTCATTGGTCCTTCCCCAATGGCCCGATTACCAAATATTAGTGTAAAGTCCTCCCCTTTGCACCCCTTGTCCAACCCATTAGCCGCTTCTTGCTGTTTACACCCACTTCTCACCATAACCATCGTAGCATAAGCTTTATGTGCACTCCTAACTGCCTTCTGTCTACATATCCTTTCCATTGTTGACTCCATCAAATGTGCTACGTTTATTTCCATAGCAGCCAACAAAGGTACACTTGTATCTTTATGATTATAATTCACATACATGATTGCCGTTTTTTCCATGTGACTTTCAGTTTCAAAATCTTTCCTAACCGACTTTCTATTTTTGCGTCCACAATTCGAAATTCGAATCAGACATCCTCTCCTCCTACTCTAACCACAACTCTGAATCTTTTTCCAACAACACATATTCATCAACCCTCCCTTGATAATCAGTAACAAAGCCAACCATTGACGTGTAAATCTCCTGCACAACGTGTATTGCAAAAGGCACTCCATTAATGTTCACCTTTTTTGCCGCCATATTTATCGAATTCTAGTCAGTGGGGCTTATCAAAATTCGAGCTATATCCAATCTCTGTTGGCACATGGTAGATTCATCTACATTAGAGACTTTACATCCTTTAATAATTCATCTAGCACTTTAATTGGGGCAGTTTTAGAAGAATCATATCCCCTACAATTGGAGTTATTGTCAAAGAATTTATCCCTTTACTACATAATCCTTCTTATAGTGTGTATATTGGCGATAAATTAATATATGGGAAATGTTACATATAGATAATAAATTATAATATGTTAAATATATATTAATATTATAAAAATTACATTATATTATAAATTAATATCATAAAATCTGTATAGTAAGAAAATATTTATACTTTTTATTATTTGTAATTTATTATGATTTTGATAGTGATTTTAATATACTAAAATAATAGTTTTTTAATTTATATTAAAATCCTATATATGGATTAAATTAAAGTTGATTTTAATTTTAGATTGACAACAAATTGATATAATAATCTATTATATTATAAAAGTTTGACTGGTATACATGGTCAGTATAAAAAATTTTTACACTGATATTTAATCATGAATCTTCATTTCATAACTTTTAACTTTTAATTTGCTAACGAGTAAAGTCAACAACAAATTTACGATGAACAAAGGATGTGATTGAATGTCACTGTAAACAATATTTACTCTAACAGTATCTACCAATTAAACTCATGTTATAAATTCAATGGTATCATGATATTATTTTCATTTTTCACCAAAGATATTATATTAATTGTTTTTCTCAATAAAAAACCATTACTATATTTTCAATATCATTTAAAATATTAAATAAATAAAATATAACCTAATTTTATTTCTTATTACCATGTTAAAAAATAGAAGAGATAATTATTCATTTCTCATAATTATTAGCATTTGACTATTTTTCTCTTTTTCGCAATTGCTTTAGACTATTATTATATTATTACATATTTTTAAGAAAGAAAAATTATTAGCATTTGTAGATATTTGACTTTGTATTATCAACAATAATATATATATATATATATATATATATATATAAATTTTGATTATCTAACTTTCAATAACAAATTATTTAAAATTCAAATATGTAAGATACAAGACACTTTACTGGTAAATAATTATAAACAATATAAAATATCATTTAAAAAGAGAAATTAATTTGATAATAAATTAAAAATGCCTTGTATTTTTTTTTTGTTTTTTTCTTTGCAAAGGCAAAGTATATCTTATGTCACATATTAAAATAAAAATTAATTAATTTTTTGGTCTTGAAATTTGAAATAATTATGTTTTTATTCTAAAATTCAAAAAGAATTTTTTCGCTATATTAAATATATATTAATTTCTTTAATCATTCTAGCACACATAAGGAATTTACAAGAAAAAATATTTTTGTTGTTCTTTTCACAAAACACTAAACATACTCATCCTCAAGCGCAATGTCTCTCACATGCTATGTTAGACCGCGACATCCTATATGAATCCCAACTTGGTTAAATGACTTTTTTTAGGTCCAGCTAGTGTTATTGTTTATTGCTTTCCTTGAATTGGGCTCAGACTTTTCTTTGTTATTTGGCCCCTTTTGTGTGTTTTCCGTTAAAAGAACCCTCGTTGGTGTTGAATAGGTAATGACAAATCATTCATTTTTAGTAAATTTTATTGTTCGACCTAGTCTTAGAGAACTATCTTGTGATTGCCTTTTTTAGGGTTGTTGTTACATGGTGTACCAACTGGTGTTTTCATCGATCGTCATGCCTCCTTCAAAGAATGATCGAGACATTATGGAGGCCTTAGCTTCCCTCCCTAAAAAGTCAGCTGCTCTACAAGATAAGCTAGATGCCTAACACATGACTCATGAAAGTCATCAATAGGTCCTACAAACAATAATTATCGGTATTCAAGACCAACTTCAAAACTAGGTTAATTTGCTCACCATCACTCATTTTAATCCCATGTTAATACTTTTTCTTCACCCTATTATACAACTGTGCCTTTCCATTCCCCGCTTACCACTAACCCTCATATGACCATCACATTTCACGTCATGTTGTCACTTCCACTATGGATTCTCCCACAAATCCTTTTGCTCATACCTATATTGCCACCGTCCCATTTCATTCACAAACCCACCCCAATCGTCCTAGTTACCCCTCCTCCGAAATTACAACTATGTCCATTTGATGGATCTAAACTATTAGATTGATTATTCTAGTCTGACCAAATTTTTACCTACTACCAAGCTCTTGTAGTCTAGCAGATATCAATGGTGTCATTTTATATGCGGGGGACACCCTAAGTTGGTTTAAATAGATGACCCATACTCATAAGTTGACTGATTGGTTTTCATTCACTTGTTCCTTGGAAATAAGGTGTGGACCTTCTTCATACATGAATCAACATGAATAACTCTTTAAGCTCTGACGAAATGGCTCAATGACTGACTACCAAATTGGTTTTAAGTGGCTTTGCAATTGTTTTGTTGCCCTATCCCAAGAGGCCATCTTAAATTGTTTTCTCTCAGGCCTAAATCCTGAAATCATACATGATCTTACAAGTCTTAACCTTTACACTATTCCCCAAGCTATTGGGCTTGCCAAACTCATAGAAGAAAAAAATTAAATAAGCCAAGCTGAAACCTTTCAAACAACCTCTACATCACACCCCACCAAACCCCCACCATCCATTCCTACACCTACTATGACTCAAACCCTTTTCTCCCTATAAGAAAAATGTCATTAGCTACATGTAGGAACATCAGACCCAAGGTTTGTTTTACTAATGCGATGAAAGTTTATTGATGGATGATGATCTAGGGGAACGTGGCTTGCCATGACACACCCCCTCCTAATGATCTTAACTTTGCTTTAGATCCCATACAGTTCCGTTTATTCCTACAAGCAATTTTAGGTCACTCATCTCTTAAGGTTCTCAAACTCAAAGGCAAATTTGTTGGCCTAGATGTTATGGTGCTTTTGGACACTAGGAGTACCCATAACATTGTGCAACCTCACCTTGCTTCTCACTTAAAACTATTGATTCAACAAATTCCTGCTTTCTTAGTGATGGTAGGTAATGAATAATGCCTTTCTTGTGCTAGTTTTTATGCTGAAGTTCCACTATCTATTCGGGGCCACAATTTTCTAATTCCTGCTTACTCGTTTCCTATTGAAGGCATTGATATCGTTTTAGGCCTAGAGTGGGTTACCATGTTTGGGTAAAGTTTTAGATGACTTCTCTATTCCCAACCTCTTCTTCCAACATCAAGATGAATGGATTACCTCTACTCATTCCAACACCCTTCAACCTATACTTTCTACCTGCAATCAAATTTCCTATGTTTTCCATAACCAATCAGTTGCATCTTTTTTCTTCCACTTTATTTCTACACCTACCCATTCCTTAGCCCAAACATCGGAGCTCCTTAAAACTGGCCCCAAATTTTTCCATTACCTTTAGACATTCAAAATTGACTCCTTTCATACCAAACCATTTTTTCTAAACCTTGTGACCTTCTCCCACTCGACCCCATGATCATCATATACCTTTACTACCTAACATTGCACTTGTTAACATTAAAACATATTGTTACCCACACTCTACAAAGGACATCATGGCTACCATTATTGTTGATATGTTGCGAAAAGGTTTTAAACCTAACCATAGTAATTTTTCCTCTCCTATTTTGTTGGTAAGAAAAACATGGCACTTGATGATTTTTTGTTGACTACATAGCTTTCAACCCAGTCACCATAAAGGATAAATTTTCTATTCCCATAATTGATGAACTATTGGATGAATTAGGGGCAACCTCAATATTTTCAAAATTAGACTTTTATTCATGATATCACAAAATAAGGGTTATCTTGGGGGACACTCATAAGATAGCTTTCAGGACTTGTGATGGCCATTATGAGCTTCTCATAATGTCATTTGGTCTCACAAATGCCTCATTTACCTTTTAAGCTACCATGAATGATCTACTTCACCCTTACCTAAGATGATTTGTTTTAGTTTTCTTTAATGACATCCTTATTTATAGCACCTCACATGCAAGTCATTTACTTCACTTATGTATTATTTTAGATTTTTTTAAATCTAATTCCTATTTTGCTAAGTTATCTAAATGTGTCTTTGCTGTTACTTTTATTCATTATCCTAGACATATTATTTCTGTTAGGACTATTTCACCAGATGCAAACAAGACTCAAGATATACTACAATGGTCATTTCCATGTTCTCTCACGTAGCTCATAGAGTTTTTAGGGCTCACAAGATTTTATTACAAATTTATTAAATAGATTTACATGAAATTTTGAGGCAACGCATGCCTTTATAGAATTAAAAGAGAAACTAACTACCCTTCTAATCTTGACCCTATTGACTTTTGCAATTCCTTCTCCATTGAGACTGATGCTTCCTTCACCGCCATTGGGGGTGTTCTCCTCTAGCAAGGCTATCCTTTTGCCTATTTTAGCAAACACATAGGGTTCCCCATACAAGCTTCCTTTGCATGTCTCCAGGAACTTTTTGTTGTTACAAAGGCCATAAAAAAATGCCATCACTATCTGATTAGGAGAAAAATTGTTATATACATTGATCAACAAAGTCTCAAAAGTTTGATATCACAAACAATCTGAACACCAAAACAACAGAAATGGACATATAAGCTCCAGGGATACAATTTCAACATTGTCTATACACCTAGTAAGAGTAATGTGGTTGTTGATGCTTTATCCCACCAAGAAATAGATGAGGGGATTTTATTCACCTTCACTTCCATGCATGTTCCATCCATGCTTTGATCTCTTTGCAGTTATTTTGCTAGTCCTAAAGATTAGTCTATCTTCGAAGGTTATATGGTAGCTCAGGACCCCACATCCACATTCACCCTTCAGGATGGGCTTCTACTATTTTGGGGGCACATGTCCTTTCGCCAAAAACTAGCGCTTTATTTTGTTATATGAACTTTGAACCACGTCATCTGCTAGTCACTCTAGTCTCAAACCGACAATGGCGCGTTTGGCAACTTTCTTTTGGTGGTTAGGATTGTACACAGATGCCAAGAATTTGTTAAAATTGGTCAATCGTCCAACAAATAAAACAATTCTAGCCAAGAATTAGGGCTTATTACAACCTCTGTTAGTCCCAAAGAAGGTGTGAAAAGCAGTTACTATGGATTTCATTACAAACTTGTCGTGTCTTTTGACCATATTTTCATATGGGTGGTTTATGATTGCCTCAGTAAATTAGTTCATTTCATCGGCCTCCTGAAACCTTCATAGCTTCTCAGCTGGTAAATCGATTTTTTTGTAGAGATTTGCAAGTTCCATGGGGTGCCAAAATGCATAACAATAAACAAGGACCCATTATTTTAAAGTCATTTTTGGAAGGAACTATTCAAATTTTAGGGAACGAAATTACAATATATCATAACTTACCATCCTAAAATTGATGGACTATCAGAAGTGGTCAACCATAGTCTTGAAGCCTATCTTTGCTGTTTTTGTAGTGAGCATCCTTATCAATGGTTTTAGTTCCTTCACCTTGTTGAGTTCTGGTTCAATTCCTCTTATCACTCAGCTATCTACATGAATCCTTTCCAAGCTTTATATGGATGCCTTTCTTCGACCATAAGTGATTACGTTACATCTTAGGGTTTGCATCTTTCATCTTCGTGGACCTCACTTTGTAGCAAAGAAATAAAATTTTACACAAATCCAAAACAAATCTCTACATCACTCTTTAGAGCTAGCATGGTGGCATAAGCAAATAAGAAATAGCATACATTACCTTCAAGGTTGGTGGTTTCATATGATTACGTCTCTCTCCATGTCAGCAACGTTCAGTTGTCTATCATGTCTCTCAAAAGTTGGCAAAGAGATATTTCAGTCTTACCAAATCCTCTAGATAGGGTCAGTAGCCTATAGACATGCCTTCCTAAAGGATGCTTGAATTCACCCGGTCCTCCATGTCTCTTTTCTGTGACGGTACAATGGACTGCAACCCCCTTTGCGACATACACACCTCACCACCCAAGAATAAAACAAGGCTCACAAGCTTCTAATAGAGGAGAATCATTCGTCTTTCTTTTCAAAACTCAAATATGACTTCTAAAGTCATCTCCCCAAGTACGAAAGGCAAGCTGCATCTTTTCCTTATACTTCATCAACACCGTCCACGTTAGGAAGTCCAACCCAAATCCTATCATTCATTTTGAAATTGCTCTATTTTTCTGACCAAATGTTGTGTGTTCCCCACTTATTGGACATGAACTTTGCTGCCTACGCTCCCTCAGAACCCATGTCTAATATGCATACAACTACCTCCACACTCATCTCATACAGATAATTGGGGTCATTGGATTATGTCGTGTCACCATCTAGGTCGTTCGAAAAAAGCACAATCCATGCCTTTGTTGCCTATCCACTCCCCACTGGCCACACATCCCAGTCATACTCATCAGCCACTAGCCTCGCGTCCAATCGATCTCAGCTCAAGCATCGTTGGATCTATCTGCTCATCTATCTGGACCATTGGCGACAAGTAACCTTGTGGACAAGGTTGCATATGAAGAAGGGAGTTTTGTTAGACCGTGATGTGCTATCTAAAAATCGACTTGGTTAAATGACTTTTATTAGGCCAAACTAGTGTTATTGTTGATTTTTTGTTTGTTGAATGGGTAATGAAAGATAATTTATTTTTAGTAAATTAGCCTTTATTGTTAGATGTAGTCTTAGGGAACTGTCTTGCAATTTCCCTTTTTAGGGTTGTCATTACATGGTGTATCATGATCTATGAGGTCTTAATCATGGAGTAATGTCTCTGCTTGCGGAGATTCTTAGCGACGAGATGACATCATTGTTTGTGTCCGTTTTGACCTTCAACCACACCACACATATCCCTTACCTTATACTAAAGTTTGATGAGCTCTTCCTCTACTACTAGAGCTTGGTATACTAAATTTTGATGAGCTCTTCCTCTACTACTAGAGCTTGGTGGAGGCGACAATTACAAAGACAGCATGGTGGAGGTAGATCTGGTCATTCATATTAGTCTCACAAGACTCTCGGAAAGAATGACAGTGGCATTAAGAAAAGAGAAGGTGTTAGTGGAGAATTGGGGTAGTGTTGCAGACATGTGTAGGAATGGAAAAATAGACCTAAACCCTATAGGTACCCGCAAAAAGTGCCTTTATGTAGGGCAGGAAATTACATGCAAAAATGGGTATGGATATGAGGTAGGTCCAAACCCAAAACAATTATACGGGTATAGGGGCGGGCCCCATACCTTATATATACGTATATAATATTATTTAATATAATTATATTATATAATATTACATATTATAATTTTAAGTAAAAAATATTAAAAATATTATTTGTATTATAATCTATTATAAGTAAAATAAAAACAAAATTTACAAGAAATTGAGTTATTTATAAAATAACTATTAATGAACTTATAACATTATTTAATGTTATGGTAGAAAAACATATGTTTGTTTATATGTAATCATATAAAACTTTAAAGAGTATTTTATAATTTGTTCTATGTTTGACGTTATATTGACTTGTTTTTCATATTATGCTTATTTATGTGTGAAAAATATTAATTTATTGTGTCTATAATAAGTAAACCACGAGTTGTAGGTGCAGATATAAGTATATAGGTATCTAACCAGTACAAGAATAAGATTAAAGTTGTTATCCACGAAAGTATGTGATCGGGTACGAGTATATTTTTTAAATGCGGCAGATACGATGACAATTACTATAGTACCCTACCCATTGTGATCCCTACAAAGGAACTTGATTTGTATAGATGACAAATATGACAAATAATTTGTTAAATCTTAATTTTTTAAAAACAAATGTATTATTTCTTTCATATTCATGCAGCAAAATCAACATTATCAAATATTTCTTTTTTTTTTAAAAAAAAAAGCTATTTAATTGAAAATTGAGGAATAAAAAATTCGTGTCATAGTCAAAGCCCACATTATAAAAGAAAATAATCATAATCAAATTTATGCCAAACAAATCATTATAGGAACAATGAAAATAAGCATATCGGTTCTTATATGAATTTATTGTTCCGTTTCACCTATGAGAACTAAAAACTAAATCAACCCCGCACAATTAAACATTTTTTTTAAATAAATATTTTCTTTAGCTTTTATAGTTTTTTTTATAAAAATAATTTACTCCGTGTTTTTTTTTAGTATTCCAATATCATTTATTTTTTAATACCAAATATTTTAATTTATTAGTTTTTCTGTTATATTTATTTGATTGTGAATTATTTGAAAATTAAAATATTTGTTAATGAAATAAGCTTAACTATAAACATTGTATATGGATTCTGACACAAATTTACACGGCTGTATATAAATATTAAACTCTTTTTTCTATCAATATTTTTTTTTATTCTCTTATTTTCTATTGTTTCAGTATTGTTTAGGTGACTTTTGCATATTTTTAGTCTTGATTGCATAGACCTAGACACCTTAATGTCATGGAGTCGGTCAACATCCACTATCCTTTCTTTTCATTGATATATTTGTTTAAACGAAAAAAATTAAATAATAGAAGACACTAATTTAAATTATAACAATTTACTACTCATTCGTTTATTGTTATTACTAAAAAGTACTTGAATACAAATTGTTATTAACCTTTTAAAATGTCTGTGATAAACTTGGTAGAGTATCCTAACACTTTTTAGAGTGAACAAAGGGGGAGAATCTGCAAGAGAGAACTCCGACGCTCAAGTCAGCAAATGAGCAAGAGAAAGAAGGTGAAAGAGGTTGAAGTGTAATAAATTTTCCTGAATAAGTAAATGACATGTACCTCTTACCTTGTATTTATAGTAAAAAATGTGGTTATTACCTGGCGGTCAATACCTGTCTCACTGGGTGCATTCCTCTTACCCAACGTGTTTGACTTTTATCCAGCAGGTACTTTGTAAGTCTGCTTTGATTTACTGGGAATGATGCTAATAGTGATTATGTTGTTTTATCTTCTGAGTTAACTTAGCTAATTGATTAGTTGTTTTGCCGGAGCTCTGATTTCGGCTTGGCTGAAATCATTTGGGGTTTTATTTTCTTTCTTTTAAGATTATATTATATTTCAGATTTTGGCATAGCCGAAGTCCGAAGTCTTATTATCTGTAGCCTTTATTCTTATCTAACTTCCTTTTATTCTTTTTGTTTATATATTTTTCCGTTTTTTGTCATATGCCGAAATCCGAAGTCTCTTAGGAAAGTACTTTAGGTTCTGGTAATGTGGTGATTTATATAATTCGGTTTTCAGGTGTAGTTCTTCTTAGTGATTATACATTTAAGAAAATCCCAATTTCTAAATCTGTTTGCCTAGCTCTAAGCCTATAACTAGAGTTGGCTACTTCAAAGTCACAATATCTTTTAAGTTTTTAGTTTTTTATCTAACCTTACACATTTTTTGTAAATATAAAAAATTTACAAATTTCATTATTTATCCTTCAATTTAAATTTGCAATTTAGCATAATTGTTTCTTGGAAACCATTTGTAATAAATCTCATTTCCATTTTCACGTTGTATATATGAATTGAAAAAGACAATTGTTATATATATATATAGAGAGAGAGTTTATATAGAGTTTAATTGATATACTGGTAGTGTAAAAAAATTTTACACTGACATTTAATCATAACTTTTTATTTACGTGACTTTTAAAGTAATAATGAGTAAAATCAACAAATTTACCATAAATAAAAGATTGTGATTGAATATCAATCTAAAAATCTTTACTATATCAATTAATATATATATATATATATATATATATATATATATATATATATATATATATATATATATATATATATGAAAGACTGATAGAAAAGAAAAGGGATTTCCTCTTGCCGCAAGGACCTTTTTAACTAATATGAAGAAATGGCAGGCTAGTATTAGCCACTTCACTCTTCTAGATCAATATTCTATGTATTTTAGAAGATAAAAGTGTGATAATAATCATTATTTAAAAAACATATAGTTAAAATTTGTGGTGAAATCAATTACATATATTGTAAAATCTAAAATTAATCATAATTTTGCTTATTGATTTTCGAATTAATGGTTATTAATATATTTTTCACGCTTTTTTAGATAAGCTTAATTCATTATACGGATCTCCTTTCATCACTAATATACCTCTCTTAGATTGTTTTTTTCAAAACTATCCTTTACATACATCTCGATTTTGTTACTGATATACATTTTGAGTTGTTCACTCAATATAATGAACATTAACGCAACAAAACCAAATTCTCTTTTTTGTTTTTCCTATAAACATCAGATTCTCATATCATTGAAACTCAAGGAGATTTTAATTTTCCCTTATTAGATATCCCTTTCCCACATAATAAAAAATTTTCCTTCAAATTCTTTATGGCCAAATTCTCTCCTATATGTTATTAGCATCAGAAACCAGAACTCGCTAATTGGAAGAAGACAAAGCAATTTTTAATGCTAAAAAAAATTGTGACAAGGCAACTATCACGTTGGTGCTAATTTAATTAGTCATAACCCTGCTGAAAATCCTCTTCATTTACATTGGGAATGCCTTAATTCAGATTCATACATTGCGAAAAATAGGCGTCAATGCATTACAAATGTTAATAGTAGATATGTTTGGATTAAAATTAATATAACTCTTTACAAGCGATTTTATTTTGTCTAAAAAATGTGAATGTTTGCAATTTTTAACAATGGCAAGGTTAAGAAGATCCATATATGTCTATTAGAAAAAAAACTTTAAAAGGTGCGTGTATGGGAGGTATTTTTGGAAAATACAAGCAAAAGAGGTTTATTAGTAATATGATGTAAGGTATATATAACACTTACCTTTTACACCCCATTTTTGCTATTTGCATTTTCAAAATATAAATTTCCAAAAGCGCTCTCGTTTTATTCCTCTTCTTCCTTCCCTCCGCACGCCGTACCATCCAAGTGCTGCGCCTTTCGAAGCCTCCCACGCCACCTCCATCCTTTCGTAGTCTCCAACCCCTCTCTTAAAACAACTTGATGACCACTTGTAGATTCAATGATCGGCCACATGCAGTCCCAATTGTGGATTTACGTATCTGCAACATTAAATTTGACTTGCAGATGCATAGAGATTGCATACATGAACATGCCTACAAAAATTACATTACAAATCACATATTGATAATTATGTAATTACATAAAGTGATTTGCAATGTACTTTACTCAACTAGGAATTATATGATTATAATTTATTTTTTTTTACTTTTTTCATCATTGTGAATCATATAATTTGTAATTATATAAAGCACATTGCCAATAAAAGAATTTACAATCATGTAATTAGATAATTGTGGACAATGTTACATATTCCTTGATCCGCAATATATCATATTTTGTGCATATTATGATTACGAATAATATAATATAGTACATTGTGGTCTAAGTGATATGTAATGTAATTTTTTTATATATTTCTCCTTTACAAGACCAAAAGATACATAACTCATTATTAGTATTGCAGACCAAGAGATCCACAAGAATGTGCATGTCAATGGTTGCTAGAGGTGGTCTTGAAAAATAATATGGTAGGGATTGTTGGGGGATGAAAATTCTCTGTCCCTAAATTATATATTATTTTTTGTTTTTATCAATTAAGAAACTTCATATCATCTGGTGAATTATATAAAAATTAAAAATGTTTATAATAAAAAATTTATTAAATAACATCTCACTGATTGACGGGGAAAAAAGAATAAGACAGTTTAGATATAAGAAATCAGTGGTGGGGGGATGTTGGGTGGGGCTGTAAGAGCTGCTGGCAGCATAACACGTGGAGGGCCTACGCACAGGGTGAGAAGAGGAACGAGACAAGGGCTTTTTTTGGAAATTGGAAATTGAGAATGGGAATAGAAAAATTGGGTGCAAAAAGAAAAGACGCTCGTTTATTTATAAGGGTGCAGCAGATTGAGTCTAGGCAAACTAGATTAAACCTAGGAACATAAACTTCACAAAATAGGAGTGTTTTTGTCAGTTTTATTTTTTTAAATTATAAATTGTTTCATAAAATAATTAAAAGCTTTTAATTTGATTTAAAACTAACTATCTTGCCTGAAAAAAGTAATTTATAAAATAAAAATATTTTTTAAAATTAATTAATTTACGTAAAATTATTAAATATAAATGTTTTAAAACTTTTTTTATTTTTTCTTCAATGAAAATAAGCTCTTTATTTTCTTAAAAGGGATAAAAAAAATTTAAAAGTTGAGTCAAATACTATATTGATGTTTCTCTTTCCAGAGCTTCACTTACACACACTTATCAACATAAAAGGTCCTTGAGTAATGTTGGCATTAACATGATTAACAGAATCCTTTTCCAATTACATACAAGTTTGGCACAAGGTAAGATGAGCTTGGAATTAAACTGAAGGTGACAGTTTCTTTTTTATGAGCCAACTTTCATTAGTAATAACAACACTAAAAAGTACAATAAATGTTTTTCAATGATAGGGTATAAATATATTTTTGTTAATAGGATAACAAACCTTTTAAAATCGTAGTAATTTTAAATCTATAAAATTATCGCCTCTCTCATAGTTCACAAAAAGCTGGATTCAAAATCTATTCTGCAAAAGTATAAGTAGTTAGTTGCCCTGCCTTAGTCCATTCCTAAAATGTGAGTTGAACATTAAGTACAATAGCCTTCACATGTGAAATCTTACTCTGAAAAAAACATTGAATGTTTTTGTGCCCTCCAAATATGTCATAGGCTTGCAAACCACAAACCACACAAATGACCATGTCTTCTTTTCTTCTTTGCTTCCGTTTTATGAATTGCATATCATGAAGGGAAGGAATATTAAAATAAATAAATCAATTCCTTGTTTAATTTTGACAAGATTCTCTTATGTTAATCTTGTACAAAGTGAAATGAGTTTGAAATTGAATTTAGAAGTGATGTGATAAAATAAAATAAATTCAATCAAATCAAATCAGTTGAATTGAGAAAATATGAGAAATCTATTCATACTTTTTCAAAATTATAATTATTTAAATTTTTTATAAGTCAAAAAAATTTATTAAAAGATTGAATGCAAGTACCATAAGTACCTACGACGTAATACAACAAGAGAACCAAAGGGCATATATGAATAAAGTTACCCACACTCTTACACATCCGCTCTAAATAATACAGCAGATTCATAACTTATTTTGTACAACAGTGTGACGTAACTTTACAAGATTGACACCACTACCAGGTACTCAACTGAACCTATTGTACTATTTCCTGGATATCAACCACTTTATCTCGAAATACTGCCACATTTCTAGCCTTTCTATTGGTCAGATACCTGCAAATCATGCAAAGGACTAGACTCGCCTAATCTCCTTGGGTCCGTCCACAAGGCCCGTGAATTGCCAACAATGCTTTCAAACCTCCGTCGATATTGGCGTAGAGATCCTCGCCATCTGCATAAATCTTGCCAAACCTAATACGCAACAATGCACTCAATAAAAAGATGCAAGCGTGTCTCTATCGTGCAGCCACAAAAACTACATAACATCACTAGGCCACATAACCCATTACTTGAATTATAATATTTATTCTTCTCTAATTTCTAATTTTGGTCTTTTACCTGTATACATTTTTTTATAAGCCAAGTAAAATTTTATTAATAGAAAGGTTAGAATAGCACAAAATATGTCATCCTAAATGAATTACAGATAAACGAAAAAATAACTATCTTACCAAGATTAGTCACTTAATTCTCACCATCAGATAGTCTAATATGATGCCCATTCCTCAAACACATAACGATGTTTACAATACCCACTCTGATAAATTATGATTGTTTAACTTTGCTACCCTTGATCATTCCCAAGAACTCATCTGAACTACGAATATAATAGCATGAGCAACTGGAAGTTTTGACTTAAACATTGATGCGTTATGTGTCCTCGACAAATGTCAAATATTTGCAAATCACACAAAAGGCCAGACTTTTTGAGCTTCATTATTCACACTAACATACCTGAGAATTGTAGCTCATGTGTATGAGTGTTGGTGTTGTGTAGAGTAGTAAAGATTCCCCACCAAGCACATATCTCAACCCAAACTCAAGTAAACACTGGGCACCATAAGAATAAATGGGAGTCTATTTCTATCTCTGTGCCACACATTTTGCACATAACATTATCGCTTTGAAGTATCTCACGCTTTGTCAAGTTCTACCTTGTAGGTAGTCTACCAACATCCAATTGCCATGCTAGTACTTGAACTTCGAATGGTACTTTTGTCTCCCATAACTTCTCAAAAAAATCATCCTATTGATGCAGAGTATTTTTAGACAAACCTTGAATGCTGAGGCGATAGTATAAACCTCTGACCATTCTTTTGCACAAACCCACTTATCTTGAATTCCATCTAATAGCTATACAATTCCTACTCTCTACTTTAACTTTTCCAACAACTTTGTCCCCATGCAAATAACCCCTTCTGCCATACCCATTTCCACCTCTTTCCACCCTCATCCCATGTATCTCTCACAGATACATTCCTATTAACCACTAGCTAGCCAATCTACTATATTCATGTTGTAGGGTATGCTTTCATGACCATTTATCCTTTCACAATACTATATCTCAGCCATCCTTGATATGATGGCTAACTTTAATGGACCACCAACCCATCTGCCCCCTCCCTATATTTCAATAGACTCCAAATCAAACCACATTTATGAGCACCAACGACCTTTCCTCTCCTGTAACCCATCTGCACCCTCATATTTTAATTTCAAGATTTTTACCTATAGATTATTAGGTTTTACTCTTATTCTCCACTTCCACTTTCCTAACAACACTAAATTAAACTTTCGCAAATCTCTCAAATTCAAACCCTTATCCTCATTTGACTTACACAAGTCCGCACAAGACATCCAAGTAACCTTCCTTCCACTACCATTCCTTGAACACAAAAAATTACAAAAACAGAGAGTGAAGATTAGAAATGATACCTTTAAGAGCCTTGAATAGTGAAATGAAGTAGATTGGTATTGCAGACAATGCAACTTAATGAGCACCACTCTCTCTACCATGGACACATATTTGTTTTCCCATCCTAACAAACATTTCTTTACCCCTTCCACGACCAACTTCCACATCTCTAGTCTTGAAGGGTTTGCCCCAACTGGGAGGCCTAAGTACTTGAAAGGAATGACTCTCACCCTAACAAGCGTTTTACCACACTCACATTCACCATGGAGCTAGCTCTTGTGAAAATTTACCATGAGTTTAGAAACTAATTCAAAATTTAATAGTATCGTCTTCATCACCTTAAGTGACTCCCACTCAATTTGTGCTAATAAAAGTGTGTAATCCTCAAAATGCAGGTGCAATTCTCATTTCTTCTGATGGTGTACCCCTTGCATAAACCTTTGCCCACCGTAGATTTAATTAATTGACTTTACCCTTCAACTTCAATGAGAAATAGGAAGGATGGCAATGGTTCCCTTGTCTAAGTCTCCTACCAATCCCAAATTCTTCTAAAGGACTTCCATTTAGTAGAAAAAATATTTTTGTTGAACCCACACATTCTTTTATCCATCGTATACACATTGCACAAAACCCCATAAACTTTATCACTTGCCACAAATATTGTTAGCTCATAGAGTCATATGTCTTTTCAAAGTATGCTTTCAAGCGTATAAACTCCTTATTCTTGTGTGCATCATCCTCTACTTCATTGACTATTAGAACTCCATCTAGAATTTTTCTTCCACAAATAAATGTCGTTTGGTTCTTTAAAAAGACCATATGAATGACACCCTGTAATCTTATGGCCAGAACTTTAGCAAGAACCTTATAGGTGCACCCAGTCAAAGAGATAGGCGATAATCACCAATAGTTCGAGGATAGTGCAAGTTTGGGATGAGAGTATTGTCAAGACCCCTTACCAACCATAAACAAGTGTGGACAAAAGGTATTTCTCCAAAGGTACAATTACTGACTTAGCAACTTGAAGTGGATCCAAGCTTTTGTCACTATTGCATTCCTAAATTGTCGCTTCCACATCTTCCTTTGGGAATGACTGCTTAAGGTCTCTCTGAGATTCTATTGACAGTTGCTAAAAGGAGAACTTTTCTATTTGTGATCGACACCAATCTTGTGACAAAAAATGTTGTCTAAAGTGCTCTTTTATCCTGTGTTTTAAGTTATCTACCTTCACCACCTCTTCTCCTCCGAAATTGAGACTCGGAATTTCATTATCTTTTCTTCTTTTCACCATATATCGCTTTATCGAAATACTTTGAATTGGCATCTCCTTCCTCATCCCCTAAGCCATTGACTTTTGATGCATCAATGAACACTTCTGACCTAACCATTTTCTTAAATTCACCAAGCTTCCAATTCTCTCCCGAATTCCATCCACATCCAAAGTCCCGTCATCCTCCTTCAAATCCAGCTCAAGTAGTCTCTCCCTACCATTACTAATTTCCTTATATATATCCCAAAAAATGCACTTATTCTACTCCTTCAACCTTTGCTTAATCAATTTTAATTTTTCCTTTAGTACACATGTCTTCCTTCCCTCAACCACTAACTTGTTCTACTCTTCTAACACAAACGGTCTGAAATGATTATAATTAAACTAATAGTTCAAAAAACAAAATGACTTTGGACCCCTAATTCACCTCACCCTCATGCAATATTTTAGATCTCACAATTAAAAAAAACATTGTAATTATATATTATCCAATCCTCAATTTTGCAAGCATTTTTGCATTTATTTTTTTTAGTTTAACCCTAAACCTAACATATTCATATAATGTACTATATATAAAAGTTTAATTAATTAATATATAAAAAAAACACTTCAAAAATGAGAATTGGAACAAAGTTGCATCTTTCTAAATTAGCGACTAAAATCGAAACAAATAAAAAGTCCAAAATAGCAAATTAGAAATAAGCGTAATATCAAAATTATAAGTTAAAAAAATTTATTTTATGCCAGATGTTAACCAATATCTTAGATATTGCTCAAGAAATTAAAAAAAATATTTTTCTATCAAAAAATCTAAAATTTTATTGTATTTTTCAATTCATTTTTAAGGTGAATTTAAATAAAAAAATTTATTTTAAATTTTTTAATCAAGGACACTAATAAAAAATTTATTATTTTATCTATGTATTTTTAAAATAAATTAGATGTTAAACAATTCTCTCTTTCAAACTAAATGCCACTTTAACTTTAAAAACTACTAGCATGATATATAATATTCATTCAATAAAGGATACATCAACATGTGTTTGTAAAAAAAAAAAACTTTCAAAATTTTTTTATATTAATTGACTTTTTTAATTAATAAAAGACTAAAGGTTTATTCTAATTTTATCACTTAATAAATATAATTATCTTGAAAAATTAATGATGAAAGATATTTTATTAAATTAACTCTTAAATGATTACATTATATCAAAACAAATTCTTTTTCTTAATTTATCCAAAAAAAGCTTAAACATCAATCATTATCAAAAGGGGGAATATTCATTCCATTTTGTAGACACCCCATTTTATCAGGATTTTTATTTTTATTAGCATGTCTTTCCCTTTTTGTATAAAATAAAGTTTTTTTTAGTTCATTAAAAAAGAAAAAAAAAAGACAAAAGCAACAAATTGATACTTACTATTTACATTCACATTTTTGGTAAAACCCCATGAAAATTGGGTGCATTTATTAATGTAGATTGTGTAAATAGCAAATACAAAAAACATAAAAAAAACAACGCAATAGGTTTGTTGCAAGTCTTGAATCTCAATATAACAAAATCCAACCAGCTAGTCAACAAAATTGAAATTAAAAATAAAAGTAAATAAAAAAGAACAGGATAACAACTCCAAAGGGTTCTATGGACAATTCCTCTGCCACTGCACCTTCTGCCCACTGTGTGTGTAGCCTCCTCAACCGCTAATGTTCAGACTGCACCCAACAACAAAGCAAAATGCATCGAAATTTTGTTTTATGCAAAATTTTGAAATGATAAGATAAGAGACTTAACTGTGAATTAGTAGAGAAAATAGAGGGGGGAACTTACTGATTTTTTGGTGGAAGATATAAAGAGGTAGAAAACAGTGCACTCCTTTCATCACCATTGGACAAAATTGAAACAATGCACTCCCTTCATCATCATTGAGCCATTATGAAAGCACCTTCAAGCCATGAACCACCATAAGCCCGATGTCCGTTGCTTTATTTTACGTTTTGGACTTTATGTCTATTTCTTTTATGCTTCAAACTCTTATGTCTATTTTTTTTATACTTTAAACTGTTATGTCTATTTCTTTTATACTTCAGACTTTTATGTTTAAAATAATAAAAAGAAATATATTAATTAAAAGGATAAAAATACAATAACAATACTTTTTATAAAAAAATAATTTTCTTGTTAATAATAAAAATATCATGTTAAACTTATAAAAAATAATAGAACATAAATAATAGTTTTATGTTTTAAGGATGAAATAAGTATTTTTAAAATTATTTAATTTTATATATATAGTTAATCGTCTTTAATATAAACATCGATGTTAATACTTTTTTTATAAGTAATCAACTTTTGAACTCAAAATTTAGTTTCACATATCGCTTTTACTTTAAATGTTTTTCTAATATTTGTTGGGATGTAAATAAAGTCTCACATTAGTCAAACAAGAGATCGAAATAAGTTTATATACACCGGAATACTTTCATTAGTTAAGAGGTTTTTGGGAGGTAACCAAATAAGGTTTTTTATCCAAAGCGAATAATATCTTACTAATATGGAGGTGATGTGTGTGGTGAATCCTCCTGTGCATGACAACTAGTATCAGAGTCGTCACTGATTTGACTAGGTGTCTAGCTCAACAAGTATAATGGTTGACAAGTGGAGCGGTTAAGAAAGAATTTTAGTTGGTTAAAATTTAAAACTATATTAATATTGCTTTTATAAATTAAAAAACTTAAAACAAAAATTGATTTTTATAAATTTAAAAACTGTAAATTAAAAATCATCCCCAATCTTGCCTAAGCGCTATTTCTCCAATGATCTTTGCTTTTTTCTATAACGTGAGTTTGATCCCATGTCTAGACTCTATAGAATAGGTAATTAATGAAATAAGCCAAGTCATTATAAATAGAAATTAATTTTCCGGCAAAATGTCAGGTCACGTTAACATAAATTGTCTAAACAATGAATATCGACCCTAGCATTAATTAAGGCCCTTTTACTCAATACAGTCCAAATTTTCATGTTGATGAAATAAAAAATAATAATCGTATTAGTTTTTAAAAATTATGACGGCCGTCATATTAATTTTTAAATTTTAAAAATAAACAAACAATCAAATAAAATAGACTTTTTTACATATCAAAAAGGAAGAAATTTACCAAAATGAATAAATTATTTACATAAATAATCTTTTTTACAATTTACGTTCAGAAATTGTGAGGAATCAATTTTTTAATGTGATTTAATTTTTTTTATAAAAAATCTTTAAGAAATTAGTTGTTGAGGTGTTAATAGGGTGTTTTTTTTTTCAAATTTATTTTTTCAGTTCATGGTGAGAAATTGGTTGTGAGAGAACTAATTTCTCAACATGTTTTACTTTGTTAATGTAAAACTATAGGAAATAGGTATTAGGATAAACAATTTCTTATAGGACTTTTTTCTTTTATATTTTTTAGTCATTTTTTGAACTTTTTAAATTTATTTTATTTATTTATTTATATTGTTTTAAATCATGAATTTTAAAATTAATTTTTTTTAGTTAATTTATATTTTATTTTATTTTTATATTGTGTATTTTTTTTATTGTTTTAATTTTTTAAATGATTTGTAATTTAGTTTTTAGTTTATATTTAAGTTAAATTTTGTAAACATTTTTTACCAAAATAGTTTAAAAATAATTTGAAATACTAGGTTTAAAAATATTAATTTAAAAACTTTAAAAATAAAAAATAAATCATAAAGTATTTAAAAAAATAAAATAATGAAAAAGATACATAACATAAAAATAAAAAATAAAAAAAATAAAATACAAATTAACTTTAAAAATTTTTAAAATCATATTTTAAAAACGCATGCATACATAAAAAATAAATTAAAACAAATTTAAAAAAAATCTGAAAAAAATAAAAAATTCGTTATGTATTCCCTGTTTCGGTTTTTATTCAATTTTTTTATAAAAAATAACAAAAACTAATATAATAACAACTAGTATTTAATTTATAAAAAAATAATTTTTTTTTTATTTTTTACCGTACTTTTTTTCTCAAATGTCATATATATATATATATATATATATATATATATATATATATATATATATATATATATATATATATATATATATATATATATATATATATATATATGACTGTCATTTTAACCTTGCTCTTAACACGTTTTTTATGAGATCGTGGGTACACGTGTTTTATGTTTTTGACAGAAAATCCTATGTCAAAACATTTAAAAGGAGGCACTAGATGGTAGAGCCTCAAATTTCCCCACCACTCTCCCCTTTCCTTTGGCTCGGTGCACGTCTAATTTAGTTTGACACTTCACACTTTCAAGTTGACAAGAACATGAATCGGAATATTTACATGGATGGTGTTATATTTAGATTATTTATTTATTCATATATAAGGTATAATTCCTTGCTTCGTGGAAGAAAAAAAGAGAGCATAATTTCACTTTTGTTTGAGTTTTTATCTTTTCAATTTTTTTATATAAAAAGTTTAATTTAGTGTAAAGATTTTTATACAGGCATTCAATTACAACCATTTATTTATGACAAATTTGTTGACTTTACTCATTACTACTTTAAAAATCACATAAATAAAAAGTTATGATTGAATATCAATGTAAAAATCTTTTATAATAATAGTGTATATCAATTAAACTTTTATATAAATTTATGACGATGTTGATTGTTGACCCATTTTAGTCATGTTAGGTTTTAAACTTTTATTTGTATAGATAGGAGATGCCTTTGAACTTTGTTATATGAGTGCTAAAAAGGTTATTACATGGTAAAAAAAAATTGAAGTGAAATATAATGTTGTATTTTATGGTTAATATTTTAAAAAGTTAATATCTTAACTAATTATTTTAATGGGTATTTTTTTATAAGCCAAGTGAAATTTTATTAAATAAAAAATTGGGTAGCTCCAGATTATGTCATTCTAAAAGTGAATTACAATTCAAAAGGAACATAACTACTTACCAAAGATAGACACATAGAATCCATCCATGTATCAAAACAAATAAGCTAACCACCCTTCAAACACAGCAAGACAAATTCATTATCCACTCCGAGAAGCTATCATTGGTTAACTTTGTTAACTTTGACCACTTCTAGGAACTCATTTGAGCCTAGGGATGACAATATATACGTACTCATGGATAATCCTCGAACTTGCTTTGAAGTTGAAGAAGAATCTCCGATTTGACCAGATACGGGTAAAAACATGAGGAATGCCTAATTTGTTAAGTCAGGGATGAGAACAAGATGGGGATATATATATCCACCCCATCCCCATACCTGCCCTACCTCGCTTTTTATTTTAATGACTAAGATATTCATTTGTCTTAAAAAAAGAAAGATTTTGCCATTTAATTACAAATTACAAATTTTGTATTTATTAGATAACTTTTGAATTAATATAATTATATTCAAATAAATTATTTTTTATTAATTTTTTTGTAGATTTGGAACGGGTACGAATATACCTGATGTCCAACGATAACAGGGAAGGGGGCATAAATCTCATATTCGTTGGGTATGGAAATGTGGATGAGGATGAGTTTCAAGAGCGAGGATGGGGATAAGAATGTCATATCTGTCTCTGTCCCACCCCATTGCCATGCTTAACTGAGTCACTAAGACAATAACCTGAATGTTTGGACATTTTGTTTTAAACATTAAAGCATTATGTGTCTTTCACAGATGTCAAATACTTGCGAACCATATGAATGATCAAGCTTGTCAAGCCTCTTTGTTCACAAAACGTAGGTATTGAAGACCATACATATGATTATTGGTGATATGTAAAGCAATAGAGATGTCCCATGAAGCACATAACTTTGTCCATACTCTAGCAGACACTGAGCACAAAAAGAATAAATGAGTGCCTTTTCAGGCAATGCACCACACATCCCGCATAAAACGTTATAATTTTGAAGTATCCCATATTTAACTAGGTTATCCCTTGTAAGTAGTCTACCAGCATCTAGCTGCAAAACCAATAATTGATCTCTTGGAGGTGCACCTTTCACCAAAATCTAATTCAAAAAGTCATCTTGTTGGTGTTGCGGGTTTGTTGACAAAACCCTATATCCTGAGGCGACAATGTAAACCTTTGACTGCTTTTTTGCCCAATACCACTTATCCTGCATGCCCTCTGCTAGTGATCCAATACCCACTTTATTCATCAACTTCTTCAACGACTTTGATTATCATACAAATAACTCCCTCTGCCATGCTCATTTCCACCTCTTTTCAACATCATTTCACATATCTCTCACAGATACGTTCCTATTTATTACCAGACTAAGTAGTCTACTATAATCATGCTTGAGGCTATGATTTCATGCCCAAATATCTTTCTAGAAAGCAATATCACACTTGTCCTTGATTCGACAACTGACTCTATTGGACCGTCAACCCGTATACCCCCTTTTACCTCAATAGATGCCAAATCTAACCACCATCATGAGCACTGGTTGCCCTAACCCCTCCAAGATCCATCTACACCCTCATACTTTGATGTCAAAATTTTCACCCACTGATTATTAGGCTCCATCTTCCACCTCCATTTCCACTTTCTTGATAAAGTTAAGTTAAACTTTCACATATCTCTCCTACCCAAACCCTTTTCCTCTTTTGGCCGACACAGGGTCGCCCAAGACATCCAATTAACCTTTTGTTCATTGCCATTTCCTACCACTAAAAATTATAATACAAGGAGTGAAGTTGAGAAATGATACCTTTGGAATCCTTGAAAAGTGAAAGGAAATAGATTGGTAACACAACCAACCTTGATAAATACCATTCTCTTTTCCATGATCACATATTTATTCTCCCAACCTGACAAACACTTTTTTACTCCTGCCACCACTAGTTTACACATCTTTAGTCTTGGAGGATTAGCCTTAATCGGTAGCCCTAAGTACTTGAAAGTAGGGATGGCAAAAAAATTTGCGCCCGTGGATATATGTGGATAAAACTCGTGAAAATATCCACACTGATAGTATAAATGAGTACCTACCATCCGCGGGTACGGGTTTTTTTCTACCCGCTTCTTAACGGGCACGGGTATCATAGTACTCATACCTAAGGCTACCCGCTAAACTAAAATAATATATATATATATATATATATATATATATATATATATATATATAAGTTAAAAAAGATCATATTTTTAGAAAATAAATCAAATAAAAATATTAATTATCTAAATTCATTGATATCAATCTTATTTTTTTATGAAAACTTCATAGTTAATAAAATTATTTATTATAAAAATACCGATAATATAAAATAAATATTTTATTTGTATTAAATATTTTCTTATAATATATTATATTAATCTACCTTTAGTTCCAATTAATCTTGTAGAAAGTAGTATAATTTTATTTCTAGATTTTTCAAAAATAAATTATTTATTTGATAAAACTTCTTATAAAAAATATTTAATTTTAAAGCAAATATTTTTTTTAAATATCATGGATACCCATGGGTAATAAAAAACCCATGGGTATTTCTATAGCGGGTACCCGACTGATTTTTAGTGGGTGGCGGGTTTTATAGTGGGTCAGGTGGTAGGTAACCACTACTAGTGCCCATCCGGACCCGTTGCCATTCCTACTTGAAAGGAATGTTCCTCACCTTACAATTTAGAAGGTTTGAAGCCCTTGCTAATTTTGACGCACTCACATTCACCCCGTGAAATTGACTCTTGTGAAAATTAACCTTTAGCCTATAGACTAATTCAAAATTTAATAGTAACACCTTCATCACCTCAAGCAACTCCCATTCCATTTGAGCTAATAGTAGTTTGTCATATGCAAACTATAGGTGCGAGACTCGAATCGCTTCCTTCCCAATGGGGTACCCTTTCTATAAGCCTTTGCCCACCACTGAATTAACCATCTAGCTTAACCCTTCAATGACAATGAGAAATAGGAATGATGATAATGGATCCCCTTGTCTAAGTCTCCTGCCAACCCCAAACTCTTCCAAAGGGTTGCCGTTCATTAAGACTAACAATTTTGTAGAGCCCACACATTCTTGAATCCATCGTATCCATTTTGCTCCAAACTCTATTGTGCCTATCACTTGCCACAACTACTGTCAGCTCAAAGAATCATATGCCTTCTCCAAGTTTGCTTTCAGGCATATTAATTCTTTTTTGTTTTTCTCACCTCATCCACCATCTGGTTCATGGTGAGAACTCCATCCAAAATCTGTCTTTCATGAATAAACATTGATTGATTCTCAGAGATAAGCATATGAATTACACCCTTCAAAAGCCTCGCCAGAACTTTTGGCTAGAACCTTATAACTGCACCCAATCAAAGAAATAGGATGGTAATTGCTAATCATTTAGGGGCAGTGCAATTTAGGAGCGTAAAGTTTGGAAGCAGAGTTTCGAGACTGTTGTTACGTGAGATAAAATGACCAACGAGCTTCACTTTGGGATTATGAATTTGAGCACTCTTATTAGGCGAGCAAATCCTAAGTGGCCCAATGATATTAAAAGAAATCTAAAGAGGAAACGATATTATTCATTGAGAAAAAAGACAAAAGGAGAGAGAGAAAGACAAACCAAAAGAGAAAAACGTTGAAGCAGAAGAGGAGACAAGGCTTAATCCTTCAATTTCTTCTCTAATCTTGTATTTTCTTGCTTTTGTGAGCTGCTTATGACAATGAGTAGCTAAATATCCCTTAGTGGAGATCAATATACTGTCAACTATTTTGTAAACTCTTGAATCGTTAATCGAAGATTATATTTCTCATTTCGTGTTCTTCTCTATTCTTAATGCTTATTTTTTGTTTGATCAACCTTTAACTTGATTTAATCTACTTGAAATAATTGGAAAAATATTTCAATTAAAGGATTTTGAGAAAAATACCTATAAACATTGGATCTAGGAATAGGACAGTGTTTATGCGTTTTTCATCTTTTCCTTGATCGATAATCTAACTATTTTAATATCTGAATCGAGGAATTAGTGAATTAATTATTATAGTTAAGGTTCTTTCATTGATGACTGATATTTGAACATTTTTAGTGGGAAAAAGAGTTTTAAGAATAACTAGGGATACAATTCTTTAATTTATAAAAGTTGAATAGGAAACCGAGATCCCAACATTTATTTACATTGAATCTTTAGCAATTTATTATTGCTTATTATTTCCAATATTTTTTTCATTTTTTTATATTACATTTTTATACAACATTCATGGAATTTACAAAGCTTAACTTAGGATATTGAATCTCTGAATATTACTCAAATAACTGAGGAGACAACTTGATTTATTCAGATACTACATACGAATGATGCACTTGTTAGAAATAATGTAGAAAACTATTCAATAGGTGGTGCAATCCTGCAACCAATGATCCTATAACTAGGGTTATGACTATAAGGATAAAGGAGGACATGGCCCAAAAAAAGCTCACTAGACCTCAGTTCTTACTTGAAGTAAAGATCATAGGCCATCACCCTTAGATTTTTCATTGTAAATATTAGCTTAATTATATTTCTCTTTGGGCCATGTAATTTAGCCATTTCCCTTTAACTTAGGAAGAAGAAGTGTCCTTAGTTAGTTTAAGGAATATATGTATCAGAGGACCTATGGCCTAGGGCGTGATTGGGTTTCTTCCCACACCTATAGGATTATTTTTTGCATCCATTTGGGCTTAAATTAGGTGCTAGTTTAAGGCCTTGCTAAGACTAGTTTAATTAGCCTTAATACTAATTAAACTCAAGTCTCACATTGCCTTGGATCATGCATCAAGTCTTTCCATTGGCTATATATACTCCTTACAGTCTCTTGTAAACGCATACTTGAATGATTGAGTAGAAAAGTCGATTTAAACATTTCTTTCTTAGTAAAGTGTCTTGAGAATCCTTTCTCTTGAGAAATCTCTTCCTAGTAGCTTTTATCAAAGGTCCTCTCCCTTGTGGTAAACATAAAATTTTTTTGACTCATTTTCCTTCCAAGGATAGTGGAATCACCTGTCTCCCCTCTCTAACATCTCCATCTTCTAAGAGGATAAACCTTTGTTGGAGTAAGATCATGGGAAGTGCAAGTGGTCTTGCATCAATAGGTATCTAGACTATAACCACTGTTACTACTTATTATTGCATAGGATACACTTGCTCTTAAGTGCATTTGAAATACATTAAGAATCAAATTTAACTATTTAAATTTGATTAATGTAAAGGGTTAGGTCAACCTAGCTTTTATGGAGAACACATAATGGAGTCTTGGAGATGTAAAACTTACAAAATCTTAGTAAAAAATGAGGATCAAGTATAAATAATTGATAGAGGTGTTTATAATTTTATTACTCTTATTGATTTCTTAAGAAAGAAGATCATGAAAATATTTTAAGTGTTTTTACGTGACTATTATGTCAAATGTAATATTCTTTATATTAAATTTTTTTGTAACATAAGACACCTTAGAGGTACTATATAGATTGCGGTATTTGAATACAATAGTTTTTTTTATTGTATTAGAGAATAAAATGGTGTTTATTGGATTTTTGAAATGTAGTCAACACACATTCATTTCATTTTATGAGGCTAGTTAGTGGAGGCAAGAAATCATATCTTGCTAAGTGTTTTATTTGGTTGGCTAAGATTTGCCAACTCTGAAAAGTTAGAAACACATTGATTTTTAAGGAGGTGTCACTAGACGTTCAAACTTTAATCTTGCTACATAGTTAATTGCATTCTTGGGAATGATGTTAGGCCAGAAAATTAACCTCACACGCGGAATGAATAATGAACCTTTTTTTCTGTTTGGAGGGGTACTCAATGTGATCTGAGTATTTGGTGCATAAAGACACTCTTTTAGTTTTGTTACATATATTTTCTATTATCTACTTAGATCATGAATATGTTAACTTTTTAAGTCATAATCTTTTAAATAATATTATAATATTATATTATTTTTTATGTGTATTTTTATTTATGTCTCTAGTTCTTTTCTTATTTATCTTTTCTTTAATTATTTTCAATCAAATACCTTTCATTCCTTGGTTTTTTTCTTTTTTATACAAAAAAAAGAAAAAATATTTATCGCTCACTTTCACATTATTTATCTAAATAATCTGTTTTATTATTCATGTTAAGAAATTGGTTATGGGGGAACCAATTTCTCAACATTCTTTATTTTTTCATGTAAAAAGTTATGAGAAATGGATTGTTGGACAACTAATTTCTTATAGGAGTTTTTTAGTTTAGATTTACTTTTCCTATTCATGTTGAAAAATTGGTTGTGGAGGACCAATTTCTCAATGTGTTTTATTTTTTTTTATGTAAAAAGCCTATAAGAAATTAGATGTTCCACAATCAATCTCTTATAAGGGGTTCTTTTTTTAGATTTGTTTTTTAAATTTATTTTAATTTCTATTTATTTGTTTTTTATATACGTGTGTTTTTCTAAAATATGATTTAAAATTTATGTTAATTTATGTTTCATTTATGTTTCATTTGTTTTCTTATTTGTTTTATTTTTATGTTGTGTATCTATTTCATTATTTAAAATTTTTTAAAATGTTTTGTAATTTTTTTCAATTTAAAGTTTTTAAATTAAGATTTTTAAACCTAATATTTTAAATTATTCGGTAAAAATCGTTTAAAAAATTTAACATATAAAATATAAACTGAAAAATAATAATTACAAAGCGTTTTAAAAAATTAAAACAATGAAAAAAGATATACAACATAAAAATAAAACACATAATAAAATAAGAGTTTAATTATCTTTTACATTGACATTCAATCATGACTTTTCATGGGTTGTGATTGAATGATGTTAGTGTAAAAATATTTACAATAATCTCATAAAATATAATATAAATCAACTAAAAATATTAATTCATGATTTAAAAAAATATACATAAATAAAAAATTAAAAAATTAACTAAAAAAATAAATCTGAAAAAAAAGCCCTATAAGAAATTGGTTACCCAACAACCAATCTCTAATAGATTTTTTACACAAAAATAAATAAATAATGTTAAGCCCGAGCAATTAATTTTTCAACATGAATAATAAAAGAGGTTATTTAGGTAAATAATTTGGGGTGGGTCATTTGGGTAAATTTTTTTCTTTTTCATATATAAAAGAAAAAAACCTTTATTTCTATTTTATTTCTCATTTAGCTACATCTATTTTACTCCATCAATATATTTCTCTTCTCTCTACAAAAAAATATTATAAAATAATATGACACATACTTATATTTTTAAAAATATTATATTTATGGTTACAAAATTTGTATGATCATTATCTGAGAGTTTAAATCAAGCAGAAGATTGTTTTAATTTAACCAAATGTCTTAAATTAGTGGATAATATATATAATTAAACCAAAAGAAGTTGTGGCTTAAATATGACACATACTTATATTTTTAAAAATATTATATTTATGGTTACAAAATTTGTATGATCATTATTGAGAGTTTAAATCAAGCAAAGGATTGTTTTAATTTAATCAAATATCTTAAATTAGTGGATAATATATATAATTAAACTAGTTGTGGCTTAAATTATTTTTGTCCCTAATAAATTTGTGAATTTTATGTTTGGTCCCTATTAAATTTTTATATATTTGATCTCTAATAGTTTTTAATTTTGTTTTTGATCCTTAAATATTGTTAGACAACATTTTAAAAAGCTCTAAAAAAATGATTAGATAACATTTTAAGAACAAAAATAAAAATAAAATTTTATTAGGACCAACATAAAGAAAAATATTAGAAATAAAAAATAAAAAATAAAATTTACTGCATTATGAAAAATTAACAAAATTTTTAAGCCAAAAATTAATTACAATAATATTATCCGCACAACATTAAAATTTTGAATCTGTAAGCAACAGCATACAGAAACTGAACTATTTGTATTAAAAAATATTGAGTTGACAGTTTAAGAAGTAATTAAATTCGCACGAACTACAAAAACTCAACTAATTTTATATGAGGCCAAATAGGTCAATTTAAGTTTAAATTGACCCTATTTTATGCTGGTCCAAATAAGAGGTTACTTGGTTTACTTAGGTTACTTCGTTGACTTGCAGCAATATACCTAAGGATTTCTTTCTTTTACCCTCCTTGTTTATTTTAGAAGGCAAGAATTCGATTGAATCATTTTGTGTGTGCACGCATGTAATGCATACATGTTACGAGGACAAAGTCAACTACAATGAAAAATAGGAATAAATGTAATGGCTAATTGATTACTTTGATCCATGTGATGCATTGCAACACACGAAGATATGGTTGGCATTGACAACCAGGAAGATATGTGGTAATTGCAATAAATGTTGCATCATACATCAATAACCAAATTTACTACTACAGGCCTAAGAATAATAGTCTTGATTTTATCTCAAGCTTATTTCATTGAAGTTTGTAAAATTGATTTTAATTAAAATCTATGTTGAAGTGAAACAATCATGTTTAGATGTTTTCAAACAAATTAGTGATAAAACTCTAAATTTTTTATTCAATGAATAAACTACTTAAAATTACTTCAACTTAAAATATTTTTTAATGTAAAACTAAATTTATCTAAGATTATGTTATCAAATATTTTACAATAAATTATAGAAACACTCCTCAATTTTTATTAAACTACATATAACTCTACTAACTTTTATTTTTCTACATTAATCTTACTTTAAGTTTAAAAACATTATACTAATACTCTCTATATGCTTGAAAATGTTATGTTAGCACAATTCTCAAACATTATACTCAAACATATTACTTTAATTTACTCAATATTTTAATATAATTGTTACTATCCAACATAAATTTAACTACACATTAATTACATGTTTTGTTTCGACTAGCTCCACATTTAAGTCATTGCTTTTGAACATAAAAAATAAAATATTAAACACTAATAGTTTATTAATTTTGTAGCCTCATAATTTTTATTATTTTTCTCTTAATAAAAAATAATTACTCATTAGTTTAATTAATAAAAAAAAATCTTAATTAGTTATAGAAAAGCTTAATTTTTTATTAAGTTAATTCTTACCCAAATTAATTTAATAAAATATTATTAGTAATTTAAAAAACCCCACTATATACTTTATAAAAGGTTTCATTATATGATTTGTTTGAGATTTACCTTGTTTTGGTTTCACATTCAAGAATTTATTTGAACTCAAAATTACTTAGACTTAAAAACTAATTTTTAACGGAAAACTAAATATGAAAATATTTATCTAAAATTATGTTATCAACTATTTTGATATAATTTCTTATTTTCAAACATAAATCTAACTCCACAATGTGCATTTTGATTTTATATTCAAGAATTGATTTTGGATTAAATTTAATTTTAGATAAATTTTTCACATATTTAGTTTAATATTAAATAAAAATTTAAAATTGATGCGCACTCTATGATTTATTCTAATTGATATAACTTGAACCAACTTTTGTCTTGCATTTAAAAATGTACAAGGAATTTTATCCATAACTTATTTTTATAATAATTAAATTAAACATAAATCATGTGATGTCAAGATCATTTTATAAAAATTAATCTCATTTAAAAGTTAATTTTACTAATACTCGTCTAAACACACACTAAAAGAATTTAAGTGCTTAAATGACGGAAAATGAACACTATCAAGTAAAAAGGATAAGTACACTCAAAAGCATTACTTGAAAATTATATAAGCTTTTCAAAATACTTAAGTATTAGTTGTGTTGGATTTGTAATAGAAACGAGAGATGAAAACTAATGAACTTTCTGGATACTCCTTAGGCGTGACTTAGAGAAACGAATTTTTGGCTTTAGTTTGTTCTTTCGATTCTGAATCTTCGGCCCCTCATCTTGAAGACAGATCCCTTTCTGTTCATGAGCTGTGTACTTTGTTCAGCTTGCCCTTATTTTATTGATCACACACACAATTAATTATGTCTTTTCTCACTGATTTAACCTATAAAATTTCATATGTAAGGTATTGAATATCGATTAATACTCTGTCATACCTTCAATGTCAATTTACTAGGGAAACTGACAATAGGGGAGCCATAGATGGTGCAATTATGGTCTCTGCAGATATGTAAGGAAAATAGTAGATATAAACACAAATGGAGGCAAAACTGAATAAAGGTGTGAAAAAGGATTTCTCGTTGAGAAATAGGTAAGGGGAAATACGCAAAGATAAAGATGATGAAGAAATAGAAGGTATTAATAAAATGAGTGGGAAAAGAGAAAGAAAAGAAAAAAAAAAAAAAAGAAGAAAAGAAGAGCATTTATCATCTGACGTAATATCTCCCACATTATTCTCAACCGTCTCAATTACTCTTGCATTTATGTGATTTAAATGGCCTTAATAGAATGGCCTTTTTTTTTCAATGCTCGGAACTACCCAACCCACCCTCCACCATCCCTTGATTCACTCATCTTCTCCTCCTAACCCACAACATAATTTTCTTATACTACTACACGACATACGACTTTCACGCCATTGCTCTCATTATACTCGTGGACACTTGAAATTTGTAACATGGAAGTTGGAACTATCCCTTTTTTTAATTAAGTCATTATCGCATTCAAAACTTTCCATTGACTACATTGGATCATGTCAGGGGATCTGAATGAAACTACTAAACTGATTTTTTAATGGTGATATAAATATTACTAGCCATTTGATATTAGATACTACTATATCCCCAATTTTTAGAAGGCAATCTAAAAAGAAAGTCAACTACCCCAATTAAGTACTTCAATTAGGTGCCAACCATTATGATTAGATTTAATCTCACACACCTTTTTATTATTTTAATTTTTTTTTTCAAGCACACTGATGTGCACATGAGTGGTTCACCTTCACAAAGTGCAGTAGATGCAGCAGTTAACACAGGTTTGGTGGGCCTTGTTAACTTTCAAACCATTCCAACTGTTACCAAGTACAGAGGATCTACATTCTGTCATACAAGTTTGCTTTTGTTGCGGCTATTTTTATTTTTATTTTACTTTTTATGGTGGCTAGCGTTAACAATAACAGCATGTGTGCCCCGTTGGATGAAACAGTAACATTAACATAACATCATTGATGCACAGAGAAAAAGAGAGTCAAGGGAAACTAAGGTTTGATTTCACCTTAAATTTCAACAAGCAAACTAAGAGGGCACCTGAGATTATAAGCCCTATTACACTTTTTTAACCCCTAAAGAGTACCCATCTCCTATAATAGATACCTAACATTCCCAGTAACTTTCTTTCTATAGATGATTGAAATAGTGCTATTCACGCTCCACTCAGGCTCTTTCTGTCTCTGCAATCTGCATCCCTGCTTTGACAAAATTGTTGGGAAAGAGGGTAAAAGTGGAGCGCACATAGCACTACTCATAGAAGGGGGGAATAGTTAAAACAGTAAAAAAGTAAAAGGAGATTAATTCCTAGCATTACAGAGCTAATATAATATGTCCTACTATTAGGAACAGAGGAAAACAGGGCAAGGAACAGAGGTAGAGAGAGAGAGAGAGAGAGAGAGAGGAGCCTAACTCCTCCTGATGGTGGGGTTTTTGGTGTCATGGAGGAAATCGAGCAAAACGGTGCTTTTGCATTTGGGGCACTTGGGATCATCTTCAGAGAGCATGACATACATGAGGCAGCGAGGGCAACCAACAAGCACCATGGAAGTGGCTTCAGGGCTGTTAGAGTAACTCTTATCGTCTTGGTTCAGCTCCGAGGACACGCAGGAGCTCGGCGGCGAGGTCGGTGAGACGGTGGCCGATCGTGTGGGTGACTCGAGTCTCCGCTCTACCCTGGGTGGGGACAGGTTGAGCTTCAAGTCAAGCTTTGGACCACTTTCATTTCTGCGACTCATGGCTTTCCCCTGTTTTCCACAAGCACACAAGAAGAATAAAGTAAATATAAAAAATGATAAATTGGGAAGAAGAAGGTGGTGGTGGATTAGGATGGACTCACTTGAGTATGAGGATGTGTTTTGGAGAAGAGAGAAAGGGTCAGCAGGAGGAGTGGCACCAGCAAAGTGTTGGTGATCTTTGTTGTTGCAAGAATGGGTGGAGGTTCCAGGCCATTTTATATAAGGAAAATGAAGGGAGTGATTTAAGGCTTAATTTAATTGTGAGAGGGGGGTAGGGTTTAGAGAGAGAAAGAGAGAAGGGGGAAGAGAGAGGAGAGAGAAGGGATTGAATTGAATTGAAGTATTGGGTAGAAGGAGAGTGTAAATTGAGGCCAGGAAATGTATTAATTGTTTGGAAAAATCCCAAGAAGTATGCAGGAATGGGAAATTTGGAGTAAATATCGCAATTACAAAGTGCAGAAGGAGGGCCTTTCTTCATTCATTGCCTTAAGGGAGAGTCGGTGTTTTAAGAGTCTCGGAGCAACACAGCACAAGAGAAATCCAACGGCTTTTAAAGCTAAACCCCTTATTTAAAAATCCAACCCCTCACCAACAAAATTTAATAAGCTCCATTTTTATTTATTAAATTGTAGCAATCAAATTAAAACCAGTGAGTGTAACAGCCATGCCTCATTTTTAAATATTTGACAGAAGGAGAGTGTAAATTGAAGCCATGAAATGCATTGGGGAGAAGGAGAGAGAAAGAAAGCAAAGAGATGAGATTGAATTGAATTTAATTGAATTGAAGTATCGGGTAGAAGGAGATTGTAAATTGAGGACAGGAAATGTATTAATTGTTTGGAAAAATCCCAAGAAGTATGCAGGAAGGGGAAATTTGGAGTAAATATTGCAATTACAAAGTGCAGAAGGAAGGTCTTTCTTCATTCATTGCTTAAGGGAGAGTCGGTGTTTTAAGTCTCCAAGAGCAACGCAGTGCAAGAGAAATCCAACGGCTATTAAAGCTAAACCCCTTATTTAAATACCAACCTCTCTTACCAACAAAATTTAATACCATTAGGAAGAAGCCCCATTTTTCTTTATGAAATCCTAGCAATGGAATTAAAACCAATTTTAAATATTCAAGAGTGCCCCCAAGAAGAGGAAAGCAAATTAAATGGGATCTCATCTCTATAACAGCACCCCACCTTCACAGGCGGAAATGAATACAAAAGCAAGCCTCGTAGTTTTTGTGTCGGAAAACTTTGTAAAGGAAAAATAGGTGTCTACCATTACCACTTTCAATACCCCTTTATCTATCTCAATATATGATCTTCACCAAGGAATGTTTATTTTTTGGATAGGGAATGATTTTGGTATGTGGCTAAACCAAGGATTCATGATTCTTCTGGTTGAGAATTTCTCATGTTCTGAGTTTCTCAGGCTGTTTCCGTGGACCAAGTTCTCTCTTACTTTGGAAAGTACAACCTATGTCCATCGTCCAACAGACATTACATGATCTCGTGGTGTTATTGTCACACCACCATTGATTCTTCTGAAGACATTATTGTCACCATTAAAACAAAGTAAAGAATGCTTTCTGTCATCAACTTGATTCATGATTTGACAATGCAACATCATAGCGGGGAAAGAGCTGTGGAACATTAATTTACTCCTCATACTAGGTCTAGTAGTATACTTTCAACTTAAGTTTTCAGACTGTTTGGACTATGAACTGGAAATTCTTAATTAAGATTAAATAAATTTACACTATATGTTTTATTTTTTATAAAATTACATTTATTTTTATTTTTAGAGTAAATGATGAAATAAAGAAATTTTTCTCTTAGATATCCCTACGTGTAAGAAGGTATTAAAATGAAATTTACAAATTTTCATATTGTATTTTAATTATCTTAGTATATTACCTATATTCTAAAATGCTTAATAGCTTCTGACTTCAGTCTCTAGAAAATGGTTTTATTTTAAACAATGAATGGTAGAAACTTAAAAAAATAATAATATTGTTGGTATCACCGTGTCAGCATGTTTTCAAATATTTTTTATGAATTTTGTGGATTAAAAAAACATCAAGAGATTCAGGGGAAATAATAATCTGTTATTAGAACATTAGCTAAAAAATTAAAATAAGACATTATTTTATTGAAAAATACAAAATTGCATTCTTTTTCAACTTATTCAACTAAACACCATTTTGTTAACAACGTCTGATTGGGATAGTTCTGAGTTTTTGGTTTTCAGATGTATTTTGAAAACAAAAACATGTTCGGTATAATGACTTTGTTTTGATTTTTTACTTATTTTTTAAACAATTTTTACTCAATTTCAAAAACAATAAAATTTGGTTTTTAAATTTCTGATTCTGTTTTTATTTAAACTCATCACTTGACGTTACTTGTCATAATTGACCATCACTTCTGACCTAACCGGCGGTGATGAATCATCACCTCCCACCAACAGCAGTCATAGACCGTTACCTTCAATCGATGGTCACTGACCACAACCTCCGATCGGTTGTCACCAGCCCCTATATTCAACCGACAGTCATTGATGCCACCTCCGATCAGAAGTCATTGATTGCTACCTTCGACTGGCGGTCACCAACACCACCTTTGACTAGCGGTCACCAACCGCCACCTTTGACCGGTAGTCACCATCTGTTACCTTCGACCATTAGTCACCCACCGCCACCTCCCGTCAGTCACCAACCACCTCTTTGACCGCCATCTTCAACCATTGGTCACTAACCGTCACGTCCAACCTCTCCTTCCGACAACAATCGCTGGTCGTCAATTTTCTATCTCTAAGGAAGAAAAGTTTTATTTAATTAAGATTTAAAAACAATATTTTAAATTTGGAAATTAAAATAATGTTGTTTTTAAAAATTTGAAAATTTAAAACTAAAACTAATTTTTGTTTTTATAAATTTTAAAATTAAAAACCAAAAATCATCCCAAATTATTTGTAGTTATTTTTAAAATGTTTTAGAGAATATCACTTTAAAATTTAAAGTATTTTAAAGGCAAACTTGCACATAAAAATAATTAAAGACTAATATCTCTCAAATATTCTTTTTGGAATCTAAGGGTTAATACGTATAACTTGTACTAAAATGGTGGTATAACTTGTACTAAAATGGTGGTTTAACTTGTACTAAAATGGTGGTTTTTTCATATGATTTTCAATAAAAAATTTTATTTTAGTTTCTTACACAATACCTTAAATACACTGCTCAGCAAGATCTTTTATTTAATTAGACAAATTTATTCACCAACATATTTTTAGTATAATTTATAAATAATTCTACTCTTTAAATACTTGATTTCTGTTAAAGATAGAAAACAGGTCAAATTAACTGAGTCGCTAGTGTCCCACAAAAAATGGATTGGTCAGACTGATCCATTATTGTAAAGATAAGTTATACATCTTGTTTCACTATATTTAGAGAATTCTACTTTTTTTGCTATTTTTATCAAATAATATAAAATTATATATATATATATATATATATATATATATAACTTAACTTTAAAAGAAATTGAAATTTATTCTGAATTTTAAATTTAAATTACAATGATAAATTAAAAATTAATTTCTTTACTTCATGATTTTCTTCCCAAAAAATCATGTATCATTTAAAGTTTGAACAAAATATTACAATAATTCTAATTCTTCAAAAGTCATAGATCCTTCATCATTAGGCATGGCAACGAGGCATGGTAGGGACAGGTATGATATTTTTATTCCCATCTTCGCTTCTGAAACTCATCCTCATCCTCGGCGGGTATGAGATTTATGTTCCCATCCTCATCTCCGTCGGGTATTGGGTATACCCGTACCCGTTCCATACCTGCAAAAAAAAATTATAATAATATTTTAGTAGAAAATAATTTATTTAAATAAAATGATATCAATTCAAAAGTTATCTAATAAATGCAAAGTTTGTAATTTATTAATTAAATATAAAATATTTCTTGTTTTTTTTAAGATAAATAAATATTTTAGTTATTAAAATAAAAGCAGGGTGAGGACGGGTACAAGATGGGTATGTATATCTCCATTCCCGTCCCCTTCCCCGACTTAATAAATCGGGTATTCTCTATACCCGTACCCGGTCAAACTGGGGATTCCCCGTCAACTTCGGGGTGAGTTCGGGGATTGCCCACGGATACAAGTTTATTTGTCATCCCTATTCATCATTGATTCTTATCCCTGTTCCCCATACCCATTCCCGTTACTTCTTCTGAAACTCATCTTCATCCTTGCTCCATACCCCGACGGATATGAAATTTACATCTCATTCTCATTCCCGTTGGCTATCAGACATACTCGTACCGATCCTATACTCGAAAAAAGTTATAATAATTTTTTAATAAAATAAGTTGTGTGAATATAATGATATTAATTCATATATACCCATACTCGTACAACGTTTGCAACTTGTAAATTAAATGACAAATCTTTCTCTTTTTTTTTGAAGAAAAATGTCAAACATTTCTTGAAAACACGAATCTAAGATGTCGTTGTTTGAAAATAAGGTATAATAAATGAGTTAAGCTTCTCTCTAGTACACAAAATTTCTAGTAAGAGAGAAAGACACAATAAGTATGTAGAAGCTACCTACACATGTGGGTTCCACACACTCATTGTGTTTTTCTTTCTCCTACTAAAAATTTCTCCTATCTAAAGAAAATATTTTTTTCCTAATAAATTAAGGGTAAGAGGTTTAGGTACTTTAATTACTAAAATATGGTGGGTAAAGGGTGAGAACGTGGTGAGTATATATCCTAATCTTAGTTCATATAATTGACTTAATAAATTGTATATTCTTCATATTCATACTCATATTTAGGCAAATAGAGATTTTTGTCAACTTTGAGATGAATTAAAAAATTACACACAAGTTTATTTGTCATCCTTAGAAACAACACTAGTATAACATCTCAACATACTAACATGAAAGGGGTATAAAGTATGAAATGTATATGATTGTGTAATTAAGAATTACTTAAAAAAGGTTAAAAAGAAATAACTTTTTAGTAACTGTCACTTAATAATTCTAAATTATGCGTAACTGGGAGAGAAAGAGTAATTACCAGTATAGGATTAAAAGTTGTTGAATGAAATCAGAAAAACGTGTAATCCTTTTTCTTTCTCATATTTTTCTTCTCTAGCAGTCAAAAGAGAGTACAATTAATATATTATTTGTAAAAATTAAACTTAAATATAAAAAATAATTGATAAGATTCACGCTTAACGAATTTCGTTACACCCTTCGTAATATTACTATCAATATAAAACTACAAAAGGTGAAAGGTTACATGTGAATTAATATGATTATCCCAGCATTATTTTTTTTAATGAAAAAATCCTAGGTCAAGGAAATGATGAAATTTAGCGAAGAGGGAAAATCAATTGTAAAAGGGCAGTGTTATTTTCTATATCTAGAATTGTTTGGTCAACGTGGAGTAGGTTCATGAAACATGCTTTAAATGATGTGTTTCTACTTACTATAAATAGACACTCATTCTTTAAAATTCAGCATCTCATGGATGACATACAGATAAGAAGGATGCGTATCTCCGTTTGAACTTTGAACCATTTGACCAACCGTGCCTTCATCAGAATCAGAATATCACTTTCGTTGATAGTGTGATACATTTGACCTATATTCTCTACTTTTAAACAGAAGTTTGTAGATTTATTTATTTTCTAATATTTTATTTCATGCGTTGTATAGAATAAATATTTAATTCCTATATAATTAAACTTTATAATAAATTAATAAATATCTTTAAATATATAAAAAATTTAAATTTGTTATTAATAATTTAAATTGCAAGATAAAATTATTTTGATTATTGAAAATTTCTTTATAAAAGTATTAGATGCTATTTAGAAATGAAATTTAAATACAGTGGATTAGAAGACATAAACAATGAGAAATGCGAAGATGTAAATAAAAATAAAAGAAAGATAATTTGAACTATATAGTTGCAATAAATTATTTTGACAAGTTGTAGCGTTTATTAGAAAGATAATACGCGAAATGCGCATAAAAATAGAAAAAAAAAAATTAACAGTGCCTAATTCTACAAAGAAATTTGTTTTGACTAGTTGTAGCATTGTTAGTAGGATAACACGTGAAATGTAGATAAAAAGAAAATATATATATATATATATATATATATATATATATATATAACATTGCCTGATTCTATACGAAGAATTTTTAAATATAAGTAAGATGTTGGATGGGTGGAGTTCATGATGATAGGTTTAAGTTGAGCTGGAAGGGTTTTAAAAGAGTGTGAAACTCTATTTTTTTTTTTTTTAAGCAAATGATTACATAAACCACACTAGAGGTGAAAAACTGGTCATACTAGGTTAAAATGTATTGATGTAACACTCAGTATCATCAATACCAGTTTTCTAGTATAAGTTTCCAGAATATCAGCATGTCACAAATCTGGTTTCCAATATATATTCTTCTTCCTTGTAACCGGACAACACGCTATAACCCCATCATAACACGTAATTACAAAGCATGTCTAATTTACAATGGGTAAGAGTAACAAATCACCCATGTTATAAATCAAAACAGGGGTAGAAATCATATCACAAACCAATTGCAGATGATAAACTAAGTCAGTTGGAAATCAAGTCAAGCAGCAGGATTAGTCATCTGGAATAACTCCAATTGGTTTGTTACCCTTTAAACCAATTCCAAACAGAAATAAGTATTTGTTGTTATGATGCAAAAGGGTAAAAAATTTAATTTTGAAAAATGCAATTATTTCTCAAATTCCAAATGTTCCTAAGTAATAGCTAACCTAGTGATTGTCCAGAGTTAAGATGAACTATGTGACGTGCCAAAACAAATGTTGCCAATAATGTGCAGAGATGTTTTAAGGAAGAATAGTTAAAATGCCACACTTTCCATACCATGCTAGTCATCCTTTAGAAGAGCAAGTACAAGTAAGTAATACATTATTTGCAAATTCCACATAGCTATGACAGGGGTACATGAAATTAGTTCATCCAAAATACATCTTTAGATTGCAAGTTGCTTCATGTTGGGAGATTGTCTCTAAGCAATCTCCACCCAAAAAACATAGCCTTTGGTGGGGCCTTCAACTTTCGAAAGTGGAGAAATATTTCGGAAGGATGAGCGATTGTTCTTTGTACCTGTAAAGCTGCAAAAGTATATGAAGTTGAGTGAGTGTCTAAGTGGTTTGGGATCCATGCCCATGAGTCTATAATTCCTAGTTGTATATTAACACTCTCTAACTCTCTCTCAAGTTGTCTTCTTCCGAAACAAACATCTCACGCCTCTACACCAAACCCCAAACCCACCTTCCCTTCACCTAATTACCCATTTCACTGATTTTTGCCTCTTTTTGTGTGGAATTTAAGAATAACTTGTTATATTTTTCTCCAAGCAATCTTCTCCTAGCCACGCATCTTTCCAAAATAACAAAGAAATACCATTCCCAACCCTATAATGAAGCATGTCATCAAACCACCTGTGATTATTTTTAGTGTTACAAACCTTCCTGAGATCCCGCCATCATATTGACATATTATTGTTATTTGATTCTTGAATAAGTCTCCTCCAACCATTATATTTTGAGTTTAGGACTTGTTTCCACAATTGGGTTTGATTTACTAATAGCAATCATCTTCATTTTCCAAGAAATGATTCATTGAAAGTGAAAATATCTCTGAGTCCTAAACCTTTTCTTTCTTTTGGTTCACACATACTCTTCAAACTTACCCATTAAAATTTTCTTCTTCCTTGTTTATCGCCCCAAAGGAACGTTGATTGTAAGCCAATAATTATCTTTCCAACATGGGTAGGCATTTTGAAGAAGGAAAGGTAAAACAATAGGATAGTTGACATCACAACCTAAATTAAGCAAATTCTACCAGCATAGGACATGCTCTTGCATTTCCATCTATCCAGTTTCTTGCAGAGCTTGTTGATAAAAGGTTTCCATGTTGCCACCTTTCTAAGATTTGCACCAATGGGAATAATGAGATAGCAAAATGGGATAGTTAGAATTTTGCAGTTTAGAATCATAGCATACCTCTCCACCTGCTCATTCGATAAGCCTACTCCACCATAATTGCTCTTGTAGTAATTAACTTTCAGCCTGAAAATAATTCAAACCATTAGAGAATTAATTACCTTGATAGCCATAATATTTTGGACTCAACCATCTCCAAAAACAAATTGTATCATCTACATATTGTAGAATTACCACGGGTACTTTATCTTTTCCCACTTTATAGGGTTTGTATATTCCCTTTGATACAGCCATCCAGACTAGTCCACTTAATCCTTCAGCAACTAATGTGTATAGCAAGGGTGCTAAAGGATCTCCCTATCTATGGTCCTTTGTTGGCTGAAATTTTGCAATAGTTGACCCATTAAATAATATTGATATTCTACTTGAAACTAATGTTGCCTTAATCCAATTAATCCATTTTTAACAGAAACTGAATCTTTTCATCATATAGAAGAGGAAATCCCACGACATTGAATTATAGGTTTTCTCAAAGTCTACCTTGAAGATAAAATAGTTTCTTTTCCCCCTTTTTGCCTTATCCAAAACTTCATTTGCAATGAAAGTTGTAGGTAATAAAGCCTACCAGGAAAAAAAGACACTTTTGCCTTCATTAATAACTCTGGGTAGAATTTTCCCCAATTAATCAGGCAGTACCTTAGAAATTATCTTATATAAGCATCCAACTAGAGATATAGGGCAAAATTCCCCAAGTGATTGAGGGTGAGCAATCTTTGGAATTAATGTGATGAATGATGAGTTAGACCCCACAGCTAGCCTTCCTTTGTTGAAAAATTCCTTGGTAAACATAACTATGTCCTCCTTTAATACTCCTAAAAACTTTTTAATAAAGTTGAAATTGTACTCATCCAACCTCAGGCTTTTATCCCCCCATAACACCACATTGTATCTTTTACTTCTACTTCCTTCATTGGTGCACATAGTAGTTCATTGTCAACTTGGGAAATGTTAGGGAATGTTTTCCCCTCCAAAGTTGGTCTAGGCCATTAGCACTCTGTGAGTATATTTACAAAATATGATTTTATCTCCGATTTTACTAAGGTTGGGTCATCGGATCACACATGACACCTTTTATTAAATTATCAAGCCTTTTCCAATTAACAACTTTGTGGAAGTATTTTGAATTGCAGTCGCCATCTCTTGCCCAGATTAACTTAGCTTTTGCCTTGCCAAAGAGTTATTGTATGTAGCTTTTTCCCACAGAGGTTGTTGAATATCTCTTCTATGTTTCTCTATAGTGTGATAATTCTTTCGCTTCACTTTTCTTGTTAAGTGAGTTTAGATCATGTTCTAGTTGTTCTTGTCATTTTTGGAGGTTACCAAAGTGCTTTTTATTCCACACCTTTAAGTGTTTCTTTAAGTCCTTACAACTTATTTCTTAACATGAATGAAACATTTCCATCTATTTTCAATGTCCCCAACCTTCTTATACAATTTTATGAAAATCCTTGTGAGACATCCAATAGTCGATCAGTCTGAATGACTTTGGGCCCCAATTGATGTCATTGACTTTTAGCACCAGTGGACAATGATCTAAAAAAGTCCTATTCAACACGTATTGTGAACATCTATGCCATGTCTCGCCCCATTGTTTAGACGCTCAAAATATGTCCAGCCAACTTCTTGTGTTACAAGTTGGCATGTACCAATTGTATCTTCTACCAATTAGAAAGACGTCATATAATTGTATATTCGAGATAAATTGGCTGAACTCTTCAGTTTCCTTTCTGCCATAAGACTTATTACTTAACCCTTATCTTTCACTTTGTTGTCTCACACAATTGAAGTCACCATAGATACACCATAATTCATGCTACTATCATATTTTTTCTAAGTAATTTCTTGCCATACCCTTCTCTTAGAATGAATATCACATTGTAGGTAAACATTTACTAACTCAATCAATTTATCATTTTCCAACCAAGTTTCTTCAATCATAACATAGCCATCACCAACAATATAGGAAACCAATTGAAACGTATTTGAATACCAGACACATACCATACCCTTAAGGTTGTTAACTGCAAGTAATGCAACACATTGGAATCCCGGGCCACCTTAGATAGATTCTTTCTTTGTTTCTTGCAAGCATAGTATATCAATTTTCAAATGTGTGATAAGTTGTTTTAGGTGTCTATGCTTGATCACCCATAAAACCTTTTATGTTATAAGAGAGTATCTTCATGATGTACCAGTCTCATCCCTTATTTGGTGAGCTTTTGATGTGTCTGGTTCATTTTTAGAGTATAATTACGTCTGGTTTGACAATTCCAAGCCCTAAGTGTTGTTCTCCTCATTCGTGTTGCCTATTTCATAAATGGGTTGAGCTTTAGATTGGGTCACAACATTCTCCTTCACACACTTTCTATTCGTGACACCTTCTCCATTTTGGGCTTGTAGTCCATTCTGGTTCATTTCTGTCGTGTCTTCATTTTGGATATTACCATTTTTATTACACTTGTTGTTATACACCCTTTGTGTTAAGACTCACATCAAATGTATTTAGATTGTCATTTTTTACCTCTTAACCACTATATTTCCTTCCTGCAACATGATTGTGTTCCTCTTTTTGCAAATTATGATTGTCTTTTGTTGCACTGCCATACTCTTCCACAAGACTCATTTTTTATACATTTGGACTCTACTGTTGACATCCTTTATTGTGTATTACATAATGGGCCATTGGTTGTATCATCTTCTTCTTCCTTTTTTTTTGAATTTTGAATTACGACTCTCTTCCATGGCAATATCTTCTTCCCCCCATTATTCACCATCATATTCTGACCCATTTAAATGTAGCATCAACCCAATATCACTTGCCAATGAGTTTTTCTCAAAGACATTTTCATATTTCTAGTGTTGACATTTGAAAGCCAAATCAGAGGTCTATGCTTCTTCCATTAAAATGACTATGTAGTCCACTTCATTTATGCCAATAGTTTCTACATCCAAGACTTGATGAAAGGATGGCGTTTTTATAAGGACTCTGGCAAATTGTAGTTCTGCCATATTCTACGTGGCTTCACGTATTTTGACAATCTCTGCAAAATTCATGAGTATTCAGGATAAGCATGTCTTTCCCCATGTGTTAAGTGACAACTTGAATATCATAATCCAAACCACTCTGTTTCTAGAGACAATGAGTGGATTCCACTTCTCTATAGAGTTAAATATATCTAGATCTTCGTCCTCTTTTTGGTTTTCCATCCATTCTTGAATCCACTTTTTCGAAGCACCTTCAATGAGGACTAACTCAATCTCCCATATGCTTAAACTTAGCAATGTTGTCTCCATTGATGAGCATCAATTTTGGAATTTGATCCATTTTTACAACATCACCAAAACTCTGTAAATGTCCCATCCAATAGTCACTTGGCCATACCTTATCTGCCATATCAATCTCAATGTTAGCCAGTTTTACAGTCTTTATTCATCCATTTTTGTTCTCTTTATGCTTTGTTCCTTGTTGCTATTGTTGATTACTGCTTGAGCATATGACCTCCTTTGTTCTGATTGTGATTTCTAGGATGGTCTTTAAGTATATTTCTGGTTGTTTTTGTCTCTCCCTATCATAGTGTGAGTGTTTTGAACTTCCTGGGTCTTGGCATTGCTGGAAACTTCATAGTTCCTTTTGAAATGTGGGAGATTGTTAAGGATCTTATTAACACCTATGTAAATACCATCCAACTTTCTTTCCAACTCCTTCTTATTGGTTCCTACTACATAGTGAACAAACCCAAATCTGTCCCCATCATGCAAATATTTTCCATAGTTCCTTCTCGCCAAAGTCATAAGAGAAGTGGATAAAGAAATACGTAGTGACCTTTCTACCTTTAAGTCTATGCTTCCACTCATTATGTTGATATTCCTGTGTCTTCATCCCTAGCATATCCCTTCCATCCACCCTTTACTTACTCTGGTCACTCTCTCTCACTCTAGCCTTACCTTTTTCACTCTCTATCATCCTTCCTTTTGCCTAAGTGACCATGTTAGTGTGAAACTTTAATGACTTATGTTGATCCCAAAAGGCCGAAACATACTTTATAAACTAGATCATTTTTAAGAGTCTATATGGAAAACATGAGTGTCAATGATGTTTCTTATTTGTATATCTATGTTCTCTTAGACTATTTCAAGAATTAGTAATGCATTGATATCATATGACACATGTAGTAGAGTTAGGAGAACAATGTTTTACACTTGCGTTTTACTTATTGTTAGTGTCATATTTTAAGTAGAAAGCAAAAACGTGTCCTTACTTTTTACTTTTTTTTTCATAAGCAAAGAAATATGGATATATTAAATCAATGAAGCAATACACTTCACAATATCTACAACCAGTCACAAAGATGAAACAACAATTCTTAAGCTTTATAATAGGTACCCATTTACAAGAACATGAAACCTACATAGTAACATACCACAAAAAACTTGACCACTTGCATACTGCCTGATCTACATAATGTTTAAACACAATAATGGATTGCTACACCAAGCAAAAAAAAAAACATCCCTTGTTAAAAAAATGATAAAGCAACCATTTCCACAAAGTACCCTAAATAAAGAGTAGAATATTAAAGGACTAGAATATTTTATTATTAAGCATGAAGGAGTTTCTTGATATCCATATACCCCAAAAAATCACATGCCAAAAGAGATACATTAATTTACTTCTGTATCTTCCCACAACCCAATAACTCACCATATGAAACAGTTGTACAAGATCATCAAGTAAAACTGAAATAGTAGCAATCCAATTCATCACCCTATACCACAAAGACTAAGAAACATTACCCTAAATAAAGAGTAGAATATTAAAGGACTAGAATATTTTATTATTAAGCATGAAGGAGTTTCTGGATATCCATATACCCCAAAAAATCACATGCCAAAAGAGATACATTAATTTACTTCTGTATCTTCCCACAACCTAAGAACTCACCATATGAAACAGTTGTACAAGATAATCAAGTAAAACTGAAACAGTATCAATCCAATTCATCACCCTATATCACAAAGACTAAGAAACATTACATGATAGGAAAAGATGTTGACAATCCTCTCTACCTTCCCCAAATAAAGCACAATTTTGGTGATTATCCTAGAAGATCATTCTTCTTTTCATCAGATTATCTATTTTTGGAAGTTTATTTAACAAAAATCTCCATGAAAAGGCAATAACTTTGGAAGGTAATTTATCCTTTCATAACCATTTAAACACCTAGGTTTCATCACTTAATATGCTCTCATCATGAGAACTTGCACACAAGATCCTATATGTTGCAACTACAAAATTTTTTTTTTTTTGTGAAAATCCAAGTCCATTTGTCCTAAACATGCTATAAAAAATGGACATTTCATAATAAATCAATCAAAGTTTGCAATAATTCCTCCTCTTAAAATAAAAATACCTTCACTAACCACCTCCAAGATGGTGAGATAAATGATATTCCCTCATAGTGTGAACAGTAATATCCCTATCCAGTGCCAAAGAAAACAATCTAGGAAAAGTATCACATAATAGTCTTTCACCTAACAAATGCATAAAAAAGAGTGTAATTCACATTATTTATTATCTATTGACTAAATATCTCTCCATCAAATGGACCATTTTGAAGACCAGAGACTGTGATATAAGGTGTTTTGGAAAGTAACATATCTACTTCTTAGTAAAAGACACTAAATTGTTTTTTTTTTATTTAAAAATCTTTACCTCCACCTAGCAAGAAGGCTACGATTAAATTTTGTTAAGCATTTGACACCCAAACCACCTTTTTTTTTTTCATACATGCCCTCTGTCAACTAACCCAAACAATTCTACTTTCATTAACTTCTCCTCCTCATAGGAAATTACTTTGCTATCTAATTAGATCATCAACTACTTTCTTTTGAAGCCTTATAAAAGGAAAAATAATATAGAGACAAACTTGTAAAAATTGAATTTAACATTACCAAACAACCTCCAAAAGACATGTCTTTTACCTTTAAATAGTGTCAACCTCCTCTTGAATTGTTCCATAACTAGTACCCATGAAACTGAACAACACGGATTAAGCCCAATTGAGACCGCAAAAAATTTAAACGAATGCAAACTCAACACAATTTAGCATACATTTCACAAGATGTGAAAAAAGGTCATCAACATAAAAATTACTCTTGTGAAAATTGACTTTTAACTTGAACACCTATTCAAACCTCTTAAAATTAACCTCATTATCCAAACTGTTTAAAAATCTGCTTTCCCATCAAAATTGAATTATCTGCATGTTACAATATTAAATATTTTGTTTCATAATCCAAATTGTTTATAAATTCAACATACATATCACTTTTTACTTTTATTATTGTTTGTATGTGGATTGGTAGGATTTGATTGAATGTTATTTGTAGGTAATGTATATTCAAGTCTAACTAAGTAGGATGATGTTACCTTATATATCTATTGTTATGCTTTTCTTTGACATGATCATAAGATCGAAGTATTATGATATTGTGACATGGGAACTATTACATTTTCAAATATATTTGTTAAGATTTTAATTTCTTCATTTATAATTATTACTTTTGCGCTAACGTGTTAAACCTTAAGAGTGTGAATTTTTATTTAGTATATATTCGATTGTTTGAAAAGTAAGAGTTAATAATTACTATTGTAGGGAAATTGTGAGAAATAAAATATTTTTTTAGTATCACCTATTTTTCTTTCCACTCAAGATAAATATAGGAAAGTGAAGATAATTTATGCTTTCAAAATTATGCTTATTTGACTTCATACATTATATACATTATAAATGTATGAATAATTTTGTAATTATAATTTTTTTTTATAATTTTATACCGATTTCTTCTCCTTGAACAACTTTAATTTTGATTTTATTTCTTTTTGTTTTCTTGCATCAAACTTTTTTTGTAACTATAAATGTATGAAATAATTTTGTAATTATGATCACTTTCTTTATAATTTTATTTTAATTTTACAATATTTTTATTAATAAACATTAAGGAATATGATGTCACAAATCTTGTAAGATACAAATTATATTGAAATGTGATTGTAAGCCTTTTATTTGGTTAAAATGTTTATGAATAAAAAAATTAAAGCAAAAATTAATTATTTTAAAATATCAATTTTGTATGTTTTTTCTATCAACTTACCTAATTTTAACATGTGTTAAAATTGTTATTGATCAATACTTTAGTTAGTTGATTTTATGTATCAAATGATGAGATTATAGTCTTACTAGGTATCTTGGCTTAAAATTACATCAACTTTCGTCTAGAGTTGAATTAAAATAATGTGCTATCTTAATAGTAGAAAATGATTTAATTTTATACAACTTACTTTTTTTATTGATTCTACTTCATGACACTTCTTATAATGATACTTTATTTAGTTTCTTATTGGTAAAAACACTCCTTATCAATTAGAATCATTTGTAGGTAGTCATTATGTCCAGCAACCTTTAGGATTAACAACTATCATTATAGTTTAACATTAGATTTTTTGCTTATTTTGTCTTCACTTGCACGTTAGGTAATCACATAATTATTCTAAGTCATTTGACTATAAAACTCTTAAATGATGTGTTACCGAAAAGTAAATGAATTTTATTAATATAGATGTTAATTTATTTGTTTAAACTATCCTCAATTGTGCATTCTGGCGGTTATATTAGTTGTTAACCCTCTTTATTTTTATTTTTATGTGTTTGAAGTGCTACAAATCTCATAATCAATTTTTTTAGTTTACTCTAATTTAAAACTATAGCATATACATATTTATTCCAACTATCCAAAATGGATTTCCTTTCCTCCACCATTTCATTAATATATTCTTAGATGTAAGTATCACACATTTAGATTTTGATTTTTTCTTTTCAACTCATTTTCTTGTTGGTTAACAAATTTGTTTGTAAGTCCCTCCATTCCTGAGACATCACTTCTATGGAAAAAAAAATCTCATGCAACTTTACCAAGTAACCATATGACTTAAATATAATTTTCGTCTTCTTATTTTTTTAAATTCATAATTTTGATTACTCTATTTCAAAATAGAAATATTGATTTTTTAATTAAAAAATCACAAATTTTTGTATATTTATTTATTTATTTTTATTTTTTAAATTTTACTTAATTAAATCATTTTTAAATAATACCTTATACGAATATGTTAGGTCTAGAGTTCAATTAGACCAAACTAAAATAACTAAAAGATAGGAAAATTAGAGAGTGGAATAAAAATTACAATATTTTAAAGAAAGGATCATCAAATATCTCTATTTTAAATTAATGGAACTATAAATCCAACAAAATAAATATGAAGAAAAATTATATGATACTTTATTTTTCCTTGTGAGAAGTGACTATAATATTAATTAGCATTAATATATATATATATATATAACATTTTACATTTATATTTAAAATTTATAAATCATAGCTTTATTTGATTATTATTTCATGTTAAAATTTACTTTTTTACTTCAGATTTTATCAGTCTATTTTTTTAGATTATTACTCTTTAATTTTAAAAAAAATCTCTAAAATTGAAGTTTTTTTAAGCCAAAAAATATTATTAATAAAAATTGTTAGACAAAAGCACCAGAGATGTCTTACTAACGTTTTATGCAATGAAAAGAAACAATGAAAGCCAACACAGGTAATTGCCTATAATACACATAACATAGGGTTAAACACTCTCTTTACATAGGAGTTAGATGATAGCTTCATAGTGTAACACCGTTCTCACGTCTTCAATTTGACTATTTGAACTACATCATCAATCTCTTGTAATCGGTCTCTCAATAATTTGTTATTTCTTATTTTTCAAATATGTAACATATGAAAAATCACGCTTGTCTTTGTGGAAATGATCCACTCAATAAGTACAAAAATTTGCAACAATGACTTTGAATTGGCAAATTGTGATATTAAAGAATATAGCTATTCCGCACCACATATAACAGTCTATTTCATCTTCTCGTAGAATTCCTATTTTATAAAGATTGTGCCTTGTAAGCATCGTGTATGCTTCCCTCTAAAATTGAAGTCATTTATATTTTTTTAAATTAAAAAATCTATTGGATCTATGGAATAAATTTAAATAATAGAGATCAATAAAAAATTAATTTATTTTAAAAAGTATCTTATAAGTTGTAAACAAGCAGGCACTTTCCTTACTCATATGAATAAGGTAATTTAATCTTATAAATAAACACATACTAAATAACATTTATTATTTTGGAGCTTTAATTATTAAATTATTTTATGAAAGGTTAAATGTATAATTTTTTTTCTAAAATTCCGCATTGAACGCTTTTTTTAGGGAGTACGTTGAACACTTTATAAAAAAAAATACACCTATTATTGTGAATGATAAATTCTCTCCTTCATGAACTAACATATAGCTCTTTCTAAATAACGTTTTTTTTTTGCGAATGCTCTTTCTAAATAACCATTTCACGAAGAAAGTTATTCTTTAGTTGAAAATAATAAATATATTAAATTTATATTTTCATAATTATTTTTAATTAGCTTACCAAAAAAAAATTTTTAATTATGTTTTCAAAATCTTTGAATTCCAAAAAATATAATAATTACATTTCACCGAACTAAAAAAAAGCATTTAATGAAGAGTAATTTTATAAACAAAAAATTAATACATAAAATATAGTGAATTTAGTTTTATAAAATGGACAAAATCATTTCAAACTTTTGGATCTTAAGGAGTGGTGATATATACTTTTAAAACATCAGGCTTTCAAACAAATTCATTATACTTGAATTCCTACCTACCCAACAAAACTCCTGGACCAAACCATATAGAAACCTCAAAACACTTTTTTAAAATAAATTTGTCTTATTTTAAATTATTATAAAAACTTTAATATATAAATATATAAATAAAGTTACAATATAATAGTTACAAGAAACAAAATAAAAGTACTTATTACTTAATATTTAAATTTTAAATATCATTATAAATATAATTTCAATTCTAAAATATAAAATAGAATAATTCAAATTTAAAATGCATACAAAAAAAATATAAATATGCCTAGAAAAATCAAATTTCAAATCTCAATTCTTCTTAAATGTTATCACAGCTTCTTTACCTTTTAATTAATGGTATCCTATTTTTATAAGTAACATACTTTTTTTAATAAAAGAAAATTAACTACATAAAAATTTGCCATGAAAACTTATAAGTTAACCTGCTAAATCTTCAAGTTTTGCAGGTTGAGTGTAAAACTAACAAATCTAAATGAATTCAAAATGTAGTCACAACCTATGTAAGTTACTAATTTCGTACATTTCCATCTATAATCACTTAGAAGAAGCGGAGGTCAGCATGGTAAAATGTCAGTAATAAGTCTATATCTTAAAATAAAAGAAATAAAGAATTGACACCAAGGGTACAGGTACCCCATGTATTTGTTATATTCTCAACCCGGACTCTTATTTCTAAATATGTATTTATGGGAATTCAGAAGCATTACTTTCAAAATTCATGTGTCTACCCGGGAACTAAATATGTATTATGGTTTCAAAGAAAAGATTTGGTCTCTCCGTATGTCTTCATTAATTGTCATTAATCCTTATCTTGCAAGTCAAAACAATTTATGAACAAAAATATTCAAAGTGAACTTTAGGGAATGTTGAAAGAGTATGATTTCTTGACGCTTCTAAAGACACAAATTGGGGGTGTATTATTTAGGTTTGACCCTAGTTTTGTGGATCTATCAATCTGGATTGGATATTGGATATTAAATCGATTACTCGAGTTTAAATTTCTTCATTTTGTTGTTATAGTAATACTTTGAGAGTATATATAGTATTTTTTATGTAAGACGAGAATGTGAAACTCAATCTTTATAGACTTGAAAGATTTTCTGTAAACGCCTGGCAAGTAAAATCTTAAACAGAGAAATTAGACCCGTATCTTCCCAAAAGGAAAGAAATAAGAAGCTCAGTTTTCGTTGCTGCGGAAATAGGGTAGGTAAACATCTTCACTGAATTTGAATGGTGGATAACAGCATCAATGGAAACTTGGAAAATTAAAAACATTATTTAAACGTGAGAATGTTATTTTAATCTTAAGAACCCAAAATTATAGAATAGGTAAAAGTATTAAACAACTCATTTAAAAATATTTTATTAAAAGAGTGAAAAATTGTTTTTATAAAAAAAATAATTATTTTTGAATTTTTTACTTTGCCCTTGAAACAGACATTAAAAAAGAGAAAATATAAAAAAATTTACTATTCCAAAATTAATCTTTGTTGATCAAACATATAAAATATGTGAATAATTTTATAATTATATGAATAATTTTATAATTAAAATTATTTTAATTTATATATATTGTTTCTTTTCATACAATTTTTTACTCAATTGAATATACTTTGTTTCCTTAGATACAGTACAAGTGAAGGATGTAGATTATAGAGAAAACTGATAAGATGTTTATGATGTACTATGATGCTTTCTAACACAAGGCAGACATTAATTCCATTTTACCAAATTACAAAAATAGCCACCTCGTTCCTAACTGCATATGCCGTATATGTACTCCCGCACTGTACAATTTTATACGTTTCCACTCCTTCTTGACAATTCCTTCTAACTGCTATGCGTGCAAGTGCAACCAAGGAATAACATTTTCAAAAATATTTCATACCAAATCTGAAGGAATATGGGCATATGGCTTACAAGTATATTTTATGGCTGCAATAAAAGCATATTTGTTTGTTTGGAACATGAAACGTGCTGATAATACTTAATACTTAAAACTATCGTATACAAAGAGAATGAATCATGTTTAATTTACTCTGCTTCGTTTTCTTAGAAATTAATTCTTTAATTCAATTGTTGATTTGAGAGTTCAGGATAAAATATAAAATTTCATATAACTGTTTTTTAGAAAATAAAAACTCTTCTGGTAATAATATTTCTGAAACAAGCAGATTTTAATATGTCAAAATAGGCAACGGACAGAGAATGAATGACATGAAAAATCCATTACATTATTCATCTCAAATAGAAGCTGCTCCAATTATAACAATATAAAAAACACTATTAGCATGACATTTATAGAAACAACCCATTAAAGAAACTTTATTCTGCTAATTTTCTAAACATGGCACTCTGAATCACTATTACAAAGTCAATGAGAGAAAATACAAATTAAGAGGGACAGTAACGTTGTCTGCTGTTTGATCAAATCTTTATAGCAATTGAACTGTCGTGCCTAATCGTAAAAAGAACAATTAAAGTTTAAGAGAGCGATTGCCTAACCATTCTATCCGAATCATCAACTGCCCTTCGTAGAAACGGATCCATAGTCATCTCCAAATCATACTCCCTCATTCGAAGATACTTCAAATACATATGTGATCTTTTATATATATATATATATATAGATTTTCTAAATTGAAAATAATTTAATTTTTATTATAATTTATAAGTTTTTTAAAATAATAAAAGTCTCTAAAAATTAAACATTTTTGCTTATTTTCTTCTAAGATGAAACCACCGATTTGAAAGAAAAATAATTAAAAATCATTTTAGCAAAAGAGATTCACTCCAAATTTTATTCATATAAAAAAAGGAAATGGATTCTTTCTGTTTCTTTTTTTTTTCTGTTTCTTATCATTTTATATATTTTTGAAAAAGTTAATTTATAGAAAATAATATTTATGTAATCAAAAGTTTAGTAATAAAAGGAAATGGAAAGGAAAAAAAAATAGAGAAAATCCTAACCTATAAAACAAATTATGAATTCAGCTAGAAAAAAATTGTTTGGAATTGGAATTGATTTCAATTTTATTCTTATGTGGCTTATTGTAGTTGTATATAGTGGAGAAAATAAATTATCGATATGAAAACCAAAGTTATAAGTATATATAGATGCTAGGCATGTTGATCTATGTACATATAAAACAAATAAAAACACATTTTTTTAAATGATTAAAATCATCTATAAGAGCTTTACATATATAAACGCATGCATACATTATTATCATCCATCAAAACCAACTTTATAGAACAAAAATTGTTTTTTCTATTTTCCTTCAAAATCTGGCAGCAACCAAAAATCTCCATCACCATAGCTTTGATGGTTCAATTATCTTTAAACAAAGTGATATAATTTATTTTACCAAATATATATTTAAAATATTTATAAAATAAAAATTTTAAAGTATTTTAATTATGATTAACATATAACCATCATCATGATGATCACCATCTCCTCAATTATAACTTTTATTACCACACCACAACTTCTTTTTTTCTTATAAGCCAACGATATTATCAAAGATGAAAAAGTATAAGTTTACAAACGCAAACGGTGTTAATCATATGATTACTTAGCTCATAAAAACAAGTAAGAAAAAAAAAAGAAGAAGAAATGCAAAAATTAAGCACACCATATGAGGTTCATCACACATTCTACAAAAGAATAAGAAGTCAGTTTCCCTATATAACACTAGTTCCATGCACTTAGTTGGAATGCTTGAATGATATCATCAATCTCCATGACTCCATCTTTAAAAATAGCATTATTCTTGATTTGTCATATATGCCATATTCCAGCAAAATATATTGGGGGCCAGGCTCGAGCCAATGCCTTGGATCCATTGACTAATCCATGCATATGATAATATTGGCTATGACACTGATTATGAAGAACAATCTCACCTCCATTATGAGCATAGTTTGTACCACGTCCAATTAATCAATGGACAATAAAAACAAAATACATGACAACATATTTCCAAAGCCTCTCTGCAAAGCACACACTCATTTTTCCACACCGAGATCTGATGGCTTAACAGATTATCCCTAGTCGGCAATCGGCCTAGAACAACCTCCAGACTAAACATTGAACATTTGGGGGCACCCTTTTGGCCCAACATATGCCAATAGCTTGTCTTGAGAGCTCGTCAAAATAGAGGATATCACCTTATATGTAGAAGACACTGAATACCTCCTTGATCCATCCGCAATCCATACTTACTCATCCTTAACCCCTACTCTTACAATGAAGCCTTCCAACAATGCAGCTAACTCTGCTAACATCTCCTCCCACATAAATAACCATCTCCACTCCCACTTTGACCTTTCTCCCCTTCAAGTCCTTCACCGATATATTTTTGTGGATTGTCAATCTAAATAATCTACCATACATAACACTAAGGCACTGATTCCTTACCCACTTATCATGCCATAATAGAATCTCCTTTCCATTTCCCACCTGCCTTTTAACATGAGGAGACCACCACCTTTTTGGATTCTAATCCTCAATAGAATTAAGATTTACCCACCATCTAGAGCATCGGTTCCCCTGCACCACCCATCTCCCATTTGGCATCCCATACTTAGATCTCAATCACGTGAACCCACAAACTCTCATTTCCTATCTTTAATCTCCACTTCCATTTGCCCAATAGAGCAAGATTAAATAATTGCATATTCTTTAAGCCTAACCCCCCATCCTTTGGTTTACTCACCTTTTCCTATGCCATCCAATGTTGAAAATAATAGTGGATTGGTATTAATCAATTATATTTTATCATTATCTGACAATTTAAGATATGATGATAATCATATCTTATAATATCTTTATGATTATTTGAATGAGATTATAGTAAGATTGACTCTATGATGGGTTGAGTCAATCATAAAAAGCCCATTTGAGGGGTCTCTGCCTACCCTGGGGGATTATAAATTTGCCATCCCATTAAGCAAATTACAACAACAATACACATTCTCTAAAATAATCCCCTAGAAAGTAGGTAGTAAAATCCTCAAGAGTTCTTATTGAACTCATATCTCTACAATAATCATTCCTAGGGTTTTTTTTGTTCTTGAAGATAAGAACTTCAATTCAATATATTTGAGGTACACAAATTCTCTTTCCTCTATCTTTTTATATTTAATTCTCTATACATACTATAATCTTGTATCTATTGATTTAAGATTTCCTTTTATTTCCATCAATTGGTATCAGAGCCAAATTAGATACATATTATGGTTGTTTTCTATTAGAGAATTATGGTTGTTTTCTATTAGAAAATTAAATTTGAATTGAAGATTTTTTGTGTTATTAGTGAAATTTTATAATATAGTTCACTATTATTTTTTTCACAAAAAAAAATGAGAGTTTACGCTACTTGTTATTGTTAAAATAACATGTTAAAGTTTCATTCCCTTACTCTTACATGGGTAAATTAAAAAGTTCTTTTTAAGTGCTACCCCTTTAAAACCTAGTTTTCTTTTAAATAATTATGGGGTAAATTGTTTTTAAAATTACTTAATGGTTTTCCTTGTTTTATGTTTGACCAATATGAGTCATTTGTGTGGGCAACATAATATATTTGTATTAACTTTACTTTGGAAAGTGTTAATGGGTTGCATGGACTCATTTTTATACCCATATTTTTGTGATTTGGTGTGTGTTAAATTCATTCTTAGAAGCATTGAATGTGGTTGCTAATTTTTTATATTCTTATTTTTTCAAAAATACCATATTTATTTAATATTTTTATATTATTAGTATTGTTGAGTATAAAAAAATTGATTAATTCAAGATTAAATTTTTTTACTATTATAATCTTGAATTTTGGACCTATTTTCATTGTGATAATTCTTTACAGTATTTATATTCTCCAATTATACTGTGCTCTCTTTAATATTGAATTATCATTTATAAATTGATTTTAGGTTATTTTATTAATTATGCACAATCTTAATTGTCCTTCTCTTATGAGCATAATTTTCTTTATTAATTTGCATTATTATTACTTGTCTATCATGGGTATAATAATGTGAATTTTGTATGTTGGTCATATAATATATATGATTAAAATTATGCAAATTTATTGGACAATATGCATAATTTCTTTTTTCATTTACATAATTATAATTTCACTATTTTGGATGTATTTATGTGAATTTTGTGATATAATTATTTTTTTATTGCATTGATGATAATTATACTCTATCAGTGTATTGTTATTAATGTAATTTGGTGTTATACAATGTATTTTTCTTGGCTTATGTTAATGATTTTTTAATACCCTATCGGTATTAGGATTTTATTGATATAAGTTATAGTACATTGTAATTTCTTTAGGGATTCTCTTTTAACTGAACTTTTAGAATTACATAATGTTTCCCTATTTTTGTAATGTTCAGTTTATTTCCCTCATTTGATCATGTTTAGATATATTTATATGGAACCAAAATTTACACTCTCATTTTCTTTTTGTTCCATAATGACTTATAACTTTTAATTGGACATTTTTCCTCCAAAACAAAAAAAATGTTGCATTTTTTGTGGTGCAAATTTTCTATATATATATATATATATTGATAATATATATATATATATATATATATATATATATATATATATATATATATTGATAAAGAAATAGTTGAATTTTATTTAGCCCTCTGGGTATTTTTTTATGTCAACTTATTTTTTCTTTATCAAGTGGAAGGATTTTGTATATTAGAATTTTAATTAATATCTTATAAAATAAATTTTCGTGATATAAGATTTTTACCTTAAATTTCCAATTAATCATACATGTGCAAAAATAAATGTTCTTGATAAAATTATTTTTTCTTATCACATTATTTGTGATCACATTGTTGGGATCTATATTAAGGATTTTATACTGGTCTCTTGTAAAATATTTTCTTGTATAACAAACTCTCTATTGATTTGCAATATTAGTATGCAATTCTTGTGGACAATATAGGAATCCCAAATTTTAAGAGATTAATTTCTCCATACCATATTTTATAATATTGTTAATGGTATTCTTGTAAAAGCTAGAGGCTTTATTTTGGGACATATAAATAAACCTATGTCCATTATAAATTGTGATGAGAGTTAGAGACTATTTATTATTATATCCTTAATATATGCAAGAATATGTCCCATTCTTCTGCTGCATGTAATCATGTTTTATTCTCAAGTGTGTGTAAATATTGTTTATTGTAGCACTTGATTTTTGTTTATGATTAGTTGAGAACTTGCTTATGATCTCATATTCTACGTAAAATTATCAAGTGATCCATTTTCTCACTCATGTAATTATTTTTTCAAGATCTTCATAGGGGTCAATATTTTTGTAAAGATTGATTAATATGTGGTTAATTATGAAACTATTTGTGAAAATTATTTATTCTTATGGATGAATTTGTAGGTTTCATATTCTTGTTATTTTAACCACTTCTCTCGTTAATCATTTGTTATTCTACTACTTTCTAATTCCTTAAGTAGAATAATAGTGAATTTTAATTCACTTTTATTATTATCTTATAAAGTCATCATCCCACTATCACTACTAGTGTACCCTAATGATAATCCTAATATTTTTTTGGTATATTAAGGATTAGTGAGAGTATATATAATCTTTTATTATCTCTCGAAACTTATATATTTTTTATTGTCATATAATCGTCTGCATATTTAATTATGATATGACATAATAGGGTTTCTCTATTTATTTTTGTCCTATTTTTATTGAGATACATAAAATCCATTGTATCTTTGTAGACATCTTTAACTGATGTTAAGGTCATTCTGTTGGGTACTGTACATTAATCCTTTTGGCATACAATTATGCATTGTGCATCTCTTTTACCCAATTTTCATATTTTAATTGATCAAAATTTTAGAAGTATATAATTTTGTATCATGTCTCGAGACTTATCTATCTGTATTGTCATATATTCTTGTGCACATTTAATTATGATATGACATACTTTATAGGACTTGACTATTTATTTTTGTCCTATTTTAATTGAGATAGATAATCCATTGTATCTTAATAGACATCTTTAATGGATGTTAAGAGCATTTTGTTGGGCATTGCACATTAATTCTTTTGGTATGCAATTAAGTATTGTGCATTTCTTTACCCAAAATTTCACATATTGTTTGATCAAAATTCTATAAGTATATTGTAGATGCAATACTCCTATCGAGTATGATTTTCTACTTTGTAAAAAAGTGCTTATTATGATAGTACTCCTATTGAGTACAATTTTGCACTATTGAAGTACTTATGAATTTTTTTTGTTTGGACCAATTATCTAAGTGTTTGCTCAATTGACATTTTGTGGCCACAATAATCTGAGTATCATTTTATATAAACTAGGTGTCTATGTGGTTTTAGTAGGGAATTTATGGATTTCCTACTTATCTTTGGATTCTTACATAGTCACTTATTTTTGAAACTCGGATTAGTTAAATGTCAAATATTATAGAGCATTTATGTAGCCTATATGTAATTACATATGTTATTAGGCTATGATGAATAACTAGATGCATGTAAATTATGCTTTCTCACCTATATAATTTTTCGGACTCAAGTAAAAAAAAATTATATTAATTAAACACTTTTTATTCACTGATCAAATACTTAACTTTGGAGTTTTATAACTCATATGATTTGGTTAAGTTTTGATGTCTTAGATCAGTGGGAGTCTAAAACTCTGTTATGAGATATGTGTGAAGTAATATCATTTTAGTAACATATCTCTTAGCATTTTTGGATGCTTGAGACCATGTAGTATCATTTTATTGAACTACATTATTCTATATACTTTATGAGAAATATTTGTTAATGTGCATGATATATATCCCTATCGGATATTATTTTGTAGCTCAAATTTCTCATTGTCTAATATAAGATTTTTCTATAATTGTCATTCTAGCTTAATGATTTGTCTTTGTATTATTGATTAATACCATCCAAGTGGGAGAATGTTGAAAATAATAGTGGATTGGTATTAATCAATTATATTTTATCATTATCTGGCAATTTAAGATATGATGATAATCATATCTTATAATATCTTTATGATTATTTGAATGGAATTATAGTAAGATTGACTCTATGATGGGTTGAGTCAATCATAAAAAGCCCATTTGAGGGGTCTCTGCCTACCCTGGGGAATTATAAATTTGCCATCCCATTAAGCAAATTACAACAACAATACACATTCTCTAAAATAATCCCCTAGAAAGTAGGTAGTAAAATCCTCAAGAGTTCTTATTGAACTCATATCTCTACAATAATCATTCCTAGGGTTTTTTTGTTCTTGAAGATAAGAACTTCAATTCAATATATTTGAGGTACACAAATTCTCTTTCCTCTATCTTTTTATATTTAATACTCTATACATACTATAATCTTGTATCTATTGATTTAAGGTTTCCTTTTATTTCCATGACCCAATTCACCTTCTTGCCTTCTAGATTAATGCCCTAGAGAAAATGCTATCAAAGGTAGAGATAATACTTGACGAAATTTTGAAAAAAGACATGTAAGATAGAGGTAATGTAGACAATATTGATTTAATGAGCTCTATTCTCCCTGCTAGAGACAAGTTCTTGTGTTCCCACAATGACAACCTCCTCCACATCGCATTCATCACTGCATTCCACATAGCTTTATTCACCGGCCTTCCCCTAATTGGCAAACCCAAATATTTGAAGGGAATCTCACCCCTTAAACAATTCAATAGGCTAGACACCTTCTCCATCCACTGTTCTGCCACATTAGCACAACCTGACTAACACTCTCACTACCCAAATAACTACTACTATTATTATGTTTATCATCTTGTAATGACTACTATTGCAACTATATATTGTGATAGTCACCACTACTACTATCACTATGATGACTCCATTGCAAATATATATTGTGATAGTCACCACCACTGCTACCACGATGGGTGGTGACAGTTGTAACCATGCATGCTAGTTCAACTACGTTTTAACCATGGTTTAATTATAAATTTAATTAATTGAAGTGTGATTAGGAGGTTTTACCATTCTTCCCATTTGATTTTTAAAAGATTAATTGGGGCAAATGTTTTTATGCATATACTGTTGACCAGTCATGAGTGCTAGTTTATGTCTAATTATATCACACGACTCTTAGTCATAAATACGTACCAACAAAAGAACGTGAAATAAATATACAACAAATGCATACGCAGCCAGCCTGATACGAGTAAGGAAAAATCATGTACCTTCTCTGTTTTATAAATTCTGTCATTTTGAATTTTTTAATTTGGTTCAAAATATTTATTATTTTATACAATCAAGGAAATATTATTATTTTTTATTAATATAATATTTCACTTTTAAATAGATTTATAATTATATTCTCATTTTCTCTTAAAAAATAATAAATATAACCTAATTTTTAGTAAAATGTTATTGAAGATATATAACTATTTTGTCGAGTAATTAATATTGTCAAAGATATACTATGTGATCTTAAAAACCAAATAAATTAAGATAGAATGATAGATGGAGAGAATAATGAGCTAGCAATCAAAGTATGAAACTCATTCCGCAGGTCAAAATTTTCAGTTATTTTATTTTTGCAAGTTGTTGAACTATAATTAATTGAACATCCATTGTTTTGCTGTGGATAAATACAAGGGCAGATTGGGTGCCAGCTTTGAAGGGAGAATTTAGGGTTTATTGAATGCAGTAGAGAACCCAGACTCATTATGAACCTGGGTTGGGCTATAACCTACAGGTAGCATCGCAGTATTCACCATAAAAATTCCTCTATATTACTCATATATTTAATCTTATGTATGTCCCAGTATCTATTTATCAGTAGATTATATTTAAGAACTCTGACAAGTGACAACACAAATGTATCCAGTGTTTTATATAATTTTTTATCCAGTGTGACGGTATCTAATTAACTCAGACAAATTATTATCCCAGGTATACTAGCTAGCTAGGTAAATATATAGTTTGTCAAATGAGATATATAAGCAGGTAAATAAGTTTTTCGTACAAGCGGAACAGATTAAATTCTGTATTTTTAAGCGAGATTTTTTATTCTTGTGCATGGAAAAAATTGTAATTGGAAGCAGTGGTAGAGCTTAATAAAAAAGTTGGATAATTTTTTAAGATCACTAACTACAATAATATAGTAACAAACTTTAAAAGTGAGGGAGATGAAAGAGAAACAAGGGTAGTGAAAGAGTAAGGGGAGATAGGTCCTTTAGGATGGGAAATGGCTTCGTATGCTTAGTGGGGATTGTTAAAGGGCTTAATATCATATTACTTCTCTCATTTTTCCAAAGACTATGATGAGAGAACATTAATTAAGATATTCAAAAGATGGGGTCAAGTTGGAAACATTTTCTTGGGTAAGTGTTGTCGTAAGGATGAGACTTGGTTTGGTTTTGTTCGCTTGTTCAACGTAAAAAATCCAAGGAGGCTGGAGAAGGAGTTTGATAAGATATTTATTGGCAAGGATAGATTGCGAGTAAATCTTCCTTTGTTTAATCCTGGAATTGTTTGAAGGGACTATATGGAGGGCTTTCGCCCTATGTTACAGCAACCCCAGAGTTGGGTGTGCGTGCAGTCAGATCAGTAGGGCCCCTTCACGCATTAGACAAAGGAACCTGCACGTACCAATAAAAGTGCTTCGGATCCTATGGAAGGAGAAGCATGAACGAGTTGTCAAAGAGCCTAAGGTTGAGTGGGTTGTTAAAGTATCTAATATCGAATGACTCCGTTGGTTCACAATTGGTCATCTTAGGAACCCGGTTCAGCCACATAAAGTGGAGGAGGGTTTTTACATTAACGGTTAGTTAATTTTAGTCAAAGTTAGGTCTCTTGGTGGAGATTTGGTATTGTTGTCTGGTTTAAAGGAGGTAAATGTTGAAGACGTTTGGGCTTCTAGTGATGACATTTGGTGGTAGAAAATGTTCATCTCCATTCATAAGTGGGATCCGTCTTTCACTTCTAATAGTTGTATGGTATGGTTAATATGTAGGGGACTACCACTTCAATATTGGAATTGAGAAGGCTTTTCAAAAGCAACATCTGAAGTGGGCTCTTTGGTGGAAGTTTTGGAGGAGACTGGATTGATGGAGAAGGTGGAATATGCAAGGTTATTAGTCAAGAATTCAAAGATGGCTCTGTTAAAATGGAGGAACTCTGTCCATATTAATGGGTCTCTCGTCACCCTGTCATTGGTTGAGGACATAAGTTATGGTGCTTTATATTCCAATGTATTATGTAAACAATGTAGATCAATTATGGATAGGTAGCTCGATGAGCTCAGTAATGTCCCAATGGGATGGCAATTCAGAGGTTTGGTCGGAGGGCGAGTTAGATGCTACATTTACTTCCTTAGAGGTTAATAGTGGACAATAACTAGAGGTTATGCGAGAAGATGAAATGTCCATTCTAAACAAGGAGGAAGTTGGACGATACAAGCATTTATCAACTCCATTAGTTGCAGATAATTTCCAAGATAATAATTGCCTAGAAAATGAATTAGGAGTGGGGCACATGATAGTGGAAAGTGAGGTAGTTAATGAAGGTGGTTACGGCTCATTCAAAATTGTCGGAATTGAAGGTTTGGAAAGCTTGAAAAAACCTTTTTGGAAATCTTGAAGAAGTCATAAATCCCTTTTGGTGTTTTGGTTTTGAGTTTTATTCTAATTTTGCTCAAATCAATTTTATGGTACCAAACATGTTTGATAGGTGTGGTACTTGTATTGTGTGTTTAGATAAGCATGAGAATGCATTTGAATAGCTTAGGGATAGATTGCATAGGCTGAAGAGTGCTGATAAATCATCAAAAGTGCATTTTGTGGTAAGGTAATCAATTACCTTATTATGGTAATCAATTACCCTTCAGGATTTTTGGGTACTTAGATTACTGCTCTCAAGAGTAATCGATTACTTGAAAATAGTAATCGATTATTCTAGAGACCATGCATTTTAGACCAATTTTGAAGCAGGATGTCAGGTAATCAAGTAAGTAATTGATTACCCTGCTACAAAACTCATGTAAAAGAATTTGTAAAACAAATTTTCAACAGTTTTTGGAATAAAAATGAAAGGTCCATTGAATACTTGCAATTGCTAACTAATTTACCCATTATTCTCCAAGAACGAAACCTTTTTTATATGATTTGAAGATTCAAGAATTACATGATCTAAGGAAGAGATTTTTGTGAGATTTGATCTTTCTTATTGGGTATTCATCACAAGATCAGGTGATATTTTTTTTATACCCTTAACTTTGTGTTTTTGCACAAGTCTTGGATAATCTCTTAAGGTGTTCTTGAGATTTTTGTTAAATCTTGCAACGGGGTGTTGTGAGTGAAGCATTGTGAGTAGCGAAGTGTCACGATTTAGCAAACTCTTGTGGGGTGCAAGAGGAAGCCTCTTTTTGTGTGTGATTTAAATATTTTTGGGATTAAAATCTGTATGTGTGGTGTGCATGTATGAGGTTTTAGTGAACAACAGATTAGCGGAAGGCTAAATCTATAAACTGGATGTAGGTCAGGTTGACCGAACCAATATAAATCACTATGCAAAATCTCTCTTTGCTTATATTCTTTAATCCTGATTATATTGATTTCTTGATGGTTCTTTAAGTGGGTTTTTGTAGTTGCACCTTTAATAGTGATTTTATTGCAGCAAGATTGTGATTTTTAATATCATTGTTTTATAATTGAGATTGGGTTGGTGACATAAGAATTGTGTGATCAAAGGTTGATTCTATTCTTTCTTTACCCATCTCTTTAGTGGTTAATAAGTTTGTTATTGCAATTCATATTGTATTTTAAATAAGCGCAATTGTAAACCATCATTAGAGAAATTGTTATACACCAAGCTTATTGCCAAAAACATTGAAGGAGTTGAATCTTGACTTTGTCTCAACCTCATTCTTTAAAACTCATTTTTGAAAACTATAAAGTAGATTTTGAAAATTTCTTAAAGGGGGTATTTTTTAAAACTTTGATATATGGAAAAATCACAAATGAAGACCAATTGGCAATGGCTCATGCTTGGGAGGGGGAAGGTTCTTCTAGGCCTACATGTGGCATGGTCCATTATGGTAGCTTGGAAGTCCAAGTAGTGTAGAATTCAGAGGGTGTGCACTTAGTAAATGTGGGACGACTGGGCTCTAAAAGGATCATGTACCTGGCCCACTTGGCATGGAATTACATGAGAATTTGATTTTCCACCTACTAGTTTTTCATTTCCTATCTACTGGTGGGAAAAGTACCAATATACCCTCTAACTTTTACTCTCCGGCAGTGCATCACCGGAGAGTAAAAAAATTTGCACCACCGACAGTGCACTACTGGAGAAGTAAAACTGTATAATAATAATATGTTAAAGAAAGAGAAGTAAACATGTATAATAATGCCCGAAAAGTAAAATTAAATAATAATAGTAATAGTAATAATAATAATAAAACTGTATAATAATAATAACAGTAATAATAATAATAATAAAGTGTATAATAATAATAATAATAATAATAATTATTATTATTATTATTATGGAATAAGAAAGAGAAGAAGAAAGATAAAGAGAAGGAGAGAGAATAAGCTATAAGAAAAAAGAAAGTATTTAATGTAAAGGTTAGAAGAGATAAAGTTAGTATTTAAAAAAAATAAAAATAATAAATATTAAATGAAATTTTCGTAAATGTTAGTTAAAAAACCTAATTATATAAGGAGGTGTAGGAGAGGCACTCAAATAAACTTTTAAGAGTGGTGCAAAAGACAATTTGAGGTCTGTGAAAGTGGTTGACTCTAGCCCATGCTTGGACAAGGCATGTAATGTGGATGGTATAGGACATGCAAAAGTAAACTCGACACCTTTGAGTTTGGAAGAATTCAGGCTAGCTTTTGATCCGATCCTACCATGTGCGCAAGCTAGTAAGGAGACGCACCAATCAATCTCAGCCCAAGTGTCTCATGGCTATTCTTCTGGACGTGAAGTTCTTCACGTTAATATGGTTGAGCGACTTCTGGACGTGATTGTCAGTTTGGTGCAGTGACATTGCATTGGTTCCGAGTTTGGGTTCGGACAAGACGTTTCTTCAGTGGGGTGTGGATCAGTTAGAAATTATCCAGGGTTCTTTACCAGCAAAGGGGGAATGTAAAGGGCTTCAACTCCGTAGGCTCTCATCTCCTGGGTAAACTTATAAATGTTCCGATAGTTTGGAGTCACTTAGCTATCAGCTTGGGCTCAAATTTACCGAAGCAGGGCAGTCTTCTATTGTTTCTTCTGGTAACTATATGAAGTGCCTATTATCCATATTGTTGAGGTGGCTGGTTTGACTAATGGCTGTTTCCGGAAACAACATGGTAGGGTTGGTAAGGAGGTTATTGGGAATATCACGGTTTCACAAAGGAAAGTAAGTGAAGGGCAGTTTCTATGGGTTATTGGGAAGAGCATAGAGGCTTCTTGTATGGTCCTAGAGGAAGTGATTGTGCAAAGATTGGCTGAGATGGAACTGAGAGATAGAAGGAGGGCAACCGACAACCAGTTGGAGATTGGGTGTGGGATTTCAGGTTGAAATGATAAACATCTTATCTTATAATATTAGAGGAATAAGGGCAAAGGTGCAATGGAGGTCTGTGAAGCAAATGGTTTCAAAACATAGTATTAGCTTTGTCTGCATTCAAGAAACAAAAGTAGCCAATATAGACAAATACTTATGATGTGCATTATGAGGGTGACTCAAATGTAGGATGGCAAGCAATTCTTGTGAATAATTTGTCATCTTGAGTATTTGGAGTGTTGTCGATTTTATTGTAACGGGTTCTTTCCAAGGTGTGGGGTTTCTAGGGGTTAAAGGTAAATTTAATTTGGAGACATTTGATAGGATTTTTGTCAATGTATATGCCCTTTGTCATATGGCAAGAAGGAGGAAAATATGGAAGACTTTATTGGAACATAGACAACGGTTTCCTGGGTGCTTATGGTGTGTAGTTGGCGACTTTAATGTAATCAGGTCCCCAAATGAGGGATTGAAGAGAACAGAGTGATTGACACATCTCTCAGTTGAGTTAATGAGTTTTCGGATTTTATCTGCAACATGGAGTTAATGAAAGTCCCTGTGGTTGGGCACCGGTATACCTTGTTTAGTGAAAGAAGTAAAGGATATAGTGTATTGGACAAGTTCTTAATTTCTCAAGAATGGCTTGATTTTGCCCCTAATAGATTTCAGTTGAATATGAGTAGAGATTACTCAGATCATTTGTTCCATCATATTGAAACAGTCAAATATAAATTGGGGTGTTAAACCTTTTAAGTTTATCAATAGCTGGCTCAATTGTGATGGTTTCGGGGATTTTATACATCAAAAGTGTGGTAGTTTTGAAGTTGAAGGGTGAGGCACCTTTGTCCTTAAGCAAAAATTAAAAGCTCTCAAAGTAGAAATCAAGGGATTGAGTCAAAAGAATATTGGTAAGGTGGAATAGACAGTCATAGAGTTGAAGATTAAGATTGCTGGTTTAGATAAAAAAGCAGAAGATGAAGATCTTGGGGAGAAGGAGATCAAACTAAGAATGTAGGCTATGGGAGAGCTGAAAAGATGGAACTCCTTTCAAGAAACCCTACTGGCTTAAAGGGCAAAGCTCAAGTGGTTAAGAGATGGTGATGTGAACTATCAGTTCTTTCATGCTACAATTAATCGGAGGAGGAAAGTAAATGGAATATTAGGTTTCATGTTAGATGGGGAATAAATGGATAATCCAATGCAAGTGAAGCAGCAGGTCAAACAATTTTCTAGGAGAGATTCCAATCTTAGGAGGATGTTGGAGTTAGAGTAGATGGGTAGGAATTCTATAGACTCTCGAAAGCCCAACGATATGATATAGAAAGAGAATTCTCAAAGGAGAAAATTAAAAGTGCTATTTGAGAGCGTGATAGGTTAAAAGCTCCGGTACCAGATATATATAACATGAAGTTTGTGAAACATTTTTTAGACTTGTTGAAGGATGATATTTGCAAGGTACTATCAGATTTCCATCAAAGTGGAAAACTCCCTCGAGTTTCCAATGCATCCTTTATATCCTTGATTCTGAAGAAAGAAAGCTCAAGTGGCCTTGGGGACTATGTGCCTATTTCTTTAATTGGTGTAATATACAAAATTCTTGCAAAGGTGTTAGCTCACAAACTATAGTTGGTGTTGCCTAGTATCATTGAAGACATGCAGTATGCATTCATTAAAGGAAAACAATTATTTGATAGCGTTGTCATAGTAAATGAAGTCATTTAAGAGGCCAAGCAGTATAAGAAGCCCCTCCTGATGTTTAAAGTGGATTTTGAAAAAGCCTATGCCTCTGTCAATTAGCCTTTTTTGTTCTGTATGCTTAGGCCATTTGCGTTTAGTGATAAATGGATCCATTGGATTCAAGGATGCCTTCAATTGTCGTCGATCTCAGTATTAGTAAATGGTAGCATTACTCAAGAGTTTTGTATGTAAAGAAGTTTAAGGCAAGAGGACCTAATGACCCCCTTTTTATTCTTGATTGTAGCTGAGGAGCTTGGTATGTTGATTAAGAAAACACAATCAGCATATCTCCTATCTAGAATAAAGTTGAATTGATAGAATGAGAATCAATGTGTACCTGAATTGGCATTCATGTCCATGAGCACTATTGAACAGAACTCTAGGAGGTTCTTCTGGCTACCTTCTGAGGGGTTATTGTAGAGAACAATTCTGATGTGTAAATTTGCTTAATGGGATGGCAAATTTATAACCCCCCAGGGTAGTCAGAGACCTCTCTTAATTGGGCTTTTAATCTGATTGACCTAACCCATCACATAGTCAATCTCACTGTAATCCCAGTTCAATTAACCATATTGTTAAAGATAAGATATTATCGGTTAGAGATAAGATATTGTCGGTTAGAGAAAAGATATTGTCGGTTAGAGATAAGATATTGTCGGTTAATGATAATAGATATTGAGTGATACTAATCCATAATTAATTTCAACATTCTCCCACTTGGATAGTGTCAATCAATAATCGACATACAAATCATTAAACTAAAACAATAATTGCCGATATATCATATATATTAATTAACAATATGAAAAATATGAGCAACAAAATAAATATCCGATAGGGATATTAATCAATTGCATTTAACTAATATTTTTCATAGATATATGGCATAATACAGTCCCATAAATGACACTACAATGGTCCAAGCATAAATAAAATGCTAATAAGAAACATGAAATGACGTCAACTAGAGCATGTCTCTTAAAGAAAATAGAGAATCAGAATCCCACTAACTTAATACATCAAAAGCCTTGACTAAACCCATATGAGTTACATGAATAAGGAAAATTCCAACAGTTAAGGCCTTAGTCAGTGGATCTACTAACATCTGCTCAGAATCAATGTTTTCAATCCGAGTGTGAAAACTTTGAATTTGCTCTCTAACAAATTGATACTTGATATCAAAATGCTTTGAACGAGTAGAGCTTTTGTTGTTCCGAGAGAAACTCACAGCAGCAGTATTGTCACAATAAATCACAAGTGGCCTAGAAATGCTTTCAACTATGTGAAAGTCAGATATCAATTTCTTAAGCCACATGGCCTTGCAAGTGGCCTCAAAACAAGCAACATACTCTGCTTACATGGTAGAGGTAGCTGTAAGAGACTATTTAACGCTCTTTTAAGAGATAGCTCATCTTGTCATCATAAAAATAAAGCCAGAAGTAGATCTACGATCATCAGGGCAACCTGCAAAATCAGAATCAGAATAGCCAGTGACTTGAAGTTGATCAGACTTCATAAAAGTCAACATATGATCCTTGGTTCCCTGTAAATATTGCATGACCCTTTTAACGGCTTTCCAATGACCCAAACCTGGGTCGCTCAAGTATCTGCCTAAGGCATTGACGATGAAAGCAATGTCAGGATGAGTACAGACTTGAGCATACATCAAACTGCCAACAGCGGAAGCGTATGGAATTTTCTTCATAGCATCCACTTCTTCATCATTTTGAGGACATTGTTTGTTAGATAATTTGTCACCACTTTGCACAGGTGCAGCACATGGGGAGCAAGCATTCATGTTGAACTTCTTGAGAATCTTCGCGATATATCCCTTTTGAGACAATCCAACTATGCCACGTGACCTATCACGAAGAATTTGGATGCCTAGAACGACAGAAGCTTCACCAAGGTCTTTCATGTCAAAATGTCTGCACAACATTGATTTTATCTCAACCAATAGGTTCATACAACTACTAGCAAGGAGAATGTCATCGACATATAATACGAGAATGATGAAATTACTCCCACTAGTCTTCAAGTAAATGCACTGGTCTGCAACATTTTCCTTGAAATTGTAAGTAGTGACAACCTGGTCGAATTTTAAATACCATTGCCTAGATGCTTGTTTCAGTCCATAAATGGACCTTTTAAGTTTACACACCAAATGCTCATTGCCTGGTTCAACAAAACCATCAGGTTGAACCATGTAGACATCTTCAGCAAGATCTCTATTCAGAAAAGCTGTCTTTACATCCATCTGGTGTAGCTCTAGGTTAAAATGAGCAACTAAAGCCATGACAACTCAGAGTGTGTCCTTCGTTGAAACTGGTGAAAAGGTTTCTTTGTAGTCAACGCCTTCTCGTTGACTATAACCTTTAGCCACCAATCGAGCCTTATACCTATCAACCTTTCCATCTGGAGTACGTTTTGTCTCAAAGACCCATTTAGATCCAACAGGCTTACATCCTGCTGGCAAGTCCACAAGATCCCAAACATTATTATGAGACATGGAAGACAATTCATCATGCATAGCTTTTAGCCAGTCAGAAGCATGAGAACCAGAAAGTGCTTCCTGAAATGTGATGGGATCGTCATCATCATGTGGATCATATTCGTGCTCCTAAAGGTATACAACATAGTCGTTTGGTATAGAAGGTCGGCGTATTCTCTGAGATGGTCTTAATAGGGCCACATCAACATCATCAAGTTGTTGATCATTGAGTTGTGGTTCATCAACTCGTGGCTCTGTCATTTGTTCATCTTGCCTCTCAACAATTTGTTCATCTGTGTGAACCATTGGTATTGAGATGTCTGTAGGAAGAGAATAAGATGGTAATGGAAGCATGGTTCGATCTTCTCTGAAGGTCATCATTCGAGGTGTGTAACTCTCACTGTCAAAATCATCCTCGAAGAAAACTGCTCGGTCAGATTCAATAACTCGTGTAGAGTGAGAAGGGCAATAACCGCTAATAGTTTTGAGATCAAGTTTCTTTTGTTTAGGATTATAAGGTCTTACTTCTGCCTTACAACCCCATACATGGAAATGTCTCAAACTCGGCTTTCTACCAGTCATTAGCTCAAAAGGAGTTTTGGGCACAGATTTGCTAGGTACTTGATTAAGGATGTACATAGCAGTTCGCAAAGCATCTCCCCAAAGAAATTCTGGCAGAGATGAATGTGATAACATACATCTTACCATGTCCATGAGTGTTCGATTTCGTCTTTCAGCAACGCCATTTTGTTCAGGAGTTCCAGGCATGGTGTATTGAGCTTCAATTCCGTATTCATCAAGGAATCGAGCAAATGGACCTAGATTTCTTCCTGTCTCGTCATAACGACCATAATATTCTCCTCCTCTATCAGAACTTACACACTTAATTTTCTTTTCTGTTTTCAGCTCAACAAAAGCTTTAAAGGTTTTGAAGGCTTCAAGAGAGCTTGCTTTATCCTGAAGAAGATATACCCATCCATGTCTGGAGAAGTCATCTATGAAGGTAATAAAATACCTATATCCACTCATAGCAGTAGGTGTAATAGGTCCACATATGTCAGTGTGAATTAATTGTAGCACATCGTCACATTTGTTTGAACTTTTATTCCTGGTTTTGGCAGTGAACTTTCCCTTGATGCAATCGACACAAGTGTCATAATCTGAGAAGTCAAGATCATGCAAAATACCTTCTTTTATGAGTCTTTCAATTCGAGGCCTAGAAATATGCCCCAAACGTCTATGCCATAGCATAGAAGAAGATTCATCAATCCTGTTACGTTTACTCCCGCTAATGGAGTTAACTGACATATCAGTTACGTTTAACATGTAAAGTCTATCATGCAAAACTCCTGAACCAACGACAGTTGAATTATAATAAATCACCAATTTTCCATCACCAAAATGAAAGTTGTATCCACATTTGTCTAAAACATAAATTGATATCAAATTCCTTCTCATGGAAGGGACATAAACAGCATCATGTAATAATAAAGTATGTCCAGAGGATAAACATAAAGAGACGAATCCAATGTCAGCAACGGGTACTCCAGCTCCATCTCCCATAACAATCTTCGTCTCAACATCACTTGGTTTCCTCAGGCTTGTGAACCCCTGTAAAAAATTCACAATATGAATAGTAGCCCCTGAGTCTAACCACCAGGAATTTGGAGGAACATCAACTATATTAGATTCAAAGCAAGTTAGTGCTAGCAGATTACCTCGCTTCTCCTCTTTCTTTTTCAGGATAAAGCAATCTTCCACCTTGTGACCACGTTTCTTACAATACTTGCAAGAACCTTTAAAGAATTTCTTCTTGGGTTCTAAATGTCGTTCTGCTTTCTCTGTACCCTTTTTCTTCTTTCCTTTATACCTGTTAGCACCTTTAGCACCTGAACTAGAAGCAACGAACTGAATGCTATTAGGCTTATTTTTCTTCATTGACTCCTCCTCTTGGGTGATTATTGCAATCAATTCATCCACTCCATAGTCATGCTTTTGAATGTTATATGAAGTCTTCATGATGTCAAATTGAGAAGGCAGAGATTCCAAGATGCGATAAATTAAAGTGTCTTCGCCAACCTCAACCTTGAGAGACTTCAGCTTATTATAGAAATGTACTAACTTCATAATGTGTTCACATACACCGCTGACACCATCATATTTGGTCTTTTCAAATAAGGAAAGATATTGGCATTTCTGTGCCTTATCAAAAGTTGTGAATTTTTCACCGACTGCTTTCAGAAAAGCACTGACATCATCAAGATCTGGAATGCTCTGTCTAATAGATTTCTCCATGGTGAATTTAATCACCTTCAGGCACACTCTGTTAGAGTGTTCCCATTTCTCATGAGAAATTTGCTGAGCTTCAGAAGACTCATCTGTAAGAGGCGCAGGCCTCGTCGTCCTCAATGCTAAATCCAGATTGCCAATGGTCAGGTAGAGATCTAATGATTCTTTCCAGTCCTCATAATTTGTTCCGTTTAGAGTTTTGACGGAATTAGGAAAGAAAACTGAACATCACAATAAAGAAAAAAAGTGATTTAAAAGTTCAGCTTAAAATAAATCCCTAATCAAATTACAATACATTATAACTTAAATTAATAAATCCTAGCACCGATAGGGTACCAAAAACATTAATATAAGTCAAGAGAAATGCATTGTACAATAACAAATTATACTAATAACAACACACCGATAGGGTATAATTATCACTAATATAATGAATTAATATTTATTCATAAATTTACACAAATGCATGCACGATAGGTGAAATTACAATTATGTAAATTAATAGCATAAATCATGTTTATTTAATCATCTTTAAATATGACAAACAAAATTCACATCATCATGCCCACGATAGGCAGGTCATCACAATGCAATTTAATAAAAAAATCATATTGTAAGTGATAATTCAATATTCAAAAAATTTGAGAGTAATATGCCACAATAATTCAAAAAATACGTCTCAAAATTAAATAAATTCTGATATTATAAAATTTCAAAAAAATAATTTTAATAATTGTTTTTCAGGCCTTTAAAGTTAACAATAACAGTACTGTTCCATTACACTTGCACCAGCGAAGAATTGAACCCGGGTCTGTACCGTGACAGAGTCACGATTCTGCCACTAAACCACTGGTACGACTTTATCCTTTTGTGCCATTTCTTTCTTCTTCTATCATTTTACTGCGACCAACATTCTCTCTGCACCGTTTTGAATCGGAGTTCTTGCTGAGAGAGAAGAAGAAAGAAGTGGTCGCATCTTCTTCTGCAGCAACGGGTTACATAAAAAAAAACAAAGGAGCGCGCGCGGAGCAGCGTCGAAAGGCAAGATCCGACGGACGGCGGAGTGCTGCTGGAGCGTGCGCAGCCCGGTGGAATGACGTCGAAGGCCCAATATCCGCCGCGATCTGGGCGGTTCGAGACGCGGCGGAGTAGGAGCGCGTGGAGCAGCGTCGAAACCCAAGATCTCTGACGGGATCTGCGCGGCTGAAAACGCAGCGGTGAAGCGCCGCTTGGAGGGCGCGCGGCCCGGCAGAACAGCTCCGAAGCGCGATCTCTGCCGCGAGCGCGGTTGCCGCCGCGATCTGGGCAGTTCGAGACGGCGGTGGAGTACCGCAGGAGTGCGCGGAGTAGCGCCGAAGCCCAAGATCCGACGGGATCTGGACGGGGTTCTAGACGCGATCTCTGTCGCGATCTGGGCGGCTATTCGAGACGCGATCTTCGCCCTTCAAGGTTCCGATCGTGCGGCGCGAGAAAGGTGCAGCGCGGCAAGGTCGGGACCACCGGGAGGCTCGCAGGTCCCAGCGGGCGACGCGGCTGCCGGCGGACGACTCGACTGCGCCGCCGCGTAACCGCTCAGGTATCATTCGGTCTCTTTCCCTCTCTTAAAAACGCATGTATGTTAATGTTGAAATATAGGGTTTGTTCAATTGACAACCATAAAATGTATCTAGTCAGCTCTGATACTAATTGATGAAAGTATAAAGTAGGTTTTGAATTATACTGTACTAGACACAAATTATAGTATGCCAATTAATGATATTGAATTGATAGAATGAAAATGAATGTGTACCTGAATTGGCATTTATGTCCATGAGCACTATTGAACAGAACTCTAGGAGGTTCTTCTGGCTACCTTCTGAGGGCTTATTGTAGAAAACAATTCTGATGTGTAAATTTGCTTAATGGGATGGCAAATTTATAACCCCCCAGGGTAGTCAGGGACCTCTCTTAATTGGGCTTTTAATCTGATTGACCTAACCCATCACAGAGTCAATCTTACTGTAATCCCAGTTCAATTAACCATATTGTTAAAGATAAGATATTGTCGGTTAGAGATAAGATATTGTTGGTTAGAGATAAGATATTGTCGGTTAGAGATAAGATATTGTCGGTTAATGATAATAGATATTGAGTGATACTAATCCACAATTAATTTCAACAGATGAAACTATTTTTATGGTTTCTCTGGAGATGCAAAATGTATATACACTGAAAGATTCCCTTAGGTGTTATGAGTTAGCATCTAGATTAAAGATCAATTTCCACAAGAATAGCTTGGGGAGTGTAGGGGTGAAGATAGAGGAGTTTTATCCTTTGTAGCAATCCTTAATTGTGGGGTTTTGCAATTTCCATTTTCCTATCTAGGGTTCCTGTGGGAGTTAACATGAGGTGTGAGAAGGTTTGAAAGCATTTCATTGATAAAATAAAAGCAAAATTAACACTATGGAAACAGAAAAACTTGTCCTTGAGAGGAAGGATTTGTCTGCTCAAGTCCACCATTTCTTCTATTCCCTTTTATTTTTTTTGTCTTTTTACAGGGTTCTGAAGAAGGTGTCCTAGATTATTCAAATCATGCACTTAGTTTAATCTAATGGATCATGGGTACATACTTTATCTGGTCATTTTTTCGAAGATGATTGATCGACGCATGCGAATAGCTAGAAGAGGGGAAGACTGGTAGAGCATAAATGGGGTTTGGTTTTGCAGATCATCATCCTAAGTGGTTGAATCCAACCTGAGGTATGTTATATTACAGATAGAGATCTTGATTAATGCATGGGTCTTCCTTTCTTTTTTTTAGTATGGGTTTTTGCCTCATCCGGTACATGTATCTAAGCTAGTAGTATCAAGTCGACGATACAACTAGACTTCAGCTCATGGAAAGAGAGAACGCGGGACAGAGAGGTAATGCCACACCCGTGGCCTTCCCTCTCGACACGACACACTCTGCTGCCCCCTCGATATGCCTTTTAGGGGCTACGCGGGGGGCAGAACAAGAAAGCTCCTTGACCGTTACGATATGAAAGGGCCCCTCACCCGCGGTTCCCTTTCTCCTTTTTCTTAACTTATAGTTCAATCTAAGGGTAAACACAATTCTTGTGGGTGGCTCGGAAGAGTGCCACAAAGTTGCTTGGATCAAATGGGAGCAGGTGTGCAAAGAAAAAAGCTTAGGCAATCTTAGAGTTAACAATGTGGTGGCATTCAGCAAAACATTCCTTAGTAAATGCCAGTGAAGGATTCTTCAGGGGGGATTCCCTTTGGGTTAGAGTGTTGGTGGCTAGATATGAGGATGATATTAGTAGAGATCTAGTGGTGAGATAGAAGTAAGGAGAGTTTCAGTAGTGGAATGACATTGTGAAGGTAACTTCTAATCTGGGAGTGTGTGAGTGGTTCTCGGGGAAGCCCTTGAGTAGCCCCTAAACCCTAAACTTGAAAAAAATTACAGCATTTTTATAAAACCCCATGAAACAAAAATAGATGGAAGAAAAATGATGTTATAAATGAAAAAAAGATGAAATATTTGAATTAAAATAATTTGGTTGTTAGAAAATAAAATAAAAAATTTGAAATTCCAATTTTATCCACGCACGTAGATTAAAAAAAGAATTGTTGAAAATATGACATAATTGATTAAGTTTAATTAAAATATAATCTATTATGTTTATTTTGTTAAGAAATTGACACAATAAAGTGCATAAAAATGGGCAGCGTGTATTAAAAATACAACAGGCAGAGAGATGTATAAATTAAATCCTCTTTCGCAAATTTGTGTCTCAATCTCTGTTTCCATCAATTAATAAAAGTCATATCATTTAATGAGTTATAAAATTTAATAAATGTCATATATAAGATATAAAAAAATTATAAAAAAAATATTCTTATTTACCTCAAAAGTTATTTCCCTACTCTCTTATTGTCTTTTAGAATTTAGAAGCTCAATAAATGGTTCAAAGGAAAAACTTTGTTAAAGTGACAAATAAAATTTTATCTTAACAAACTAATTCATATATAAGCATTTGTATGGTGAAGGGACCTAAGGAAAGCTTCTGGAAGTGAACAATAAGAAGGTTGGTTTTAGGGAGAGATGAGAGAGTGGAAGTTGGGATATGGGAACAAAACTAAATTGTGTGATCATGATTGGGAGGGTGTGGGGTCTCTACAAAGTAGATTTCCGAGACTATATAGCAACTTTGAGCAACAAGATGTGATGATTACAGAAATGGGTGAGTGGGTAAAGATGATATAGGAGTGGAAGCTTAGGTGGAGGAGACAATGATTTAAGGGGGAACTTGTCGATGTTGAAAGGTTTCGAGACAGAATTCTAAATATTGTGTAGAATCTCCATGAGGAAGATAGATGGCTATGAGTGAGTGGTCTTATTGGGGTTTATAGCACCAAGAGAGGAAATGAAGATACTATGGTTTGCAAAGGCTCCATAGAAAGTTCTAATTTTCACATGGAGGTTATTACTTCAAAGACTACCAGCCAAGGATAATCTACTGAAGAGGTGTGTCATACTGAGGGGAAACACCCATTTTGTGAACTTCATGAAGAAACATTCCTCACTTGTTCTTTCTCATTGCAGATTAGTATCTCAAATATGGCATATATATTACTCATGGTTAGAAGTAGCCATGTAATGCATTAAGATGCTGCAATAAATCTCATTCAACATATTGGCTGGAGTTGTTCAGAAAACAACAGACAAAGATTGATGTTAGTTTGGATTGCTACTATTAGTGTATTTGAAATGAAAGGAACTCATGCATATTTAAAGGAGAAGTTTTTCATTTGAAGAAAGTGTTGGAGTGCAAGTGTGAGTTTGAAGTCCCACATTGGTAAGAAATTGGGAAGTTGAGTAATATATAAGTGAGAAAGACCCATAACAACTTAATGCCTTAAGGTTTTTGGTTAAAGGTGGTTTCATGTTCTCTTACATATGAGCTCGTGTCCTATTGTTGTACATCTCCTTTAACCCCCTCGGGTTGGATATCCACGTTTGATCCTTCCTTTTTCTTTAGCCTTTTTTTATGTGATGTCTAGAAATTATATTTATTGATTATATGTTGGTATGTCAATGATCAATATGAGCTTGTCAGTAAGTGGTATAGGGTTTAGGGTTTTTGTACCTTCTAGTTGAGATGTAAATATACCTTGTTCTAGGTTCTAAGTGATTGTCACTTACTTCTTAAAAAATTATTTCAAACATTAATTAATCATTTCTTTTGTATATAATTTGTTTGATATTTTCTATTACCTATGTTAATGATTTTTCCTATAAAAAAAATTCGTATATATATGTACGAATAAATATTTTATACCAAATAACCTTTTCTATATAATAACTTACGCACACCAACAAAGGATCACATTAAGAAGAAAATACTATTTTTATTTATATTCACTTTTCTTATATCTCACTTCCATCTTTTTTTTTTGTTCTGTCATGCTTCATGTAATTTATTATATTTTTTTTATTTATCCTTTCTTTCTGTCCACACTGTTAATTAATAATTTTGAGGTATACCGTTGAAGTATTTTCAAAAGCAAAAGAAAAATAAAATCTAGTATCTGAACTAATTTACAATGGCACATATATGATTTCAGGAAAATAATACTTACTCCTTTTTAATTTGGAGGGAAGGCTATTTTTATTATTTGGAAAGAAATTAATTTTATAATAAATGACCAATTCTTTTTCAAGGATGACATTTCACTATCAACAACCACCAAATATAATGAAAGTTAAAGTTTTATTTCAACAAATTAATTGTTGATTAAATTAACATTAATATTTTAGTTTAATGTAAGTTATTTTTAATTTAAACTTTGATAACAATTTTAAAACATATATCATATACATTGTGCATGAGTTTAGTGAGTATTTACTAACAATATATAAAATATAAAAAAAACATTTATGCATTATCCGTGTAAAATTACACTTATGAAAAAAACTTTTTTTATAATTCTTTATCATTTATATAAGAGTTTTATTTAACAATTATCTTAAAGATTTTAATTAAAAATAAGTTAGATACATTTTTGTCCTTAAAAATTTGTGCTTGCTTATTGTTTTTTATAAGTGAAGAATATTATTAACAAAAACCATGGAAAACATACATCCTATTCCAAATGTAAAAATAACTATTCCAAATATAAAAATAAAGAGTTTGCAAAGATATAATAAATCAATAGAGTCATACTCTATCCTCACACTGCAACTTACTTCCCTTTTTTCATCACACAAAAGGCTGGTTTTAGTCTCTTGGTTTTTTTTTTATTGATTTTGTTCATAAAATTTTTTAAAATAGGTGAAATTGGTTTTTTTTAAAGAAGGTGAGATGGGTCTCTTACCTTAAAATTATGTTGTCATAATTTTTTAAAGAAGTTGTCAATAAATTGGTTTTTTAAAGAAGTTGTCAATATGTTGCTGGACTACATTAAAAAAATGTACAGCTGTTGGCTTTTAAAATTTTAAAAATAGGTGAAATTAGTCTCTTACCATAATTTTATGTTTCTGAACTATTAATGTCAGCAAAATTGTTGATAAAATTATCGTGGGAATCCAATTTCATCTATTTTTAAAATTTTAAAAATAGAAAAAGCTATACATTTTTTTTCCAAATGACTACAACAAAATTAGGTTCATTTTCGAAAAAAAAAATTATAGTTTGAGTTACCCATATCTCGTTTAAATTATTTAGCTTTTTTTAAGAATACCTATAAGACGTTAGTACGAAAACTTTGGTAAAAAACATTTACAGAAGGACATCTAGTCATATATACTTGCTTCCTCTTATTCTTTTGATAGGAATGACTTCACAAAACAAACCGGTATAAAGTACACAACTAATGTATTCCCAAAACCCCCTAAGAAGGTAAAACAAAATTGCACACTGTTATTGTTTGCCACAGAATAGAATATTGTAGGGACTCTGGAGCCTTGTCACTTTCCTTGGTTTTCTTTTCCTTCCATACCCCCTTAATTGAAACATAACACCTAAAAAAATAATTAGAAGTAATTTTTTTTAAGGTTAAAATACAGTTTTTAATTATTTTCTCTTGCTATATTTTGTTTCTTTTTATTATTTTTTAAAAGTTTAATTAAATCTTTTATGCTTTTAAGTTGAATTAAAATAGTTCTTTCGAAATACTAATCCTATTTTTAATTTTAGAACATGATGTTAACTTTTTTTTACTAACTTAAGACATAAAACTTGTTCTATTGGATTCATATACATAAAAAATATAAAATTTAATTCATGTTCAAACAAACAAGGTCATAAACATTATGAAAATGATGTGAAAAGTAAATTCAATAAACAATAAAAAATTTAAAATTTTAATATTGATTTTTTTTTTTTGGATATGAGACTATTTTTTCATTTAATTTTCGTGACTTTTTTTAGATTGAATATGAGTTAGGTTTAATAGTTTTCATTTAATTGAATTTAATAGAACTAATTTCATGTCTTTAATTAGTTAAAAAGAGTTTCAAAATAAAAAATTAACTAACTATTATTCAATTGGTTTAATTAAGTAAGCAACACATCCAATTTGGTGAAAGAACCTGAGATTGATCCTTGCGGAAGACACCCGCAAAATAAAAAGAAAAACAAAAACGAATGTTCTAACTCAATTGGTATTCTCAATTCTCTTTTAATTTATGCACTTCTATCTCCCCCACTTCTTGTCTCATTCTACTCTAATGAAATTCTCTTTTGGAGACAAAACAAGAAAAAAATATTTCTTTATTGCATTTACATTTTATTCTAATGAGCTCGAGAACAAGAATGATGTGATGCTCCTAGATCATACTCTCCACCTATTAAAGGTTTTAAGTTGTATGATTCTGTTTAAAACAAATAACTATTAAATTTCTATAAGTTATATTTTAAAAATGTAATTATTACACTAGTCTTGTATAAAAAATGAGAAAGAAAATTATTAGTATAAAGAGAAAGTGAAAATAAAAATTGTCATGTCCTAATCCACCAAGTAAAGGATAAGCCGAAAAATAGTTGCTCGTAATTGGGCTAAGTCTTTGAACATCACATCTCCTACACCAACATTTTGAAGATAGTTTCTTTTATCACCCTCTTAGTTACTATTTACACCTCTCAAGATTTATAATATTAAGCAAATTCTCAAGGTACTTTTGCTTGTTTTAACTAAAGTTTTTCACATAACATTGAAACTAGGCTTTCATGTTGTGTGCACCTCTGCCAACTCTTTCAAAAAACACTCATTAGCTTCTTTATTGATTTTTATCAAGCTTTCTTTCTCATGTCTCCTCATTTTAAAGATAAAACAAATTAATTTTTTTAAATTCACAAAAGAATTTTGAATCACATAAATATATATAATTTACTCCAGATCAACTAATCAAGAATATATTATGTACATTCTAGATTAGGTGATCTGAAATGCAAACGCGAACTTGACAATTGTGTTTCAGATCACTTGATCCAAAATGTATATAATGCATTCTAGATCAGTTTACCTGGAAAACATTATGTACATTTTGGATCCAGTGATCCAGAATGCAAACATGAATTTGACAATTGTAGTATGGATTAATTGATCTGGAATACATAATATGCATCCTGGATCAATTGATACGAAATTATAAAATATTTGTAATCTGGACTGATTCATCCTGAACTATAATTTTTTGTGCTCAGGATTGGTTGATCCGAAACACTGCAAATTAATCTTGAATACTAATAACGATTCGCATGGAACACTCCAAACCAATCCTATCAACTAGAAACACCAAGAAAATTATACCTAAATAAAATTATGTTTTTTCTTTCTAAATAACGCTTAAATTAATGAACCATATCCTAGAGACTTGTAAGAACATCCAATGATTAGAGATATATATTGGACACAATGTAGTAGTCGATGTTTGACACACAAGAGGAGCAAATGAGAAAAATTATGAACAAACACACAACAAAACAATAAAAAAACGATAAGTTTGAGATTCTAAAAATCAAATAATGATAAAGGTATGTTTAGATTTTCCAAAATATTATAAACATTGAAGGGGTGTGAATAGAAAATGAGGGGGTACTAAAAGAAATTTCCCATTTTAAAGATTATTATCTAATATAATCTAAATATTGGCTTTCATCTTTTTATTATTTTTTTATTTTTATTTATTATATTTTTATTCTTTTCATATATTTTATAAATATGTTAAAATTAATTTATTAAATATATTTTATATGTTGCAAAATATTATAAGAAAAATTGATAATATTTAAGGATAGAAAAAATAAACATGAAAAAATAAAATATAAAAATTGGTATTTTAAAATACACTAAATAAAATTTTTTAAAACACTAGAAATATATAAATAAAACTTGCTTATCGACCAGTGAAATGAGTGTTTTGATTAGTAAAAGGTTAAAACTGATTCAAATACATGGCCAAATATAACAATAGGTAAACTTAAAACCATAATTTCAATATTTTTGTCAACAGAGGTTAGTTTGTTAGTTTATATTAGATTATCCCGATTGATGCACATGTTGGACAAATATTATATTTTTAATTATTTATAATATTAATTATTTTATACATATTTTATTATTTATTACCTTTAATACAATAATTAAATATTTTTTAATAAAATAAAGTCATCATATCAGTATACCACACTTTTAGAGTTTCCTTTTTGAGTAAACTACTATTTTGATTAAAAAAAAATAGACATTATTACTTAGATCTCTCAGTTTTTATTTGACAAATCATATCTTTTAATTGTGGTTATGCAAGTTATTTCTTAAAATAATTTTTAAAATAATGTGCTCTAAAATATTTTACCAACTAAGAATAACGATGAAGGTTGGAATTATTATTTAAAGGCCAACCAACTTATTGATGAGTTGGGTTGGGTCAAATCAATCAGCTCAAACAATTTAATTTTTTTCAAATTAAAAACTCCAAAATAGTATTTTATTAAATTTTTATAACAAGTTCTTTAAAAATAATATTTGTTGTAGAGTTAAAATGAATATAAACTAATAAAACAAATTAATATTAATAATAGACAAAGTATTATCAAAATTCAAGCATTAAAATATATCCTAACACAAACATATTTATATTAACTAAAAAAAAAGTAATAGTACAAACTAAAAATAATAGTGCAATTTTTAGAACATTATAAGATCTCATCCACTTTTATTTTTTAGTTTTTTATTTTTAATTATTATCATTATTTTTTATTATGTTATTATTGATTGGTTGGATTGAGTTATGTCTCAAGTTGAAAATCCATTAGCCAATTCACAACTGATTGAGTTTGATTGGATTGGGTCAAGTTTAAACCAATTGCTAGAAAGTTCAACTCAATCTATTTGAATTAGTTTGAGTCGAATTGGATCATTAAGTTATTCAATTTCATAAACATCCTTGACTTACACTCTAAGAACATATATGAGAATGCTTAATATTTTTAGTTGATTTTTATCCATTTCAATTGTTTTATATAAATATTTATAGAAAAAATTGTCACCCTCTCATTTCCCACCATTACCTATTGTTGCTTAGAGAGTATATAGAATAAATTTATTTTTTTCTATGAGTTTAATTGGTATATATTGTCAGTAACATTCAATCACAAATGTTCATTCATGACAGATTTGTTGACTTTACTCATTATTACTTTAAAAGTCACATAAACTCTTTTTTTATTTCTACAAATATGATTGTTGTATTATTACTAAAAAAATTAGAACAAATTTTAATATTTTGTTTTCAAGCTAATCTATTAAAAAGCTGGAGTCTATGGTATAACTTTTTCTCGTGCATATTTTTTTTTTGTTGAAAGGCAACATATTTGAAAACTTCTGATTATATTTGAGAAAAACTCTGACTTAGTAAAACATAGTTTCAAAAAACCAGTGGTGACTTTTAGCATATTTGAGCACCACTTTGGATTTACTGTTCCCTTTTCAGTTTTCACTCCCAATTTTGAAATACAAAAACTGGCAAGGAGAGACTTGTGTACATCCATTGGAGAGATGTATTTTGAGAATCTAGAAACTTGACGGAGAGAGAAATAGTGTGAATAGGAAGGACGTGCACGAAACTTTACTAACGCAGCAACATTGGAGGCGAAGCCAGCAATGGGCAACGCTCAGTCACCTCCCACGGATAATCCTCGATATGTTTCTGCAACCAGGTTCCTCTTTTTCTTTTTCTTTTTTCCCCCCCACACTTTCTGGCAACTCAATTTTCATAGATTGATCTAGAAAATAATCGCAGAGCTTTTACTCATAAGGAACTTGAAGACCTGAGGTCTCTTTTCAATAATCTCGCAGCTCAATCCCAGACCAATAACAAATACATCTCTTCCTCCATCTTTCAGGTTCTTTTTGCAATCCAATCACCAATTCCCTTCCTAACTCCTGTTGTTATCCTCTAACTCCCATAAAAGTTTTTATTTTTATTTTTGGGTTGTAGTCGTATTTTGGACTTCATGGCCCTCTTGGTGAGAGGATGTTTGACTTGGTTACACAAGAGCGCAAGGACCAGAGGTTAACCTATGAAGACCTCGTTCTTGCTAAAGTTAGTTCTTGGTTTTCATCATCGTTTTCTGTTGGTATTGTTACATATTTAATATTGTCTCATATATCCAATATATATATGTATACATATATTGGTTTGATTTTTCATTTTGCAGGCTACTTATGAGAAAGGAACAAAAGATGAAATTGAAGAATTCATCTTTCGCTTATTAGATGTATCTGGAGATAATTTTGTAGGGAGGTAGGATGGGGGTCAGATCATACACAAGGCTCTACTTTGTGCAAAATAATTAAGCATTGAAACCAATTTACCAACCTGCTAGCTTGAATTCATCTATTGTTCTTTACAGAGAAGTGAATTGTAGTCATTTTCTATCTAGATATCTCTCGGTCTGTGGAATTGTTGTTTAATAACATTTTTATGGGTAGTGGAGTTTCATATTTAAACTTTGTTTTTCTTAGTTTGGTTGACTGAATCTTGTGATCACTTCTATAGGTGCTATTTCTTTAGAAATTGTCTTGTCATCCTGGTTGATGTTCTGTTTGTGTGTCTAGCAAAGGAGAAAGGATTATTCTTTATGATGTGTTTGAATTTTACTTTATTGAGATTAGTTTATTCAGTTAAAATGCCATGTTAAAATTTATTTTGCTTTTCCTTCCCCTTTATTTTCATCTTAATATATGTTACTATGGATATGCAGGTCTGATTTGGAAACTGTTATCATTGCCATTTTTAACGATATATTATGCATAAAAGGTTCTGAGGATAAATCAAGTTCACAGCAGGATGTTGTCGACATATTTCTGAATGCTGCAAACTTCTCCATGCATAATGAAGGCGGCACTCAGAAGACTATGTCTTTTGAAGATTTCAAGAGCTGGTGTACTCATCTTCCATCTATGAAGAAGCTTCTTGGAAGCCTGCTTTTGCCACCTGATTCCGGTATTACTGCACTTAATTTCCAACATTTATTATTATTGACTTAAATTTCTTACAAGTCTATCTGAAATATGACAAAACACAATCAAGATCATGGAGTTATGAGCAGATGAACTGTGGATTGTTTGGATTTGAAGTTTAATGCTCATCAAACTTTGCCTTTGATTATGGTTTTTCCTCCCCGGGTTTTGTATAGTTGGTTCTGAAGTTAGATGCAAGAAGCTGTGTTGGGCAGTCAGCAACCAACATAAAACTTTGTTTAACCTTTTGTGGCATGGGTCAACGAAAACAAATATGCTAATTTTAGGTTGTTAATTTTACATATGTTTTGTATGGATTAGGATTAAATTTAGTGTTAAATAATCTATAGTTACTATATTACCATGATGTAGTGTTAATAGTATGAGTTTTTCTTGGATGGATCTTAAGTTTATGATTTGTTTCAGAACATGAAATTTGGAATACCAATAGGTGAAGTAGTTGACAGTGAAAAGGAGGATTAACTTTATATGTTCTAAAAATCATTCAGGATGACAAAAATGCTAGAGTTAGACACTTAACGATTTAAAATCTGGTGCATAGGTAAGTTAGAAGAAGAAATAGGGTGGATATTGTTGTTTACTAAAACTTGACAGAATCATGTGGTCAATACTAGGGTTGGTGTTATTGTAGACTTCTTATTAGCCATAAAAAATAATTCTACTGCAATTTATTTGACATACTTAAAAAATGAAAACATTTTGACCAAATTAATAATATTACTTCTAAAGTTCTAATTGAATAATTATTGAGTAATATTAACTTTAAATAGTAATTCATGGTGATGATCTGCTTAATACATGCTAGCAGTTTCACTAAATGAAATGCTGATGTCCTAAGAGCAATTCTTTGCACGGTATTGAGTTTTGTATAGTATTCTGCTAGTTACATAAAATTTGCATCAACTGTAAATTGTTTTTCTTCTGTGTTTGCATTTCTGTCAGACTGTTACACGGATACTTTCTATTTCATTAAACTATATGCTTAACATTTTCACAGTATTCATTTCATTACCATTTTATAAGATAAAATGCTGTGGAATTAGCTTTCAGTAAAGTCCAATGTAAATAATTGGCATATTTTCTTATTCCATTGTTTTTGCTTTTTTGTAGGACGACCTGGTTCTCAGATTCCTAAACTATTGACTTCGAAGGCTATTGATTCTAACATTTTGCTTTTGAGAAAGGAATACGCGTGGCATATTGGAGGCGCACTTTCTTATCAAGACCTGGAAGATTGGAACCTTTTGTATCATAGTTCTGTTAATGGTCTTAGTTTTAATACATTCTTTGGCTGCATTTCGTAAGTACTTGTTTTTGGCCTTGAAGCATCTACTGCTCTAAATTAATAGATTTCTGGCAATTTCACTCACAAAATAAAAATTGTAGAAATTATCCCTAGTGGTGATCAGAGATGGTTTGACCTTTTAATTAATCAATGGGGTTAAATCTAGAAGAAACAGGACACAAGATTACTTGCAGCGCCAACACATTCTTTTAACTATAATGATATCTTGAATATATTTAAATATTGAGTTATTGAGTACCCTCTGTTGCAGGCTTCATGGCAGTGTTATCAATGGTGGATGGCCAAAATTTCACCTTATAAACATGTCATTGCAGCCACTGACGCTGCCATAGCAGTTGACAAAATTTCTGCCACACCATTTAACAACACTGCTTCATGGGCTGATTGTTGTTTCTGTTTAGTGCTTTTAATGCATGGTATATTCCTTAAAAAAAAATTGAGTGTTAATTTTAGATACTAAAACTTAGCTACGATTGGTGCTACACATGGACTACAATAGGATCTATTGGTTGTTGTTAGTTTTACAAGCTAATAGCTCTGCATAGGTTCTGCTAATTTGTTATTACTATTATGATAAGATTGAAAGAGGCATAGTTTGTCAGTTTACTGACAGTTTCTCTAAATGCTAATAAAAAGGCCAGTTAAATTTATTTTAGTCTCTTTTCTACAAAATATTCATTTAAATTTCTTTATAACTCTAACTAAGTTTCTATGTAGGATTGGAAATGTGGGATGCATATTTATTTAACTCTTAATTTTAACTGCAGAAATCATGCAGGCCCAACTGTGTTAATTATCAAGGATAAAGAAGGTTATATATATGGAGGGTATGCTTCTCAACCATGGGAGCGGCATGCTGATTTTTACGGAGACATGAAGTGTTACCTTTTTCAACTAAATCCAGTGGCATCTATATTCAGGCCGACTGGAGCAAACAATAATCTACAATGGGTAACTACTGTCTACATGCTTCTAAGATTCCAACACGCTTGTTGTACGCCCCCTTGTTATATTTATATGCTGAACTGTAACTAAACTCTGCTCTCATTAAGTAACATTGGTGTTGCAATTAGCACAAGAAATGACAAGTTTTACCAGCAGGTATGCTTAACGTGATGTTGTAACTTGTAAGATGATTATCATTTATCAACTGTAAAAGGAAGGTTGAAAGGCATTGCTAGATTCCATGCATTCCCCACAAGCAGAATAGTGACCACACTCTACACTTTGCATTTATTGAGTTAGATAGCTAATTGCTAACCTATTTGTTGCAGTTTGCTATCAACTTCAGTTCAGAGGACATTCCAAATGGGATTGGTTTTGGGGGACGAGTGAATCACATGGGTTTGTTTCTAACAGCAAACTTTGATCAAGGACATACATTTTCATGTTCTACATTTGGTAGTCCTTGCCTCTCAAAGACTAACCGTATACTGCCTGAAGTAATAGAGTGTTGGGGAGTCAATCAAGATGCAACACAAAACAAGAATGATGCGGTCAAGGGCACTATTCTGGAGAGGTTCAAGGAAGATCGCAATATGCTCAAAATGGTTGGGCTTGCAAATTCCAGTGAGTAAAGTATTGCCCTTTTAATCACTATTCATATGCTACGAGAATAACAACTCTTTATGCTGCTATCATCTTTGTTAACCAGTATATATTGTGAATCTCTATCTTTTTTTTTCTTAATTATTTTTGGTACCTTGAGAATAATTGAATCTACATTGGCGCTGTACCCACAGTTGATACCTCTCAATCATTTGCCTTGAAAATTTGTTCACCCTCTTTATTCTAATTAAAGATTTGTGCAAGTAACAATTTCTGACGAGAAATGTGAGTAACATTTTTTTACACATTTTTAACGTTATTATTTGTTGAAATTTATTAAAATCATAAAATTACTCTAACATATATAATAAGAATCGCTTATAACTTTTATAATTTTTAATAATTTTTTATTAGTAAACAAGATGTATTAGTGTGCAGTTAATACTTTTTATATTTACCAGTTTCTTTTTTATATATTTATTTATTTATTAATAAAATTTATTAAAATTCTAAAATAATGAAAAAGAGAAATTACTGAATAACAGAAATTATAAGATTTTGGTTCCTGAAAATTATTATTTCTTTTAGTTCTTAAAGTGTATTTTGTTTCTGGAATATATTTTTGTTTAAAAATAGTAAGTTGTTATATGACAGCCGTAAAGTGATGATGTGAATAACAGAAATTAGGAAAAAGTTTAATTAAGATTTTGGTCGTTAAAAATATCTATTTTTGGTTTTAGTCCTTTAAAGTGTCTTTTGTTCTAGGAATATATTTTTGTTTAAAATATAGTTTATGTTGCCAGATGCTAACCGTAATTGATTATGTTAATAATGTTTTACCGCGTTAAAAAAATCATATCACTAAAAATAATAATATAATAATACATGATTCTTTTAATAAAATTAAAGAATGCTATTGTTAATAGAATTAATCAACTTTTGATTTAAAAAATATGTTTTTTATTTTAATCTTTTAAAGTTTTTTTTTTATTTTTGTCTTTAAATATATTTTTGTTTTAAATAATTTATATCATTAGATATATACCATTAATCATCAAAATTGATGATGTGGTTAATATTTTGTCACTCAATTGTTTCATGTCATTGAAAATAATAATGAGTACTTTTTTAAAAAATAAAAAATATTATTGTTAATAAATGAAAAATAATTACACGTTAGTTTGGTTATACAATATTTAGATTTGCTTAAAATTTTTAATAATATTTTAAAGCATTTTTTATGCATAATATAAGATTTGGCAAATTGAAGTTTAACTTTAGATATTTGCATTGTCTCTCTTGTTTTTAATTAGGCATGACAAACAAACTTCTATCTTTAGATACTGCTATCTCTTTCTTTTTGGACTTTAATGAGTAATATCTTTTTTTACCAGAACACGTGGATACATAGTATTATATGTATATTGATAATTGCAATTTGTTCACGTAGAAGTACACAAAATATGTATCTCTTAAGCTAGTGAATCTTAAATAAACCTAAATTTTATATTTAATTTAGAATCTACTTTAGACAAATTTAATTTTTTAGCATGATATGATTGTTTCTGGGAGAAATTGTACATACAAAATAAATGTGGAAGAAGCTTAACTGAGTTGTGTTGCAGTCAAATTGTTATTTGTTCTTGCTCAAGCAAGCTATATTGCACAAATGAAGGAAATTGCGTTTGTTGTGTTGGTCTGAGCAAATTAAGATAGGATTCAAAATTAGAAAGGGAGCAACCTATTTTTTTATAGATAGTTCTACATAATGGATAGGATGTATGATGTCTAGCGATTAGATATATACTATTAAGAAGTATTAGAAATAACTGATAGGATTTGAAAGTAAAATTGAGTCTATACTTTCCATAACTAGGAATAACATATATTATTAGCCACAATTGAGTTTATCCTTTACGATTAATACAATCTTTCCAATTTAATGAGTCAAAAGATTGAAAGTAAAATTAAAAAAATTAAACTTACTATTTTAGAAATAGACTTTTAGGATGCCAATTATTTTCCTAATAAAAAATTAAAATTAATAGATTAAAGATTGATATTGGTAAAGTTAAACTCCGGGCAACACTATTATCTCTTGACTATAATTTACTACGCATACAAACTATTTGACAAATTGTCTCTTTGAATTTCGCGCTGTAAATTAATTATTTATTTTTTCTGCAATTTATACCCTAAATTCATAGTTTAGGTCCTCTGGGAATTTCAATGGAATTTATTTGATTATTTCATAATAAAAATATAGTTTAATTCTTAATTCTTTATCTTTAATTGTAATTTTCATAGTTTTTACACATTACCTAAATTAAAATAGAATTCATAACTTAATATATAACTTATTTTAAAATATAAAAATAAATTAAAATTATAAAAAATATGGTGAATTACTTGCAAATATACCTAAATTTGAACTCTATTTTATTTATCTTAGAATTTAACTTAACCTTTAATGACATTAAGAAGACATTTGGTAGGAAAAAAGGCTTTGCTTTCTTGAAATGTCAGGTTAAAAATTGGCGTTTGCTTTTGCCAATTTTTGTTTTCATCTTCACAGAAAATAATAATAATGATAATATTTTTTTGAAAATATTTAAAAAAAACTGAAAATAAAAAAAAATTGTTTTTAAAAATTAAAATTATATAAAAACTTAATAACAATATTGGAATTATAACAAATTATAAATAAATATATTTTAAATTATAATTTAAATATTTTATAATATTTTCTCAAACCAAATGTCACTTTAACCCTTATTGGTTTGGGTGGAAAATATATAATAAAAAGTAACATTGACAAGGAAATAAGAGAAAAGTTGTACTTTCTCTTGTTTGGTAGAGTGAAAAGAAACAAGGAAAGTGTCACCAATATGGTGGGTCTCACATGAACTTTCTATTCAAAACAAACATGAAAATGTGTAAAAAAAAAAAAAGTGGACCTTCCAAAATTATCTCTGATTTCAGGAGGAGTGTTCATAAAAATCAAGTAATAAACATGGAGAATTTTGCAATTGTAATAATTTTACTTTAAAACTTCTCTTCCTTTTCCACCCTTTCTACCCAATCGAACAACTTTGATTTTCACTCCATTTCATCTCTCTTTGTTTCCTTTTCTTTCCTCACATTTTTTTCTTTTTCTTTCCTTGCAACTGAATGAAGCCTAAGTCCCATTTGATGTGGTATTTTCTATTTTCATTTTCACATAAAATAATAATGAAAATATATTTGGTTATATTTTAAAAACACTTTCTAGGAAAAAAAATTAAAAAATTAGTTGAAATAAAAAAAAATTGTTTTCAATATTTTCTATAACATCCTAGACACACTTGAATGAGAGAGACCTAGAGGTTTTACAATGAAAATGAATAGTTAATCATGACTTAAAGAAATTAATAAGTATTACTTATACTAATAAAATGCATATACTTTTTGACAGCACATCACTTAATAACTCTACATTGAAGCATGCTTGACTTTGAACAATTATGAGATGAATTACCTTTAAGAATTCTTTCCAAAAAGTGTACGAGTGAGACTAAAACACATTTAAAAGTCTTATATTGGTTTGTATGGTTATTTGTTGCTCCAAGAAGTAGTCAAACATCTAAAAATGGCTACCCACGAAGGGTTCTAACTACTTGAGGCGATTCTAACCACTTGAGGCATACTTTTCAAAACTTGACTAGATCGTTTTGTTCTACCGGTTGATCAGGAACTAGTTTGATGATTAGTTTGATTAGCATACGGAACCAGAGGATTTTTGAATCGGTGTAAATTAGTCATGAACTAGTAAAAATGGTTAAGAACTGGTCTCTAATAAAAAACATATTTTTAAAATTTATTTTCTATTTTTTAAATTTTAATTATTGATCCTAGAAGCAGCCAAACATCTAGAAAAAAGGACTACCTAATGTAGCATAAGCTTCATCCCCTTGATCTACTTACTTGAAGAGGTTGTGTAGGATGAAATAGAAGGTGAAAAAGGAAGAAAATGGAAGGGGAATGACGCCAATCGATACTGGAGATAAGTCAGGATGCTTGCCATAATGGAGAGACCCTTAATGAAAGTTAGAAAAGAGCTTATCTAAATGATAGAAGAACTCGAACAAGGAGAGAAACAAGACTTAAGCAAAAAGTCTCAATTCACTAAATGATACAAGTTGCAAAAATGTGTGAAAGAATTCCTGATTTATAGAATCAGAGAGTGAGTTGGGTAAACTAAACCAAAGTTAGCTCAACTCAAGAAGAGTCAAACCAACCATGGTTTATCCCCTTGTTGGTTTTACCCAAAAGGACGTGGGTTTAGTAGTCATGTAGGGGTGTGAATAAAAAAGAGGGGTGTGATGCAAGCAACAATCTACACACTCTTTTTAGAGACTCTAGCCCACCTCACACGTTCCATAGGATGACTAATAACACTTCTAAAAATAAAAGAAGTTGAACCAAATACAATGGTAAAAAGTAAAAGAGTCAGCTCTCGAAGTCAACATACTAAAAAGTCAAAATAACTAAGAAATTTTTACAACATAAAATGGAAAAAAGACTAGGCTTCATTGATCTTAGACCCTAAGTTTTAACTTTCCATGCTTATGCCTAGCCATGTTATCCTCTATCTCCTAGTCATGGCTAATGATGAAACACTTGGTAGGTAATATTGCATCATTCCTACAAGCGATTTTCATTGTGGGGGTTCTAGCAAACAAGGAGTTGGTTGAAGTTTCACCGTGTGAATTGTTTCGTGGAGAGCAGCCACTAAGATGCCAAATCTATGATCTTTTACAAATGTATCAAAATAGGTCCTTTCTTTGGTATTATGTAAAAGGAAGTTGGTGGGGTTGTAATACTCTAGACACACAAAAATGGAGATCCAGAGTCTGAACAAGTGTGAGATTATACAAATAAGAATGACTTAAAGGTAACTAACAAGATAAATCTACTTTTCGATGACATATCATTTAAGAACTTCATAGTTAAGTGTACCTAGCTTAGAACAACCATTGGACGAGTAACCTTGTAGGAAGTTTTATTAAAAGTGTGTAAGGACAAAGCAAACTAATTTATGGGGTCAGTAATTGATCTTGAAAGTAGTCAGAAATCTTGTAAAGGGATACCCACAAAGGGTTCAAGGCTTTAATAGGTGAAGGATTTTGATCAATGAGAAATTGAGTGAAGTGTCACAGTATGAAACGTCACAAAGTGGAGGCATAGAGATGTATATAAGGTCTGTTACATTTTGGAAAACTAAAACTAAGTGAAAAGATAACACAATTTTGTCATTGTAACAAAAAATACATATAAATATATTTTCATTTATAACATAAAATATTTTATGATTTTTATTAAAATGTATTAAAAAATATTTTTATTTGTTGAAAATAAAAATAACAACTCAAAACAAACATATATTCTAAATGTTGAAAATTGGATATGAAAATATTTTCAAAATGAAAATAGAAAAATATCTTTCAACGAAATGACTCCTTAAAAAAAATTTTGAGAAAGTCTTTGAACGATTTTTTTAGCCAGGTATCAAATAAAAACATTACCATGATGGAAAGTGAGAGTATAACTTTCTTAAGTCAAAAAAGAGTTTTACTATAATAAAACTATCACATTATTATTTTTAAGATCATTTAATGTAATAAATATTTTAAATTTTCAATAAAAATACTGCATTCCTCTTAAAAATATTTAATGTAATAATAGTTAATATTTTAAAAAATACTTATATAAATATTCCCACGAATGTTTATAATATGCCGAATAGATTTTATCTTTCTTTCGAGAATCATGGTTATGAGGATTATCATAACTTTTGGTGATTATGACATGAAAAAACATTCCTTAACTAAACACCTTATGTTAAATAGTTTAAGCTTAATCTTTAACTTGTTTTTATCAATTTTTATATTTATTTTAAATTAAATTTATACATTACATTTAAAGTTTAAAATATTTGTTTATAACCAATAAATATGTCTTTTTTTTTTTCTTTTAGTTGATGTATTTTTTAATTTTATTTTTTTTATTTTTCATTTAGTCATTGCAAGTTTTTTTAGTCTCTATTAGACTTAGTTTTCATTCTCATAATTCATATTCTTAAAATTTAATGGTTAATATTATTTACTCATTACAATTATATAGATAGATTTTAAGAAAATAAATAGTAAAAATGAAAAACAAATCAATGATACTTATTAATGGAGTAAGTGGATCTCTTTCTAAGGAAGAGATCCACTTCAATAAATATGTCTTTGTTTTCTTTTAGTTCATGTATTTTTTAATTGTAATTTTTTTAAAAATTTTTCATTTAGTCATTGCAAGTTTTTTTAGTCTCTATTAGACTTAGTTTTCATTCTCACAATTCATATTCTTAAAATTTAATGGTTAATATTAATTACTTATCACAACTATATAGATAGATTTTAAAAAAATAAATGTTAAAAATAAAAAACAAATCAATGATACTTATTATTGGAATAAGTGGATCTCTTTCTCAGAAAGAGATCCACTTCAAGAGAAAGTTGTGGTAAGTAGATTCCCCCCATATAGAGAGGACAGTTCAAGAGTAAATTTATGAGAATTATTCTTCATCCTTATCATATATATAAGGAATGAATCCATTTACTCGAAGGTACATAACTATAAGAGACTTACTTTTCCTCTCCATCGTTCATTTTCTTAACATCTAATGATTGAGATTAATTATTTATTACTATCATTAGATTTTAAGAAGATGAATGATGGAGATGAAAAGTAAGTCTCTTATATTTTCTCTTCCTCTTAGAGTAAGTGAATCTCTTCTCTCACACATGCACGCATATATACACATAATTATTAGGGAGTGAATCTCCGGTTGTGAAAAAAATTATTGTTTTAAAAATCAAACTGGATCTGTTAATTTAATCAGTTGAACAGGAAATTGATCCATTGTCTAATTTGAAACAACCACAAAATCAACTATGAATAAAATCGTTCAAATAGATTTAGGTTCACAATTTATTTTTAAATTTTAGATTTTTCTAAATACATCACCTATTTAGTTTTTAATTTCTTTGTTATATTTTATGACGAATGTCTTATTAAATATGTATGATTTATGATACCTTTAAGTTTTAATATTATGAATATTGTTATTTTTAATATTTTTATTGTTATTATAATACATTAAAAATAAAAAATGTTATTTTACAAGCATCGTTTCGATTTCAGGTTCAATTTATAATTTAACGATAGTTGAATTAGTGAATTGTACACTAGTTATATCGATTTGATTTTAAAAACATTAAAAAAATATAACATGATAGATTATTCAATCTCACTCGTCCATTTCTTTAAAAATAAAATCATGAGCTAACATTAAAACTACTCAAAACTAATGCCCCTTTATTTGAACATTTTCTCATTGCTTTGGTTTCACCCTTTCACACCACCCCTCACTATGAAAACTTTAATGAGGTGGAGCATATGTTGGCAGTGTCTGTCTCCTTCTCCAACTTCGATTTTCTCTTCTAAAAAATATCCTTCAACAATTTCTCAAATCAATTACGTTCGACTTGATATTATCGTCCACGCCTTTAATATGGACTCTCTCCTTCTCAGTTCTTAACAAAATTATGGAAGAGTTTGACAATATATAGAAAAATCTTATTAATTACTGCAACTTTATTTTTTTATTGACAATAGAACAATGAGCAATGCTAAAATTGTAAAGAAAGAGGTGTAAAAAAACATTTGTTATTAACAATATCTTAACAAAGTGTAAATAAAATATTATATTAAAAAGATAAAATTTTAAGGAAAAAAAAGGTTTTCAATAGTACATACTTTAATCATGTTGAAATAAAACTTTATAATTGTGCACATCAATATATTGATATAGGTTAAACACCTTAATTAAATACTAATAAATTTGAATAAATAATGGGGTCCATATTAAGGTTGTCAACAAGGCTATACGACAGATGGTGGCAAAGACCTTTAAGCACCATACTCCCATGGCGAACCAGAGATATATATATATATATATATATATATATATATATATATATATATATATATATATATATATGTATGTATATATATATAATATTATGTAAAAACAGCAAAATAACAAATATATATATATTAAAATCAACAATATAAAATTCATGTCATTCATAATCTAGTGACTATCATCATAAAAAGGACATAAATTCATATTCAACAAAATGATTAAATAGTCATACAAATAAACAAACAATATTAAAAAAGAGTAAAACACAATGACAAATTAAACTATTTTGTTTAATCCTCCTCATCCTCATCAATGTTTGCATGTGATGTTGCTCATCTAAAACTATTGTGAGGATGTTTTTGTTAGATTTTGAATGTTTATTTTTGCCTCTTAAACTAAAAAAAAAAATTAGAAAATATGACTTTTATAAAAAAAATTCAAAATAATTGGAATATCTCTTTTATAAAAGAAAGTGAGAACTCACGTAAAAGAGAAGACTAACAGAGAAGAGAAGAGAAGACAAAGAAGAAGTGCAGAGAAAGAGCTCGCAACCTTGTATAGAAGGGAACAACAAGAAGAAGAAGAGTTGTCGTCAGTTGTAGCGGCATTCACAGAGGTTGTCGTCAGAAGTGGCAACATCAGTGTCAGCAGCAGTCATTGTTGTCGGGTGCATTGGCAAGAGCTTGTCGTGAGAAGGAGAGGGTGCGCAGGAAGAGACATAGTAGGTTCACGAGAAGCCAAACACTTTGTTTAGTATATATTAATTCAGGTCGACTCGAGCCCAAAGCATGAAAAAACGAACAAAAAACCTAAATTGGGTGCCATGTTTGCCTAGCCCATTACATTTCGTCATGTCATTCCCGTCATAGTGGCTACCATGCTTGAAATGGTTGAATCGTACCATAACAAGCCAAACAACCATGGCGTATTACAGTAGCCAGCGCCATGGAGTTACGGTGTTGTTATGGCGCTACCATAACCATTACTTGACAACATTGGTCCATAACCATTACCTGATTGCACACAAATTTACTAAATGTCACAATCTTTAAAATCACACTCACACATATTTTATAAATATCAATCAATCATATGAACAATATGTCACGTAAGAATACAATTAAATATAATTATAAATAAAAAAAATTGTACAAAAACCGAGTCACAATAATTAAATTGTATAAAAGAAACTCAATTATTGAAAATCTCAAAGAAAACACACAAAAAAAATCTATACCATGGAGGTTTAGAAAGTAAGTTGTTTTACCCACCTTTATTGTACTCTTGTCAAACACTCTTTTTCTTTTCCCATTTCTCTACTATTTTGTCTATGTATTATTCTCTTCAAATAAAGTTGTTTCCTTCTCTATTACTATTCTTCTAGTGACAGTTTATGTTTTAAAGTAATTACTCATTGTACACATGAAACTAATATATATAGCTACAAAAAAATATATATTTATTATCATTATTTAAAATATAACAAGATAAATATATTATCTAATACAGATAATTTCAATAAATAAAGATAAATTCAATATCTATTACAATTAATTTAAATTAAAAAATATATTAATTTTATTACAAAATCAATTTGAATATAAAAAATAATTGTATCATTTATCATTGCTAACTTACATATGACAAATATAAATATATTCTCTAATATAATTAATTAAAAATAACATATGAAATATATTACAAAATACAAAATTTATTGTATTGTTTAACTTTTCTTAAAATTATCTAAGAGCATGTCTAAATGTGTAAATTATTCAATGCTTTAAGATTATATAATCTATTTTTTTATCATTTTCTCTATTTTTTTAGGGACACTGTCCTGTTCACTAATACTTTGTTGATATGGCAATGTGTGATAATATGCTTCTATAGCATCCGATGATATTAATATAATGATGTTAATTTTTTTGTTACGGAAGGAAAAAAAGACTTTTTTTATACTAAATAAATAAATTATTCGCTAAAGAATAATTCACTTCATATTATTTACCTAAATAACTTATTTCACTGTTCATGTCTAGAAATTGGTTGAAATGAGTTGGAAGAACCAACTTGATAAACACCTATAAGAAATTGGTTGCTGAAATTCAGTTGTTAAGCAACTGATTTCATATAGTGTTTTTTTAGATTTTCTAAATTTTTTAATTTTTTATGTTTCTTTTTTATGACATTTTTTGTTATTTTTTTATACTTGTTTGAGTTAATTTTTTAAAGTTTTTTATGTTTGTTTAATTTTTTTAAAATATTGTTTTTTGATTTATTAAGTAGATAACTATTATTTTTTTATTGAAAGGCTAACTAATTTTTTAAAAGTTTACATTAATTTTAATTATTATTTAATTTAATTAATTATTTGTTGAAGTTAAGTAAATGAAAATAATTTTTTAGTAGAAGAATACATCTAACTAACGTGTATAATTTTTTAACAATATACATAAACATATGAAACATGTTACAAAAAAATTAGAAAAATAATGATGCATGCACTACCTAATGATGTTTGTGTCACTAGTACTACACCTTTGATGCTACCTATTTCTCAGGTAATTTAGATGTCTTTATTGTTGCAGGTTTGGTTCCCATTGATTGTCATCATGAACAATTTGTTGTGTGTCCATAATAGGGTTTATTGAGGAAATATTCATCTATTGCATGTGCTTATGTTGATTGTGATGTTTGCATGTTGACACCAAATAGGTTGCTTACTAAGTCATCTCCTTCTTGTGTACCCGAGAACAGTGTGTGCATGTAACTATCCATGGTGGTATGTGTAACACCCTTATTTATATAACTAGGTTATTATATGATATATTTAAATTTAGATAAAAAAAGTAGTTCTACATGCAAAAAACTTATAAAAATAAGTTAATTATATAAAACATTTTTACTAAAATTTTGAAATTCTTTCTTTCTCTTGAAATTCACTCAGCGGATTCAAATTCACTTAGAAAAATCAAATTCGCTCCTTGGAATCAAATTCTCTTAACAAATTTGTCACAAAAACAAATACATTTTTTTAAAGAAGAAATTCGCTTAACGAAAATGTTTCACTCCACAAAAACAATCCTGATCTAAATATTCGCTTAGCGAAACTTCCATGGTTAAGTGAAGTGAGACAAAAGTAACTAAATTTTGTTGACCTTCACTTAGCGAGCATACTTTGGCTAAACGAATAAGTTCAAGCTATAAATAGGGGAAACCATATACAAATTAAAGGAGGAAAAATCAAGTTTCTTAAGTGTTTGGATTAAAATTCAAAGGTTATCCACCACTCACCATCAAACCCTTACTAAGTTAAAGGAGGAGTGAGCTTCATAAACCTTTGTGATATTAATCTTTAGAGTTGTCAAAATGGATTTGCCCAGCGAGCCTACAAAATGGGTCATACTAGACTCTTAAATAGGAGGCCTAAATAGAAGTGAACCTTTTTAGCTTGGTCCATTCGACCCAACTATGTAAATGGACTTGGGTCAGGGCGATTCGAATGCAAATATAAATACATACATTTTAAAAATACATATTAATAATATAATATATTGATAAAAATATATTAAATACAAAATATACACATAAAAGTATGTTTAATGTAAAGTCAATTTATGCATATTGTTATTATATATATATATATATATTATATAAATATATTTTTATGTTATTTAGACTTATTTATGATGTATTTTTTATTGATTTAATGAGTTGTTTTGAATTGGTTTGGGCTTGTATTATAAAATAAGTTTACTTTTTATAAAAATTTGAATTTTGATTTTTTTAATTCCCAGTGGCCCAATAAAGGGTCGGTTGAACTTGGAAATATGTAACTCAAACAAAATATGGGTCGGCTTGACCCGACCCAATTTATTTGAAAAGCCCAACAGGTAAGGTTGGGTCAGTTCTCCTAGATTGCCAACTCTATTAATCCTAATAGACTTATATGTTTTTAATACTCTTATAATTATTATTATTATTTCTAAAACTAAGTTGGTTGTTCATTAATATACTAATTGTTCTGACTCGATTTTTAGATGTTTAGTTGATTGTTTAATAATATCTAATTATTCTAACTTTTATATCTCTAGAGATTATACTGCTGGTCCTTTATTTATTAGCTACAGATATTACTTTTGATCTTTTATTTATTATCTCTAGATATTACTTTTAGTCCTTTATTAATATTTTTCAGATATTACTTTTGGTCCTTTATTTATTGTTTCTAGATATTACTTCTGGTCCTTTGTTTATTATCTTCAAATATTACTTCTGATCTTTCGTTTATTATCTCCAAATATTACTTATGTACCTTTGGTTATTATTTCAAAAAATTACAGTCTGATCCTTACTATTATTATTTTAAGTTATTCTTCAAATATTATAGTCTGATCCTATGTCTTTATTTATCAATGATTCTATCGTTTAACTATTTTTTTTAGAAGTTATATTTTGATCTTTTCTGTAAAATTATTTCATTGTATTATATATTTTCATATAATAAATTATGCTTCATTGATATTATTTATTTCAAATTTTTCTCTAAATCCTATTTGTATTACTCTCCATGGTAAATTAAATTATGATAAGTTTTAGTTTACATAATTCTGATTTATAAAAACTATTACTTTTGGAATTAGTAATAACTATCTTATATTTTTACATATAGTATGTATTATATTTATTTAAAAGAATTATTAATTATATGTTGAATGTTCATGGTAAAATATATTTATATATTATAAAATATTCAAGAGATTGTGTGTAAAGTTTAGTTATGAAAATATGATAATATATAAATACGATATTCCTTAAAATCATATTTGTGAAAGATAATCTAAATATGCTTTGTGGTTGCCGTCTAACTTGATTTACACATAAGAAAATATGTCTTTTAATATTAAAAATGAATCAATTTTATATCTATATTACTATTATTATTAATGAAATAGAAATTTTGAGATGAGAAATTAATTTGTATATCCATTATGAAGTTTTAATTCTTTGAGGTTGATTTGTAAATGATGTTGTGAATGATGATTGAAATATAATACGACATGACATTGTGATTGTCAAGTCTAGTGACTTTTGGAATAGAACTGAGATGAATGTTAGATGAACTTAGAAAATTCCTAGGTTCCCTTAAAGGTACCGTATAAGTACATGAGTGTCTATGTTTTAGGAAGTCATAACTTAGTACACTACGAGGTGAAAGACAGGAACTGGGTTGGGTCCTAAGATGGTTTTAAGCCAGGTAAATGAATATTTAGAATTGACCATGTTGACACTTGGGCTAGGACAATCATTAGGGAGATGAAACGTTTAGGGCTAACTATGTTGTCACTTGGGCTAGGATAATCATCATGGAGATGAAATGTTCAGGGCTCTATGTTGCCACTTGGGCTTGGACATTTATCGACCTAAAAGCTTCCATAATAGCTTAGCATCCTCAAGATTGGTACTGTATATCTTTCTTAAGCTGAAAGAGTGTTGTTTGTGTTTTGTGATGAGTAGAGCGCCCGATTGGCAGGTGGCCAGAATGTTGTGATTCACAGATAGTTAGAATTGGGTTATGGGCAGATGATCCACTTTCCTGAGAAAATTATCATACTAAACAAGGAAAATATATATGACTACCAATGACTTCTCAAATAGAGCCTTGATGATTAGGGTGAATCATCACAAATTAGTTATGGATCCATACATAGAGTAAAGTGGGATTGAGTTCAATCATTGAAATGAGTAAGGTTAAGTCCATATATTGAGTCAAGTGAGATTGACTCATAGGTCAAATCTTAGGCCCAATTATTTGTTAAGTTTATTAAGATTAGCATTGATGGTTTATAAAAATCCCACTTCTTTCGTGTGTTTCCTTTCATGTGTTTCTTTTAATATATGTTTGTGGTATGAATAAAAGATGGACCTGATCATCAAATATGTTGAAGGATTCAGAGGATTTCGTCTGAATATGTTAAATTCATAAACGAGTTACTTTGAATGTTCAAGTAATTTTAGGTTTGTAAGGAGTCCACTGCTCTGAATTAGGACCGTTTAAAAAGGATAGTGATAGTAATTAATGCAATTTATATTTTAAGTATTTTATACAACAAAGTTTTGTAATGACTACATTTGCCTCACAATGTTTATGAGAAGATTGTGGTTCTTTATGTAAGATTGATGTTGAAATTCTCACAATTTTATAAATACTTTTAGTTAAGGATTAAGGGCTTTGTAGTATGTACTGGATATGACTTAGAAAATTGTGGTTCGTTTGGTACTGCATAACATTGTTCAATTAATACGATGACTGACATGCGTATTGGAGAGAGTTGTGTAGTTTTTTAGGCCACATACATTTGTGGTTCTTTGCGCACATAAGATGGTTCTTGAATTTGCAAAATACCATTGTAAATATTCACTTCTATGCTTGAGAGGTCCTTAAATAAGTTGGCTAGAAATAACATGTCATCTATCCTTCCAAATATTAATCCATTGTGCATGTTCTTTAGCCTAATTTGTGTCGTTGTGTCTTCTCATGTCAATTTGGTAGATTTTTTCCAAATTGTCGACAAAATTTGGAATTGGTTACCATAGGCTAAACTGCATTTGGATGTGATCTGTCTAATGTCAAACCACAACTGCAAATGTTGTAAAGCAATTCAATTAGTCCATGCTCTTGCATCACTGTGAGCATGTTGTGATAGAGCTTATGCAAACCTGCTCTAAGGCATCCAATCAAACAGAAATGTGATGGGAGATTGTTGTTAGTTATTTAGAAATTGCATATAAAATGGTAGTATAAAAATTAAGTGTTTATGCTTAACCTCATAGTTGTTCATTCCGTCAAATCTTAATCTATACCCCAAAAAGTAACCATAGGGTGTTCTTGCTTATCTCAACCTCTTTTCACTCCCCTTGTGATAGAAGTAAGTAATGAGGGGTTAACATTTGCACACTAATATTGTAATATATAATAGTACGTCAATATTTTTTACTTGTACCTCACTACAATAGGATATTCAATGTTGTAGTGGACTTGTGGTTGAATGAATGGCATACGATACCGATCTTCCATTTTATTTTTTATTTTGCAAATGAGTAAGTTGTCTTACACATCTCCCTATAAAAGTGTGCTAGACAAGTGATGCATAAAATATCACCGCTTAAGAGCAAACATACCCTACATAGTAGTAATAGTGGATCTAAGTCTGAATATCGTATCCAAGGGACCAGATCTTGTTCTCAATTAATTCTGTTTAAGACATAAGAGAACAGTTGAATGAAGAGAGCAATATTTGATTAGTGAGTCATGATATTTTAGAATTAGAGTAGATGTGACACCCCTTTACACTCAAATGCTTTATTAGTTAATTTACAAAATAATATAAAAATTTGTTGATTTAAATAACTAGACTTGACACTTGGGTAAAAGGATTTACATTGTGATACCACAAATTAGTTATTACTAAACAAGTCATGAAAGAGAAAATAATTTATCTTCACATTGAGTTAAAACATGGTCAAAGAGATATAAACTACTAGTTCACATAGATCCACTAAACTGGTTAACTTACAATTAAAGTTGTAAGTATTATATAAATAGAAAATGAATTTTTGGGATCATATAATACAACACTATGAACCCTGTGACACTCTTCCATCCCACATAAATAAACATAACATGATTAAATAAAAGTCTTTTAACTAGGTAAAAAGGTTCACAAAAGTCCTTTTAACAAAATCTCATCTTTGATAAAAATGATAAGTCTTTATAATTGAAAACTTAAAATAAGGAAAAGAACCTGAGACATAATTTATATAATTTCTAAGATAAGAAAATAATTTGAACACCCTAATATAGTCACAAAGCTCCAATGCTATATCTATTGGAGCATGAAATCATATCAATCTCAGGCATTACTAACCTCTACCTTTTCAGCATCTTTTTAACGTATGGGTGTTCAACCCAAGCAACACACACACACAAATAGGGAGTGAGACATTTTCTCATACATAATTAAGCGACAGAAATAAGAAACATTGCCACCCACAGTGTATCACATGAAACCACACAACCATATTAAATTCAAGTCATGTTAATGATGCTCATGCAATGCAACTCATGTATGCTCTCTCAGGTTCACACCTATAGCGGTCATCTTCTACACCAATAACACGTAGGTGTACTCATCTCACATAGGTTCACCCAAAGTGAATCATCTTCTATGCCAGTAACACGTACCGTGCATTGCAACATAACCTAAGACATTTGTTATAGAGTGTCTCACAATGGGCAATTCTTACAAGCTTTTTAAACTGCCATATTCATGCATCATGTCATGTAACAACATAACTCACAATATCAATAATTCATTATATCATCATAATCCACCCCTAACCACAGTTGGAATGACATCTCGTCAGGCACACCCTGACCAATATCATCAACACAACATGCATCTAATTATAATCAACATCAATATCACACATTAAAATAAACCCCCAAATTCACGCACATCAAATACCTTTCAAACATTCAATCATCCATGACGCTCAGAATTATTAGATACATCACACATCTAAACATATGGCTATGCAAAAAATACATAAGGACTACTAAAAAAAGTCCAAACTTCACAAATGACTAAGCGATTCAGAGTTCACACACTGATAAAAAACAACTTAGACTTAACTCTTAGCACAAAAGTTCTTCAACACAAATTATTCAAAGCACATATTCTCATGCACAAAATATCATTTATAATATTGAATATATTAATTTTATCAGATATACACGTAGGATCATTACATTCATAGCTCACCACAATATTTTCTAAGTTTGGGAGATTTTCTCACTCATTTTCTAATAAGTCTCTATGACCTCTGTCGAGTATAAATACGATATGTAGAGGTTTATTAATCCTACGATATTGTATCTTATCTAGTTTAAAAGTTAGGATATTTATCTAAAACTATTATGTTTACCTCAAGGGCAACAAACATTTACTATTTTTAAAAATTAGAGGAAACATGAATCTATCACTTAATTCTGATAGTTTGACCTTCAATTACTAATCTGATCATAACATGAGCTCTAGGTATCATTTTGGAGTGAAAATAATGTCGTTATTTATATAAAATCGAGGTACAAATTTCATGAATACAACTTTATCAAATTACATCTTTTTCCTATTAGTTTTCTCATCTGAAAATCATGAACACGGATTGTAGTACGCCTAATTCTAGTAGTTTGACCTGTAGTTACTAATTTTATCATACCTTGCGTTGTAAGTATCTTTTTGGGATGAAACCAATGAAATTAGTTATATAAAATCTAGGGTTACAACTTTCATGAAGATCACTTTCTCAAACTATATTGTTTTCCAATTGGTTTTCTCATCCGAAAATTGTGAACGCTGATTGTAATACGCCTAATTTTAGTTGTTTGACCTTTAGTTACTAATTTTATCATAACTTGAGTTATATCCATAATTTTTTATTGATTCCAACTCTGTTGGAAAGCTACCATCGATATCTAAAATGTTTATAAAGAAGACTAAGTCTAATAAGGTCATCTAGGTTACCTTGCAGTGCTCACAACACACATATTTTGTTTCGTACACTGAATGGGAGACTCAACTTTCGACTCACATAACTCAGTTTATTCTTAACATATTTACTTCATTCTTGAGTCTAAACTGTAGCCCCAAATGTCTATTTTCTAAAAGAACAAACGTAACTCATTTTGGTTAACCACACTAAAAGATATGATAGAAACTAGAAGGTATGTTTATACAAAAATTTCCAGATAGCAAAAATTCAACTTATATAAGGTTCTCAACATATAATTCTAACTTTAAACCCTCAAACATTTTACTTCTCTTTCTATGATGTTTGATTATCATCACACTCTACAATTGCAATGGTAATTATTAATGGAAGGAACCTCTAACTCTAATGCCTAATCCTTTTATACAAAATAATTCAAATAACATAGAGGTTTTTCAATCATCACATCAATCAATCAATCATATAAATAAAGTATTCATCTATAATCATTCATAGAAACCAATGAATAAGTTAATTGTATAAAACTTAATCCCTATGGAGGTTTAGGGTTCACCTCCACTACGTTATTTCTTATATATGCCTATGTATAAGCTATTCCAACTCCACCTTACCTCGAAGGATGATCATGATTGTGAAGGTGTAGCCTCAACTCTCAAAAGTTGCTCCTCAAACTCTTGGTAGGTTCTCTATGCAGCTTCTCTCTAACTTCCAAAGTCAGAAACGTGAAAACTGAAGTGCCACTTTCAGACCCCAAAATTTTTACCCTTACTTAACCCTTTGTTGGACTTTTAAAATCAAATCGAAACTTAACCTCTCTTACTACTTACACTCACATTTTTTTTTATAAAATCAATCCTTAATTTATTTTAATAAACACAAATAGTAAATTAATTTAATCCTATTAATATAAATTACATTTTTTATTAATATAATATTTTTCTAAAAAAATGGGATGTTACAGTAGATAGTAAAACAAGAGAGAATATTGGGTTGGAATGTTTCATTGCAATGCTTCTGCCTCCTATTACTAAGCAATCTTATTCTTTATCCTTCAATGATTATCGATAAATTACCATTTTTGTTGTGGTGAGTTTGATCATGCACACCATACTATAATCCTAATATGTCATCCTCAATGGCCTTGGTAGAATCAAAATTAAGACTGGTTCCTTTTTTCCCAATCAGAGGTTTGCCCAAAAAATTTGGTCGATTCTACTAGGATAAGAACTATTTACTTCACAAATCAATCATTCAAATATCAATGATCATGATTATTCAAACAACTAAGATGTTAACAAACAGAATGCATTAACCTATTTACTTCCCAAATCAATTGCTCAAGCATCAATTATCATGACTGCTCAAGCAATTAAGATGCAACTAATATTCAAATATCAACGGCCATGAATATTCCTTCTAAGCACAGAGTACATAAAATAAATAAACAATTATTGTATTGAGTACTCTAAATTGCCTCGAGCCCAAAACATCCTCGTCATTCTTCACCTTTTACGTCACAGACCTAACTCTTCTTCTGAGTTGGAGCGAGTCCTCTTCTTGTGTCTTCTTTTGTCCTATTTATAAAAGAGTTTGGGTTTTCTTTATGTATTTCTCAAGGCCTATGTAGCACGAGTGTGCTGGAATTAAGCATGACCATGCTTATTTTAGTATCTTTTTTCGCAAGTCAAGTATCACATTCGTGCTGGTGCTGAGCAAGACCGTAGTTGTAATTCATGATCGTAGCATGATCGTGCTGCTTCTAAGCATGGTTGTGCTTATTCTAACTGACTGTTTTTGGTTGAGTTGACATAGCTCGACTGTGCTTAGATGAAGCATGGCCATGCTAACCTGAATTTTTAATAATTGCTTTCAAAAGGCCTGATTTTGCCCTTTTTTTCTGTCCATTTCTTAAGTACCTGTCTAAAGTAAGAATAAACACTAAAAAGTGAGTTTTGCCAATAAAAAATGTAGTTCTTTCCTTAAAAGAAAATATTAATCATGGTAAAAAATATGGATACACATCCGATTTATCAACAAGTAGAACCCCAAGTATATCTTCCTACATGTTTTAAATTAGGTAGTAAAGGTAAATTCATTTAGTGAACCCAGTTACCTGATTTGTCAAGCATAAGCACACCCCTAATTATTTTTGAATATATGCCCTACAATGTTGTAGTAATTGTTGTTAGATTGGTTGACTTGATAGTTGGATCATATTATCTCATAATTACTTAAGTTTTAGTGTAAATCCCACTAATGCTCCCTTACTAGAGAGACAAACCCAAAAAATTCGGCACATATTTCTTCCTAATCGAAGAGAGTAGGCCAGTCACTGTTATTTCATCAACCTTTAGCCCTAGTTGAAAAGCAATATCTTCCAAAATTATGGTGCACTAACCAATAAGAAGATTGAATATGTGCATCTTTGGTCTCCGCCTTTCTACTAGAGTCGTCACGAGACTATCATCAATCTTGGAGTGTCTTAGTTTTGCAATCTGAACAAAACCAGTAATCCACAATAAGTGTTCAATCTTTGGGTCATGTTCAGACTTCAAATGATAGTAGGATTGAACAATTGGGTTGCTTGTCGTCTACAAGAAAAAATGTAACAGTTAGAAGTTATGAAAATAAAAAAGTTTTAAGTTTGTAGTTTACCATATAGTTAGAACCTCCAAATCTATGGAGATGTTGTTTCCAAAGAAGAGTTGTTGAAGAAGAAAACATTTTTACATAAAGTGTTGAAGCCAATGTCATAAGAACCAGCTTGGACCAGCTGGTTGAACTGGTTAGACTGGAAATCGATGATATGACTAATATGAGGCATTTAATGGATCAGATGTGCATCTCACATGGAATGGCCCGATATAAACTACCGGGTTTTGATTTAAACTGGAAACTCTCCGACCCGAACCCAATTTTTACACGTGGATTATTCTCAATGCACCTTCACACGCCTCAGGTCTTTCCATATAGAATAATATAAATGCATCAACTGAGAGTTAACCTTACATGATGTACTAAGGATAGAACTCAATTACCACTAAACCAACTTGCTCTTTAAGTAAATTTGTGCAAACAATAATATATATAATTACTTTTATAATTTTTTAAAGTTTAACATTATACAGGTAATAAATTATTTAATTTGTTATACGAACCGAGTTGTGCAAGTTAATTGTAGATTTCCTGAGTTGACTCTTAAGCCTTTGACCCCTTACCTTAGTCGAGTCAACAGTCAAGATCATTTTGATAACATTTTTTAAAGCTCTTATAATCTGAAGTAGATAATTTCTCTACAATTAGGAAAGGTGAAGTTATTGTATTAGTGGTGCATTGTATATAACTCTAAAATCTTATGCTTTACATGCATGCATAAAAAATCTATTGCTTTACGCCAGTGTGTCAAAAATCTTTTACTTTACGTCAGAGCATCAACATGCTTTATGTCAATGCATTAGTAATCTCTTGCTTTACGTCAAAGTGTCAATGTGTTAGGAATCCAATGTTTACATCAGTGTGTTAGGAATCTATTGTTTTACGTTAGTGCATCAGGGATCCAATGTTTTACCAGTCAATGACTAAAATTAAATCTACAAATCCGATGGTTAAGATATGTAGCACAACCTTCGTTAATTTTCTATAAATGGGTAAATAAATGTGATCATCTTTGCTTAAACAGATTTCAAACCCATATAAGTATTTGTAATCCCTTCGACTGAAAAATGGCTTCCTCTTGACACAATGTGTTGTCCAATATAATGGAGAGATTAAAAAAACCAAATGAAGGAGACATTTTTATGTCTACAATCCCATTTTTTATGTTTGTAAGTCTGCATTACAATGATTGCACTGAAGAAAAAGATTTAGAGAAGGTTCAAGGTAGTTCAACACCAGGAAATTGGTGATCTTTGATTTTGATATCCACAAGTTGTAGGAGTAGGCATGTTGTGCTTCCAAGTGATTCAAATCACCGATAACAAATATGTGCAAGAAATGATCTAATTGATCATGCAGCACAATATCCTCAACTGTGTGGAATTGCTTGCTAAAATCATTGAAGGTCAGCATAACATTTCATCTCACACAGTACCATATACGGTAGAACACTTGGTAGAACCTTCATATTACCAACCCTCGTCAAGTTCAGCATATCCAGAAGAAAAAGAACTTCATACAGTGCAGAGAATGTCGCTCACTCACCTGCTATCGAGTGGCATTTCAACTCAAGATGAAGTTGTGGTAATGTTGAGATTGGTGCACTAGGGAATGATGTCAGTTCGTTCAATGCAGATGAAAACAATGTGATGCTTCAACAAGACTATTGAAACAAAAGAGGCAGACCCTATCACAACCTCCCAAACTAGTACAACAAGAGTTGCCTACCAATTTCCAAGTCATATGCAATCTTTGGATTTGGAAATTGATTTCACTGACCCTTAATACAGACATGTACTTGACCAACTTGATGTTTAGTACAGTCTCGACACTCTTCATGAGGACATGGTCTTCTTAACGAAGGAAGATGTCAAATATGTGTTGAACAGGCATAAATTAAATTAAAGATGGCTATGTACTTTAAGACTGTGAAATCAACTCCCACAATACTTATGGCCGAATGTGTGCACAAAGAATGCCAAACATGTTATTCATCTAATGGTCACCACTAGGGATAATGGTCACCGTTGGGAACACATGAAAACAAACATAGTTGAGGCCATAAATTCCATTTTGAAAAAATAATATGAAATCTCCCAATGATGTAACACATTATTCATCCAACTAGATAGAGAAGTTGACACAAATATCAAAGCTAGAAAACATTATACAGATATATTAAATAAGGTTATCACAGACGCACAAACAAAGACAAATAGTCACCATGTACTAGAGTTTGATCGGTGAAGTAGACATTTCCTCATACAAGAGAAAATTAACCCAGGAGAAGGATAACTTGCGGCAAAATTATTAGGTTGGATGAATAGTGGTGTGACTATTACAAATTTCAAAAGACTCACATGCCATGGTTCACATGTTATTGCAACGTGTAAGTATGCTCGCCACGATTACACATGTTATGGTATACTCATTGAAGTACATATCCAATGTCTATAGCAGATTGTTTCAAGAACTATGAATGAAGCTTATTGGCCAAATTGTACCAAATCATAAATTTTGTCTGGACTAAAGATGATAGGGACCAAAAAAGGTCGACCAAAATCATCACCTGTATACACTGAGATGGATATTGTAGAACTTGGACAACCTAATAGATGTTTCATGTATAGGAACATAGTCATTCTAAAAAAATATCCTTCCCGTCCACGGACTTCCCAGCAATAGCCATAAACTCTATATATTCTTATTTGCATTATGTAACTTGTATTATAGGATTATGTTTATTTTCATAACTTTTTATATCTTCAAAACTTATATCTAACACTTAAATAAAATTGATATTTTATAATTTTAAAAATAAAATTTCTTATATATAAAAATTATGTACCAACATAATTTTAAAAATAATTTTAAAAAATTAGGTTTAGACAGTTTAATTTCAAAAATATAAACTGAAAAATAAATTACAAAATGTTTAAAAAATTTTAAAACAATAGAAAAGATACAAATGTGAAAATAACACACACAAAAAAAGATGAATTACAAATTAACTTAAAAAATTAATTTTAAAAATCATAGTTTAAAAAAATATACATACATAAAAATTAAATTAAAAAAAATCTGAAAATTGAAAAAAAAAAGCTATAAGAAATAAGTTGTTGAGCAACTAATTTTTGTAAGGTGTTTTAAAACAAAAAAAAAACTTATTTCTTAACGTGAATAGTGAAATAGGTCATTAGGTAAATAATACAGTGATGAGTTATTTTGATAAATAATTTATTTATTTGATATAAAAATAGTCGTAAAAACATATTAAAGGCTAAAACTGGAAAAAGACAGATTATAAATATACCATTTTTGTTTATTGTATTATTGAATTAAATTCAATTTTCCATCTTAATACGCAAAATGAAGGAATTTATTAAATATTGTTAGATATCATCAAGAGAAACTTTTGATCTAATTGGATTCAAGCTTTTATAGAAACTTATTAAATATTAAATATTGTTAGCCTAAAATACTGTATTCAAGTTTTTTATATAAAAAAAAATTATAGTTATCGACACAATCCTTTTAACAAAAAAAAATTCTCTTAAGTATTGAAAATCTTCGGTAAGAGAGAGAAAGATCTATGAGTATGTGAAACTCATTTGTGTAGGTAAGTCACATATCTCATGAGCCTTTCTTTTTTCTACCAGACGCCTTTTTAATATGTATAAATTATTAAAAAGTCATTTAATAACAAATAAAATACATACAAATTTATATTTTTTAATAAATTTTAATGAATCATAAAATATGTAAATATGTATTTAGAAGAGTGTCTTGTTGACATTTATCTAATTGTATAATTAAAAACATAATATAAATAGTTTTTGAGTGTGTGTTTTTTTTATCTTGATATCAGTACAAAGTATTTGTACCTGCACGAATAGGGTAGGGTACTAGTGCATGAATGGTATTCTTTATGGTTCCTATTCTTGGCAGGTATTTGAGTCAGCTAGTCCAGGATATGCATAGGTTGATACTTGCAATGACACTTTGACTTTAAGTAATAGCTCGTATGAGTGTTAGAGATAATAATATAATAAGGAGTGAATGTCAAACCTGAATAATTGCTTTATTTTTATACTGTTACCTTTTGGACTTGGGTCATATGATTAGGGTTTTATCTTATTTTAGGGATGATATAGGAATACATAGAAAACATGATATACTTGCAACTGTTAGCTCTTTTTTAGATGTCTAAGGCTTTCATGCATGCTTCGACATATTGTCGAGGCCTCCACTTAGTATGTAGGTTTGGACATATTGTTGAGACCTTTGTGTTGGTAGACACTCTCAACCTTTAGAGATTTCTGATATAGTATCTATTCATAAAAATATGTGTGTTAAAGATCATAAGAACATCTTTATTAGTACACTTCTTACAAGTTACTTAAATGAGTTTCATACTTGACACATCAACTATTTTTATTTTATCTAATTTAAGCAATTTTTCTCTCTAGTGTTGCACCTTAAAAAATTTGCTTATTTAATATGTTAAGTAGATCTTATGCTTAACATGACTTTTGTTTTTGTTTAAGTTAAGCAGCAATTACTTATTTAAACAATGACTGCTTACTGTAGTCTTGATCTTTACAAAATAAATATGAATTACTTATTAAAAAATCATTTAAACAACACTAAGATATCCTAAATAGTCTTTGAAGAACACGATATCAGGGCGTATTGCCCTCTTATCAATAATTGATGCATTAAAGAAAAGGAAAGTTTTACATCAAATGCGGAGTGAGTGTGACAATTTACGATCAATAATAGCCCTGAATAGGGAACAATTTCATTTTAGCTAAGATTCCAGACCCCACAGTTTCCGACACTATCAAGCAAGATAATGTTTGGCATGGGCTACCAAGAACCCTCACCTCACATGTAGCATGTGACAAAATCCCAATACCAGTTAGGAATACAATTTGGATAAACGGAGAGTCCGTCTGATTAAAATTCGTAAATTATAAATTTCGCAACTAGATGACTCATATATCTGCCAAGAATAGGAACCAACAGAGGATACCATTCACACATTAGAACCTACGCCACTGGTGCAGGTACAAATACTCTGTAGTGATATCAAGATAAAAGAATACAAATTCAAAATTATTTATATTATGTTTCTCATTATACAAATTAGATAAATATCACAAGAATACATATTTTATGATTGATTATAATTTATTAAAAAATATAAATTTATATATATTTTATTTGTTATTAAATGACTCTTTAATAATTTATACATATCAAAAAGGGATCTAAAATTTATATGTGAACTTACCTACACAAATGAGTCCCACGTACCAATAGATCTTTTTTTCTCCAATGTGGACTTGTGAGCTAAATAGATCCATTCATTCCATGAAGATACTAATTTTAACTTCATCGAAGCAAACCTATAAGACAACCATTTTGAGGAGATAAGTTGAATAAAGCTAAAAATATCCAAAGATTGATGTAATAACCTTTGTTTATATCTGTTGTATTTGTAAATAGTTTAGGAGGTTTGGTTAGACCTCCTTAGAGGTCTTGTTTTTTGGAGGTGTCTCTATGCTATTTTCTTTTGTTGGATGAGTAGGGTGTTAGAAACTTTTTGTTTCGCCTGTTTTTAAAAATATATATTTTGCCTTCCAAAAAAAAAATACTAATTTTAACCATCTTTCATCTTTTAATTGTAAATCCACGAATGAGTGTATTTAACGCGCAAGTTAAATAAACTAAAATAAAAAATATTAACATTTAAATAAGCTTAAAAAATTAAATCCAACTTTACATAGGATGCAACATTAATTTATGTTTACTTGTCAGAAAATAATTATCAAAATATAACATGATTATGAAAATCATTAATTAGTTTATCTTAACATCGAAACACTTGTCGTAAAAAAAACACGTGAAATATCAAATATGTCGGTAAAATTACAAATTTAATAATTTATTAACACCAATAAATTTGCAACAACAAATAAATAAATTATAAGATAACAAGATTTTTTATTTAAAAAAAAAAGTCAATTCAATGGCTTAGCCTATACCTGATTCACCAAAAATCAAATTAAGTTATATAGTTTTCCCTTAAATTAGAGCATGGATTAGAAATGTAAAAAAGAATGTGTCAATCCGATCCGACCTAACTTATGAGTCAGACTAGTTTGATCCATAAAAAAAATCTCAAACTTTACACCTTATAATATTACTAAATATTTAGTTTAAATTTTAAAAACAAAAAAAAATAATTCATAGTATTTCCTAGAAATAACAAATTAAACATAATACATAAATATTAAATTCATTATCCATCATGATAACATAAAAACAATTATAACAATTAAATGCCTAAATAGTAAACATCATAAAATAATATATAATAATAATAAACTAGCATAATTAACCAATGAATGTTGGCTAGATTGTAATCATAATTAACTTGGGAGTCACGTTCAATTTGGGCTTATAATCCTTAATACCCAATTTTTTTTATTTAATTTTTTTACACCGTCATATCAAATGGGTCGGGGCAAAAAGGCTTGTTTCTATTGGGTCTCCTTTTTCAGAGTCCAATAAGGTTCATTTTGTAGGCCTGTGGGCTAGCCTGATAAGCCAAGTCTATTTTGACAGCTTTAGTGGGATGAAAAGATGGCTTAGACTGTACAGGTACCCGTAAAATACCCTCACGTGGGACAGATAATTACCCACAAAAATGGATTTGGTTTCAGGGTGGATCTGGACTTGCAAAAAATGTGAGTATAGGGGCGGATATGGATACTATAGTAACCAAGCCGCCCTACACCTTTCATATATATATATATATATATATATATATATATAATTTAACATAATTACATTATATAATATTACATAATTATAATTTTGAGTGAAAAATATTACTCAAAATATTATTTGTATTATAATTTATGATAAATAATATAATTATAGAATAAAAAGAGACATGCTATATTTTACGCAAATTTACTAAGATAAAAATACAATTTAAAAGAAAAATAGAGTTATTTATAAAATAAATGTGAATAAAATTACAACATTATTGAATGTTATATGGTTAAAAAAAACATAGGTGTATGTTATAATTTGTTTTATGTTTAATGTTATGTAAGGATTTTGTTTTATATTATGTTTATTTCTGTGTAAAAGATATTGATTTATTGTTTCTGAATATAAGTGAAGTGTCACATGTGCAAGTATGGATATATAGGTACCCAATGGGTACGAGGGTGATGATTAAAATTGCTACCCATGTGGGTATAGACCCGAGTACGAGTACATTTTTCAAAGGCGGATATAGGAATGAGTACTATGATATCCTACCCAAACCTTATTTATTGTCATCCCTAAATTAGAATATATTAAAATTGCTACCCACGCACGCAATACAAATACATTTTTTAAACATGGATTTGGGGATGTATACTATAATCTCCTACCAAGAATCTACCCATTGTTATCCCTAAATTAGAATATATATACTCATTTGTTTATATATATATATATATATATATGCATTTTTTTCTTTTTAATTTTTTTAAAAAAATTTAGATTTTGCTAAAAAGAAATTATTACTAAAATATTTCTTACCACCCTTTAAAAATGCAAAAGTCACACCACTCTCTCGTCCTCTTGTTGAAACTTGAAATACACATTTTCCCTTAAATAATTTATATATCTCTTAAATTTATATTTTTAATTATTATTTTAAATAAATTATGCTAAATTTATTTATGTATTTATAATTATTAGTTTCTAATTATTATTTTCATAAAACCGTTTTTAAAATAATAAATTTATGTGTGTATTAAAACCAATTATATAAAAGTATTAAGCTAATTAATATTTAATTAATTTATAATATATTACTTTTATAAATATCTAACTAAGGGGTATTTTCTAATATAGTATATATTAATTATTTTTTATTAAGTATAATCCGCATTAAATTTAATAAATATATTGCTAGTATATGCACACTAAACGTAAAAATTTTTAAATAAAACTATCTACATGAAAACTGTTATTAAATAAAATATATTTTGTAGCAAAGTTTAATATTTATATATATTAAAATTCATAAAAACATCTATAAATTAAAACTTTATTATTTTAGTATATTTTTAATTGAAAATACATTTTTAAATAAATATGAAAATTATATTTATATATATATATATATATATATATATATATCACTTTAGTGTTACATCAACGTACTAAATTATTGGATTATATATCGATATAAGAAGAGAGATAATATGTACTGTATATTAATTACATCTTCTTTCCATGAAGATTGTTACGCTACAACATTCAATGGACCCTGTATTAAAGCCCTAGATTGCAACTTCTCAAATCATGTTTCAAAACAACTCAGCGGTGGATTTTGCAAGACATACTTATATTTCGGGACGAAACTTAATTTATACTTCCCAAATCATGGTTTATGACTCATAAATGAAATGCATGCCTAAGGCGTGATAACACATAATTTCTTTTTCAACGAATATAAAATTAGCGAAATCCTTTATAGTAAGTATAGTAACCAGGAGGAAGCTCTTTCATATTTTTAAATAAAAATAAAAAAAGAAAGAAAGTTAAATAAATGATGAAAATTGAAAAAAAAAAGAAGAGAGAAGTTAAATGAAATGTGACTGATAGTTAATTTCGTAGTAGTTATTCAAGAAAAAATTAGCCAATTAAATGTATACATCGAAGAGGATAATTCCCTTTATATAACTTAATAGATATTATTAATTAACAACTCAACAAAACAAATATTTATTTGAATGATTTTCATGTAATAAGTAATAGAATTTTAAAAATTCAAATAGTATCATTTAATTTAAATGATGCTGAAAAAGTAAAAAATTTAATCTCGACCAAAAAAATCTAAATATTTTCTTTCCTGAATATACTTGCTAGATTTGTCTCAATCAACCAATTCTAAATATATAATTTCCTTCCTAATAAGTCAATGTAAAAATAATCTTAAACCCTTAAAATAAAAAAAAACAATGTTACTACAATATTAAAATTTAAGTGTATCATATAAAAATTAAGGAAATTATTCATTTATGCTAAGTGTAATATTGTGTTTGGATAGAGAATTTTATAAATATAAGGAATTTAAAATACATTGAATTTCAAATTCTTTCAATTCAACTGACTTCATTTTCAAATATTTTATTTGGATAAGGTAATTCAAATTATTGAAGTTTAATTTTCTTGTTTTGATAGAGTATTTCAACTCCTACTAAAAATAAAAATTTATTTTACTAAACAATATTTTGAAAAAAAAATTGTTCTTTTTTAAAAATAATATAAAATTTTATTTAAAAATAAATTTTTAATTTCTAAAAAAAGTAATGCTTTTACAATAAATAAATAGAAAAATCACAAAAGCAAACCTTGTATAATTGATTTTATTTTTTGACAATATTATGCTTTTACATAAATAAATGACAAATAAATTTATGACAAAATTTCTTTTATTTTCTTAGCAAATTCATTTTATAAATTTTACTTAATAATTTTTTATATTTTAATTATTATAAGTATTTTATTAATTTATATAAATATTATAATTTTTAAAATATAAAATATAATATTAGTGGGTCAGTCCACCCCGCCTTTGGCCCTCTAAATTGGCCAGTTAGGCTGGACAAACCAAAATGAGTAAGCGGCTGAAAACAATAATTTAACCCGTAAAAATGAGGGTCAGTTGGTGAGTCAACCCGCTTGGCTCACCCTGTTTTTCCAACCCTAATTGATATCAAGTAAAGAATAACCTCAGTTGATTTTATTAAAATAAAACCAGGTTTGAAGAATTTTAAATTTTTACTTTTTTTAAGGAATTTGAAATTCTACCATTTTAACTAATCAAAATGCTTTCTACAATGCCTAGAATTTCAAATTCTTTTAAAATTCCTTATTCAAACAAGGTATTTCATCACAAAGCATTTGAAATTCCAAAATGAAATGAATTATCCTTTTAAAATTCCTCATCAAAACATTATCTTGCTTGATAGTGTCGGGTGATTGATATTTCTAGAAAATGCAAATTTTATCAGATGATTGACCTAAGTGGGTCCATTTTTTAAAATATTTACCTAGATGTGTCTCTTTTGAAAATATTTGCCAAGGTGAGTATGCTTTTAAGTTTGACTGGGTCCAACCGCAGCTCCAAATTGTGGTTTGACTTCCACCTAGGATTTTGGATATAATGGATGACATGTGGCAACCATAGAGGCAGACAAGATTGTCTCAGGACCTTGCGCGCACATGGAAAAGTGGTGTATGAGTATGACCCTTAAAACCACATGTTAGAGCTATGGTGTAAAGGGTGTTGTCTCCTCGAATACTTTTGCAGTGTCATTGAGTTGTAGACTAATAAAATCACAATTGGGATATGTGGTTTCAACATGGGTTACTGTACCTACACTTCGTGCTTGTTGGTAACATCCATACAAAGTTTCTAAGTTTAGAATTTTACAAGCTTAGGCTTAAAAAAAAGGTTTACAAGTGGGAAGTTTACAAGTTTTGTTTCTAACAAAGAGCTTTCAACTGTTGAGGTATTTAAGAGTTAATTTATATAGTATGCTTTTAAAAGTTAAATTTTTGTTTGTTTATGTTTAAATATTTTGATATTGTTTATTGATGTAGATTATTAAATTGTAGTCATAAAATTCATAAATGTACTTACAAAAAAGATACTATTATAATAGTTATAATAATATCACGAGAATAATATTACCACGAGAATGTTTTCTATTAACGAACAATGAAATATGAAATAATACGACTAAGAGAATGTATGAACAATGAATTAAAATGTAGTGAAAGCTATATATAAGTTACTCAACTCACATGTGAGACTTATGATCTGACTAGTCAAACTGATTCAATAAAATTGTAGATACCATCTGCGATTTTTGGGAGACCAAATTGCACCACCTTTCTTAGATAGAACAACTTCATTGAAAAACAAAAAAAAAATCTCTCCTCCCCCACCCCCAAAAGATTTTCTACATAAATACTATTTTACGTTTACATAGAATTCAACAAAAATAAATGTAAAAAAATCTAACAAAATTAATTTTTTTAGTTTTATTATTAGTTCTAAAAATATCTTATTGACAAGTCAGAATAATTGCACCTATCAAAGCAACTAAAAAAATTATTGAAATTAGTTCAAATGAAAAAAAAAAAATCTGTTGATAAATGAATGGTTACAAGATGGACAACTTGCGGTGCTATTTACACTTATCTACTTTGCTTACATCCATCCAATTATATATGAGGAATTTTGTGAGTTAGAAGGTTCACGTTAAAGTGGACAAATGAACAAACACATTCACTAACAAGATCAACACCTTAATAATTAATATTTATATATAAAAAAATATATTTAGAATTTTATTTTAAAAAATTTATGCAATTTTAGTTTGTACTTAAAAAGAAAAAGAAAACTAAAATAAATAATTAGAGTGACAAAATTTGGTAAGGTTGATTTTTCTACTAACAAAACTAACACATTAAATATTTTGTTTATTAAAAAAAAAAACTAAACTAAATAATTCATCTTAAACAAACTAATTACTAAAGCAAACAAACATGCACAGGTCACCTTTCTTAACTTGCACAAATTCAAAAAGAGCAGTTTCTTTATTTATTTTTTTCTTTGGAAGCTAGGATGGAAGCGAAATTGAAGGCTGTACAAGTTGGAGTTAGCAGAAAACTTTTTAAGAGCTTCTTTAATAGAAACATTGGTGACACTGTAACCTCCGTCGAGAACGAGATTCAACCCACTCACGTACCTTGAGTTGTCACTGGCCAGAAACAAAGCTGCTTCCGCCACATCCTCTTCCCTCAGAGCCACTCCCTTCAAGTTCCACGCGTCATCAGAGTAGTCCCCACCGCGTACGGCGAAACGCAATTAACCCTTATTCCATGCCTCCCCAGTTCCGCGCAGAGGTTCTTCATCAGACCCACCACCGCGTGCTTCGACGGCGTGTATTCATGAGGCGAAACCGCGTGAGTCACCGAAGCCACACTAGCGCTGAACACAATGCTCCCTCTCTTTCTGGGAACCATCACCTTAGCCGCGTGTTTGGCGCCGTAAAAAGCACCGAACACGTTCTCCTCGAAAACCCTCTTCAACTCTGCCCTGTCGAGGCTCATGATGGAAGGCGTCACGCGCCCTATAATACCCGCGTTGCTGAACAGGATGTCCAGCTTGCTGTGCTGCGACACGACAGCGTTCACGGCTGCTTCCACATCGTTATCATCGCTGACGTCGCAGTGAACATAGGAAATGTTGTCCGAGTTGAGGTTTTGGCAAAGAGAGTGTCCGAGGTTGTCTTGGATGTCGGCGATGACTACCTTGGCGCCCTGGCGAATGAAAAGCCTCGCCGTTGCTGCGCCGATGCCGCTGGCTCCACCGGTTATCAGTGCTACCTTCCCTTCTAACCTGCATGCTTGGAATGCTAATTAACTGCTCCTAAACTGTACTCATGTTTAATTAATAATTAGCCAGTCATATTATATATGTTCCAAGTTACTAGAATTTGAGAAAAAGCTCAGAGTTACGGTGTAAAAGAGTAGAAACCCTTTATGTATATGACTTTGTATTGAAATATAAATCAACAAACTTTCTATAATAATTAAACTCTTAAAATTTAAAATTTAGAGGAATGTCTCTATATACAGGAGTTTCAATCATGGTTTGATTACCTCTTAGCGGTTGGAGTGGATGTGGAGGAGCACCCTTCCATCTTTGTTCCTAAGCCTTATCGGATTACTTGTCAACAATGCTTTCGGCACTAACCCTCCTTTTATACTGTAAGCATTGATATTCATTCGAATATAAATTTCTTTAGTATAACTACCTAATAGTTTTGATTTTTTTTTTTATATTTCTCTCAACCATTTTACTAGCTGTTGGAGTGGACGTGGAAATATTATTTTCCAAAAATAAATTAAACATTACCTGGCTTTCCTATTTTATATCTTTTTCCTTCTTAATTTCTTTGCAAGTCGACCACATTCATTTAAAGAAATAAAAAATTATACAAGTATACCCATATATTATTCCATATTTAGTGAGAAAAAGAAAAAAAAAATACATAAATATGATATGATTTATAAAGTGATAGAAAAAGAGATAAAAAACAATAAAAAATATTCATAACGTATATAAATAAAATAAGTATACATGTATCATTAATAAATAGTCACATCAATCACTTATTAAATATGTGATTTAGTCACAATTAGCTATTCATTATATAAGTCACAATTAGCGGCTACCTTAGCTATACGTATAACTATCATAGCATCTCCAACCAATGTTGCCTAGCCAAAGCATCTAATTTTTCAAGGAACACTCACCTTTGGAGCAATGGTAGGCGTCTCCAAAAGTTACTTCAAATAATTACTTGTTCAAGCAACAATTTGAATAAAATATTATTAAATATGAGTAAATTATCATTAAATATGTTATGCAATTTTCATCCTTTTAAATTAAACTATTATGAATATTAATTTTTTTGCAAAATTAACAAAAATAATTTTAGTTAATTTATAATAATTAATATTTTAATAAGTGATAAAACTAAAAAATAAATTTATAATTTTAAGGTACATAATTTTAATAAAGTCCAAATTTAAAAAAAATTATAAAATTGTAAGTTCCTTAAAGTTGCGTGAAACTTCTCTTATTTGAGTGAAAATAAAGTTGCTTAATGCATAGTGGGGACTATCAAACATAGTTTTTTATGCATCAACCAACTCAACAAGGATACTCTTATTTTTTTAATGAATATATAGGGATGAATTTGGATTAATAGGGATCGCAACGCACGGTAGAAGTTTGACCACCCTCTCCGTCTCTATTTATGAAAAGATAGGCAAAATTGAGTATAAAATATGTAAGTATGAAAATTTAATTCTTATTCCCATCTCTCTTTTCGTATTTTTTGATTTGAATATATTCGTGGATAACTCATTATGTTTTTTTTTTGCAATTCAAAGTTACTTATTTATTATTAAAAAAATTATTTATTAAGTTGTTAATTATATTTGAATTTCAAATGTAGATAAATAATAATAAATAAAAAAAAATTATAAATTAAAGATTAAGAATTAAAATTTTTAATTAAATATATAACTTTTAAACTTATTATATAATTATTAAAATTATAACGGGACATGTGACAGGTAGGCATATATTCATACCCGTGACTGTACCCATTTCACTATATCGGATAATACTTGAATTTGTTCTAGTAGCCTATCAAAAAAGTAATACCCATAAAAATCGAGCTGTAAGGTAATTTTGTTATCCCTAATTTAGAAACTAGTAGCTATTTTGGTTGCCAAATAATTAATAAGACGACTATCTTTCACAAACTCACTTTTATTAAAAAAAAAAGAAGAGATGTTCTAAACATTTGCAAATGATGTAGTCGATATCTAATGATGTATAATATTTTTGTTGCTGATCATTCTATGTAGGTAAAGAGAAATATAATTAGGAATGACAAAATAAACTCATATCTTATGTGTATCTACAAAAATATCTTCATATGGAATGAATAATTATCCGCAAAATGGGTATGGGTATGGGGTTTTCTGAACCCGCAAAAACTATGCAAGCATATATGGGACAAATATGAGTATTATAATACCCAATCCGCTCTACCTCACACCTTATATTATATATTTATTATTTACTATATAATTATATTATATAATATTGCTAAAAATATTATAGTCTAAAGTAAAATATTGCTAAAAATATTATTTTCATTATAATCTATGATAAATAATATAATTATAGAATAAAAATAGACATATAATATATTTTACACAAATTTAAAAATTAAATGAAAAATTTACAAAAAATTGAATTATTTATAAAATAACTGTTAATAAACTTTTTATAATAGACAAATGTTAATTGTTAATATGTCAGTTTTTGTTAGTAGAGAGATTCGAATGCACCACCTTTCTCTCCCACCTTCTTCCCTTATGTAAACATTCTCACTATACGAATCTTATAACATCTAACTCTTAATAAACGTATAACATTATTTAATGTCATGCTAAAAAATATAGATTTACGTATAATCATAGAAAACTTTAGGAAGCATTTTATAATTTGTTTTATATTTAGTGTTATATTGACTTGTTTTTCAAATTATGTATAAAAGATATTGATTTATAAACTTTATACATAAGTAAAGTACGTATAGGTCACGAGTGTTGATATGATCCGTATATAGGTACAGAGATGTAGATGAGAGTTGATATAATTAGTGTATAGATACAAAGATGTGGATGAGAGTTACTATCCGTGTGGATATGGAAAAGAAGCAGATACCCAACCATATCCTACCCTTGCCATCCCTAAATATAATATTTGGGTAATAATTCCATTGATAGTCATTAACATCATTATTATTTATATATTGAAATATTTTTTTTACGTAATAGAGATATTATTTAAAAAACATGAAAATAGATAACATTTAAAAAATATATGATAGACAAGCTGTATTTAAAAAATATAACTTTAAAAAGCTGTGTTTTAAACCCAACTTCTATTTTTTAATTTAATTAGAGAAGTTGTATTTTTTAAAACATGAATTATATATTTTTATATAAAATTTATATTTTATGAATAAAAATTAAATAAAGTCGTATTGTACGTTAACCACAATTTCATTACTTCTATTTTAAAATATTTAACACAAGAAGGTCTTGCTTACTTTTTGTTTTGTTTTTTTATATAAAAATATTTTAAATTTAAAACATAAGTTGTGTTTTAAACAAAACGTCTATAATTTAAATTAAAAATTAAAAATATTTCTTTAAAATACAAATTATACTTTTCCATATTTTTTTAAGAATAAAACCATTTTTTTTTAATTTTCTAAAAATATTACCCATCTTACACAAAATAGCTTAAATATTTATTGGGTAAAATAGTTATAAATGGTAAATATAAGTAGTATATGAATTTAGTTTTTAGATATTAATAATATTATAAATATTTCATATATAATTAAAGTTAATAAATATATCATAATGATAGTATAATTAATTTAATATGTTACTTTGATATTATAATATCTTTACATTTAGAAAAAACGTCTATTATGTCTGTAATATTACTTATCACACGTACTTTTTCATTTTATTTTCTTGTCATTTTCCTTCCGTGCGTCTCTGTCGAGTGGACACAATGCTGTAAGAATGTGACAAACGACATTTTTCAAAATGATTGCTCGGTCTACCCCTTACGAATTATGATGATGATTTCCTTTTACGTACTTGTCTTTGTGTTAAGTAAATTTTACTTTGTAATTAGTGTTTAATGATGGCCTCTTATTTAATTGTCTTTGTTTTAAGCAAATTTTACTTTGTATGTTATAAGGTTGAGTTGATGCACATAATAAAGAAAAGCAAAAGGTTGTTATTCGTCACCTTTTTTCTGTTTCTTTCTATTTTAACTAACTAATTCACTTTATAAAATTTGTCATATAATAAAGAATAATATATATATATATATATATATATATAATAGGAAGAAAATTGAAATAAATAAAACTGAATTTTATAAATTAGACAAAAATTCTGAAAGTTGTTATTTCGTTTTATCTAAATAGGATTATTTGTTTTTAAGTAAATTTTCAGTGAATTTATCTAAAAAATTAATTATTATTATTATTATAATTAGTTATATAAATCGACTATTAAAAATTTAAATTTTACAATTATTTCAAACACTCTTACACGAACTATACAATCATTATATTTTCTTTTTGGTGAATTACTATACGATCGTTATAAAATCACGCATGGTTTCGGGTATGGTTGTCAAATAGACAACAAATATGTTTTAACTGATTATCCATACATAGTACTAAATAGTTGAAGTTAATAGGTTTATTTGAAACCTTTTTCCTTTTGTTTGATTGATTTTGGTATCTTATCACCTAACTTAAAATTGAAACATTTATCTAAATTTTTCTTAAATTTATCATTTGTGTCTATTTAATTTATCAAAGATAGTCCAACATTCATCGTCACATGTAAAAAACATGATGATTTAAACTTGGAATTGTTCATTATTATTAATGGTTAAATAATAATTATAATTAGAGAGCATAATTATAAGAGAAAAATATTTTTGCATTGTTATAGAACGCTAACCTGTAATCATAATCTTATATATATATATATATATATATATATATATATAGTGAGAAAGCCAAATTTATATGAGAGTGAGAGGAGCAAATCTCAACCATCTGAGAAAGAAGAATATCCGAAAAATCTCAGTCATTGAGAGAAAAAGAAAAAAAAAGTAATAAATAATAAATGCTGAAAAAGATAGAATGATTGGGTTGATCTCAACCATTAATTTTTATTTCAATGGTTGGGATTGACTCCTCTTACTCTCATATAAGATACTTTACTCTCCTATGATATGCACCATATATATGGGAGCATATCCAGAGAGAAAAAAGTTTATTGTAAGAGATGAGACAAATAGACAATAAACGTGAAATTAAAAACAATGGCTCGGATTAAAATAACTCATTTTAAAATATCACATACCTCCTACATCGTAACTTACCTCCACCCTCACTGATACAATCCCACCTAGCATGCATCGTGACTAGGAGGATTAGAAAAAGACTTGGCTTGGATGGGAGCTTGATTGAAGACTTGAAGTCATAGTCTTAGGATTTTTCACTTATAAATATTTTAATAGCCTTCATAAATTAGGCTGTGAGGTTAGCATGTGTTTAGGCATTCTATTTTGGTCATTTCTCTCATAAAAGCCAAGGGGTTCCTTGAATAATTATGTGGAGTGTGTGTAGAAAGAGGTACAACCCATATTTGAAAGTGTGAGTCATTTTCACACCTCTTAGCTCATTTTTGCACTCCTTTTTCTAACATACAAAGCATGACAAACACAATGGCTCACTCCTCCTAGATTCTAGGTGCTAGGTTAGGTCTTGGTTCCCTAGTTAGTTAGCGTAATTTTACTTAGAGGTTGGACCATGTTGGGAGGTCCATGATTTGGCGCTTAATCCTAACCTCCACTCTCTATTAATAAGACCACTTACTAATTGTAAATCTAACCTTTGGATTGAATGAAAAATTGTGTCTCTTTGAGTACATTCATTAGTAAAAGGTCTTAAGGATCCTCTCTCTTGAGAAACTTCTTCCTAGTTGACTTTTATCAATGGCTCCTTCCCTTGTGGCAAGCTTAAACCATTTTTGGCTTATCTCTTTCTCCAAAGAGTGGCGTCCCACCTCCATTTCTTGGATGCTTGGAACTTGAAGGAGAAAAAAGATCAAGGGAGTGCAAACTTAGTTTGCATCAAGTGGTACCAAGAGCCAACTCCTAGAGGTTCTTTTTCTTGCCTTTTCCTTCTAAGTTTTTGTGAGTTTTTTCGTTGTTGTTCTTGTGTTATTCTTTTAATTTTTTCTAGCTTTCCTTATTGTCATTTAATTTCCTTTATTGTCTTGTTAGTTTATGTTTAGTATTTTTTATTTTTTGCAATTTATTTTCCTAGTCTATATTGTTTTGTAGATTCAATTTTCTTTATTCTTTTCAATTGAATCTTAGTGTGTGCTTCTTTAGGATTTAATTCTTAATTCTACCAAACTTTTATTTTTTCTTTTATTCATGTGCTTATCCTAAGAAGATCATAGTAATGACTTCACAAATTTCGTGAAAGAAGCCACACAATTGTGATTTTGATCTTTGGATGCACCTTGCTTCTTTTTGCTTTGTGTTTATGCTTCTTTAATTCTATTTTCCTGCACTTATTTCCCCTATTTATGCGTCTTGTGCTGGCTGTTTTTGAGTCATTTATTTCAATTTTTAATCTTCCAAAGTTATGTCTTAGTAGTCATGTTTTAGTCCTTTACATGTCAATTTAATTTTCCTAGTTATGCCTTTTAATTTTTACCAAAAAAAGAGTGTGTTATCTTTCATAAAAGTGTGTGTTGTTTTCTCTTGGAATTGAGTATCAAAGAGGCTTAGTACTCTTGATCTTGTGTTCTTAGAATCCCACATGCTTTAGTTCATAGCATATTCCAAAAAAATTTTCTCAAAAATTGTTCAATTTTCTCTTAGAGTTCATTTATTCAATTTGTGTGGTAGCTTAATTTTCTGTTAGGCTTTGTGGTGATTTGTTTTTGCTGGCTGGTTGAGACCAATTGGGTGTGTAATTTGGGCTAAAACCTTAAGCAATCAAGCTTGCCTAAACTCCATAAAACTTTCATTTGCTATCTTTCTATAATCACCTAAAATTACTAATGCATATTAGGTTACTTTGTTTTCTTTGGTTTGCACTTTGTACCTCTAATTTTGTGGCTAACCTCTATCATTTTAATTCAAGCGGTTATTTTCCTCTTGCTCCTTATCATATTTTCTTTTCCATTTTTAACAGAGGTATAGCAAAAGTATTTAAACAAAAGAAAAAAAAGGAAAAAAAGAAATCAAAATAAGCAAAAAAAAAAAAAAGTGTTAGTAAAAAGGTGTTAAAAGAGAAATAAAAGAGTACAAATTTTAGTTCACCTCAAATTTGTGTAAATTATTCAAATGAGTGTTTAAACTTGTTGAAAATTGCTTGAATTGGTATGTTTAAGATTTGGCCATCATAATCTAAATTGGTGCAAATCTTAGAAAATTTTGTTGAGTTTTTTTGTTTTGTTTTATAGTCCATTCTACTCTAGACTTATTTTAAAATTCCTTTTGTAGTACCTATTTTATTTCTACACCTTTATTATTTTCTTGTCTTCTTTTGAGTTCATTGAGTTTGTCCACATAAATTTTTTCCACTTGGATGTGTTCCTTTTATTCTTTAGTGCTTTTCTTACTTTTTGCTTTTAATTTTTGCACTTCCTTGGTCTTGTTGGGCTCTTCTTTTTCTTAGATAAGGCCAAATTTAGTTGAGCTTCCACAAAGGGTAGCATCCTAGCTAGGAAGTGTTGATCAAAAGACAAGGAAGAGTGGACCTAAAAAGGAGGCCAAGACTTGAGTGAAATACTTGGTGAGGAACACTTTGGAGAAGAAGGATCAAGTTCAAGTTTCTTTAATTTCTTGCTTTCATTGGGTGTAATTTAAAGGTCTTTTTTTAATTAGAGGTGTTGGATGCCTATAAGGGTTATCTCTTTTGCTTGTAATAAACTTAGTTTCTCGCTTTAGTGTGAGTAAGGAATTATTCATACTTATGAGCACGCTTAGAGTCTTCAATCTTTGTTTTTAATTTCTTTATTGCTTTCACGTTTAGGAAGTGCTTAAGCTTCAAAGACTTAAATTACTTTTAGTTGAGAAAACTTTCAAAAAGATAAAAGTGTTCTTTGCTTTCTTGCATTTCAACTCATCTTAGTTTCAACCTTTCACTCTAAAATGGAATCACACACTTCAAGCAACAAGAGTGTTAACTAAGAGGGATCACCTAAGGTAGGCACTTTAGATAAGTTTGTAAATTAATTTAGAAAGTGGAGAGTTGAAGAGAGTAAATAAAGAAAAAATAGAGATGCAAGGGAGGAAAAAAGAAGAGAAAGAAAAGAAAAAGAAAGAAAAGAGAGAGAGATAGAGAGAGAAAAGATAGGAGAAGAGAAAAGAAAGAGAGAGGAAGAGAATAAAGAGAGAAGAGAAGAGAAAGAGAGAGGGAAGAAAGAAGAGAAGGAGAGAGAGATAAGAAGAATAAGAAGAATAATAAGAAAAATGAGAGACTATAGTTCTAGTCCACAAGCTCGAGAGGGAATAGTGAGAATCAAAACTTTGAAGGATATGATAGAAGACCTAAAAGGAGGAGGAACCAAAACTATAAAGAATAAAAAATAGACCTTCTACCTTTCTTAGGCAAAGATGATGTGGAAGTTCTACCTTAATTGGGAAATAAAGGTAGAGTAACTCTTCACTTGCTTCCAAGTGAGTGAAGAGAGAAAAATGCCTTTAGCTACCCTAAGCTTCCAAGGGTATGCTATGTATTTGTGGACCATTCTCGTTAATAAGAGGCTTCACCATCATAACCACCCTATTGAGTTTTGGTATGATCTTAAAGGGGTTATAAGGCAAAGAGATGTCCCATTTTATTACGAAAGGAAACTCCTTGACAAAGTTCAAGGAATTAAACAACACAATTTGAGTGTTTAAGAGTATCTTCAACACATGGAGATTTTCATGATGAAGGCAGGAGTAAATGAAGAGCCTAAGTCCACCCTAGCTAGATTTTTAAGTGGCTTGAATTTTGAAATTTGTGACAAAGTGGAACTCTTGCCATTTATAGATCTAGATGACTTTGTCCAAATTTGTATAAAAGTGGAACAACTATTTAAAAGAATAACTTCTTTCAAGAAAGACTACTTTAATTCTCACTTTTATACAAACAAGGATCAAGAAAAAAGGGAGCTTTTCCAAGAGTCACCCCTAGGAAGAACCACCATAACCATGCATGATAAGTCTAGTCCTCTACATCTTAAAGAAAACCCTCATACTAGCTCTTATTTAAAGACTAGTAGCATTAAGTGCTTCAAGTGTCTTAGGAGAGGTCATAGTGTTTCCCAATGCTCCACCAAAAAGGCCATGATCATACGGGGTCAAGACATTGTGAGTCATCTTCCTCTTCTAGTGAGAATGAGGAAGAAGGGGGTTCTTCCTCTTCTAGACACTTAAACATAACCTCCTAATTGAACAAGCTCTCTAAATTCAACTCATGAAGGCACCAATGAACACTTTCCTACTGTTGAGCTTGAATCCTTAACTATTGATCTTGACCATGCAACAAAAGTTCAACATTTGGGAGAAGTGGAAGGAAAGATGACCTTTAAGAGGATTCCCCCTTGGTCTCCAAAGAGAATCTTGTTGAAGTTAATTCTTCACTTGAAGAAGTGGAAGTTGAGGTTGTGCCCATATCCTTTTAGCACAATGCACCATAATCTCAAGTTCTACTTGATGATGAGACCATATTTGAGCATGAGATTGAGCAACAATCTTTGCACAATCATAGCCAATCTCAAGTTCAAACTCAAGAGACCATGCAAGAATGGTCCACTCCTAGGCCCATCACTTTTTCTTGGGGTGAACAACAAGATAATACTTATCTAGCCTTCTTAGATGAGTGCTCTAATGCACCAAGGATAGTCTCACCAACCATTTCAAATCCTTCGAGACTAGTTCTTAGTGCATTAGGAGTAGGATGGGGAATTTTCATGTGGAGGCACAACCAAACCTTTTCAAAATTTAGTGTCAGCCTACTGAACTCCAATCATAAGAAGTATTCTCATAGATCTCTTACTTCCCCAAAATCACTTATCTGCACATACTTAACTCTTTCCTTATTTTTCTATATACTTTGAAAAGAAGGAAGAAAGGTCTGAGGATTTGAGGAAGACTTGGCTTTTGGACAAGAGCTTGATTGAAGACTTGAAGTCATAGTCTTAGGATTTTTAACTTGTAAATATTTTTAATAGCTTTCATAAATTAGGGCGTGAGGTTAGCATGTGTTTAGTCCTCGTACTTTGGCCATTTCTCTTGTAAGAGCTAAGTGATTCCTTGAGTAATTATGTGGAGTGTGTGTAGAAAGATGTGCTGCCCATATTTGAGAGTGTGGGTCATTCCCACACCTCCTAGCTCATTTTTGCACCCTCCTTTCTAACACACAAAGCATGACAAACACAAGGGCTCACTCCTCCTAGATTTTAGGCGCTAGATTGGGTCTTGTTCCTTATTTAGTTAGCTTAATTTTACATAAGGATTGGGCTTTGTTGGGAGCTCCATGATTAGGCTCTTAATCCCAACTTCTTACTCCTAATAAATAGGATCTCCCACTCACTGTAAATCTTACCTTTTGAATTGAAGAAAAAATGTCTCTCTTTAAGCACATTTATTAGTAAAAGGTCTTGAGGATTCTCTCTCTTGAGGAACCTCTTTCTAGTTGGCTTTTATAAAGGGTTTCTTCCCTAAAGGCAAGCCTAAACCATTTTTGGCTTATCTTTTTCCCCAAAGAGTAGTGTCCCACCTCCATTTCTTTCCCTTCCATCCTCCATTTTCTAGATGTTTGGAACCTCAGGGAGAAAGATTAAGGGAGTACAAACTTGGTTTGCATCACCTGCCCTCCACCATCAACATCACCTCTAGCCCTACCACCATCAATGTCGCCACTGCCACCACCGCCACTACCACCACCTTCATCGTCGCCACCACCACTACCATCACCAAGTGATTTATTTTAATATCAGTCATTATTTTTAATCTTACGTTTATTATCTATTCCTCTCACCTCTCATAATAAACCTTTTTTTCTCACTAGGGCGTATCCGGTGAGCAAAAAGGTTTATTATGAGATATGAGAGGAATAAATAATAAGCATAAGATTAAAAATAACAGTTCATATTAAAATAACCCACTTAATGATATTATGTACCTCCTACACCATAACTTACCACCACCACCCCCCTCAACATCACCCTTACACCCCCACCACCATCGGTGTCACCACCACAACCACCACCCTACCATTGTCACCACCACTGCCAATGGTCACCATCGCGACTACCGTTAACGATTACCACTACTACCATTGCGTCACCATCGCCTCTACCGCCACATTGTTGTCGCGATCATGGTGGTGGCAACGATAATGTGATGGTAGTGGCGATGGTGATCACGATAGTGGTAGGGGTGATAGTAGTGATGGTGATGGTGACTGCCAATGGTGGTGGCGGCAGAAATGGTGGTAGTGGTGGTTGCAGCGGCAAGTGGGGGGTAGGGGTGATGCTAAAGGTGGAGGGTGGGGGTGGGGGAAAAGGTAAGTTATATTGTAGGAGATACCTAATATTTTTAAGTGAGTTATTTTAATCTTACGCTTATTATTTATTTCTTTCATCTCTCGTAAAAAAACCTTTTTCTCATTAGATATGCCCTTATATTGGGGGCGTATCCAGTGAGAAAAAATTTTATTGTGAGATATGAGAGGAATTGATAATAACTGTAAGATTAAAAATAACAGCTTCAACAGTGGTGATTATGGGAGTGGAGGTTGCGGCTAAGTTATGATGAAGAAAACACATGATATCTTTAAGTGATTATTTTAATTATATAATTGTTATTTTTAATTTTACGATTATTGTGTATGTGTGTGTACAATAGATAGATAGATAGATACATACATACATACATACATAGAGAAAGAGGGAGAGTGAGGACAACTCAGGTGAAAAAATGATTATTGTGAAAAATGAAAAAAATTAATAATAATAGTAAAATTTTAATATACGATTCAAATTAAAATGTTCAATAAACAATCTTACATGGTTCTTTCATAGAAGATTTCTCACAAAAATATAACTCTATCTCGCCTCTCTATTGTATGCGACACTTTCTCTCTCTTGCAAGATCCACAAATCGCCTCTCTCTCATCTCCCACAAATCCCTCAACAATGCCACACCCTCTCTCGGAGGCTTAACGATGCTACTCTTTCTCTTTCTCGAAGGCTTAATAGCATTGATCTCTCTTTCATAAGCTTAAAAATTTCGCTCTTTCACCACACCACGAAATGCCTAAATATCAATCTCATCTTGCAAGGTCGCATTCTATCATCCACCACTCTCTCTCATTACATGCACTCTCTATCTCATATCTCTTGTTGCAAGGTTGAATCTTTTTGTCTTGTCTCTCTCAACAAACACTCAATTCACACTCTCTCTTTATCTAACACCCATGCAAAGCCAAACGTTCTCACACTGCAAGGTCACACTCTTTTTCTCTCATCTCTCCCTAACTTTTCACTCTCCCACTATCTTTGGTGGTGAAGTTATTTCCTCTGACTTTTACAATTTTTTTGAGTTTATGATTTGGGATTATAGCTTTCTGTCAGGTCCGTAATGATTCTTACTATGATATTCGATATTAATAATTTAGATTGATATTATGGAAAAGATACAAAGTTCTCTTCTAACACCAATTCAATAAGTCTTACATCATCAACAGGCAAGGTAACTGTCATTATCTGTTTTTGTTATTAAAAATATTTTTTTCTTGTTTTTTTTTTATCATTTGACAAATAAAATATATTTTGATGTTTTAGGTAAATGAATCAATGACAATTGCAAATATTGAGGAAGAATTGGAGCCTAGAGTTGGTCAATTATTTGAGAATTTAGAAGAAGTTTAAGAATTTTACCAAAATTATGCATATAGTGTTGGCATTAGTATGTGTCAATCATTAGAGGCAAAAGATAAACAAGGTAATATAATTTGGAAATAATTTTTTTGCTCAAAGGAAGGTAACAAACTATATAAGGAAGTCGTGGAGGAAAGCAGACCAACTAGTAGGACTAGAAGACCAATCTTACTAGAGAAGGGTGCTTAATCGATTAACTGATAACCATTTACATGTTTTTGCTTCTCCTACAAAGAAACATTTTCTGAGATCGACAAGAAGAGTTAATCATGTGCATAATAGTTTAATATGTGCATATAATAAAGAAAATATTGGGGCTTCAAAATTATTTCAGTTAATCAAAGAGCAAGTTCGGAGTTATAAAAATTTAGTGTGTACATAGAAAGTTTTCAAAATTATTCAAGAGATTTAAAAACTTTGATTAGAGATTCTGATGCTCAAGTTTTTATTGACAACTTTAAGAGAAAACAAGAATCAAATCCATCATTCTATATATTATGCTCATGAGATAGATGGAGAAGGTAGATTGACATATGTTTCTTGGGCAGATGGTATTTGTAGGAATGACTATTCATTGTTTAGGTATGTGGTCTCTTTAGATACTATATATGAAACAAATAAATATTCAATGATTTTTGCCACATTTATTGGAGTAAACCATCATACACAATGTATTAATTTTGGAGCAGACTTTTTAGCAAATGAAAAAACTGATTAATTCATATGATTGTTTAAAAAGGTTTTGGAAGAGATAAGAGGGACATGAGCCAACTCTTATAATAACCAATTAAGATCCTGCTATGAAAGTTGTTGTAGAAAATATATTTAATTTTTATACTCATAGATTTTCTATGTGGCACATTACGAAAAAAATTCTAAAAAAGTTAGTGTTTCTTTGAATGCTAATTAAGATTTCTACAATAATTTCCAGTCTTATGGTTTGAGATCAGAAACGATAGAAGATTTTGCAACAAGATGTGGATCTATAATTACCAAGCATAAGTTAGAAAAGGATGATCGACTCTCACATATCTATAACATTTGAACTATGCGGATTCCAGCTCACTTTGAAGACATTTCTTTGGCTGGGATATTGAGAACAACTTCAAGAACTGAAAGAGATAATTCATTTTATGGTAATTTTTTGAATCCTAATGTTGGGTTGCTTGAGTTTTGAATGAGGTTTGATTCTGCAATAGACACACGAAGGCAAAATGAGTTATTGGCTGATAATAGTTCCCTGCATTCAATGCCAAAACAAAAGTTAGAACACAATTTAGAGAAACATGGGAGAGATGTTTACACTCGTGAGAACTTTTACATATTTTAGCAAGAGTTGTGGATAACTTGTTTAGATTGTGGTGTTGAAAGTAAGAAAGAGGAACAAGGAATAGAAACATTACTTGTGATAGATAATAGTGTAACCAATGGTATAATATGAGAAGTGGGTTATAACACTTTTGATCATAATGCAATTTGTTCATGTAAAATGTTTCAATCTGAAGGCATGTTGATAAATCAATTCTTGACCTGTATTTTTGCCATGTTTAATATATGTTGTAAGGAAAGAATTTCATATTTATTGACAAAACTCACTTTTTACTGTTCATTCTCACTTTAGATAGGTACTTAAGAAATGGAAGAAAAAGTGGAAAAATCGTACCTTTTAGAGCAATTATTAAAGATTCAGGATAGGATGATCGTACTACAATACAACCATGCCGCAAGACAACCATGCTACAACACAACCGTATTAGATAAACGCAACCCAAAAGTCAGCCAGAAGAAGCACAGTCGTGCTTAATTTAGCATGACCATGCTACAATCACAAAAGCTACAAGCATGACCGTGCTGACCAGTAGCACGACCGTGCTGCAATCACAAAGGCCTCAAGCACAACTGTAATGACTAGTAGCACAACTGTGCTACTTAAATTTTAAGAAAGATGGCAAAAATAAATACTATCGTGCTTGTCCAATACACTTTGCTAAAAAGCCCAAATTTTTTCTCTAAATATCAGCAGATGAAAAATAAAAGGGGGACTTGCTTTGACTCGAAAGAAGAGATAGATTTGTGACCTAAAGGCAAAGAATAACAAGGAAGCTTTGGATTGAGGCAATTCACAATGCTCCATGTAGTAACTCTTTTTCTATTTCGATTTATATTGTGATTATTAAGATGTTTGGCTATACATTGCCCTTGTTTGGCTAAACCCCTTTTTTTCTAGGGTTATAATGTAAACTCTTTTGTGATTCCTTCTTACACTTTGCATTATCATTCAACATCATTTAATGATTAATTTGTTTCTCTACTTTATTATATCTTAATTGTTTGAATAGTCATGACTACTTATATTTGAACAATTGATTGGGAAGCAAGTAGATTATTGCTTCAGTAGAATTAACAAAATCTATCGGGCAAACCTCTAATGTGGTAAAAAGAAATTAATCCTAATTTGAAATCTTACATGGCCAAACTGAATAACAAATTAGGATTATATTGTGGTGTAAATGACGAAACGCACCACAACAACTTGGTAATTTATTGGTAATCAATGTTGCTTAGTAAATAGGAAGTAAGAACATTGAAATGGAAATCACAATCCTAAATCTTAACCATTGAATTCTAAAGCTCATTATTATCTTTTTGTAGGCATACTAATATGAATCTGAATCATCATGCACTCATATATTAAATCATTGTTTCTCTTAATTGTTCTTTTATCCCTTAAATTGAATTATTTGGAAACTATATCAAGTCCTCTGGGTATGATATCTGAACTTAGGTTCATTATTATTACTACGTATGGTATACTTTCCCTTAAGCGGGCATATTTTATGCATCACATGCCTTGTAGACACATACTTTGTGTTTTGAAAGGTAAAGGTTTGAATAAGATACCGAATAATTATATTGTGCTTAGGTGGACTAAGTAAGAAAATAGAAAACCTATTTTTGATATTGCTAACAATTTTCTAGATTGGTGTTCTAGTCTAGAAAATGAGAGCAAACTCATTACAGATATATGGAGCCACTTATATAAGTGTATGGACAAGGCTAGACAATGTAAGGAAAGATTGCTTCTAGTGGAAAATGGAGTTGTGAATATGAAAAGCTATTGACTCAATATGAAGGAGATCCTAAACCAACAAAGGAAGATTATTTGCAAGCTTTTATTGGATTCAATATTTCTGAAGAAGTTGAAATTCTCCCACCATAATTTTCAAAAGATAAAAGGAAGTGGTACATGGATCAAAGGTGGCGTGGAGAAATTCATTAAACAACAACAAAAAGAACTATACTTTGTAAAGCGTGTGGTCAATATGCATTTTATGACAACTGCAATTGTCTCCAAAAGCCTTCTTCCTAATTTTGATATGGAACTCTCTTCTAATTTATATGAAAAATATTATGATATCTTATTTGTTGTCAAAATTTATGTGTTTATTATGGCTATTAGCTTTAGAAGAATGACATTTTAAGAACACAAGGATGATTGTACGAAGACAATAGCAATTAACTGAAGAGTGACATGTTTAGTTTACAAAAAGACAATTTCATCCATTAGTAATGTTAGGGTATAATGTAAAATATTTTTGTTACTTTTGGCCTAGACATAACGTAAAGTGTTTACTGTGACAGGAAAATATAATAAGGTTTGATTTTTGGCAGTTTTTTTTGGTAAATGACCTTTTTGACCTTTTAGTGTGATTAACTAGCATAATAATTTCAATATATAAATACTTGATATTATTCTAAACAGTATTAATATCTTGTTTTTTATCTTTTTTTCATGTTTGTATGTGTGGTAACAACATTAAAGTATTAAAGGTTGATTTTGCAAGTCAAAATTACTCCAATGATTATTAATTATATGACTATATATATAGAGTTTTCATCATATTATATCAATTTTACACATCGTATTTGTGGGGATCTTGTATTTTAATTTATTTTTTCTTCATAAAAAATGTAAGGGAAAAGGACTTAAAATAAAACAACACATATATGACTTATAAATGTTGTATTTCATTATATAATGATATTACAAAAGGGATGGGTATTAGTGTATGACGGTATGACTCGTGAGAATGAGAGTGACTAAGAGCGTCTGGATTCTGGAGAAGCGTTTCTGTGTTGGTAGATCTAGGGTTTACTCGTTGTCCTGTTGCTCTCTGCTGCTGACTTGGTCTTTCTCTACTGTCGACTTGGTAGATCTAGGGCTTACTCTTTGTTGTCTTCTCTTCCACATGTAATGAACCAATGCCATTAAACCCATTGCATCTCTGATTAAACAAAAAATAGTTGTGGTAATGGGAGGAATAGGGTGCTTTAATGGTTTTCCATTAATATTTGAGTTGGGTGATTAGGGTTTGCACAATATGTTTGATATTTAGTTTTACTCTGTTAGAGACTCCATACTATTTTAATTTGTTTCCTTTATTGAAAATTTGAGTCCCAATTTTACGTTGCTTGTCACTAATGCATTGTACTTTATCCTTTCTTCTCTCAAATCAATCTCAATTTTATTTGATTTATAATCAAAACTTCTTGCTATAACCATGAGAAAGAAAAACCTAGAACAAGGAAAAAGGGATTACTGATCAAGACTTATTTTTTACTAGTATTTATTACTTTATTGATATTTTAAATTTACAGAGTTACTTCACATTTTCTAGGAGTAGCATATGTAACCTTTTAAAGGATCTTTGAATCACTTTTAACATTAGAAAGACAGACCTATAACAAGGAAAAAGGGACTACTGATCAAGACTTATTTTTTACTAGTATTTATTACTTTATTAATATTTTGAATTTACAGAGTTACTTCACATTTTCTAAGAAAAGCATATATAACCTTTTAGAGGATTTCTGAATCACTTTGAACATTAGAAAATATTTTGAACATTAGAGGATTTTTGAATTTACAGAGTTATTAATATTTTGTTTATTTCTAATTTTTTTGTGTATTTGAAAATAAGTGGATTGATGATTAGTGGTGTTAGCCAACAATTTCAAGATTAGTATTTCATTTCTCCTGTTATATGGCAAATTCAATTTTCTAATTAAATTTATTTTGTCAATATAATTTCATAATCTTATACTTTACAATTTTGTAAATATTGAGCCTTAAAATTTTGGTTTCTTGGACAGGGACACTATGATAATTTAGAGAAATCATTTATGAAGTTTTAGAAGAAAAATGTGTCATTTATTTTATTTTTTTTTAAGAAAAGACTCAGACTCAGCTTGTCATTATTATGACTGTAACATGATGGATTATGATCTAATGTATGAACTACTTTAGTTCTAGTTATTTTGCTTCAATATTTATTTTGGTTCATTATTACATGTTCTTGTTACATTATAAAAAAAATATTAGTAAAAAAAATTCACAAATGATATTTAGTGAGAGAAAAATAATACAGAAAATATAGATATGTTAAGGTGATAAGAAAAGAGAAATTTATTTATTATGTTTTATTTTTGCAAATAGAAATTTAAAAAAGACCGCTTCAACATCATGACATTTTCTTTTTTGCAAATATAAATCTAAATGGAATTGTGGGTTCGAGTTTGGGTTTGGGTTATGGGTTCTGGTTTGATAAAAACAGAGAAAAATAACCATTAATTTGTAACATGTTAACGGGTTCGGGTTCGGGGTGGGGATACCCGGTAAAAATCGGGGTCGTGGATAGGGTCCCTAAATGGCTACCCACCAGGGATCGGGGACGGGTTCGGGGACAATTATGGGGGTCGGGGACAAGGACGGGGAACGTAATACCTGTCCCCTCCCTGCCCCGTCGCCATCCCTAGACACGAGTACCATATCAATTTACTAAACTGAACAAATCTCCAATAAACTATTACGAGTAATCCTTTAAACAATGTCATAAGCACACTCTAAAATGTGAAACATTGGAATGAGATCTCTTTGTTGCCCCTAGTTAATAATAGACATTTAGCTCAGAGCATCATTCTCTTATTTAAGTGCAGGGCGTAGTTTGCTTAATACGTCTCTTTTAACCATGGTCAAGTGTCTAACATTGGTTAAAGAGTCTTCTACCCTAATATTCACTCTACTATATATAGTCCTATCATGACTCATGTAATCAGTTTTAATATTGGAATAAAACTTGTGAGTTGTGAGATTTTTCCACCACTTACACAAGTTTTCTAAGAGAGAGAAGCTCTCTTCTTCATGTATTTCATCAAGTAGCACTCCTGGTGATAAACATCTACCTAGGATCATCTTAAACATGTTGAAGTAACTCCTCCATGCTTCTTACCTTCTTTCTCTACTCATTTTATATGTTGTTTTCTTTTATTTAAACCTATGATAAGATGAATCTTAGGTGATAGAACCTTCGTTCTATGACAACTCTTATGTGAGTCACTAGAAAATGAAAGAAAGATTGCATTGATTTCTCGAGAAAGTGCGCAAAACACTACTTAGTTACAAGAATATTACACAAAGGTATATATAGGCTACAAACAAACTTGCATGACATAATTAACTCAGGTTAACTATGAAAGAATTGATATTTCTAGATGCTACTGAAATGACTCTTCCGTTTGATGCTTATACACGCAATTGCTAGACACTCTATACAGATGGACACTCTAGATGCTCTACACAAACGCTAGCCTTTGGACACTATTCACCAGATGCAACGACATCAAATGATTTGCACCAAACGTGACCATAAGACATCCTCATTAAACACGGTCCCAAACCGTACACTTCTACGAGACTTACTCCCAAAACATCAGATGATCTCTTCCTTATGAATAGTTTGAGTCAATTTCAATAGATTTAAATAAATTGGATATGTATTGATAAACATATGTGAATTTTTTGCAAACCTCTACATACATATTTCTTCTTTAAGCTTTATCTCATAGAAAAATAATAATATACTAATATGATTTTAAAACAATTACCTTTAAAGAAATCTTTTATATAATAATTTATAGATTTTAAATAATAGAAAATAAAAATATTATTAAAAAGAGAAATTATATAATTATTAACTCAAAATATTAAGAAAAGAAATACAAAATTTATCAAAATACATAAAAGAATATTAGACTGATATCTTCGCAATAAACACTATATGAAAGATGAAATATATCACTACAATGCCAAAAGAATAATTGTTATCTCCAATTACACAAAATTAGTTTTTCTATAGGTCAAATGTTAGTGTTATTAATAATATTAACTTTTGTTAGCAGTGAAATTCAATCCACAACTTTTTTTCCCACTCTCTCCTTCCTTAACCGACTAAACCACCTTATATATCCAATAGGAAAACTAGTTAATGAAATTTAATATTATTTTAGATAAAATTCCATGTTAAGGATTTTTTTAGATGTTAAATTTATTAAATAATAATAAAACATCATTAAATATGATTACTTTTTTAAAAGGTAAAATAAAGTTTCATGGCTTAGTTACATTTTTCATCTCACTATTATTTAAATAATTTTAAAAGTCATTCCTTAAGTCAAATGAAGGTAACTTAGTAATACTGTCAACATCTACCATTATTGATGATCTTATCACTAAGAAAAGTGTTGTGGGATGAAATAAAAGCTATTTTAAAAATTATAGACATTAACAGCAAGGGGAAAGCCAACAATTTCACATTAAGGGGATCAAAAATATAAAAAAAAATTAAGTATAACAAGTATTTGCCAAAAAGTGTAATTTGCATATACTCTACTATGCACTAGGAAAAGATCAACATACATTAGAAAATAAAAGAATCTCTTTCAAATAAAAACTCCTTATCTACTCATATCAGAAATTTGAATAATATGACTATTACAAAAAGATTGAACTTTTTCTAAAAGTGCATCCTATCCAAAGTCTCCCAGCTTTTGAATTAGTTATTTTGTACTAGAAACCAAGCTCATAGCATTCCAAATGTCTTGAGATTTTTGTTACAAAGCTTGGAAAAGTTTATCACTATTTCCCATAATTTCTTTCATTACAATGTAGAATAAATGAGATCAATGCTTTAAGAGCATAAGTAGCATCGCCTCACTGAGAATAAGTAGACCCTTTAACAACTAAATCTTCAAGAATTGAAACAATTGCATTATACATGCGTAAAAGACTCTATCTTGAATTGAAATGAGAACTTCATCTAGTATTTCCAAGTCTCTGTAATGCCCAAATTTGATTAGTTCCTCTTTCGGTATGAATCTCATCATTTTCAACCAAACAAGCAATTTCATTTGCATAAGCAACTTGCAACTTATCATTACGTTTATAAAAGAGAAAACAACATTAACAATCATATTCAAATCTTGAAAATAAAGCATGAATGTCAACTACTTCTTTTGCTGAAGCAATAAGAGCAAGTCATAATTGATGAGCAAAACAATGGACATAGTATGCATAAGGACATTCTTGAAAAATCAAAGCTTGTAAATTATTCCACTCACCACACATATTACTAACACCATCATACCTTTAGCCCCGAACATTTTGAATGTTAAAACTATAATGAGACAATATTGAGCAAATTCCATGCTTAAGAGTATATGATGTAGTATCTTGTACATGTATTATATCCAAAAAACGTTCTTTAACATATTCATTCTCATAAAAAAAAATCTAATAACAAGATTCATTTGCTCTCTTTTAGATTCATTACGAGCTTCATCAACAATTAAACAAAATTTTGCATTATCAATCTCTTCTTGGATTTCCTTCTGCACATTTCTAGCAAATACATGTAAAATTACTTTTTGAATAGACGGTGAAGTGTATCTTGCATTTTGAGGAGCATTTTCCAAGACAACTTCTTCTACCTTTTTATCATAAGAAGCCAAAAGCTTTATCATTTCAAGAAAATTACCTTGATTTTTAGATTCTAAACTTTCATCATGTTCTCAAAATGCACAAACTTGAAATGTCAACATTTAACAACATCTAGAGATTTTAAGACGCAACCGATTATTCAAAATTTGTTGAGAAGATTTTTTAGATAACACTTTGTCAATATTACAAGATTGGTTCTTATAATCTTCATAACATTTAAGAACAACATTATGAGGTGAATTTAGACTTTTTCCTATATGAGATAAAAATACACAATTTTTTTCATTATTTACTTTTTTTCTAATTTCGAAATCCATTGATTTTTTAGAAAACAAGTAACATGGAAGAAAAATGCAATATTTTCTTTTGGAGAGTACTCTAACCAAGTAAAAGTTTTAAACCAATGAGCTTGAAACTGATGAGGCTGATATTCTTGACCAGAAAGTGGATAGAGATCCTATTAAAAATTGATTAATAGGATAATTCCAAATTTGTGGACGTTTTTCGGGATCACAAACCAATGTATCAATATTGATTTTTTCTTGTTCAATCTTTGAAGATTTGAAAGGAAGTGACTTATTATCAAGTTACTCTACAGTTGACACTCTTGGTTGTGTAACTTTGTTAACACCTTCAATATTAGTATTTAAATTCAAAGTGGGTGCTTCAAATAAAGGTTGTGCATTTTCATTTTGTGTATCTTCTTTCTTGAGAAATGAGTAAATAGTTTTCTTCCTTTTCATTTTCAACCTAAAATAAAGTATAAAAATTATACAAAGTAGGTGCTCAAATATAAATTGTTTAATAATAACTTATAGTCTTACACAATATAGGTACACAACAATAATTTATGATAAAATCACAAAATATAAACATTAAATAAAAAAAGTAACATAAAATAGATAATCAACCAAAATACCAAATAAACAAATATAAGAAAGAATTAGACAAACCTATATGCAAAGTATTATTCCTTAAAGTTTGGAGAAGAGTTTCCAATTTTAAATACCCAATTTCAAGTTGGAAAAAAAAAGTGGTTAGTTTACTAGTTATTTGAGAAATAGAGTTGAGAGTGAGTAAAATGGAGTTGAAGGAGTGTGTATACATAACCCAATGCTTGAAATGTGTGAGAAATGGAGTTTAAAAAGAGTAAAATGGAGTTGAGAGTGAGACTTGAGTGTTGAGCGTGGTGTGTGGGAGAGTGTAACGTGAGATGAGAGTGAGTGAAAATATGAAATGGAGAGAGTATTGGGTAGAAGGTAAAGTTAAAGTAAAGAGAGAAAAATAAAACTTGTATGTAAAAAAGTAAAAAGTTTAAAATAAAATAATATAAAATTAAGAAGAAAAAATTATATATATATATATATATATATATATATATATAAAAGTAAATATGGAATGGGTGGGAACACAATCCCTACTTCCCCCTCCCCTGGTTAACAACTTCAATTTGACGAAAATGATGATATTTAAACTATTAAAAGAATTATGGGACAAAATGAAATTTAAAAGTAATTTAATTAAGTCAAATTTCATTTATACATTAAATCATTACTATGATATCAATACAGATTAATTATCACTAAACGCTAACATGAGAGAAATTATTACATGATTTTTCAGACTACTATGTCACATGTAGTACGAATCAATAATCAAATGACAGATGATTGATTAATCAAAATTGAAATAGAAATAATTCATTTATTTTATTAATCGTACAAATCACATCTAATCAAACAATAAACCATGAATTATTATCATTGAAGTATTTTCTTTTAACACCCTGCAATTACTATTTGCAACCTATGGGATTAATATTTTTTTAAAATCCCAAAACATCCCTATTAGTTTTTAATCTAATAATCCATAACTATTACCCATACCTCATCCATAATTCTTTTCCTTCCTACCTATTTCCTTTCTTGTCCCTAACACGCTCATTCTCATCGTACAACATCCATAAAACCTTCATTTATAATGACACAATCACCATTTTTATCCACTTTGTTATTTTGAATAAGTTGATACAATTTTTCTCACTTTGAAATTTCTGGATCAATTAATCTTAATTAACTTTCAAATTCATGTTATCTGAATCTTATGATCCAAATATTATTTTGACATATGTTTTGGATCAATTGATATGAAATTGAATATTAATTAGTGTCCTTGATCATAAAAACATAAATTATTAATCTAAAAAACATAATTAATACTCAATTACAAATAATTGATCTAAAATTTATCTTGTTATATATTCCGGATCGAGAGAACTAGAATATAAGAATATTTTTTGTGTTTTTTATTTTTAGGGAGTAGTAATTGTAATTGTGGGTTGCTAAAAAAATTTTCCTATTATTGGTTAGATATAGTTGACATGGTTATTGGTTCGGATCTCGGCCCATGTTTTATCGCTCATATTGTTTGATAAATTAGAGAACAATAATTGTTATATAATAAATCATATTTTAACATGTAAAGAAAATAATAGTTTATTATTAAAACTAGAATGATAATTTAGATATTGAAAATGAATATTTATTCCCAGTACAAACCCATCCATTTGTGCTTGAAAGAAACAAAAAAGGTTGGATTTATTTTTTTGAACGGCAGAAGTAAATGTGTTTCTTAAACAAGCCAGATGAAGATTTTAGATTAAGTAAAGTAACCCAAGGTTACAATTTCGGGCTTAATTAGCATAATACTTTCTAAAAGCTTCTTTGGCAGCAGTATTGGTGGCACTATAACCTCCGTCGAGAACTAGGTTCAATCCACTCACGTACTTTGAGTCATCACTTGCGAGATACAAAGTTGCTTCCGCCACGTCCTCTTCCTTCAGAATCAATCCCTTCAAGTTCGCCGCCTCCAAATACACTTGCTCTGCTTCCTCCTTCTCCATCTTTCTTGCACGTGTCAGCATAGGAGTGGCCACCGCGTATGGCGAAACGCAATTAACTCTGATTCCATGCTCCCCCAACTCGACGCACAGGTTCTTCATCAGACCCACCACCGCGTGCTTCGACGCCGCGTATGGGTGCGCTGCACCGGCGTTAGTCGCCGAAGCAATGCTAGCATTGAAGATAATGCTCCCACTCTTTCTGGGAACCATAACCTTAGAGGCATGTTTTGCGCCGTAGAAAGCACCGAACACGTTCACCTCGAAAACCCTCTTCAAGTCAGCGAATTCAACATCCCTGATGGAATTGGCAGATTCGTAACGCCCAGGGATGCCGGCGTTGCTGAACATGATGTCCAGCTTGCCGTGCCGCGAAACGACAGCCTTGACGGCGGATTCGACGTCGTTCTCCTTGGTGACGTCGCAGTGAACATAGGAGATGTTGTCGGAGTTGAGGTTTTGGCAAAGGGAGTGTCCCAGGTTGTCTTGGATGTCGGCGATCACAACCTTGGCACCGTGGCGAAGGAAAAGCCTCGCCGTGAATTCGCCGATGCCACTGGCTCCACCGGTTATCAGTGCTACCTTGTCCTCTAACCTGCATGCTTAGAAGGTTAAGTTCTCCAAAACAGACAAACATCATCTGGAGTATACTTGTTACATCAACATCTAATGTTCTCCAACTATTAACTATTTCCTCCCAAACCCCCAATCATACTCAGGGATGCTAAAACATCCCACCAAAACCATCTCTAAATCGCAAGATCCATTTTTTTAAATTAAACCTAAAGCTGTCAAAACAAATAATATGTAAAACTATTTTTTTCTTTGATTTGATTTCTAGATCTTAATATACATTAAACTACATATTCTAATTACTTTAAATTTACTTAATAATATGTCATTTTTGTTTAATAATAAGCATTAGACAATTTATGGTATTTTTTGTTTAATATATTACTTTCAAATATTAAAAAAAATGTACAGTATTGAATTTTTTAAAAGAATATTGAATATCAAGTAATCTATAACTTATTATTATGTTACAAAATTTAAAATAATATTAAATAAAAGAAAATTAATATTTAACTAAAAATATATTTTATAAAATTTAATATAATGAAATTAATTTTTAAAATAATTATGTAAGTTTAGAAACATAAAATAAAACTATTAAACGGAACCAAATCATAAGTATAATAGGTTCAAAACATAAAATACGTATAACCCCTACCCTGCAAATACCTATGTGATATTTTATTCGTTCTTTTTGTAAATTAAAAAAGAAAAAAAAAAAGCGCTTAATTTTCAGGTGAAGATTAATTGAGTTTAATAATCTCCTATCCTCTTGTAATAATTTCTGCATGTTTAGGAAAAGAGATTTGGGTAGTAGTTTCGATTACCTCCTTGAGAGTGGAGCGTCTGAGGAGAATTGCGTCATTCTTCTGAAGCCCTGTCGGATAGGTAAAAGAAAAACTTGTTTAATTGATAGTGTGAGAATAGATCCAGTGGGGTATCCTGTTATATAAACAAGGAACAGTGTGTTAGCTTTCCTAGACAAAACAGGGGCCACTATATTTGCTCGTCTCGAGGCAAACGTCAACAAAAAGTTTGGTAAGTTTCTACCACATATATTTAAAGACATATTTTGTATTTTTTATTTATTAACAAAATTAAAATTATTTAATTTAGTTAGTAACATTAAATTTATTTTAAATTATATATTTTCTTCAAAATTATTCCTAGTTTTGATTGGGCATATCTTTATTTTTATAATATTATTATTAGTTTTAATTCTTTTAATATCTCTCAATAATTATTACTTCAAGTTTTATTTGTTATGCATGTGAATAGTTAGAGCATGAGTTTCAAAATACTTTTTATATAAGATAAAGTGATCAATTTATGTGTTTCATTTATTATTTATTGAACCCAAAAGAATATTCATAAGCAAACATTACTTCAGGGGTATTTTAAAAAGAGTTTAATTGTTATATACGGTTAGTGTAAAGATTTTTACATTAACAGTCAATTACAATCCTTCATTCATGGTAGATTTATTGACTTTAGACATTATTATTTTAAAAGTCACATAAATGAAAAGTCATAATTAAATGTCAGTGTAAAAATCATTTACACTAACAATATATATCAATTAAACTCTTTTAAAAATTATGCGAGAGAATACTAAGTATATATTTAAACTTTTAAAAGTAATAGTTTTACTTGTTTTTATAACGGATATTCTCCACCTCACAAAACTTCAAGATAATTCTATTTGAGCATCATTATACGTAATAAATTTTTTCTTTAAATATTTAATAACCTATATATTTAAGATTAGAAATTAAAATTATTGGCTAAGGTGATCTACATATTGAATATGGTACTTGTACTCATCATTCAATCAAGGTGATCTCGCGACCAAAATAACTTTAGATATTACCTTGTTCATATTTCAACATTGTTTAAACATGATGATTTAGCATGGCAAAGTTTTTAATTTCATAAATAAGGAAGTTAAACATCATTAACACGTTATTAGATCTTTGTTAACAAGATTCGTAGACCTTGAACCCACATCGACACGTATGAATAAAAAGATAAGTGCACGATAAAGGTGGTTGAATATTTATTGACTTTGTATTTACTCCGATTTTACTTCTGTTAATCACTAACTTGAGTGTTCGGCACATCATTCCCTATCTTTGTTAAAGGAAGAGAAAAAAATACCTCAAACTGTTGACATCTAACAAAGAATTCACCTAACCTCACCTCTATCTTTATACATTGTTCTTAGAGCAACAACATTTTTAAAATAGTTTTATTGACAGAAAATTTAAGAATTATGTTAAAGAAAAGTTATATATTATTGTGAAAAATCTCCTAAATAATAAACACCAATCCTCTTCTTTCACATTTCTGAAACTTTGATTTTTACTTGTTCACGTTTCTGAAGTTATTTTCAAGTTAATATACTCTTTTTCAACGGTTGCAAGGCATTAGGTAGGCTCAAACCGGTTAGGAGCCCCTTTTGTTATATATTATTGTGTTCATGCTTTTTAGGAGCCCCTTTTGTTAGGTATAATAAGCCTATAAGATATACAACAAAAGAAATACAGACTTAATTATTCAATTGAGTCTTAAGTAATGAATGATATATATTCCAGACCCAACATAGATAAGAAAAACAATGTAAGATGCTACTCCCTCTCTAGAAATGCATATACAATAAAATAATTGACATGCATAGCTTCTTTAAATTGGATTTGATTCTACCGCCAGACACAGAAATAGTTAGATCATCATCCCTTTCGTGTAATGTTTGCTTTGGGGTTTGGTGATGTTTGTCATAGCTTTGTCTATAAAAGACATTTTGATTATTAAAGGAGAAATGTGTTTATAATTAATCTTTAGTCTTAATCTCTAAGTAACAAGAGACTTTGAGTATAAATTAGAACAAGCTCAAGTCATGATCAAGGAGTGTGACAGCGGGAGTTTGAGTCACAAAACAGACAACACCTCACGAATAAGTGACTCTAATGATGTTGGATTCCAACTGTTGGAACAGGATTCTTTTTTAAAATAAAAACAAGACAAATTTTCTAAAAAAAGTAAATATAACATGATTAGTAATGCCTACCTACCCATATTTCCATTTCTCAAAATTCCATGTGCTGAAATAATTAAGCTAGCTTACCTATTTTCTATCCATTTTATGCCTTTTCACTTTTTCAACGAGGATGGAAAACCTTAGCACAGTTTCTCCTCCTATGCAACAATGTACAGTGTACTACTGCCTACTTTCGTCCTTTGCCTACGTCAAACTGCAAATTCTACGTCTGGGATGAATTTTCGGGTCATATTATCATAACGTCAAATCGTACAGTCTTTTGAATAATATTAAAAGAAAAAATTATTAAATAATAAAAAAATGAACATATAGTTAATAACTCAATGTTACGAGACTCGGCTAGCGTAAGAGATGAGAGTCGACTTCAAGAGTCAACAATTAATTCATACGATTTGATTTGTATTTACAAACATAAATAATTTATACCGGTATAATTTTATACAAAAAAATTATAAAAAATAATTATATATAAATTATTATTTGCATAAATTTACTAAAATAACAAGTTAGTTTAATGGTATTAAATTTTATCTTTAATACATGATGTAAGATTCGACCATTAATTGGTGTATTTTTATTATTTTATTAGATATTATCTTAACCAAAGCTTTGGGAATTACGTATTTTGGCTTTGGAAAACCTGACGTGCAGGTGCATTGGGACTTATAACATTGCACATAGTATTTTGGATGATAAATATTTAACCATAAATCTATCTGAATATTTTGCTTAAAAGAATCCACTCCCATGATACGTCTGCTTTTTTTTTTTTTTAAAAGCTAAAAATATATTCAATAAAAGAAACAAAATGTTTTTTAGAATACATACTGATTACATATGTCTTCGTATCCTATTGGAGCATATCATGACTTATCCACCTATTTCATATTTAATAAATACAATGTAGGATTAGCATACCAATCCGAGAAGACATACCCCCTATTAAAACCAAAAGAATATGATAATCATTTCCACGAGATTACCTTTATAAAAAACAATATGATTTCTAGTAATCTAGATACCCCAGCACCCAGCAAGCCAGAACACATACATACACTTCTTCTTTCGCTTTCCAACCACCCATGCTGATGATGAAATGAATAGTTGATACAAATCTCTCGGAATAGATCCTTGAATTCCCAGCCAGCTAATGATATTGTTCCACATCAATTGAGTTTTGGCACACCTTAAGAACAAATGATTTCTATCTTCAATAGCACTGTTACAAAAGACGCACAGTGCATCCTCACCTGGGATGACAACACCTCTCCTCAGGAGATTATGAGTGGTTGGTAATCTATCTAACAATAATTTCTATGAAAAAACAATTACCTTGGAGGGCAGACTATTTTTCCACATTCGTCTCAAAGCTTTGGGTTCACCTCAATTAGTTTGGATGAGGTCTGTTGTAAACGCAGGACCGAATAAGCCTCCGCAACTGAAAAGCTATTATGTAGACCTATTTAATTAGTTATATGAATCTATTATATAGACCTATTTAAAAATAGGTAAAAAGAAAACTTGATCTTAACTGCGATTTGTGGATAAAATTAAAATCATTAGATAATTTTATATTCTGAATTATGGTATAATGTCAAAAACTTAGAAGAGAATCTATTTATAAATAAAGATAGGGAGTTTCGAAGAACTAAAACATTAAAACTACATCTAAGATATTTGATTTCTTAGTAATCTTTATTTTCTATTAATATGTTTACTATCTTATTATTTTGCATTGAGAATTTATTTCTCATTTATATACATAATTGCTTAGAAAGCTTAAAAACTCAAAAATTATTCAAAAAAGTATGAAAAGTTATATGAAAAATCTCTCAAAAAAGTATGAAAATTATATAATAATTAGAAATTGGTCTTAATTGGTTCTTTAATTAAAAAATTAGTAATCTACCCAAATAGATTTTAACCTACAAATGCATCTTGAGTGTAAAAAATTATATTCATTTTGCTTTCCAAACTATTACCGCTTAGGAAATGGGTCTTTCCATTATAGATATGGACTAATGGTTGGTTTGAATACTTTCATGAGGGAATTTTCATTAGTACTATCTGTTACATATATTCTTTTAAAATTTTTTTACAATTAAATCACGGAAAATGTAGATACATATAAAAATAAGACTTTTTTTTTTTTTGTGAATGTTCAATGCTATCATGTGGCAAGGAGTAGAAATTGAAAAGTTGTTTATACATAAAAATGAATGGGATGAAAGAGAAACAAGTTTTGATAGTGGAGCGTCTGAAGAGGAACACCGTACCCTTGCATGTTTCTTCTTAATTAAGCCCTGTCGCCATGAATGGGATAAAAGCCAATTTTAATATCACTTCTTAAATGTCCTGTTATAGACTTTCAAACTTTTACTGCTATATAATGATTGTTGCATATCCATCTCTTAGCTATCTATATATACTGAAAGAAAGAAAAACAAAAGAGACTAGTAATTGATTTTACGCTAAGGTATACTATTATCATGGAGTTCATGTTGAAGCCACTAAAACATTATCTACTTTTATATTTATTGTTTTTATGAAAAATAAATAAAAAGATAAAAGGGGGAAATAGCAAGAATATAATAGGATGATAAAACATTATTCTTCCCGTAAGATTGATCACGTTAAAGAAATATTAATCAGAAGATAACTTCCAGCCAGATATTTATAAAGAAGAATAAATAATTATATTTCTTTCCGTATCTTATATTCTTATTTATAAAATATTAAATCTGATATATTTATTACTATAATGACCCTGTTAAATCATTATACAATAATATGATTTATATCTTTTTGCTGTAAAAATATGAGGATTAAGTCATTAAAATTAAAGTTTTAGACTTATTAATAAAAAAATATTCATTATTGATTTTTGTTAAAAAAAAGAGCTTATGATAAAAAGGCCTCATGTTTAAAAATATATCATTAAAAAAACATTTTCTTATAATTTACTCAGCTTCGTGCACTTTAAAAGGAAGGCTTCAGACACAGCGTATATGGATTCTGTCAACTAGCAAGTTTAGGGCTCTCAAAAAATTTAGCATTAAAAAAGTAAGCATGATTAGCGATAATATAACCAGATATAATATGGTGATTTTAATATAGCTATAAAACTACAATTTATTTTATGAATATAGTTAATGCAAATAATATTTTATTTTATTAAATAAAATTATAATTAAACTTAGCTTTATAATTGACTATTTTCAATTATTGTTCCAAATTCTTTTAATTTTTTATTTCAATAAAAAATGTTGTTAAACAATATCCATGTAAAATATTCTTTCATAGCAATAAGTAAAAAAACACTATGAGGACACTTATTATGCCTACGTGGCACCCGTGAAAAAAAACAATAAAGAGAAATCTTTCTAACATTGTTGTGAAAATGTCCATGACCCTATTAATAACTCACTAAGCATAGAAAGCTATTTTCAAACCTCTGACAAAACTCACAATGTTATGCTCCTTATGAATTATTTGCTAAGTAAAATAAATATTATTTGATGTATCCCAAACCTCTATGTCTGCTCATGATAACCTTACGAAAATATGCTAAATAAATAAATATATTATTATACCTGTTAGTTACATGTAAGTTATTTAGTGGTTATGGTTATATATTATTCAAATAACTTTGACATGTGTGAAAACAACATATGCAAAAAGAATTCATTAATTCAGTCACATGAATAAATCTTGGTATTTCAAAAAATTACTCCTTATAAGAAAAGAAAAAAAAAAATAAACAGACACACATCATGACGGATTTCAACATATGACAAAGGAAAAATTTATTGAACCCATGTGATTAGCATAGATGGTATATTGACAGACGAAACACAGTTATATATATGGTAAAGGCCGAAGGGCGCGGACTTTGACTTTAATAGGTTATCTAAGGCCAGCTATTCTCATATGCATGAATCACGAATTCCCTAGTTTCAACGTTCTTCAGTATTATCAAAATTCTCCAATTCACACTTCAACTCTGCTTGAGATTATTATTTTATTTGAAGATAGCCTCTTCTTTTTTATTTATCAATTTTATCTATTCACAAAATCTTCAACTAACAATTATATATCATGTCATTTTTCCTAAATATCTTATTTTAGTTTTATTGAATTTATATCTCTTTTTATTTTCTTATATTCTTTTTTACTTTTATTTTCTATTTTAAAATTAAAAAGTAAATTATTTTTTAATAACTTATAAAACCATATTATAACATTATTAATCATAATAGAAAAAAAACATTACACATTAATTAACATAATATAAATAAATAATATTTTGATTTATTTATATTCTAATATCGTTATCCTTTGCGTAAAAGTTCTAACAGATCATGTGTCAAATAATATTGCTAAATACCAGCCATATTATTGATAATTAAATCCCAAATACATTTATTTTTGTTAAAAAATAAAATTAAACTAAAATCAATTATGTACATAAATGAAAATTTAGCCCAGAGATTATGTTATAGACAACAATGGTTATTATATCTGTTAAAAGTTATCTTGGACGAAAGATACATTATAACTAAGTTTAGATTTTACCTGTGATTTTAAATTTTCATCTTATTCATTCATTTTCTTAAAATTTAAGTAATAAATAATTAATCTTAACTATTAAATTTTAAAAAAATAAAAAATAAGATAAAAAATAAATGAATCCTTTCTTTTATATATATATATATATATATATATATATATATATATTAACGATAATAAGATTAAAAAGAATAATTAACTAAAAGCATACACGTATACTCTTAACATTTTTAGTTGATCTAATTCTCTTTCATTAATTATAAAAAAACCTATATTATTTTTTTCCTGAACCACAATTATAAATTGTCGAAACAATTCTATTTAAATTAGATTATTATTAATGATAGAATTCTTCTTTTATAGAATTTAATGCATTTAGATGAGTAGAATTCAAACTCTGATTAAACTAAAATAATTATATATTAATTGCTCCATATAATCTATCTAACCATGTTATATTTTTATTTTTCATGTTTGGAAGAGAACAAGAGGAACTAGATAGAGAGGAGAGAAGAGAAAAAGAACAAAAAGAAAAGGAGAGACAAGAAAGAAAAGAAAGAAAAGAAAATGAGAGACAAAGAGAAGAGAGGAACGAATAAGACAAGAGAGAAAAGAGCAAGAGAAAAGAGAAAGAGAAGAGAGAGACCAAAAAGAAAGAGAAGAAAGAGAAAAAGAGAGACATGAAAGTAGGGAAAATGAAAAGAGAGAAAGAGAAGCAAGAGAAAAAGAAAGAGAAAAGAGAAGAGAAAAAGAGAAAAGAGAAAGAGAAGAGAGGGACCAAAGAGAAAGAGAAGTAAAAGAAAAAGAGAGACAAGAGATAGGGAAAATGAAAAGAGAGAAAGAGAAGCAAGAGAAAAATAAAGAGAAGAAAGAAGGGAAAATGAGAAGAGAAGAGAAAGACCAAAGAGAAAGTGAAGAAAAAGAAAAAGAGAGACAAGAGAGTAGGGAAAATGAAAAGAGAGAAAGAGAAAAAGAAAGAGAAAAAGAAGAAAACAAAATAAAAGAGTTAGAGAGAAAAGAGAGAAGAGAAAGGAGAGAAAAAGAAAAGTAAGAATTGGAAAAGAGAGAAAAAGAACAAAAGGAGTTAGAAATAAGGGAAGAAAATAAGATACAAAAAGAGAGAAACGCCTATAAGAGCTCTTGTGGTAACATTTACACACGTTATAGAGACTTAGAAGAGCCTAGAATAACCCATGACATTCATGCTTCTTCTAGTAAGAAGGAAAACCTTAAGAGACATCCTAAGAAAAAGACAAACCCTTCTATAATTAAACCCAAAAAAAATTCATCCAAAAGAAAGCATATTGAGAGAAAACCCTTGAGTATGAGTGACACCTCTAACACTAGTTCGAGCACTCGTTCTCGAAGTCCTAAATGTTTTAAGTGTTTAGAAAAAGGGCACATTGCTTTGTTTTGCCTCAAAAGAAAAAATACTTTAAGGGGAACATCAAATGAAAAGGGTACTCATTCATGTGATGATCTTTTCAAAGTGAAATAACTTCTTGGAAGCCATCCTTGTAAGGAAACCCAAACACAAAGAGAGAATGTTTTTCAAACAAGATGCAAAATTTTGGGCAAAACTTGTTCTCTCATTGTGGATGGTGTATCATGTTGTAATTGTTGTAGCACGAGGGTGGTGGAAAAGCTATCACTTGCTACTACTCTTCATCCTTCACCTTATTATTTGCATGGACTTAATTATGAAGATGGTGTAGTAGTAAGAGAGCAAGTGGAGATTAGCTTCTCCATAGGGAAGTATCACGACAAAGTGTTATGTGATGTAGTCCCTATGGAAGCTAGTCACATGTTGTTGGAAAGGCCATGGCAACATGATAAGGAAACTTTGCACAATGGTCTCAATAATAAAATCACTCTCTCTCATAAAGGGAAAATAATACCTTACTTCCTCTTACCCCTACCGAGGTTATGGAGGATAGAAGGATTATGAAGCTTAAAAGAGAGAGGGATAAAAATGAAAATAAGGTTGTTGGTAGGAAGACCGAGTCTAAGGAAGATCCGCCTTTTCCTTCAAAGGAGGTTCTCTACATAGAAAAATTTTCCTGCCAACCCTTACCAAAGGAACAAGTTGAATTTGAGGATGTGCCTATATTTTTTTAGCACCTTGATCTACACCCTCAAGTCCAACTTGATGAGTGTTCCATTCCACTTAGACTAGTTTCACCTACTATTTCAAAACCTTTGAGGCTAGTATCTAGTGCAATAGGAGGATGATGAGCTACTGTGTGAAGGCACATGTACACTAAAATCTTTTCACACCTTAGTGCCCATATCCACTACCCCATTCCTAAGAGGCCTCTTTATAGACCTCTCACTCCCCCTAAAATCACTTGTCTGCATATACTTACTGCTTTCCTTATTTTCTTGCAAACTTTGAACAAAAGGAAGAAATGCCTCAGGATTTGAGGTCAAATCCTCTCCAAGGGGGAGGAGACGATGCAATCTCACCTTGATAAAAACCAATAGGCTAACCCAAAATCATATCTTGACTTATGCACCTATTCTAAGCTTACTCCTCCTTTTTTAACTAAAGACACTTATACCTTCTAAACTAAAAAGAATATGGCCGAATATACATGGTCTTAAAGGAATTAAAAATATGCTTCTATTTAGCTAATTAAAATAAAATATTTACAAGCTAAAAATGAAGACTATGGCTTCCAATCTTCAATGAGCTTTCATCCATGTCATGCCTTCCTTGAATCCTCCTAGCCATGATGCATGCTAGATGGGATTGCATCAAATCATTAATTTAATCATGCAACCATTGAAATAGAGTAGATTAACATGATAATAACTTAAAAAATGTGAACCAGTAAAGAAAAAAAAGTTAGAAATGTTGATGCAATCTCACCTAGCATGCATCATGGCTAGGAGGACTCAAGGAAGGCATGGCATGGACGAAAGCTCATTGAAGATTCGAAGCCATAGTCTTCATTATTTTTAGCTTGTAAATATTTTATTTTAATTAGATAAATAGGAAAGTATTTTTAATTCCCTTAAGGCCATGTATTTCCGGCCACCTTCTTAGTTTATAAGGTATATGTGTCTTTAGTTAAAAAGGAGGAGTAAACTTATAATGGGTGCATAAGTTAAGACATGATTTTGGGCTAGCCCATTCACATTAAGATATGCTAATTGCACCCATAGGGGGTGAACTTAGGTGCCTCACTTAAGACCTAAGACTTGGGTTAATTAGTTTTAATCCTAATTAAGCCCAAGTCCCACATTGCCTAGAAAAGTGTGCCCAAGCTCTCCCATTGGGCTATATATACTCATTCCCCCTCATTGTAAAATTTCACCTTTGAGGTTGAATGAAAATAGTCTCTTTGTGAGCACATTCTTAGTAAAAGGTCTTGAGGATCCTCTCTCTTGAGGAACCTCTTCCTAATTGGTTTTTATCAAGGGTTCCTTCCCTTGTGACAAACCTAAACACTTTGGCTTATCTCTCTTTGAGAGTGGCGCCCCACCTCCATTTTCTTTCCCCTCCATCATCCATTTCATGGTGCTTGGAACCTCAAGGAAAAAGATCAAGGGAGGCATGCATCATTTGGTATCAAAGCCAACTCCAAGAGGTTCTTTTCTAGTCTTAATTTTCTTTAATTTTTTTCAGCTTTTCTTCTTAGAGTTCTTGCTTTTTCCTTTATTTTTTCTAGCCTTTGATTCTTGTCATTTAATTCCTTTTATGTCTTGTTAGTTTATGTTTTTGTAGTTTTCATTTTATGCAATTTATTTCCTAGTTTTTATTGCTTTCTAGATTCAATTTATCTTGTTCTTTTCCATTGAATCTTTGTATGTTTCCTTTAGGATTGTTTCTTTAATTTTCTGCCCAGCTTTTTATTTTTTCCTCATTCTTGTGCAAATCCTAAGAAGATCATTGTAATGACTTCACAAAATTTGTGAAGGAAGCCACACATTGTGGTCTTGATCTTTGGATGCACGTTGTTCTTCTTATTTGAATTTTTAATTCTATTTTCCTGCACCTATTTTTATGTTTTTCCAGCCCTTTGTTCTCTGTTTTGGGCATATATTTCTGGTTATTTTGAGTCATTTAATTTCAGTTTTTAATCTTCCAAGTTGTGTCTTAGTTGGTAATGTTGTAGCCATTTTATTGTCTCTTAATTCTACATAGTTTTGCCTTTTTATTTTTACCATAAAAGTGTGTTATTTCTCTATTGAAAATTGAGCATCAAAGAGGCTTATTCTTGATCCCATGTCCTTAGAGTCTCACATGCTATTTAGATCTTAGCATGTTCTTAAAAAAAAATCTTCAAAAAAATTAATGCTCAATTTCTTCCAGATTTCATTCACTTGTTCAATAATTTTAGTATCTTAATTTTGTGCTAGTTTTTGTGGTGATTTTTGTTGATTGGCTTTGAGAGGCACGTTGGGTATGATTGGGCTGATTATTGAGTAATCAAGTTGTCCTCAACTTCCATAAAACTCTCCTTGTGTCATTTATTTTTTATCACCTAAAATTACTAGTTCATATTAAGTTGCTTTTTTTCTTAATTTTGCACTTTTGTATATCAATTATGGTGGCCATTTCCTATCCTTTGTTCAAGCATTTATGATTCTTTGACTCCTCACTATATTTGCTACAAAATGTGTTAAGAGGTGTAGCAAAATTGTTTCAAAAAAAAAAATAAGAAGAAAAGAAATCAAAAGTGTAAAATAAGTAAAAAAAAAAAAAGGAGTTAGTAAAAAGTGCTAAAAACAAGTAAAAAGAGTACAAAAAAATAAAATAAAAATTAGTGCACCTCAAAATTATTAAAAAATTCAAAGGAGTGTTAAATTTTATTGAAATTTGCTTGAATTTATTTGACTATGATTTAGCCACCTTGCTTTACAATTGTGCAAATCATTGAATTTGTTGAGTCTTTTTTGTTTTAAGTCCAATTCTATTTTAACCCCATTCTAGGAATTTTTTTTTTTTATGTGCCAACTTTCTTTCTACACCTTTTATTTCTTGCTTGTCCTTATTGGCTTTCTTTGTGTTTGTCAAATAAATTCTTTCCACTTGGATGTGTTCCTATTCTTGTTAAGTGCTTTTTATTGCTTTTTGCTTTCAAATTCTACTTCCCTTGGTCTCTTGCTTGGGCGCTTGTTTTCTCTTGGTAGATAGCCAAATTGTTGAAATTTTCACAAGGGTAGCATCCTTAGGAAGTGTTGATTTAAAACCAAGGAAGAGGAGACTTGAAAAGGAGGCCAAGACTAGAGTGATACACTTGATTGAATGGAAAAACCTTGAGTTGGCCAAAATTATCTTAGTGTCCACCCTTCTCTCTTTGAGAATTCCTTAGGTTTTTATCAAGGGTTCCATCCCTTGTGGCAAACTTTCCCTCTTAGGCGTATCTTACCTTAAGTGGCGCCTAAAACCACCACACTTCTTACCTCTCCACAAACCATTTCACCAAAGAAGAAAACATCTAGAAAAATATCAAGGGAGGCATGCATCAAATGTGAATGAAGAGGATTGATGTTTACTATTTAGGAAAATTTTCACAATAATATAGTTTTTATTTTAACATAGAGTTTAAAATAACTGTCAATAAAACTATTACTATATATCGAACCAGTGGATCAAGTCACATATACTACGGTCCTGTTTGGAAGAGTTTACTTGAGTTTATCATATAAGCATTTATACAAATGTTTAGATAAATTTATAAAAATGCTTATATATGGTCCATATGTTGTTTTGAGCTTATTTGCATAAGCTATCTAGAGTAGCTTTTTGAAAAAAGTTGTTTTAACCTTATTGAAAATTCCACTTCTTTTGATTCCCACCTTTCCCTTTTTTTTGTCTCTCCATGATTAAAACTTGTTATTGAGTCTCCCTCCCTCTCTCTTCCCCTCCTCTCCCTCCCTCTCTTTCTCTCTCTCTCTCTCTCTATATATATATATATATATATATATATATATATATTCAAACATTTTATTTTCATATAAGAGCTTTTAAATTTGTATATCCAAACACAAATAACTTATTGAATTTAAGAGTTTATAGTATAATCTCTTATATAAGAAACTCTATTGAATAAACTATTATACTATAAGCTCTTCCAAACGGGACCTTAGTATTCTCTTAGATAATTTTTTGTAATACCCAACTCAAAAATTAATGTTTGCTTTTTATTCTTTATAATACTCAAAACTCATAATATATATGTGCTATTAATTTTTTTTTCAAAAACTATCCTTAATTATGAGTATTTTTTTGTCAATAAATAATTAATAAATGAAACATATACATCGATGTTTAGTTTTTATATGAACCAAACGATATTATTAAAAAGACATTTGCAAAAACATAAAACATGTCGTTCAAATTGAGATACAAAAGAACGTCCATGAATTACATATGAATATTGGTTCTAGCTTATGCTCTTTGAAATTCTAAGTTTATCACTTATTCACTTTATCTTATATAAAAAAGTATTTTGAAACTCATACTCTAACTATTCACATGCATAATAGATAAAAATTAAAGTAATAATCATTAAGAGATACTACAAGAATTAAAACTAATAATAATATTATAAAATTAAGATATGCTGAATTAAAACTAGGTATAATATATGTTTCTTATACGATTAACCAAAAGAATGCTACGATTTATTTCTTATATAAAGGATGATAGAAATTATATAGCACTAAAAAACTCAAAATTAGACAAGGTGATAATCCGTCTCAAAATTATCCAATCTGTCACAAAATAGTCAACGATGGAATTTGTGACAGATAAAAAATTCTCACAAAAACTTTAGCGAGGATATTTTTGTTCCTTCACAAACAATGACGGAATTGTGTTTTTCATAAAACATATAAATCTCGTAACAAATAATGAAAATAAGTAAATCATAATGAATATGATTTTCCTTTGCTAACTGTGATGTACAAAAGATCCTTGACAAATTGTGAGGGATTTGTTCCTTCATAAACTATGAGAAATTGAGTATTTAACACAAAATATAAAAGATATTTTGTGATTACCAAGAAATCCTTCACAAACATTCAGAAATTTATTTCGTTACAAACAGTGAGAAATTGAGTATTCATCACAAAATATCCTTCACATTTTGTGATGCCAAAAAATCCTTCACAAATTGTGAGAAATATTTTTTTTTCATTAACATTAAGAAATTATATATACATCAAAAATATCTTTCAAAAATTTTTACAATGTATAAATCATTCAAAAATTATGAATGATATTTTTTACCTATTATAACTAATAGGTTGATGTTCGTTGTGTCACTATTTTTTGTGAAATTAAATTCTTTTAGGAAATCTATCATGATTTTGACAAATAGGTTTTCTCACAATTTGTATTACATTATTCATTACTAATGGTAAGAAAGAAATATGCATTCATTACATATTTATTAAAGGAATTAGTAATTATTTTATGTCATTAATAACAAATAATTTTATACATACAATATTATAGTAATTGATAGTTTTTTATGCAAATATAGAAATAACTAAAATAAATTAACATAAAATATAATAAACAAGTTAATAACATTGAAAATACATAAAAGTATTACAATTCTAACTAGGTATTATAATAAGTCTTGCAAAATAACTATTTAATATTTCAATTTTAATATTGCACAACTAAGAAATATAATATAAAACATATTCTAAATATCCACATTGTCATCTAATTCATCATCTCATATATTCATATGATACAACATAGATGAATTGGTTGAGGAAAAAGATTTGTATTTTTTTCTGAACCTAGATCAAACACTCGTCTTTTTTGTTCATACCTTCAACAAGACTATAGAAGATATCATCATCAAAGACACAACATACTCAGATATTTGTTGTGAGTCTCTTTCTACAATTAGTATCTCATACTCTTCCTAAAAAAATATAATTAATTCAAATAATATCATTAAATAAAAAATATCAATCTATCCATTATAATTATAATCAATAAATGGTAAAATAATTATCTAACAAAAAAAATAAAGTCTTAATTAAATTATTCACTTTACTAACATTTATAACAACAAATTATGACTAGATAGCTAAAGTAATGCACAAAAGTCGCATTTTGATTTCATGATTATATTTGTATTCAATCCCAATTTATAATTCTACATTAACAAATAAATTTGCAAAAATACTAAGTTTTACAAAATCTTGAACACTAAATTCCAACAATTTAATAAAACTTCAAAATTCATTCTTCAATCATTTGAATACCTTCATAATCTTCAATCATGACACAACCATAAATTTCATTTCATATTTTCTCTCAAAAATTTGATTAATATAAATTTTGGAAGCAATATATCACTTATATATGACAAAAATTTTATGTAGTGAGAGCATACAAATTTTTCAAAATAAAAATTATAAAAATAAAAACTTTATGTATATTAGAAAATTGATAAAGATCACAGAAAAACTGAGATTTGAGAAGAATTTTTTCACTAAAACCTCATATGTAATTTAATTTATCTAAGACCCTAAATTTTCACTAAAAAATCATACAAAATACACTAGATTAAGACATCTGCATAAACTATAAAGCATAATTTTAAATCAGGCATACCACTTCAGGAACCACAATAAGTCTTGTGCTCAACACTGCCTCTGTACCATTGCAATGGCTTTTCAAATGTCTTTTGATTTCTGATAATATAAAGAGCCAAACTAAGTAAATGCTCTAATCAAAATATAATTTAAGAAATTCTAGATAGAGTACAACTAATCTAAATAATCTTAAAAAATAAACTATTAAAAAAAAATTTCGTATCAAAGGAAACAAAATAAGTGACTACCAAAACAAACTCATTTTCTAAAGAGAGAGTTCCCTCTAAACGTGTTTAGTTAGCTAGGTCTACTAAAGCTTAATGTGTCAATTACTACAATACATAAGATAAGCTAAACAAAAATTTTGTCTTTTCTACAAATTAGTATATATTCATTTTACCTTGATTTTTTTTCTTTTAGACGAACTGAGCGGGGAAAAAAACTTTATTGCATTTTTTTTTTACCTTGGAAGCACCAATTCCTTCTTACCTTGTTTCTATCAAATTGCCATGAGTGTCTAATTAATCTTTTCTTGATTATATCATGCTTTTGACAGTTACAAAGCCAAATACAAAATAATATGGTCAATGTCACATGTTAATTTTAAAAATTAGTTCACCAAAACACTAAACTCTTGGTACTTAAGCTAGAAGTTGAAAATAAATAAAATAAAATTATCATTTTAATTTTAATTATACATATAACATCTAGATGTTGTTCTGCATTCATGTATATGGCATCAAGACTAAGTATCGAACACGCAAGCGTACAAAACATAACGTCAAAACAACAACAAAAAGTTAACTTATATTTATTTCAAATGCTTTCTCTCATTACAAAGTTAAAGGGAAAGGAAATTAAGAATTATTTTCGAAATGTCTAAAATAAGCTTTGATAGATTTTTGTTCATTTAGAATTATTTTTAGGCAAGCGAGAGAAATTAAGAAGCAACATTTTAATTGTGCAAAATTTGTGATAAATTGCAGAGAAATGAAGTTGCAATTCAAGATAGATTGAAAAAAAAAAGGAAGTATTAAGTGATAAGTCTGAAAATAAAGAAAAAAGAAGAAGAGATATTATAGTTGAAGAGAAAAAAAAAACCTTGTAGAAAGAGAGAGAGAGAGGGGATCTAAGAGGAGTTCTTTAGAGGCCATGTGAATGAAGAGAGAGGGAGATATTAGAGTGAGAGATAGGTTCATAACACTATTATTTATTTTATCATGGAAATAATTTTTGGAGTGAGAGATAATAAAGTTAGACTAAGAATTATGTGTTTAAGATGTTACATTAGTGACAAAGTTTGTTTGTAGTCTTTACCAAATTCGTTAGTCGTTACATTTGTTTTTTTTTTTTTGGAAATTTGTTCACAAGATATTAATATTTATTTTCAATGGTTGGATGCTGAAAATATTGTCTAACATGAGAAATGATAAAGTTAGAAAATAACTATATTTTTAAGATCTTGCATCAGTGAAAAACTTCGTCTAGAGTCTTTATGAAATTATTTAACTATTAGATTTGGTTTATTATTGCAAAATTGGTTCATAATATATTAATATTTATTTTCAATGGTTGAATCAAGGAAATAGTGTTTGTGGTGAGAGATAATAATGGTAGAGTAAAAACTATATTTTTAGAATTTTGCATAAGTGACATATTTTGTTTGGAGCCTCTATAGAATTGGTTAACCGTTAGATTTTGATTATATTTGGAGATTAATTTAAAAATATATTATTATTTATTTTCAATGGTTGAACCATAGAAATAATTTCCAGGGTGATAGATAATAAAGTCAAAGTAAGAATTTTATTTTTAAGATGTTACAACAGTGACAAATTTTGTTTGTAGCCTTTATAGAATTCGTTAACTGTTACATTTGTTTGTTTTTGCACAATCGATTGATAATATATTAATATTTATTTTCAATGGTTGGTTTTTATAAATAGTGTTTGGGTGAGAGATAATAAAGTTAGAGTAAGAACTGTATTTTTAAAAACTTACACTAGTGGTACACTTTGTCTAAAGCCTTTATAGAATTGGATAACCATTAGATTTGGCTTATTTGTAGACATTAGGTTTATAATACATTAATGATTTTTTTTAACGGTTGGATTGTAGCAATAATTTTGGAGTGAGACATAATAAAGTTAGAATAAGGATTGTATTTTAGGATTTTTCATTAGTGGTAATCTTCGTTTAGTGCCTTTATAGAATTTGTTAATAATTAGATTTCGTTTATTTTTGGACTGGAAGTTTATAATACATTGATATTTATTTTCAATGGTTTGATCATGGAAGTAGTGTTTGAAGCGAGAGATAATAAAGGTAGTGTAAGAACTATATTTTTAGAATATTACACTAGTGATAGATTTTGTCTGAAGCCTCTATAGAATTTATTAACTATTAGATTTGTCTTATTTTTGGTAATTAGATTCATAATACATTATTATTTATTTTCAATAGTTGGATCGTAAAAATAATTTCTTGAGTAAGAGATAATCAAGTTAGAGTAAGAATTTTAATTTTAAGATGTTACAATAGTGACAAACTTTGTTTGTAACCTTTACATAATTTGTTAACTATTGCATTTGCTTATTTTTGGACAATTGATTTAAAATACATTAATATTTATTTTCAATGGTTAGATATGAAAATAATATCTGGAGTGAGAGATAATAAAATTAGAGGAAAAATTATATTTTTAGGGTATTAAATTAGTGACAAACTTCATGTAGAGCCTTTACAGAATTCCTTAATCGTTAAATTTGTTTTATTTGTGGATAATTGGTTAATAATACATTGATATTTATTTTCAACAACTAGATTGTAAAAATAGTGTTTGGAGTGAGAGGTAATAAAGTGATAGTAAAAACTATATTTTCTAGAATCTTACTCTAATGGCAGACTGTTTTAAAGAATTTATAACCATTAGATTTGATTTATTCTTTTGGAATTAAGTTAATAACATATTAATATTAATTTTCAACAGTTAGATTGTGAAAATATTTTATGGAGTGAAAGATAATAACATTAGAGTAAGAATTATATTTTAGGATTTTAAATTAGGGACAAACTTCATGTAGAATCTTTACAAAATTCGTTAACCATTAGATTTGATTTAATTTTGGATAGTTGACTCATAATGCATTTATATTTATTTTCAACAGTTGGATCATGAAAATAGTATTTAGGGTGAAAGATAGTAACTGAAGAGTAAGAACTATATTTTTAGAATTTTATTTATCTGGAGTCTCTATAAAATTGGTTACCTGTTAGATTTTTCTTATTTTGGGGATTAGGTTCATAACACCTATTATTTATTTTTAGAGTAACATATAATAAAGTTAGAGTAAAAATTTTATTTTTAAGGTGTTACGATAATAACAAACTTTGTTTGTAATGTTTACATAATTTGTTAACCGTTACATTATTTTTTTTTTGGACAATCGATTTAAAAGACATTAATATTTATTTTCAACGGTTAGATCTGAAAATAATATTTGATGTAAGAGATAATAAAGTTAGAGTAAGAATTATATTTTTAGGATTTTACATTAGTAACAAATTTCGTCTAAGACCTTTACATAACACCTAGAGATAATAACGTCAGAGTAATAACTTTAATTTTAGGATCTTACACCGGTGACAAACATCATCTGGAGCATCTACATAATTCGTTAACAGTTGAGTTTGGTTTATTTTTGAAAAGTAATTTTGCAAGTTATTAATTGTTATTTTCAAGTGTTGGTTTGGAAAAATAATATTTGGAGTTGGAAATAATAAAATGCAAGTAAATAATTATTCTAAGAAAATTAATTGTAATTATTAATATAATTAATATGTCACTTAAAAATTATTTCAACTTATTTACTTATTATTTTTAAAGTAAAATAAAATTAATGATATCATGATATTTTTATTAGTCTTAAATTAATATTGAAATTGATAGTTATTTTAATAAAATAAATACAAAAAAACATTATTTTAATTTTAAATTAACAATAAATTTGTATGTAACAATTGTTGTAGATTAACAATAAATAAAAGTATATAATACAATATACATGAAAATCATGAAATCAATTAAATTAATTTAAAAACCACACAAAATAAATGTATTATAAATAAATATATTATATTATAAATAACATTAATAAATCATGTTAAATTAATATTGTATAGTATGTAAATATTTATAAATAATCTAACATGATATATGAGTCATTTAAAGTGAGTTAAGAACTTAATAAATTCTTCTAAGAAACTAGCATTCAAGTTACTTTAATAATTATATTTTAAAAAAGTCACAAAGTAAATAAAATATCTTTTAAAATTAATATTCATTCATAATTATTATAATAATTAATCATTATATAAGTAATTAATTATTTTTTAAAATTTTAAATTAAATACATGAAAAAGTGTATAACTAAAAGAGTTATAGACACTTTTTATGTTGTAATGAATTCCAAAAAATAATTAGAAAATTTAATTTGTGATGAATAAATATCCGTCACAAAAGCTATTTTATATTTAATTTTTACTTTTGTGATGACTTTTGGAACAGACAGTTTGTGATGGAAAATAATCCTTCCCAAAACACCATTAAAAAATAATTCTATATATCTTTGTGACAGAGTAATTAATTAGGAATAAATTCCGTCACAAAATATGATCACATAAATGAACACATTAGTCACATCATTTCACTACTAGAATAATGCTCATTTCCTATGGTTTTTATTGCGAAAAATTATCTTCAAGAAATTATTGCAGGTTTTCATCTGAAAACAAAGCAGCAGAAAATATGTTGCGAAATTTAAGATTCGCAGTAAATTCCTATGAATTTTTCTACAATAAAATGTTCGCAGGTAATTACCTGCGATTTTTTATTACTGGAATAATATGCAATTTTATATTTGTAGGAATTACTCGCGACTTATACTCGCAAGAATTACCTTTGGATTTTCCTGCCAATTTCAAGAATTTTAAAAAAATTAAATTTAAAAATATTAATAAATATGTTAATTAAATTTATAATTTATAATTTATAATTTAAAAATCTTACATGTTACATTTTAAATTTTACATTTTACAATTTACAATTTACAACTTACAATTTACAATTTATAAATTATGACTTATAAATGATGAACTATAAGTTATGAATTATAAATTATATATTATAAATTATTTTTTATATATTTAGTATTAATTTTATATTTATTTTTTAATAAATTCCAAAGGGTTAGATGTTATAAATTAAAAACTATAACTAATTAGAAAATATAAATTAAAAACTAAAAAATATAATCTACAATTAAATGGAAAATATTAGTAGCTAATATTTTTAAAATTTTAAATAAACATCTTAAATGTCTTTGGTTAATTGATGACCTGGTCGATGAAAAAACGCAATTATTAAACACAAATAAACCACTTAAATATGTATCAATATAATTTTTTAATATAAATAAAATATAATTTTATTAGTTTGAAATTATTAAAGACAAATATTATTTTTAAATAATTAAACACAATTATTTTAAAAAATTATTGTTGATAATAGTATGTCTCAAGAAAATATATTACTAATTTTTTATATCAATTTCATATTCTTACGCGCTGAACATGTTATTATACCAATTTCATAAGGGCTAAAATCTTTTTTTATGGAAATATTATTAACATACCTTTTGTTATTATACAAATTTATTTGATAAAAATGTTTATTTAATAAAGGTTACAATTTCATTATTATTTTTTTAAACGACAGAGAAAGACTAAATTTCAAAATCCCACGTACTTTTTTTTTTAACGAGTTTTCAGAATTGCGCGTAATGGAAAAGACTATCACATTTTCAGTTAATCCTCTCTCTTGTACTTTCAAAACATCCAGTTTATTGTTTGCAGTGAAATTGAAATCTTAACATGACCCTGACAGGGAACAATAGTTTACAGGTTGACCCTCTCTACAATCTAGTTTTTTCTTTGAAGCAGTACTCACACTTAATTTGAATGTTAGCCTCTAGTTACTCTTTAGATTCAAGTAATCAACCTGCAAATGATTGAAATCAAAGTAAATGTGTAGATACAAAAAGGCATATATTTAAATTATACTATATTATTGTGAGAGATATCCATACCTGATTTGGCTCTAGGATCAGTAGGCAAAAAACATCAATTGGACTTGTAGAAAGATCTAATGATATTTAGGTTGTGCTTTGCATGAATATTCATGCAACAGCTACATAGAATATTCAAACCACACTTGATGCAACAAATGAGAAAGGTAAAAAAAAAAACAATTTCAATCAAAACTAAAGAGCTCAAATCAAACCTAAGTTTTAGCCTGGATTCAAACTATCAAGATATCTACATTCCCATTTATGTGAAATTGCTCCCAAGAATCCATTAAATACCAACATATCTAACAAGAAAAATAAACTCAGACTCAAATTTCAAAATTCAAAATCTATGCTCTTTGTTAGTTTTTTTTCTATTAAAAAAATACCGTGTAGGATAATTACCTTAGCAGAGGAGCAAAGCTTGAGCTCTTCAATCTACACCGGGAATAACACAACATAGACTTCTAGTTAAGTAACTTTCCAAATGAACATTTCAAACATGCTAACAACAACAAGCCTCTGTGTTTAAAAAGTTGGGTAGAATTGATCTTAATGGAATTTATTTGAAGCATTAAAGATAATTGAAATATGTGTAAAAATTAATGTCATAACAGAATTTACCTTAAATGTACAGAGTGTGACTAATTGAATTCTAAAATTAAAAAGAGTCTCATAGATGACATTTTAATTACTAATTGGTATCTACTCTTTTTAATCCTTCTACATATATAACTCATTTTAGTTTTTGTGTATATATGGACTAAAATGTGCGGCTACAAAGTGATGTAATTAAATCTTTATTTAAAAAACCTCATATAATTTAATCTAATAAATTAAATAAAAGGCATAATACTATGAGATATTATAATCCAATTGCAAGCATGAGTGTTGAAAAAAAAACCTTGCATGTGCAAGCATTAGTGTTAATTTGGATGTTATCAGTGTTGTCTTGGAATCCTCTGAAAATGCAGAAGAAGTGGTGTTGCCAAATTCCGATAAATTGTAAAAAAAGTAAGAAAGAGTATAAAAAAGATTGCATAGATACAGAAATATGGTAATAGGAAAAAAAGATAAAAGTATGCTTAATTTACATTGTGGAGCTTCGACACGGGACATTGTTCAACAAGATCAATTTTTTTTCATTTCTCAAATCCCATTTGTAGAATGAAAAAAAAAGTTTCAACAGCAAAACCACAGCCATGTCCGTTGATCATTCTATCTATCATCATACTCTTCACCTTAACCCCATTTGTGAGAAGATTTCCTTTGTTAAAAAAAAAGTAAATGGAATCAAGATTCCCATTTCATATAACCAAATTAATTCCCTTGTATCATGATGAAATCATCCAATATCAACAACATTAAGCTCATCTGCAGATTTTGTGAATCATCCATGATAGAAGGCATATGATTCACAAAACTAGTTGAAAAATAATTCATAAGTAAAAGTTAAAAATTATTGATTAATATTAATCAACAATAATATAGTTTTAGTTAAATGTAATGAACCCATCGTTAGTTCTCCAACCTGCAATTGCATTTGGTTAATTGAAAACTCATCAAAATTCAAAACATAACACATTTATGAACCACCCCACGGTCCTCAAAACTGAAAACAATATCACAATCTATAAACCATATGGTTTTCAAAGCAACATGAAAAACCATAATTACATAACCAATCTTGAATTAAATGATTCTGACAACAAACTTAGATTACTAATAAAACCATAAAGTATTCAAACTTCCTAATTGTTAGAAACTTTTCGATTTTACTTTAGAAGTTAATACTTAATAGAGCATTTAGTATTATCTTTCTCTATTTTTTAATCCAAAAATGATCACTTCATACATTAACTACACGTATGTGATATCAAATAATGAGCTAGTAGATAATTAAAATTAAACAAGATTTGAAGAAAAAGAAGAACAGTGAAAGTTGCGAAGGCTTTTCGGAGTTATTCACAATCATCAGCAACCGGGGGGAAGAGGTTGAGGCACCTTCAAGGTGGATATTGTTGTTGAGTTTGTTTCACTTTTCACACACACACTCAACTCTGTATCCATCTATAATATAGGTTTTGCAATAAGTAACACAAGCCTTATTTTGCCCTTTGATTTCCAGGTAAGAAGAATCATATGAGAAACTGAAAAATTCTATGATAGATATGCAGGGAAACAAAACAAGAACCGAAAAGGAATCTCACTGTTTGTCAGCTAGAGATCCAATAATTGTTCCAAAGAGCATGGAAGACCCAAATGAAGGAAATTATTAAATAATAATTTATTATTTTAAAAAAATCAAGGAAATTATTTAATTTTAAACAACCCATTTCAAACACCTAAGTCAACCTAACTTAAAAATATTTCAATCCCATTATCTCCTCTCTGTGTTGTTCTCCCATACTGTACCTACATTGAATCATAGATGGTAAAAAAATAGTAAGAAATAATATTAGTTAATGATGAAGAAAAAAAACAATAATAAAAGGTTTGTTCCCATGTACCAAATTTACTTAATGGATGTAAAAAATAATTACTGGTTAATTAATGAATTAACAAATAAAAAATTATTAAAAACCACATTTATATGTATTCCAATCTACATATTATCAAACATTACATTATTACACTTTTAAATATATAAAATATTTTAACTTGTGTCACTTGTTGATTAATTTATCCTAATCTATATTTTCCCTTGTTCTATTCTAGTTGCATAACTAAAGTCAACATATAGCTTCAAAAACCAATAGTTTTCAAGCTGATGGTCTGTTTAAGAGTTATGACATGCCTTCTCTTGAATTGCATGAAAATAATGTCTTTTAATGATTACAAATTTTAACACTATTTATATTTGTAGTATTTTATTACAGCACAAACCAACAATGAAGAGTTATCTTATCTCCCTTTTCCCATATCCATATGTACTGTAAAGGTAGTAGATATATGGACCTTGTAGCCAATCTCTAGCTATAACCACAAAAGCAAAAATCTATTAGATTTCTAGAAACAAAAAACATCTTAAATCTCAAATTCACATTAGGATCACATATGCAAATGAAACCATAGACAAACCAGAAATAGACATACGAATTTTCCAAGTACGATAAGAACACTTTCTATTGCTCAATATACTCAATGGCAACACTATCATTAGATTCACAACTCAATTTAAATGTAAATATAATCAGATAATCACATAAAATAAAATGGATCTAAAAGAACATAATTATAATTAGAAAGAGCAATAAAAGCAAGTTTAAATAAAATAATGAGTAGAGTAAAACACCATAAACATGTAAAATGTAGTGCAGAGTGTACACATCTACTATAAAACAAAAAAGAAAGGAAAATAAGAAATTCCAGAAAGATTAAGACACGTGATTATGATGAGAGATTAATGTAGAGAGAGATGAAGTAGAATGAGGGAGGCAAAGAAACAAATCAAGGTGGATCTAAGAGAGAAGGGACAGATTTGTACTCATCATGAGGGAATAGGCAAGGAAGTAGTTGTTTTTGAAGGAATTGAATGTGTAAGAGGCGTTGATTGGATCCTTGTTGCTCTGTTGAGCTCTAGAGCTGCCATAACAGTGACTAAACCTATTTATGCGATCTTTATTCTCTCAAAAGATAGAATAAATCTAACATTAAGTAATTGGAAAATAATAGAAAAAAGAAATGCCATCAATAATAACATTAACTGATTGGATTATAAAATAATTTTTATCAAACAAAACTATTTATGTGATCTAAGCAAGACAATCTTTCAAACAAGGTGAATATTGTTCAGAACAAAACATACCTACTCCTAGTAGTTTTGTGTTTGCAATCTTGCTAGTGCTCAGAATAAAACAATAACCCACAACTATATTGGTTAGAAAAAACCCACAATCCAAATTCTATAAATCGTGAGACATTCATTTGCGAGTTACTATCAAGGAAACACATTCCCATAACCAATACCCAAACCAATAAAAACCCACAACATCAAATCCAACCAAATAAATGTACTATCATCCTTCAACAAATAAGCAACCTAAAAAATAAAAATGAGATTCAAACAAAAATCCTACGCCCCACATTGGTTAAGGGTGAGACAATTTAAATTTTTATAATGAGAGGTAACCTGGTAGAGCTTCTTGTTGGAGAAGCCAATTAAGACATTGGACGTTGTCATCCCAAAATGAGATTAAATGTGTTTTTTCTTTCATTGTAATCTTCTCCTTGAATTAATTGAGAGGTAAGACAGGAATAAGGGTTATGGTTAACATTCTCGTCGAGAACTTAAGGAGGTGGTCGCAAGGTGTTGAACGTCTAGGGAAACGAGGCGATAGGGGTGAAGGACCCTCAACGAGGATGCAGACCAGTTGAGAAGGTGGTCGTAGAGGTGCTTTAACAACTACAGTGGCGAAGCAACATCCTTTGGTCAAGCAGGAGTTGGAGTGATATTAGAGAAATGTGTAAGAGGGGGGCAACCAGAGGCTAGGTAAAAAAAGGAGTTTTAGAGGATGGGAAAGGGCAATATACTATTGGCTCGCGTTAACAAAACAAAACTTTCTCATAATTAGCATTTATTTTTAAAAAGTCACCTGCGATTTTTTAAAACCGCAGGGCTGATATTTTTTTTTTATTTTAAAAAAGTTATCTGTGATTTTTAAAACAGCAAGAAAATTTTCTTGCCACTTTTAAAACCCGCAAGAAATATTTGCGGATTTTAAAAGTGGCAAGTAACTTTTCTGCCATTTTAAAAATTATAGGTAACTTTTTTAAAATAAAAAAATCAATAGCCTGCCAATTTTGATAAGGTATTTGTTGTAGGAAAGGTTTCTTGTGAATTTGTTTGTAAAAAAATCCGTAGAAAATTTCTGCAAACTAAATACTGCAGCTAATAATTATCCACGAAGGTTTTACCTATTGATTAATTTTTGCAAGTAAATCCGCACGAAACATGTTGCTTGTGATTTTTTTATTAAAAATGGCAAAAAAATCCCCATATAATACTAATAATTTTAGTAGTGTTTGTGACCGGTTGTTATCCCTCACAAAATGATTAACTAAATTTCTATCACAAACTTTATTCATCTCTCGCAAAATTTGTCATAGATTTCGAGAGATTACATTACTACACAAATGTCTGTGACAAATAATGCTTTTTCTAGTATATTGACTTATATTTTCTATTTTTAATGAGATATTCAAAATTTTATTTGAACTTTTTCTATGAAAAATATTTTTTTAATAAAATTTAATAATACATTTATCAAATTAATAGAAAAAGGAATATTTTAATCAAATTAATAATTACTTTTTTTCTTGAAATGAATGGAATAATATTTATCAAGAGAAAATTTTATTACAATATCTTTACTCTCTTAATTTGATAATTTGTTATATATTAAAATTTTAAAGACAATAATATTTATTAGATAAAAAAATAGAAATACATGTTTCAATATATCTTTGAAAATTAAAACATGATTCAATATAGTTTCTTTTTTCAAAAAACATCATTCAATTTGGAATAAAGAGAATATATAAAATTGTCTATAACAGTATAAATAAAGTAGTTGAAAATAATTTAATATTATAATAATATATATACTACAATAGATGTCAATTTAGTCTAAATATATGTAAAATAAATATAACACCTATTTCTATATAAAAAAATACGTAATCCATCCACTAGTTAAATTGGTTACCTTTAATAATTATATCATAGATTTAAATTTATCTAAAAAATATTCATAAAATTAAATTATTTAAGTAGTGATTACATTTTCTCCTTAACCAAAAGTGGTGATTATATTTAATGACAATAATATTTTAAGGAATAAATTCTTCAAACAATGAATATGAGGCAATATTGTTATTGTAAATAAATCAATTCATGAGACAAAACAGATCTAGAAACCCTCCTGGTGTTCAAGGCAAATTTTGAAAAAGCATATGACTTTGTAAGGAGCTTTTCTTTTTTATATGCTTTAGAGGTTTGGGTTTTGTAAAAAAAGGGATTGGATAGATTGGAGGGTGCCTTCAATCTTCAATAGTCTCAGTGCTAGTAAATGGTAGTGGAACAAAAGAATTTTGTATGTAACGGGGCCTAAGAGCAACCTTATGACTCTTTTTCTTTTTTTAATTATGGCAAAAGACCTTGGAGGTCTAGTTAAAGAGACTATTAATCAAAACCTCATTTCAGGATTGAAAGTGGGTAATCAGGAGCTTCAAGTAGTGATCTAACAATATGTAGATGATACCCATGTATGGTCACACTAGAAATCCACAATGTAATTGCCCTAAAAAATGTGCTAAGATGCTATGAACTGACATCAAGCCTAAAGGTAAATTTTCACATAAGTAGTGTAGGAGGTATAAGGATGAATGAACAAGAGCTACAATCTTTTGCAAGATTACTCGACTTAATTATAGGACTATGCAACTACTGTTCTCTTATCTAGGGGTTCTAGTGGGGTCAATATGAGGAAGGAAAGTGTTTGGAGACCAATTTTGGAAAAAATGAGAGTGGAATTATCATCTTGTTAGCAGAAAAACTTATCATTAGGGCGGAGGATTTTTCTAATCAAATCTATGCTCTTTTTTATACCTTTTTCCCTTCTTTCTTTCCGCAAGATCCTAAAAAAGGTGTACTACTCCATTAAAAACATGCAAATCATATTTTTGTGAGGGTGGATATCAAGACAAGAAAAAGCTATCTTCGATTAAATGGGAAGCACTACGTTTGGACAAGAATCTGAGCAACTTAGGAATGAAAGACGTGAATGATGGATTTCAACAAAGCTCTAATGGGCCAATAGAAATGGAGATTCCTTAATTAAGAAAATGTTTTATGAGTAAAATTCCTCCAAGCTAAATATGATGATATAAGAAGTAAATTATACTTTGAATAATGGACAAAGGGTTCTCAATGGTGGAAAAATCTCATGAAAGTTACATCATTAGATGGGGCTAGGGGATTGGTTTAGATTAAATGTGAAGGTTATAGTAGATGATGGTTCCCTGTTGTTCAAATTTTGGGAAGGAGATGAGAGGATATTAATAATTTTAAATTCACCTTCACTACATTATTTTCTCTAGCAGACCAGACAGAAGCACTCATGTTTGAGGTAGGGGAATAATGCAATAATCAATGGGAATGGAAAGTACAATGGAAAATACCCTACTAAATTGGGAGCTTGTCTAGGTAAGAGATTTGGAGAAGGTCTTAGAAGTAATTCATGTGTGTCCTAATAAGAAAGATGATTGGAAGTGACACAACCTAGTTGGACAAGATGTTGACTTTTTAGTGAAAGATGCCTATAAATTAATTCATTACAATGCTATCTCTAATTCACCTTTGTTCCAATTGATATGCAAGGTAAGGGTACTTCAAAGGTATCTGAATTAGTCTGGAAAGTAGTTCATAACTACATCCAATAAAAGCAAAACTTCTAAAAAGAAATGTATCACCTATTGAAGAGTATATATCTCATATTTGTTATGCTGATCCTAAAATTGTATCTCACATTCTATTTGCTTGATTGTAAGTATACATTTCAAGTATGAATGTATTGCTATCATTGGTTTGGTCTACAGTAGTTGTTGTCTCTTGACTACCCTATCCATCTGTGGCAGCATGTACATTTTTTTAAGGAGAAGGTAAAGAAAAAAATAATGCTTATTACTTGAATGAATTTAATATGGTGAAATGAGTTGGTTTTCAAAGGTGTTTTATTTTGTGTTTCAAAAGTTTGGCAGGATGTACTACAAAAGTCCTAGTTATAGGTTAGAAGTTACTATAAAAAAGTGTATGTTCCGTTTATGAATGTTAGCACAACTAGAACAATCTATTAACAGATTAGGCAAGGGTATATACCGAGAAGATCTTTTATATTTGTGTCTTAGGAAATTGTTATGTTTTGTCTCATTAGGGTTAGATGTGGGGATATTCCGATAATATTATTGTATTATTATGTATCTATACAAACTTTTCTCATATTATATCTTGTGAGACTTGTCTTGCAAATTGTTGAATAAAATATTTTGTTATTTAAAAAAAAAACAAAAAGTTTGAATGATATTAGTACATGATTTTTAAACTGTTAGCAAAATATTTAAAAATTGGAGCGAATTTTTTAGGTATTATTTCATTCATAGATTGAATTTAAACCAAGTCATTAGCCTTATATTTCGTTCGTTTCCGCCCCAGGTCATGGGCTTAATTCTTTATTGTGGAAAAACTTGTATTACATAATAATGGAAGATTACTCGACAATACAATGCTTTGTTTTTTTATATTTGCAGAAAAAATGCACTTGAATTAGCTGGAGCTCCTAAAAAGTAAAAACAAATTATTAATTTATCCTGTTAACTTTTTGAGCTTTTCGATCCTAAGAGTTATAGGTAAATTTGAGCAACCTTTTCGGCTTATGAAAAAATATAAAAGAATTCCATATGGCACACCACGTGCAGAATGTGTTGATAACTCCGGTGTGTATTATTGTATACTATCCTAAAAGACTTATAAGAGTAACCTTTGAGAAAATCTGAGGCCACGAAACTAGCAAAAAAACAAAATGAGAACCAGAGAGAAATCTAGAGAAAAGACAACTAAAAGGTGTATTTTACAAATCAAAATCCTCTATTTTAAGTTTGTGTCTAAATTCTTGTCTCAATCAATTAATAATATAAGTCATTTAATGAATTTTTTATTATAATATTTTTATATTTTATATAACTTACTAAATGAATGACATTTATTAATCGGTTGGAATAAGACCTAAACCAATGTGAGACAAAAGATTTGCATCCGTGTTTTACATTGGAAGAACCACATGTATTCTAAGTTTACACCTCATAATAAATATACTCGTTGAAAATATAAATTATATTAAAACCACACATCACAAATTAATTTGTTTAGTGTGATACTCAAATTTTCTAACAGAATGTCTTTTTTCCTGCAAACAACTAGAGAGTTTGTGTGTATGAAATTTCATTATGTCACGACAAAAAGTTCCATTTCCAGAAATAAAACAAATATTAATATTTTAAAGAGTGTTTGTTTAAACAAAAATTCAACTAATTAATTTATATAAACATTACAAATTTAAGTTAAAATGTGATGTACCATATTAGCAATAGTTAATTTAGGATGTTTCTAAAAGAATTGTTTTTTTATTTGAAATAGTATGTGAATATAATTCAAAACAGTAGAAAGTGCAATTTTATGCATTTTAATAAAAAAATTCTTTCTAATTTTTTTTATTTGTACTAAGGATTCTCCTTAATTTTATTAAAATATAAGAAAAAATATTACTGTCAATATAATACATCACATTATTAATGAAAATTGACAATTATATTTATATAAATTGATAATTTAATTTTTGTTAAACGAAAACTATACCTAGCTAGAAAATAATGCTAATTGTAATATATACATATAATAGATGTCATTTTTCTAAAATGTATATACGCTTGAATTCGGGTTATTATTTATTTTGTGAATGTAGTCTAGACTAATTATACGTACAAAACACCGTATAATGGGAGTGGATTCATTTAAGTAAAACTTCACTTAGATTTGTTTATCTTAAATATTTATCATCAAAATACTATATGTTCATTTTTATATTAGTTAATATTTTTTTCTTTTAATATTATTCAAAAGACTATGATTGGACGTTATGATAATGTGACACGAGAATTCATCCCGGACGTAGAAGACGCAGTTTGAAGTAGGAAAAGGACGAGAGTAGGCAGTAGTACATTGTTGCATCGGAAGGGAAACTGTGCTAAGGTTCTGCATCCTCGTTGGAAGAGTGAAAAGGCAAAAAAAAGATAGAAAATAGGTAAGCTAGCTTAATTATTTCGGCACATGGAATTGTGGGGAATGGGTAGGTAGGCATTACTAAGCATGGTTGTTGATGCGAGCATGAGCATGAGCATGAGCATGAGCATTGAGCGCGGAAGTGAATGACATATTGGTGGTGCTATAGCCTCCGTCTAACACAAAGTTAACTCCACTCACAAACTTTGCGTGGTCGCTGCACAGATATAAAGCGGCGTTTGCAATGTCCTCAACCTGAAGAAGGGTTCCTTTTAACACCCCAACCTTACAGAGCACTTCCAGGGTGTCTTTCTTGTTCATATTCAGCGCATTGATGAGCATGGGAGTGGGAATGGCACCAGGAGAAACGCAGTTAACTCTGATCCCATGCTCACCGAGTTCCACGCAGAGGCTCCTCATGAGCCCCACCACCGCATGCTTTGAAACAGTGTAAGCGTGGGTGGTTTCTCCGCCCAGAAGCGAAGCCACGCTGGAAGTGAAAAGAATGACCCCTCTCTTGGCGGGAATCATGAACCTTGCGGCATGCTTCGCCCCCAAGAAAGCGCCGTAAACGTTTACTTCCAACACCTTTTTGAAGCTTTCGTTATCGGATCCCACTATGCACCGACTTGGATCTCCCGAGATTCCCGCGTTGTTGAACATTATGTCCAGCTTCCCGTACTTTGAAACCGCAACTTGGACCGCGTTTTTCACCTCTGACTCCATCGTTACGTCGCAGTGCACGTACTCAATCTTGCTGCCCAAGCTTTTGCAGAGGCACTGCCCTAACTCGTCTTGCACGTCTGCGATTATCACTTTCGCGCCCTCTTCCATGAATACTTTTGCTGTTGCCGCACCAATACCGCTCGCTCCTCCTGTTATTATTGCTACTTTGCCTTCAAGCCTGCCAGGTTGTATACAACATATTTTCATTTCTACTCTACTGTTTCATATGTCTGCTTTCAATTCATAACCCACAACAAACAAACAACCAGCTTTTACCTTTACTTCTTTTTTATTTTTTACTCCATTTTTAATCACAAATTTCCTCTATATCTTGTTTTTAGTTTATTTTCTTCTCTTTTTTTTTTTAAATTTGCATAAGAAATGAAGAAAATAAAAAATAATTTTCAGTTTTTTTACGAATATTTAAACATTAGAAATATCTTATAAGTAAGGTGACCATTTTATAAATTATAATTAAAAGATTACTTGACAAGTAAACAGACCCTGGTCAATGACAGTAATTAATTACCTTTTGGCAATTGAAGCCATGGAGGAGGAACTCTACGCAAGCAAGAGTAACTAACGGAAGGATGAGTGAATGGTAATATTGCTATCGTATGGATGTAGGCTTTATAAGGGTTTAGTGACCATATACGTCACAACAGTTAGATAAATGATCGCCACCCACCAGCATGATCAAACAACTACTCCCATTCAATGCTGTTAAGTGACGAGTCCACTGCACCCGAAGCTACAAATATTATAATCCTTGATACCAAAAGAAGTTCTCATACTTATTAATTCAATGAGTCTAATTAATATATTTTGTTAGGGTAAAAGATTTTTACACTGGTATTTAATCATGACTTTTCATTTATGTGACTTTTAAAGTAATAATGAGTAAAGGATTGTATGTCAGTGTAAAATTTTTACACTGAAAATGTATACCAATTAAACTCTAATTTTATTCTTTCAATACTTTTTCTAAGACACTTTAATATAAAGTACACAAAACAACAAAATTTTTAAATTAGTTAATTTTGTTAAATTTTTAATAATATTATTAATGTATTAATTTTATTATCACTTAATACTCTTAAAAATTAATAAATAACATAATATTTAAGAGGTTAAGAGATATAAACAAAGGTGTATTTACCGAGAAAACATAAGAGAAGTTTTTCAAGAATTCAACATGGTAGATCCTTAAAAGCGTAGCATTGGGGTTATTAGCAGGAGACACTACTGTTGGTCCTATGGGAATCTATAAAGGATTTAATAGATTTTAAAAATATTTTTACAAACTTTTCTATTCAAATATAATATTAGAGTTTTTAAAAATTTTTACTTTAAAGAGATTTCCAAAATCTACCTTTAGTATTTTCAAAAAGAGATTTCAAATAAAGCTTGAAACAATGTTTAAGATTCAACTCTTTCTAGGATTTAAACATCAAGTTTGAACAATAACAATTCCTTTAATGATGATTTCCAATTAGTACTTAGTTAAATCACAATATGAATTCCAATAACCAATCTTTTACAACCAAAGATAATGGGTAATGAAAATAAAGTTTCAAGATTCAATTATCTAATCAATGATTTAATAACCCAATCAAAATCTCAACTTTACAAAACCCAAGAAACAATTTTACTTCATTAAAGATCCAATTAAATTTGCAACAGTAAAACTCAATCACAAAACAATCAAGAAATCAATTCAATCAATCACAAAGAGTTTAGGAAAAGAGAGAATTTGCATAGTTGTTTTATAATGGTTTGGTCAACCTGACCTACATCCAATTTACAAACTTAGCATTCTGCTAATCTGCTTTCCACTAAAAATCAAAGTACTTACACACCACATATACATATTTTTACCTAGAAAGATTCAAAACAACACAAGAAAAGAGGTTTCCTTTTGCACCCTAGAAGAGTTTGCTAAACTGTGATACTCTGCCACTTACAACACCTCACTCACAACATGCCGTTGCAAGATTTCACAATAATCTCAAGAACACCTCAAGAGATTATAAAAAACATGTGAAAAAACACAAAAAAAAATGGTATAGAACAATATCACCTAGTTGTGATGAACATCCAAGAATAATAGAACTCTAACTCACAATTCTTTCTCCTTCAATCAATCAATTCTTGATTCTCAAATCATCAATCTATGGGTTTTTCTCTTGTATCGCATGTGTTTCTCTCTAGAAAATTCGTACGCTTTCTTTTGGGTCTTTTTAATTTGAAAATTTGTTTGAAAAAGTTGTTTTGAAATCCTTTTATATGAGTCACAGATCAAGGTAATCAATTACTTGCTCAATTACCTAGTTATCTCAAAATAGGCCTAGAATAGCTTGTTCTTTGGTTTAATAGATTAAGTTTTTCAGGTAATCGATTATTCCTGAGAGTATGAAATAGAAAACACAAATTTTTAAAATGGTAATCGATTAATCTTTTAGGGTAATCAATTACTTCCCAATAAAACTCAGCTTTGATGATTTTGTGCTTGTTTCAACTTAGGTAATCTGTTACCAACTTAAGTAATTGATTACCTATGAGGTAAATCAACTCTTAACTTAATAATTTTGATTCCTTTGCTACTCAAACAAATTTTCATGCCTATCTAAACAATCAATACAAGTACCATACCTATTAAACGTTTTTGATACCATAGAATGAATTAAGCTAACACTACAAAATCAAAACTCCAAGGACTTGAGATGCTTCACACTTGCTTTCCAATCCTTCAATCCCAACAACTCTGATGCTCAAGTCAGTCAAGGTTGTTTTGTATTCTGTTTCAAGTAAAGTATACCATACCTTTCTTTCTATTTTTATCATTAAGGCGTAATTAATATCAATTTAATTGAGGTTTTGATTTCTCTTTAATTTCTCTTTTATTCTATCTTATAATTGTTGGTCGCTAGCGATTGTGAGAAATGCTCTTGGTCAGTTGTTGGGCGTTTGTTACGTATTTTGTGATAACTTGTGTCGTGTGGTAACCCATGTTGTGTCAGGGAGGTTGACAAGGCCTTATGTTTAATGTGACTAAGGATGCGAGGTCATCCATGATTTGGGCATCTTAGTCGACTTTCAAGGGTTTCTTGGTTGAGGTTGTCTAGTCGAAGTTTGAGGTCATTTTGTTGAGGTCATCCAGAAGAGGTCAGCCAAAGAGTGACCTCTAGGTAGTACATAACCCCTCGAACTCTGAGACTCACGAGTGAGGTGCTAGATATAAAAGTGGAGTCTTTTTAGCATGTCTGGTTGAGGTCTGGAAGAGGTCAAGTGAAGGGTGACGTCTGGCTAGTACAAAGCCCCCGAGGTTTGAGACTCACAAGTGAGGTGTTGGACCTAGAAGTGGAGTCATGTTGGCATGACGTGCTCCACTTGATGCATAGATAGAGGTATTGTTGCACGAGTGGGATATTACCACGTTGTTACCTACTCCTATCACTTGTCGTTTGAGGTGACTTACGATGACCCCTAACCATTGGATTAAGTGGTGCAGAAGGTGAAAAGGGTTGTTAGATCATCTCTAACATCATGACCCTTAGATGGTGAAGGGCTCCGTGTTTCAGCCGTTGGATAGGTATTGGTTAGGCAGTAACAATTTGTATATAAGTGGTTCGTCTTCTAGCTTCTTAGATACACTTTCTTGCTTCTCCTTGTGATTTTTCTTTTGCTTCAATTGCTTTATTAACATCTCTGTGTTCAAGTTTGTGTGTCTTTGTTTTTTCTTTCCTTTGTGTGCCTTCTGCAAGGTACGTCCTCCTGAGTCTTGCAGTCTTAGAATGTCATGTTGTTGCAGAGGAAGTCAATTCCCCTGGTTGGGTGATTTCCCAAACTCAAGAGGATGCCACTATCCCTTCCCCTAAACAGATCTCTTCACTGGCTTCTGGGTCGTCCTCACGCGCTGGTGCAAGGTCGGGCAGCCTAGGTGACATTCCCTCTTTTTTTCCTTTGGACATTCCAAGGGCGATCTCTCATACAACTCAGGAGAAGATTGTCTATAGGCGTTTTCATAGAGGAAAGAACATCATCAAATAGATAAGTTGGAGCACATATCAGCTTCCAAAGATGTGAACTCGCTTTAAAGCATAGGGGTACAAACTACTAATTGCTTCAAACCAAAAGATGTTACACTGACCAATGTCATCATCTTGTAAAGGGTTAGGGCGGTAGAGAGTTTTAGTTCGATAGTGGCAATGTTGGAGAGGTCCTAATACATTCTGACTTATTAAGGTGATAAGTGGGCTACTGTTGCTGAAAAGGTTGAGAAGTTGAATGCTTCCAATAAAGAGATAAGTATGGAGTTTGTTGTCCTTTAAACTCAACTGGTTGAACTGCAAGCTTGCTTTCAAAGGGTCATGGTTGTGTTTGCTCAAGATATGTTTGGTTGCCGAACTATTAGCAAATGCTCCAGAAATTTTTTGTCAAGACTGTTAAGAATAGAAAGTTGGAAAGTGCCAAAATATTTAGTCTAGTGGAGACATCGACAACCTTGCAACGGTAGTCAAAGGAGGTGTAAAAAAAGATTAAGTCCTTAGAAGCCAACTTTACTAAAGTTCAAAACCATATTTGTGTAGAGCATGCTAGTGGTTTTGACAAGGCAGTGAAACAAGCCTTCCTATTCATGAATATAGATGAATCCTGCTTTGATATAAATAAAGAGGTTAAGGATTGTTAGTTGGAAAATGAGGAAGGCGACAAGGAAAAGTATGATAAAGTCGGTGCTTGAGATGATGACATTGCTATCAAGTAGCTTGCCTTAAGATTTCCTTTTTTTGTTTTGTAATCAACTCTTTACTTTTGAATAATTACTTGCTTTGATTTGTAGATGACTTGTGTTACTCTTGTTTTTGAATGAAAGACTTTTTACTCTTGCTCATATTCAGCCCATAGGTTGGAGGCTCATATTCAGCCTTGATGGGTTCGTATTCGACCTATGAGTTAGAGGCTCATACTTGGCCTTGATGGGTTCGTATTCCACCTATGAGTTAAGGGCTTATACTCGCCATGATGGGTTCATACTTGACCCATGGGTTAAAGGCTCGTACTCGGCCTTGGTGGGCTCGTATTGAACCCATGAATTTGGATTAGAGAGTTGAATAAACTTTGAAGATATTAATGTTGGCAATGAGAAACTATATTGTATTGATGATGTGGACCTTTTTAAAACCTTTCCCGTTCAAAAAAACCTTTTTTGAAAAAAAAAAGGAACTGGAGTAGGAAAAAGTACCCTATACAATTGTTTAACTATAATAAAACTTTAAGTGTGAAGCATTCCAAGTGTTAGGTGCAGTTTTGCCATTAAGCTCTTGTAATTTTTAAGCACCATTGTGTAAGTTTTCTAGTATTCGGCAAATAGTCCTTTCCAAAGGGCTCCAAGCTTTCTATGGGTTGAGTTTCTTCTTGCATCGCTGGTCATTCTCTATACTAGGTCGTCTGATTGGAAATTTCTTAGCTTGAGCTTGCTATCATATCTTCTCTTTGTCCTAAGTTTACAAGCTTCCTCTTTAATTTTTGCTAGGTCACAGATTTCTTCAATGAGATCAAGGTCTTCTCGAAGTACAACTTCGTTGACCTGCTATTGAAATGAGCTCTTCATAATGTAGGCTCGCTGACCTCTACTAGAATCATGGTGTCAAACTTATAGACAAATTTGTACAGGGTTTCTTGTGTGATGGATTATGGAGAACAATAATATTCCCACATGATGCTTGAGAGTTCATCTACCCATAATGTTTTTGCGACTCCCAATCTTTTCTCGAGCTCAGTTAAGATGACTTTGTTTGCTGCTTCAACTTGGCCATTCATTTGGAGGTGTTCCACATATTTCATAAAATGCTTGATTTCGAGGTCACGTAGAAAATGTTCAACATTGGAGTCCACAAATTGTCTTCCATTGTCAGAGATTATTATATTGGGAATCCCATACTTGCAAATTAGTTGCTGCCAAATAAAATTTTTAACATACTAACCTGTAATACGAGCCACAACCTTTGCTTGTATCCACTTGGTAAAATAGTCAATGACAACTACTAAAAACTTGTGATCATGGGTTTGAGCCCCACGGTAGGCGCCAAATGTACTTACCGAAAAATATAAGGGAAGTTCTGTGATAGATCCATGAAAGTGTGATGTTGGAGTTACCTACAAGAGACACTCCGACGCTCAAGTTAGTTAAGGTTGTTTTGTATTTTGTTTCAAGTGAAGTCTACAATACCTTTCTTCCTATTTTTTTATCAATGAGGCATATTAATGTGACTTTAATTGAGGTTTTGATTACGCTTTAATTGCTCTTTTAATCTATCTCATAACCGTCAGTCGTTGGCCACTGTGATAAATGCTCTTGGTCAACTGCTAGGGCATTTGTTACATATTTTCTTGTGATGACATGTGTTATGTGGCGACTTGTGTTATGTGGGGGGAGGTTGACGAGACCTTATGTTTAATGTGACTAAGGGTGCGAAGTCGTCCACAATTTAGGCATCTTGATCGACTTGTAGGGGTTGCCTAATTAAGGTAGTCTGGTTGAGGTTTGAGGTCATCCAAAAGAGGTCAGCTGAAGGGTGATGTCCAGATAGTACAAAAGGTATTTATAAATGACTTCTTAAATTCATCTAAAAATGTAAATATCCATTTATTTATTAGAACAAATAAGAAAAACAAAATTAATTCTATATAAAAATTATAAAATATTTTATAAAAATGACTAACAATTGTTTTCGAAAACTATCTTATAAAAAAGGATTAAGAAGTACTATTTTAAGAAGTTAAAGTTAATATTAATTAATAAATTTAAAGAGTAAAGAAAATAATATTATGTGAATATATTATCTATAAAAAATGTTTATAACTACTTTAATTTGAAATTTATATGTTTTTTTATAAGATAAGAGAAATTATTTTAAAAATGCGCAAAAAGCATAAGGTATAACCCCACAAAAGTGTAACATAGTAAAAAAAAAAAACCACAAAATGTCCAAAAAGTGCAACACAACATTGTTAACAATAGAAATGTTTACCAAGATATGTGAACACAAAAGAATGAGATTGATCATCTATTCAAAATTTGAGTGTATTGTAAGAATAGCTACGCAATTATCATGTTGTTAGTTGTACTGATTGGATAATATCATTGGATAATATCACATTTAACCTTTGTTGCTTGAAATTTAAAATTTATATTTAACATGGTTTCTAATTAGTTCTTGGTTTTCTTAAAAAAATCATGGTATAAATTTTTTCTTTAACAATTTATTTAATTAAACTCTTATTTTAATATATGTTGTACTAAATTAAATTTTATGCAAATGTGATTAAATTTAATTAAAATATTTATAATTGTGATTGGTTCTTTAAACAAATTTTTACATCATTTCATAATTTTGAAAAAAGATAACTATTAACTAAATTAAAAATTAATGGGTAGCAATTTCAACCATTGATCAACACCAGAAAGTTTTTATTTTGTGGTTGGACATTGCCTATACTTTAAAAAAAACATTGACAAAAAGAAATGTGAAATGTGCAAAAAGCATGATTTTTTGTATAATTTGCAAGTTTCTAACCTATTTGAAAGACACCTAATAATGTTATTTTCAACAACCATGTAGTGGATATTAATGAAATTATTCTAACTACTCAATTAAATTTGTGGGAATAAAACTAGGTAGGAAAGTTACTATGCGCTCATTTCCATAATGGATTATGAGACCACAATTTTGTGTTTGAGAAGTTGCATTGGTTGCTTTTACAATTTTATGTATTGTTGTTTGGTGCTTGCTTTATGCTTTCGTCTATTTGGAAATATGTTTTTTTGTATTATTAAAAAAAAACTAAATTAAAAATTATAATTAGTTGATATGTTCCTCTAAATACTTACAAACACTCTCATCATATGGTTAATTTTTTAATATAAATCTGAAAGGTATTCAAAACTAAAACTTGTGTGCGTGTATTTAATTACTCAGTACCTTGTTAGAAATTAAAAAAATAATTTTTTATTGAGATATATGCATAAAAGAACCCTATCTTATGATTTTTAATTTCGTTTCATATGATTCTCAATATTTTTTTAAATTTTTTTACTACTAAACTTAATTAAGATATAATGATAAAAAAACTAATTAATGTATTATATGTTCATGTTAGTAATAATAAACCGACATGTAATTATTAACTTTATCAGTGTGTTCATTTCCATTGAAATTGTTGGGTATTGAGCTTCCTTCTTATGTGGAGAAAAAATCCAAATTGAGAAGTCCATTTTATATCTTATTTAAGTTAAGTGGAGAAGGTGTTTTGACACACACAGAGAGTAGACAGAGATAAAGAGAAACATTCCTAAAACACATCAATTGTTTTGAGAGAAAAGTTATTCCCATTTTTACATAGAGCTGCAACCATAAATTCACTACTATAGATTTGTTTACCGTTAGACCAGGCTAATTTTTGGACAGCATGTCCAGAATGTATGTTTCTTCATTTTGACCGTTCCGATCGTTAAGGAAACGTCTAAGTTGAGAGATATTCAGTTCATATAGCAGCAGTGTGTTTGGGGGTTTTCATCTTCCTTGTTCTCTTTTTATAAGTTTATTGCTTTATTGTTTGAAATTGGTGTTGACATTGATATTGTTGTTGACACTTGATTGGGACTCTTTTGTAATCTTTATTGATAACAGTGAAGCTATTTCTTTGGTCTGAACGACCCGTGATTTTTACCCTTACTTTGAGGGGTTTCCCACGTTAAAATCTTGGTGTCTTATTCCAGAAAGAGTGGTGATTGGTTAGTGTCATTTTTTTATTATTGATCCTCATATATTCTTGCAAGATAAGGAGATTTCTTTCCGCTGCTTTGTTTACATTTATTACAAACTTATCTTATTGCCCCATCAGAAATTAGTTCACCAAAACAACAAAATTTTCATTGAAATTAAAGTGTAAACTTTTAGCTATAATTGTAAATAAAATTCAAAATTTCATCTATTATTCATTTCATATGAAATAATACTAAAAGTGTGAGAAAAATAGTAGATCCACAATGAAAGTTTGTAGCTCAAAAAATAAATTAAATAACAATGAAGTAAACAGAAAAGAGAGGCCTAGTGTCAACTGGATTAGGGCAGGCCTAATCTCAAGTAGAATATCAATCCTAGTGAATGGCTTACCCACTACAGAATTCCAACTCATAAAGGGTCTTAGACAAGGTGACCCCCTAGCACCCCTATTATTTACGATAGTAGCTGAAGGTCTAAGCGGACTAGTTAGGGAGGCTGTATCAAAAGACTTATATCAACCTTACAATGTGGGAAAGGAGAATATTCCAGTGGCAATCCTACAGTATGCAGATGATATAATATTCCTTGGGGAGGGCTCACTACAAAATGTCTTGACTATCAAGGCAATTATGTGATGGTTTGAACTTTTCTCAGGGCTAAAAGTAAATTATGACAAAAGTAACTGCTGGGGTTTAGGCTTATCAATTGTCTAGGTGGAAAGGTATACAATGATACTAAATAGAAAAATCCTAATTGTCCCATTTACTTACCTTGGTATCCCTATTGGTGCAAACCTGAGAAAAGTGGCAACGTGGAAACCTTTGATTAATAAACTTCACAATAAACTTGATAGTAGGAAACACAAGAACCTGTCTTATGCTGGAAGAATTTGTCTTATCAAGGTTGTCATGTCTGCAGTACCCCTGTTTTACCTATCCTTCTTTAAGGTACCAACCCAGATTGCAAACATAATAAATGGCTTACAGTCTAAATTCCTTTAGGAGTGCAACCAGGGGAATAGGAAATTGTCTTGGGTAAGCTGGAAGCAGATGTTTGAACCAAAGGAAAGAGGAGGACTAGGGTTCAAAGGTGTTTCCACCTTTAATGAATCCTTACTTAGAAAATGAAGATAGCTACTAGTATCAGATCAATGTCAGCTATGGCGCCAAGTTTTAAACTCTAAATATAATGGTTGGAGGGGACTCTTTCAGGAAACAGATAACAGTAATATGTCAATCTAGTGGCGGGATCTTACGAAAGTCTATGGTGCCAAGACTAATCATAGATGTTTAGATGAAATATTGCAATGTAATGTAGGTGATGGTCAGTCCTTGCTGTTTGGGAATAATGTGTGGTTGGGTCATGACTGTTTGAAGACAAAATACAATAGGTTGTTCCTAAACTTCGTACAAAAGGAAGCAAAAGTTAGTGAAGTGGGTAATTGGGTGGAGGGTAGGTGGGTTTGGGGGTTAGAATGGAGGAAAGAACTGTTTGTGTGGGAAGAGACGTTGTTGAGAAAATTAGAAAGGGATTTAGAGAGTGTCACAATACAAACAAGGACTCTAGATACAGGGTCTTGGATCCCAAACCACTTAGGATCTTATTCAGTTTCATCTACTTTTGCAACTTTACAGGTACAAAGATCAAATTCTACTCCTTCTACTCTGTTTAATCACTTCTAGAAGATGAAGGTACCTCCAAAGATCATGTTCTTTGGTTGGAGATTGCTTCGGGATAGACTACCAACAAGAAGCAACTTGCAAGCCAAGGGAATTCTACAAGATGAAGAAGTGTTTTGCTCTTTCTGCCACAGTCACACGAAAACTGCTTCCCATGTTCTATTCACATGCGTTTTCTCATCTCAAGTATGGCTATTTTGGTATAGACAATGTGGTATCCTTACTGCCCTTCGTGAGAGCATTGATGCACACTCTAGCAACACCTTTATTGGCATGGTCCATATAGCACATACCCTCTATGAGAGGTTACATGGTTAGTGATTGCTTAGAACATTTGGACCATAAGAAACAACTGCATTTTTCGGAATATAACATTTGATTTATCTGTATTATCTCATCAAATGTTAGCTTGTGCTTGGAATTGGTTTAGAGGTTTTTACCCGCAGTAGGGTTATTCTTATGCTAAGTGGATGGATAACCTTACTGCCTATCTGGGACTTCTCCTGGAGTAAACTTTCTGCACATATGGTAACTAATATGGTTCTATTAGTTTGGATAGTCTAGACATATCTGCCCATGTCATCTTAATTTACCTTATTGTACTGAAAGTCCTCCTTTCTGAAGTTGGATAAATGTATTCTCAGGATTTAGATAGGATCATTTAAGCTGACTACTGCGTTGGCTTTTGGTGAGGTTATTGGATATTAAGATCCTTGGTTGGTATCTTAATAGTTTTTAACTGTATTATGATCACTTCTCTATCTTTATGTTTACTTCTCTTAATTCTTGTATTTACTTTTGCACTTCTGATGTGCATTAATATATCTCACTTGCTTACAAAAAAAAAAAACAAAAAAAAGAATCTACCTTTAATTCCAAAACTGTCACTCCTTTAATTTAAAGAAGGCAATAATTTCAAGGAAAAATTGGAAAAAGTATATATAATTTTTTTTCTTTTTCTTACACATGACTTTAATTTAATTTTTTTTTATCTTTTTTTAAATTTTTTTTACCTCTATTAAACAACCTTATTTTTCATTCTCTTTTATCACACTTTCATCTCTCTTCTATCCATTTTCTTTCTATTTTAAATATATATAAAAATAAAATAATTTTAATTTGATTGATGTAAAATAACGATCAAGTTCTATTAAAAAAAAGTGTTTAGCTAGGAAGCCTTTTGATTTCTCATATTATTTTTGGATATGATAATTGGGTACTTTTGTCTTTATCTCACATAGGACACATGTCGCCGTCTCATCATCATCAAGTCCATTGCGAATTCTGTCACGCGGTTGGCCACATTTGAGTTAAACTCTCACAAACAAAGTGGTCGTTAATAACTTAATATATAATCTAAATGCTCACCGACAAGGGACTAAATTCATAAGTAAATTTGACTTTAAGCGTTATGGCGTATCAATATTGAAATTTTAATTAGTCATAAGAAGCTATTTAGGGAAAGAATACTCGCATGATGAAAGAATAGTTCATTTTCCAAGTTCACAACTAATGAAACAAAAACCTTTAAGAATAAAATGTCGGTGGAAATATTTTTTTAAGAAGAAACAAAGAAAATCTGTACTAATAGATGTGTGTCTTCTCCATGTTTTTTTTTTGTTTTAAGGATATGTGTTTTCTCGATTAATTTAAGTCTCCCTTATTAATGTTAGGCTAATAACATTGTGAAAGGAAAAGCGAAGAGGGAGAGTAATTAGTTTAAATCCTTTAATTAATAAAATTAAGAAATTAATGATTAATATTTATTTATAAAAAATATATCAAATAAGTTACAGGGAATAATTAGTTTCAATCCTTTAATTAATAAAATTAAGAAATTAATGATTAATATTTATTTATAAAAAATATCTCAAATAAGTTACACGGTACCATTCCATATCAATTATATTGTACAAATGTTACTCTCCAAATTGTTGTATGACTTATTGCCCTCTAAATTGTTTTGTAACTTATTGTCATTTAAATGATGATGATTGGTTTTCTAATATGCAAAGGTCGGTGTTCTTAAAGACTTATGTGAGATGTTCTTATATAATTAGGTTATAAAAACTAGCATAAGAAAAATAAAAGAACTTGGAGAGAAAGGAAAACAAATAAATAGATTATTTTTTGTTTGTCTTTAGAAGAAACCAGAGACCTTATACGCAGTGTCCTGAGTTTACACGATGGTGCTTGGAACTTAACGACAATGACGGTTGGACAAACAACCTGAGAGTGAGATTGTGGTGCGTACGGCATTCATTCGTTGTAGGGGAAGATAAGAGAGTTGAGTTGTGATTTTGTGAAAACTAACGTATGAGGTGTGTTAGCTGATGCGTTTTTCTTTTATTAATTTTCCTCTCTCAATTTTGCAATAAGGACAAATCGTAACTTATAATTTAACTATTTAAAAATAAAGTTATGATTTTGTGAAAATTAAAGTGTGAGAGGACCACATAAACTTGATTAAAAAAGAATTCAATTTAAACCGTTTATTGAAATCTTATGGTTATTATTAAGTTTTCTTATTTCTTACCATAACTCTTTTTTCTCACATGTGTTGTCCTATATGTATATGTGTGTATATAGAGAGAGTGTGTGTGAGATTCAAATAACATCCGTGTAATTTTAAAAATATAAAACTTAATATTTAGCGTTGAAATTATTTTAAATCTAATGATTCTAATTTATTCTAAATTCAATATGAGATCAAAAGATCTTATTGATCGATAACATCTATTTTTTTTTATTTTCTTAATACTTTAATAACTAAAATTTAATTTCATTTTCCGATAATTTAATTTCATTTTCTGATATTATATTTTTAGTCAATATTTGTGTTCATAAGTAGTTGTGAACTTTAACTAAAATAAATTTAAAAACTTTAAATAAAATTAAATAGTTGTAAAGAAATATTTTAACCGATATAAAATAATTAAAAGTGATGATAATTAATTATTTTTTGAAGATGTTACGACATAGATAAGTAATAAATGTTTGTGAGTTAAATCAAATGTAACTTTAGGCCTTGGGGTAGTTTCGAGTTTTTTTTATTTTTGGCTTTGAAATGTATTTTGAAAATAGAAACGTGTTTGACAATAATGGTTCTGATTTTGTTTTTTTTTTTTTTTAAACAATTTTCATCCAATTTCAGAAACAATAAAATCTAGTTTTCAGATTTTTGTCTCTATTTTTATTCAAGTTCATTACTTTGACGTCATTTGTTACCACTGACCACCATCCTTGACCGATGGTCATTGGCTACCACCTCTGACCAGTGGTCACGAGCCGTCACCTCCGATAACAATCACCAACCGCCACCTCTAACTAACAGTCACCAGCTGCTACCTCTAACCTACTATCACCAACTGCCACCTTCTACCAATAATCACCGGCTATCACATCTGACCGACAATCACCGGCCGACACCTCTAATCATCAATCATTGATGTCACCTTGAATCGCCAATCATTATCTACCACCTTTTACCAACGGTCATCAACCACCACTTTTGACCAATGATCACAACAGTCACCTCGACCAATGATCACCGGCCACCACATTCGATTGGCGGTCATCGATCATCGGTTGTTATCGTTGATCTTCGGTCTCTAAGGAGGAAAAATCATAAACAATGTCTTAAATTTGAAAAGCAAAAAAACAATGTTGTTTTTAAAAATTTAAAAACTTAAAACCAAAACTACTTTTTGTTTTTATAAGGTTGTCGTATAAAACTAAAATAGTATTTATACTTGAGAAGAAATAGCCTAACATGAGAGAAGAAGAAACTTTTAGTTAGTCTAAAAAGATTATTAATAAATCAAATATGTTAATAATCCATTTTGGTAAAATTTTATAATGCTATTGTTTATAGAATCTAATTAAGATAGTTGGTCGATGAAGACTGAATTATAATTAATTAATTTAATCAAAGTTCCATTAGCAAAATAAAATTTTGTGTAAGCTATTTTTTAATTATATACTAGTACGGATTAATTATTGGTGGTAGAAATATTTAAATATATGTTTGGTTTAGCATTTGAAATAATTAACAATTAGATAAGAATCAATCAAATATTGAAAGATTAAAGATAAATTTATTTAAGATAACATTACTTTTAAAATAGAAATAAGATAGAATAAATAAAGATTTTATCTCATATTGAATTTGGAATCAATTAGAATCATTAGGTTTAAAATAATTTCAATATTACACTAGTGTTATTTGGACTCTCCTTGTGTGTGTGTGTGTGTGTATATATATATATATATATATATATATATATATATATATATATATATATGAGATAAGCTTAAATAAGTTGTAAAACAGCTTATGGACCCTATATAAGTGTTTTTATAAATTTTTCCAAACACTTTTATAAGTGCTTATATGAAGATAAGCTTAAATAAGTTGTAAATAATCTCTTCCAAACAAGGCCTATGTATATTATATATAAGAAAAGGGAAAAAAAATTGTTTCAAATCCCTTGTACAACCATCACAAAAGATAACCAATGAGTGTATATTCTGTACCAAGAATACCATATATAATGGTAAGCAACCCTAGCAAAAAACCTTCATAGATAATTACTACATATTTAAAACACATTTGGGAATTACTACACTAATAAGAGAACACAACCCATGTTAAAATCAAACTTATACAATAACCATTTATAGGACATAGCTTGAATAGAGCTAAAGATATCCAAAGACTCCACTGTTCTATTATTGAAAACAATGGAGCTTCTAGATATCCATATACACCAATAAACCACATGCCCAAACAGAAACCTGCATTTACTTTTATGTTTTCCAGCCACCCAAGAACTAGTTAAGTGAAATAAATGGAGGAGCTCATCGAGTAATGAGTATTTAATATCAATCGACTTTAGAACTCTATACCATAACATTTGATTAAAAGGGCATGAAATAAAAAAAAATGCTTACTCTCCTCTACATGATCCTTGCACATAAGGCAAGTCTGCATATCAGGACGAAAATTGACACCTCGCTTTAGCAAATTATCAACTGTGGGTAGCCTATTCAAAAGAAACTTCCAAGAAAATGCTAATACTTTAGAAGGAAATTTATCATTCCATAGCTATTTAAACAATTGTGAGTCAGAGTATGACCTATTTCCATTCTACAATCCATTACTTAAGAGCCTGTATGCATCTACTTACAGAGAATTATCCCTTACTGTCTAGATGCCAAGACCAGTAATCCCACTAGTGTTGATCAACAACTAAGTTCTGCAACAAGCCCTCCAAAGAAATCAACACCTCCTCCTCCTAGACGAACAACCTCCTTTTCCAATTCCAATTCCACTGTTGTGAACTTGAGCCACTACCTCCCATGGCTTTAACGGTTACATTCTTATTCACTGTCAGGTCATACATTCTAGGAAAAAGCACTCTTAATGAACCACCTCCTAACCGATTATGATTCCAAAACATAATATCACATTCGTCTCCTATCAGCCTCCTCGTGTTGTTTATGAACTTGCCTGGTGAATCTACCATAGAACCATCTAATGACCAAATATCCTTCCATCAAATTAATCATTTAGACCTTGGTACAATTTGGTATGGTAACTTTTGGAAGTCTCCATATCTACTTCGATGTAAAGGACTCCATATGGTATTTTGCTCAATTAAGAACATACATCTCCATTTGGCAAGCAAATTGATATTAAACCTCGTCAATCATTTAAGCCCCAAACCCCCTTTTCAAAATCTACCTTAAACAAAAAACATGATTTTTTAAGCCTATGAGCTCAATCAATGACTTTGTTAATGACCAAAACTCAATCAAGAATGGATCTCCCAAGTAGGAAAGTTGTTTGAAACTCATTAATAATCCCTCCCCAACACTCTCTTAAGCCTCACAGAAAGAATTTTGGAGATTATTTTCTGAACACTCAATATGAGAGAGATAGCCGATATTGAGATAGGCTACCAATCATAGCCACCTTTAGAATTAGAGTTAAAAAGGAAGAAATGACACCTCTGGGAAGCTTCCCTGATCCATGAAATTCTTGCATCACCTTCAATAACTCTTCCCTAACAATGTCTCAGCATGATTTATAGAAATTTATTTTGAAGCCATCCATCCCCGAGCTTCTTCAGCCTTCACAAGCCCAAACAACTACCTTGATCTCTTCAACAGAAAAAAGGGTTTCTATAGATAATATATCCTTTTTTTATATTTGGCTAAAGTCTACCCCATCAAGGGTTGTCTATTACTACCTTTCTTTGAAAACAAATCATGAAAATTAGGGGTGGGCAAAAACTGGTTTTTCAAAAAAACCGAACCGAACCGAATTGTTTGAAACAATTCGGTTTTTAAACTTAAAAAGCAAACTATTTTAAAAAACTGGTTAGAAACCGAATTGTTTTTATAAAACTGGTTCTGAACTAGTACAGAACTAGTTTGAAACAATTCTATATTAAACTAGTTTTGAATTGATTTTTTTTTTCAATTCTTTTTTTACAGTGTTGTAGACATGATCATAATAATGTGAACAACTAAAGAGAGTGTTTTTCTAGTAACCGCATTATCACATGATTGTGGAAAGTTTCACAGAGGTGTGAGATATGAAAAAAATGTTTTTTAATAAACCAGTCAACTAAACTATTTATAAAATCGGTTCGGTTCGAATCGAATTGATTTAAAAATAATTCAGTTTGAACTAAACTGGTTTTAAAAACAATTCAGTTAATTTTTATTAAACTAGTTTGACTCAAAACTAGTTCGGTTCAAACTAGTTTTTTTGCACACCCTTAACGAAAACGTTTCACCATCACTGACTTTACTACATCAACAAAATCCACCCAACCATTTTCAAATTATACAGCCAAAATACTATTTTTGAAACACCTCTACTTAAAACGATTATAGAAATACTTAGAATTATAATCACCATGCACCGTCCACCTCATTCTAAATTTTTTATGAATAGTATTTTCCACATAACAGCTCATTCTAGAAGACCTCTACTTAAAACAGTATATCAAATGCTTTGGTATATCTCAATGTTGATAAATATCTATTTGGAGTTTTGACAATTTTCCTCGGTTTTTGACTTTTCCAATATCCAAATAAATGAAGAAACAAGGAATTCAAGTAGGTAGGTGATATGGTAAGCAATCATTTCAACAATTCGGTTGAATATTAATCAATTGTTGTTCTTCTTAAAGAGCATGATAAATACATGGCATTGGTAAATTAAGGTCTTCATCTTGGTCGAAGGCAAAAAAATTCCAATTTTTAGTTGGTCTTTAGCCTTTACTGTTTCGGTTTATCAATCCAGGTGCTTGAACTTTGACCACTCGGATAGGTGGAATCTGTATGTATAGGGGTGAACTTGGTTTCGTGTGAGTAACAGTATAATTCTCTAAAATTAAGATATATATGATTCTTCCTAGAAAAAAAAAAAAAAAAAAAAAAAAAAAATATATATATATATATATATATATATATATATATATATATATATATATATATATATATACAATTCAATATGATTAGAACATGGAGCAAGGGAGGAATAATATAAGGGATCAAAAGAGTAGGAAGGAAACTTGATTTATCTGGAACATTGCAAACCCTTCTTTATAGTAATCCATGCTGGAGTGCGTACAGCAGCAAGCTAGTTTATTAATCAGCAGCAACCTCGTTATCCAGCTGTTGACAATATTACGAGACATCCTGGGTATAGAATTGTTGATATGATTATTTTTGGTTCTGATTTAAGTACTCTACCATATGGTTAATTACCTTTTTCTCTATGTGATAAGCCAATGTTAATTTAGTCTTTTGTTGATACGATTTACTTTGTCTCTTTGTTGACAGTGAACCTCTAACCTTTGATGAAGCAATGGAAGATAAAAGGTGGAGACAAACAATGGAGGAAGAAATTAATGCTATCAAGAAGAATGACACTTGGGAGTTGTCAAAACTTCCTAAGGGTCATGAAGCAATTGGAGTCAAGTGGGTGTTCAAAATTAAGAAGAATGCAAAAGGGAACGTGGAAAGATACAAAGCAAGATTAGTTGTGAAAAGGTATAAACAACAACATGAAGTTAATTATGATGAAGTGTATGCACCGATTTCTCGTATGGTGACAATTCGTTTTAGCAGCTCAAATGGAGTGGAAAATTTTTCAACTTGATGTTAAGTCGGCTTTTCTAAATGGTTATCTTGAGGGGGATGTCTATGTTGAGCAACCAATGGGTTTTGTTATCAAAGATGAAGAGAAAAAATTTTAAAATTGAAGAAGGCGTTGTATAGCTTAAAGCAAGCACCAAGGGCGTAGAATAGTCGCATTGACAAGTACTTTCAAGACAATGGATTTTCCCATTGTCAACATGAGTATGCTTTATATGTTAAAAATTTTGGAAATGGTGATATTCTTTTTGTTTGTCTTTATGTGGACGATTTAATATTTACTGGCAATAACCCAAATTTATTTGAAGATTTCAAGAAGAAAATGTCTTGTGAATTTGAGATGACAGATATGGGACTTATGTCTTATTACTTGGGATTAGAAGTGAAGCAAATGGAGAATGAAATTTTTGTTTCTCAAAAAAACTGTGCAAAAATGGTGTTGTAGAAATTCAAAATGCTTGATTGCAACCCGGTGAGCACTCCAATGGAAGGAAAATTAAAATTGTCAAAGTTTGATGGTGGAGAGAAGGAAGATTCTACTATGTTCAAGAGTCTTGTGGGAAGCTTGAGGTATTTAACATGTACAAGGCCGGATATTGTTTATGCGGTTGGAGTTGTATGTCGTTTTATGGAGTTTCCTACCTCTACTCATATGAAGGCTGCAAGAAGAATTCTTCGTTATTTAAAAGGTACCATTAACTATGACTTGTTGTATTCACCTAATAATGAGTTCAACCTTATGGGGTTTTGTGATAGTGATTTTGCGGGAGATGTTAATGATAGAAAAAACACTACTGGTTTTGTGTTTTTTATGGGTGATTGTGCTTTTACTCATAATTCTAAAAAACAAGTCATTGTTAGATTGTCTACTTGTGAGGCCGAGTATGTGGCAGCAACCTCTTGCACATGTCATGCTATTTGGTTAAAAAAATTGTTGAAAGAGCTCAATATGAATAAAGAAGAAAGTACAGATTATGTTGATAATAAATCTGCCTTAGAACTTGTAAAGAATCCGGTATTTCATGAGCGGAGCAAGCACATAGACACAAGGTATCATTTCATTAGAGAATGTATTGCCAAGAAGGAAGTGGAGATAGTTTATATAAAGACACAAGATCAAATTGCAGATATTTTTACCAAGTCACTTAAGTCAGAGTATTTTAGTAGATTGAGAGCAAGGCTTGGAGTGTAAAAAAATTGTTATGAGTTTTCTAATTAAGGGAGAATGTTAGAAATAATAATTAGAAATAAATTGTGAGTTGAAGAATCATACATTATATGGTTAAAAGAAATTTATTTTATGCAATTACTCTATTATTATGTAATGGTCGGTTACTCTATTATAAATGAGAAGCTGTGTCAGAAAATGAGAATCTCTCTATTTCTCTTATTCATCCGTTTTTGTTTTCTAACACGTCAAATAATATTGGAATGTTATGGTGCTTGGTTCTTGTTGGCGGCTGATATATGAAAAGTTCGAGGTAAGATTCTGTAGAGAGAAGGAAAATATTATTTGTGCCCTGAGCCGATTCTTTTATGCGCTTATATATCAGGCAGTCATTAGGGGTTGTTTTTAAACTGTCATATGGCTTTTCAGATCTAATACTGTGTGCTAGGATACAATAATATTGTTCAATTTGCCTGTTATCAGAAGTGCAGATATAGCATTTTGGTCACTAGTAGATTTGAGTCATTTGACATTATGGCTCTACTAGGTCTAATGTATGTACTTACTCTTCGTAATACGTGATGAATATTTGTTATGTAATTTATTCTTGTACTAAAATTGGATTCGATTTCATAATACAATATATGTAAGCTAAAGAAGAAGCCTGAGCACAAAACAATAGAATACTTAGACAATCAAATCCCAATCCCAATTGCCACATGCAATTAATATATAAAGCTCAATATGTATGAGCCCTTGCTAATACTCTAGCTTCTTTCAAGTAGACAAAGTCAAGAGTCCGAGTACTGAAACATGTTAAAGGAAGGATTAACAATGCTGAAGCCTCCATCTATGAGCAAGTTATGGCCACTCACATACTTGGAATCATCACTGGCAAAATAAAGTGCTGCGTTAGCCACATCATCTGCTTTAAGGATCACACCCTTGAGATTAGCGAGTGAGCTCATGATACCCTCAAGCTCCTCATCATTGGCTCCAACAAACTTGGTGGCCAAGGGAGTAGCAAGAGCGTAAGGTGACAAGCAATTCACCCTTATTCCGAACTGTCCAAGCTCAACAGCTGCATTTTTAGTTAGACCAACCACCGCATGCTTAGCACAACAATATGCATGCGAGGCTGCCCCACCAACGTAAGAGCTTATGCTAGCCGTAGAGATGATGCTACCACTCCGTGCTGGGATCATCACCTGTGCTGCGTGCTTCATCCCTAGGAAAACACCTGTCACCATATAAAAGATACAACACAATGATAAATTCTAGAATATATATCTTAATTTCAACAATTAAACATTTTTTATGGAATCCTTAATTAATTACATGTTTAAAACATAACATTCCATCTCAAACATATCAAGTTATATTAATTATACCGGTAACGTTGACGCTAAGAACACGTTCGAAATCTGCCTTATCGTTGTCGATGATTCGGTTCTTGTTGGGATCGGCTATGCCAGCGTTGTTGAACATGATGTCTAACTTCCCATAAGTTAGTACGGCTTTGTCCACAGCATTTTTAATTTGGTTCTCGTCGGTGACATCGCAATGGACATAACAACATATTGATGGCCCGATGGACTGGGCAACGGAATGTCCCAGTTGGTCTTGGATATCAGCGATCACTACTTTGGCTCCGTGCTGAGCGAACACTTGTGCAGTGCGTTTGCCAATGCCACTCGCTCCTCCTGTGATCAGGGCAACTTTTCCCTCCAACCTGCACCAAACAAAAGGATTCACAATTCCAACACTTTCTTCTTAGATGGATTTAATTAAGTTCAGGATTAAATAATAAGAAAATACAAGAACACAAACACGGACCTACTTTATTACCAAAAATATTTTCAAATTTCATTAACTCCTTTTTCATTGTCATGTGTACTGAAAATTAATTTTTCTTAAGTGTGGACGACAGTTCGTTTTCATTCATAGGAATCAAAGAAAAGTATATCATGAATTTTTCATGCACACAATTCAACTATTGATACATATCAAGTATAAGACAAATTTTAAATTTTACTGGGAAGATATTTTATCAAATTCTCAAAACTGAAGCATTTGATCCTGGCTACATACCTTCTATTGTGTGCAGAGGTTAAACTTGCCATTGATATGACCTAATAGAAAAGAATGGGAAAGAAGGAACGACCTGTTAGGATACGAAATTACAGACAACTTATTAGCTTAATATCAAATAGCAGGCCAAAGTTGCCGCTCATATGATTAAATGATTAGTCATATTCACCTTGAAATTTACGCTACACGTGGTTTGTATCTACTATATATATTAATATTACTTCCTATTCTAATTATAGGTAATATTTTTTTCTATTTATAAATAACAAACACAGTTAAATTTTTTTATATTCTTAATTTTTTATTACATTTTTTGTCTATATATTCCCTCATGGGATATTGTTCATTCATTCCTATGTCGCATTTGAAATTTTTTTTTAAAAAAATAATTAAGTGTCACATTTATCTTTTTAATATAATATTAATTTTTTTATTAATATCTCAATAATTTTATTTTAAATTTTTAATACAATATTAAGTTAAGTGGATTTGGTAGTCCAATAACTTACTACATCATTAACAAATCTAAAAAAGATAATCATATATAATTTTTAAGACAAATTTATAAGTGATATATTAAAAATAAATTTTATTCAATAAATTACATTGAACTATAGTATGTGAATTTATTAACATAATAAGTCATTTGGTTACTAATGTTGTTTCTAGAAAAGATGAATTAAAATTAAACCAAAAAATTCTTTAAAATTCAAAAGAAAAAAATTATTAAGCCTATTAATATTAAAGTTTATTTTGTATAATCACTATTTTATTTTATCAATTTATTGATTTTTTTAAGTATAAAACAACATACGATAACACTTATTTTAGAATAAAAATAATAAATATCACAATCTCTTAAAATTTGAATTTATGATAAAATAAATTATAACTTGTTTAACATACTTTTCTGGTTATCGGTAATTGTCCTATATCATTTATAATTATTACTGAGGGTTATATATCACTAACTGTTTTGTTTGACTTTAGACATCAATAATTTAAGCAATGGATTATTGGTAAAAAGGGATTAACTTATTTAAATAAGTAAAAAATAACAACCACATAACCTTTTTAAGCTGTGGAAAACAACCGCATAATTTAATTTCATAAACTGATAAATACATACAAACAAATCCTGGTTTCTGTCAAAACAATAAAAATAAAAACAAATCCTTACATCGGTTATAATATTGTTTCATTTTTTGAATTTTCAAGGTAATACGATAAGGTTAGCTCACTCTGAGTATAGGAATAATCAAGTTGGAATCTTATCACTGGACAGTTTATTTTTTATCTTTGATTTTAAGATAATCACTACTTGCTTAATTTGAAATAATTGAAGCGTGTACATCTAAGGAAATAAAAAATATTTAATCAATAATATTAGACAAACTATTTAGGAGCAGACACATGTCATCTGAATTTTCCAGGTAATACAATAAGGTTGGCTCACTCTGAATACAGGAATAATCAAGTTGGAATCTTATCCCTGGATCGTTTATTTTTTACCTTCAATTTTAAGATAAACACTACTTACTTAATCTGAAATAATTGAAGTGTGTACATTTAGGGAAATAAAAAAATATGTAATCAATAATATCATACAAAGTAGACACATGTCATCCGAATAGTATTATATTATTTTATATGTCACAATGTAACATAATATTTTTATTTTTTAATAATAATATTATGGAGATATAAAATGGCTTGATCCGTTAAGGAAGGATAAAAGTGAAAAAAGGTTATAGGTTTTATCATTATCACTAATAAAATTAATATTTAACTAATAATAATAATAATAGTAATAATAATAATAATATGATTAAAATATCAATAATTTTATATATTTGTATTTAAATTTAAAAATTTTATAAATAGTTACCTTAATCATATATATTGTTTTACACATTGACAAATGACACAATATATTTTTTTTCAATAACAAATTATTTAAAAGACACACTTACACATTACTAGTTTTCACATAAAAATTTCAAAAAGGATTTTTTTGTTTTTTATTAATTGTATGGTCAAAATTGAATATAAAAGATGTCTCGACCGGAGAAATTATTAGATGTCCTAATCACCCATCTTCCACGATTTCAATTTCAACCAATCAGTATATATATATATATATATATATATATATATATATATATATATATATATATATATATATATAAAATAAGCTAATTAATTAATTAATAAGGAGCCTACTAGTCAAAGAAGGATGGATTATAGCTTATGTTAGAAAGTCCAAACTCATGTGAGCTTAGAAATTAGGAATAAGGATGTCTATTGATTCGAATCAACCTAGTGAATAGGGTAAACCGAACCAATTAATTTGATTTGGTTTTTTCACTTGATTAAGTTAGGTCTAAACTCAACCCAAACCGACCAGAACCAATCATGTTTGGTTTGGTCTGCAGTTTTTGCATTTTAAAATTTTGATCTAACTCAAACCAACCCAAAAGTATATATATTATATTATTATTATAGATTTATTTTATATTTTTAAGTTAGTAAATTTAGTAATCTGTTTTGCTTTTTAAAACCCTAATCAACCCTATTTCATATTTTTAAGTTATTAAACTTAGTAAATTTATTTTATACTTTAAATTTATATAATTTGTTGTTTTTATTGTATTACATTGTTTTAATATTTTAATTTAACTAATTTAGTGAGCACTTGATATTTTGTTATAAAATTATGTATTTAGTAGACTAATAAATTTAGCTAGTTTTAGGTATAAATTATTTTTTTACAATTAGTAAAAAGAATTGATTTTTTAATTTTTTATCATTTTCCCTAAAACTGAATCGAATGAACCCGATTATCATTAGTTCGGTTTGGTTTGGAACAGAGAAAAACATTCCAAAAGCCCAATCCAACCCAATTTAAAATTAATTGATTCAATTTTTATTTTTTTTTCAAAATTGAACTAACCCAAACCGCAAACACCCTAATTAGGAATATTAGATCATCTTTCCTTTTCTTTTTAAATTCTTTATACATAATTGAATTTTCATGGTAAATATTAGGATGGTTGACTTTTTTACTGTGGACCCCTTAAATATAGGGTCTCCCTTTTTTTTAGATTATTGGCCTTTAGATCGAAGGAAAAATATGTCATTCGCTCCAAGTGGGCTTGTGAAACCCATAAAGAGTAAAAGAGACTTCTTTTCAAACTCCTCATTCCCCTTCTTATTCACACCCCCTTGGTCACATGAAAACATATCTCTTATTCTCACCCTCTTTACTAGACTCCTCTATCGCGTATATTGCACTCACAATGTATATGTATATAGACAATCTGAGAGAATACAAAATGTTCTTAATCACCTTAAAGCATATGTTACAGGAGAAAACAAAAACTCGAGGGTTATACTTATATAACACATGTTCTGAACTCTACAAACACAACCATACCTACATATATAGGGTCAAACGAAAATTTAAGCAGCGAGTGCTGCAACTTTAGCAGCCATGGGCTATCAACAAAATAAAAGATAAACGGAGGAAAGCTTCTTTCAGCTTTTACCTAGTGGCTAGCAGATCAAAGATAATCGTTGTCCTGCATTTTAACCAGCCATCATGATAGCAGATGCAATCGGGAATGTGCTTCACAACTAAAACATTGTGTCAAAAGTTATGACCATTAACTCACCTTTTAGCCTTCCTCACATTCTGGCCCTCACCCCTGGCTTCACCTAACCTTGATTTTAGACCATTTCCCTGTCCTGTAGCAGGTCTTTCATGCAAGTTATTTGTGAGATCTCGTGATGGCCAAGGCTGAGAAAATTGTCTAGTTGGACTGGCATAACCTCTGGAATATGCAAGCCTAGAACCAGCCAATATCTGATCCCTTAGGCCTTTCACTGATTTATTACCTTGCACTTCATCCACATACCCTTTTACTTGAGCTTGCTTTTCCAGTTCATAAAAGCTTTCCCAATCTATCCCATCTCCTGAATTTTGAAGCTTATCAGCTTGGACTCCCCAGTCCATTCCATCTGATATACTTCTTTGAAGTGATGTGCTTCTCCTCGAAGGTTTGGATGTAGACCTCCTACTACCTTTTACTTCTTCCTCAATTGGATATCTTCTTATATCAAATCTGCTTTCAGAAGGGTAGGTCCACTTATAACTGTTGTTGTTGTTGTCCATATTCAACTCTATAGAATGCAGATCACTTTCGGCAGATTCCTCCTCACATTCTACTCCGTTATCAACCTCTCCTCCATCATCTTCTTTATCTTCAATGAGATGGGAACCTAGCCGCCTTCTGCCCAGATATGCAGCGATTTCTTCATCAGTCAAGTGAGTGGAATTGTGACCTTTCTCTCTCACTTGTTTTCCTCCTAGAAAAGCTTCAAGTTGATTCCTGAGCTTATCAACGGCTGTATTCTTTTCCTCAAGCTGATATTTTGCCTCGGAGAGTTTCTTTTGAGCTCTCTCCTCACGTAACTTATCAGTCAACTGCATTATTTCCTTTTCTTTCTCTGCCTCTTCACAAACTTTTGTAGACACTCTCTTTTGTTTCTCAATCTCAGAGTTATCTTCATCAGCATTTCTTGCTAACTCATCACACACTTGCTCAATAATTTCTCTAGCTCTCTTTTCACTTTCAAGTTCTTTCACCACCTTAAGAAGGGAAGCTTTGGTATCAGCCAGTTCTCTCCCAAGCTTCTTGTTCAAGCTTTCTAACCGTCTTCTAAGCTTCCTCTCTACGTCAAGTTCTCCAGCAACAGATTCAATTGCAGCCTCAACAATTTCTTGCTCCTTGTTTTTCCAAGCAGCCTTTTCTTCAGCAAAACACTTCATCAAATAATTTATCTCATTCTGATCTGAGCGCTGTTCCTGGATAAGCTGATTGACCTGTAGGCGAGCCCTCTCCAGCTCTGTATGCAAAGCTGAGATTAGGGACATGCTAGAAGAAGGACGATCTTCATGACCCCACATGCGGTTTATAATTTTAAGTAGCTCTTTGGATGTCGTCAAAGCACTACTAACATCTTTTAAACGTGCTTTAACTCCAACAGCAGATGAAGCAGGGGTCTGTGCTCGGGATCTGGTTTCGATCTGCAACAAAACCAAGACGCAACTATAAGGAGACATGCAAAAATCTCATATTAGTCTCGAGAATTTAAAACTATAAATCTAAGTGAATTACCGATTGCAATTATATGTTAAAATAGGCAAGTGAAATGACAGGACATTTTTCGTAAGGGCAAGGTACATTTCAAACCATATATAAAGAGCAAAACCGAACCTCCACTAAGTAACAGACAATGTGTAATTTAACTTTGGTATGTATGTAGTTTGGCCATTTTGATGTGAATAGAGAACCTTAACATGATATACTTATAATTGTTTCAATATTGGTCGCCTATTTGGCAATTTGCATATCAGGAAGTATTCTGGTTAATCTGTCAGCAAATATAATTAGTAGTAAAAGAATGAATAAGGGGACCATGTGCAATAGTATCCTGCATACAATCCTTTGCAGTTGGCACCCACAAAGCATTTTCATTAAAAAGAAACTTTTTTTTTCAAAATATTTCAATTTTTATAGGGGGGTGTTATTTGGTTTCCAAATCTAACTATTATATTTACAACTCAAAGTGCTCTTTCATGTATTTTTAAAAAGTAATTATTTTTTCTTCTAACCTTTTTAGTAATTCATACCCTTTTGAAACAATCTTTTGTTTCTTCATTGACAATTAATTCTTTAGCTTTCTTATTTAAATATAGATTTATCTATAAGCTGACCTGTAACAAAACTTATGATGGATAGAATGATTATTTGCGAATATAGTTGACAAATGAGGTGAAGATAAGTTCATTAAAGACAAAAATAAAAAAATAAAATAAAACATTTATTTTCCTTCTATATCTTATTTTTATAATTTTTTGTGCTGGAGTATATTTTTTACATCTAAGAAAAATATGCAATCTTGTTTTATTCATCAGAGGAATACTACTCAATCCGAAATATAGTGAAAACATATAGAGTTGACGAATGAGGTGAATTTGAGTTTATTAAAGAGAAAAAAATAAAACATTCATTTTCCTTCTATATCTTATATCTATAGTTTTTCTGTTTTGGTGTATATCTTTTACGGTTAAGAAAAATCTGGAATCTTGTTTTATTAACCGGTGGAATACAACTCAATCGAAATATAGTGAAAACATATAATCTAGTGAGCAAAAAATAGCGGCATAGGGGCATGACAGGGCATTTCAAGCTAGAGGGATTTCAATGGGTAAAAATTACACAAACTGGAAACCTCTATCCAAAGGAACAAAAACAAAGTATAAATTAACTTGAATGAGAATTGATCCTCTCTTATGACATGACAACAATGTCATGCAAAATTGGTATCTCTATCTCTGTGGGATGTGGACACTCTCATTTGTGTCCATCTCTCTCCTTACATACAGGAGATTGCACCCATTGATCATCAGGAGACAGACTAACGGACATAATTTTGACATGACATTTTTATATAAAAATCTGAACGAGAGTGTCGATTAAAGATTCACAAAGCTTGAGAGGAGCCCAGGTATTTAATGTTGATAAAGAGAGATGGACACAATTCTCACATAACCTTAATCGGGCATTTGAATAGAAATAGACAAAGCTGTCCTCGTAGTATAAAGGCTCTATAATACAATTAGTATTGGAAGCAGATTAGATACCTCCATGAGACTGACATTGCTAAGAGAGTCGAAAGGGCCAAGATGGTGTTCAGTGATCCTAGCCCTATGAGAAATAGAGGGAGTTCTTTTCTGTCGACTCCCAGTTCCAGATCGATCCATTCTCTAAAAAAAGAAAACTTTGAGAAACATATGTAATTAGTAAGTTAAAAAAAGGAAATTAATGGAAAGTACCTCGGAGACAGGACTATGTGATGGATCGGACAAATGGGGAGGCAAAGAGCCAGAACGCATGGACCTAGCAACTCTTTCTCTGGGTCGGGGTGGTTCCTTCTTGGACCTGAGGGAGGGGGATGGAATCTCGTTCATCTCCCAGAGCGTGGCGGCGAGTTTCCTGGCGGAGACCGGAGCTTGGCGGGGCTTGTTAGCAGTCTGCGACGGAGGGTACATGGGAGAGCCCAATGTCCGGAGCGGAGATCTCGAGCTCATGAGCTTCCAGGTGGGCACGGGCGTAGTGGATCCGCCCCGCTTCCCGACCAGAATAGTCCTCTTGAAGCGGTAGTTGTGCAGCACCGAGGAGGAAGACGATGCCGAGGAGGAACACCCACGTTTTCGGATCTTCCCAGGAACCATGTCCATGCTGCTACGGTTTTGCCTCAGCATCAGTACCCTCCCTCAGTTTTTGGATTTTGATGCAGCCAGACTACACTGACATAGCAATTAGCGAGAGGAGGAAACTGTGATGAAACACGTGTCGGGCTTTGAGTGGTGTTCCAGCAACGATGTAACGGTGGAGGTGTGAGTATGAAGAGAGAGTATTTGCTAAGATTGGGTGGAGTGTTATTATAGCGACACCATGTAAGCCGCTTTTGGCAGTTGGCAACCTCACTCACATCTCAATCATCACGACCACAACACTTGACTTTGACATGCACCTTGGATTATTAGGATTCCATTCTTTTCTGCTCTTCACCTATTTAATTCTCCTTCTTTTCTTTTCTTTTTTTTTCACACACAAGTTTATTAACTCATTTAATTCACTTTCACAATATTATTTCATTGATTCAAATCTTGATTCCCGCTATTTCATATCAAAAGAAAATATTATTTGGTTGATTCAATTTCAAATGGAAATGTTCAATTGATTTATTATTCAATTTTAATATATAAATCATAAATTTTATAAAAATATCATAAATAGATTAAATATATTCTAAATGAATTTGTAAAACTTATCAAAACAAAAAATTAATTATCAAAATATAATAATAAAGAATATCAAATATTATCCAACTAATGAACTCCTCCTAAAGATAGTCAATTAAGTTTTTTAACAAAAATTAGTCATTTATAAAATTAACAGATATTTTATACCAATATAATGATAAAAAATTTAAAGAAATAATATGTATTGAAGACGTAAAATTTCGAAAGTAAAATATAATTTTTAAAAGAAAATATAATACAAAAATTGTGTTTTAATGTGAATAAATTAATTTTCAATTTTAAAAAAAATCCTAACTATTTTTTAAATTTCATTATTTGAACTTTATTTATATCTGTATTATAAATTTGGAATATCTAATATAAAATTCATAACTCAAACATTAACTGATCTTCATCAATATGTTCAACTCATATAAATTCAATCCACATATCTCAATGTGTTTTACTTATATGTTGCTTAGTGCTAGAGGTGTTCTGATCTAATGATCGGATTGGATCAGTTTTAAGATAAAATAAAATCTCATCCAATCAAATCTAATCATATTGGATTGAAAAGAAAAAAAAATTACCAATCTATTCTAATCTAATGATCGGATTGGATCCACATATTTTAAAGGAAATCTCTTGTAATTATTTTATTTTCTATAAAATATAAGAAATAAAATAATTAACATAAAAGTTTGTAAATAAAACATACATTGTTTTTTTTAAAATAACATAAAAGTAAGATTACAAATAAAAGTGGTCTATAAATGATAAAATGTAAATCCTAAAAAACTAAAGGGAATAAAATTTAATAACCCCTAATTTCAATCATTGAATCTAGAGATGTAATTATGGATTGGATTGGGCAAATGAGTCATGTTTTCTCATTGGTTGTATTAAATATTTTGTATTTGCACCCTTATACATATTTGTAAAATAAAAAAAGTTTAATTAGTATACACTAGTGTAAAGGATTTTTACACTGACATTCAATCACGATCTTTCCATTTATGTGAATTTTAAAGTAGTAACGAGTAAAGTCAAAAAATTTACTATAAATGAATGATTGTGATTAAATATATAAATTTTTACATAAACCCTAAACCCTAAACCCTAAACCCTAAACCCTAAACTAACAATGTATACCAATTAAACTCAAATAAAAATATTAAACTTTAAATTAAATAGATTGATACATAAGTTGAATTTTCAAAGTTTAAATTCGTGATCTAATTTATCTATAATCAAATTAAATCGGATTTGATAGAATTATGTTTAACTTGATTTACAAATTTAATTAAATCGATTTGAATGCACTGCATTAACAGCCGTACCTAATTTTATTGATACCCCGCCTAATTTTATTGTTACCCCGACTCTAATAATTGTCTCTAATGTTAGCCTTTTTAACATGACATGCGTCCCTCAAACAAAATCCTTTTTCTCCACAAGTATTCAATGATGACAGTAAAGAATAGTCAATTTTCCCAACACGCTACCTACACAATTTCATCACGGTTAAAACTTGAAAACTCACATCAAATGGACATTACACTCAACCTCCAAGTTGATAGGAGGAATGCCATAAATATAAGATCCCTTACATAAACAAGGGCATTTGACTATTAGAGTTCAACTACGCATACTATCCACAAAACTTGTAATGTGCCTTATATATATTAGTTGAGTCTTAAAATTTTGAATTAATTTAAATAAGTAGATTTTTTGTAATTGATTTACAAAACTCCCATATTTTTATAATAATTTAAATTGAGATATCTTTGTTTTAAAAGAAAAGTTTGTATGTTTTTATATAGGTTGGTTTCGTGGAATTTGTAAGGTGAGTATGGCTTAAATATAATGAGTCACTTTAAAATGTAAGTTTCGTAGACTAAGTTTTGCAAATTGCAAGTTTCATAGACTCAACTACTCATATGTCAATCTCTACCCTTACATAAAGAAAAAGATATCACCAAGAATAATTCACATATGTGAACTTGACACTACATAGATAGATATCTAGATAGATAGATATTTGTGAATTAAATTCACAACGGGTAATGAAAATAAATATTCATGTATATTTTAATGGATATGCATGTCCCGTTTTCGTTAATAAATGGGTGTGAGTGTGGATATGAATTTATTGACCTTACGCGCGTTAGAGAGTAGAAACATGACATACAAACACTATCCATACACGTGACACATTCATTTTAAAGAATTAAAGTGTTTTAATAATTTTAAAGTGTTTGAATGTATGATATTGAAATGTTAAAGATTTAACTGTTAAATATTGTTATTTATTGGAGTTATCAAGTTGGCCTGAACGAGAGAGAAAGATTGTGAGTTTGAATCTCTCTACTAACAAAAACTAACACATTAACAACTAATATTTAACCTATAAAAAAATATTTTTATTTATTTTTATTTAAAATTTATGAAAAATTATTGTTATTAAATTAGAATTTTGCTTGGGAAATAAAAATTTAGTAAATTTTGTTTATAACAAATTTTGTTCATGGATATCCAGGTGGATATAGATTTCACCTCCATAAATATGTTGTGGATATGTGAGTAGCAGAAAACATATATCTGGACTTACATGTACTCCTAGTTAATCCTAGCTACATTCATTCTAGAAAACTTCAAAAAATATATATTTGAGATATTTTTATTTATATACTAATCAACTTGCAAATTCTTGATTAACAAAAAACTTTTTCATTAACATTTGCATTCTAACCTATATCGGAGGAGGTCGAACCTACCTAAAGTCGAACCCACCTTTAATGGCTAGAACATCAAGAAGACTCGGTAAGGAAATCGTCAAATACACTGGCTCGGGTGGGGTCCACCATCCCTCAGTGAAATGCCCATGTACCATTTTTAGGTAAATCAAAACCCTAATGACTAAGTCCAAACCTAAAAAGGTAAACACTACTCCACTTTGATTTAAGGGTTGGATATCTTTCACATGTAGCCAAATGTGCTGGCTCAGAATGATTACGGAGAGGAGGTTAGCAGTGTTGGAGGAAGACCCAACAAAAGATAAGAAGTTTGTGTAGTGTGCAGAAACATGTCTAGTGCCCATCATGGGGCCCAACCTCCACTCTCACGCCCCTTAGCCATGACTAGGGTACTTATTCCGATGCACTCAAAGTCTCACATTGCTAAGGAATCAAGGTCAAGGGTTGTTTATAAAACACTCTCCTTCCTTAACTAATTGAGGTGTCTTGTCAGGACAAAACTGTGACAGAGTGACAATGACCTCCAAAACGGACAATACTTTGAGTATAATAACCTTAAGGATGTCTCCAAATTAGTAATAGGAACATAATCTCTCTTAATTATATAGTTTCAATATTATTGTTTTTCTTTGAGAGATGTACTACACATATTGTTTTCATAATTTGTCAGCAGCTTTCTCTTTTAACCATCTCCAACTACAATAATTTTATATTTATTTTTTAATTAACTTTAAAATTTTAAATATCAATAATCAATAATTAAAAACTAACTAAAAAAATTATTTATGTTTTATTTGTCATTTTAAAGTGTTTGTATTTATTTATGTAATTATTTTCTTAATTATAATCACATAAGAAACAATAAAACAGAATAAAATAAAAATAGAATAAATAAAAAGCATATTAAAAATATAAATAATTTAACAGAAAATTAAAAAAACTTTAATTTGTATGTAATGATACGATATTAAAATATGGATTACAAAAAGAAGGTATATGACAGATCACGTGGTCAACTCATGTCACAAATGCAAAAATCTCACGCACGCAAGTCTTCCTCCTAAAGCCTTGTCTTTCACTCTTTCCCGCCCCTACTCCAACTCCAAAGTACACTAACCAAGGCAATTATAGAATTAGAGAAGAAAAAAACAATTATAAGGAAAACGGAGTTAGAATCTTCAGAGGTGGGGCCCATGCATGGTCAAGATCAACCAAAATCACATCACATCCCCTAATTTGTGCGTGTCAATCTTACAAACTACTAAGGCAATTTTATGAACTTGCCCTTTCACCCTATCTAGGCTACGGGTCATGCATGGCTTTTAATTTTGGTTCATCATCCCTTTCGATACTTGAAGATATTAATTTTGATTATAAGTATACATTATAGAAAAAAAAAAAACAAAACAGAATGGTGATCATTAACTGATAATTTCGTCCTGTTTTGACATGAAAGCATTGACAAATCAAGTAAAAAAATATCATAACTAAAATACACCACTTGTTTCATAAAGAATTTTTCAAATCTCTAAATTAAAATCCTGAAATATTCCATGGACTCAATGTGATGTTCAGTAAAGTATTTTATAGATTGTTTAAGTATAGGATATCATATTTTAAAAATCTTGTTCAATAAATTTATTTGTTAGTATGAATTTGTTGAAAGAATAAGATAAATATCCTTTGTAAGATACAATTTTTAGAATTATTTTAATAATAAATAATTATTTATATTAATAATTTTATTTCAAATTCAATTAATTATAGATAAATATCTTTTGACATAAAGACTATAAAAATTTATTTAATAGTATTTTCTAAGATACCCTTGTCAATAAATACAGTCTTAATTTTGTTAGAATATTAATGTATTATCATAAGTAATCAAATATTACGTAAACGTAATAAATATGTAAATAACTAATAATCAGCCGATAAATTTTGTTAAAAACTAAAAAGAGATATTGTGGTCAATAAATGACACTTTTACTATATTTCAATTACCAAATTAACCATGGACCACCGTTATGAGAAAAAAATAATTAGTAAGTTAACTTCATGGTACGTACTTCACAATGTTGAAAAATAATATACATCGATTCAGAATTTGACCTAATTTATGTATTTAAGCATCATATTTATTTAAAAGTAATGTGAAAAATTCTTTGTACCAGTTTCTCAGGTGTTTAAACCAAACTAAATTGAAATCGAAAAATTAAAAAAATGATAATTTAGGATTATTTTAATTTCATAATTTGTAAACGGTTATGTTCTCTTGGATTTGCAAATTATTTATCACTTTTTAAGTTTGAGTTTAATTAGTTTGTTTGTAATTGATTTTTAGCATAAAACTTCATGCATATACTCATTAAACTCTATAAAATTTTACGTTTTTTAACTCAATTTTTAGGTTTGTAATTAATATTATCAGTTTGGGAATCAATATTTTATTCAAATTATTTGATTTAGAAAAAAATATTTATATATTGTCAGAATTTACTAATATAAAAGAAGGGTTATAGTTAAACAGTATATAAATATTAAACTTTTTTTTTTTTGTTGAATACAAATGATTTTTTATTTATATAACTTTTAAAATATTAATGAATAAAATTTTATAATTTAAATATCAATGTAAAACTAAATTTTTTAAAATGACAGTGCATAAATCATTTTCTAAATACCTAAATTGTTTATACTTTAAATGATTGTTATTTATATACAAATTTAAAATTTAATTTTTAATATTTAGTAATGAAAGTTTTAAACTAATTAAATCAAACAAAATCAAAATATCAATTCAATCCATAAAAAAATATTTTTTATTTCAATTTTATAATTAATTTAAGCCAAACAAAATTAGTTTATTTTTTAATTTAATTTAAACTAATTTTATATCCAAAAGAACATCACAATTCACAACTATCCTAATTCTGTGTACTAACCAGTTGCCAGACTCAGCTTTGATGAAAGGAGTGCACACACAGATACAATTTATCAGTCCTCTCTCACTTTTTGGTAATGATTGAATCCATATTCTAAGTCATAAACTTTAAAGAAGGAGAAATTCAAGGAGAGAAAAAAGCAAATTTGATTTAAAGCAAGTGTCAAGTAGTTCCTACTGTTAAATGTCACATGCATCATGTTTCGATTCCCTCGCCCTCTCTCTCCTTTTAGCTTATTTTTATTCTTTTTTTTGTATATTTTAGAATCTGCCCCTTTACTATTTATATATGCTTTATTTCCCCTTCATAGAGTTCCACATTATCATTGCAATTCATATGGACCCAACAGTTTGGGAAACAACGGGCTTTTCTTTTTGCCTCCCGTTTTTACTATTCGCATCCCAAAATCTGAATTTTCAAAAACATCTGTCTTCCTCCTCTTCTTCGCCTCCGTTCACCACCTGCAACACCCCACCCCTCTAGTGAAACTTTTTAATTTAAATATAAATATTTAAATTCGTTAATGTATCTATTATAATTATAATTTTAAAAAAAAGAAAGATATAAAATAGTATGCCTACATATAAAATAATGTATTCTTCTTCGGTTACCGAAAAAAGAAATATAAAATAATATTCAGTTTACACGTGATGACAGCTGAACAATTTTTAAAATATTATTGATAAAGTTGAATTTTATTAGAAAAGTAAAGCACTAGGGATTTTTAATGAAAATAGAGAGCTGGATTTATTATTAATTCTACTTGTAATTAGTAATTATTTTATTTATATTATAACTAACTTTCTTAAAAATATTTTCTATATAAGATTTTTATTCTGTATTGAATAATTTGTTAAGCTTAATATATCTTACTACAGTATTAATCTGTTAATATATGCAGATTTTATAGATCACCAAAATATGGATAAAATATGTTTTAAGTTCCTAAAAAGTTTTTAATATATTAAATATATCTTTCAAATTGTATTATTTTAATTTTTTTATTTTTTAAACTTTTAACCTTTCGAACATTATGTAAATAATTTCAAAAGTAATCTAGTTAAACATTAGAGAACAAATAAATATGAAAAAAAAATTAAGAACATATTTATACTTGAAATATGAAAAAAAAATTAAGAACATATTTATACTTGAAATATTTGTGTATAAATTAAGAATAAAATAATTGGTGTGCACACACTTTAGATATAAAGCCCTAAAACATATTTTATGTTTGAAATATTTGTGTATAAATTAAGAATAAAATTTTATTACAATGAGAAAGAAATTAATTAAATGATCAAATTTCAAAAATTGAATTAAAAACTTTAAGATAATTAATGTAAAGTAATTATATGAAAATCATAATTATAATCGCAATCAATACTTCTTCTTTTTTTTGACGTAAAGATTCATTGTATTTTCAGGTAAGGATGTCAGACACGTGACCGCAACAGTTATATTTACAATATAAAAATCAATTTCTTATCTTAATATAAATCTTAAATTTTCAAGTAAGGATGTCAGACACGTGACCGCAACAGTTATATTTACAATATAAAAATCAATTTCTTATCTTAATATAAATCTTAAATAATTTATATTGAGATAGTCTAATATTTAAATACTCAATTTTAAAAACTTAGAGTTTGATTGATTTTGTTTTGTTTTTTAGGTTTTGAAAAGAGTTTTAAGAATAATTTTTAAAAATTATTTTTAGAAAAAAAAAAACTTATTTGATAAGTGCTATTTGAAAATTGTTTTGAATATGTAAAAATAAAAATTTGTTTATATTTATTAAAATTTAATTAATGAAAAGAAAAAGAACAACATATTCTGATTGTATTATGAGTTTTTAAAACAAGAATAGAAAATTGAAAAAAGCAAAATTAATTTCAGTTGTTTCTATTTTTTAGTTTTTAAAAACTAGAAAAGCAGAACTGTTTTCAAAAACTAGAAAAGTAGAACTATTTTCAAAAACTGTTTTAAAAAAATACTACATAAACGAGTTTTTTAGTTTTTAAATACTAAAATACTATAAACAATTTTATAAAACTATTGTCAAATAAGTACTAAAAATCCAGAACTATTCTTGAAAACTGTTTTCAGAAAATACTACCCAGACGAATTTTTTTAGTTTTTAAATACTAAAATACCGAAAATAATTTTATAAAACAACTGTTGTCAAACAAACACTTTTAAAATCTTTCTTCTCTCACCTATTTTCTTGTTCATTGTTTGTATATCACTGCAATTCTATCATAAACTTCATAATTAATATATTTCATCTTCTTCTTCCTTTTTATTTTATTATTTTTCTAGTAAGTTGTATATTTTCTTTTACTATTTGTTAAAAAAATTAATATTTTATTTCAAGTATCATACAATTAATTGTTTATAAGTATTTAATGAGAAATTATTTAAACTAACACATAAATAATTTTTAAATTTCATAATTTAAAAAAAAAGAAAGAAAACTTATGCATAAATATAACCATGAGAGTGCATAAAATTGAGAAAGACATTAAATTTTTTTATTTTTAATTTAAATTAGTTCAATGTAAAACAATTAATAGAATGAAAGAGGTAGAAAATTAAATATAATAAAAAAATATGATTGCATTGATATATAATAATCACTAGAATGAGGAGAAAAAAAATTTTAATTTTAAATTTTACTATTAAAATATAATAAAATTTTGATATAAATTACTTAAGATAAGAAATATTAGTCTTTGAGGTAATTACGAATGCATCTCTCAACTTTAATATAATTATAAATGCACACCATTTCTTTCTAAACTATACAAATCTCCATTTATTTTTACATTTTTACATTTTATTTCGTGTGTACTTAATATGAATTTTTTTTTCAAGCTTCATGACAGTGTAACATTAGAAGTGAGAGGAATGTCAATGGTAAAGTTTGCAAAACATAAGGGGTGCATGTGTAATAACATAAAAACTTAGGGGATACATGTGTAATAAATTTATGTATAATATTACATTGTTTTGGAAGGAGGGATAAAATTGTAATGAGTTCATAAAAATAAAGGGGTCAACAGTCAGATTGGGTATGCAACTGAACCAATGTGACCCGATTAAACGGCTGATTTTGCAATGACCTAGTGACCCATTAATTCGGCTGAACCAGTTTTATCAACAAAAGATTAAAAGTATATGGTTGCAGCAAGCCTTGAACCCATGAATTATAAGCCATCAAAATTAAGTTTATCACTCAGCTAACATAACATATTTGCTTATTTTTTGCAAAAGGCAATATATATACTAATAAGCATATATTTTAGTTGAAAAATAATATATTATATTTAATTGAGAAAATATTAATTGTATTATATATTTTTATATAAGAAAAATAATTTTAAATTTGTAGAGGTCTAGTAAAATTATGTTATAAAAATTATGTTAGATACTTAAATATACATTTTTATTTTTTACCTTTAGACTGGGTTAATTTGGGTTAATTATTGACCTATTGGTCTGACCTCTAACCCATTGACCTATTGCCTCGACCGGGTTAGAGACTGAACCGATTTTCATAACACTAGTTTCAATTAATCAATTCTTACATGATTAATAATGTATTATTAAATTAATTATATTAAATATAAAATTTAAATTAATAATTGCATTTTTTTAAATATATCTGTATACATTTTTTTATGATTCATCATTTATTAAATTTTTAACTTTACAATTTATTTTTATTTAATAAATAAATATTGTGTATATATCATCGACTCTTTTATGTAAAAAAAAAATCATTCTTTAAATAATCTTCTAGGTATGTGACATCCTTTTAACTTAAATACTTTATTATTTAATTAAAAAAATATAAAAATTTGTTCATTTAAATACTAGATTTGACATTTAATTAGGTAAAAAGATTCACATCACGCAATATATACTTATTCCTCAAAACTATTATATAACAAAATGTAAATATATAAGTAAATACATTGGACTCTGACAATGACATTTACAAAATTTTCAATTAATAAAATTCATAATGAAATTTTAAACAATTCATATACATCCTTACTGGTCCGATGTTATACTTAATCAAAACATCTTGATGGAAAAGATAAAGAAAATCTGAAGTTTCATCACTCATGAAATCATCAAAATTTTACTCACTTGAAAGGGACATTTAACTTAAACAAAATGCAACAACAAGCAGCAAATGGTGAAAATACATCTCACACATGTTAAGACACATATAGAGAATAAGCAATTAAATAAAGCACAACAAATAAACTCATAAATTCCTTTCACAACCATGATAGAGATTATACATCAATATACATAAATTTGTTCATGCTAATGATGTTTATAAAATGTAGACTCATGCTTCCCCTCTCAGGTACACACCTAAAACAATATTTTTCTAGGTCAATAAGATGTAAGTACAACTATCTCACCATAAGTTCATCCAAAGTTAATCATTTTCTATGCCAATAACATGTAAATACAATCATGCAATGCAAAATAACTCAAGAAGACATGATTTAGAGCATCACACAATGGACAATCCTTACAAAACTTTTTCGACTAATATACTCATACGTCATGTCATCAACAATATAAATCACAATATTAACATATAATACGTCATGTCAGACATACCCTGATCATCGTCATCAATACGTTATAAGTTTCGTTGTAATCAATATCATACAGTGGGACAAATCCTCAATCCATGCACCTCAAATAATTTTCAAACATTTAAGTATTTATCACACTCACAATTACGAGACACATCACAATAATTTAATAATACAACTTAGCCTACCTATTATTAAAAAAATCTAAGAATAAGAGGTAATTAAGGATGCATCCCTTCAAATTTAGTGTAATTAAAGATGCACCACCTTATTTTTTTAACCTACACATACTCCTTTTACTTTTACGGATTCATAGATTTGTACTCACTCCTTCCAAAATAGTGCAATATTATACATAAATTTATTATATGTACCTCTTGAGTTTTATATATTATTACACATGAATCTCCTATATTTTTCAAATTTTACAGTCAACACCCCTCTTACCTCCATTATCACATTGTTACGAAGCTTGAAAAAAAATAATTCATATCATGTTCATGCGAAATAAAACTTAATAATGCAAAAATAAATAGAGGTATCTGTAGTTTAGAAAGGAGGGGTAAAACTGTAATGAGGGGTATAACTGTAATGAGTACGTAAAAGTAAGAGAAATTTGTACAATTTTAAAACTAAGAAAAGATGCATATGTAATTACATTAAACCCGAAGAGTACACCCAAATTACCTCTAAAAACAAAAATAAAAACTATAGGTTGCAAGCTAAGTCAACTTGTGGGTAAATGGCTACTTGACCATAGTTTTCATTTTCCATTTATAAAACTTGCACGATAAGAAGCAATGACCATGGGATAAAATAATAATTTATAATATTTTGGTAAAAAAAAATTCAAACTTTATAAAATACATGATGTTATAAAACTTAAAACATCTATATTTTGTATAAAATATAATTGTTCTCTACATATTTTCTTGTTTTAAAAATGTCGTGTGAATTTTTGCATTGTTTTTCTTTTATCACTTTTGCATTGTTAATGCAACAAAAAATAGAAAAATAAAATAATAAAACTAATACCAATTTATTCTCCTTTTATCTTTTATAACTTTCTATAGTCTTTCTTGCGGAGACAATTGTTCTCATAACTACCAAGGCGGATGCTTCGCTAATAAAAAGTAAGTTCGATTTAACCATTAGTTAAAAGAGTCCTAATTAATTCTCAAATCATTTAACCATACTAGAAATATTGAGATTAACAAGAGGAGATATTGGACTAATAATAAAAGTCATGAGAAAGGAAAAGAAAGAGGTGGATTCCATTGGATTGATCCTTTTTTCTTAAAAAACCATAAAATAACATTTATTAATTAAAAAAATAATGACATTAACACAAATTATTAAAGCACAAGGCTTGTATTTGAGAACTTCATTACAGAATATTGATATTAGATGCAATAATAAGTTGGGGTTGAAATTGCAAGCGTGTCAACAATTCTGCAAGTGTGAGCAAGAGTTGTGATCACAGCTGGTTGGTTGAGTACAAGAGTGAGACTATACAACTATGCATGAGAGCGACCATGCATCAAGCAAGTTTGAGTGAAGCAGCAAAGGTAACTTGCCAACGTAACTAAGCAGCCACACTATTAAATTGAAGAGAGGTCTCGCTCTCAACCGCTCTAACTCACTATGAATGTCAATAAACCCTCATGTACATGTGATCCCTATGGTTTATATATGTGGATTTGTGTGTCTATGAGAGAATTATTGTTGATTAAATTACATTTTTTTTATAAGCCAATTAAATTAAATGTTGTATTAATTACATGAAAGATATCTAGTAGATTGTATAATTAAATAGGAGAGAATTAGATACATTTTAGTTATATTTTATCTCATCTCACCTAAAATATTTAATTCCTTAGGGAGTAACTCATAAATTATTTCTACTGTACATAGATTTACTTCTCAATTCTCATAACTTTATATATAGAATATAAATCTGTTAAGTTTTATTATATTGTCTTATTTATTATATTTATCAATAATGATAATTCTAACAACTATACCATTTTGTTAACTATGCAATAGAGTTTTCAGGAGATTTAATTTGAACAATTGAGAAATATGGAAAAATTAAATAGTAACGGTTGATATTGAAAAAGTATATTTTTTATTTGGTCGATTTAGAAACAAACACGAGTGTTAAGAAAGTTATCAGTTAGACCATTGACTACAAATAGCTTGTATATTAATTAGATATTAAAATTAAGTTAACTACAATTATTTTAAAGAACGTTAAAGATAAAATAAAAAATAAAACATGAGATATGATTGTTTATAAGGAAAGTAAAGTATAAATATAATGTATATTGAATTTATAAATTGAAATAAAAATATATTTTAATTTAAATTTTAATGTAAGTGTTATTATATATTTGAAAATTGAAACTAATCTAGGATCTGGGAATGCATCTGCTCAAATAAATATGCATTTGGTCAAACATAAACAAAAAATTAACATTTTAAATTCACTGTATTTCATTAATTTGAGAATAAACACATTCATCGTGCGTTTAATTATGTATGAATCCTTTCGTACATAAAAAAATGTAACATAAAATTATGTAAAAAATCATGATTTGTTTTTTTTGCTGAAGAAAAAATTATTAATTTAAGGTTGTGGTTGACGGCTTATTAATTAGTTTATATTTAATTTAATTAAACCAAATATTAAAGAATTTACATATATTTTTGAATTATATGTAAAAAATGACTTCTTATGTTTAAATTACAAATTGTATCATAAATTTCATTTGGCATTTTCTATATGATAGGTTTCATTATGTAGTTGACTTATTGGAACAATGCCTTCTTTTTTTCAAAATAATCATTTTGTTTATCGAGTAAGATTGGTGGACAATTAGACTTTCTTAAAGAAATTAGTCATCCATAAAACTTGTCCTGATAAGATGGTTTTAAAAAATACATTTTATAGTTTATAGTTTAATTTCGAATATTTGAATGAATTTACATTTAAAATTTTTAATATATGTTCGATTAGAATTAATTTGTAAAAAATAATTATCTAGATAAATACTTTCTTAATACAAAGTCTGTACACAAGTTCCTTCCTCTGTTGTTAGCGGATGCTATGGGGGTTGCCCACATTCGTATGTAGTTTTAAGTTTCGTTCATGATAAAATAAAATAAAAAAGTCTAAAACGAGCTTAACTTTGTATAATTATTATATCTTTATAGACTCTTCCACCGGCTCATTCACGATTGAAGTATAAAAAGTAAAAACACGCTTGGTTGGGAATAATTATGATTGTATACTCGATCATTCTATATTGTAATGAGATTATCATTGTGTAAGATGAGGAGAGAGGAAAAAAAGAATTAAATAATAATAATAATAATAATAACTAAATATATATTGATGTGATACGAAAGTAAATAAAAATCAATGTCTCTTTCATTGAATGACTATCAATCACAATTGGTCTTTATAGCCATCGAAGGGAAATTTTGGACAAACCTTACCCCTTAGGTATCACGGAAATGAATCTCAATTGGATTTGACATTTAGTTTATCCATTTTTTTCTAAACTTCAGTTTCAAAAGTTGGATCTTGGATGGCATTTTCTTTAAAAAAGATAACAATTTTTTTTTAACAATCTATATAGTAATGTATGTCTACTAAGTGTAAGAATATCTTTTATGATAGATCTCATTTTGACATTTAAATCATTTTTTTCATGAGATTCCATAATGCTAAATTAGAATCATTATCTCTTTTGCTTTTGTTTTAAAAAATCTCAATCAAATCTTTAATCACTTTTATTAGGTTTGAGAATGGATCTATCATTAATATTTTGAAAGAAATTTTTTTATAAGCTAAATAACTATATTAAGATAATATCAACACTAAAAAATACAAGATATGTAGTACAAAAGAGTTTAGATAAACAAACCATTAAGGAACGTCCCTAAAGCTAAAAACTTGGAGCCCTTAAAGCTAAACACCTTAATGGACACAATATGTCAGATTCATAACGTACTCTGTAAAAATGTGTGAAGTTATCTTTGTTGTCACACTTCATTTCCAATAGTTGAGTTGAACTACCAATATGATAACCCTCACCACTAGTATTTGGTTTTGGAATATTGAATGATTTTCAACCTTCTAGCTAGATATGTCAAAGACTTGCAAATCACACATACGACCATATCATTCGTGCTACTTTGTTGCTATAAACCAATCTTAAGAATTGCATACTGTGACTTTGGATATTACACTATAATGTCATAGAAACTTCCCACCAGTCACACAAGTCTAGCCAAACTCTAATACTCGTTGAATAAGAGAAGAAAATATGTGCCCTAGATTCTAACGTTCTAGCACACATACCACACCTATCTTCTTTAGTTTAAATTATACCACACTTTACCAAATTATTCTTAGTTGGTAACTTATCACCTTTTAGTTTTCATGCCAGCAATTAAACCTTTGGTGAACTCCTTTTGCCCAAATTGCTTTGAAGAAGTCATCCTTATGTTGGTGTGAGTAAGCTCTCAAGACTCCATATGCTGATGCTACAGTATAGACCCCATATCCTGATTTTTCCCAAATCCACTAATCTTGCAACCCGACTGATACCACACACGTTCCCAAGCTATTACTTAAAACTTCCACCAACTCAACCTTCCAAGCAAACAACTCTCTGCTCCAAGCCCGTTTCCAACTACCCTCTCTCTCATCCACATGTCTTTCACCGATACCTTTTTGTTTGTTGCTAGCCTAAACAAACGAGGATAATCCTGTTGCAAAGGATTCTCTCCTTTCCACCTCTCTCACCAAAAACTAGTGTTCCTTCCATCCTCAATTCGTCTGTGTACATTCCTAGACCATCAATCCCTATTCTCTTCACCCACAATTTTTATAGAGTTTAAATCAATCCAACACTTTGAGCATTGACTCCCTTTTCCTTTCCACGATCCATCTTCACCCTCATACTTTGCTTTAAACACCTTAACCTATAGAGTACTTGTTCTACTCTCATCTCCACAACCATTTTCTCAACGAAGCCCTGTTGAATTTAGATTGATAAATGCAATTATATTTGTTGTCTAAAAAATATTATGAAATGGAGGTGAGGGAGGCGGAGGGAGAATTATACGGGAACAGGGAATGAGTACTACGTGTAAAAAGGGAATGAGTACTAGGCAAGGGAGAGGGGAAAGGGACTTTACATAGGGTAGGGGTGGAGGGGAAATGTGAGAATGAGGTAGTGGAAGTAGGTAAGGGAAGAAGGTATTGACGATGCGGGAAAGAAGATGAATAATTTTTTTTTTAATTTGTACCGACTAAAAACCGCCACAAAATGTAATAAAAACTACAAAAAATTTAATTAATAAAATAATAGTAAGTAGAGTTACATGTCATCATTTAACAACAAAAATGAACACAAGAACTAAGATGTTGGACGGAAAAAAAAAATTTGTGTATCTTTACTGATAAAAAAAAGTTTGTATATCAAAATTATAAATTTAAAAAAAATATATATATACTAAAAACATAGTTTATCGTATTTCATTAATTAAATTTTTTTGTGATGTCACTACTTAACCTTTAAAATAAACGGAAAGACTAAAATATTAGAAAAAAATATTTATATACATTGACTGGTCAACAAAAAATTTATATACCAAAAATATAAATTTAAAAAATTTTATGTAAAAAAAAAACATAGTTTGATACTAAAAATTATATAAAATGTTTAATTAAAGAGTGTATTATGTCTGTCTAAAGAAAACCTGTAAAGGAAAGTAAAAATAATACATTCAAGGGAATGATGCTTTTTAAATTTGAAAATCTAGCCTATAGAAGTCTGCGTTGAAAATTATTCACAAGTCATTGAACTATTAAAAAATTAATTAGATATTTGACTGTATATTTATTTTTTAATTAGATAACTATGTTAATTTTCTTTAACAAAAGTTAACTATAAACACCTAATTCCTTAAAAAACAAAACTATAAATACCTAATTAAAAATTAAATACAAGTACAAAAAGTTTAATTAAAAAAATAGTTTAAAACCTTATTATAAATTTTCAAATGGACCTGCAGATTAATTTTAGCATATTTAAAAAGCAACGTATCTTAATCTATGTCGTTGAAGAATGTGGATAACACATTATAATAATTGCCAATGGACCCACTTATTGTTGGTGTATAGCTCAAGTCCCAACCAAGGAGGCTTTAATCTGCGGAAGCTCAGAGTTTCTGAGATTTTATTTTCATGTTTTTCCCCTTTAAATACAAATCTTGTTTGTAGGCATAGTTCATAAAAATATAATGGCAATTGGCTTCCAGTTTATAATCTCACTCTTTTCTCTATTTTCGGTCACTATTGCTTTTGCCCCTATCTTACCTAGATTTCCTTCTTCAGCAGTTAGTGCAGAACTAAAGCATCGCTCGCATTGTACCCAAAATGGGCTATACAGAACAAAATTCTTCACCCAAATACTCGATCACTTCAATTTCAATCCCCAGAGCACTCAAACTTTTCAACAAAGATATCTCATCAACGATACCTTTTGGGGTGGTGCCAAGAAGAATGCTCCAATCTTTGTCTACACAGGAAATGAAGGGAACATAGAATGGTTCACACAGAACACAGGCTTTATGTTCGAAAACGCTCCTCCTTTTCAGGCCCTTTTGGTTTTTATTGAGGTAGTCTTTCTTCTTTTGTAAAGGGTAGATCTCTGTCTCTAATTTGATAAAGTAAACTTTCTGCTTCATCGCCCAAAAGCAACCCTGTACTGTCTTAAAATGTAACTTGTCCATTCGAAGCTACTGAGATCTAAAACTAGGATTTTTGACTGTTAACAATTGACATACCCTATTTCATGTATCACAAATTGAATTACAGCATAGATACTATGGAAAATCAATACCATATGGGGGAAACAAGGCGGTTGCATATGCAAATACTAGCACACTTGGGTATTTGAGCTCCACACAGGCATTAGCTGATTATGCTACTCTCATCATTGATCTGAAGAAGAATTTATCAGCACACGACTCCCCTATTGTGGTGTTTGGAGGATCCTATGGAGGAAGTATAAAACTTTCTCATCACTCATCATTACACATTTTTTTTTTTTTTCAAATTTAAAGTCTTTACTTTTATTGGCTTCACAATAGTTCAATTCACAAAATTGAGATGATGGGTCAAAAATCTAAATGGGTATTGCGATTTGCAGTGTTGGCTGCCTGGTTCAGGATGAAGTATCCACACATTGCAATTGGAGCTTTAGCATCTTCTGCCCCAATCCTCCATTTCATGGATTTGGTTTCGCCAGATATCTTCATCAGCATAATCACACAAGACTTCAAGGTTTGATGCTCTTAATAAGCACGTGCATATGTCGCAATGGTTAGAGAAATAAAAAAGATAAAAAAATAAGTGATTCTGGTTTCATGTACTATGACAGAGCGAGAGCGAGAATTGTTACAAAGTGTTGAAGGGGTCATGGAAATTAATAGAGGAGACGGCCAAGAAACCCGGAGGAATGGAACTGCTACGGAAAACATTTAGAATATGCAAGTGAGAGCGTTAATTAATGCAAAATTAATTGGTGAGAAGGGGACTATAGTTTACTTATTTTATATTGTTATTAAAATTGACGTTTCTTTAGGAGCGATGATTTTGGGACAGATTCTTTGGCAAGTTGGCTTCGGACGGCATGGATCTATACAGCCATGACGGATTATCCCACACCATCCAATTTCCTGAATCCCTTGCCACCATATCCAGTGAAAAAGGTTCTTCCAACTATGCACTCTTAAAATGCTTTCTTTATTTCTGTTTTTGACACAAATATCTTATCCTACTGCTTCGTGTCATGCCACTTTTGTTTTTTGTTGAACTTTAATTTTATTTTTTAAAATTTCTATTCATAGCAAAGTAACTGTTGTAAATAATTTATTTAAATTTTTGGATAAAAAATTATCACATGCAAAAACTGTCTTAATTTTATTTAAAAATTTTACTTTTTATTGCAAATATTTAATACATAATATCACTTTTAAAATCATATATCAAAATAATTTTGACGATAATGACAAAGAAATTGAGTACCAAGGTTTTTAATAATAAGACAATAAATATATTATTTTAGGTTGTTTTGAATAACATTATATAAATAAATATATACATTTACAAATAAATCAAATTAAAAAGAATGTTATAGACTATAGTCTTAAATTGTTATTATTGTTTGTAAGATTTTCATATTTATTTAAGGTGAAAAGGTGGGGGACCCCTGAAATGGTAGAGGGGTGGGGGCAGAATGGAAGAATATTTAAATTATTTATTTATTTTAGAAAGATAGAAAGAATAATTTGAATTGACTTAGAAATGTGGAAAATTTAGATGTGCGAGGCGATTGACAGCTCAGTAACGAAAAATAATACATTAGGCAAGTTGTATGCAGCAGCGAATGTGTACTACAACTATACAGGCACCACAACGTGTTTTAATTTGGATGACGATTCGGATCCTCATGATCTTGGAGGATGGCAATGGCAGGTAACTTATCCTATCCATAATTGTAAAATTCCACATCTCTAACACGTCCAAATCCAAATATATTCAAAACATTCCTGTTTTTTATGAATTCTATCAATTGTGGTTACATCATTCTTAGATAAGACTCTCTTCAATTTCTCGCTCAACTAAGTTAAACTTTAAACTAATTAGATAATTTCTTTTGGCTGAATCAGTACGAAATCATTCTTATGAAGAATTAATTGTGTTGAATGCAAGTATGAATAACACACTTTGCACACGCAGCAACTCAATCACACAAAACAACCAAGATGACAGCAAGATGGAGAAAAATAGCTAAGACAGAAAATATATGAAACTCAAGAATTCAACTTGAGTTTAGGGATCACCTCTTGAATATAGAGGTGTCAAGACGGGTCAGCTCGGTCCACACGGGTTGACTCACTGCGGGTTGTGAGTTAGATGAAGTAGGCTGGCCCAGGCACCAAGCTTAAAGATAACTAGTTATACAACCCGACCTGACCCATCACGGGCTGGTCGGTTAGGTAGATTGACCCACCAGATTTAAAAAAAAATAGTTTCTAATTTTTTTAAAGTGAGACTTCTTTATAAAAAATGTAAATTATAAATATGCAATTAAGTGCAAATATGTAAATTATAAACACATAAATAAGTTTAAAATTTAAAAAGAATGTCTAACATATACATAATATCAAACAACATACAAATTATAAATAATATAAATCAACAACATTCAAATCATTTTTGCATATAATATATTTAAAAGATTCATTCTATACATAGACTAAACGGATCAATATCATCATTCATCAACGATTCAACTTCAACATACAAAAATAAAAGTTTAAAGAGGGTGTGTCACTACAATTAAAAATTTTAAATAAGCATGGTGGGTTGTGGGCTAACATGACCCAGCCCGGCCCAAACCCACCAAACTCGCAGGTTGGGCAGGTCGGGCCACAAAAGATAACTCGTTTCGTGAAATCATAAATTTTCTAACCCAGCCTGGCCCAAACCCGTAGTGCCTGGCCCACCAGGTCGGGCTCGTTTTCACACTACTACTTGAATATCAAGAGTTATATACTTCTGTTTATGAAAAAATGAGAGCAACCATACAATTCACTGCTAAAACAACAGAAGGCCAAAACAACCCTCTTATACAAGTGACTAGGGAACAACTAACATAACTAACTATTTGACGATAGTTAAGTTAGTTAACTAGCAAAGCTAGAATTAAAATTGAGAACCGCTACCTACAATTCTTCACCATGATTCGAAATTACAATTCTGGAGGCAAAACAATTAACACAACAACACTTAATCCCCTTACATTTTAATCATGTTTACACAATGATAAAATTTTGAGCTAGGAACAACCTTAGTGATCATGTTTACTGGATTGTGATCTGTATGCACCTTCCTGACAACAAGAGAGTCTTTGCTAATGAGTTCTCTAACAAAGTGCAACTTCATATCCATGTGCTTTGTCCTCTCATGGTGCACGAAATTTCTAGACAGCTAAATTGCACTTTGACTGTCACTATTAATGGTGATAACCTTATCTTGCAACTTCAATTCTCTAGCAATCCCTCCAGCCACATAACCTCCTTCATGGCTTCAATCAAGGCAATGTATTTAGCATCAGTGGTTGAGAGAGCCACTACCTTTTGAAGGTTGGCTTTCCAGCTCACTATTGTACCATGAGCTGTGAAGACAAAACTTGTTAGGGACTTTCGAGTATCCAAGCATCCAGCATAATTGGAATCCACAAATCCTTCAATCACATTTGCCTTGCTTAAGCATCTGACTCCACCAATAAGTCAAACCTCTCCCAACTAAGCCTCTTAGATACCTCAGCATCCACTTAACAGCCTGCTAGTGTGCTTTACGAGGGTTGGCCATAAACCTGCTGACAAGACTGACTAAATAAGCTAAGTTAAGCCTGGTGTAAATTATGGCATACATGAAAGACCTAACCACACTAGCATAGGGAATCTTCTCCATGTAGTCGATCTCATCTTGATACTTAGCTGATTGATTTAGGCTGAGTTTGAATTGCTGTGAAAGAGGGGTAATTACTGGTTTTGAGTTTGCCATTCCAAACTTGTCAAGCACCTTCTTTAGATAGGCTTCCTTGGACAAGCAACCTCTTTAATTTGTTCCTATTGATATCAATACCCAATATTCTTTTGATAGGTCCCAAATACTTCATTTCGAATTCCTTGCTTAAATCAACTTTGACTTTAGTTACCTCCTTCATGTTGTTGTTGGCTATTAGCATATCATCAACATAAAGCAAAAGGACAACAAAAAAGGAATTACCAAGGAATTTGAGATAAACACAATTATCATAATTGCTCCTACTGAACTTTAGTTTTGTCATAAATTCATCAAACCTCTTGTTTCAACTTTCAGTTACCTAACACTGAATTTAGCTCAGCTTGACTTCCCTTAGATGCATTGCTCAGAGAACTGTAACTTCTTTATCTTGTCATCACCTCACAAACCTTGTTTGTTGAGTTCTTGCAACCCTTTTCACTCACATGTCCAAGCCCTCTATGCCATAATTCAATTTTAGAGCTAGGGAATTCAAAAACTACTACAATCGAGCTTGCAATCACTCCACCATCAATTGAGTATAGGTCATTCTTCATAACCCCCCTTACATTACTATTTTTTTCCCTTTACAACATTCAAGACTTCTTCTTGTCCTTAAAACACATACCTTTTTTTATGAAACTCACCAAGGGATATCAAATTCCTTTTTAACTCGGGCACATGCCTAACATTTGTGAGCACCCTCTCCACACCATCATGCATTTTGAACCTCACTCAATTCCCATTATTTTGCATGGCTTCTTGTCTTTCAGCAGAAGTAAGCCCTCAACAGTATTAGAGAAAGACTTGAACCAAGATCTGTGAGGGGTCATGTTTCATGAACACCCTAAGTCTATTGTCCACTCTTTGTCTGAGTGATTTTCAGAAACTGTCAAGGCCTCGATTGACTCATATCCTTCAAATTCAGCCATTGCTGCATTTCTAGGTTGCTTATCCACTTCCTTATTGATGGAATTGGAGGATCTTTTTAGGGCAGAATCTCCTTATATGTCCTTCCTTGTCATAATGATAACATCTAATTGGTTTTGGACCACCATTTTCTTTTCTCTTTTCAACCATGACCTTCTTCTTGTCAACCTTATTGTCTTTCTTGAAGTTCTTGTTGGGTCACTTTACCGTAACAGACAAATCATCACCATTTTCAGGATGCCTCCTCTCTTTTCTTTCATTCAGCTCCTTCGTATGCAAAGCAGCTTGTACCTCATCAAGAGAAACTAAATCTCTCCCAAATAGCATGGTTTCTTTGAAATGGGAGTAGTTCTTGGGAAGAGAACACAACAGCAATAAAGCTTGATCTTCATCTTTGATGGTGACATCTATATTTTCCAAATCCAAGATCAGCTTATTGAATTGATCCAGCTACTCCTCCACTAGTTTATCATTTACCATTTTGAACGAATACAAGGATTGCTTCAGGTAAAGTCTTTTTACCAAAGACTTGGTCATATACAAGTTTTCAAGCTTAGACCACACAACTACAACGGTTGGTTCCTTTGACACTTGCCTTAGCACTCTATCTCCCAAGCTTAGTATTATTACACTATGAGCCTTTTGGGCCATAATTCTTCTTTCCTCATCTGCCACTCCTCCCTCGATCTTGGTTTCACCATATAGGACATCGAGCAACCCTTGTTGAACAAGAAAAACTCTCATCTTTACCCTCCATAAGCCAAAGTCATTTTGCCCCGTGAATTTCTCCACCTCGTACTTGGTTGAACCAATTCTTTAAAAAAAATAGTTCAAGAATCCACCACGCTCATTGTACCAATTGTTGAATCCAAGTATGAATAACACGGTTGCACACACAGCAACTCACTCACAGAAAAAACCAAGACGAATAGCAAGAAAGAGAAGAATAGCTAAGATAAAAAATATATGAAGCTCAAGAACTGAACTTGAGTTCAGGGATCAACTCTTGAATATCAAGAGTTATATACTTCTGTTTATGAAAAAATGAGAGAAACCATACAACTCACTGCTAAAACAGCAGAGGGCCAAAACAATCCTCTTATACCAGTGATCAGAGAACAACTAACATAACTAAGTATTTGAAGATAGTTAAGTTAGTTATCTAACAAAGCTAGAACTAAAATTGAGAGCCACTACCTACAAATTAATTCGGTTCGAGTTGTTATAGATTGAAATTTTTTAACATGAAAACGAAAATGCACACAACAAAAGGAACACCCAATATCCCAAAGAATATATTGTTAATTGTTACCAAAAAATACTCCATAATTTCACGAACCTAAACATAAACTGATAACATTTTTTCTTTAAAAAAATAAATTATTGCTTAATAATTAAAAAAATATGGAAGGTGAGATTTGATGGAAATCATGTTTTCTCTATTTTTTTTTAGGCTATAAGATGATTGAATGGTTAAGAAGGTGGATGAAATAAAGGTTATGGATTGTTTTTTTTATTACAAAATTAATATTTCTAATCATTAATTAGGGGCGTGTATGTGAACTCAAGTTTTTGGATCTTCAAACTTGTGTGGGTTTTGAAGTTTTTTTTAAAGAATCATAATTATAGGAGAAATTTGAGTCTAGTCCATAAAATTCATGGACTTCGTGGGTTAAATCCACAGGCTCAAGAGCTTGGCCCGTAGTCCGTTTAAAGGGGCAAAACTGTCATTTAGGTTATTAGTTTATGTTAATGTTGTGACTTTTTTGTTGTAAATTGTAATATTTTACATTTTTAATATTAAAAATATTTAATGTTTTAGATTATAATAAATAATTATATAACTTTTAATATGATATATTATAATTTAGTTAATTTAAAATATATTATAATTTTTTATAATTATTTAAAAAAAAATATATGTATATATGTGTATCTGTGAACTGATCTATTAAGTTCGCAGACTTCTCAAACCGGATACAAACTCATACAAAAAGTCCATTTATTTTAATGAAATTTATTTATCTGACTCCTTTAAAATACAAGCTTTACGGACGAGTTTAAACGAATTGGATAAATCGGTATAGTTACCCCTACCATCAATATTTTATCTTTAAGAAAATATTTCCTTTATAAAAAATATTTTCAACGCCGTGAGTAGACTAGAGGGAAACATTTGAAAAAGTAGCCAATTTGCAATAATGATGCCTATTATTTTCTTTGCGAGTTTTCCAGCATATGCTAGAAAAACAGATAAAAAAAAGAAAAAAAAAAAAAACGAGAAAAACATGTGCACAGCTTCACACAGAGAAGTCAAGCCTGACTCAGAGTTGTTAATTAGTATCATTATTCCAATGTTTGTGCCTGTTAATAATTGTTTCCGGTTAACACTTTCCACCTGACATCAACTTAGGTACCAGCACTGGGATCAAATATTTCGGGCTTAATTATAATTTTGTCTCTTTCTGTTTTGAATGAATGGGTTTAATCTTAATTATTACAATTAATTCCTTTCCATTTTTTAATTATTATAGGCAAAAACTCTGTTGCTCCCCTTATTAGTATTAGAATGAAAAACTATCAAGTAACTGTTTAATAACTTATCAGAATCCGACAGAGGAAAGAAATTTCAGGTATTTAGATGTGTAACAGTTAAGCTAAAAAGAGGAGTTGTATAACCAAGAAAAAAAAAATAACACGTTTTTAATCATGATGTAGTTACAAAATACCGTTGAGTTTTCATACTCAAATTGATATAGTCAGATTTGAATTTGAATCACTTGGCTAAAAGTAAACAAATCACTATAACTTTTGTGAACTGATTTTGATTAAAAAAAAAAGAAGAGATTTTCTACTATGACAACAAAAATCACTAGCTGTTTAATTTATTAAATCACTTTAAATCCCCTTTCTTAATTTTCTTCCATTCACAATCTTTGCTTCTTTCCCCGAAAAATCTTTTAAATTTCCTCTATTTTTTATTCACTTTTTGAACCTTTTAAACAATTATAAACGTCACATTTATTTCAAACTTCTACTTATTTGAATGGAAAATAAGGTTCTATGGATTTGTGACTCACTTATTTGCGGCCATAGTTCCTTTCTTCTTCTTTTTATAATTGTTTGTCTAATTAAGAAGCCTCGTAAAGTTTTGTTAAAGAAAATTATGGTATATATATGAACTCTTATCAGGTTTTTAAAGATTTTTTTTTCTTTTAATGTTTTGGCCTATTTATAAGCACGAGTCTAATAAGTTCTAAAAAAACTTTAGTACAAAGGTTTTGTCATAATTTTTAAAGAGTCAAAGGCATTTGAACAGATAGTGTAAAAAAAATTTACATCAGATTGTAATTTTTTTTTATGTAATTTTAAAAATATTAATAAATAAAGTTAATAAAATTATCATATAATATAAAAAAAAAATATTGTCATATATATTAAACTCATTTTTAAAATACCAACATTATCTTTATTCATTTGTCTTCGCCTAACCTTCCTACTCATAGCCCTTTCCTTTTCCATTTCATGCTTTCTCTATCATTCTCTTTCCATTTAGGTTGCCTCTTTCGGAACTTGTTGAAGAGGTAGCGAAAGCCTTAAAACATACTAGATTTCATGAAATGTGAAGATAAGTTTATTTCTGTAATTTTTTTCGCACCTGTCTAGGTAACATAATTTAAAAGATTTTTAACACATTTAGATTACGTAATTTGGATGACATCCACCCTTATTGATAGAATGCTTGAATTAAGTAATTCAAAAATGTCCTTTACTTCTCCAAAGACCAAAATATATATCAAATTGACTAATCCAAAGAGCATAATATACACCCAAAGTTGGTATATTATAATCCAGATTTAGTATACTTTAAATAGAATATATCTATCTAAATTACCAAATACGGATAAACCATCAAAATTGAAAAAAAAATTCAGAAACTCACTTACCTCTTTGAGATAAGAAAAGATAGGAACCCAGTTACCCCTTTGCGAAGAAAAGAACATCGACAATGAGAGTTGCAAGAAAGACTCCACATTAAGAGAATGACATAAGCAAGTTTCGGGAGAGCAATTTCAATGGAGAACAAGGGAGGTGTGTCGTGGTCAAAACTTCGTGGTGGTTAACAATGAAGTGTGCATGGGGTTTTACAACCATCGGTGAAAAGTTGTAAAAACTTTTTCGTTATGAACAATGTAGTGATGCATGATGATGGTGAAAGCTTTGGTATGATGAAGGGTGCCTGAATGATGAATGTGTGAGGGAAAGTTTCTGTAATGGGAGAAAAAAAGGGATTGAGTTTTTTAAAGTGAAGAGCATCTTTGAAAGATTACTTTCTACCAGGGGTGGGTGGGCATAGGTCGGGTTGAAGGGGTTCGGGTCAAATTGGTTCAACTTGTCCTTTTAAATTAATTAATTATTTTTTATTATTTATTTTTTCAGTTTTATAAGTCACGGGTTGGGCAAGTCATGGTTAGGTTGGGCAGGTTTATGAGGTTTGTTCTTTGTTTTATCATAGTTTTTTAAGTTTTTTTTCAATATTACAACTTTTTAAACTAAAATTTACATATAAAATTAAAAAAATGATGCCATAAGCTTAAAAAAAGGTTTTAGAGTAAAAGCTTATATTTATTTCAATTAAAAAAATGAGTGTTAAACAATGTTTCTACAATTGGTTGAAAAAAATTACAAAAATTATATGTTGGATACATATTTTTTATTAGTATAATTAATATAAATTATATTAATTGCTTAAAAACATAAAATTAAGAAAATTATTACTAATTTTAAAATTATAATATATAATAATAATAATAATAATAATAATAATAATAATAATAATAATAATAATAATAATAATAATAATAATAATAGACACATCAGGTTGGGTTTAGATAATAAAAATCAAACCCGCACCCACTCATTACAACTATTCGAAATCCTTCTTTAACTCGTTTTAACTTACCAACCTACCCAAAATTACTTAAATTTCAAATATTTATAATGAATTGGGTCCAGTTGCGGTTTTGTGCCACCCCTACTTTTTTTATAACACATATATAAATAATTTGATAGGTGTAGAAACCAACCTTCGTAGTCCAGTATGCAAGCACACCTCGTACACACTTGACAAGACAAAAAAATGGACCCATTTGTTAACCAACTTAGCAAGATGAACTTTGTACAGACTAATCACTGATGAGGGAAATTTTAATTAGTATTATTTCTTATTTGAATTAATATATATTTTTTCAAAAAAATTTTCTAAATTTTGATTTTATTCCTGATTCTTTCTCTCTTACATAATTTTCTTCACCTATACTCTCTCTCCTCACCTTATTTTCTATTTCACCCTCTCTCTCCTTTCATCTCTTGGTTAATATAGTTAATTATATATAATATAGTTATTAAATTTCTTTTTTTAGTAGAATAATTTAATTTCTATTTTTTTTACTATAATAATTTAATTTCTTAATGAATTACATTTTTAATATAGTTATTATTTTTTTATTTATTTTTACTCTTCGACAAACGATTGTTAGAGGATAAGCAAATTTTTTTATTCTCTAGCAATCATTTTCCAGAGAATAATGGAAGAAATAAAAGGAAGAACATATAAAATTTTGACCCTAGAAATAAGTGTTATTTTAAATCATGGGAGGTATTAATTTAAATTTTCTTTATGTACAACTATCCACATAATTGGAACTCCACTCTGCCTTCTCCACGTCCCCCGTCAATACTAATTATAATATAACTATTTTGGAGATTTTATAGGATAAATATTTTTATTTAATTAAACTTTAATATATTACTTATATTATAATTAAAATTATTAAATATATGTTAATATATAAATTATACTTTATATTTGTTATAATAATTTAAAATGTCATAAAATTGTTTTTAATGATTAGGAATTTTAAAAAAAAAATGAACTTATAGATAGACATTAAAAAAAAAAGGAATGGTTAAGAAGATAACTATATAAATATAGATAAACGAGAATAGTTTGAAATTATTGAGAATTTTTTTTTACTAATTATAAGAGTAATGTGAGAAATGCACATAAAAAAGAGATAAAAAAATAATATTAACAATATCTGAGAAAATTAAAGTTTCATTTGTAGAGTTCTATTTTTAATTTATAACATAAGAGTGGATTATTTCCGCCTTCATTCAGAGATAGAGCATCAACAAAATTTAATTATTTCCTCCCCCGGCCAAAACCTTGAGCCTACCTATGTCAATTACGGACTAACTTCATTAAAATTCCATCAAATTTTTTTTTTTTAATTTCTACTGTTTGCTTTTAATAAAAAACATAGCAGTTTTTATTTTTTGGGTCAATAGAGACATAACATGCTTCCCTCTGTTTCATTTCCATAACCTATGTGGAGGGTCCAATGATTTAGGACCATATGGTATATATAAAACATGGTTTTGTTGGTCCATTACTAGTATTGTGTAGCATCATACAGGAGTCCAGTTTAACTCTACCAAGGGAGAGTTATGTTTTATTCACTAAATTTGGCAGGATTTGGTGGATGATTTTGTTTTTAGTTACTTTTTTGACAGATATTTCTGTATTTTGCATATCACTCGCGGTGATGCTGCTGCTTGAATAAATTAAGCTTCCTCCTTACTTTTCAAAAAATAAGTAAAAATAAGAAATGGTTTATTCTTTTTATTAATGAGATGTAGTAACTTTTGTGCATGCAGGCATGTACAGAGATGATAATGCCTGTTGGTGGAAGCAATAAGAACAGCATATTCCCAGAATATGAGTGGTTATACGAAGATAGAGAAGCTTACTGCGACTCTTTCTACAACGTTACGCCAAGACCATATTGGATTACAACTGAGTTTGGTGGCCATGTGGGTATTGATTAACTACTAAATTAAATCTCAGATAGTACATTTTTAATTTTCATATATATATATAGATATACACACACGCACCCGTATTGGGTTCAATGTTGTTACTTATTGCATGATTTATGTTTTCTGCAGGCTATTGATAGAGTTCTGAAAAGGTTTGCCAGCAACATTATATTCTTTAATGGTTTAAGAGATCCTTGGAGTGGTGGAGGGTAAGCATTTCAACTCTTCCTTTTATCCTCCATTTCACTTCACATTATTGCTACTATAATTTCACCAATGCTAAAAGCAATTATCGCAATCCAAAATTACAACCACACTAATTACGAGTTTGATTGCAGGGTGTTAAAGACTATATCAAAATCAGTAGTTGCTATAGTTGCAGAAAGAGGTTAGTGTACCAGCTAAACTAATAATAATTTGTATTTCAATTCCCTTTTTCTCTTTTAATTAATTTTCCTATTTGCTCTATTTATTTGGACATTTTGTGAGCAGGAGCACATCATGTAGACCTAAGGTACTCGAGTAAGGAAGATCCAAAGTGGCTTAAAGATATTAGGAAACAAGAGGTAAAGATCATAGCAAGTTGGATCTCACAATACTATCGAGACCTAAAAACCAATAGCTAAGGGGTTTGCTCTCATTTTTAAGGCATCTTCGTAGGCACTGCAATTGCTACCACTATTAAATGAAAATATAAATTATATTATGTATTCTGAAAATAAAAAGTAGTATTGCTTATGGAATAGAAATCTTCTGTTTCAAATTAGTGTCTTATTTTTAGTGTCTTATTTTTGTGTCCCAACTAATTAATAAATGTCACATCATTTAATAATTTTTTTTATATTTTATATAGTTCATTAAATAACATGATATTTATTAATTGGTTGGGACAAAAAATAAGTCACTAATTTAAGACACAAGATCTCGTTTCTTGGTTAACAATCTTGCTCATTTTCAATTTTTCACACAATATAATTAGTATACATTAACAATATAAAAGAATATTACATTGATGTTTAATTATTTTTTTTATTTATATAATTTTTAAAACATTAATTGTTAAAGATTGTGATCGAATGAGGTTATCTTTGCATTCACTTTGATACGGGTAATTTAAGGTTTTGTATAAGAACGTTAAAATTATTTCAAATATTCTCGATGCGAAAACATTATAAGCTTATTTGATTACAATATTCACTTCATCAATTTAAAAGATACTACTGACAATTATGTTAATTAGAAGAAAAAAAATAAATGTCCTGTGTTATTTTCAAATCTGTCTAGATCACAAGCTTCAGTTAACTAACTTGATATTTTGCTGGAGGATATTACAAGTCATAATTCCGTAGTTAAAAATAAAAATGTGTCGATTTTTGTTTCACCTTTTGCAGTAGTAATATTTTTATTTTATTGTGGTGCACGAATAAATGGTGATTTTGGTTGGAAGCTGATTTTACCACTATGGTACTGGGTCTGCATCCTGTTAATTTATAGAAGTAAGAAATATGTTTTTGATTGAATTGAAAAAAGAAGATGCAACAGTAGCCCCTGAGGAAAACGAAAGCCATGTTGGCGGTGAAGAGAAGGTGGGGTGGTCCAAAACCTTGCAAGGAAAATCGTTTTTGGGTCCTGCCTTAGCTAATTGATCTGTGCAATTGCTGTCCATCTCATAAAGTATGCTTCAGTTTCATGGTCCAATCTACAGCCAATAGACTCTTAATACCATTAATGAAATTTCCTAGCTAGAGCTAAAGGTTATGAGGAGAGTTAATAAGGGTCCAAATTAATTTCCTAGCTAGATTAGTACCAAGACGCCCATATCCATTAAGGTTGAGTGATTAATGGTGTTCAAACAGACCAAATAAAACGTTGAGCAGCCATATCAATAGTGCTATAGATCCCAAAGGCAATGAATGGTCAACGAAGCTTGATTAGAGATTGGATGAATTTGTTTAACTTTTTATGAGAAAAATAACTTATTAGAACAAAATAAACACATGTTTTAATATTTTACATGTTTGATTAATTAAATTTAAAAAAACAAATATTGAAAAAAAAAACCTTAAATATTTTGAGAAATTGCTTGGAATAGCTTCTCGATCAAAATAAGCTAGTGCAGCACCTATCTATCAAAAATAAAAAGTTGATACATTTAAAAAATTATTTTTATAATTATATTCAAACATAAAAACTTTTAACTTTTAATAAATTACTTATTTTAAAATCACTTGTTTTTTCAGCTTAAACAAACTCACCTATTATATTTTTGAAAGAAGTGGAGAGAGAAATTTAATAAAACAAAAGAAAGATGACCATTTTGTTGTTTGGTTGAAAAAAATGAAAAGAATTTAAAATTTAATTTACTTTTGTATTATAATTTTGATTTCCGCAACATAAGTCAATAAAACATTTTATTCATTACAATTGAAATGTTTTAAATCACATTCCACTTCTTATTCCAACTCCCTCCTATACTAGAGGATATAAAAATTTAGATGATGGGAGACTTTATTCTTTTCCATTTTCCTCCCATCTTTTATTTATTTTTTTTTAAAGAAGACAAATTTTATTCCAAGACCAAAACATCTCATGTTACAATAAGTAACATTATATTATTTAGAAATTACATCAACGATAAATAATTAATTTTAAATATTACCAATACTCCTAGTGTATAGATAAAGATTAATACAACAACAAAACCAAATAATCTCACTATCTAATCTTGAAAAAATAATATTTTGTTTGTACAAACCATGCATAGAAGGAAAAAGACGAATTTTTATACCATTAGTAAACCTACAACCACGACTTTGATAAAGACTCCTGCCAGATCTTTTCAATATTAAAAGGTACTCCCTGAAACACCAAAAAGTTCCTTGCCAACCAAATCCCCTACAAATAACCAAATACTACTTAGAATATCCCCAGACCGTTTCCTAATAGCTTGCAAAATACTCAAATGTTGCAAAAATTGAATGACAGTCTTAGGACAGAACACATAAATAGCGTAATCATTCATAGCATTTCATCCAAACTTTATAACTAAAGTCACATGTAAAGAGCAAGTATATCACATATTCCGAATTAATGTTACATATCAAACATCACTCTCATCCTCGTATTGAACAAAACAACTAAACTATAAACAAATCTCTCTCCTGCCCTATATTCTCCTCCAACCAAATATTGTATATATTAGTTATAATATATGATTGAACTATATCAATATTTATCTTTTAAAGGTGCTAGTGAATAATGATCCTAATTGTCTTCTATACCCGAGTAAGAGAGTTATATAGAGACAGTAGATTCAATAAAATATTTTAATGGGTGATTATATATAAATTGGTCTAATTTAATAAAAACAAAAATAACCTATAAATAAAAATAATTTTTTTTAAAATTAAAAAAAAAATTCTGGACTAGACTAGATTTTGAAAACTAATTCATTCATGTATGTTTCTATTTAAATTTATAAAGTTAGTCATGTTTATATTTTTATTTCATATTAAGTCATTCTTATTCATTTTTAAGCTACTCACTTTATGGGACCCACATTAAAATAATAATTTTTATGTTAAGCAACTTCCACTAAAAATGTTCTTATAAATGTATATTTAACTAACAAAAATATTGTGTAATTAATTAAGTAAAGATATACAAATACAATTTCAATTTTGTGAAAATGATATTTAGGAATTATTAGTACAAATTTGAAGAGTAAAGAAAGTTACTTGGTATGGAAAATGCTCTTACTTAAAAGATGTTACTTTTTTAAGTTAATCATGAAATTAAACATGATCAAACCTTATTATTTGACTTAATTTTTGTGTATATGATAATGTCATATCACTTTCAAGATTTATCTCATTGTTTACTTTATAGAAGATCCAACTTTGATCTTAAATTTTTTTATAGGACCCACATTTAAGGAAAGAGAAAGTGAAAATGTTTAGTTCTTGGAATACATGTTGATCTTGTATAAGGTCACATTTCCACGCTGGAAATTAGGTCTTCAACTCCAAAATTTAACTTGGTAAGATCAGATTTTGGATACAATATCAACTATTAGAGATATTCTTAGCCAATATTTTAAGGATCCTACACATGTCACATCAATTTTTAAGAATTTTATACGCTTTTTCTCCAAAAATGATCTTCCTAAGAACTTCAATTGGGTTTCTACATATTAATTATAATAAAATTTTACTCCATATGTTTCAAATCACATATTAATATATTTCTTGCTTTATATTGATAATTCATTTATATTTTTAATTTAAAATTATAAATATATTAAAAAATATATTTTTGAAGCATAATTTGTTAGTCCAAAAATTAATACATTAGTTTTAGGTTCCCGATAAAAAAAAGAAAAATACATACTATAGATATAAATTTAAGAAAATACATAAAAGTTAAAATTAAAAATGCATAACAATAAATTTTTATTTTTAATTTCTTCTTCCCTAAAACATGTCCAAATGTGTTTCACCAAATATGCTTGAAGTTGTCAATAAGCTTTTGATAAATATATCCTCTCATTTCAAATACCTTTCAAAGTTAAAATGATGATTACTAGTTATTCGATTGACGGACAAATTCATTTCCTAGTTAGATGATAATAAATTAGCAAAATTACCATTATACATGTGTCATTCATTCAACGTGCTATCTATATGCATATAATTACCATTATACATGTGTCATTCATTCAACGTGCTATCTATATGCATATATTTTATATATTCATTTTCAAAACATATGTGACACCACTAAAGATCAAAATTCCTATCTTTCAACTAAAAAAGTTGAATTTGATTGAAGTTGATATTTAGTGAATGTCTAAAAGTGTATTTGCATATGAAAATGACATTTTTTTTAAAATTATTGACTGAGAGTGGCATGAAGTAACTATGATAATCTCATCTGTTTTATGAAACATTTACTTTTTTTTTTCCTCATCTTTTTCACTCACAAAGATCCAAAAAACGTTTTCAAAACAATTTCATCGCTGCATGCCTGCATTGCATTATTTTATTGCAAAAAATCAGTTTACCTTCAGTCCATATTCAAATTTCGTTAAACTTAATTATCAGTAAATAACAAAAGTGTAAGTTTTTATCATACATTACGCAAATTCTCAAGAAAACGACACAATTCATCATTTAATTACTTGCAAAATTTTGTACACTTGTCAATTAACCAACAATTCCTGATAATGTCTAGCTCTTATAATATTTGGCATAGATGCTGTGAATAGTTGGGTATAATCACAATTCTACCAAACAATGAGGAAGCTTTTGTAGTATATATGGTCTATTTTGGATATAAAAAAATCATCTGTGTTTCAATTTTATATAAATGAATTTAGATAAATTGATTGATTTAATCACCTCTACGTCCTCACATGAGTGATGGTTAAAACCTTCCTCCTATTGTAATTTCTTAATATATTCCCCTAAGAAAAAATGCCTCCAACTAACCCTCTCATATCCCCGTAGGTTACAATCATCAAACATAGTAGTTCTTCGTGTTAAAGAGTAGTTGGACACCAAGCTTTGAGTCTTCTAAAGTAGAGAGGGTGAGTGTGGTCTTGAAATAAATTGCTAGCCTTTGGTCTAACTTATGGAACTAGTTGTGTAGAATCTTGAGCAATAGACGGAGAGAAGAATAATGTAGTGTATTATTTAATAAAAATTAATGAAGTTGCGCGCCCTCTAATTAATGTGATTCTACTCATTGATAATGAGTTAAACTTGACAACTTTGAACATGTGATCATGGTTACTCAATTGATACAGTCCAAGTCTCCCAAATACCAAACATAAAAGACAAGAGTAGTTTAATTTATGGTCTAAATCGCAACGACTCTCAGGCCAGTACGGTCCAATTTCAATTTTGTCACTTTTCACTTTTCATGTTAGAATTGGCATGCTTAATTGTGGGGAGCCGGTGATAATAGACATAAAATAATCAACAACATACGTGGTTTTCTCCCGAGTCTCAAATGACTCTAATCTATTGACTTCATTGTTCACAAGTTAGGCCAAGATTATGACAGGTCGGTGGTCTCAATTCTTCACTTTTTTTTTACTTAATATTACATGATTAGACAATGACCTTGTGTATATTCTTCTCATTTTTTAACTTCTTAATAAGTGATACATGATTAAACATAGCACAGATAATCAACACAGTATTAATTATTATTTTTTTTTAAAAAAAATCCCTAATTCAATTTCAAAAACTAATTCAAACAGATACTAAATTTTTTACAACATACCATTATTTACTCATGGAAGCAGATGAATATCTATTCAGTAACCATATTAGTTAACAGACCATAATAAAAAAGAAAAATGCAGACATAATCAATATTTTTTAAAATGTATAGCGTGCTAAATTATCATATAGTGATAATTAATAAGTTAGTCCAACGTTATAGATTTCAGGCCAAAAAATTATATTTATATATGTCAACATTTTGCACAATACTCATGTTAATTTGATGCCGGACTTAGCTTATTTAGAGGCGAAAATGAATTCCCTCAAAAGGCTAGGTGCCTATGATAACTTTTATAGTTGTCCGTAGAAATTAATCACCAAATTAAAACAACTTGCATCAGCCTAAGTTTAACTTTCTTATATATTTGACTTAACCTAAACAAGACTTTATGTAGTAGTACTTGTTGAAACTCTACCAAGCATCTTTTTCATATTTTCTTTTGATAGTAGTTTTGATTATCCAGTTATATATTAATTAATGGTTTGAAAGTTCACACAGGAGTGGATAAGATTTATTGACACTGACCTTATCATAATTTAATTAGGAGTATGATTCAATATTGCCTATGATTTATGAACAATGAAAATGCCACCTATATTGTTGTATGGATAGGCATCATCAAGTCCCACAGTGTCTTAATTATATTGTGTAATTAAGATTACGTGTATATGTCTTAATCAAACCACTTATAATCTTATCTTCTCAAGCGATACGCAGAGTGAAGTTGGTGATGGATTATTTGTCACATCTTAATCATTTTGTTTTAATTAATAAACTTTGCATGCATCCATCTAATTAATAAGTAAGACTTAGCGTACGTCTCACTTGAAAAGGAAAGTAATTAGGGTGGCCGGGTAATTAGCTTCAGAAGTCTCAATCTTGTTTTGCGGAATGCATGGATATTGGTTCTTGGTAAATATTTTTATGGTACAGTTTAATTTATAGATAACGCATGCATTAGCATTTAAGAATGAAGAGGCAAGTAAAAGTTTGGGTCTGAGGAGAGTAAAACATAGGAAGGTTAGTGAGGGCCTATTGGGCCTGAATGGTCCCGAGTCTAGATGATCCAGCCACACTACAGCAATCACGTGGCATGTGGCACGTGGCACGTGGCTCTTACCCGATTCCGTCACCATTCTGTTCTGTGCAACCCTTTGGATGCAGTTTTCACACCACAGAAGCAGAGCTGGGAAAGAAATGCTTCTTGCCAGCCATAAAAAAGTAAAAAAGAATAAAGAGGGTTTGACAAATGTGGGAAGGAGAATGGCAGTGTGGTGGGCCCAATTTCATTTTCACAATTCACATTGACATTGTGGGCCAGGCCACAGCCCACCCCGCATGCCTTCCCTGACCGCTCAGAAAATTAATCAGACCACCCAGCAAGCTGCTGACGTGGCACGCTGTTTCGGAACCCACAGTATTTGTATTTCATTCTGTGTGTTTGTTTATATGTGGATCTCCACCCTTTACTTCACTGTTTTACTGTTTTTGACTAAACATCATTTCTCGGGATACAAAAACAACTTCTCTTTATTTTTACATCCCATCCTAACCTAACTTCAACTCGTTATACACCAACCAAAACTTCAAATCATTCCTCATACTATTCATTTAAGTCTTATTTATTATTTCTCACATACACAACATGTATCACCGTTTTTTACTCACTTTTTTACCTATGAATAATTGAAGCTAAAATTAAAATTAAACCACACACACATACACTCTGATTTTTTATTACGTACCCTGATTACATTAAACATATTTATTTTAATGAGATTTATAGTTAACTTAATTTTTGTTTTAGGATTTATGTTTAAATAATAAAGTTTGAATCAAAATCAATTTCAACTTTAATAATTGTTAATATGAAACTTCTACAATTTTTAGTAGTAATTTCGTCAAGCAAACCTACTCAAAGTGCTGCATATAAAGTTTTAAATGTGATGCAGGAAATATTTGATGGCTTATCTAAGAAGCAAAAGATGACAATAAGTTTCAATATCTCTGTTTGTTACGTGCCACTATTTTCTCCGTATACAAAATAAGTGCGCTTACACTTATTGCTTGGGAAATTGTTACTAGGGTGTTTATTTAATTCATCACAGCCAGAGTATTATCCATATATATATATATATATATAATATTTGTAAAATGGTTCCTTGGTGTAATACATAGGGTGTGTTTTGCATTAGAGTCGTGTAGCCGAGTGTGATTTCATCATATACCAGATGTTTTGATTCACTTGCCTACCTTATTAATATTATGAGATAAATGGGGAGCGCAGATCTGGGGCTGTTTGGTTCCTCATATCATATTTAAATTTCTCGAGCGTCATTCGAATATTCTCTCCATCAGCTGAAGTTATTTTCTTCTAGTATGTTTGATATTTTGGCTGGTAAGTTACAAGTTATAAGGGATCGGATAGGATACTTTAGTTTTCCTCTCATGCCTCTCTTCAAAAATATATCCATACTCAGTTTTACATGTGTAGGTATTTTCATCTTACCCGAGTTTACCATCGAATACTTATATATACTTTTATCACCATTCACAACCTCCTGCAATTTGTATAAAGAAAATAAATTAATCCATATAAATAAACAATTCAATATAGTATTAAACATAATGGAAATTACACCAACACAACCTTAAAATTTTTATGATTTACAAATAATTTTTTTATCATAACAATAAATAATATTGTAAATTTATAAGACAGAGTTACTTTATAAATAACTTAATTTTTTTTTAAATTGTATTTTTTATTTTATTAAATTTGCATAAAATATATTATTTTTCTTTTTTATTGTATGGTTATATTATTTATCATAAATTATAATGTAAGTAATATTTTTAACAATATTTTTTATTAAAAATTATAATTATATTATATTATATACTATAATTATAATAATTAATACTATATACAATGTGCCAGGCAGGTTGGGTATTATACCAGTTAGGGTGGACAAAACAAAAAATAAAATTGGTTTTCAACCGAGTCAAAGTAAACTGATTTTGAGTTGAACTAATACAATTATAAGAATTAATTGAATTATTTCTAAAAATGATCTGATTTGAATCATATTATTTTTAAATCAATTCAATTTGAATCAAACTATTTTTAAATTAATTTTGTTAGAACCAGATTATTTTTAAACTAATTTAGTTCAAATTAAACTAATTTAAAAATTAAATTGATTTGCTGGTTTTACAACACACTTCTGTGTCAATTTCCAGTGCCATGTGGTAAACATGCTGAGTGAATACAAAATGTCCCTGACATAACCTTTGTTATAATATCACTACCTATATTAAATGACCTAAGTAAGAAAATAGTTTTAAAATATTGTATCCATGTCTATATATCCTTGTGAGGAAATGCATTGAGTAAAAAAGTCATCAAAACTACTCAGCTCAAAACTACTCAGTTCAAAACTGGTTTTAAAATTCATTTTAATTTTGAACTGGTTTTCTAAATCAGTTTGCATTTTTTGCTTTAGAACATAACCGTTTTCAACATTTTTTACTTTAAAAGAGAGGTAAATTAAGTGTGTTTATATTATAGTTAGATATTTAAGTTAAGTTTAAACTTAACAGAAGTTTGTCTAAAAAGTTAAGTCGAAGTCTAATAGTTTTTACTTCACCAGGAAATTTGGTAACTTTATGCTTTTAACTAATGTGAAAAAATCAAGGCAAACATTTAGAGGTTACTTTTCAAGAAAAATTCAAAATTAAGGTTAGAAACTCTAAATGGACTGATTAACAAACATATCCTAGGTTATTTCATAGATAACTGAAAAATTAAATCAAACTGAATCTATATATAACAAATTTTAGCAAGATTCAAATTTAGATAAGACCTTTTTATTTTTAAAGTTTCAAAAAAATCAATTTTGATTCTTAAAATTTAAAAATATTTTTTTATTAACAAAATCATTTATAAATTCTTGTATATTTAGTTATATCGAATGTAAAATTAAAAATTAAGAAAATTACAATTAACAAGTAAAATTATTTTCGACTAAAAAATGTATTCTTTATAAGCAATTCTTTTAAAGACATTAATTAAAGAAGAAATATTAAAATTGAATCTGCGGTTAAAAAAGTATTTTTAAATTTTAAAAAATAAAAGAGATATTTAGTAAAACGTTTGGAAAAAAAAAACTTATGTAAAACTTAAGATAATTAGGTTAATATTATAAAATAGTTTTATATTATTATTAAATCACCCCTAAACATATAAATGAACCTGTGTAGGTTGATTAATTAGTACGAAGTTATTCTACTTTAACAGTAATTTTGAATTCACTATATATATATATATATATATATATATATATATATATATATATATATATATAATTATTGTGTAACCGTTAAATAAATTGTGGACTTCAAATTTCCTGCATTTACTATATTTACTGTAACGATTGTTCGTATGTATTTAAATAGTTGCTATAACTACATACAAAAACGAGTTTAACACTTATAAACAATTACAAAAAATTTTTAAATTTTTAAAATATTAATTAATATAGATTATGATAAAATTAACAAATTTATCATTAACTATAAGTGACGGTCTTTATGTGTTTTTTTGTTAAAAAAGATGCCGAGAGAAAAGAAAGGAGTCGGTGAAGTGTGGGGGCAGTGGATATATTATGCCGGCATAAATATGACATCATGCACTACAAGATTAGATTTGCATGCCTACAAAATGCTGTTAACCTATTATTAGTGATCTTTTCTATAATTAACCCAAATCATAGGTATGTATCATAATCAAACATCAAAAGGGATTATAACAGGAATTTGAGCCACTCATTATTACCACAAATAGATAATAAACTAAATCTTGCATGATGAAACGCATTCTTGGAACAGCGTATGGTATATTCCCTAGCCTGGTTCAATGTTCTTAATTATGGGTAATTATCAATTCTATGAATCATGCATCTCTTTCCTAGGTATGCCATGTGTTTAGGCCTGCCATTTGGCGTGCTAAACTGCAATCTAACCATTTTTTTCCTACTTTGCTTTTTTCTCACGGGCATTGGCATATGTTTGGTTTGTCGTTGCTATATTAGTCATGTTTCCTACAGAGTCACCAACAGATCAAATTCTACATATATATATATATATATATATATATATATATATATTGCTGGTTAAACCCATTTCTCCAGGAGCTATTCAAAATGATAAGATTAGTTATTAATGTCAAATGCAATGAAAGGTTAGCCCCACTAATTGGGACCCAATATCTAGGTAATGGAAATCTACCATATCGACCACTTTGCATTGGTGCACTATTTCTCACTAAGATCTCTTCAATGATATACATAAGATATTTGAGTAATTTGAAATCTCTTTTGTTATTTTATATATATACATATATATATATATATATATATATATATATATTTGTTATGGACTTAATTAAGGACTAGCTAGCTAGATCCGGATCCCTATATACTAACTTACATATCTTGAAGAAACAAATACAGAAAATTTGAATCACTTAAGGCAAAGTTATATTGAATTTTGGCTTGGACTTACTAGTGTTTGACTTGGTTATATATATGCACGTAACCAGCTTTACCTTATTATATACATTAATGCTTTTGTTGGAGATATAGGGTCACACATACAATATATAATTGATACATATGAGATCCTTGTACTGTTTTCAACTTTAATAGAGCCACATGCAAACATATAACGATATTTATAATGATTAATGTGACAACTTCCAAGTGAGGTGCACTCCAATTGGCCCACTTAATTAACCCTTTACCTACTGGCATGGCATGGCGTTTTATCATATTCTAGGAGAGTCTCTAGACACAAATTTGATCAATTAATCCTAACTTGTCTAACCGATATGCATCTGTATTAGCAAAATTAGAGTCAATTCAAACTATTTAATAAAGAAATAAAAATGAATGTTAATTAAGTTGTTGACAAGTGTGCAATTAATTTGCAATAATGAAGTACAATGTGTGTTTATATATAACTGAGCAGTTGTTAATTTATTGATCTCTTTGTACAAAATTAACTCAAGTGTAGGATGCGTATCGAGATAATAGATTGCGTACATTGCTCTTGGTCTTTTGTTAACAAGTTGCTTTTGAAATTTATTACTGCTACAATGAACTGTTAGTATCACAATCTGGAACAGTCTCTGATCTCGTGCAGAAGACAAAATATTTGGTTAAACCAATCATAGACGAAACTAACATATTAAAACAAGAGACACAAATTCCAGCCTTGTATATGTATAAAAATGCTGGCTAGCTAGCAAGGCCAAGTTCTGCATATATATGTCCCCATTTTACTGCTAAAAGAAAGACAATGAATTTAATTGGCCATCCTCTCCATTCTCGCTATTTTTAGCATAGCTATTGCAAATTCTTAGTTATTATATAGGTATTTCAAAAATATTAATTATGGTGTGATATAATTCACATATAATCATGTCTCATAATTAAACATGTTATAAAAAATTCAATATCTGGATTAGTATTTATGAAAAAATACCTATTAAAAAGTGTCGTTTATATAACTAAAGATTAGTCTTCGGGTCTTTGGTTTTGGTTCACTAAGAATGGGAATGACAAGAATTTGTTAATTGGAAAATATTTGATAGGAAAATCTTGCGCGTAAATATTCTTATATTATTATTATTATTGCGATTTTTTTATTAACTTTACTGTAATTCCTTCCTTTATAGTTTTTTATGTAATTTTATATAGTTATTAACCAGTTTAATTGATAAACAATTTTAGTTAATTTATCTATTAATGTTGTCAAACACATTAATTGTTAACAACAAAAAAAAAAAATACCTATGATGATAAACAGATTGTACTAAACAACAACTACGCTACGAAATATCAAAATACTAACAGATTGGCATTAAATTAACTTTTATTTATCTGACAAAATATAAACAACGCAATTTTATATAATTAGCATACCATATTAAAAATACAATATTATTGGTATAGAAAATTCCTAGTATGTATATTAATTAATTAAAAGTTCATTTTGAACTACATAATTATTATATTATATATCAAGAGATTATTAACAACTATATAAAAAAGATATTTATAGTGATAATTTGTACTTGCATCTTCGAATGTATATTATTATTTAAATTTCTCTTATTGTTTTCCATCTGGGCGCCCCTACCCCACTTTCCTTGAATATCTCGTGGGGTTTGTCTTCTGTAAAAGTTTCCCCTGAAATAAACTATTGACATTTTTCCATATACATCACCACCCACGCCGACGAAGGAAATGAATTAGCATGGCAGATTCTCACCCACCACAATCTGACTCTTTCTTCATGGTCAAGGATTCTACCACTACCCAAGCAACTCTCTAATTTAATTTCTGTCAAAAAGAACAAACACAACGTGTCACTCAACAATTTATATAATAATATTTTTATTTTTATTTTTCTCCACCTGTTACATAATTAAATGCATATTCTCTTTCTTTCTTTTTTCTAATTTTGCATTTCTCTATAATAAAAAGTATCGATGTTTACATATAAGTAAGTAACTAGCAAGTATATATATCATCATTTACTTTCTCTTCTGGGAATTATTAATTGCACCCGCAAAGCATCTCTGGTTTATGGGGACAGTCTCATATAAGGACTAAGGTTTCGTGACATGACGGTGAGCATTTACAAGTCTACATTTGATTTTCCTATAAATTGACATTTAGGTTACAGTTAAGAAAAATGTCAATCGGGATTGGTATCCTTTCAATAATATTTTTATTTTTTCCTTTCAAAAAAATTGATTTCGCGTTTCTCTTTCTTAACGTGTGCAATAACACGGAACCTAAATCCCTGATGACACCAGGAGAATTGTAGATTAAGAAAATAAAAGATTCAACAATTTATTATATATAGCTGTGTCGACCCCAACATATATTTTATATAATACTTAAACTAAACAAATGAATTCAACCTTTTGTATGGCAGAAAAGGGTGTCTGAATCTACCTGGAAACTGAGGTGGGTTTTGTCTCCAACTCATAGAAAAGACATAATCTAGTAAAGAAATTATTATATATGGAATACAAGTATATATAAAATATAAGGATGAGTAGACAGCAATAGGACCAGATAATAAGTAAAGAGAGAGAGAGTGCTTGTAATTAAGCTAAGTTATATGGTGGGGATTCAAACACGACTGCGCAGTGTTGTTTGTGTGTTCTCTAATTGGACAAATAAAATCTGATTACTCTCTCTGTTTATTGGAAACCAGAAGGCATCTGTGGAAATTTTACTCCTCCCATGCCTTTGTTTGTTTCTGTTGTTTTCTTCTCTTCCCTGTCTATGACGCATTCAATTTCATATATAGCCTCCTTAATTTGAAAACCAGGAAGCAGGAATGGCCAAACACCAATAATGAAGTCATGCACGTGACACAAATACTATTCTTTCATTATCCTCAAGACAATACATTTTCACAAGACTTGAAATGAATCAGACCTATATGCATTTATATTCATAAACATGTCCATAATACAGATTCAAACCAACTGAAAGAGTACCTGGACCACTCTACATTAGTTTAATTTCTTCCCTGCATACCATAATTTGTAAGCACGAAGCTTACAAATTAATTAAAAAACAATTCTACACAAATTGACATTTGTTTTTGTCCATTACTCAATGGTAAATAATTTTTTTTAAAAGGGGGAAAGATAACACATATAGATGCTTCATTATATTTAAATTAGTATTATAAAGGCACCGTTTAGTGAGGAAATAAAGGAGAAATGAGGTAGAATTAATTGGGTGTGGAAATAAAAGTGGATGATAGGTAGGCCGGCCATTGGCCATTGGATAGGATTGGGAATGAAGGAAGCAAAAATTATGATGAGTGCTTATTGTGAGGGTTGGGGAGAAAAGGGGTCCATCACTTGATTTGTTAGCCAATTTACTAACATGGCATGTCCCTAATTTCACCAAATTATTCACCTGTACAATCCTCTCCTTCATAAACCTACATGTTCGCTCCAATTCAGTAATTATCATATCTCACTTAAAACTCATACACCTTTTGCCACACATTATTCCATTTTCCATTTCGGTTACTATACTATTACAGAAAAACAACACAAGTTCACACGTAATTAAATTTACAGACCTTTCAAAATTGACACAAAAAATTTGAAAAAAAAAAAGTATTGGAATAAAAAAAGAAGAAAAGATTTGTGTTATTATTATTATTATTATTATTTTCTCTTCTTCATATAGTAAGGCACTTGGCACATAACCTTAAAGTACTCTCGTACTGACTTGCATTTCTTTCTCTCTCAATGACACACACAGACTCTGTAGCTAGCAATAGCATACATATTACATAGAAACACTCTCTCTCATTGTCATATCTTTGGTTTGCTAGGTCCATCAAGGAAGCAGTGATTCCCTCAGCTTCGACATCAAATGAAGCCATAATCATAATCATAAGGCCTCTTTCTCTTTCTCTCCTTCACAAATCCTCTCTCAATGTCGATAAACCACTACTCAGCAGAAAGGAGACTATACTTTAGCGAAGAAGAAGGCGCCACGTGGCTGCACACTCCCCGTTTCAACCTCAACGAGGGGGAGGAGGAGGAGGAGGAGGAGGAGGAGGTTGTTGTGGCCGTTGGAGGCGGCGCGCGAGAGGAGGAGAAGGAGGCGATGTTCGAGAAGCCGTTGACGCCGAGCGACGTCGGGAAGCTGAACAGGCTGGTGATTCCGAAACAGCACGCGGAGAAGCACTTCCCTCTTGACTCGTCGGGTGACACGGCGAAGGGGCTCTTGCTGAGTTTCGAGGACGAGTCAGGTAAGTGCTGGCGCTTCCGTTACTCTTATTGGAACAGTAGCCAGAGTTACGTTTTGACCAAAGGTTGGAGCCGTTACGTGAAAGACAAACGCCTCCACGCTGGCGACGTCGTTTTGTTCCACAGACACCGCTCCCACCCTCAACGCTTCTTCATCACCTCCACCCGCCGCCACCTCCAACCCACCCCGCCCTCCCACGTTGCTACCCCCTCCTTCTACTCCGCGCACCACCACCTCCCCTTCCCTTACTCCTTCCATGCACCTGCACCTGCACCTTCACCTTCACCTGCACCTTCACCTTCACCTTCACCTTCACCTTCACCTTCACCTTCACCAGGTACACTTCCTCACTTACTATTTTTATTTTATTCAACAAATGTAGTAGCAATTAGGAGGTCAGAATTCAGATTGTAACGTGGGACGCGTGAGGGACACGCGCCTGAATTAATTAAACATGGTAAAAATAGGATTCACATTTTGAAGAGGAGTATATAAGCTTGTGGATTGCAGGGGTTGAAATATATATATATATTGAAAATGGTGAATGGTGAATGGTGATAGTATATAGTATGTCCGTACTAGGTTTGGTTAAAAATTGAGAATAGAGAATTGAGAATTGAGAATAGAGAATAGAGAATTGAGAATTGAGAATTGAGGATTGAGAATGGAAGTGTGTATGATTAAAGCGTGGGCATTTGCACGTGTTGTAATGTTTGTAACAGGTGGAGGGTCCCAGAGCGAAGGACAGAAGGAAACGACACCGGGTGGGAACAGTTCAAGTGGCAGGGTGCTGAGGCTGTTTGGGGTCAACATGGAATGCCAACCTGATCATCATTCCCAAAACTCCACACCACACTTATTCCTCCATCAACCACCTTCTTATTCTTCTTCAAACCCTCACCCTCACATGCTACCTCCACCACTCCCATAATACAATTACAATCTCGTTCTTTTATTTTTCTACCTTTCCTGCTTCAGGGTTACGCTATGCCCTTCATTTTTATTTTTTTCTAGTCAAGTCAATGACCGTCTCGTTAACATGAACCCGTGAAAGGAACCCTTCTTTTTATTAGGTTGACGTTGAGGATTGAAGATTATAGAGGATCTTTCTTGTCTTAAATTAGGGAGATGCATGCAAATGAAAATGCCTTGTTTATTGCTTTTTATCGAATCTTCTTGTTCCCTGTCGCTCCACCATATATATTAATTATCAACTCAACTCTCAAATGCCAGATAACACATCTTTAATTTCTGTATCAACTTTGCCTCTTACTTACTTTAATTCACTTGTCATAGTAATGCGTTTTTAATTTGGAACTTTGAGCATCTCCGTTTAATTCGAGTCATATGAGGTTTAATCACCACTGTCTTCAACATCTTTGATTAATATGGATGGTAAACTATTGGTTTCCTTTCACCCCGACAGATTTAGCTTTATTCTCTTTTTAATTAGAGCATGGTTCTCTCTCTACTGTTAAGTGATGAAGGCAGATAGGCACAGAATGCAAATAGATAGATTAATCATGGACCATGGAACAGGATTTATTATTGGGTAAATTAAATCTCGTTTCTTTTTCGGCCCACTTTGTATGTTGCGCCTGTGTCCTACCAACCAATAGACAAAATATGGGAAATTTGAAGCATGACAAGATCACATTATAATTAATCTCTTTCTCCAAATCAACTTGTTTGTGGGCCTTAAATGTCTTCAATTAAGTTTCATTATTAAACATAACGATGCCGTGAGTTACCTTTTCAACATGTATAAGGTTGAGTCCTCGATCCAAAACTTTCCTAATCAAACTCAATACTAAATCCTTAGACATGGAAGTCAACAAACTATGCTAGCCTTTCCACTGTAATAAAGCTATACTGTAATCAGTGTCTCTTCAAGTGGTTTACCCACCTCAGAATCCTGAATTTAAGGGATTACATGCTTCATATATCTTTTGGTATCCGGGAAAAAGGTTCAATGGATTCTTTAACCAAATTTCATTCACGTACCTAAACTGTTGTACCTTTTAAAAAAATGGCACTAAATCAATCGGAAAAGTTATTAAGTTCCTAACGTCCAAGCCCTCAGGAAAAACACTCGTGGGAGAAACAGTCGCAATAAAAGATTAGTTTAGCACTCGATACATGCAGAGAAAATAAGACATGCACAAGATTACCAATGACGATGACAAATTGAAAATAAATTTTTTGAAAATATTATTTACTCTTTTCTTTTCAACGTAAACTGATCAAAACTTTATTTTTTTACATTCATGATTCATCTCGTTTTTCCTTTTATTAAAATCAATGGCACATCTATTTTCATGCGGGGGTATGTACGTGTCATAACTATTTAAAAGTTTTCAACTGGTGAAAAACAAAGTAGGAATTAACATAATGTGTCAAAACGTGATTGCAACAGGATGTCAACTAGAAGAGAAATCGCCAAGGACAAGGATAGGTGGATGCGACATCTCATAATTGATCCAATTAACTCACTTGTCAGGTTCCCCCTCAAACCCTGCCTAAAAGGGAAAGGGAAAGGGAAATGAAAGAGGAGGAGCAGAGAGAGAAATGATAGAAAACTGGAAGGGCGAAAAAGAGACGAAATCCCTGATTTTCTTACCAAACTTTCACACCAAAAGTGTAGCAATGAGCAAAGCCTAAGGTGGAGAGTGGTGATGGGAAAAGAAAAGAGACTGCAGCAAGAGGCCAGATTCAGAGGGTAAGGTATGGAGAGGGGTTCATGGGGCCCACTGACAGAGTTGGGTGACGTCATCCCAATGCTAAATGGAGAATTTTAAGTCATTGAAAATCAGAAATGAGGAATCAATTTGCCACTGTTGGGATTCTGCATTAAGATTTTTCACAAGGGCTCATCATAATATACGTGGGAAGTAAGGTATGGTGCCACTGATGGTGTTCTGCTATTGGCCATGGTTGGTATGATGGGTGGGTGGGTGGACTTGACTTGATTGATAACACAACCAAAGACGTACTACTAATAAGCCCACTCCTCCAGTTAAACAATACAAACCACACCTACATGCTTCCCCCTGATAACAGTGTTTCACTTATATCTCCACATATACTATATGGATCCTGCTATTTTAAAGTAAGCATGTAAGAAAAACAAATATCTCAAACAAACAACAAAAGCCTTATCTCACTAGGTGAGTAATTTCAACTGCTATTCGCTAAAAAGAAGATTAGTAATCAACATTACATAATGAGGCTGTTTAGATACAGAATTAGAAGTGTTTTTCATTATTTCTCTACTGGAAAAAGCTCTTTATAACCAGAAGAACTCTCACTAACTCTTCTAGCTTGTATCCTAACCGGCCCAAATGCATAACAGATTTAGCATGTATCATCAACGGCTAAAATTCCTTATTTTACTCTTCCGTTATATTAAAGAGGAGCCAAATTCACCTGTGGAGATATTTTGCATTTTGCTTCCTAATATTTCAAATTTTATTTCAATGCAAAGTTTCATCTAGTAATCTCTGATGACGCATTTATTTGTGCAATGACAAGCTGCTTCTCATGGGCGTTTTAACATGTCGATGAAAATAGAGTAAAAACGGGGAGGCAGAACAATTAAAATTGAGCACGTCAACCGGCCATGGTCCCCCTTCCCCTGGTTCTGGCCAGACCTGGTTTTTTTATGGTCAGTTGTGTGCAGTTGTAAATTTTTGCAAAATATAAACTACACGCAATGAAATAAAAAGGTGAGAGAAAACGTTCACAGCATAACTGAATAGGGTAAAATGTTTATACAAAGATGGGGAAATAGAGAATAAAAACCATAAACTAAAGGAGACAAGGATATCCTTAAAAAGCAAGCAAGTAAAACAGTATATCACTCAAGGAAATGCAGTACGGATAACATTGCATGCTGTTTAAATCCGTTATATATAAATTTTAAATTGTGTAATTCATGATATTCATCAATGTTATTGAGGCAACCTCAGTTTTTCTTTGTTGGCTTATTAAGTTATTAACAGTGACGCCACAATGAGTGAAAACGTTTTGGTCCACTTGATTGATTTCCACCATTGAACCTCTCTTTAAAGTCTATAACCCGCACGTACACGCTGTACATGTAATTTTCTAGTGTTTTTTATTCCATCCCCTCTTGTTAAAGGCTAAGGTGTCACGGATCCATGGTGGAAGATAATTTCAAAATTTCAGGTACAACATAGGTATTATCAGGTGAAGAAAGACAGTTTCACAGACTGAAATTTTAGCTGTCGTACATTTAACTGCTTGTAGAGACGACAAGCAGAGGCTAAGGAAATGAGGATGTGACCCGTCAGTGAAGTGCTTTTGATCAAATGATTTATCACACTGAATTACCAAAACTCGAGTACAAGTCCTGCCTTTGTCTCTCACAGAAGAAGAAGAAACAGAATAATCCAACTTTTTGAGGACCTAGAGGAGGAGAGAGGAGATTGAACTGATCAGTGTTTAAACAGTGGCTTCAACAAAGCTTTTAGCTTTCAAATCAACATGATCAACACAAAGTTCCATACAAGTTAATGCAAAATAATTGTCCAAAAGTACGACAGAATTGCAGAATACCTTTATGAGTAATCAAATAGTGTATCATGTGATTTTTTAGGGACCCATAAAGATTTACACAAGAGGCCATTGAGCTCCTGCTTAAGAAGGGCGTCCAATCTCAGAGGCTCACACTGGATCTGCAAGTGGGAGGGTCCTCAGATTGTGGTGTTTATCATTGGCCTACACACGACGGCCAATCAAAGAAATGAAAGGTTTTGACCTGCTGGAGTGATACAGTTATGCATTAATAGTAGTACAGTACTGATGACATTAAAGGGAAAATACGAGAGAAATACTATGTGATCCCACTTAGCATTACTTTGAAAGGTCAGGGATGAATGAATCAAATATACTTTGAAAGGTCAGCATCAACACCAACAGAATCTCCCTCTGCATCTTAGTAACCAGAGTCTCAGGTTGCAGCACATGACTAAAAACAAAATTAAATAGATTAATCACAAAGTAATGCAATTTCCTGCATACATTAAAATGGAAACTTGGAAAGCTCATCAGTTTGATCCTGCCAAATTGATTGATGCAGAATACATTAATCACAAAGTAATGCACTTCCTTCAATATCGTAGTACTACTCATCCAAAACTTGTCATTTAAAAGATACCCTGCAAACTTTGGCCATGAGACAAGACTGAAAACATAACCCCTACATATAATGCTACAATAAAGATTAAGCATAAGACTCTTGCCTGAAATAGTAAGAACTATCCCTCCATGATTCAGACCAAGACCATGGATGCAATCTTCATAAGAAAATGGACCAACATAGCAAGCTTGTAACTCAAGACGCAATCAATAATATCTCGTGGGGACTTAATTATGTCTTATCTCTCACATCATGCAAGTCTTTTCAGTCATCTCAATCTCCACAATGAAGCAAAAACTATTCAACCTGGCATCTCATGGCCAATTTGTCTGCCACATACAAGTTTTCAAATAGATAAAAAAAAAATGACATTCTGTGATAGAAGTGCTACCTCAGCCTAAGCTGATAATTTAGCCCGCCTGCATAGCCAGAAAATCTTGTAGAATGCCAAAGAAATTCTAGCAAGAAGAAATGATAGCATGATCCCACTGAATAGAATTAGCCAAGTATATATCTTACAACCCAACCCAGAACAAATCAGATCGGAGTTTGGAATAATGACCTTTAAATGAATATTAGCAGACAAATTCACATATCTCTAAGTGAACAAAACAAAGATGTAATAGTGACCTGTAAATGAATGAAATACATATAGTGATTATTTTTCTAAGCACCCATGAGAAGAAATAGGAGGGATCAAACTAAAGAACTCCACCATCATCACCACCACCCCATCTCTACCCAAAGTCTTCCACAGAATAGATGACCAAGCAGTAAACACAAGTTATAAGAAGATTGAAACCTTAACTTGATGTTATTACTTGCAAATTGTTAAAATTTGAAACCATAACTCGATGTGTTGCAAATTGTTAAAAATTCTCATGTGGAGCTAATAAGAGTCCTGTAACATCAGCAACTATTCAAAATGTGTCCCTTTAGAAGGAAAATATAAATAATAATATAAAACACATCATTAGCTATAGCTTGTAAAGAAAAATGGCATCAACACATGCTAATGCTATTTGAAGCACATACCTTTGACATCACAAATAAGCAGACAACTAAAAACTTCGAGAGAAAATTTGCAAAAACAAAACTCAGGACTACCACTGGATGTTTAGTATCCAAAATACACCCATTTTGGACTATTCAATTACATTTATTCAGTGCAATATACATTAAAACCATATAATCAAGCCAACTGTCACTAATTTCTGCAAATCTTCATGCCTGAATCTAAACTGGTGGGTCTGCAAAAGAAGAAATAACACCCTGCCTCCTACAACAAGTTCAAGATGGTTTTTTGGTCGAATCAGCATCTTCTTGAGTTTTGGAATCTTCCTTCTTCTCCATTACTTGCAGAACACCTTCTTGGTACCCTTCTATAAAACTTTTAAGAGCATCTCTGTATGCAGACATTCTAGTCATGTACACACGCTGCAAAGCTGGTCTGAGTGTTTCCATTCCCCCTCTAGCAGCTACAGCTGTAAATTTTCCAGTAAAAAATACATACGACCATATGCCAGGTCAAAAGTCAAAATATCTTCACAAACTCATGCTCAAAACAATGGTAGCAAAACTTAACCAGAAAAAAAGTAGGGAAACTAAAAACAAAAGGAAAAGAGAAAGAGGTAAGGTTATAAATCACTAAGAGTCATAGGCCATAGCATAAAAACCAGAAAACAGAGGTTTGGAGTTGCAAAAATAGCAAGAACAGAATTCTATTTATGCTGAATAAGCAAGAGGTGGCACTCTTCTGATTGAAAAATCCTTCACTAATAGTTCATGTTCATCGTAAGTTATTTACCAAAGCACTTCTGACCTAAATATTCAGCAGCATCCTAATTGCTTTCTCTTGACGCAATTCATTGATGCACTATAGTTGGATTAAATAGTTTACACAACTATATGATATTAAAGTAGAAAACGAAATGGTACCAAGATCTTCCAGTGTTGAGGGTTCTTTTCCTTTACTTGGTTTCTTTTCGGCATTTGTTTCATCAGTCATTTTATCCTTATAATAATCTGGGCGAAGGTCAGGACCAATGTCACGAACCCAGCTTGCGGCATAAAGCCTGGCAGCTCTCTTAAAAACCTGAAGATTTAATGTTTAAGTACAATCTAAATTACTAATAGCCAAGTGGCATCCCTTCAATTAATTATGGTTCAGTATCTCCAAATTGCACCTTTATCCACGAACAACATCGATAATAAACTGTAAAATCATGTCAACCACAATAAAAGTAACAAGTGACAAATGGCCACCAAAAGAAAAAGAAGTAAAAATTGAAAATGAGTGAAAAGGGGCATACCCAGATACGCTCATCCCAGGTCAGTTTGCGGCGTTTTTTTATGTTAGGGGGGTCAGGCAAAGACGAGGGGAAAGCGATTTCTTTGAGATCATGGCGTATGTAGTCATAAATTTTCCTGCACACAACCCTCACCTTCATTTGCCACCCAACACACTTGGCACCAACACCCAGAGGGCAAAACGAGACCACAGCACTGATTTGAGTTCCAGTAAGTGTGAATCAAGTTAAAATTTTTAAATCGTCACAAAGTGAAAAATTAAATTAAATTAAATTAAAAAAAACACACGTAATGTTTTTCAATTGCAATTATTTTTCAAAGTTTATAACTGAAATTTAGTGGCCAACATGACCCTCCCAAGATCTGCAACTACATATTACTCTCAATAACTCTAAGTTTTGTAACAACCCTACTTATTCTTCTCATCATATACTACTTACAAGATATCTCTCACTGATAAATTTTCACAAATAATACATATAAATAAATAAAATAAACAAATTAAACATGACTAGGTCCGAAAACATAAACTTCATATACATCCAAATTGTTTATTGAAAACAAATTCCTATATAACCATAAATATATAGGACCAAAAACCATGGAAATTGGTTACATGATTTGACAGCCCACACCCATAACAATTAATAAATATCAACACACATTCATTCCACACCCATAACTAGGATTAAGCATCAATACACATAAATTCATACCACATGCACAACATGTATTAAACATCTAGGCATATATTTAATCATGAAATATGCATCACAAACTCATAGTCTATCTGAAATTAGAACTCTAAAAATTACAGAACTTTATGACATTAGTTCACAACCTCTATGCATTGAAAATAGCCTATCTAGAGTTTAGGGTTAAAACTCTCTGTCTCTTTTGAAAGCTAATAAAAATTAATTAAAATTTTTATCTTTGGTCTAAGGCTTGGTATGTAAATAAACTATGCCTGAAATTATTAACAAAGTAAAATTTCTACTAATTCATATCACAAGCAACATCATCTCATACATTTTTGGGTTACAAAGGTTTATCCCACACCTCTATGGACGGTAACACAGTGAGGTAGGAGAATCCTAATTTATTTATCCTTTGGCTCGTCTCCCACATCCTTGTGGGATATTTCACTGATCTGTGGACGAACCCCTGATTTATATTCTCACTATGCGTGTCTTCCACCCATGTGGCATTTGCCACAGATCTGTGGTTGCGTCTGCATAACAGTTTCGCATCCAAACATCATGCAAATAATTCGCAAGTCCAAAACCATAGTAATCAACAACCCATACACATCATTAAATCCAACATTCCCAAATAAAAAACATAGGTTTAGCTTTTCTTACCTATTTCGGCTTAGTTGTGGAAACGAGAGAACTTAAATATCAATTTTTTTTTGTTTCCTAAACCACTTTCAGAGTTATTGAAAGCTATCAAGACCTGCCAAAACCATATAGAACCTGAGAAATTAGAGCTTCAAGGTTGACTCTCGCATGGTGATGCATAAAACCCTAAAAGGAAGAAAACTGATAAAAGGAAGTAGAATAGTTACATACCTAGGATACAAGCTCAAGAAAAAGGGAAATGGATAAAAAATCATCTCTTGCTTAGCTTTGTGCACCAGGAATTGGAGAAAATGAGGGTTTAGGTAAGATAGAAGAAAATGAAATGCCATGGGAATGGAGGCTTCACGGCTAAATTAAAGACACCAAAAGGAGTGTAGTTAGTAACCCATTTTTCTGCGAAGTGCACTCCTTAGAACATGTTTTTCTTTTGAAAAAGCCTAAAAACTCAGTCTAAAAATTACCCACTAATCACACCACATAACCTATTAAACACACTCATCCAATTTCCATAATTCAAATCTCACTTACCTAGGTCAGTAGGGATGACAAGAATACTCCTATGTATGAATATTGTCCCAAACTACTCCATTTTGATTTGAATTATCCGTTTTGACTAGATACGAATATAGATATTATCTAATTCTTTAAACTAAATACATATACAAGTATGAGTATATAAGTATCTTTCATATACATAACCTGTTATAATTATAATAATTATATAATAAATTTAAAATTTATATTTTTTTTAAAATTTTAATTTTTAAACTTTAAAATATATTTTTTTAAAATTTATAAATCTTTATATAGTTTTAAAGTCAAAATATAATTAATAACTTAAAATATAATTTATTTAATGATAAATAATTAAATATAAATTATAAAAAATAATATATTATATATGGACACACCTAAATCTGAAAATGCCAACAAGAATATAGACGAAGATTAAAATTTTAAACTCGTTTTTTTTCTACCTAAACTCATCCTGCACTTCCTTAAAATAGGAATGAAGAGAGCCAAATACTCATTTAACTTGTCCCATTGTCACCCCTAGGATCAAACACATTTGTCTTCTTCATCTTCTCTTGTCATGGGTCACCACCACCTTGCGCATGCCCTCACCCCTAAACCCTGCCAATGACGAATTATAATCCCCTCCCCCCTTCTAATTTTTTTTTTTAACTTTCTTTCATATCTATAATTTTGGCACCCCTAAATAATTTTAAGATAAATAAATTTAATAGTTTTTTTAAGTTTTAGTGGGAGTGTGAAAGTAAATAATATAGATAAGATGTGTAAAAATTATTTGCATGGCCTAAATTAAATATATTAATCTTACAATCCACTTATTTATTAAATAAATATTAAAATATTAAATTAAATATAATAAATAATAAAAATAAAGTTCAATAGTTAGTGTAAAACAAAAGTTCAAAACGTAAACATAAACGTGAAATTGTCATTTGTGATTCTACATTACGGTGTATTGTGGTGTTTTTTCTTTCCGAGTTGGACTTTTTACTTTTATAAAAGGTGCAAGAAAAAAACATTGTGAATCACATAATTTGTAGTTGTATAAAATAATTGCAAATTACAAGAGCTATAATATATATTTTTTCGCAATTTTTAGCTTGTGGATCATATTTTCTATACGACATATGAATTCCAAAAATTTTAAAGTTTGTGTATGTGTTGGGGGGGTTGGGGATGCAGGGTGTCATTAGCAAAAGTGGGATACAAGAAGAAAATGCATTAGAGACTTTCGATTTTAACCAATAGTCTTCCCAACTGCCCAGTTATATAACAACAGGTCACGATCCAAACCAATTTTCAAAGTACTACCTACGAAATCTTATCAAGATTACTCTTACTATTCAAGACTTGTAAAATATCTTCTTGATTAACAGTAGTGTACGCTTGTATAAACTTTGCATTATTATGGCTTCTTTTTATTTCATATTAATTGTCATTCAAGAGCATTGTCAAACTCATCAAAAGATTCTTAAATTGTTTTTTGGGGTTTAACATTTTCACAACAAGTTAAAAAATTTTACGTGATTTTACTCCAATAATAAACTTATTATGAATTCAAATTAATCTCATATATTATATCCTATATCTCATTTTGTTTCTGTCTCAAGGATAATGTGATATTTTCCTATTTGTATTTCACTATCTCCACTTCAAACAATAAGTATAAAAAAGGTGAGGTGCTTGTAAGAGATATTTGACACTCAAGTTAGAAATTTTGCATCAGATCAATAGATGAATGTAATAAGTAAAAATAAACAATGTCTTACCTTGATATCTAATAACTTATTTATAGAGCTATTAAAAAGAGCTAGTCATGCTTGTTGGACTCGTCCCACCTTAACTCAGTTAATAAACAAGTTGGCTCAATCCAACTCACCCTTCTTCCATGCCTAAAAAAGTGGGCATTAACTTGGTCCATCACAGGTTGTGGATCAAACAAGCAAACCCACTAAAAATTAAAAACATATTTTTTAAGAAAAAAATTTGGCTATTTTAAAAAATATTAAAATTTAAATAACTTATGTTAGCATTATTTTTAAATTTCACAAAATTATTTTAAAAAATATTAAAACTATTTTAAAAAAATTATTTAAATGATATTCTTTACTAAAAATCTACATTTACAATGTGTTAAATATTGGTTTAAAAAGATAAAATATTAATTAAATGATACTATTAAACTAGAAAAAAAATATATTGTAATAAAATATAGGTCAAATAAATAACATAATACTTTAAAACTTAAAAATAAAAAGAAATTATATTCACATAATAATGAAAATATAATTTTGGTGAGTTGGTAGGTCAACCCAACCACCACGGGTTCCACCCGAGTTGACTGAGGTTGTAAATGGGTCAACCTTTATATTAGTTATAATAAACTCTTTTTATATAACTCGGTCTGACCCGAACCAGTGGTAGGTCGAGTTAACCCACACGTTCAAGTCCATTTTAACAACTCTACTTATTTATACCTTTCTTGTTAGAGGTTGGACTCTTAGGCTTCGTTTAAATGATTATGAATTAGGTAATATACTGTAATTCAGTTTTACTTGATAATATTTGCCTTAAGAAGTGTTAATTATAATATAGCGTCCTAATCACCTTAAGCATTGTCAAACACTTTTGGATTGTTTTTCTTAGCTTAAGCCAAGTCTATTGTATACCAGTTGACAGTGTTGAAGCATCCCTTATAAGGTTTTAGGTCTTCAGCATGGTTGTCAAAATTGCGAGTTAACTTGTAAAATCGTACGAGTTTACAAGTCCCAGACGAGTTAAATCGCAGTAAAATCGAAACAATAGTAAACTCGATCAAATCGGAATAAACTCATAAAATCGGAGTATACTCGGTAAAATCAGAGTAAACTCATAAACAAACTTCTTAGGTGATATTTTTCTATGTTGACTCTAATTTTGAGTGTTTTGAATATAATTTGTTCTTATGTCTAAAAAAAATTTGACATTTTAAGTGTTTCAACTTTAATTTTTACTTATTTGGAGTAATTTAAATTTACTATGTGAATTTAAAATTATTATGTATTGAAAACTTTCAATTTTTTTTATGTGATTTATAGTCATATTTTTAATGAAGTAAATTCTTATGATTTTACGAGTCGAGTTTACTATACCCTCACGAGTTTACGTAAACTCTCGATTTTGATAACCTTGGTCTTCAGTATGGTCAAGCATAAGGATGACAAAAAAAATCTACACTCATGGATACCTATGGATAAAACTCACGAAAATATCTACATGAATAGTATAAATAGGTACCTATCATCTGTAAGTATGATTTTTTTTTTACCTACTCCTTAACAGACACGAGTATCATAGTACTCATACTCGTGAATACCCGCTAAACTAAAATACTATATTACTTAAGTTAAAAAAGATAACATTTTTGTGAAATAAATCAAATTAAAATATCAATTGTCAAATTTCATTGATATCAATTTTTATTTTTTATGAAAACTTCATGGTTAATAAACTTACTATTATAAAAAATACTGATAATATAACGTAAAAATTTTATTTGTATTAAATATTTTTTATGATATATTATATTAATCTACTTTTAGATCTAATTAATTTTGTAAAAAATAGTATAATTTTATTTCTAAATTTTCCAACAAATAAATTATCTATTTGATCAAACTTCTTATAAAAAATATTGTTTCAAAAAATAAATTAAAATATCCGCAGGTACCCGTGGATACTCGCGAGTATTAAAAACCTGCAAATATTTTTATAACAGATATTTGACAGGTTTTTAGCAAGTAATAAGTTTTTGTGGCAGGACGGGTAATGGGTAATTATTACATGTGCCAACCTGACCCATTGTCATTTGTAGTCAAGCATACCAAGAAGTAGAGTTGGCAATTTGTGTGGGCTAGACCGGCTTGACTCGTCGGGATTTTCAACAAAATGGGTCAGATCGGACCAACTTATATTTTGTTCAAACTACATATTTCTAAGCCCAATTTGGCCCTATATTGGGCCATCGGGCTACCGGCCAAAACATACCTAAATGGACATTTTAAAAAAAATAAAAATTCAAATTTTTATTAAAAATAAAACTTATTTTATAATACAAGTACAAACCAATTCATAACAACACATTAAATCAATAAAAAACATATCATAAATAAGTCTAAAAAACATAAAATATATATTTATATGTATATTTTAATTTAATATACATTTTAGAACATAATTTTTATTTGTTCAAAATTTGTAATTCAATAAACATCAAACCTACTTTTACATAGAACTTTTATATATACATTAACAATACTTCACATAAAACATACTTTTATGCATATATTTTTTATTTAATATATTTTTAACAATATATTATGTATATTATTAGTATATATTTTTAAAATTTATGTACTTATATTTTGGCCCACCGAGCTGAACTGACTCAAGTTCATTTACATAGTTAGACCAAAAAGGTTCGCTTTTATTAGGACCTTCTTTTTAGAGTTTAGTTTGACCATTTTTTAAGCCCACAAGTCGGCCCAGCTGGCCAGACCCATTTGACAGCTATACCAAGAAGGATGTCACATGCTCATGGGTGTTTACAAGTTTGGCTGATACAAAGGTTTGATTTTATAACATTCGAATAGTGTTCTGGCCTTGGTGGGGCCAAATCTTATTTGGAAATTGGAAAGGTTCATTCCTTATGGTGCTAACACCTATGAGGTTTACATGTTTATTTGTAGACGGGCTAAACCACCTTGTATACATGCCCTCAAGTCTCGAGGAAACCATGAAGAATAGGCTTCTAGAATACCTTGTACTTTGTGTTGATTGTACCCTTAAAACATTCTCAGTGAATTTTCTCTTATTATTTGGTATATAAATAGTCGCTTTATCGCTTTCGTTTGTTCCCTTCAATTAAACGATTGTGATGGTTTAGGCCTTTGAATATAAATTGCAAGTTAGGAATGCTCTTTTTGGTAAGGTATTACGTTTTCTTCCTTACCCTTCAATTTTTTTTATATTTTGTTTGTATACATGTCTTTGTCTTCTAAGTCATCTAGTATTTGTGAGCATTCTTCTTCATTCTTGAGTGAGGATAGTGTTATTTTCGACACCACTTCCCACTTTACTCCTGATGTAGATATTCCTTATACTTCTGCTAGGGTGACTTCATCCACTGCTTAGATTAAAGCTCTCTTAATATTTTTGGACGAAAGAAATCACCCTTCAATTGGATTTCATGATTCAACCTTGATGGTTGAGGTGCCTTATACCTTAAGCAAGGGGGTTTCGACCGCCACACCTCAAAAGCTGGTTCTAAAGCAAAAACATAATAGCAAGGCTTCTAGGAAGGTTACATTTAAAAATAATCCAAAGCACCTTGGAAACGTAAAACGGATTTTTTCCTTAATAATGAAGAACATATTTATCTCTTTATTCCTTGTCATGTTCTAGGTGTACTAAGTTTAGCAAGATGTTATGGAATGTTCTGATCTCTAATGGACAATGGTGAAGAGTATTTGTAGAAAAATCTTTAATGGACATTTACTCCTAAAAATATTATTTTATCTCTAACAGTCATCATTCATCCTTAACTCCTAAAAACTTTCAATAACTACCCTAGACACGTCGTAACTTCCACTTTTTGACTTTTGACCTTTAATTGAGTTGTGTGACTCTCGAACTCCTTTTATTACTCTTGTCTTTTGCATCTTTTCACTTCTGGTATACGTGTTCGATTATTCAATCTCAACCCCTCTTTTGGACTGTAACTCAAACTTATTGGTTTTGTTGCCCTTCTCTCGAGTATTGTTGTTGTTAGGAAATAATCGAGGTTGACTTAAGTATTTGGCTTCCTTGTCTTTTCCCCTCAAGATGCGGTTGTATGAATCTTGAGAATTCCCTTGCTTTGTCTTGTGTGTAGCCCTTTTTCCTATTTCTTTGATTCACGTTCTTGAGACCAGTTCTATCTTTAACTTTTAGTATTGTTCCCTCGATCATGGTTCATCAGACCTCAATTGAATCCTTTGCCTTTTTTATTCAATGTCATAATGTTTTGAGACTCAATAAATATGAATAATTTTCCATATTTATTTTTAAATTTTCTTCACCCCAATAGTTTTGGTAATCCCAATATTGGGTATCTTGATAAGGATCAAGATGTTTTCTATGTTCATCATTTAGGGTTTAGGGTTTACCAATATTCATCCATAAGAAGATGAAGCAGCAAGCACTAGATGTCCATGTCTTCGGCAGTGCCATTTCTCCAGCCTTTGTTTCTCTTAATTTTTTTGTTAAAGACTTCGACCCTTTAAGATTCATAGGGGGAGCGATTTCAAATTCAAGCCAAAAAGCCTTGGAAAAAAAGGATGTGATAGTGCCATGGGTTAAATTCTGCGAAACAATGGCTCGATTGGGAACCATTCAGCAAAACCTTTTTGTCGACCCAACTGCTAAAATGGCTAAGTTAAAGAGAAATTCAAAGGCATCAAAAGAGTTGATCCAAACTACTATAAAGCCCACATGGTGCTTGCTGACGATATTGACACTTAAAAAGTGACCAATGTACACTTAGCTAAAGCAAATAAAGATCAGGAAATCAAGAAGAAGCAAGCTAAGGATCATTTGGCCGAGGCCAATGAGAAAGTCAAGGGCTTGGAGGTGGCTTTTCAGCAAAGTGAAAGACTCAAAAAGAGAAGGATGAAATTAACAAATTATCATTTAATCCCAAAAAGATATAATTTACTCAGCATGATACCAAATCCGCCCTTGCCCTGTTATCATCCCTATTACTAATTTACCTATCTTGAAAGAACAAATCAGAAAATTTGAATTGCATGAGGGAAAGTTATATTGAATTTGGCCGAAGTCCTGCCTTTGTCTCTCACGGAAGATATGTCATAAAGTATTGTGAAAAAATTGCATTTAGAGTATAAGATAAAAGAGTAACCTTTCGCTGCAAACTTATGCTAATAGCTTTCCACAACAATATGCTAATATATTGATTGAAGTATTAAGCATATATAAAAGTCAAAATTTTCATTTAACAAATGTAAAAATGTTTTTTCACACACTTTATCTTTATTAAATTTCTCATACAATCCTAATTGCGTAAAATACATTTTTTAGTTATTAAAACCCATATACAAAATCCTTCCAAGAAATATGCATTACATGTGTTAACTAACATTCTTATTTGATGAAAACACCTTACCTAAATTGCCAAGTTCCCACATCAATTGACCTAGAAGAAACAGTACGTACTTTTTTTTTTATTTTATATTTTTCAGATTTTTTGAACAGAATGTTATACTATTAACATACACTTCTATGATAATATATATATATATATTAAAGAGGAAATCATAAATCACTTGAAATTTCTGTTTGATTGAATAATTATATTGGGGGCCAATAAATATTTATGCACTACGTGAATATTTTCTTTCTTTTTTGATCCAACAGCTAGATTTCAATGTTTAACGCCCAAGACATGTCAACATATACAAAAAGCAAAGTTTCATGAAAAAAAATAACATAATGAGCACTGCAGCAAGTCTTCGAAGCACTCCTGCTCGGTCGGTGATAAATGAATAAGTACCAATATAAACGAATCCATAGAACAAGCCTAACAAATTAATTTATTACAGCGCAAATGTTTGTAAATTTTTTTGTACATAATGGAACTATCTGCATGTATTAAATCTGCATGACAAGAAAGTATATCTAAACTCACATGGTACAATGATCTTTGAGAACTTGCCTAGCAAGATCAAGAGCACCACTTTTTTTGTAGATTAAATGCAAATTGTAAGCTGCCTCTCTTCTAAGGTCGCAGTAACCAGGTTTATGATTTTCATTGACATCTGGATTTTCATTAGGAAGTTTTGGAATTGGATAGTCTTTTTCGCGAATAGCAATCACTTTTTCATAATAAAAAGCCGCCAGAGTTACAAAACCAACATGATGGAATGCCCGAGCTATGTTATACAAGGATTCCTGCAAGATGGTTAATTCAGTCTCACTGTACCAAAAGGTAAGGAATTCACAACAATACTTAAGTTCAATATCTGAACCTACACCAGTTACTTGAATTCAATACATGTTACAATGTATACTCACAGGATAAATGTAAACTACAAGTAAAAACAAGAATTTTGATGTTTCTTGCACTTAAATTGAAGGCGTGCTAGCATGGGAAAAGGGGGTCAAATCCCCCACTAAGGGAAAAGAAACATGTCAGACTCATCATATTAATCCCCAAATAAGCATGGCAAACAAACTTGTCCCCAAACATTCACAATTTATTTACACGGGAATGGGTACAGGTACCTATATAAAACTATAACTGTATCTGACCTGTAGACACCAACTTTATTTTTTTTATAATTTTTTTGTCAAGTAAGTATACATAATATGTATATCAATGATTTTATGGTTATAATTTTAAAAATATAATTAATTAACTTAATGTTAAATAATTATAATTATTATAATAGAATAACAATCTTAAACTTTTATATTTAACAAAAATATAATTAATTCTTAATTTTTTATCTTTAATTTCTTTGTATTTCATAACTTTTACACTACCTAAATTAAAATATAATTAATAACTTAATATATAATTTATTTCAAAATAAACAAGTAAATTAAAAATATACAGAACTATAGTGGATTTTCGGCATGTATACCTAAACCGGTAAACCCAAATAAACTGAAAATACCCGAATAAACTCACATCTATACATGAACCTGCACCACCCTTTGCAAAGAGGGGAACGGGAAGAAGAGAGTCAAACCCATCTCTGGCTGACTCCGTTTGCCATCCTATACGCAAATCACATTTTCAATTACCGATTTTTCCTTTTCTTTTTTTCAACTACAGCATCCTGATCTGGACTGTAATCCTAGGAGAGGAGAATGGAGTAGTTGATCTATTGGACATGGTGGCAATGGTCTTGGAGAAAGTTTACATCGTATGCACTAGCTTTCTTTCACCATGGGGGGGATACGACCCCTTTCCCACGCTAGCACGCCTTCAATGTTTTCAAGTTTCACTAGATGGGACCTTATAAGCAAATCAGAGTTGAGACAAAACACTAATCACATATGGCTGGCCAAATTAATTGGAAATAAACACCATTCCTTTATACGAATGGTTTTAAAACTGGAGCGATAAAAGCACTCGTTCAAAGTTCATTAATTTAACTAGTATTAATAAAATAATAGATGAAATAATATTAAATAAATATAATGTCATAATTTTATAACACTAAATTAAAACAAAACATTATTATATTCAAAATATACATACAAATTTAAATCAAATATGTCATAATAGTGAAGTTTAAATTTTTAATAAAATATAACTATTCATTAAAAATTACAGGTTTACAAATAGAAGAAAAAAAAGAGGATAAATTCTTTTTAATATAAAATTACAAAAATTAAGATATGAAAAATTATAAAATAATATGTTTGAGTAAATTATATATATTATTTGAAAAATTAATAGAAAAAATAATTTATACTTATTTATAATCCTTATTATCTTTAAAAAATTGTATATTAAAAACATAATATTTAATAGGACAAATTCAAACTGGTTTTTTGTACCAGTTCTTGACTAGTCCAATTTTATATAATAACCCAACTGGATCATCAGATTGGTTCCTGATTAATCTGACTAGTCCAATTTTGATAACATTGTTTTATACTAATTACAATATCCTTTCATTTTTTTGGAATTTTTACTCTAAAAATGCCCTTGTGGAGAACAAAAATGCAAAATGTTCAAATCTCCAAAACATACTTTAAATAACTTTCAGAATTTAAGTTCCAAAAGTGATTAACAAAACATTCCTAAATTAAATTTCACATTCAAAACACTTCCAGAAACTTAAATCTAGAATGAATTATTAATTACTTCTGGAACTTATTTCTACTTTCTAGAATAAACGTTAACTCACACATGTAATTTACAAGGGGATAACATTAGAATAAGAATTTTAAAAAAATAAAAGGAGGCGTGATTTTAATAAAAAGTGGTGCAAGCAATCAACAAGATAGATCTTGAAAATCAACATATTATGACCCAAATTTAACTGGGTTTGCCCATGGCTTAATTAAGCTAAATCACACAGGTTGGCAGTACATTGTGCCTAAACCCACCATAAGATAGTTCGAGATGATTGAGAGAAATTTTTTTGACTAGCCAGAGATATAGTGTATGATACACATTCAGAAGAAAGAAAAGAAAATACATTAAGAATGTCTAAGTGATAGATCGAGAATAGTGAAAGTTTCACTCTCCAAATTGTGTATTTATTTAATTTATCATTTAGGAGTGGACAGGCCCATGCTTATCCAAGGGAGAGACACTAGACCACCAGTGTCCAGGCTGAGGTAAAAGCAGCATTTTTCACTGATGTCAGATTCAGTGGTGTAAGTTTACTGTGTAATTTGTACAAGGAAAAATGATAATTGGCTCAGTGATGCAAGTTTGCATTGTAATTTATAGTTATACAAGGAAAAAATGAGAATGATTCAATGGGTGTAAGTTTGCTTAGTAATTTGTTCACAGTACAGTGATAATTACAGTGATAATTATCTGTACATAATTTTCAACAGGATAAAAACTTCACAATATGGACATGATAGTCCAATGTATAAATAAAGGTGATATCTTTTTCTTATTATCATCTTTATTAATAATAAAACATTTTCTTCCAAAATGGCCACACAAATATTCATGAAATGCTTAGCAGACAAACCTGGTTGTTCTCACAGATTTTCAAATTATTGTAGAGGAATGCTAAACCTTGTACAACACATTGATGCTTATTTTGAAGTCTGAAACCCAATGCTAAGTTGATCAAGGCTGTTCCTGAGAAACATTCATAAAATAAAAAATAACTACTGCTTGTTATTGGGTAGGAAAACAGTAGGCAAATACAGCATCAAATAAAAAACATACCAACACAAAGATTAACCAGGGGATTCTCTGGCAATAGTTTATAAGCTTCAAGGTATTTCCTAGCTGCATCTTGATGATGGCTACATATGGTAAACTGATGACCAGAAATGAGGATAGGAGGTACACAATCTACAAACTTTCCTTGCATACCTCGTACAAATTTGTAATGCCTTGTATCTCGGTTTTCCAATCTATTAACCAAGAGAGAATAAGTAAATGAATTTTTAAAAAGTTAGGTCCTTTTTTTTCTTCAGGTCATAAATCTATGTCCAATTCCAACTATTATAGGAATTTGGTAGCCCATCCAACGTTTTGCTAAGAGCTCATGGTTCCTTCGATCCACAAAATTACCTCGAGATAACCTTGTAGTAGCAATTCCAAGCTGAAACACTGTGCGGATGTTGCTGAACAATGTATTTTACACAATCAAACCCATGTTTAGGATCTGTAGTGTTGTATGCCATTTCTGCATAGAACGTGAATTTGCTTTATCAACAATATATGCAATTTCCCCCCTTAAAACAAATATTCTCTTCAAAAAGAATATTCATGTTGAGTTGTAATAACTCAAATACATAAAACTACATAACGGAAAGAAACAAACAAACATCAAACAAGCAGTAAAAGTCTTCAATTTTTATTTGGATTTCTAGGAATGAGAAATGTGGGAACTTGTAAGTAAGAACCAATACAAGCCTGTCAGGTTTCCGAACTTACGAGCTCCAAGAGATCGAAGCTCCTCTTTCTTGTCCATAGACAGAGATGTATGGGCCAACCTTAGAGAGAGATTAATAATCTCCAGTGCTTCCCAATACCTTTGCAAGGATGCCAAGGCCTTGCACAACTGTAGAATAATATTAAGGGGTTAGATATTACATAGGAAAGGGGGTCCAGCAAAAGAAGTAAAAAAATTGAAGCACTAACATCAATTATTAGCTGCTGATGTTCTTCATCTTTGAGAAGATTACAAAAAGGATGTTCTCTGTTTTCTTTCTACAAATATCTCATGCAATAAACACAAAAGGGTCAAGACATTCGTTCTATAGGGAGAAAACAAGACCAAACTGGTTACCTGAGGCTCATCATCCGAATCATCACTTAGCCAGTCAATTCCAGAGGCCAGTGCCTCAGCTTTCTTTTTCTCCTTTTCAATTTCTTGCTTCAGGAGCACCTTTTTGGCCCTGGAAGCTTTCAGCCTAATATGGGAAAACATGAGTTTTTTTTTCTTCACTTAGTATCCAAATGTAACAAGGGCTAACATGCAAAAACATAAACAAGAGAAATTATTCACCCAATTTTTTTGTTGTGTCCTCTGCAAAGGATTTCAAGATAATAGCATCCACACATATAATATACACACATAACATAACGTGTATGATGTGTACCACACAGATGCTAAGGTTTTTCAAATATAGAATAAAGTAATAGAGATGATACTTTATGTAAATTATTTTATTAAAATATCATAAAATTACAGTATTAGAAAAATAAAAGTTTTAGGAGTAAATCATACTAACAAACACTCTTGTAAATTTAGGTACATAAAATTCAGTTTTTATTGATGCTTTTAATTCATCAGTCTAAACAAATACCAACTCAGTTTTTATTGATGCTTTTAATTCATCAATCTAAACAAATACCAACTATTTTAATCCTATAATGGTGCACAATTTATCAACCAATTGGTATGACAACAAGAATTATCCAAAAAAATAGCCGCCCATGTATGCACAAAAGGCTCTCAGCTAAGTGGAATCTAACTAATGACACTTAATTTCCCAGAATCTAAAAAGCTCTCATCTAAGTGAAATCTAACTAATAACTCTCAAAAAGTATTGATCAAACTTTTATTTGTATACATTGATGCTTCTTAAAATGCCATAAAGCAAATCCAGCTGATCTTTATCTAGCCAGAAAACCAATTACTCAAATTTCCAGCATTGCCAGAAACAGATTTACTAGAATATGCAAGAACACTAGATTTTGGTACATCAGTTATGATGATGATAATATAACAATTGTTACTACCAAGTAACAACTGCTTATTTGAAGCTAATCCTAAAGATAATATTTTTATATTGGTTCCCAATTACTCCTTGGCAAGGCCTCACTAGGCACAATATGTGTTCACATAACTTTTCCTTCTTTAAAAAAATCTTCTGTGAGACAAAGCAGCTCTTGCAAAGAGATTTTTTATAAAAACAGGATTTGTGCATCTGCATCAATCATAACTCCATTAAAATGTTCAACATAAGATTTCAACAGCAACAACCAAGCCTTCATCCACTAAATGCGGTCCACATGACACAATCCAGCATGGTTAAAAATTAAATCCACTGAAATGTTGTTCAATTTTATATCCCCCTTGACAGGTTCCTCCAGCATCCTGTTTGGTCTCCCTCTCCTCTTTTTCACAGGACTTAATGTCTCCTTTGGCATTCTTTGTACAAGTCCAAACTACCCTAACTGATTTCCTATCATCTTTTCCTCAATAAGTGCTACCCCAATCTTCTCACATATAAATCATTTTGTATTTTAACCTTTCTTGTAAGTCCATACATCCACCTTAACATTTTCATATATGTTCCTCCCACTTTTTTCTCATGTTTTCCTGTCAAAACTCAAGATTCATTACCATATAGCATTGTTGGGCATATAGTTGTGCAGAAAACTTGCTGGAGTTTAACAAGTACTTTGCAATGACAAATAACTCTCAAAACCTTTCTCAACTTACGTCATTCAGCATGTATCCTATGTGTGACATCCTCATTAACTTTCCCATCATTTTGTATGATTACAATAACCAAGCCTTATCCCACTAAGTGAGGTCAACTACATAGATCGCAAGATACCATTCAGCCTATTTAACATCATTTTGTATGATTGATCCCAAATATTTAAACTTAAAAACCTATGATATGATCTCTTCTCCCATTTTTACTTTTGTTTCACACCCTCTTATTAAACTTGCAGTGTGCATATACTCAGTAATAGGTATTACTATTACCATTCATTTGTGGTGTATTTACATATGCAGTTTCACTCCATTATTCCTATGTTTCTCTGATTTTAACATGATATCATAGTCAGGTTGAAGAAATATTGGAAAAAAGAAACGCCCCTCATTGGTAGCCCATTACCCCCAATGGGCTCTTTTTGCTTGCAGCTCCTTTGAAACCTTTTCCTCTTCCAGCAATCCTTTCTAATATATTTTCCTTTTCTGTTGTCATTTTGTTTAGGCGAGGGCCCTATTCTAGCAACCTATTTCAATGACCAACAGCCTTCATTCTGACCGCAACTACCGCCACAACGATCGTCGAAGGCCGATCTACTCAGATCCAGCCACCACACAGTTAAATCATTCCTCAGGTGATGGATACTCCAGTTATCTGGCAATTGTTATCTTTCTAGCTATTAAAAATTAGATATTATTGTCTTATTTATAATATAGTTATTGAGGATTTACTCATTATTTGTTATTAGACTGGTCCTTCGTCATTGTTAGAAAGATCCTACGTAATCCCAATAGAGTTTCTATTTGTTCATTATAAATAAAGACATTATGTGATCATCCAAGACACACCAACACAATTTTATATGGTATCAAAGCATGTTATTCTTAATTTTGGTTGTGGTATCACAAAAGTTGGGTCTCACTGGGGACCCATCTTTCCCAATGGGCTCTCCACTCACTATTTGCTTTCAATAATTTGTTTTAGTTTTTTTGGCCATTATATGTTATTGGAGCTTTGTGACCTTTCCAGCTAATTACCCACCGATATACACTACTCCATTGACTACATCTTGAAAGAATCACCAATGTGCTCTCACACACATCCTTTTACTCGTACAACATTACAACTCTTCCCTTGTTAGGGGACACCTTGTTGCCCTCTTATTAGTCTATACCAGAGATCATTCCTAGAGATTGTCATATCATCCACATGTGCAGCAAACTCAAAACATCGTTGCATGTGGCTCCAAGAAGGGCCATTGCGTGTAAAGTTCATGTACACGTTGCGTGACACATCTCTAGAGACTTCTCTCTTATTTTTCTGGTTCGTGGCATGCTTTATTCATGGATGAGTAGTACTCATCGGCCATCACCACTACAATCGTTAATTAGTAGTCGTCGAGCCATGTTTATCTAACACAACCATACGACTTGAACTGCCTTTCATTTTTATTCTTATTAGATTTACCACACTTATAACAAGTTTGGTTCATATCACATATATACGCTCCAACCTGAGGGAAAGTATTAAAATTAGATATTATTCTCTTATTTATCATTAGATAGTAATTGAGAGTTGACCCCTCAATACTTTTTATTAGATTGATCCTTAGTCATTATTTGATATATACCTAATCACAATAGTGGTTCTATTTGCTCATTATAAAGGCATTGTGTGGCCATTCAAAACAAATATTATTTTATGGTGGAACTCAATTTTGGTTTATTTAATTTTCTAATTGCTTTTTGTAACAAGTTAAATGCTTAGTAAGCTTCTGCTAAAGGAGTGTGGAGAATCAGAATATTATCTTGATTCAATGTAATTAAAGATAATATATAAGCATATTATCTTAGATATAAGAGGAAACCATATCTTTCATATTCAAACACAAAGTTTCACCCCATTATTCCACTATTTCTCTGATTTTAACCAGCACAATGAAGGTCGTCCAAACTCCAAAGAGGTTGCAGTTAAGGTAGGCCAGGGGTGAGTGCAAATTAAAGAAATTGGGGAAGGAGGGGGTATACAGAAGAATGGTTATATCAATTGACCCTCAATTATAATCCTAATCAACAAAAAATTATTAAAATAAAATATTTTGTACCAAAAATATTATATTAACAGAAGCATTTGATAAAAAATATGAGGAGATTGGTGGAAGTGGGTATACAGATAACTGGTTATCTATCAATCAACCCTTAAACTAGATTCCTTATCAGCAGCAATACATTAACTAGAATCAATATCTCAGTCACCTATAAGAGTCAACACAAACTCACAACTTTGTTTGTTAATTTTCCAAACTCAACAGAATTAGACAAGAGAATACCCATATTGTTATTGCAGCTAACTGAACATGTCATGGTCAAGTTAGCTATGTGATTAACATATGTAAGAGATAACACTTACAGATCAGATGGTGCAGCTACCGGCCTGAATCCTCGAAATACATTATCCTTTTCCGAACCATCCACTACCCTAATCCTTTCATCTAGAACTTTTTTGGAGAGTCGCCTTTTTGATTTACCCTACAGCAAGAATCAACAATGACATGTTTTGACTTTCTTTTATTATAACACAAGAAATAATTATAAAAATAGGAGAGAGGGGGGAAGCACTTGCCAGAGAAGCAAAAAACCCGACAGTATACAAACAAATTAAAAAACCTACTTAAAAGCTCAAAATGAAAATAAGATGACTAATCTTTCACACGTTTTAGAGACAAAAGCCAAAGCTGTTGGAACAAGGCTGTCACAATGCAATGATGGACACATTCCCGACACTAACCCTAGTCAAACATGTGGTAGATACTTCTAATTTACTGTTCATTTACAAATTATTTAATGTCGGCTTAGAATACTGAGCCTACACACATATATTAATAAAACAAATCATTTTTTAATCTTTTGAAAAGTCAACTTAAAATATATTGCATAATATTAAAAATAATGACACTCTCTTTAAAGTTGGTTTAAACTGGTGATTAGGTGAACACATTGTTCATAAAGATGTGATTCCATCATCTATTTTTTGGAAATTATTTTAAAGAAATTAAGTTCCTTTATTTCGCTCAATAATCTTTTGCAAGTCACGTACGTAAGAAAAAGGACAATATACTGATAGCAATTTAGATTTTTTTGTTATGAGATCCCTTTTCATTTTGTTAGAGTTTCTCTCTCTATGTGTGTGTGAATGTATGTGGATTCTCTACTGTTGTACTGCCTCTACAACAGTGATCTCAGTCATTGAATGAAAATTTAATGGTTACAAAAAATTAAAGTATAAAAATAATATTTATATTATTAATTATATAAGGTTATAATGTTGCTGTAGAGGTTGCAGGGCTGCAGAGAATCTAAGTCCTGTGTGAATGCAGTGACCTGGAGTCCTATATTTTAAATATTAACCATGTCTGTATCCTCATCATGCCTAATGTCTAAGTTCATGGTTCAGAGTTCATTCTTGCATCTAAATTTGTACTAGTTCAGTATGACCTTGTTTGCAGAATTCAACTAACCCACTATAACATTATGATGAAAAAAAATTAAAAACCCAAGTCCTAATAGTTGTTCTTACTACACTAATGTGAGACTAACATACTGTGTTCTTGTTTCGGGTTACGGGGTTGCCAGCTCCATTTAAAAATTGTTATGCTTTGACAAGTCCCCCAATTACATCTTTTGAACATACAAATCAATTTTAAGATCTAATTGAAATAATGTGGTTTATCAGCACGTTAACATTCTGAAAGTCACGAAGGATGTATGCACACAAAGGTGTTCTTGAGTATCTACCTATCTGTATTTGAATGAGTGAGATTTTAGTTTCTTAAACATTACCTTCTGTGGAAGAGTTGCAACATACAGTGATTCACGAATCAAAGGGAAAATCGTATCCACAAAATCATCAAAAGTTCCTCTATTCCAATAAATGTTGCAGAGCTTCAGTTTCACTCTTGTATCAACCCACCATCTATTTGACTTTTCAGAATGTGCTTCACCTAAGTCAGGAAGTATTCAGATTAAAATCTCCGTTGAAAAACTTCAATCACAAAGAAAGAAAAAAAACTGCAAATACCAGAATCCTTTGGAGGAGACAGCAAGGAAATGGCTTCATCTTCTTTTCCCTCTTCAAGCAGAAGGGAAGCTAGAGTTATGCGTGCATCAACATCATCTTGTAGCATTTCAAGGGCTGAAACAAAATCTTGTTTAGCAACAAACTAATATGAATTTTAAAAAGGCAAGAAGTAAACAAAGCAACGACCACAGCAGAACAATCATCAGAAAGCAACGAGTATTGCTTCACTGTCACTGGATCTACAAGCACTAGTGTAAAAATAAAAGCCTAAAATACACTCTTATAACTGAAATCAATTAAGAAGTCACAACCCTATGCCAGAATAGGATGAGATACATATGTACTAGCATTTTAATTTTGACACACTTCCATTTTTCTCCCCATATCAAAAGGATATAAAAATGAAAGAGGGGTTTCGAAACTTCAAGTAATAATTCATGAGTCATAAATTCCAATATCTAAATAAAAAAGAAAGGGGGAGAAAAAAAGAGCAAAAGTAGAATAAAGGGAAGGAGAGAATGTAATGTTGATAGGGAAAAAAGAAGAAGATAAAATCAACAATGAAGTATGGTCAATTTCTTTAAAAACCTGAAATAAAACTCATTGTAACATCCTTGAGCAAATCACTAGACAGGAGCCGCAACAAAATCCTATTCCAAGTTAATCTATGGTGAGACGTGAGAGACATACTTAAAGATGCAGTCATCATTTCCAACCAATGCATCAATCTCACCAGATAATTGCATAAATTAATGCAAAATAAAATTTAGTCACTCGTGAAGTTAAAAACCACTAGACGTTGAAAACCAACCATTAAATATTGCTCCATGGTAGGGAGTCATAACGTGGTTGGGGGAAGGGACATAAGCATTAGATACTCATTAGCTTCTTAATTGAAAGTCACAACCAATATTCAAATCAAAAAACTACAAAAGGTTTATTCCAAAGAAATGTAGCTGCCTTTGAAGAAAGAAGCTAATGAGAGTTTCAATATCAGATTATCTTATCAAACGTAAATCTATATATTGATCTATACATAAAAAAAGCATACTATAAAAAATTACATTACGTAAAAAAACAGGGATGTCATAAATATGGCCTTTTTATGTCATAGGCTGAGGTTTGTTCCACACTTATATAATGTATTTTGGCCCTATTGAGACTTGAGTTTTTTTTTTCCATACACCCCAATGTCATGCTATATTGAGCTTGATGCGTGACTAATATGGTGGATGACTCATTAATGCATCTAGAATAAACACTTATACCATTTTAGAATATGAGTTTTGAACCTAACCCAATCTCAAAAGCTAGCTCATAGGATAAAGGTTGCCCCCAACTTATAGCTAATAAGATATTCTTTGGTACTATCTTTACTCTAGTTGATATGGGAGTTGGGTTAAGAAGCTTGGAACCAAACAGAGATTTTCGCTAAACATTTATTTAAGAAGCTTTGGCAGAAGAAGAATGATGGAAATAATATTTAATATATTGAAAAACAAGAGGGAAGAGGCTTTCACAAAGTATCAAGCTATCAGCTACCTAAATAACATTTGTATTAAAAATGAAACCTTGCCTTTGGAAAAAAAGAGAATTGCTTGTGATCTATCTTTCAAGGACATATAACATCTAGCAATTTTAAGATATAGAAGACCCTGCAAGAAAGAAATTCAATAAGAATATCAGATTACCCTAATAACATAGAAATTATCATAAAAGGCATACATTGAAAGTATATTTCTAGAGTGGATAAATATTGTCACGCAACCAAAATAGCCAATGCAAAATAAAATAAAATTGCAATTCATAATTGGTTCAGATAAGCTATACAATTCCTCTAACATTTCCTTCCAGCACTCAGAAATGATAGACAGCAAAAACATTGTATTCACAAATTCCAAAGAAAACAAAGAGGAACAAAATAAATTTATTAAAATAGATCTCACTTGTTTTGTACTATGACAATGGCCATCATCTCTTTATATGTGAGGATTATGGTGAACAAAATGAGCCTTGAACATTTCCCAACAAAAAGCCCATAAAACATTCAAAATATTATAAATACGTCATATCACTATCTCTCGAGCCACAGTACACAAAGCTTTCGGCTTGTAAGTGTAAGAGTGTATGTTGTAATTATATTAGAGCACACATGGATTTCTTATTTATAATGAGTGATAGGTACAATAAAAGGGAAACAAAATAAATGTAATCAATGACTAAATCCGTAAAGATAATATACTACTAAATAGTCTCATATCATATCTATAACACTCCCCTCTTAAGTTGAAGCATATATGTCATATGAGTCAACCTTATTACATATACTATCAATACGAGCACCATGGAGGAAATGAGTAAGCATGTCAACAAGTTGGTCACTTGAACTAGCAAATTCAGCAGTAATTCTCCGGAGAGCAGTTTCTCTCTAACGAAGTGGCAGGCAATCTCTGTGTTAGTACGTTTATGTAAGACCAGATTTGATGCAATGTGCATGACAGCCCGGTTATCACATTAAATTCATATTACCAATATCTCCAAATTTTAATTGTTGAAGTTATTTGAGCCATATGATCTCACAAGTAGTCATTGCATGGCACGATATTCTGTCTCAGCAATAGATCTAGAAATTGTTTTCTGCTTCTTACTCTTTCATGAAAGTTTCCTCCAATAAGAACACAATAACCCAAAAGTGGATTTCCTATCTGACCATGATCTTACCCAACCAGCATTAGAATAACAGACAACTTTGGAATTGCCTTTATTTACATATATATATCTGCAACCGAGAGCATTCTTGAGGTACCGAAGAATACGCATAGTTGTTTTCCGATGATTTTCCCATGGTTACTAAAAGAACAGACTAACGACACTAACTACAAATGTAATGTCTAGTCTAGTGATTGTGATGTAAGTAAGTTTGCCTACTAGATGACAATACCTTCCAGGGTCTTTCAAGTTTCAATGACTCCCCCTGACCCGGAAGAAGACTCACATGTAGATCCATAGGTGTGTCACTTGGGCGAGAATCAAGCATACCGGTATCAATCAAGATGTCTAAGGCATAGTTGCATTGAGAAATAACAATGCCAGTGCAGGATTGAGCAACTTCAATGCCGAGAAAGTATCGGAATGATCCCAAGTCCTATGTCTGAAAGTGACTATGAAGATGAGACTTGAGACAAAGAATTCCCTCAAAGTCATCGCCAGTTATGACGATGTCATCAACAAACACAATCAAGTTGATGCATAGGTCAATGGAAGAGTGAAGGTGGAAAACTAAGTGATCTTCTTGAGTACAAATCATACAAAATTCAAGTAAGGCAAAGCAAAAATGACTAAATCAGGCACACAGAGATTACTTCAAACCATTGTAGTTAGAATCGCATGTATCCCGATTCAATACAAGTCAAGGCTTCAACAATGCGAATCGGTGCCCAATCATGTGAATCGACTGTGAATCTCAAGTTTAGGATGAATTGCACGATTCAAACCCAACTTCTCTGTGTTTCGGACCAGGTCGAGTCACGTAACCCAGGTTCAAAAACCCTATTTGTCCCCTTTTATTTGCCAAAAATGGGTCTCGAAAGCGAGGGAAAGTGTCGAAAAATTTCCCTTCCTAATACCCAACATGTTTCATTGAGAGAAACAATGTTCTCTCTCCTTCTTCAAAACTCTCTTTCTTCTGCAAGTCGTTTCCACTCGCATCGCCTTTGCAAGTCGTCGCATCTCTCTCTAGCTCTGCAAGAAGCATCTCTCTCTAGCTTTGCAAGTCGCGTCTCTCTCTACAACACGTCTCTCTCTCTGCAACTCTTTTCTCTGCTATATATATATCTATTTTGTTGTGGTGTTGGACTATTGGCTAGTGTGTGGATGGTTTAGGTGGTATAAAGTATAAACTTATTTCTACTGATTGTTGGTTGTCATTTTGTATAGTTGTTTCTCTTAAATTGAAGTTTATATATCACTATATTAGTTGCTTGAATTCAAAGTGTCGTTAGATATGTTTGTTCTCATTTTCAATATGTTTCTTTATGTTAAATTACTCCTAAAATACTTTTATATGTCTTATATATATAAATATGTTATATTTTTTTAGTGGTCGTGAATCTTACAATTCACAATATGATTAGATTTAAGATTCGGAAATTTGACTTTTTGATACATAATATGTATCTTGATTCAACTACCATGCTTCAAAGCATAAAGTGATCGACAAAGCTTAAATACAAGGTGACAATCACTAAAAATTGTAAAACCAGGTGGCCGATCCATGTAAACCTCTTCCTACAATTCACTATGCAGAAAAAATTTTTTTATGTCCAACTGATAGAAAGGTCAATGGCGAATGACAGCAATAGCAAGAAAAAGGCAAACAAATGTGATTTTAGCCACCGATGAAAAGGCATCACCATATTAAGCTCAAAAATATGAGTATAACCCTTAGCCATCAAAGGAGCTTTATAACAATTAATAGTGCTATCAGGTGCAACTTTCATTGTATATACAGACCACACCCATTGGTAGACTTGTGAGGAGGCAAAGAGACAAGTTCCCATGTGTTGCTTGCTTCCAACACAGTCATTTCTATCAACATTGTTTGTTGCAAATTGTGATCAGTCATGGCTCCACTTGTAGGCTTAGGAATATAGACAGAATCCAAAAAGGAAACAAAAGAGTAATAGGATGGAGATAAACAGTCACAATTGAGAGTAAAATCATATTTAAAAATAGGACTACAAGTGGACCGAATACCTTTGCAAAGGGCAACAAGACGTTCATGTGCAGCAACAGTGTTAGAAGAACAGTTGGCGCAAGAGATGATGTTGGAGGATTAGCAGTGGTGGTGGTGGTGGTGGAGCTTGTGTCCGATAATGATAGGTAAGTAGTGGAGGTGGGGTAGGAGAAACAAGGGGGGATGGGGTAGGAGCAACTAGAATAGTAGGTGATACCTCTAAAGGAACACTTACAACGATGGCAGAAAAGAAGGGAGTGTTTTAAAAAAATGTAATATCAACGAATATTAGATACCTTTCAAGGCATAGACAGAAACATTGATAACCTTCCCGGAGACGAGAGTAACCAAGAAAGATACATTTTAATGACTTGGCAAAGAGTTTGTTCTTACTTGAGTTGAGATTGTGGACAAAACAAGTACTGGCAAAGACATGCATAGGAATTGGATGAACATTCTATATAGGACGTAAGATGGAAAAAGGAATATGATTATTGAGAATTGATGAAGACATGCAGTTAATTAGATAACAAGTAGTAAAAACGTGATGGACATTGCAACGGAGAAGAGTACAAGTTGTCTCTATCAAATGACGTTTTTTACGTTCAACTACACCATTTTGTTGTGACGTGTGAGTACATGAAGTTTGATGAAGAATCCCTTATAAGATAAAAAAAGAATTGAAACTAGGATGACAAATATTATTTTACAATGTCAATTCATAAAATTTTAATGCAGCATGCAAATTGAGTTTGAATTTCAATAAAAGAATGTTTGAAAAATAGAGAAAACATCAGAACATTTCTTCTTTAGAAAAACCCAAGTACAATGAGAAATGAAAGAGATTGGTTACTAGTCATGTAATCAAGGGCACCAGAATCAAGGGTCCAAGGTCCAAGAGAGGGGGACTGAGAAATGAAAGTTACAGGATTACCCGACTGAACGACAGTAGTAACAGGTGATGCAACATCATGGCTTCATTGGTAGCGTGCAACTGAAGGAGCTCATTATCACAGTCCTATGATCCCTTACAAAGTTAGTGGTTGATATGGAAGACTTATACTCAGATCCAGAGAGGTATAAAAGGTTGGTTGGGAAACTCATATATCTTACTATTACCAACCAAATATTTCCTTTGCAGTTGGAGTTGTAAGTCGGTTCATGAATTCACCTTGTATTGATCATTAGAATGGAGTAATGCGTATTCTCAGGTACATAAAGAAGACTCCAAGTCAAGGTCTATTGTATGAGGATAAAGGAAATAGTAAAATTGTTGGATATTGTGATGTTGATTAGGAAGAATCCGATATACACCGATGCTGTACTACTAGTTATTGTGTGTACCTGGGTGGTAAACTTTATCTCATGGAAGAGCAAGAAACAGAATATTGTTTCTCAATCTAGTGCAAAAGTTGAATATAAATTTATAGCCTTAGCTACATGTGAGTTGGCGTGGGTTAAACAACTCATACAAGAATTGAAATTCTGTGAAATTTCTCCAATGAAACTTTACTGTGATAATCAAGCAGCTCTCCATATTGCCTCCAATCTAATGTTTCATGAAAGGACTAAGCACATTGAAACTAATTATCACTTTGTAAGAGAAAAGGTGTTGTCCAAGGAAATTATGACTGAGTTTGTTAGCTCATATGATCAGATTGTAAATCTATTAACCAAATCCTTGAAGGATCCTCGGATTTAATACTTGATTTCCAAACTTGGAATATATGATTTATATGCTCTAACTTGAGGGGGAGTGTTAAATATAAGTTTGTATCTAATGTTAGTTGTTAGTTGGGCTACATTTTATCTTGCATTTATGATTGTGGTTGTTGAAGCTCACCTTTCTGATTTCTTATGTATTCTGCTTTATCTCTATTAGTAAGATGCTCTGAGCTGAGTGTATGTGAATTACTCAAGTTTTTTCCCTTTATTCAAGTGTAATGATCAATAGTGCCATCAGGTGCAACCTTCACTGTATAGACCCACCAACAACCAACAGTAGACTTGTCAAGAGGTAAGGGGACGAGTCCCCATGTGTACCGCTTCTAATGCAGCCATTTCTATCAACATCACTTATTGTCAATTGTGGTCAACCATGACTTCACCTGTAGACTTAGGAATAGAGATAGAATCCAAAGAGGAAATGAAGGAGTAATAGGATGGAGATAAACGTTCATAATTAATAGTAAAGGCATATTTAGGATTAGGATTACAAGTTGACCGAATACCTTTGCGAATGGCAACAAGAAGTTCATGTGCAAGTGACGCAATTGGAAGAACAGTTGGAGCAGGAAATGATGCTGAAGGATCAGACGGTGGTGATGGAGCCTCTGTCCGACAATGATAGGTGAATAGTGGAGGTGGGGTAGGAGAAACAAGAGAGACTGGAGTAAGAGCAACTGGAACCGTAGGTGAAACCTCCAGATGAACACTTTTTAATCGTGGAAGAAAAGAAGAGTGTTTTCAAAAAGAGTAACATCAGCGGATACAAATTACATTTCAAGTTGTGAACAAAAACATCGGTAACCTTTCTGGAGGCAAGAATAACCTAGAAAGAGACATTTTAGGGACTTGGCAAAAAACTTGTTTATCAGGGTGAGATCATGAACAAAACAAGTATTCTCGAAGATATCTAAAGGAAGTGGATGAACGTCCTATGCAAGATATAAGATGAAAAAAGAATCTAATTATTGGGAATCGATGAATGCATGCAATTAATCAAATGGCATGCTGTAAGGACTCCATTACCCTAAAAACATGATGAGACACTGCAATGGAGAAATAAGAGTACGAGCTATCTCTATCAAATAACGGTTTTTATGTTCAACTACATTATTTTGTTGTGTGAGCACATGAGGTTTAATGAAGAATCTCTTGCGAGGTCAAAAAGGACTGAATTTGGGATGACAAATATTCTTTTGCATTGTTAGTTCGTAAAATTTTAATAGAGCAAGCAAATTGAGTTTTAATTTTAGTAAAGAAACTTTGAAAAATAAAGAAAATATTATAATGTTTCTTCGTTAGAAAAACCCAAGTACAATGAAAAAAATCATCAATAAAGGTAACAAGGTAAAAATATCTTAAAGTTGAACAGTCGATTAGGACCCCAAATATCGAAGTGAATTAAAGCAAAAGGTGACTCAGCATGTTTATTGAGACTAAGACAATAACTAGTACAAGGATGTTTGCCTAACTGATACGACTCACATTAAAAAGATTGAAAATTTGAAAAACGAGAGACAATCAAACACATTTTCTCCACACTTAGATGCCCAAGGCATTGATGTTCAAGAGCAAGAGAAACAGAGGATTCTCCAATAGGTGTGGAAGAGGACCCAAAAGAACACAACGTAGAAAGCCACAGCAATTGTTCTTGGACTTTGTCATAGGTGGGAGTAGTGGGGGCTGATAAAATCTGATTACGAACAGTCGCAGTATAGATGGGAGTCTAGCAAGGACAACCACGAAGAATTGACTGTGTTGTTCATGAAAGATCTTGAAAAAGGAGTCAAACAACCCCTAAACAATGGCAGACAGCACAGATAATTGCGGCAAGAGGCTCACCGGAGAAGGGCGCAAGCGGTGACAAACGAAAATGGTTGCCTGAGATAAATGGTTATGGCAATAGGCTGCACAGCAGGTGGGTCTCATTGGAAGTCGTTGTACTAGGCTTCACAGAGTACGGCACCGAAAAAAGAAAAAAAAAAGGAGAGGGATCGAAACCCTAAACTCTTGATAACATGTAAGAGTTTATGTTTGTAGTTGTGTGCATGGAGCACACATGGATTTCTTATTTATAATGAGTTATAGGTACAATAAAAGGAAAACAAAATAAATGTAAATTAATGACTAAATTCCTAAAGATAATATATTACTTAATGTAATCAAATCATATCTGTAATAGTAAAGAAATGAAAAAAAAAATTATATTACATTTCTAGCATAAACATAGTTAGTAGTATCTTAAGATTCACTATTCAACTATTGATCGATATGCATCTTACGAGACATGAATGAATAGTATGAGTCTTACAATTCATATGATTCAATGATTCATTATTATTTTTGTTCTTTTTATCAATTCTCATAAAAAATTTGAGAAGTCATATAACCTTAAATTTAAATCCGTAAGTGAAAAGGAATTAGAATAACATTTGTAAACTTATCCTCTTTTATTATTCACCCTAAACCTTAAACACTACTCATTCATTTCATACATGCACACTATTAAGCTATTAAATTGCTTTGTTTCTATTCTTCTAAAATAAAAACTTCACAAACTCATATATAACTAATAATTTTTTTGTATAAAACTTACAGTTTAGTAGTTTTATGATGTGTTAACTACAAATAAACAATTTATAACTAATAATTTTGATCATGAATCTTAGATTCACGATATGATTCTATTCACGATTCAAAAAATAGGTTTTCTGATACACAATTTGTATCTCGATTTAACTGCCATGAGCATAAATATTAACTATATTTTACAGAACCAATCTATAAAGCTCGTCAGATTGTAAGGCAAAACAAAAGCCAACTACTCAAGAAAATTAAACAGATAATTGCTATAAATGGGAAGGAGTTACGTACATTATTGTTTTCAATGTTTCCATCCAGCATCAAATAATAATTCAATGCAGCATTATAATGCTCAAGACCCATTAATGAGTCTGCAACGTCAGTAACCAACTCAATATGCTTGTTTGCATTCTCTGGATTCAAATCATTAAAGAGAACCTAGTAATCAAAAGAAAATGTTAAGTAATACATACAAATGAAAGCTAACTGAAAGATTCGAAAACTGCAACTGCATGTCTTAGACAAGGGTTAAGTAATGGCAGATGGTGGAAGGCCAAAATGAAAATTTTGCCATTGCCCCTTATAGTACCGCCATGGTAGTCCCTTCACAGATTGTCTTCGGCAGTTGGCAAAAGAACCACCACACCATTCTGCCATGACGGCGCCATGGGGCCACCATTTAACAACAATGTCTTAGACACATCTGATTGTGCTTCAATGTTGTGTTAAATTAAGCAAATGAGAAACATGGAAAATGTTACCAAAAAGTCACTTTCAAATCTCATTCAGAACCCAAGCTTCCAAAGGTATACATTACATGGATGAAGATATTATGATGGATAGGTAAAAATGTTTATTACCCATAACAAGTTGATTAGGAGACAAGAAAGAATATAAAAAAATGAAAGCGGCGAAATTGAAGATAACTAAGAAAGTCTCAACATAATACTCATTCACATTAGATACAACTGAATATCGATAAACCTAACATGATATCTGAGCTTCAAGCAAGATTAGCCAATGATTAAGCAAAACACAGTTAATTCAATTATAAGTATGCATGCAACGCACCTGAGCCATGTCCATGTTTCCAAGATGAGCATGGCAAATTCCAGCCTTAATTTTCAAATTCAAATGCAATTCTTTCCTCGCATTTGCCACTAGAGCATGTTCAAAATACTGCAGAGCTCTGTCATGTGCCTTAGTTTCCATCAATATGGTACCCAGTAGATCAACTACACTTGCATTTGCTCTGTCAGGATGATTCTTAAGATAGTCTTCAAGAATATGAACAGAGTATTCAACTTGACCACATTTTTTGTAGAACTAATAAAAAGAATAAATTCAATTAAAAATTAAAAGTCAATCACAAAATGTGTAATTGAATCAAAATAAAATATCAAGTCATCAACCCTTCTACTTTGGCATGTAAATCATTTTTTAAAAAATAAAATAATTTTACCCTCCCAACCATCATATTTCATATGCACCCCCATAGCATGTCAAAGATGTTTGCTACAACTGCCTGCCAATAGTGGCAATATATAGATACAGGCCATATGACACACAAGCAGATGCATATAAATACATTAAAAATCAAAAGGAAAACAATAATTCTCATAAAGAAATAACCATAAACAAAAAAAATAATAGGAAAGGTTTGAATTCAAAGAAAAATAAATACATTTTCATGTGTCTTGAAGCAAAAGACCAACCTTAGCTGCTGCTTTCAGTGCAACAACATTCTCACGACAGAGTTGGTGTATTTGCTCATATGTCACGGCAGCTTTTTGATAATCTCCAAGTTCAACATAAAGCCTTGCAAGATGACCTCTAAGTGTACCATCTTTGGGATCTGCTGCTATTGCTTTTAAAAGACAATGACGGGCTTGACCATTATAACCTTGTCCACTGCATTTAAAAAGGATTCTCAACCTTGTTCTATGCTTTTTAAATTAATAAATCAATAAACTTACTAATATTAGAAACAAAAATAAAATTCAAAGGATAAAAAAAAAAAATAGTGGAGATGTATTTTGGAATAGAACATGACATTAATAGTGATTTATTTTAAGGAAACATTACTTTGATAAATGTTACATTCTTTGAAACTACCCCTTTTCTTCTCCTCTTCCATTGCTAAAGATTGTCTTTGGATGTGCCACTTGTTCTGTCTATTGTACCATCCCAAATCATTCCACAACCAACATTTTCCTACCATAGACACACATGACACAACCTCCACCGAGGTGCTATCTCATGATCCTTTAGCATCATCTCTTGCTTCAAATGTTCATTTGCCAACGTCATCTACACAACTACACCAGACCTTCCCATTGCTCTATGTAAAGGTATTTAATTTTTCTGTAACCCTAATCCCTTATATGTCTTATATCCTTATTATGGTCATTTGTCTCCCACAAATTTTTCTTGTATCTCTTCTTTGAATTCTATGTCTATTCCTAAGCCTACAAGTTATACATTAAGCCATTATCAATCCCAATTGGCACAAAGGGAATGTTGGAGGAAATGGTTGCTTTACATGCTAGTGACACTTGGGAACTTGTTCCCTTACCTCCTGGCAAGACTATCATGGGTTTATACAATGAAGATCAGCCCAAATGGCAATATTATCATTATAAAGCATGCTTGTTGGCCAAAGGATAAACTCATATTTGTGGTCTCCACTATGGGGACACCTTTTTCCTCGTTGCCAAAATCACCTTAATTCATCCTTTCTTCTCTTGGCTGTTATCTGCCATTGACCTCTTCACCAGGTAGACATTAAAAATGTCTTCTTGCATGGTGAGTTTGAATGAGGTTTACATGAATCACCCTTTAGGATTCACAGTTTCATGTGACTCTCACTTGGTTTGCCATCTTTGCACGGTTTGAAGCAATCTCCTTAGACATCATTTGGTTGTTTTTAGTTATGCCTTCCTTCAATTTGGCATGACTCACGAGGCTAATCACCCAATGTTCTCCCTCCATTCTCCATCAAGCCTTTGCATCTACTTGATCTCTATGTTGATGATATTTTTTTATTACTAGTGATGACTGGAACGACATCCTTTAACTAAAATCTCATCCCTAAGGTCAGTTTCAAACGAAATATTTGGATCTGCTTAAATACTTATTGGGAATTGAAGTTGCTCAATCCTCCTCTAGCATTGTCATTCCATAACGTAAGTATGCTTTGGACATTCTAAAAGCCTCATAGGCTTGATAGTTGCCCTAGTGATACACCAAACAATCCCAATGTGAAGCTTCTTTCAGATAACAGGAGAGCATTGAAAAATCCGCGAATATATCATTGTTTGGTAGCCATGCTTAACTACCTCATTGTCACCCAACCACACATCATATTTGCACTCAATGTGGTTATTTAGTTTCTAAAAGCACCTTGTGCACCTGATTGGACTGTAGCAATGCACACTCTTTGATATATCAAGAATGCACCAATTTGCATATTACTATACAAAGACAATGATGCTAACTAGGATCACATGGCTTCAGTGTTATAGAAAATCCTATTGGAGGGAACATGAGTATCATATGTTATGGTAGTAGCCACATGTGAGATCACATGGCTTCAGTGTTAACGAAAATTAGAGATAACAGTGCCGTGGCATAAATTAGTGGCGGAATTCCCGCCAGCCGACATGGAATCAGAATCCCCATCACAGGTCGTCATGCCCACAGTAGACATCACGTGCCAAGAATGTGGAAATCGCAGGGCGACAACATGTTTAGGGTTTCGTTTAGGGGAGAAGAAGACATGGGTCGCACCCAAACCTGCGTCTTTAACATTTGTTTTTTCTTTGTTTTAAGTCTATTGCGCCACACACACACACACACACACACATAAACCCTAAACACACCACCATAACCCGTTATGGCCTCTGTTATATTTTCATAAAGGTCATTTGGCTTGTTGTTATGGACTGTTATCCATTATCAGTAACACTACATAGCTTAGACAACTTCTTCAACAATTAAAATTTAGAGATGTTCAGGACACTAGACTATTGTATGAGAATCAAGTTGCTTTTTGCATTACATCAAACCTAGCCTTTCATGACTAGACTAAATACATAGCGACTGATTGTCACTTTATGCAAAGAGATCATTACTTATTTTGTTAGCTCCAATGACCAACTGGCAAACATGATCAATAAATCCCTCAAAGGTTCTTGTGTTGATAACATTTGTAACAAGGTCGGTTCATATGACATATATACTCCAGTTTGAGGGGGAATGTTAAAAAATTTATCTTATGTATAGCTTATCTGTGTATGTGCGGTCAATTGACACGCAAGTACAGAAATACAATTCTATAAGAAACATTACTTTGATATACTGCTTTTAAAAAAGATTCTCAAATTTGTTCACTCTATTAATATATTGTTGCTTACATGGGTCATTTATTTTAAGGAAACATTACTTTGACATAATTTGATCCCTTCACAATGAGAATACAAGCATAAATTCATGCAGCCAAATTATACCAGAAGAACATCCTCACAAAAATAACAGTGGTCATAAAACAGATAAATCATCTCACATGGACCAGGCAAAAATCTCTTTCCAAAGAGATGAATCTTTTGGAGTCAAATGAGCAGCGATCATTTTAAAACCCATAGCTCTGTCATAATCCTGGAGTGAACTATAGACATATCCAAGGCTACGATACGAATCAGGCAAATTTGGAGCCAGCCTAACAACTTCAAGCAACACAGCTTTAGCCTGCAAAAAGCTAAAAATGCATAACTAATATGCAAAAGCCTAAAACAATGATAAAATCTATAATATGTATCCAGCTTAAACAAATGCAAAAAGCATTCAGGAAAAAAAAAATTAAACAACATTCTCTTATGCCATCTAGCACAGTTGAGACAATTAGAAATGACTAATGTTAGAAAACATTTCAATAAACAGGAATGCAACTTCTGGCTAATGAGCTTCTGCATGTGACAATGATATCTCTTTGAAAAGCAAGACACAGTATTATCCAGATCATAAATAAGTAAGGGCGAATAGTGAATACTTCATCAATTTGATGGAGTTGACTTTTCTTAACTATTATCAGAAAACAGGAAGATTTTCAGCAGAAAAAATGTTGATAAGAAAAAAGGATCCAAAAAAGGTATGTCAAACAAACACAGATGAACCTACTACCCCAGCTTGCATTGGATTAGGATGATCATATGCTAAAGATACAGATCCTAGACAGAAATATTATCATTTATCTAGTCTCCTACGGTACTTCATACCAGAAAACAATCCTAAAAAAGAAAGCTGATAAAAAATATCCTCAAAAAGAACTGAATTTAGTAAAATGACTTATTTATCCACCATTTTTTCCTGAACATACTAGAGAATTGACCATAACTACTAGCAAATAACAGTTCAAGAAATGTACCTTATCATAATGACCACTTGCGTAGTGAAGGTTGGCATCACCCAACATCCGTGTAAACTTAGGATCAATTTTATTCTTTGATCCTTTTCGCCTGCCTCTCTTCTTAGGCTGTGCAACAGGCAGATATAGAATATTAAAATATGTAGCATAAGTTACATTGAAATTTTAAACAGACAGTAGTTACATAACTTGCAAGTTGCGAATGAATCCTAATTTTTTAAAACTTTCATCTACATTATTCTAGGTTATGAGTATTTATGTAGAAAAAAGTAAATTCCAAAAACATGTAAAGAAAGATGTGCAGAATTAAACTAGTGAAAAGCTAACATACAGAAATCATAATAAAAAAAAATAAGGAGGCAAATCAGAATGCAACAAAGCTACCCTGCATATAAAAAATGAAAACTCCTTAGAAATAGCAATGAGCAAAAATGTATTAGGCATTAACACAGATCGTATATTTTCTTCCAAAACCATAACACCAAATGGTTTCCTCTAATATTATTCATTGCATTGCTGGAGACCAAAACATGAAATCTGCTCTTTTTTTAAAAGAAATAAAGGAAGCTTATCAACTTCTTTCAGGATAGTATTTGCTTATGAACTTGACAAACTTCTGACAAAATATATTAGGACTTAGGAGACTAAGTAAATGGTAGAGACAGAAAAAATTAACAGAAGGCTAACAACCTCCTCCAGGGTAGACTTTGCTTATGTAGAAAAAATAAAGGAAATGATATCATGTATACTCCACGAATGAAAAACTACCAATTTATCTTTCAAAGCTAACTTATCAATAGAGACAACCATACATACAGCTAAGAAAATATATTATGGAGACTCAGACTGATCATATCCATAGCATACCTTTCTCGATCTCTTGCGCATACCACAATAATTCATTGCTTCCATTATCTCAGCTATCTTTGCTCCAGAAATATCACTTTCCTTGGCCATCTTAGAAGGTGGTTCTTCACTGCATTTAGATACATAAAATAGCACCAAGAGTAAAACAAACATCTAAAAGTGATCACAGTGAGTTATTTGGTCACCATGCAATACATTGAAAACAGTTCAACACTTGTAGCATCTGAACATAATCAACATTATCTTCAGTAGGTCATTGAAATTTTTAAATCAGTTTCCTGTGGGATTTTTTGTTTTTTGACACATTCTAGCATCCTATACATCTTCTCTAACCTTCTTGTCTCCACAACATTTTCCTTTTTCATCAAAATGAAATTTTACCACTAACAATTTTGTTTATTAAAATTTCTATTCAACATGCACATAATTGAAGCACTCTCAATTGCACATGCACAACACTGAATCAATAAATTAACAAAGCACAGATTAAAGTCTAAACAGTAGAATTCACCACAACAACAAGAAAAACAGCTCATACGAAAATCCGCTTAACACAACAAATGTAGTAATTAGATGGGAACAAATCAGGGGCGAAGAAACTAAGTAACCTGTGGCATTGTTCAGTTGGTTTTCGCTTTTTAACGGCGAGGGCTTCCTGTTCAAGACACTCAAAGAGCTGGTAGGGTTGAACACCAGAATCATCATTGTTATCTAGAAAGTCCAAAGGATTCATCCCATTTTTGAACCTGAAAGTGTATTCCTCCTCGTCTTCTTCTTCTTCCATGTCATTGTCATCTTCCTCTTTGTCTTCTTCTTCTACCACGACATCCATTGCGTCATTCACTTCATCCATGCCGCTTCCCTCTTTCTCCATCTTAAACTCTTATTTTGTTGCTTTTTATCTATTTAAGAAGCAAACCAAATCATTTCAGCCTTACTTATAGGCATATCATTTTATTAACAATAATCTTAGGTCATGTTAGAATGGAGAATTGTGAAATTCTAGGAAATTTAAACTTCACGGAATTTGAATTGCATCAATCGAATGCCTTAAATTCTTAAAATTGATTGTTTGGATAAAGAAATTTACAATTCTTATATTTTAAATTTTCATAGAATTCAAAATTCTTGTATTTTAAAGTTCTTATATTTCAAATTATTTGTTTTGATAACATAATTTAAATTGCTCATATTTCAGAAAACATTCTCTGATTATATTTTAAAAAAACAAATTGTCATACAATAAAAAATTGTTAATTCTTTTATAATTTCTTTCAAAATCATGTGATACTTTTAAAAAAAAAATAGAATATTAAACCAATTGATAAATATAAAAATAGTAATATTTCAAATAATATTTTTCGTACCATTCATGTTATGCTCAATATCCATATCAATATGAAAATTTGGAAACTGGTTCTCTATGTTAGTAAAAGGCTCGCATAAAAATGGTGTTTGCATCAAACAAGCACCTAAATTTGTTTTCGTAGCTTGTTCTTTCTCACCCTTTGCACTTCAGTTGGTTGTACCCTTAACTCACTATATTCTACAAGTGAGGTTGCTAATTGTTGACTGCCAAAAGTTTCGTCTCTGACTTCTTAATATTTAGCCTGCTATCTTTAGTAGTGTGAGAAATTGCCTATTAGGACAACAATGAAGTCACAACGATGGGAAGAGAATGGAAACAAAAGCAAAAGTGAAAGAGAACTGACGAAGCTTATGCTTATTGTTCATGCGGAAGTGATAACAAAGAGGGGGAATATTGATAAAATAATAGTTCAACTAGTTTGAATAATGGCTGTCACTGAAATCTAAGAAAACAGAAAGAGAAGTTGAGCGAGAACGTTGGAGGGAGAGGGTGATCAGCGTTGCTAGATAAAAGATACAGATTATTCTCTATTTCCCTAGTAAGTGAAAAAAGTCTGATAGTCAATATATCATATCCAACAATATTCCCATTTTGACAAACAGCTTATGGGAAGACAAATCATAGAGCTCTCAAAGTTGCAAGTATAGCATGCATACATACACACCCATTCTATTTTGCGGAGTTTTAATTGATGCGCTGAAATGAAATAGCAACAGAGAATAGGGTTACCTTGCCTGAAATGGTTTGAAGCTCGTCGCAGGGTGTTTGGCCAGTGAATAGTGAAGATTGAGTTCTTATGTGCTAGTCCTGCACATAAACCAACAAATTCAAAAACATAGATGCTTTGATTTTATAGCAAATTGAACAAGACAAATAACACATGATGACATATGCATCATTGCAACCCAAATAAAACCCTAGGAGAGACAAATGGAAAAGAAAGAAATCAAGGTGAGAAAAGGAGTAACGCGAGAGAACCAGAGAGTTGGAGGTCTGGTGAGAGACGAACGAGAGAACCATGAAGGTGAGGTTGCAACGAGAGAAAACGAGCCAAGCGAGAGAACTAAGCAGGAAGCGAAGGGAAGCGTGAACTAGAATGGGCGACAGACCCACAGCGAGGCGAGAGAGGGCCACCGAAGGGGAATGGGACAGTCGCCCTGCAGCACGGCCACAATGTCGCCGTCCTGGGACTGGGAGAGTGAGAGGGATGTGCGGAGAAAGAAACGTAGAAGAGTGACTATGATGGAGAAACAGAGGGGCTTCTCATGTGTAATGCGTCGTGTGTGTGAGACGTGAGCTTGCTGTGCTTGTGACTTCTGACTTCTGACTTCTGACTTCTGACTTCTGACCCTACCCAACCCCGTTGCCACTTCCCTGTCTTTCTTGTCAGTAACAGAATGATATTATCAGAAAATATTGTGTTCAAGTTAAATGCGGTTCTGAATAAGAGAAACTAGAAATACAATTAGGGGATTGGGAATAATAACACACATACATTTGGGGTGAAGTAAAATGGGAAGTTTCGGTTTCTGTTTTTATTATTTAATCTGACTCACATATTTTATCTAACAGTTATTTTTCTTTCAATCGGATCATCTGCATTCTGCAGTTTTTAAAATTGTTCTCCCACGAAAGAGGGAGTGACGCCGGGCAGCCTCTTTTCAAATTACACACAATTTTCTAATTCTCACGTTTTAAAAGGAAATTAAAATTTCTTGTAAAAAAAAAAAAGACTAAAATTCTATAATTTTACTCGTTTAAAATTTTAAATTCTTTTTAATATATCCAAACAGTAAAAAAAATTTAAAACTCTTATGATATTGCTTTTCCTAATTTAATTTTTTATCTAAAAACATCTTTTTTTATCCAACCTATTTTTCTTTCTGGCACCCCATTTTTTAAAATTAAGATAGGAAAGAATGCATGAAACAAAAAATTAAGGGTTTGATTGATTTTATTTTATTTTTTAGTTTTTTAAAAGAGCCTTCAAGAATAGTTTTCAAAAACTGTTTTCGATAAGAAAAAAAAACTTGTTTAGCAAGTATTATTTAAAAACTATTTGAAAATGTAAAAATAGAAAAATTTGTTCATATTTATTAGAATTTCATTAATGAAAAGCAAAAAATAACATATTCTAATTGTATTTTGAGTTTTAAAAACAAAAATAAAAAACTGAAAAACAAAACTACTTTCAGTTGTTCTTGTTTTTTAGTTTTTAAAAACTAAAAAATCATAACAGTTTTCGAAAATTGTTTTCAAAAAACACTACCCAAACAAGTTTTTTAGTTTTTAAAAACTAAAATACCGAAAACAATTTTATAAAACTGTTGTCAAACTAGCACTAAGTGTATCGATGCATGAAGTATCTAATGCACAAACAAGCTACTAAACATTATGCCTTTCATCATCAAAATCTAAGCTATTACAATGCTTGATAAGTCTTCATTGTAGCTTTGAGGGAATCTCCAACAGATTGGTCTAGAGCGTGTCCTCGGTTAGTAAGGTGTGCAATCCCCTTCTGAATACAAAAGTTAGCCTTTTATATTTTTCAAGTCAAAACACCAGCGCCTAGTAGTTAAAAAGTAGTTGTTAGGTGTCATAAACAACTTAGGCCCTAAGTTGTCTGGGTGTTAAGCGACAGGGATAATGGATGTTGAGTGCTTGTCATTAGACGTAGATGGCTCTCAACTGATGGGCATTGGGAACCTACACCACAACCACTCAGTGTTTGGGCTTAGACACAACCAAATTTTCTAATTTTTCTCACTTTTTCGGTTTATGTGAAAACCTGACTCAAAACAACTAAAAATAGGCAAATAAAAATAAAATGTGTATAAATTAAATCCTAGACCTAAATTCTTAAAGAAATCTAATTTTAAGTGAAAATAGAGGAAAACAAGGTCTTAAATAAAAAAGAATTATGATAATTGTTCTACTTCACCAATGTAAAAATAAGTAATTGAGGCAGTTATTAATACTATATTATATAGTAATACTTAAATATTATTGTTGAGATTACTAAAGACAATTGGACGCAACCTTTGGTGGAGCTTTCTCTCAAGTATCAGTGTCTTTATAGGTTTTGGTTTTGTTCCTTTCAATTTGTTTTATGGTACCAAACACCTTTCAATAAGGATAATCTTGGCAAGTTTGGCGCAAAAGCATACGAAACTATGTTTTTGGGATATTCTACATTAGCAATGCATATAGGGTATTTAATAAGAGATCATTACCTGTAAATAGTCCGTTCATGTTGTTTTCAATGAGACCAACCCCCATAAAAAAAGGGTTTTTCTTTATGATGATGATGATATAGGTACTGCAAGTATCCCCACTGAAAGTATTGAGAATAACACCAACATAGAACAAACTAAAGTTTCAAAGGAAGTGCAACCCTTACCTAAAGAATGGAGAATTCCTAACAATCTCTCCTTGGACAACGTTTTTGGTGACATTGAAAATGGAGTAACTACTATACATTTATTAAATCTATTTTGTGAGCATATGGAATTTGTATCTCAAATTGAACCATCTTGTGTGGATTATGCATTGAATAATGAATTATGGTTATTTATTAGTGATGCATGATGAACTGAATAAAATTAGGAGAAATAATGTTTGGGAATAGTGCCTTATAAGTCTAACAAGAATGTCATAGGAACAAAATAGGTGTTTAGAAACAAATTAAATGAAACTGGAACCATAACTAGAAATAAGGCTAGTTTACTAGCCAAAGGCTATAATCAACATGAAGGGATAGGTTTTGGTGAAACATATGCCTTAATTGCTAATTAGAAGTTGTTAGGATCTTTCTTGCATTTGCATTTTGTTTGACTTTAAACTATACCAAATAGATGTTAAAAGTGTTTTTCTAACTGGTTTCATTGATGAATAAGTGTTTGTTTCACAACCTTCTAGTGTTATAGACCACAATTGTTCTCATCATGTTTATAAGTTAAAGAAATTCCTCTACAAACTTAAACAAGCTCCTAGACAATGGTATGGAAGGCTGAGTAAGTTTCTCTTATCTCAAAACTTTGAAAGAGGAAAGGTAGAAAAAACATTGTTCTTTATGAAATCTTTCAACGATACACTTTTAGTTCAAATATATGTTGATGGTATAATCTTTTGGTCGACTAACACCTCTCTGTGTGAGGACTTTCTTTCTAAAATGTAGGGGGAGTTTGATATGTCGATGATGGGAGACTTGAATTTCTTCTTAGGTTTGCAAGTTAAGCAGATGGAGAGAGGAATATTCTTACATAATCAAAATAATGTTGGAATGAAAAGTGTAAAATCTCCAACATACCAATAGGAACCAATTGTTATCTTAATGTTGTTTTACATCAAAATCTTGTTGATGTTTCTAAGTTCAGAAGGGTGATAGGTTCATTATTGTTTTTAACCACAAGTAGACCAAATATCATGTTTAGTGTTTGTATGTGTGTCACGTACCAAGTAACACCCAAAGGAATAACACATAAATACAGTCAAATGGATTTTTTTGACTCGTAGGTTTTTTTTACTCTGACTTTGCAGGATGCAAGCTGGACAAAAAAAGCACCAGTCAAACGTGTCATTTATTTGGAAACAACCTTATGCCTTGGAATAGCAAGAAGCAAACTTATGTAGCTCTCTCTACAGCAAAAGCAGAATATATTGCCATAGACAGTTATGACAATTTTTGTGATTGAAACAACAATTAGAAGACTTTGGAATCAAAGTAGGCAAAATTTGCTTGAAGTGTGACAATACAAGTGTGATTAACCTAACAAATAAGCCAATTTTTCACTTAAGGATAAAGCACATTCAGATTTGTCATCACTTTCTAAAAGGTCATGTTGAGAAAGGTGATTGTGAAGTTTAGTTCATAGACATGAAGTCTTAACTAGCAGATATATTTACCAAACCTTTACCAAGAGAAAGATTTAACAAGCTTAGAAAATAACTTGGTATAGCAAGTTAGTATGAGTTATAATAATCGTTGAATTTTGTTAAAATTGTGTTAATTGATTGAAATTTTATGCATTTTCATGTGCTTCATACATTAGAAGTATAACATCATGAAAATCTTCCATCAAAGCATTAAAATTCAAGTTTTCAAGCATGTTGTGGTAAGGTAATCAAATTACCTACAAGAGCTAATCGATTAAACCAGAGCCAATGCTTTTCAGAATGAAAATTGGCTCTATGAGATAGTCAATTACCATCAGGAGTTAATTTATTACCCTACATTAGGAAAAGACTCTAACTTAAAGGGAAACCAATGGTAATCAACTACCATAACCTAGTATTCAATTACTTGAGAAATTGAAGAGTTTATCAGTCAAATGGAGGACGTCATTGATGAGCATTGATGCAATCCTTCCCATGAAGGGTCCCATTACAAGTGTCCTAGCTAGAAGGATTGAAGAGGGTATGGCTAAGAAGGAGTGTGAGAGACCTCAAATCCTACTTGAAGTGAAGATCATAAAGGCATAGTCTTCTTATTTGAGCCTTGTATATACACCCTTTCTTTTAGCTTTAAGGAGGTGTATTTAGTTTTCTTTTCGGCCTATGTTCTTATTTTTAGTTAGGAGGTGTAGCTAGTATTTTATGTGCAATATGTTTATTAGTTTGGGCCTTTTTTGGGAGTCTTGGTCATGTTGTTTTTGTCAACCACACCCATTAAGTTTGTCTCACACCCTTCTAAGACACACATGAAGCAACAGAGAGACAAGTGCGGCCTCCATGTTCCCTCCATTAGGAGCCAACCACCTTCTCTCTCCTAGATGGCACCTATATAGCTTGTTTAAATTCAATTTTTTTTTTGGAAAGAGTCTATATGGCACTCTCAAATTCAAATTTGAATTTAGAGGGAACATAGATTCATAATTTAAGGGACTTGTTTGGATCTAGTTAAATTAAGAAAGTGTGCTTTTAGCTCAATTAACACTTAGTTACTGCAACTAACCTCCTCCTAATCACCCTTGAGTTAAACGTCCAACTCAAGGCCCATATCCTAAGCTTTTCTCCTATAAATAGTCATCAATTCTCATTTTACACTTTACACTTGAATGATATAAAAATTATCTTTGAGAGTTCTTATTTGAGTGTCCTTCTTTCTCCAATTGTGAGAGCTTCCTTATGGCTTTTATCAATGGTTCCTTCCCTTATCACAAGCTTCCTACACTTAGTGGCTTATCTCCTTGAGTGACGCCATCGTTCACCTCCTATTTCTTCTCCTTCCATATCCATTTCACCGATTGTAACCTCATGAAAGTTATCTTAGGATGACAACCATGGAGGATTGCATCAAGTGGTATTTTTAGAGGTTTACTTCCTATTCTTGCCTTGTGTCATTTTTTGAATTCACTTCTTCTTCTTCATCTTAATTCTAATTTTCTTTTAGCAAACCCAAGTTGTTACATATTCTCCTAAACGTGTCTTGATGTGATTGTCTTATTGTTTTTATTTCTTGAATTTCATTGCACTTTTATGCATTATTATTTGAAATTGATTCAATTTTTAGTTTCTTCTTTGAATAATCGTGTGTTGCATTTTTAGGTCCTATTTTCATTTTTGAAAATTTACCATTGCTTGATGTGTTGTTCTATGCTTGATGATGTTTCTAAGGAGCACATACCTAACTCCACACCTCTATGGAAAAAACCATAGTGTTGTGGTTAGGTGCTTTGGACTCATTATTGCATTTCTCTTGTTTAAATTCTTGTGTTTTGTTTTCCTTTGTTTTTAAGCGCTTTAATTTTCATTTTATGATCTATGTTTTTTGTCAATAGGAGTTGTGTTTAGTCCTTTCATGTCATATTAAATCTCTAGTAGGTTTAGCCTCTTGAATTTTTTACCAAAAGTTTGTTAGCTACTTCTTGAAATTGAGCTTCTAAGAGGAGTTTCTCGTCTTGTTTAAGTCTCTTAAGAAGTCTCTCGTGCTTTTCTAGTTCAAGCATGTTCTCTTAAATTTCTACAAAAAAAAATTTAACTCAATTTCATCTTGTTTCATGATGTTTAGCCTTAAATTTTAGTAGTTTTTGTTGTATTAATCTTTGTTAAGTGAATTTGCTTTTGGTTGAAGGAAGTGCCAGTGTGAACTTTTGAGTACAATTTGTGCAATAAATTAAGCTTAAACACTAAAAGAACACCACTACTCCTAAATATACACAAAATCAGTTTTATCATTGGTGTATTTAAGTTGCTTTTAGTGTTTTCTTGAATTGCACTTAATTCAATTTTTGTGTAACTTTGCTTAGTGAATTCTCCAAGCGTTTACTACCATTGCATCATTGAAAAAATTACAAATCAAAAGAGGTGATTAGGTGCATCAAAGTAAAAAAAAAACAACCCTAAGAAAATAGAAAGAAAAAGAACATCAAAATCAAAATAAGTAAAAAGAAATATAAGTCAAATTGATGTACCTAATAACTAAGTAAAGAAAATTGCAAAAAAGTGCTTGTACATTGATTGAACTGCTTGCATAGGTCCTTATAAGCTCTCGGTTATACCTTGTTAGTTAGTGCAATTTTTTAAAACATTTTGAGTCATTTTATATTTTGGTCCCTACTCCATTTTAGTACCTTTCTAGGATTTCTCTTTTGTGTCTACTTCTTTCTTGCCTTTAATTCTAGTTTATATTATTTCTTACTACTTCTAGTTTTGTTCTACATGCTCTTTCCAATTGGATAGTGTCATTGCCTAATTGTTCATTTTATTGCTTTTGTGTTTCTACTCTTGTATTCCTATTGAGTTACTTTGGTGTGTTTTGGTGTCACTTTTGTAGAGAAGCTTAAAGTGAGGCTTGCCACAAAGGTGGCCTTCTAGGAAGAGTTGACAAAGCCAAAGGGACTTGAGCAAAAAGAGGGGCAAGGACTTGAGTGAGACACATCTTGAGGGAGCTTGGAACAAATATTTGAAGACTTTTGGTTTTATTTTTTGCACATTAATTCCTTGTAAAAACTCAACATTTTAATAGGAAGTATTAGATGCTTCTAAAGGTCACTTCCTTTTGTGCGTAATAGCTTTAGTAGATTTTCACTTTTGTGAGGTGTGAAGAAGGAAGTGGCGCACCACTTTCATACTGTTAGGAGTACTTTTTAAATCCCTACACTTTTACATTTTTGTCTTATTTCCTTTGCTAAAAACGTTTAGGCAAGACTTTAGTTCCAAAGGCTATTGTCTTTTAGGTGAGAAAACTCAAAAAAAGGGAGGAGTGTTCTTGTTTAATCTCAGCCTAACCTTAGTGTTCAGTCATCCTTACGCAATGCTTGGATGCACGCAAATAGTAACAAGAATGTGAACCAAGGGGGCTCCTCTAAGGTGAACTTTCTTGATAAGTTTGTTCATGAGTTTAGAGAGTAGAGAGTGGAAGAAAGTAACCTAAGAAAAGAGAGAAAGGCTAGAGAAGAAAAGAAGAAAAGAAGAAAGAGAAAAATAAAAAGAGGAAAGAAAAGAAAGAAGAAAGAGGGAAAAGAAAAGAAGAGAAGAGAAAGAGAGAGAGAAAAGATAAGAGAAGAAAGGAAAAAGAAAGTGAGAAGAGAGAAAGAGGAAAAAAAAGAAAGGAAAAGGATATGGGTCTCCCTCAACTATATATAGTGGAAGTGAGAGTAAGTACTATGAGGGGAGACCTAGGGTAAAGAGAGTCAACCATCAACATAACATGCATGAACATATTCCCCAGCCTAGGTAGCAAAAAGTTTACCGCTCTCATTTCCTTGGAAAGGAAGATACGAAAGTCTACCTTTATTGGGGAATGAAGATAGAGCAATTGTTTAAATGTTATCGAGTGAGAGATGAGAGTGATGAAAACCAAGTTTGCACTCCTTGATCTTTCTCATTGAGTTCCCCAACATCATGAAATGGAGGATGGAAGAGAAAGAAAATGGAGGTGGGACGTCACCCTTGAAAGAGATAAGCCAAAAAGGTTTAGGTTTGCCAGAAGGGAATGAGCCCTTGATAAAAACCAACTACAAAGAGGTTCCTCGAGATCTTTTACTAATGAATGTGCTCAAAGAGAGATAATTTTTCATTTCATTAGAAGGTGAGAAATGCATGGAGTAAGAGGGTCTATTTATAGGAAGTGGGAAGTTAGAATTAATGTCCCAACACCTAAGTAAGCTCATGCTACATAGCTAAGATTCCCTCTCCTAAATAGGTGTCTATAATTAAGAAAAGTGAATCCTTGTGTTTGTCATGTTTTGTGTGCTAGAAAATGGGGTGTAAAAATGAGCTAGGAGGTGTGAAAATAACCTACACTCCCAAATATAGGTTGCATCTTTTTCTACACACACTCAACATAATTACTCAAGGTATCACTTAGTTTTTACAAGGAAAACGGCCAAAATACGAGGCCTTAATTCATGGATACCTCACATCCCTATTTACTAAGGTAACTAAAAATATTTAAAAACTAAAAACAATGAAGACAAAGGCTTTAATTCTTCAATCAAGCTCCATCAATGTCATGCCTTTCTTGAATCTTCTTGACCATGATGCATGCTAGGTGGGATTTCATCATCTCCTCCCTTTTGAAGAGGATTTGACTTCAAATCCTAAGGCCTTTCTTTTTGTGTTTCAAATCTATAGAAAAGTAAGTAGAGCAATAAGTACATGCAAACAAATTATTTTTGGAGGAGTAAGAGGTTTATGAGAAGACCTTTTAGGATTAGGATAGTGGAGGTTGGCACTAAGGTTTGACAATGTTTTAGTGTGCAATGCCTCCATATAGCAGCTCCATATTGGTGTAATCTTCAAGGTGTTTGTCCATGGATCCTCTTCAAGTTTCTTCAATCTTTGAGAAATGGAAGTGAAGAGATGAGAGAATGGAAGGCGAATGGCACCACTTCTAGAGAAGATAAGCCATTCGAGAGAATTTGCCACAGAGGAAGGAGCCTTTGATAAAAGCTTATGAATAACTCTACTCTAGGGAGAGAGAATTCGAACACTCTTTAAAGAGAAAACTCATCTCACAAGTTTTTATTCTCAAAATTTAAGTGTAATGTTACAAAAGGGGGTAAGGTTGCATTTATAGAGTTAGGAAGTGATTAGGAGTCTAGACACTTTAATTAGGGTTTAGTGTCTTAAACATGTGTTAATTATGCTAAGCAAGATTAGCACATGTTTAGGAGAGGTACCCACTCTTGTTGGACCAAGTACTGTTGGAACCAAAGGAACTACATTGAAGTTTGGTGAAGTTTTGGTTTTGCTTTTCTCTCTTTATTTTTGCTCTTAAATCAATTTTATGTTACCAAATACGTTTATAGGTGTGGTACTTGTATTATGTGTTTTGGATAGACTTAGGAATGTGTTTGTGATGGTTTTGGATAGATTACATAGGATGGGTTGTGCTGGAAAAGCTTCAAAAATGAATTTTTAAGTAAGGTAATTTATTAGCTGTGAGAGTTTTTGAGAATAGGAATTGATGTTCTCTGTGGTAATTGATTACCTGATTTCAGTAATCGATTACTCCCGAGAACAAACACTTTGGACTAGTTTTGCGCAGGATATCAGGTAATCAAGTAGGTAATTGATTACCCTACATCAAAACTGATATAAAATCATTTTGAAAACATATTTTACAATTTTTTATCAGTCTAATCAAGTGTTTGGTTCTCTCATACGATTTCTAAGAATTCTCTCCAAGATTCATACCCATTTTTTATGGTTTGAAGGTGTTCAATTTCAAGATTCAAGGAAGAAACTCTGTTGAGTTTTGATCTTTTCATTTGGGTATTCTTCACATCAGGTGATATTGTTTTGTACTCTTATTTGTGTTTTTGCATAAGGTTAGCAATCTTTTGAAATGTTCTTGAGATTGTGGGAAAATCTTGCAGCGGGGAGTTGCAAGTAGGCATTGTGAGTGGCAGGGTGTCACGGTGTAGCAAATTCTTGTGGGGTGCAAGAGGAAGCCTTTTCTTTTGTGGTTTAAATATTTTTGAGAGTAAAATGTGTATGTGTTGTGTGCATGTACTGAGATTTTAGTGGAAAATAGATTAACAGAGTCTGTAAACTAGATGTAAGTCAGTTGGACCGAACCAGTATAAATCACTGTGCAAACTCTCTCTTCCTTATACTCTTTAATTTCCATCTTTATTGAATTCTTGGAACACTAACAACTAGGTTTTTGCAGTTGTATTTGATTTGTTAAGTTTTCTTTTTGTGGATCAAATTCTTGTTCATCATTTGCTTGTGTTTAAATTTGGGTTTTGACCTATATAATTGTGGGTTTGATTTTTATTCTTTCTATTCTTTGGAGGAATTGAATTAATTGGTGTCCTGCCTTGAGAGTTGAAGTCTTGAAAAACACATTTTTATAAAAAGGAAGGTAGATTTTGAAATTTTCAAAAAAGGGACTATTTTGAAAATACTTTGATACTGTTGAATAAGGTCCTCTCAATGCTCTAACACCCACACCAGATATGGACTGAACTGTCTCACGATGTTCTGAACCAACTCACGTACCTCTTTAATGGGTGAACAACCCAACCCTTAGAACATACTACAACCCAAGTGGTGAAGAGCCGACATCGAGGTGTCAAACTTTCCCATCGATGTGAGCTCTTGGGGAAGATCAACCTATTATCCCTAGAGTAACTTTTATTCATTGAGCGACGGCCCTTCCACTCGGCACTGTCGGATCACTAAGGCTAACTTTCGTCCCTGCTCGATAAGTGAGTCTTGCAATCAAGCTCCCCTCTGCCTTTGCAATTGAGGGCCAATCTTCGTCTGGCCTAAGGAAACCTTTGCACGCCTCTGTTACCTTTGGCGAGGCCTACGCCCGAAAGAAACTATCTACCTGAGATTGTCCCTTGGCCCGTAGGTCCTAACACAAGGTTAGAATTCTAGCTCTTCCAGAATGGTATCTCACTTATGGCTCTGGTCCCCCAGAAGGAGGCCTTCTTTGCCTCCACCTAAACTGTGCAAGAAAAACCCAAAGTCAATCCCAGGAAACAATGAAGCTTTATAGGGTTTTTTTGTCCAGGTGCAGGTAGTCCGCATCTTCACAAACATGTCTATTTCACCGAGTCTCTCTCCAAGACAGTGTCCAGATCGTTACGCCTTTTTTGCGGGTAGGAACTTACCCGACAAGGAATTTCGCTACCTTAGGACCATTATAGTTAGGTCGTCGTTCACCGAGGCTTCAGTCGTCGACTCCCCTATCATCAGGTCACCAACTTCCTTGACCTTCCGGCACTGGGCAGGCGTCAACCCCATACATGGTCTTACGACTTTGGAGAGACCTGTGTTTTTGGTAAATAGTCACCCGGGCCTAGTTACTACGACCCCCTTTGTGAGGAGGCACCCCTTCTCCAGAAGTTACGGGGCTGTTTTGTCGAGTTCCTTAGAGAGAGTTATCTCATGCCCCTAGGTATTCTCTACCTACCCACCTGTGTCGGTTTCGGGTACAAGTACCCATTTGTTGAAGGTCGTTCGAGCTTTGGAACCAAGCCAATTTTGGAGCAGCTTTGTGATAATGAAACCAACCAGCAAAAAGCATTAAGGCTGCAAAAACCAATGTACCAATTGCGGTACAATAAAGTTGTAATTCACTAGTTATTCCAGATGCTCTCCAAATTTGAAAAAAACCGGGATGTTATTTGTATTCCTCGGCATCCTCCTCCGACATCACTATTCAAAATTTCTTGGCCTACTATTGGCCAAACCACCTGAGCACTAGGCCTAATATGAGTAGATCACTTAACCATGCCTTATAATTGGAAAACGAGCACCATGAAAATACATGCCACTCAACCAAAGAAAGATGATAGAGAGTTGGCCGAAATGGGCACTAAAAAATTTTCAGGAAATCTCCTCCAAATCATTAGCATGGCTATCAAAATCATGAGCATCAACATGTAGGTTCTAGATACAAGTAGTAGTATCAGGTCCTTTAGCTATTGTTCTTGAGAAATGACCAGGTTTTGTCCATTCCTCGAAAGAAGTTTTTATGGGATCCCTATCTACCAAAATTTTAACTTCTGGTTTCGGTGAACGAATAATCATTGAGTCCTCCTCTTTCCAGACAACACATACAAAGAGACCTGCCAATATAAAACAGAATTTGTGAACTCATGAGAGATGTTTATATTGAGTTTTGTTCTCTTCTATCTCCCATCTATCTATTTTATACTTTTTTAAATTCAATCTATTTTCTTTAGTTATTTACTAGAACAATTATGATCTCGAAGTAAATATGGGGCAAGTGTACGAATCTATTATGACATAGCAGTGAGGCGCTCAACAAACCTTTGTTAATCCTCTAAGACCTTTTTGCAAACTTTGAATGGAAGTTTAATAATTTTTTGTGCAACATAATCGAATTCTATTGTATTCAGATTTTACTCAGAAGTTCCTCGATGGAACTAATTTTACTTTTGATTTTTCTACATGCGCATGTTTCTTTTGAAGTAAGTACAAATAGTTTGGTTAGATATTTCTTAAGAATTGACTTAGTGAAATCCCAAATTTCATATAAAATAAAAAGGAATGATACGTCCGTTTCAGGATTTATCTTGGATAATGAGTCGGATCGGACCTACATCAATCCATTTTTTTTCTATAGATTCAAGGAGAAAAAATGCAAAAATTACTTAGCCAAAACCACGGGACTATTCATATGTTGTTGATAGAAATAATAAATGTTTATCTTTGACAATTTTGTCATCATCTAATTGTTTTCAAATACGATCATGCAATGATGGAAAATATTACAATGGGAGAAAAGAAGGAATAATAAAACTCAAAGGGAATCTAGAAGGGGCAAAGTTGAATAGATTCGAAAATAATTTTCTATTTTCGCAATATCAAAGTTTACAAAACAAAATTACCCCTTCAAGGAATCTTTAAAATCTCGTTAAGAGTTTTTAAAAAGTCAATTAAAATTGAATATACACAACGAATCAACTATAGAATTGTATATATCATACAATATATACACAATTCAAGAAAGACAAAACAACACATCAAGAAGAGGCAATAACCTTTGTATCCCACAAGAGTTTGTTACATAGTGATACCCCACCACACAACATACACCTCACTCATGACACTCCGCCATAAGATTCAACAATAATCTCAATGAACACCTATCAAGAGATTATTCCTTCAAATCAATAACAAAGATTGAGTTCAAGAAAAATATCACCTTAGGTGAAGATTACCCAAACAAAAATAGCAATTTTCTTGAATCCCCACACTTGCAATCCGTGAATCTTGATTCACATTCAATTCACAAATTTGGGTTTTCTTGATTTCTTTGAGGTTTTCTCTCATAGATTGCAAATTTTCTCTCATAAAAACCTAAATACATTTTTCTTTTTTTGTTAAACTGATTGAAAAAGTGGTTAAAAAGTTTATTAAAAACCTTTGGTGATTGATTACCATTCGTAGGTACTTAATTACATAGTAGTTAAATGAAAATAATAATACATTCTCTGTGATAATTGATTAATAGAATCATGTAATAAATTATTATAGAGAGTTGCAATTGAATGATTTAAGTTTTTATGTAGGGTAATAGATTATCTCCCGAAAAAAATTAAAATTATGAGTTTTCTGCTTATGGTTCTTAAATATTTTTTCTTAAATTATTGAAAAAATTTAATTAATTCAGAAGTAATCCGCGGGATTATGCACATTTTCTTAATTATGACTAAAAAGTGCAGTTTGGTTGGATTCAATCTATTCTTTGAAATAAACAACTTGCACACACTCCCTTTCCGAAAAAAAAAAAAAAGTAATACACCTAAAACTACACTTAGATTTATTGGATTTGTTACTAAAATATCGGTATTAAACCTGAAACTTCCGATGGATGGCTAGTAGCCCGTACAAAGGAAATAATCGGTTATATTTTTCATATTATCTCATCTCCTTTTATGAATAAACCAATGATCTTTCTAAGATTCCTATTCTATATATTATTTGGATTGATCAATCAATTGGAAGATTCCCTGTAAAAATAATACTTATTAGAATTAGATATCCGTTTTTATGTCAATTGCGAAATCTCTGTAGTTTGAATACTTTTGAAAAATTTTATTAAAAGAAAAAAAAGGCGGGGGTGAAAAAAGAAAAAAAAATATAAAATAATAATATAAAAGTATGAAAAATATAAATAAAAATACAATAAAAAAATTAAAAAGTAAATAAATTTGAAAGTCAAAAATTGATACTAAAAAGGACACAAAGGGTAAAATAAATAAATAAAGAGGGCCAATATAGTAATTTCATAAAAATGCTTAGTGAGAAAAATTCTTGAGAAATGAACAAATTTACTAATGACGGTAAAATTAAATTTAATAGTGCTTATTAGAATGTTTATTAAAAGTAATATATATATATATATATATATATATATATATATATATATATATATATATATATTAATTAGATGCTTTGTAATTTAATTAGCTGAGCGAATTTGAACAGTAAATCATTCACGTTATTATTACTAGCGAAAACACAGGTGCGACAATGCCTGTGTATTCGCATTTCTATCTTAGTATGTTATAATAATTGTAGGTTTTAATTTAATATCTTTTATAAATTTTTATATTTTGAAATATAATTGTTATATGACATGTTTTGAAATATATTTTGTTAATTTTATATTTTTTGTTTATGATAGCATGATAAAAACATGTTAGATCATCAATAGATATGTCAAATATGCAATGAATGTGAAAAAATGGAAAGAGAAAAGTTTGAATAGAACTCAAAATATTGTTGCACCCGTGTATTTGCATGCTTATTAAAAATATTTATAATGAAATGTACACATATATTAAGAGGGAGAAATTATATTTGTGAAATTGAGAACAGTCATAAAATGTTTAGAAGGTAAAATAGTCATAAAATGTGGACATCAAAAGGTGATATTCTCATTATATAACATATAGTATATATTATAATGGCATATATTATACAGTATAAATATAATTAGACAATTATGTATGTTGGATATCAATATTTTAAAGTAAATTTTTGCTTAAAGTTATAAGATTGGTTTAGTGGTAAAATATATATTTGGGAAATAATAGGTTATGGGTTCAAGTCCCTTTTAAGACAAATTAGTTTATTTTTTTTAATTTTAAAATATGTGTAAGGGTATAATACGTATTTTGAAAAATAGACATCAAAAGTGGGTATTCCCTTTATTAATAGTATTTTTATTTAAAGTTATAAGGTTGGTCTAGTGGTGAAGTATATATTTGGGAAATAAAAGGTTATAAGTTCAAGTCTCTTTTATGACAAATTGGTTTATTTTTTTAATTTTAAAATAGATGTAAGGGTAGAATAGGTATTTTGAAAAATAGACATAAAAAGGGGATATTCCCTTTATTAATAGTATAGAAGTATAGATATAGTATATAATATAATATTATATATTATACATTATAAATATAATTGGACAATTATGTATGTTAGATATTAATATTTTAAAGTAATTTTTTACTTGAAGTTATAAGGTTAGTCTAGTGGTAAAGTAAATATTTGAGAAATAAAATATTATAAATTCAAGTTTCTCTTATAACAAATTAGTTTATTTTTTTAATTTTAAAATAGGTGTAAGAGTAGAATATGTATTTTTAAAAAGTAAACATAAGATATTCTCTTTATTAATAGTATAAATTATTATTTATCTTATTTTAGATCATTGCTATTTCTTATGAAGAATTTTTGCAAGAGCTACACAAAAGTACCCTTGTAATATTTTTAGGGTGATTAACTAACCGTCTATAAACTGTTTACATGAACATTAAAGTATTAACTAATAGAATTAACAAAATTTACTACATACAAAATGTAACTAAATTTACACCCATGGACTTTTTACGGTGGTATTGTATAACAGTTTTTCTCACTGAAGAAACAGGTGTAGTTATTAACTAATGAAAAACAATTTTTTTTCTTATTTTATTGTCGGCGTGTATTGTAACGCACAAATCGTGCGCCTCGTGCACAAAACAATATATATAAAAAAACATGCGCGTGCAAGACACTACAATACAAATGCAATGATTTTATTATTATGATTAGCTTTATTTGCATTTTTATTTTGATAATTTATAATAATTTTAAATTTTTAATTTAATATATTTTTAATAACATAATGAGATATAAATTATTTATTGTATTATTTTGTGTATAATAATTTTATTTTAATATATTTTAAAATATATTTGGTTAATTTTTATATTTTTTTTGTTTATGATAAGATGATAGAAACATGTTAGATTATCAACAAATAAATCATATTTTGTTGTTGTGCTTGTGTATTTGCATGTTATTAAAAATATTTATGATCAAATATATATACATATATATATATATAATATAACAGTGTTTAAGAAAAATTGTTTTGTAGTAAAATAAACTCGTGAAGATGTGCATTTTTAATATGAAAAAACTTATATTTGTGAGAGTAAAAAAAATCATAAAATGTATAGAATAGTAAAATAGTCATAAGATGTAGATACCAAAATGTCATATTCTCATTATATAATATGTAATATAATATTATAGATTATATATAGTAAGACAATTATATATTATGATATAAATGTTTTAAATTAGTTTTTTTTCTTAAAATTAATATAAAGAAATGGGGGAGGAAGAAGTCATAAATTCAAATACTTTTTTAATAGATATAAGAGTAAAATTAGAGATGTAGTCAGAAGAGTCAATTTACTTTATATAAGATGAAATGTATACACCAAAATAGTGAATTTTCTTTATATATATTATAGATTATAAATACTAATAAATAATTTTTCTAAACCAAGCAAAAATTATAAACATAAGTAAAATGTAATTTTTATTTTATAAAAATAATTTAATTAATAAAACATAAAGTAAATTACACCAGGTTTATTTTTATTAAATTTACCACCCTTCTACCCGGATGGGTGATGTATTTAATGTTGGCAATTTGACCCTCAAAACCAAGACATTATAAGGTGGGTTAGATGGTTAAAATAAATGAAATGAAAAAAAAAAAAACAAACTTAGGTTTCACTCTTCCTTTCCAAAAAAAAATTGCCATGTGAAGACTTTGATTTAGAAATTAATTTTTAATTTTATTTTTTCGATAAGGGTATTGACGAGTGACAACACAAAAAAAGTGAAAATAAAAGTAATACGTCATAGGTTTAACTGTCATAAGTTGTCTCGAGATTTAGTTCTTTGCCTAAGAACTAAGGGAACACAAAATAAAAAAAAAAATTATGTCTCATTCCAGCTCAACTTGATGCAAAGATGCAAAGTTTTCTCCTATTTATAGGTTACATTCCTTTTAAACATTCCGCTGAATAATTAATTCCCACTAAAAATTTATTTTTATTAGGAAATTAATTTTTAAAATAATTTATGGAAAATTGACCTAAAATGTATCAAAAGCTGTACAAATATATTAATCAAAATAAATTATTAAAATTTATGGAAAATTTAAATTAGGCTTTGATTGGTCATCAATCCAAAAACTATGTCACATACCCAAATAAACTCTATTTCATATATGAGGGAGCATTAAACACTTTTCAATATCCAAATCATTGTCATTAAGTTTAAGTTTTCTAATATTTTTTCCTCCCTAGATATGAGACAAAACTTGGATTAGACAATTAAGCTTTGAAAACCTTTTTTAGTTAATAGTTATCTCAAGTCTTATCATTAATAATTATCCTCATGAAATTAAAATGAAACAGATAATATATTTTACACAAATTTAATAAAATAAAAATATATTTTATAAAAAGATATTAAATTATTTATAAAATAAATATTAATAAAATTAAATTCTAATAATTTATTATTTAATTATTTTACATGCATAATGATGTTGACTAAAGTTTCAATAACTAAAATATTTATAGTTATATAATTATATATTTCAAAATTTATTAATATTAATATTTTAGCTCGTTCATTAAATTTAATATATAATTGATAACTATTATTGTGATTATAATTATTTTTATAAAACTAAAAAATTATTCATAGCACATAATTAAAATAAATCTGCATAAAATGACATTGATAATTTTTTATTTTTTTTACAAACTAACATTAAATATATCAAAATATCATTGATGTGATATTTACTTTTTTTCTTAAAAAATTATAACATAAATTTTATGAATTGTTATATTTGTTTACTATATTTGTAATCTTTAAAATTAGACAAAGTTTACATTTGCTTGTTCAAGGGGAAGTTACACCAACACTCTATTTTTTTTTCTATACTGATATTTATTTATGTTTAAAAATATTGTCATAGCACCCTTTTATATGATTGAACATTAACCTAATATTTATCTTAAACTTTAGACTAGCATTATCTCAGGGGTATCAATAATTAAAAACCAAGTTGTGAATGTATAATTACATAATTTTAGGAAATGTTGTTGTAATTTATTTTATAATGTTATATTAGTTTCTTTTTATATTATGTTAATAATTATAAATAAGTAAAGTGCGGGTTGTAAGTATATGTACGGGATATATACTTTAAGGGTATCTAGTGAGTATATGTATAAGGATTAAAGTTGATATTCTCTAGTTATGTGATCAAATATGGTGCGAATGAGTAGTGTAATACTCTACTTAAATCCTATCCATTGTCATCCATAAGTGTTACTTTAATTGTTGGTATTCTAGCAATTGCAAAAGATATTTAAAATAATTGAATCTTAATTGGGATCAAATAAGGTTAAACTGGTCATATTCATTTGATGTTTTCTTTTTTGCCATTGAAAAATGCTTCTTTAAATCCCTTCAAAAGATAATCATCCTTTATAAAAAAAAAATTATCACTTATGAATTTGCATTCCTTATTTAGAATCATTGCTTTTATTTCTTTTAAAGAGAATCATCGCATAAGAATGAGTTAGAGTCACAACAAGAATATTATTAATATTTGTATATCTTTCTCTTTTTTTCTTTTTCTCTTAATTCGTTTTCTTTTAATTCTTTTTCTATTTCTAGTATTCTTTCATTTTATTTTTGTTTTGTCAATGTTTTCCTCCTTGGGTATTAGTTGATAGGTATGTGACACATAAGACATCTATGTTCCCAACATTTGGTCGGATAAATGGATGTAATAAGTTTGACACTGGTTTATTATTTTGTTTAGTTTTCTAACCTAACCTTCCATTTCATCTCCCTCTTAATATAATTTTTTCTCTCTCTCTTCTACTTGTCTCTTTTGATATACTTTGAGAACATACTTTTTTCTTATCAAGGTTTTCAACTCTAATCATGTTTTCATCAGGATTTCATTGAATAGCCCATATCTTTCTTTTATTGGTTTCACTAAAAAATAGAATAATTATTAAAATTTAGACTTTTTCCTCTTCAATATATTAGTAATGTTCAAAATTGTGTTCCATTTTCATCTCATACATTAAGCAAGCTTCTGGATCACTTGTTCCCTTAAAAGGTTCTCCTTTCTAGCATCACCATTATAATGCCCCCTTCTCCTTATTTCCACCCTTTTACCTTCACCATCATATACAAATCCTTTATTTGATCCTTCATCATCCCTTACATTTGAGTTGTAAAGACATCACTTAAAAATCAATTGTCTCCTCACGAGAAGGGTACCTTTACCAGATGTACCTATGATAACTCAAGCAAAAAAAAAAATCAAAATTTACAATTATAGGACCTTACTCTCTTCTCACATGTTTACACTTTTTAAGATGCGTCACTGGTGTTTAGTCTTAGTTCTTTTGTGTAATATGCAATAGTATCTTTTATGACTAATATCCTTCTTATAAGTTGTTAAGAAAGAAAATTATCTGAGATTTTTTTTAAGACAACAAGGGGATAATCAAGTGATTTAGAATCCAAAAAATTAAAAAGGTAATCATAATATGACAAGAATAAGATAGATGATAATCTTACCAAAGATAAATAACATAGATAAAATAACAAATAAATATACCACATCATCAGATCTCAGAAAGCGAGCACAAAGTCCTTCATTTAATAAAAGTTTAACACCTATGCACTGAAAGTATAAAAGAGTTTTGCACATGTAAAAGAGTTTTACACTGACATTTAATCACAACTCTACATTTACATGACTTTTAAATTATTAATGGGTAAAATCAACCAACTTACTACATATAAAAGGTTGTTATTAGATGTCAATGTAAAACTTTTTACACTGACAACGTATAAGTGTTTTTCTCTTAAAAAAATGTTTTACTAATTTTTCAGAAATTGAATTTGTGCAATATCCTGTTAAAGCAATATAATCCTCTTGGATTATTTTTTGTTCACAACTTTATTTCCTTCTTTTTTTATTTTTTATTTTTTCAAAGTAGTGATTCAAGCAACTTCTTCTTATTTTTTTAATGATTTTTTTATAACAAGAAATATAATTTGAACATAGTGAAGATGAAGAAACAAAAATACACAAAAGAAGTACAAAGATCAATAAAAGGAAATAAAACAAGGTTGAAAAAATTAAACATAACAACCATAAGAGAAAAAGCAAGATAAAGATAAACTGAAGAATAATAACTAGACAAATTAACAAAAACATTGTAATAGAGAAATGTAAATTTGAACTCAAATAGAGGTGACAAAATGGATAGACTAGGTGGTTAGGCGGGCATAGGATGACATGATTGACTCACTAGCATATTTTGGTCCATCTTACCTAGTCCACCAATCCACCTAGCTAGAGGCGAGTTTGCCCACAAGTCAATCACAATATATTTTTTAGAATATTATTCTTATGATAGGAAGATGCAATGATTTAATTATATTTTTTGTAAAGAACAATCATGAAGAATATGAAGGATGCAATGACTTTTGAAAGATTGAACTTGTTGTATTATTTTATTTAAACTTCAAATGATGCATGACTTTTTAAAAAAAAACATGAAGCAAAAAAAATTAATTTTAATTTATTATTATAATTTAATATTGAAATATAGGATAGTTTTGTATTGCTTTTAAACTTAAAATCATATGATAAGATTAAATTTTATATTATTTTATAAAAAACAAAAAAATGGCCAAATCTTGTCGGTCAACCAATCTACTAGTAGAGATGTTTAGGATGTGCAACTTGCCTTTACCATAACAAATCAGCCAACCTTGCTCCCTTTTTGGAGAGCCAAAATGGATGAACCTAACATATTTTGTCATCTTTAAATATAAGGAACCAAATTTCTCGTACCAAATGACACAAGCACGAAACAAAATTGATCACCTTAAAGACTTCAAATATAGGAATTAACTTTTAGTTTTATTTTAGAGAAGGATAGTGACGTCATTCTCTAGAAAATACAAACATGAGTGTAATAAGTTATAGGTTTGATTGCTAAAAGTTGCCTTGAGATTTAGAGTGTGTTTGACAAAACATCATGAAAAACTGGAAAGTTGAAAATAAAAAATTAGTTGTAAGTGTTTGATAAAATTATTTGCTGAACTACATAAAAGTCGTAAATGATAAATAAGACACAATTAATTATTAGATCAATAATTAGGTATTTAAAACAATTATAATATATTTTAATAATATAAATTTTCTTAATATAAATTGATTATATATTTAAATTATAAATTATTATAATTATATATTTAGATTTATAAATTTATATAATTATATATTTAAATTATAAATTAATATAGTTACATATTTAAATTTTAAATTTCTATAATATATATTTGATTATAAATAATTTTATATAATTAAATATTTAAAATTTAAATTACTATAATTATATATTTAAATTATAATTTTATATATTACATATTTAAATTTTAAATCACTATAATAATTTAAGTTATAAATTTCTATACTTACATATTTTAATGATATTAATATTAAGTAATTAGATAATTAAATTATAAAAATTGTATTATAAAATTGTAATATGTAATAAGAGAGAAACAATGGAGGAAACTAATTAATATATGAAGAGTAAGAATGTAAAAAGAAAATAAACTATTTGCTGAAAGTAAGAGTTTTTTTAGAAAACTAAATGTAGAAGGTTTTTTTTTTTTTAAAAAAAAAAAATAACCAACTAAAAAAACAACTACATTTTTACTTATCAAATAGAGTTTAGACCATTTTAACTAATTAAAATATTAATTAAGTCAAAATACATATATTTTTCCAAAAACTAAGAAAAACTATCAAGTGCGCACAGATACATATAATATATTATATTATATTATATATATATATATAGATATATTTCATTCAAACTAAACCCATTGCAACATTACAAAGTTTTCTTATTCTTATGCTACGCTACCTTTTAAACTTTCTCCCGCGTAACTAAATTAATTTCCGTTAGAATTTTGTTTTTGTTAGAAAAGTAATTCCTACTTAATATCAAGTGATGTTTGTTTTAGGCATTTTTTTAAAAAAAATAATAGTAAAAATATGTTTGATTACAATTTAGAAAATATTTTTACTAAAAACATTTTTAAAACAACTGAAAATAGAAAAAAAATGTTTTCAAAAGTTAATACTATATGAAAATTTAATAACAACATTATAATTATATAAAAAATAATATATAAATATATTTTAAACTATATATATAAATAATTTATAATATTTTTGTTAAAATTGATTAAATCTAACAATATTAGTGTTTAAAAATAAAAAATATCAAACGAAAACAAACATATTTTCTAAATGTTGAAAACTTAAAAATGAAAACAGTTTTCAGGAAATAAAAATAGAAAAAAATTTCTTAAACCAAACGTCACCTTAACACTTTCTACTATAATTAAATAGAGTTTAATTAATATACAATGAACAATGTATATGAGTTTTACACTTATATTCAATTACAACTCTTTATATATGATCTTTAGAGTACTACCGATGAGTAAAAACAAAAAACTTCCTAAAGTTCAGATTTAATGTCACGATACAAAATCTTTTTTCTTATAATTAAAACCCCAATAACCATTATAATGACCTAAAAAGTCTGAAAAACATAAAAATTGACCTCAAGCAATTAAAAGTCATATGAACTTTTTTTAGAATAAAAGACATATGAACTTATTACAGTAAAATTAAATATGCAAATTCATTGAAATTTTAAAATAAACCCTAATTGGTTCATTATTCTAAAAAATATACAATCCACTCAAATAAACTCCACACATGAATATAAAACATTAAACTAATTCCGTTTTCAACATTATTGTTTTTCAATTTGTTGATATTATTGTTTTTAAATTTGTTGATTTTGTTTTTTTTCAATGTTAATATGAAATGTTTGGGAATTTCCTTGACTAACTTTTGATTTTTTTTTTAATTCTCTCATGCTTTAATCTTTGACCATGTCTATTATAATGAAAATAAAATCTTAAGAGAAATTAGCGTAATGACAATAAACTAAATTTTTTTAAGGTTGAAAAATGGAGGAGTTCTCAATAGCAAAATGTTATAAGTATATCATTATATTTAATGTTGTTTGCCCTTTTGATTAAGGATATTAATAAAAACAAATTGTTTGGCCTTCGTCAATTTATGTTCCATTGTTAAAATTTTGATCGTTAAAATTTGGCGTTGATTGCATATATCAAGTGTTAGTGTTTTAATGTTATGTAATTGTGTGATGAAGGGCATTCATTCAATGTTAATTTTTTACCCGTCAATCTTGCAATTTTTTAATGCTCAATGCTTCCCATTTGTGACTTAACTTATACATGTTTACTGAGGTTAATCACTAATAGCATGATATGTGTCACGGCAACGTTAATTTTTAATATAAAAGGCTTACAATTTAACTTTAGAGTTTAATTGATATATACAGTTAATGTAAAATTTACATTGACTGACACTCAAGCGTGACTTTTCATTTATGTGACTTTTAAAGTAGTACTGAATAAACTCAAACAAATTTATCATGAAGAATTGTGATTGAATACTAGTGTAAAAAGAATCTTTACACTCACTGTATATATCAATTAAACTCTTATATTTAATATTGCAGGGAACATAAATTATTGATTTTTAAGATAGGGCAAAATATCTCAATTTTAAATAGAAAGTAAAATTTGTGAATTTGGTGAAATGTGGAGGTAAAATCAATAATTTATTATGCTAGTGGAATTGACAACAAGTAGAGACGTAGATCCTCTTCAATTATTGAAAAGTTCCGGTATGAGAGAGAAAGATTCAGTGGGTCTTACAAATCATGAGTTTTTCTCTCTCTTTCTGAAAATTTCCAACTGAAAATATGTCTTTTCCAACAAGTAGGTGATGGTAGCATTAACAATGATGATGGTAATGTTGAGAAGAAAAAATAGTTAAGAACTAAAAATTAAATGAATAGTGAATGTTATAATTACTTGTGTCATAATGGAAGAATATATTAAATTAAAATTAACTTTAGTTATAACGAAAACATCACTTAAATATTTATATTTTTTAAGATGTTAATTAGTTAAATGAGGTGTTAGTTCTAATCTTATACACTTATACATAGGTTAGAAAAACCCTTAAATAAAAAATCAACAAATCAACCTCCTTTGCTTTACGTGTGTACATGGCAGCATGGATATAATATATTGTGGAATTTTATAAATAATTTATCTAATTTTTTTTATACGATAAATTATTTTAGTTTATTTTTATTCCTTCTTGTTTTATATATAACACAACTTTTCATCTCTTTTTATTCTTCACATTCATTCTTTTGTTTTCTAACCAAAGACAAAGATAACTATGTAAGTAAATTTGTGTTTTTGGAGGCAATCTAAATATAGTGTTACATCTAATTTTAAATTAAATTGAGTTATTTAATCTATAGTTTGTTTAACTTCTTTTTTCTATATAAAAACCGAATATAGTATTGACCACACACTACTCAGTTAACTAATTATAACTATTTAACTTGTAGTTTGTTTACCTCATGTCACTAAATTTAGACTACATCAAATATTTAATTATTACTCAAATTTAGACTCATATATAAATAAAAAAATTGTTTTTGTTTTAGACTTAAATATAAATAAATTTAATTACTTTTATTTTATTTAGAGTTTAATTGGTATACATCATCAGTGTAAAGATTTTTACACTTACATTCAATTACAACCTTTCATTCATGGTAAATTTGCATAAATGAAAAGTTGTGATTGAATGTTAGTGTAAAAATCTTTTACGCTAACAGTATATACCAATTAAACTCTTTTATTTAATGTTATTATTTCTAAAATATTATTAATTTAATTACCATCATGATTGTTTTTTATTTATAATATCAAGTTCTAATGAATAATGGTTTAGAAAATATCCTTATTTTGTACTTGAAATTAGTGAATTAAATTATAATAATTAATTTTCTTAATATATAGAATTTAAGTATTTTTACTTATATATGAGTACAAAAAGAGTATAATGTAACAAAACAATATGATATACTATAATGAAGTGGTATTTAATAATATAAAATAAAATTGCAAACTGTTATTTCATGAAATAAATTTCCTTTTATTAATTACAAAATAAAAACATAGTTGTAAAATTATTACACTGAATTATTAAAATTATTACATTACCAAAAAATTATTAAAATTAACTTGTTTAAATATGATTTTCAACAATTAAAACTTAATAGGTTAATGTGTTTAAACTATTAATTTTAATTATTTAACCAGTATTTTAAAAACTTATTAATAATATTCTAAATATTTTGAATCTTTTTTTCTTTTTCATACTATAATTTTACATTATTTGTTGACAAAATCAAACATGCACCGAGTGCATGGTGCCATGGTGGGATTCTCGCAGTGTAACGGAAACTTTTTTTTCTTTTTTTTTTTTTGTTTAGCAGAATAACGGAAACTCATTTATTACAAATCTAGTTTAGCACCACACATATTTAATATTGTAGTATAATATAATGTTTTAATAATTGGGTAATTTAATAATTATAAAATATATGAGTAAAATATTGCGTAAAAATAGAATAGTCATTAGATAACCTAAAATAAACAAATTCATAAAAAAATAAAGTAAATAAGATTCAAAATATTTAAATAAAAGATTACAAGTACTTGATAAGTTAATATGAAATGGAAGTTAAAAATATAGTAAGGTATAACCATGAAAAGGTAACAACATAATGTTTAACATATCTTGAAAATTGGAGTTAAAACCTGAAAAATTGTATATTTGATTATTTAAGTCTTGAGAAATTTTAAAAAACTATAATAATTTAAGAAACTGTTTGTGTTTTATACATATTTAATATAGATTTTGGAATACTTCTTTAAAAACTATATTTACAGTGGTATTTTGTCATGACTCAAAAATCTTTAAACTATATTTGCTTTGTACTTTTGAAATTGCTACATATAACTGATCATGCCTAAAGACGGATTTAGGTAAATAAAATCCAACACTAACTAATGATCGACTTGTGACTTGTTAATTTTCATAACATATGGGATAATAATTAAAAATTATCTTTTATTGAGTTTGAAATGTCATAGAAATTGTGATGGAGATATTGTAACATATGTATTTTTAATAACTAGATTGTTGTATAATCTATTTTAATTTTAATTTAAAAATTAAAAATAAATATTAAAAACTTAATTTCTACAATTAAATTATATTATGAATTTTTATCTATTTTATAATTTTAATATTGTATTTAAAAAAATGTTCAAATAACTTAAATTTAAGTAATATATTATTAAATAGCAGTAAAATAAAAAATAATATTGAGAGTTTAAATTTTTTTTAGATTATAAGTAGAAACTTTGTAATTTTGAGAATTTTTTGGGAATTAATTGAGACAATTTTATAAAATTATCGGTATATTCTAGACTAATATAAAAAATTAAATTGTCATGTTTTGAGCTGAACTTTTTGTAAGAGAATTATACAAATACATAGGAATCTTTGGTAAACTGATTTTATTTCAAAACTAATTAAAAAATAAATAAAAAATGATTTAAGGTACACCTAGTCAACCTTATCTTCACTATTGCATCAATCAATCTTGAAAAGATAAGCTTGTCATCTTATCCTATTTAAAAAAGAAAAAAATTAATTAAAAAATACATTAATTTGAGTCTATAAATAAGCTTCATGCATGCTTTTCAAAGCAAAAAAAAAAAAAATTGCAATCCCTTTCTCTCTCTTCTTGTTTTCAAAATTCTGGGCATACACTCATTTAGTAAAATTATGTATTTCTTTTTATTACACATTTATCACTTACAAAAATATTTCAAACCAAGTTAAATTTATTTAATATACACTTGATATTATATTCAAAGTTCTTTACCACTCATCATTGAACTTTTATTAAGGTAAGGGGGAATAGATTTATAAGTCTTTGTAGTGTTAATATTAATAGACTTATAATTATAATTGTTATTACTTCTATTATTTATAATACTTAATTTTTATTTATATTTAATTATTCATAAATATACTAATTATTCTAATATTTATTTTCAATCATTTAATTGATTGTTCGATAATTTCTAACTATACTAATTTTATTTATTCTCCAAAAATTATGTTCTCATCCTACGTTATTATTTAATTTATTTTTCATATACTATCATTTGGTCTTTGTTATTATTTATTATTTAATTTATTCTCCAGATATTGCAATCTGGTCCTTTGTTATTTAGTATTTTATTTATTTTCTAGATTTTATAATTTGGTTCTTTGTTATTATTTATTATTTTATTCATCTTCCGGGTATCATAGTTTGGCCCTTTGCTGTTATTTATTATGATTTTGCCTTAAATTTTATTTTTTTCTATCATATAATTTAAATTATGATTAATTTTGGTTTACATATTTTTATTTTACAGGATCTATCATTCTTTAAATTAAATTATTAATAATAATTTTTTTATCATGTGTGTTGTATTACATTCAAAATGATGCTATAAAACTATTAATTATTAAATGTTTATGGTAAAATAAAAATAATAAAAGAAAATCTATTTTTAGAAACAACATAAAATATTCAAAACATTATATGTAAAGTAAAAATATGAAAATTTCATAATAAAAATTATAATAAAAAATAATATAAGTTATAAAAGATATATTTTAATATTAAAGATGAATTGATTTTATATTGGTTACTATTGATTCTGAAGTAAAAAATATAAAATTAAACTGAGAAATTATTTTTTATATCTATCTTATTATTAAAATTATTTTTACTATCTTTGAATTCCTCGAGATTGATTATCTATGGAATTATAAATTATTTTATGAATGATAATTGAAATAGAAGTACTATGTACCTTTGTATTCACCAACTTCAGTGACGTTTAGAATTGTGTTGTGATGTTGTAATATGAACTTAGCAAAGTTCTGAATTTCCTTGTAATGATTTTGGAATATGTATGCACATGAGTGTTAGTGTTAGGAAGTCCTAGATTGGTACACTGCGAGATGAAAGACACAGACTGGATAAGATTTAAGAAGGTTTTAATCAAATATGTGGATATTCAGATAGTTCAGATGAGCGCCCCGGACTAGGGTATTCATAGGTCAAACTTGAAAACTTTCCATACCTACTCAGCATCGTCAAGGTTGAGTAATGTATATCTCTCTATTATGGGCTAAAAGATGGTTGAATTTCTTAAGTACCAATTTTTTGTGAGAAAGATATGCAACTACCAATTACTTCCCAAAGAAATCCTTTATGATTAGAGTGAATCATCAAAGATCATATATGAATCAATACATTGAGTAAAGTGAGATAAAGTTGTAGGTCAAACTTTATGCCCCGTTATTTGTTAACTCTATTAAGATTGACGTTGATGTTTCTTTTCATATATGATCGTTATGCAAATAGAAGATGGACCTATTCAATTGGCTATATTGAAGGATTTAAAGGATTTTCTTTAAATATGTTGACTCATAAATAATATTTTGTTACCTTTCGTGTAATTTTAGGCTTATAAACAGTCCACTACTTTGACTTATTTAAGAGGATAGTTATAATAACCGACTAACGTACCATACACGATAGTGTTTTATAATAACTATATATTGAATTATAATGTTGATAATATGATTATGGTTCTTCATGTAATATCTTTTTAATATATTTAAATATTTAAAAAAATAATAATTTCTCATATTTTAATAGATATATTATTAATATTAAAAGATTGTTACAGATATTAACGTTATTGAAATGTAGGAGAGATTTACATTTTCGTTTGAATACATCATTCTAGCTTCTATAAAATAATTTGCTAGTCTTTTAACAATTAATCTAGTACTATTGTATGACTTCAGGCATATCTAATTTTCGAGTTTTTAAAATTTTGTTTATAATTGTAATATATTTATTACATTTTTTAAGAAAATATATTTATAAGATACTTATATGTAAAATATGAAATGAAATGAAAAAATAATTTGATTGTTATATATTATAATTATAATTTTTTATTGTGATCTTTTAAATATTTTAAAATATAAATTTTTTATATTATTTTAATATAAAAAAATAAAATACTTAAATATATTTTTGGTCCTGATAAATTATCGAATTTTGTTTTTGTTCTTAATATTTTTATTTTGTATTTAACTAGTTTTTAAAAGCAAAGAAAAATTTATTAGAAAATAAAAGCAAAATTTATTAATCTATACCAAAATCATCTATAACCAAAAATAAAAATTTTTCTGTTTTTATTTTTTATCTTCTTTTAAAAAATCTTAAAATAAAATTATAGTTTTTTATGTTTTATTTATAACTTTGTATATTTTAAAATAAAAACTATTTACTTTCTTCAATTTTAAAAATTAGTGAGTTTTTTAAATAAAAACAATATGATGCGCGTTACAATATTGTGACTATAATCATGGGGATGTGGAATATCGTGTAAAAAAAAAAGTAAGTCAATACATTACCAATTTTTTTTTTTGGTTTTTAATAAATTTTTTCTTAAAGATAAAAATAAGAAAAAATTATTAAAAACTAAAAACAAAATTCATTAATCTATACTAAAATCATCAATAACAAAAAATAATTTATATTTTATTTTCTCTATTCTTTTTATTTTTTTTTTCATTTCCTTTTAAAATATCTTAAAATCGAACTATAGTTTTTTTTTAATTTTATTTATAACTTTTTATATTTTAAAATAAAAACTATTTATTTTATTCAATTTTGAGAATTGATTAATTTTTTACATAAAAATCGTCACAACAATGTGTTTATGACCAGATATGTGAGAGATGGTCTAGATTGAGTTAGCACATTCTCAAATTTTGTTTATGGTTCTTAATAAATTTTTGGGTTACTTAATATTTTTATCCCTAAGATTTTACCAAAAATCATTTTTAGTTTTATAAAATATTATTTTAGTCTCTAATTTACTTTTAATTAGTCTTTATTCTCCAGTTAATAGTTTTAAACAATTGCTGATAGGAACATGTTATTATACTCATGAATAACTCTTTTCCTCAATCTTAACCTCTTTAATCCTTAATTTCGCATTCGACACAATCAAATACACCGAAACTTATAAACAAACAATATTAATATAAAAAAATAAATTAATTTCAGGGACTAATTTTTTTTTTTGAATTTAACTATAAAAATGATTTTTTTGTAAAACTTTAAGGACAAAAAACTTATTTAAGTCAAAATATTTTCTTTGCATTTAGTTTTGAACAAAATTCTTCTATAAAATTTATCAGGGATGAAAAACATAGAAAATTCATTAGAAATTAAAAACAAATTTCATTAATCTATACCAATATCATCTATAACTAAAAATAAACTTAGATTTTATTTTGTCTATTTTTTCATCTTCTTTTAAAAAGTCTTAAAATACAATTATAATTTTTTATGTTTTATTTATAAATTTATAATTTAAAAATAAAAACTATTTAGATTCTTTAATTTGATAAATTATAGTTTTTTATCAGTATTTGTTATGTTATTTTAATATAAAAAATAAATTTAAATATATAATTGGTCCTGATAAATTATTGAATTTTACTTTTGGTTCTTAATAATAAAATTTAAAGATTATTTTATCTAGTAGGTAATTTGAAAGTAAAATGGTTTGTTATTGATATTTATGGCAAAATTATTTGTTAGATATTAATAAAATTTGAAGATTATTTTACCTAATATGTAAGTTTGTTACCTAATATATAATTTAGAGTTTAGGGTTAGTAGTTGTTATTGGTATTTAAGAAAAAATTGTTTGTTACACAATGAATTTAAAATAAATAAACTAAAAATTAATACAGAAAAATTCTTTAAAATAATAAAAATAACAAAAGAAGATAATAAATAAAAAAAATATAAAAATAAAATTAAGATATAAAAATATTTAAAAAATTAAAAAACTAAAAATAGAAAAAATCTTAAAACAAACAACGTAAAAATAAATTAAAATATTATGTTGTAAATGTTTTTAAAAAACTAAAAAAATAATTATTTTTAACATGTTATAAATATTATGTTGTAAAATATTAAAATATATTTAATAAACTGATTTTTCACATATCTAATATATATAAATTTTTAAAATATTTTATAAATATTAAAATACATTTAATAAATTAAAATTTTAAATTAAATACAAAAAGAAAATAAGAAGAAATTAAAGAAAAAATAAATTACATATTAAATATAAGAATATTAAAATAACAAAAAATAAAATAAAATAAAAACAAGAAATATAAAAAGAAAAAATTAAAAAGAAAGAAAAAATAAAAAAACAAAGAGACCTAAAATATTAAAGAAATACACTTATTGAAATTTAAAAAAGGCTAAAAAAATATTTTTTCTAGCCTATTCCTATATATATATATATATTAGAAAGCAAAATGAGAGGATTGTCTACTCTAAGATAAGATGAGTGTTGCAGTATTTATGTTTTTAAAATTTAGAGTTGACGCTCATGCGGGCAGGTAGTGCCACAGGGGCATATGACAGTGACATTATGCAGGCTGAGAACTAGAGATGCGTAGTGTAATCTGTCTTTATCAGTTTATCTTCATCTTTCCATTTTTAAACATTATTTTTAGATGACCTCAACGCTTCTCACATTTCCATAAAAAATGACGTTTCTCTATTTTGCAGGATTTGCAAGTCACTTCAAAATAATACTCATTTGTTGGTTGGTTCAAATTCACAAATACTATATATTTTTAAAGATTTCATAAATTATTAATATTAATTTGAGTACACACTAAATCTTTAATCATTGCCAATAAAAAATACAAATCCGACAGAAAACAAAAAATTAAAATCCAAAGGAATTAGGTGCTCCAATGGGGTCCACTGTCCACATTACATAATAACATTTAATGATTGTTATTTTGATCAGAACATGGTCCATGTTTTTTATGTGAAAGATGATTCTAAGAAGCGCAGGAAAAGAGTGAGTGCGATTAAGAAAATATAGGCCATAGCCCATAAGGATGTAAAGTGTGTGCACGGTTTAGAAGTAATGTGGTCAACGGTGGTAGAAGGGTAGCGATGTAATTAAGCAAAAGCTAGGGGGCATTGAAGTGTGATTTTGACTTGTCAATGGTCGATTCCTTCCTTGCTACCGCCTATATAGTAAGTACGTAGCTGAATCTCTTGCTTCAAAATAAGCAGTATGGGTTGCATTGATAAAAGGAGCGTAATCAGCAGCGGCGAAACCACCATCTCCGCCGTGCATCCGGACATAATAAAAACACACATCCTGACGTGCCTTGAGGGTCCCGAGCTAGCATCCGTGGCCAGCACCTGCTCCCAACTCCAGGCGCTGGCAGAAGACCAGCCTCTCTGGGAGAACATTTGCCACTCCACGTGGCCATCCACCCACATGCCACGCGTCCGCCAAGTCATATCCACGTTCCCACGCGCCTATCGTTCTTTTTTCTCCGACTCCTTCCCCGAGTTCGTTGCTCGCAGTTCGCGCACTCCCAACTTCCACAGTACGCCGGTGCTGGTATCGGCGGTGGACATCTTCCACCGGCGGCGACTGGTGCTGTCGAAGGTGGTGGAGACAGAGACGGAGTCCGGCTGGTTCCGGTGCTCGCCGTTTAGAATCGATCTTCTTGATCCGAAGGACGCGGTGGCGACGGCGGTGGAGTATCCAGGGAGCGGGGAGGCGTGCGAGGTTCTGAGCGAAGATTTGAGGCTGAGCTGGATAGTGATGGATCCTCAGGGAAAGCGCGCGGTGAACGTGTCGGGGGGGAGGGCGGTGTGGGTGGAGCGGCACTGGCTGAGCGGGGAGGTGATGGTGCGGTTCTCGACGGTGGTGGACGGCGGAGAGAGGGGGTCGGCGTCGGAGGTAGTTCTTTGCAGTGTGACTGTGACGTTCGGGGGTGAGATGCAGGTAAGGGAAGCGTGTCTGCAGATGGAGGACATGGATGGTATGATCCTGAATGGGAGGGACAGTTTGGGAATTTTGCAGCGGGCTTTGGAGGGTAAAAGGGGAACATTACTAAAGGATGTTAAAAACGAAGGAAGGAATAGATACTTGGAGTTCATAGATAGAAAGACACAGAGGAAGGAAAGGAAAGTGAGGGATGAAAGGAGGTTGGATATGTTCTGCCTGGTCCTAGCGCTTTTCTCCTTTGCGGCTCTTTCTGCTCTTTTCCTCTTCTGATTCTCAAATCTCAATCAATATACTCCACAACACAATTTGCAAACACAAATACACCAATTTTGTACAAAAACAACCAAACAAATATTTACTATACAAATATTTATTTTTCACACCAAACACTTCCCAAGTGTCAGTCAATGCTGTAACGTGGTATTCTAGTTAAATTATTAATATGTTTATCAGAATAAAATAAAATAAATTAAGTTATTTAACAATTACAATCAAGTCACAGTAATGTGATATATATAGGTAGAAGAATTTTAAACTCACAATTAATTATAATTATTCATTTATATGACTTTTAAAATATTAATTTGTAAAACTAATAAATTTATTATGTATAAAAAATTGTGACTGAACGTTAATGTAAAAATTTTTACATTGACAATATATATATATATATATATATATATATATATATATATATATTCTCTCTCTATATATATATAGAATAACTCATGTGATAAAATATAATAATAATAATAGGACTTCAATAAATTGTTTAAAATGAGTTGTTAATTAAACAAACACATGTGATTCTCTTATTGTTTAATATGTCGTTGTGTCTCGTCACTTCCATGGAATCCTGTACAAGATTTCCAACACTCTTACTCCACCACTACCAATAGTGTGTAGCAATGATGGTGGTGGACCTAACTGTTATCTCCATCACCACCTTATCGTCGTTGGTACAACCACTATCACCTCCCCTCACTGTTAGTATTACTGTCGTTGTCGCCGTCATCAACAATGGTGACAGTGACAGTATTGACAGTGGTGGTGGTGGTAGCGAAATAGAAGTGATGACAGTTTTGTAAAGGATTTTCATAGGGTGATAAGAGAGAGTACCTTGTTAAGCATTAATTGGAGATATCTTTATGTGAAAAAACCACCGACTACATTATGTTTAATTAATAACTCAATTTAAACATCTATTAAAACCCTACTGTTATATAAGAAAATGTTATGCTTATTAAATTATCTATTTTCGTTTCATTTTATTTTAACATGTGTTCCTAAAATTTTATCCATGATGTTTAGTCTAAGACAAAAAAAAAAAGAAGATATTTTATAAACTTTTATTAAACATTACTTGCACAAAAATATAATAAATTAAATTATTTTTTTACAAAAGCAACTAAAAATATTATTTATATGACACAATCAAATTTCAAATACTTAACAATATATATTTATTATTCTATTCTATTTTATAAGATTACTACTTTTAATTGTCACTTTTAAATTTAAATACTTTTAATTAAATGAAAGACATCAATGACATATAATTAGGAGAGATAGAAAAATAAGATTTAATCAGTATGCTTTCTTAGTGTAAAAAGTTTTACTAAGTTGAGTTGACTAATTAATACTTTAAAAGTCACATAAATAAATATGTGTGATTAAAAATGACTGTAAAACTTTTTTATATTATCAGTGTACAATAATTAATCTCAAAAAAAATTATTAATGATAATGATACTTTTGGAAAAAATTATTTTTAGAACTGAAATAAAATAAATTAATTACTTTCTTAATTTTGGTGAATTAGGTAATCACATCTTACAAATAGGTTGTAATGATCCTAATGGAATAACGTTAAAAAAAAAGTATTGAAATTATGTTTAATAATTTCGTATATACAAATGTTATGACAAAACAATTTTAACAAAATATTTATGAAAATAATTTTAAATTAATTACTAATCAATTTCATAAATTAAATTATTAGTTTGAAGTTATTCAATGATAAACACCGTAAATATTATTTCTAAGAGACAATACTAGTTCACATCATTATAGACAAAATTATTATGAACTTAAAATTTTTTCTTTAAGTATCTAATTAAAAATACTTTAAAATACTATAAAATTATTTTTAAAAACTTATATCTGGATAATATCTTTCTTCAAGTATCATTTTAAATTAAATATGTATAAACAAAGATATTTAACAAACTAATCTTATAAAATCTCAATAGGTGTTAATAAAATATTATTAATCAAGTTATTATATTTTTATTTTATTTTTAGGTTGTATTAATAAAATATAAATTTTATTACACAATTTTTTCACATAGGTGATAATTAAGAAAACATACGACTTTCTTACAAAACATTTATTATATAATAAAATGCAAATTACTTTTTCATATTTATATACATATTATATAGTCTAATTTTATTTATATGTACATATCCGGTTAAACAATATTCAATTATGTGATTGAAATATTTATACTGGAAATATTAATTTAAATTGTAATATATTTATTAAAATATTTTTATTTTATATTTCAAAAAACTATACTAAATATATTTAATTAATATTTGTACAATAATGAAAATATTTTAAAAAATACACTAAAATATTATATACATTTATCCGTTAACTTATATTTAATTTTAATTATCAAGATACAACACATCTTTCTATGTTAATATTTAATATATTGAAATGATCCAATTATATATTTCATATTTTACAATTAAAGAACTTTATATATTTTTTGTCATATTTTACTTTTCAAAATACAAAAGATCCGTCTATGTTAATATTTAATATATTGAAATGATCCAATTATATATTTCATATTTTACACTTAAAGAACTCTATGTATTTTTTGTCATATTTTATTTTTCATCAACATGCATTAGATTTCAAATTAACTTTATCTATTTGTATTGTGATTTTTATACTTATTTTAAAACTCTTTAAAATTTTAATTTGCATTCTCAGATAATATTATACAATTCATACAATAAAATTTTGTTTAATTTTTTTAGTTACCTTCAATATAGTTATAAGTTTATTTATGTTTAAAATACATTTTTAGTGTCCGTAAGATTTGCAAAGTATGATTTGAATTTTTTATTTACTTTTATTTTTCTATTAATTTTGAAATACATCAATTTTGATCTTCAAATAGTTTGTAACACAAATATCCAATAAATTATGTAATTTGTGCGTATAGATGAGTTTTATGTAAGTGTCTTTAAGAAAATTTTAGCATGAAATTATTAACATGACATTGCTTAAATTTTGACACCAATCTTTTTTGTGTTTTTTTTTATCTTTTGACAAATCTATTTTTTTTCCCTTTATTCTCCTTATATAAATTTCCTTTTTGCTTATTTTTTGTTTCTATTTTATTTCATTTTCCATTCATTGTTTTTTACCTTTATATTCATTTTTATATAAAATATTTTATTATTTAATATTTAATTTTATAATATAGTCTCTATATACATCTAAAGTACTTTAACAATTATATTCTAAATTATTTTCAATATAACACAATATCATTATCGGGAAATCATATTTGATTAATATTTTTTAAATAGTAGTCACAAAGAAATTGTGATTAATTTCATCTATGAGCAAAATCTTATTAATTGAGCATCAATCACACACCATAATCTTGTGGGTTGGGAAAAGACTATTCATGATCTCTTGTCAATAGAAAAACATAACATGAAGATCCTAATTAATAAAACAATTTTTATTACACTAATTTATTTATTTATTTTTCTAATAAGGCAAGAATATTATTAAAAACAAAGGAAAGCATTAGATATGTTGTTCCAAATGTGAAAACAACATGTTCGTAAAGAGTAAAATAAATCAAGAGAAGCCCTCACAATCTATCCTAACATGATAAAATCATCCCCTTTTCTTGAAACACGCAAGGATAAGTTCATCACCCACTCAATGAAAGTATGGTTTGTTAACTTGGTAGCCCTACTCTATTCCCAAGATCTGAGTTGAGCTATAAACACAACTGAAGGTATCAAGCACTGGGCTGGTAAGAACTGAGGCATTACGAGCCTTCCAAAGTTGTCATAATATTGCAAACCACACAAATTTCCAGAATCTGACGAGACTATTTTCTACCAACAACAAGCCCCAAGAATTGTAAACCATGGCAAATCTTATTGTGTAATGTTGATATTCCTCACCATGCACAAAGAAGATCCCAAACTTTAGCAGCCATTTGACAAGTGAAAAATAAATGAGAACTTGATTCAAATAATGCATCGCACAACCCACATTTATCAACTTTGCTTTGAAGTATCCCACACTTAACCAGATTCTCCCTTGTTAGCAGTCTCCCCACCATTAATTGCCAAGCTAGTAGTTACGCCCTTGGGGGTGTCCTTTTTATATAAATCTGATTGAATAACATATCCTCGTGAGAACAATGCTTATCTTCCAGCACATGATATGCGAATGAGACCTAGTAGAACCTTGATACTTCGGCTGCCCAAACCACCCACGTATCTGGAACTCCTTCTAACAGTAATGGCGACCCCATCCTGGTCTGAAGTTTTGACAACAAATCTACCTCTGAATTGAATAGACTCCTTCACCAAGCCCAATTCCATCTCGTGCTTTCTTCATCCCCCATGTCTTTCACATATATGTCTTGTTGTGTTGCTAACATAAAAAGATGATTGTATTCAAACTACAAGCTTTGATCGCCTAATCAGTTGTCCTTCCAAAAAGCAACATCTCTTTCATCCCTCAATCTCTGCCTTACATTACTCAACTAACAACTCGACTATCCTCCGTCCTCCAAATGTATATAGCATCCAAATTTGTCTACCATTGAGAGGACTTGTTTGTCCTACCTTCCAAAACCCATATGCACGCTACTTGATTTCTCAATATTCTTGGTTGAATTTAATATTTATACATTAATTCTAAATATTTTTCATAAATGTATAATACATATTTCAAAATCAATTTAATAGCATGATAAAATTTTTGTATATTTAATTACTAAATATTTAGTTATAATTTATTTTATGACAAACACTACAATTATCATTTATAAATGACAATATTGTTTGACACTATTACAAGCAAAACTATTATGTGCGTTAAAATTTTTATTAGGATTATTTAACACAATTGCATATTAAATATTTAACGATATTTATTTATAACTTGAAATACTATAAAATTATTTTAATTTTACATGATAACCACTGCAAAATATGATTCACAAAAAAATAATTTTACCTTACCCCATAAATTTATTTGGCTTGAAAAACAAAAATGTACAATATGTTCCAATTTCAAATACAACTAATTTTTAAATAATGTGAAGAAGCTAAGTATTTGTATTTTTATTTAATTATACATTTCCATTAACTCATCATTAATTTTAATTGTTAAGATAAAAATTTATCTTTTACATTAATAATAGTCAAAATTATCCAAACATTGGGTAAAGAGATATTATTGTTAATGTTCAATATCAAAATAATCCAATTATGTGTTTAATATCTTATATTTAATGAACTGCATTTTTTTGTAGTATTTTACTTTGCATTGTCATTCCCATGCTTATCTAGAAACTAATTCAATTCTAATTTTATTATACTATACTATTTACACGTAAATGAAAATATTCAACCAGTCAACTAACTTGTGCCTATCCATGAGAGATGATAATCATGTCCACGCTATGGGCATCGTCTCGTCCCTGCTCGTGTCCCCACCTAACATAATCAGGGATGATGATGAGTGTGTGTTTGTCGGTCCTCGCCCCGTCCCTACACCTGTCTGTGCCTCGCTTTTATGATAATTATATATAAATAAAATCTCACATGTCTGTGTACAAATCCACACTTCTATGGAACATTAAAACTAAAATGTAATTAATAACTTAACATATAGTTTATTAATTAATTAATAAATTAAATACAGTTAATAATTTATCATATAATTTATTTGATAAATTATAAGTAAATTTAAATTATAAAAATAATATAACAAAATACTTGTAGGTATACCCAAACGTGAAAATACTAGATAAAGATAAAAATAGGAATAAAATTTCATATCTGTCTTCTTTATACCCGCTCTCGCCCCCAGCCCACACTTTTCAGGACGGGGATGGGAGTGTCAAACCCACCCTTGGCTCATTGCCATCCCAACATGAGTTTTACAATAAGGTAGTAAAGAGATGAAAGAGGGAGAAGTCATGGATTCGATTCACTTCACTAACAAAAACTAACACATTAACAAGTAATATTTGACTTACAAAAAATAGTTTAGGCCTTCTTAAATATAGTCTAGAATTTCGTTTAAACTAAAATATGTTTTTAGTCTCTGTAATTTGCAAAGTATAATTTTAGTCCCTCAATTTGTTTTTATTTTTCTCCTTTAAATATAAAAAATCGTTAATTTTAATCTTCAAAATAATTTTTAACAAAAATTTCAAATCTACCCGTGTGAACTATCTAATCTTTCTTTTCTAGTTCTATTTAAAATAATACGGGTTCTGTGCTAGTTCTAACTAAAATAACAGTTTATGTATTTATATCCAACTAATCTTTCTTTGAGTAACAAATTATCTAATAATGTTTCTATTTCTAATTATAAGACGGTATAAAATCACGTTTATTAAGAAAATTAACGAGAGGCCCTTTTAAAAACGAGATAAAAAGTGTAAGTGAGTATAATTAAAAAATAAAAACATTAATTAATCGAGCATTATCCATACATATAACGAAAATAAAAAGAGACTAAATAAAAAATATTGTGTGTGGAGAGAGAAAATATCAAAATATGACTCCTTTTATAACAGTTTTACATGAGAACAATAACTAAAAATAACTATTTCAATATTAGAAAAGAATAGACCGTTTAGAATTGAATAAAATTCTTTCAAATTCAAATCCAATTTTATCTAACCAATCTTTAAAATATTAATAAAAATAAAAATTATAAAATATCTCAAATATATATATATATATATATATATATATATATATAAATATAAAGTTTGATTCAATTTAACAAGTAATTGTAAGTTTAAATCTAAGTATGTGGAGAGTTAAATTATTTAGAAATAGACTATTTATTGTGTCTAATTAAAGTTGTACAAGTAGGCATTCCATCCGTTAAACATATAAATCATAGTTTAAATAAATCGTTCTGCATAGCTTGGACTAAACAAACCCACTCATAATTGCAAAAAAATTTAAAAAATTTTAATTTGATTTTTTAATAGAATTAATTTACTTTTTACTATTTTTAAATTAGAGACTTTTCAAAATTCATCTTAATAATCTAATTTGTTTTCTTTTGATACTTGTAATATTTCTAAATCAATAATTAATAAAAGTATAAAATATTTAAATACATATTATTTTTTAAATAATTTGGCAGGCTAACGAGAATTTATGAACTCGATGTGTTTAGCTTATAAACTAAATAAACCAAATTAAAAATCCAACATTCTAAATGGACTAAAAGAACCAAATTTATACACGACTTTTTCTCCCTGTACTTATACCTCCCTATTTTCTCTTTATACTTCCATATTTTTTAAAAAGACAAAAATACCCTAAAGTTAAAATTGCCCTTAAGTTAAAAAATATGCAATAAAATCACTCATCTTTTTCCTTGTGATTGGAACATTGTGGTGCTTGTGTTTGGGGTTTGTTCTTCATCTCTTTCTTATTGTATTTTATTTTCTCCTTTGCTTAATCCAAAATTCCTTTATATCTCTCTCCTTCTCCCAAAGTCAACATAGCCGGTAAAATATGGATCAACAAAAAGTTTTTTTAAGAAGTTCATATTAACTAACCTGAACTCACAGGTTTTTTAACAAGTACAAATTAACTAATTCAGATATTAAAAAAATAAATTTTTCAACAAGTCTAGATTAACTAATTTAGACTTGTTAAAAAACTCATAAGTTCGAATTAGCTACTCCGTACTTGTTATGAATTTTTTTGTGAATAGTAAGATATTTTTTGTAAGTCCGAATATGTATGTATTTTGATAATATTTTATTTTATACTAATTATAGGATAATAGATTGATCTTAATTTTATCATTTCACTCTTTTTATATTATTGGTAGCGAAAAATTATATAATATTTTAAAATATGAAAGTGAATAGAGAGTAATTATAATTTTTAAAACTATATTTTTTTTTATTTTTCAATGTACTGTAATATTTTTCCATCATAATCTTATAAATTATTTTTGTTCACTCTATATAATTTTTCAGATCTTATACTATTTGAAGAAAACAAAATTAAAATATAAAAAAAAACTGTGTAATTACTTTGGGAAAATCTATAAATTACAAAATCAAGATTAAAAAAAAAACAAATAAAAGTAATATATAAAAGTTTTAAAAACGTAAAACACTAATCTGTAAATCTGGAGATGCTTAAAAAAAAGCATACTAAGATGAATCTACTATCATCTTCATTAAAAGGTCAAAACAAAAAACTACGTATACTGATATCGGCATAAGAGTATTATCAAAGCCGTCTTAGCTCAGTGGTAGAGCGCGTGGCTTTTAACCACGTGGTCGTGGGTTCGATCCCCACAGTCGGCGCAAATGATTAGTACGTTTAGTTTTTTTTAATGCGAAGTCTCAAAATTTGAAGTTCTCATGTAATAATAAAATAATGTTTTGTAGAATCCTTCGATTTGGATTGTCTATGAAATGAATTTTTTATGATATTTTTTATTTTTAAGTATATTGAAAGTATTTTCCATCATAAATTTATATGGTATTAATTTTAAGAGAAAAAAACATGTGTACTATGAGTGTAAAACATCAATCACAATCTTTCGTTATAATAAATTTGTTAATTTTATCGATTAATACTTTAAAAGACTTGTGATGAAACGCGGTAAAAATTTATATTTTAAAGTAATTCTTTTACAGTGCCAATGTATAATAATCATTCAATCACACTCTTTTATTTATACTAAAAATTTATTGACTTCTTAATACTTTAAAAGTCAAACAAAAAATTGTAAATGTCAGTGTAATTTTTTTTACATTATATATAATAATTAAACTTTAATTTTAATTCTATATAAAAAAAATCTATGTAATGTAACATATATTGAAAAAAAGAAAAAACTACTATTACATTTTGCATTTTAGGGTGTTTGACAAAACTGATTGAAATGATTGCTCAAAGTTGAAAAGCTGGCTAAAAGAGAAAAAAATAGCTGAAAGCTAAAAAACTAGTTGAAAGCTGAAAATCTAGTTGTAAGTATTTGGTAAAACTAGCTGATCAATTAGTTGGAATTTGTAAAATGACAAATAAGATCATCATTAATCATTAAATCAACAATGAAATATTTAAAATAATTATAACATGTTTTAATAATATAAATTAATTACATATTTAAATTATTATAATTATATATTTAAATTATAAATTTTTATAGTAACATATTTAAGTTATAAATTTATGTAATTACATATTTAAATAATAAATTACTACTATAATTGATATTTAAATTATATTTGTATAAATAAATATATAAATTTTAAATTACATATTTAAATTATAATTTTCTATAATTATACATTTATATTATAAATTATGATAATTATATTAACGAAGGAGAGAAAATGTATGATGTGACAAGAGGGAATTAATGAGAGACAATGCATTAATTACAGGAGGGTAACATGTAAAAATAAAATCAACTAGTAGTTGGAAATAAGAAATCTTTTAGAAAAATTATTTGGAGTAGTTTAATACTTTCTCAAAAAACTTCTAAATTTTTACTATCTAAATAAAGATAAAAACATTTCAGTTAGTTTTTCTGCTAGCTAAAATGATAAAACAACCACACTCTCGATCTCTTGCTTCATAGTTTTTAACATAGGAAAGTGAAAAAGAAGTCATACGTTTTTTATTCTTTCTTCACAAAAGAAATATTGTAGTTGGCATGAGTGGATTCGTCCCTAAAAATTGTAATTAACATCATTCCAGTAAGGAATCTTGAAACTGGTGTATGCATACTGAACCGATTAGTTATTAAAAGTATTTTTCTTATTGGTACAATACTTTCTTCTTCCTTTAATTCCAATGGTTCGGCCATGTATTTAGTACAAAATATCAATCTTTGGCTCTTGGCACAAAAATCCACATTCCTAGTAAGACAGTTAATATATTTCAGCTTCCACAAAATACTCCATACCAAGTACTATAGTACAATTCATTAATCCTTCAACTATCACTTGTGGTGAACAATTCTTCAAATTATCGTATGCATAAAGCATATAATCCTAAAAAAACTAAGAAAGAAAGATTGATGCTATTTTGTAACATATCTCTTGCTCAAGTATATTAAACATTAATGTCATACGCTCTGAGAGGGAAATCAATCATCTGCTTTTGGTTCAGGAGGTCCTCTAGCAATAGGAATTCCACCACCAGTGTTGATACTAGGTTTTGCATAATCAACAAAGACAACACGTCCATTTAATGTCTGCAAAAAGCTTCTGTTAGTTCTCATTTTTCTAACTCAACAAATAACAGGAGTGCCAAGTTTTGATCATTACCCTTCCTTTCATCTCTTCTATGGCTTTCTCAGCCTCGTCTTGGGAAGCAAAGGTGACAAACCCAAATCCCTTTGATCTGTCTGTCATCCTATCTGTTGCAATTTTGGCTAGGAAAATATGAATGCAGCAACATTATCAAAAAGCCCAGAAAAAACCATATATTGAAATGACACAAAGTGGATTAATATTTGTGCATTTTATCATGTTTAAATTACCTTCAATAACTTGACCATAATTGGAGAACGCATCTGACAACCCTTTCTCTGTGGTGTAAAAGGACAGTCCTGAAAAAACAACGAGGAACACAGCTCCATGGATAAATAACCCCCTTTCAAAGGCTAATTACTTTTTGTTTTGACACCCAAATGCTAATTACTTAATAATATGGATCCATGCATTCAAATTAATGAGAAGAATTTGAAACATTTCAAAGGTTAATAACTAAAATAATGATTGGACAAATGTGATCTTCTAATGATGGGCATAAAGATACAACACTTAACCTTAGGCATAAAAATGTAAAAAAGAAAAACTGAATTCACCTACTAATTTTCTTATCAGATAAATACGAACTAGGAAGGTTATACAAAGACGCCGTACTAATTGGTATTGGTGACAGTGTGACGAAGTAGATAATTGGCAGCAGGAAGAAAGGGCATGAAACAGTGGGAATTTAATTTCCATAATTTGAGGAAAAGAAAAAGAGAGTGCATACCTCCAACAAAAAGCTTAAAAGCAATTCCCCGGCGAAAAGAGAGAAGAGACGACCACAAGGCTTTATTTTTATTGGCCTCAATTATTTTTCTCGCGGCCGCCATGGAATTCATTTCTCAGTATTGCAGTTGCAGGGACAAAGGGATAGTTACGACTCAATGTTGCCTGCATTTCACAGAGTAAACGGGCCTCACATACACCAAAAGCCCAATCCAAAATGTGAGCTTAATTCAGTGGATGTTGCTACTTGCATCATCTTGTTCCAGAAATATATTTTCACTGGTCGGATTGCATTTTAAATAAAAAATATACTGATAATTTACGAGTTTTTTTTAATAAAAGATGGGTGTATGAAGTAAAAAAAAACAACAAAATACCCTTCATCTCACAGTAATTGATTGAGAGTTTGATACAATCAATACTTATGTTTTGTGAGTGTAAAAAAATTTTATATTGACATCCAATCACAACTTTTTTAATATGATTTTTAAAGTATTAACTTTACTGGTTAATAAATTTACCATACATGAAATATTGTAGTTGAATGTCAATGTAAAACTTTTTATATTGTCAATGCATAAGTCTTTTTCTCATTGATTAATATAGTAAACTTAAATTACTCTCTCCATACTCAGTTATAAACAACAATGAAAATATTCTTTTAGACTCCAATAGTATAAAAGAGTTTTACACTATCATTTAATTATAATTCCCATTTATATGACTTCTAGGATGTGTTTAAAAAAATTAGCTGAAAAACTAACTGAAAGTTGAAAAGTTGACTGAAAACTAAAAAATTAATTGTAAGCTAAAAAGTTAGCTCAAAAGCTAATTGAAAGTGTTTGGTAAAACTAGATCAATTAGCTAAAAGTTGCAAAATGACAAACAATGACATAATTAATTATTAGATCAATAATAAAGCATTTAAAACAATTATAACATATTTTAATAATATAAATTGATTACATATTTAAAATTATAAATTATTATATTATATATTTAAATTATAAATTTCTATAATTACATATTTAAATTATAAATTATTATAATTACAAAAAAAAAAGAAACAAAGGAGAGAGAATTAGTAGGAACAATTTATTCATTAATTAATGGTAAGGTTATAAAAGAAAACAAGCTAGTAGTTGAAAATAAGAGATATTTTAAAAAAAGTTAACTCAAATAGCTTTAAAAAAACTAATAACCATCTAAAAAAATATTAACTTTTACTTTCAAACAGTTGAAACCATTTCATTTTTCAACTTTTGACTAGCTGAAATAACAAACTCAATACACTTTTAAAATATTGATCAGTAAAAAAACTTACTGTACATGAAAGAGGATTGTGACTAAATATTTATATAATGAATAAATTAAAATTTTAAAATGTTAATTTTATAAATTTTAAAAACATAAAATCAAAACTAGTTTTTTTTTTTATAAATTTAAAAATTATAATAGAAAATCATCCCATACAAACCTAAAATAATAAGAGAAAATAACTTATGTACAACTAATGTAAAAAATTTTACATTGATATTCAATCATAACCTTTTATGTATGGTAAATTGACTTTATCAATTAATATTTAAAAATTATACAATCGAAAGATTGTGAATTAAAAACTAGTGTAACACTCTTCTACACTGCCAATATATATAAATTAAACTCAAATATTGAAATGAAAAATAAATAATTGAACTAGTTCAAATCAATGCAATTTGAATTGATAGCATTTCAAATTCCTTGATTGAACTAGTTCATTTGTGTGCGCGCACTGGGGTGATGAACATACAAAGTTCACGAATTGAACTACGGGAAGCTGAATCATATGCCTAATTGTCTTTCTCACAAATGAATATCAGTTCCCGCTAGAGTTCATAAAGGACGGAGATTTAACAATGGGTCAGTCTGTCGACGACTTCCAGAGGATTAGACTATCCTGCACTTTAAAATTTCACAACAGGCAAATTTAAGGACTAAATTGACAAGTTCTTATTTATATCTGGCTAGTCGAAATAGAAAGGACCTGTCCGACTTGATGCAAAGACACAATCAACAGAACCAAGATTGTATTTAAAGACACGAGTACATGATACAACAAAGGGTAATAATGCGACACATACAGACATCGACGTACTTATCATTTTGCAGATACAGACGGCTTTCTACAATACACTAGAGTTACAGTGTAAGAATACACAGTACTTTCACCATTAGTTTTTGTGTGTACATGCGAAGCAATCATTATATAAAAATAGCAATTGAAATAACTATAATTTTACCATTGTTTTCTCTCATAACTTGTTCACGAATACACACAAACTCAGTGGTGAAGACGATATAGTGTATTAATACACCATATGATTTGTTAGTATATTGTGGAATTGGCCATTACTGATGTATCATGCAAAGTCGAGGCCAAAGCTAAAGACGGACGGATGTCTATATTAAGTTACACCTCCTGTTAGATGTGTCGGTGTGTAACTACTATATACAGGACTAATTTTATACGCAGTTTCCATCCAACCTTCAGAGTTTGATTTCTCATGAATGACTCACCTTCATTAATGCCTGGAACATCATGTCAATGAATCGATCATCCTAGCACGGGAAAATTTCATTAGTAGAGTTGAGACTATTTAAAAAGTTAACAAAAGGCGTCACAATATAGCAAGCATTAGACAAAAAAGATAAAACAAATTATATTTTTGTCACTTCAATTTTCTTGTAGAGTAGAGATTAAATTTATATAGAAATAATAAAAACAAAAAACTAAAACATGAAAATTCTAAAATCTTATACTAAAACTTTTATATCAACAACAATAGAGGTGTGTTCCCATGTCAGGTTCATAAAATTACATATCTCTCAAATTTAAGCCTGATTGGGACTGATCATACTGTCTGAATAAAATTTGGGCCCTTATGCCTAGACCATATATATATGTATATATAAAAGAACTCTTGAAGCAACTGCCAACCCTTGGGCAATGAGCCAGTGACTATGGCTTAAACTGGATTTTCTGCATTGGGGAAGGACATCTATAATCCTATGTTAAACATCCTAATGAGGATGAGTACGTTACTAACCATTATTTCCCATTTATTTTAACCCGCCCAACCCCAAAATAAAAGAAGCAATTGAATGACAAATTAAAAATACAATTAAATTAATATTGATCAATAAGAATAAGGGTAATAAACAAAGATGACAAAATCATTAAGTACCTGAACTAATGATAAAAGAGCATCACGAACGTTATCCCTGCGGATTACAGGTCTACCTGGAGTGGAGCTTGAAATAGGAGTAAGAGAAAGAGGAGGATTAGGGGGCGGGAAGGGTTGAAGTACTGGAGCGCCATATTGGCGTGGCACATTCAGGGAATGATGAACAGCACTGGGCGGCACAGATGAAGAAATAGGTGGAACTAACAGTGAAGATGAAGAAGTGGATGCAAAAAAAGTAGAAGGCTTAACAAGATTAATGACTTGATTGCCACTCTTGATTGTTTCAAGAGTGTCAAGGGGAAAGCCTGATATAGATGAAGTTGAATGAGAGGCAGATGGCATTTGCATGGTAGGTGCATGAGACAATAAACCAATAGGAGCAGTAGAAGTGACCGTTGAAGTATGTTGTCTAAAATTTTCTACATTGGAAGCATAATTTCCAGTAACATTCAATGTCTGCAACAATTGAATTAAAAACACTCTGAAGCCACAAACATTATCATATAATAAAAAGTGAAACTTAACAAATGCTGTGCAGAAGTATTCAACAAAAGGCAGAGGAAATGGAAATGCAAGAATATTACATACACCGAAGAAGCTTGTAAATCCAGGATCTTCAACAGCATCAGCAGCTGAAGATGACTCTAGAGGGCTTTCTGGAATAACTGACACTGGCTGAAGTTCCTCAGACTCACTATAACATATAAAAACATCAGGTATATGACATGCAAGTTTTCTTACTTATAAATCCAACTTGGAGAGATTATTAAGTGGGAATAATAAATAAATTAATTAAATTTGAATTTTGAGCAACAGAGAAGAAAAAATAAGCAATTAATATATTATACATATTGAACTTTCTAATTAATCAATTCACTGAAGAAAGTTTTCATATTTTGAAACACAAATTTCTTCACCAGATGAAACATTAAAGTCAAATAACTAACATATCGGCAGTACACCAAAGTGATGCAGTGTGATTGACCCCAAAATAAAAAAAAGTAGGATGGCAACTACGCTGCTACAAATGGTACACAATCTGAAATTTAATGTTGCCAGAGAACATGATACTACCAGGATAGCATCGTGATCAATAACTATGAATCAGCAATATAGCAATTGAAACAACTTCATATTTTATAAAATTTACAGAAAACCTTACCTATTGTTAGCAGGTGTTATTGTAGTTGGAGGTGCCTTTGGGTATGCATTAAGTATCCTGTAAATTGAATTTGGAAAAAAAAAGATTTATACCAGTAGCTACTAGCATAAGCATCTTTAGTGGGGTATATTACCAACCAGAAAAAAAAAAGGTCCTCAAAGTTTAGACCAAATCAGTATTAGCCTCTTGTAAGTTGTAACTAAAAGTAAGAGCAATCTATAAGCAAAGAAAAACACAATGTAAATAGCTTGAATGGAGCGAATCAATATACTACCATACCTGTTAAAGAGATTTGCAACTTCTTCACATTCGTCTGGATTGTAAAACCAAATACCATTAACTTCTTGAGCTGCATTCCGATATAATAGATACGGCTTTTTAAGTTCATACTCAAAATCCAAAAGATTCTCCACTAGGTTATCTGGCAGGACAAACATGAGAAAGAAAGCTGTAAGTAGAGAATAGATAGCACGGATTCAGAAATGTGACAATAATAGTGGAGTAAATTAATCTATGTCTGGCAATGTAAAAATTGTAAAAGAATTTTACATAGTCATACAATATAAACTGTCATATATACTAAAGTTTATGGACTTCTATAGTAACTCATTAATCGTGACTTCTAATTGGTCAACAGTTTAATTTTACACTAACAGTATACAGAAATTAAACTCTAAATAGATTTAGCCTTGCTAAAAAGAGCATGTTACCTACAAACATAATTAGTTCCAAACAAATAAAATACTTCCATAAAGCCTGCTTAAATCCAGCACCTAACCTTTTTTCAGTTCATTTAGTCAATTTTTTTAAAATAATAATAATAGTAATAGTTTAAAAGTCATATATTGTCAATACAAGACAGTTTTACAGTGTAAATCAATAAAAAATCACAGTTGTTATGACTTTTAAGGTTGATACAACGTCTAACCTTTCTTCTCTAATAATAATAATAACACGATTTAAAAAAAAAAAAGAAAAAGAAATCTGAACCTGTATTTCGTCGATTCATTACGATAAACTGAAACCGTGGTTGTGAATTCCTGAACAGGAAAAGGGAAAACGATGAACGATCCAAGTGCATATGAAATAATGCATCAAAGAATACAAAGAATAGAGAGTGGCAGAGAGAAGACGTGATGGTGTTGTTGATCAGCTCACCTCTTAACAACGAAGAGAGATCCTTCAACATCCTTGCGACTCTGCAATGAGAAAACAGAAGATGAGAGAAGAAAGCGTGAAGAAGCGAAGAGAAAGAAAAGAATAAGAATGAGGAGAGATAAAAAAAAGAACGAACCCACTGGCTGCTTTCGATGTTGAAGTCGTAGAAGGAGACATGCGCAGCGGTGAAGAGAATCTCGTCGATGAAGGGATCGATTCGCTGGAGCACCGTGAGATTCAGCACCTTCGTGCTCTGCTGATCCAGATTCGGTGTCAATTTCTTCATCTGAGACATTTCAATTTTGCACTCTCGCCCAAACCCTCCTCCTCCAGATTTTGACTCTTTGTTTTCTTCTGATGAAGAATTGACTCGCACTCACTCCAAGCAACGAACCTGTGCTATACTCAAAGTTCAGAGTTGAATCTACTCCGACCCAAATCAAACATAGAAAATAGAAATGCTGTTGAAAAAGAAAACTCTTATTATTTATTTTTAATACTCGTTAAAGAAAATAAAATTGTGAACAATCACTCTCAAATTATAAATGCAAGTAACCTATTATTGGGGATTCCCGATGAATTTTGTAAAGGTTTAATAAAACAAGAAAGAAAGGGAAGGTGAGTTCTTTTCATAAATATAAATATATGAATTTTCAAATAACTATCATACAAGACAATAATTTTATCTTACATAACAAGTTTTGGTTGGATGAAATAATAAACAATTATATCATCAGCATATTTTACTTATTTTATTAAAGTAATTATAAAATTTTTTACACTAATATTTAACAATAACTTTTTATTTATATAACATTAGTAATTAGTAAAATAAATCCACATGAAGAATTTTCAATCACAACCCTTTATCTTTATTTATATTACTATTAAAATGTATTATAATTATACATGAACAAAAATATTATTATAAAAGTAAATAAAAAATTATTAAATTACATTTAACTTAATTAAAGATTTCAAATTAAAATTTTAATATGAAATTGTGGTAAACATTCGGTAATAATTAAACCAAAGAGATGATTGAATGGAAAATATTTTTCACTCTATTAATACATTTCAATAATTTGTAAGTAAATATTAAATTATACTATTATAAATTAAAAAAAATTATTACGTTAACAATAATATGAAATGTCATTTTTATTATTTAATAGTTGAATTATAACTACATATTAGTTTAATGGTTTATGTCAAAATTAGTCCCTAAATTATTTACATGACGAAATATGTCAAAAATTATATACTATTAATTAATATAGTCGCCAAAATTATAATTAAAAGTCAATTTAGTCTCTAAAATAAATAAAATGACAAATAGTTCTGAAATTATAAATTATCAATCATCTTAGTTCTTATTGAAATGAAAAAACTAAAAATGCTCAATCGTACTATTTGCCTAAGATTTTGCAAATTCTACAAATTTTTCTTTGCCCCTTTTGATTTCAAATATACACAATTTCACAAATTTTATACTAAATTTAGTTGAATATCCAAAATTTTGTCTCTAACTTTCAAAATTTTATAGTTTACTTTAAAACAAATTTAAAACATGGTAAAATATTAACAGTAAATTTTGAATATTTGATCTTTCTTCTCCCTTGTCAATATTATAACAAAAAATATAGTTTATTATATTTGATCCCTCTTACTTATTTAGTTTTTTTTAGTTTACATATAATATAACAAAAAATATAGGCAATATTTATTAGTACCCAATAATTATTACTTCCATCTCTCTTAACAAAAAAAAAAACACCAACACGAATATAATGTTATACTCGTGATTAACCAATTCAAAAGTCATTCAAAATATCAAGACAAACATATTTTCTGAATGTTAAAAACTTGAAAATGAAAACAGTTTTTAGAAAATGAAAATATAAAATGTTATTATATATAGTTTAAAATATATTTATATATTATTTTTTATATAATTATAATATTGTTATTAAGTTTTCACATAATGTTAACTTTTGAAAACACTGAAAACAATTTTTTTTTCTATTTTCTCTTTTCAATTATTTTTTAAAAATATTTTTAGTGAAAATGTTTTCTAAATTGTAATTAAATATATTTTCACTAATGTTTTCTGTTTTCTCTAAAAAGAAACAGAAAACACCCAAAACAAACACCACCTAAAAACTATAGAGATTGATATATAATAACAAATATAATAAAGAAAAATATCAATTCCACATATTGTGTGTTGTAAAAGAGATACTAGAATTGATGGTAGGGATGTGTTAGAAGGTTATGCACTCTTGAGGAGATTGTATGATGAGAATAAACATACTAGGGAAAGGAGATGAAATAAGGAGGAAGGAAAGGAAATGCACTAAGGTATGGATAAAAATCATAAAATCTTATGTTAAAAGATAACAAAGGACATTTTGGATTTTTTAAAAATATATTAATCCTGGGTATGAATAAAAACTCTAGGTGTGTTAAAAATTGCCAAAAATACATTATATGTTATATATTATTGGTCATGTTAAAACAAGTTAGTTCATCTCACAAAAATTACATTTAAGTGGGTTGGACAATACTGACCCACCTTCCTAACAATAGTTAAAAAATCAATTCGGCTAAATGATAAATAGATCCATTATATTTAAAATATAATAAAAATAGAGTTTAATTGTATACACTGTTAGTGTAAAATTTTTTATACTAACATTCAATCATAACACTTCATTTCATAGTAAGTTTGTTGACTTTACTAATTAGTACTTTAAAAATCACTATGATTGAATGTAAAAATCTTTTATACTGAGAGTGTATACCAATTAAATTCATAAAAATAAGTAAAAAAATAGTGATATTTTTTTTAGAAAAAACTTTCAAATAAGTGAAATAACAATATTAAAAATCGTACAAGTGATTTGTAATAAAATAATTTCTTTATTTAAATGAAATATTTTCATGAAAGATATATACGTAGGTTTCAATTTTATTTATTTTTTATTTTTTTACAAATTGTGTCCATAAAACTCCTTTTCCCCTCATTTTAATTCCAAACCTACATAATTTCACAGATATCATCCTAAATTTAGTTGACTATCGAAAATTGTCTTTAACTTCAAATTTTTACAGATTACTTATAAAGTACAATTAAGCATTTATAAAATGATTACTTTAAATATAAAAAATATTATATATTAATATCATTACTATATTTATTTAAGTAGATTTATTTTTCTCTAAAAAAAATCAAAGTTTATCAAAGAAAAGTCTCACTACACATAAGATGTAACACCACAATTCATTTATTATTTGTAAGAATTATCGATTTCAAAAATCAACATCCTGTTCAAAATTTATATTTTATGAACTCTTGAAAAATCATTAAAGTTTACATTCCTTTAGCAACCTGTATCGTTTCATACCTAGATTATAGGGCAGTTTACAAATTAAGTCGATAAAACCTTTTCTTTTAACATAAATCTCTTCATACCCAAAAGTGGAATAAAAATAATGTGTTTAATATAAAAGAAATAACATTGTCAAGTCTTTTTATACCGATACAACTATCCTTCTTCCAACATTTTTTACCATCAATAACATAGTATCTTTGCCCAAAATTTGCCATGACTACTCACAGTTTGAAAAATAAATATAATAATTTGCAGATTTAATTAATCATATTAGAGAAACTATTTATATTCGCAAGCTATATATGTAATTATCTTTTTTATATTCAAATTGATTTAGATAATATTTATCTTGTTATATTAATAATAATAGATAATGATTTTATTTTTATTTATTGAAGTCAAGATAATATATTTATTTTGTTATATATTTAAAATTAAATAGAGAGTAGATAATGGATTTATTATAGTTATATATACTAGTTACATGTATATATTTAGGTAATTATTCTAAAACATAAACTATCACAAAAAAAGAAAAGAGTTCTTAAGAAAATAGTGACCTGTAAGTAAAAAAAAATTCAATAAAGGTGAGTAGAAACTTCTTTTCTAAATTTTCATTATATAGATTTCTAGTGTGTACTTTTTTTGGGGTTCTTGATAATTAAAATTCTTTTATGTAATTTTATTATTTTGACTTATGTTTGTGTATAATATTTTATTTGTAATTTATAATTATATATAATTGTATCTTTACTTGATATATTGTTTAGGTTTTTTTAATATGTGCTCAAAATCAAATTTTAACAATTATTAAAATTTGATTTTAAATACAAATTTAAATGTATTTGTTAAGCATTAAATGTAATTTCTAACACTAAATTACTTCCATTTTAAATCCTATATCTTTCACTTTTATCTTCTTTTATATTCACAACCTTCACCACCACCATTACTACTGTTGTTGTCACCACTATCACCATTATCACTGTTACTATCACTATTACTACCACCACCACAACCACCATTGCTGTCACCAGACAGTGATGGTGATAGCGATAGTGGTAGTAGTGCAAAGAAAAAAAGATAGAAGTGAAAATTCAAAAGTTAAAGATGAAAGTAAATTAGTGTTAAAAATAAAAAAAATATTTAATGTTTTTTAAATATAATTACTCTCTCTCATAATTAATATATTTATGTTTTAATAATTGTTAAAATCTGTTCTTGGACACACAGAAAAACCAATATTGTTTATAATTGACTAATATTTATAAAATTATGATACTTGCATGTGATTCTAATGGTTACAGTGGACATTAAGTTTAAAAAATTGATGTAATAATTATTTGAGATACCTACACTTACGATATGAAACTCAAGATAGTTCCATCTTGAATGATTAGATATAAAATATCCCAATTTGATGAGATAAAATTTTAGATAATTCCACCTAATAGAAGAGATTTAGAATATATTTGTTGATGATGAAAAAACACTTAGAATGAAAGATTGACTTAAATCAAGTGATAATGGAAATTGTCATATTTTGCACATGAATTTGTGTTTATTAATTGAGGTGTTAATTTGAAAATGTTTTCTTGTATGACTTATGAATAATTGTTGATTAATTACACTTCTATTTTGAGTATAAATAAATATTATTTTTTTTTAAATTAAAGATATAGTTGAATTTTTCGAGAATTATATTCCATTAAAGTGTTGGTAATGGGATACAAAAACTTAATTTCATTATGTATTTTTTTTATCTTATTTAAAAATTAATTGCATAAAGAATTATCATAGATAAACAAATTTATTTAATAGTTAAATTTGTTAATACCGACTTAAGGTTTCTTTTGAGATAGATCAATATATTCATGTATAAAAAATTAAATTTTTTATTAGAACATGATTAAACCTTTTTCTTTCTAAAATTTTATCTTTTTAAAAACATTTATATTTTATTACAATTTTCTAGGTGTTACATATTTTCTCTACTATTAAAAAAAATAAATTCTCTACGATATATCTATTGACAACACAAACCAAATAGATTATTATCACCATATGATTACACACACTACAGAAGCATTATCAAAGAATATCTCGTTATCAAGGAGAGACTAGTAGAAAGAGCAAAACTATCTCATTTAATATTAATTCATTTTTCATTATGAATTTATGAGACAATTCCTTGGCTAACAAAAATAAAATACAATAAAATTATTTGAGATGTGTGATTCAGTCTTGCACGCCTAAGTGCTATGCAGCTTACATCATGGTAAAGCTCACAACAACAGTAAGTAGGAAAAGGAGAGATGCAAAAATTACTGGGGAGAGCTAAACAACAAAATTCTCTCACAGGCAATAATTGGTGAAACCGCTCATTGTCCTCAGCCCTTATACAAAGAACCTCGTTAGAAGTTAGAACTATTATTAGTGACATTTTCAATAGAAGAAAACGGCCACAGCTAGCAACCACTCTGAAACTAAGCACAAGCCAGTGGATCTTTGACAATACTTCTTCAATCACGTATCATTTATGAATTCCAACAGTTCCAAAGGAATCTTGGGAGGCGCAGGAAAAGAAACCATTATGCATGGATAGTCCATCCCCTCTGAGCAAGAGCAGCAAGTACTTCGCTGGCTGCTTCTGCAGTGTCATTCAATGGAGGATAACTCCAGCTTTCAGTTATCTGTATTTTCAAAACACAAATAAGCAAAATGCAATGTTTGTTATACAAAATAATTACCAGCAGCAACTACTGGCCAGGTAGGCACACATTATCAGCAAAGAAGAGGCTGCTCTTATGTAAAAGCAGATTACATAAGGCCATTTGTAAAGTTCTTCTATAGTTTATTATGTACATAATTTGGAATTGTATCATGGAATAAGGAACCACTTTACATAATCAGCTTTTCAATATTCCATACTATTCAGTTAAGTGAGGTAAAAAGCATGAAACATTACAACACAGCTGGCGACTCACATTCTCCTTCCCAGTGAATGGTCGAGCAACCCCTTGCTTCTGCAAAGAATTTTGGAAGTCGGCAAACTTCCAAGTACACAGTTCTGCTCCTATTACATACACAGGCTTCCTGTGGTATAAGATAGGGAGTCGTGAAACAATGGATTTAATTTTAAGGAATGATTAAACAATAATTATTATTTTTTATTTATTATAGTGAGAGGGATGGTCATAATCATTGCTTATCTGATGATACATACCCAGTACTGCAGACCTCACTCAACATACTAACTGAATCAGCAGTGATAACAAAGGCATCAGCCCAGGCCAGGTGTCCCATATGTGGATTTGGACCTATACGCAATAAAAAATTAAAAATAAATAAATTAAGCAATCTCTGGTACCAGGACGGACAAGTATAAATTTCTTCTATTAAGAATACGGATACTAAGTACCTTCACCATCCCATATTTGGACCTTGGGATTTGTGGCAAATTCTTTGACCAAAATTTTGGAGATCTACAGTAAGAATGGATGTTATAAATTTATTAAAACAGACAAAGAAAGTTAAAGATTAAGGATACTTGCCAACACCAAATCAGACAAATGACCAATAAGGAGCGTGCTCGTGGTTAGAACTTAGAAGCAAACACTGTTTATAACCGCACACAAGTTAAGGAACAGGCAAGAAGATTCTAACTAATTGCAAAATCTTTTATTACCTTCTCAGGAGTTCTTCTGGAGAAAGATACCCTGATACTCCCACAGCTCCATAGAACATTCTGAAGCATAAACACTAACTTCTTTACAAGATCGACACCATAGGGACAATTGCCTGATACCACCCAAAACTTTGCATTCTAATATATATTGCGTATATAAACAAAGGTAATGTGTGGAATAAGATGTTGAAAGAATAAAATGTTGGGAGTAAGTCATACACAAACGTTGGGAGTAAGTCATACACAAACATTCGAAGGTTCTATTTTTCAACTCAACTTCTTTAAGGTTTCAAACAAGTGAGCATTGATATATGCAAGAATCAAAATTGACCTACTACACTTCGTGAATTTTTCAACTAAGTCTAGTGCAATAAAAACATTTGAAAGTTTAAAATAAACCCAACATTGGATGTAGGGCATGCAATTTCTTTTCTGCTATTAAATATTAGGTTAGGTTAGAGTCATTTGAAAGAATCTTCAATTTGCAATGATACATAAATCAAATGGAAGAAAGGAGTTTCCAGTAATACATAAATGAAATATGATTTGACCATATTTCTACTTTCTTCCACAGAAAGCATCATTCGATAAAAATAAAGGCCAAGTGACATTAGGAGAACTTTGGGTCCAGTACTCCAGTCAAAGGCACGTTGATAAAGTTTAAACTTTATACAACCACCAGCTGCATCAAACATATTAAAGTGATATGTTGATTGACTTCATTAACTAACTTTTTTGGTCCCCAATTGTTTTTACATTTTAGTTTTGGTCTCTTTCAAAATGTTTTTTTTATTTATTTTTAGTCCTCAATAATTTATTTACAAATAGTCTCTACTATTAACAAAAACTCGCTAAGTGATTACATGGCAAACAGACTGCAATGTCATTATGTTCACTTCATGGAATTAGTGTTGACTCAAATGTTTAGAAAGTACCACATGATTTTTAAAATTTTTTTAAGCATAATTAATTTTTTAGTCCCTAATTTTTTTTTTTTGCATTTTGTTTTTGGTCATATTGAAATGTTTGTTTCCAGTCTCTAATATATTTTTTTTTTTACAAATAGTTTCTGCTATAAACAAATAACCATTACGAGATGATGTAGCAAACGGAATATCACGTCATTAAGTTCACTTTATCAAATTAGTACTACTCAAAATTTCTACTGTATGTCAAGTGGTTTTTTAATTTTTTTAAATAGTAATTTAAGTGTTACTTTATTGTCATTTTTGGAGATTGGAAACTGGATTAAAACATACAAGCTCCTAGTAAATTTGAGTTAGCACTAATTTGATGAAGCCAACATGATGATGTAACAATTAGTTTGTCATGTCATCAATTAACAATTTTTTGTTACAAAATAAGGGATTGAAAATAAAAAAAAATAAAATTCAATAGGGACCAAAAGAAAAATTGGGAACCAAAAAGTTACTTAAGTCTAAAAAAAATTTGAAAAGTCATGTGGTGTCTTGTAAACATTTAAGTCACACTAATTTGATGAAGTTAACATGAAAATGATGATGTGATAGTTCGTTTACCACATCATCAATTAACGGTGTTTTGTTAATGACATGAACTATATTTGTATAAAAAGAGTATTGGCAACCAAAAATAAAAACCATTTCAACACGGAATGTAAAAAAAAATTGGAGACCAAAGTGTTAATTAAACCATATTAATTTATGCAACCATGTTGGTAAAGTAATATATGAATACCATTTTTCTATAGAAAAAAGAGCTATGCACTCTTCATATACATAGTTTTATATTATCATTTAATCCTAACCCACCATGATGGTAAATGACCTTGAAATTATTTTCCATATATATCTGAATAACAGCAAATCTTAATTTATACAATAAAATTTTAAACTATATAATGGGAAAATCTTAATTTAAGTTTCTTAATGCAAAATAAAATACCTGTAGGTCCCCCAACATTAACCACAAGCAAGGGCTTGGGCAGAGTTGCTAGCTCGTCATGCCAGGCAGAAGCAGCACCCCTAAGAGCAGTGGAATCAGCTTGGTGAAGCGCTCCCACAGTGAGGACCTGTACTAATGTAAAATCAGTGACCTTCCATGAAAGGACATAAGATGTAGTATTTCAGCTCAAACATGACAGCCGTAGAATGTTTTTCTTTGGCAGACCAAAAGCGACCAAGCAACACACTTACCACATTGCGGCCAGGAGGTTCCCATGGAGTCATCCACCTTCGGAGAAACCAAGGTATTTGACGTTGGGCATGAGGAGTCAGGGGATAATAATCATGACGTGGAGTAATCACAAGATCAAACCTATTCAGGTGGAATCTTGGATGCTGTATCTGAATAGGATATCTAAGAGAGTTAGACAGCAAAACATATAACATATGCCTTCATCTATTTACAAATAAACATAATCCACACACACGAGCAATAGAAAAGGAGATATCTTTAAAACACACAACAAAGAGAAAGAAGCAATTCACATTAAACATTAAAAGAAGCAAAATAACCTACAACCTAGAGGTGAGTCATTTTAAATTTGTACCAGCAATGGGTATTTTGGAACAATGCTTCTGATCACAATTTCTCAAAAGCAAGCAACATCCAATATCTTTTGCTATTACCATTTTAAAAGAAAAAAAGGCTTAATTGTCAGTTAACCACAAAGGGCAACAAAATCTGATATGGGGGAAAAAAAAGGAATTGATTACAAAAAAGAAGAAAAGTGAGATCGGCTACATGATTACAACAAAAACAAAAGCCTTATTCTGCTAATAGCTTGTTTGGAGGCTTTGGAGCTGTTACACTATGATAAAAAAAAATAAAAATTCAGGGGAAAGTAAAGCAACATGAGTTGCTTCTGGTTTTTCACGGTAATACATCAAACACACAATAAGTGAAGTTGGCCGTATGAATTACACCACGTCATTGGACATGGCTCGGGTTGTTTAAAGACCAAATTCTGAGAAACTATTTTACCAAAAAGTTAGACTCAGACGTTAACAAGTTATATATAAAGTACTTCAATAACAGTCAATGACGCATTCTCATTATATAAGCTTCAAGGGACAATAAAGAATAAGTGAAAAGTTTAACCTGAACAAGAAAAACATTTTCTGGAGCTAACCGTTTTATGGAGCTGGCAACAGAAATGGTGTCCCGTCCAGATGCAACCACCAACAAGGGGCCATCCCTACTGAGAAAGCATTTGTGCATTTCATCAAGTGATCAAACTCACTTTTTCTTATAGAATCCAATTTAACGTGATAAGAACAATCACAACACAACGTACTTGGGAAACGTTTCACGAGCCATTCTGGCAATGTGGTGAGCATCAGCTTCCAACACGTTAGATAAGCCTAAACGGAACTACCATCATTGCATTGCAATTCTCAACAATTACACAGCGGGAAAGGGAAGCAGTGTTAGTTAGTTAGTTACCGATCTTGTGAGGCGTTTGAAAGCGCGATTTGCAACAGATCATTCTAATAACGGAATCTAACTTTTTGTGGATGGAAATCGGAAGCCATTTAAGCCACCGATTGATTCCTCCTCGAGGCCTCGTCACGCGCTGTAATAAAAAATTCAATTCAATTCAATTCAACGCCTGTGTTATTATATTATAACAATAAAGCAACGAAGAAGAGAATAAAGAATGCTTACGCATAAGAAGTGGCGATTTGAGAAACCCAGAGCACGGACCAAACCAATGCTCTGATTCTCAGCGCCGGCGAAGCCGTTTCCGATCACAACGGCTCGCCGAATTACACCGTCGAAAATCTCCGGCATAGTTTACATTCCAAAGTTCAAATGGGAATGAAAAGGAAAACATATAGGGGGTTTTTTCTATTTTCTAATTTCTATATCCTGGTACAAGCCCTTTATGTGGAAGGCCCGGCCCAGCCCAGCCCAGACCGGCCCAATTAAACGAGTTTTTATTCTCTTGATGACTGGCGCTAGAGCCTAGAGGAGTGCTAGCAGAATAAAAATGTGGGCAAGCGCAGAAGGTGGTGCTCCGGAGGTTACTCTCGAAACTTCCATGGGTTCCTTCACCGTGGAGGTACTTTTGCCTTTTCCAATTATCTTGCTCTATCAACGTTCTTAGTCTAGGGTTCTATTTTTTTTTTTTTTTAAAATAAAATTAAACGGGGCTATCGTAATGTAATTTTGGGTTTAGCTGTACTACAAGCATGCGCCGAGGACTTGCAGGAACTTCATTGAACTATCTCGCCGAGGTTACTACGACAACGTTAAATTCCACAGGATCATCAAGGTAATTGTTTGATTTATTAGTTGTTTATTATATGGGTGCCAAGCCTCTGTTTGATGATATGTTCTTACATAGGTTTTTGTGGCTTGTTGAGTAGGACTTCATAGTACAAGGTGGAGATCCCACTGGAACAGGAAGGGGAGGAGAATCCATATATGGGTATTTCGCTTAAGCTTTTGAATTTTGATTATTATTATTATTAGTTTAAACTATTCATTAGGTCCTTATACTTGTTTTGTCTTCAGTTTTATACTGTCAGAAGATTTTGTCTGTTGTTTAATGCATGTGACCAAAGCTTAACTCTTATGCATGTATGGACTAGAACCCTAACCCATAAACTAAAACTTACAGTTTTCTTGTGGACTAGAATTTAAAACAGGAACAACTATAGGGACCCGTGAATAGTTTAATTTAAATTCATTATTATTGTTATTGATTATTGATGACTGATGATTTATGGCTTCGATCTTTCTTGCCCGTGCTTATTAATTTATGTTTACGACAGTGCAAAGTTTGAAGATGAGATCAAACGAGAGTTGAAACACACTGGAGCTGGCATCTTATCCATGGCAAATGCTGGCCCAAATACCAATGGTAGTCAGTTCTTTATTACTTTGGCACCATGTCCCTCACTTGATGGTAATATTCTGCTTTTTACTGAATTTAGTGATATTCAGCCTCCACCATTAAAATTTATAGTAATTACCTGTGATTGTGGATCTTTGTTCATAACGGTGTTCTGCACATTGTAACCCACTGGCTGACTGGCATTTGGAGGACTTTGAGCTTCAAATGCTATTTTGTTTCCCAATCTAGTAAATTGAAAAGGACAAAACTTAAATATAGTTTCTTAAGTGCTTTTGCTGTTATTCTCCAATTAATGTTAGAATTTCACCATGCTAATTAATAATATTCCTTCTTGACTTGTATATAAGCAAAAAAAGATATAAAACTTCTGCACTTAAATATAAGCAGATTCTAACTTACTCAATCCTATTTAATGTTAACTTTCCAAAAACATCCTTCCTTCAGTTTTTTAAAAAGGCTAACTTTCTAAGCTCATAAGAAATAAGTTTTTAAGAAAAATTAACTCTTGAACGAATAATGATAAGTAATGTTTTAAAAAATCTATTATGTGGTCTTATTTTCTATTTGCACAAAGTTCAAGAAGTTTATTTTGTCCTTGGGAATACATAGGATCACTGTTTTACATAGAGTACTAATTCTGAAGGAGAATGATTAAAGGGAGATTAGGAAATATATTTTAACTTTTTATCAAATTAATAAAATTAAATGAAGTTAACTGACTTCCTTTGTACGTGTGAAATTATTTTTGCTTATATATATGAGTGCAAATGAAGTATATGTTATTATTAATCTTTAATTCAATCCTTTTATTTCATGGATCACTGAGAATCCAATGTGAAACTACAAATTTGATTGTAAAACAATACCAAAGTCCAAAAACATTTATAGAACTACATCTAAGTTTTGTCTAATAGAAAATTAAACATGTACTGTGATGAGTAGTTTTGTTAAAGGATAAATTTGTGGACATAGCTCCATCTACATAGTACACAAACTGCCACACACTGGGAAAATAAGAATGATGAAATATCATATCTCTCCAATGAGAGAGAGATGTGAAAAAAAAAATTGGATTCTAAATTGCGTCTTCCCCCTCCTCCTTCTGAGATTTGTTTGAGATTGATCTCATAATCACAACCATATTATGTAAAATATTGGGATTTTCATTTCAAATCTACTCTTTTTTCATTTAACACCACCTAAATATTTTTTGAAAAATTTAAAAATACTCTTTAACCTAATTATTTCTCCCAATACCTACCATAATAAATTAACCCTATTCACTCACTTTTCAATATAAAATAACTTATTCTATGAAATAAGCTTTTCCAATAAGGAAAAAAAACTAATTAGAAAATTTATTTAACTATTTATATTATCTTTATAAAAAAATTTATATTTTAATAATATAATTTATTTATAACATAATTTTTTAAAATATAAAAGTTTATTATGGAAAACCTTCTCCTAATAAACTTTTATATTTATAAATTTTTTATTTTATTATTTTAATTAGAAAATTTATATATAATTTATTTATTATATAATTTTTTAATATTTTATTAAAATGTTATATGATAAAATATAAAAATAAATAAAATATAAAATTTTATTACGAAACACTTTTTTAAATTTTTTTATTCTCAGACCGTGCATCCCCGGAGAAGTAAAAAAATTTGCAAATTACTCTAATTACTTTGAGTCTAATTACATGATGTTAATTGCTCTAATTACTTTAAGTTTAATTACTCTAATTACACTTCTTGCCATCGCTAATTACTCTAATCACTTTGATTCTAATTACATCACACACACATATATATAATTTTTATATTAATTTTAGACCACAAAAATAAACTATTATGTGTTGTTTAGTACAATTTTAGTATTGTGTTACTACTTTATTTGTTTTGAAAATTAATTTATGTAATACATAAATAAAGATGCTTTTAATTTTTTTTTGTCTGGCAGTGCAGCATTAGAGATTTTTTTTTTACTTTCTGATGTACTGTCGGAGAAGTAAAAGAATTTGCAATTTTTTTTGCTCTCCGGCAGTTCCCCGTAGGAGAAGTAAAAAAAATTGTAAATTTTTGTACTCTTCGACGATGCATCATCGGAGAAGTAAAAAAAAAATGCATATTTTTTTACTTCTCTGACGGTGAACTGTTGGAGAAGTAAAAATTTTGCAAATTTTTTTACTCCGACGATGCACTGTCAGAGAGTAAAAAAGAGAGGGTATATTGATATTTTTCCTACCAGTAGGTGAAAATTAAGTTTGAGTAGATGCGAAATGAAAAATCCAAAATATTTTATCAGTTTGACTACCTTATCGTTTCACAATGAAAATATGTTTTGTTATAATTTAAAAAACATTTTATGTAGAAGCATTTTCAAAAAACAATTAAGTACAGAAAATAGAAAAAAATTATTTTTAGTGTTTTCAAAAATTAAAACTATGTAAAAACTTAATAACAATATTATAATTATATAAAAAACTATATATAAATATATTTTAAATTATATATGTAAATAATTTATAATATTTTTATTAAAATTGATCAAATTTAACAATAATAGCTTTTGAAAATAGAAAATATTAAGTGAAAATAAACATATTTTTTAAATGTTAAAAACTTGAAGATGAAAGCTGAGAACATTTTTTTTAAACCAAATGTTACCTTAGCAATTAGCACGTTGCCACAGTCGTACAGAATCTCATTTGAGACATCTCAATATAGACTTTTAGCAATGGATGAGTCTCCCTGGATGTGTCTCCTCTGTAAATTGCTTATCAAAAAACTTTGATGAATTGATGTGCCAAAAGAATTTGTTCATGTTTCTTATATTTTATCCTTTCAAGGGAAGATACAACTGCAAGACACATAGTTAGCATATTTCCTCATCCAATTGCATTTTTTCTTTTCTTCCTCTTGCATTAGTTTCGTTGACTAAGTCAATAAGAAGTCATAAAACATATAGAAAAATACTTATACACTATCAGTGTAAAACACTCTATGGTAATAAGTTTCTTGACTTTACTAATTAATATAAATGAAGGGATATAATTGAACCTCAGTGTAAAATTCTTTTCCACTATCAGTGTGTAAATGTTAAACTCTAAAACATAAAGAACTCTTATTTTCTCTTTTAAAAGCTGTTTGTGAAGTCTCTTATATAATCTCTGCATTTAAGATAAATATAAATCTACTTCTACTGATTAATATTTTTATCAATTACTAGAGTTGAGAGGAGTAAATTTTTAGCTATAAGGCATTAGAATGGTTAACTGATTCCGGTAGGTTATTTGGTTTATGGTTTAATTATTCTAATTCATATCATGAAATGTCTAATGATTATCAATTATCAATTCCTGTTTCTGTTTTCACCAGGAAAACACACAATATTTGGAAGAGTGTGTACGGGGATGGAAATTATCAAAAGACTTGGCAGCGTTCAAACAGATAACAACGATAGGTATGCTAAATATCTTTCAAGATAAACCATTTAAAATATATAATATACCTACAGGTCCTACACCCCAACAATCTGAAGTTAACACCATTAGGAATCATAAATCTGCTGATATTGGGTTTCAGCTGTTTTGTTGGATGTCCTAGAGAAAGATACAATTTACAATTTTTATTTTCCTGGGGTAATAGGTTTGTCTTCATGCATAGTCACAATTCACAACTTGATTTCTTGGTACGTCAGAAAACATTTGATTACACTGAACTTTGTGGCTAATGAAAGCCTGATAGGGTCTATGAATTTGTCGGGTTATGTAATCGGGCTACCATGAAACACAGAATTTTATGAACAATATCCTTTAATCAACAAGTTAAGCTAAAACAAGGACTTTCTATGATCTTACTTTAAGAACTTACGCAAATAATCATTCTAGCATTTTTTTCCCCCATTTTCTATTTATTCAGGCCCATCCATGACGTGAAGATACTACATACTTCAGTCAAGGATTAGTAATGGACCAAACATAACAAAAAGGAATTGGGTTGAATAGCATGGCATTGCTGTGACGAGAAATTTCAAGACTGACTTGGCTTCATGCTGAATTTTCAGAACTGTCAATTGTATTTTTAAGGCCATTTTTTTATCTGTAATGTTGAGACTATCAATTACAGGAAAAGAAACTTAAATTTTATGTGGATTGCCCCCTTGTGCAATTTTATTCATGAACACAATTTCGAGAAGGGTTCTGGCATACTTGTATGTATCATCTTTAGTGCTGGAAATTTTTAGTAGCATAGATACAAATCACAGGGGTTAAATGTTTAAAAAAAAATATTCACCTTGTAAAAAAAAACAAAAAACAAACAATATTCACTTAAGTGTATCTCTTTACGTAATTACCATCACAATGCCCGTGTGGATAGATTGATTATTTGACTGATCATGTAAAATTATTATCGTGTAAATAGCAAATTCTTTTGTAAATTAAGAGATAGTAAAAAATAAATTTTGAATATTTTAAATATAAACAAATATTATGTAAATTTTTTAAAGATACAATTTTTAGAATTCAAATTTAAAAATCGCAAATAGATTAGGTACAAAATATAATATGACTTAGAATTATTAGTGGATATAGTTTTCTGTACTTATTTAGCATATATATATATATATATATATATATATATATATATGTATGTATGTATGTATGTGTATGTGTTTGTATGTCTCCGTGTCTATGGAAAATTGTTCCTTTAAACATGTTCAAATTATATCTATTTATAAAATTAAATATTTTTATTAAAAAGATATATATAGTTTATGAGTAATTAATTTTAACTAAACTTATTCTTAGAGTTAATGAAATCTCTTTTTTTTTTTTATATATATACTAGCGAAAACATAGACCCAACATTTCTATTTTAATATGTTATAACAATTTTAGGTTTTTAATCTAATACTATAAATTTTTATATTTTGAAATATAAATTATGTCATGTTTTGAAATATATTTTGTTAATTTTATATTTTTTGTTTATGATAAAATGATAAAAATGTGTTTGATCATCAATGGATATGTTAAATATGCAATGAATATGAAAAAATGGAAAGAAGATAGAGTTTGAATTGAACTCAAAATACTGTTCCATTCATGTATTTGCATATTTATTAAGAATATTTATCATGAAATGTATACATATATTAATCATGTTTAAGAAAGATTGATTTGTGATAAGGTAGAAATTATGAAAATGTGCATATATTAATAGGGAGAGATTATATTTGCAAAAGTAGGAACAATCATAAATTGTTTACAAGGTAAAATAATCATAAAATGTGGACACCAAAAGGTCATATTCCCATTATAATATATATATATATATATATATATATATATATATATATATATATATATATATATAATTGGACAATTATGTATGTTGGATATCAATATTTTAAAGTAATTTTTTACTTAAAGTTATAAGGTCGGTCTAGTTGTAAAGTTTATATTTGGGGAGTGAGAGGTTGTGGGTTTGAGTCTCTCTTATGTCAAAGTAATTTATTTATTAATTTTAAAATAGGTGTAAGGGTAAAATAAATATTTCCTTTATTAATAGTATAGGTTAATAATATAGATATTTTGTTAATAATATGTTATAACAATTTTAGGTTTTTAATCTAATACTATAAATTTTTATATTTTGAAATATAAATTATTATGTGACATGTTTTGAAATGTATTTTGTTAATTTTATATTTTTTGTTTATGATAACATGATAAAAATATGTCTCATCATCAATGAATATGTCAAATATGTAATGAATATGAAAAAATGAAAGAGGAGAGAGTTTGAATTAAACACAAAATATTGTCGCACTTGTGTATTTTCATATTTATTAAGAATATTTATCATGAAATGTATACATATATTAATCATGTTTAAGGAATATTGATTTGTGATAAGGTAGAAATTATGAAAATGTATATATATTAATATGAAGAAGTTATATTTGCGAAAGTGATAATAGTCATAAAATGTTTAGAAGGTAAAATAGTCATAAAATGTGGACACCAAAAGGTCATATTTTCATTATATAATATATAATTTAATATCATATATTATAAATTATAGATATAGTTGGACAATTATGTATGTTGAATATTAATATTTTAATGTAAATTTTTGCTTAAAGTATTAAGGTTGGTTTAGTGGTAAAGTTAACATTTGAAGAGTGAAAGGTTGTGGCTTCAAGAACCTCTTATGTGAAAGTAATTGATTTTTTAATTTTAAAATAGGTGTAAGGGTAGAATAAGTATTTTGAAAAGTGGATGTCAAAATGAGATATTCCTTTTATTAATAGTATAGAAGTATAAATATATAATATAATATCATATATTATAAATTATAGATATAGTTGGCCAATTATGTATATTAGATATTAATATTTTAAAGTAACTTTTTGTTTAAAGTTATAAGGTGTGTCTAGTGGTAAAGTTTTCATTTCGTGAATGAGAGGTTGTGGGTTTAAGTCCCTCTTATGTCAAAATAATATATTTTTTAATTTTAAAATAGGTGTAAGGGTAGAATAGATATTTTTAAAAGTGGATTTCAAAAGGGGATATTCTCTTTATTAATAGTGTATGTGTGTGTATATATATATTAAGTCCCTCTTATATCAAAGTAATTTATTTTTTAATTTTAAAATAGGTGTAAGGGTATAATAGATATTTTGAAAAGTGAACTTCAAAAGGGGATATTCTCTTTATTAATAGTGTATGTGTGTGTGTGTATATATATATATATATATATATATATATATATATATATATATATATATATTCTAACATTTTTTAAGCTAACCAAATTGTTTTTATAATATTAAAAATTATATTATCATTTATAATCATTTAAAATATTAGATTTCAAGAAAATGAATGGTTAGTAAAAAGTAAGTCTTTTAAACTTACTCATGTAGTAAGTATGTATGTATGCATATATGCATGTACATGGACATATCTAGTGAAAAAATTAAATTTATGCGGGTGGGAGAAGCAAATATGAGAGAAAAATATTCAAGAAATCTTAGCCAGTGGGAGAGGAGAGAAAAAAAAGTAACAGATAATAAATGCTAGAAGAGAGAGAATGAGTTGATATGTACGATTTGATATCAATAATTAATTTTTATTTCAACGGAAGATATTTGTTTCTCTCACTCTCATATAAGATACTAACCAAACTCTAAGGGTATTCATAGTTTATGTTGGTTCGGTTTTGGAAGAAAATAAAAATTGAACCAATTAATTTTAATTGAGTTAGGTTGGTTTTGGTTTTTTGGAATTTTTTTCTCTTACCCGAACCAAACCAAACCAATAATAATAAGGTTGGGTCGGTTCGGTTTGAGGAAAAATTGATAAAAAAATTAAAAAATTAATTTTTTCATTAAATCATAAAAATACAATTTTGTATATGAAACTAGTCAAATTCATTAGTCTACTAAATTCATAATTTTATAAAAAAATATCAAGTGTTTCATATATACTAAATTAGTTAATTAAACTATTAAAACAATACAATAAAACAACAAATTGTATAAATTTAAAGTATATAAAATAAATTTACTAAATTAAAATATAAAATAAATAATAATAATAATAATAATAATATAATAATATAATATAATATAATATATATATTTTTGGTTTGGTTTGGGTTGAGTCAAAGTTTTGAAATGTGAAAATCGCGAACCAAACTGGAACTGGATATGGTAAGTTTTGGTCGGATCCAAACTCGATCAAGTGAAAAAACCGAATCAAACTAATTGGTTTGATTCAGTTTACCAACTTCGTGGGGTTGATCCAAACCGATGAACACCTCTACCAAACTCTATTTCGATCATACCAAAAATTATAATAATTTATAATAATCTAAAACACTAAATATTTTCAATACCAAAAGTCTAAAATATCACAATTCAATACAAACAAGTTACAATATTAACAAAACTATTAGTACAAATAATAAATTTGTCCCTTTACATGGGTTACAGACTAATCCATGAGTTTGCGAATTATATACAAAGTCTGTAGGCTTTGTAGACTAGGCTCAAATTTTCCCAATATTATGCTTCTTTAAAAAAAATGTCCGAAACCCATACGAGCTTAGGAGATTCACAAATCTGATCTACATACCTATCTTAGTGTTTGCTAGATCATGATTGTGAAAGTTACGTATCAACTTCAACATCCACCTTTCATTGTTCTTTAATATCTCCTTTTAAGTCTAAATAGACAATCACACTTTCTACTTCTAATTGTACTTTGCACTAAGTTATTCTTGTATAGTATGTGTCTATCACATTTTTCACATCCCAACACAACATATGTCTTCCTTCTATTGGTTGTGGTTAATCTTATTTTGACAATCACAAAGTTGTGCCTAAAAGCAATCTTATGAACACATTTAATCATCGCATTTCTACTAGAAAACATCTAAACAAACATAAAAGACAATATAAAAAACAACCATTATTAAGCTTTAAATAATAAAGGGAAAAGCATCTTCAATGGGCTTTTTTAAATGGGTTGATTATCATTAAAAATATTATCTTAATGTGAATTCCTCAATGTTGGATTACTCTTTCCAATTTTAAGAACCCCATAATTAAAGATGTTCTATCTTCATAATTATGTTAATTGTTGTAAATGTTTTGTTATAGTCAAAGTTTTGTAGCTAATTTCACAATTGTTGATGTTATCTTTGTGTGTTTGCATGTTGACATTATATGCATCTATGTCAAGTTTTTTATATTAAATGTTACAATATTTGTTTTCCATGAATCGAAATGTGATGGAAAATTTCATAAAAAATAAAAATAAAAAAAAGTAAAATTTGAAATTAAAAAATAAAATCAAATAAAAAGAGAAAGAAATAAAAATAATCAAAACAAAACACATAAAAATAAAATTAAAGGTAAAAAAATAAAATAACAAAAATATAAAAAACTGAAAAAATAATTGTTTTGTAACACATTGTAGATATGTTAATTCACAATTATGTATTGCAATATTATAAATCAACTAATCTATAATGTAACAAAACACAACTGCAAATTAGCATATCCGCAATGTGGTCGAAAAATATTGTGGATCCATTTATCCACAATGTTTTTTGTTATATAGACTAATGTTAGTTTTTAAATGTATTAGTTTTTGTTAATAATGAAGGAATTCGAACTTACATTTCTTTTTTTTTTTTTACATGTGAATTTTGTTACTAAATTAACCTTGTAATTCTTAATGATCCACGTTGATCAAATTGTTTTTTACTATTTAAATTATGTGATACGCAAGTAACTTGTCGTCTATTGTGAATATGATTATCGTCATGCAAAAAAAACATAATCACATGTAAATTTGATTATTCACAGCACACAAGAATTAAACATGTTAAAACAATTCACTTATTGGTGCAGTGTATTCCACAAAAAAAGGTACCTCAGTGTACAGAATGTGAACGTGACAAATACACGGAAAGAGGAAGCAGATTGTTTGTAAAACTTGCAAGGATAAGTTGCATATTTAAAAAAGTTAAGGGTTCAAAAAGAAAAATTGGTGTGCAAAAAGTAAATGTCGTATTTGAATTACACACAAGATTCATCATCTGTTATCTAGTATTCTAGTTCAACGAGCCGTTTTTGTCTAATCAGTAGTCAATAAGAAATTATGATAAGGCAATTATATAAAAAAAATAAAAAAAATTATTATATATAAGTTTGTAATTGACTGTGTTTATATCATTTACTCCACCGTGTCATTAATTTGTTACAAAAAATGTCATTAATTTTTTAAGTGATAGCATGACATAATAAAGCCGCATGTCAAAGGAATTTTTATTAGTATATCATTCTATAAAAGATTTTTTTTTTAAGTATGTGAACTAAATTATATATTTCAATAAATTTAGGTATTAGGTGAATTTCAATAAAGATAAATAAAAATAATGAAAAAACTTAGACTTATATTATAGACAATAAATACATAAATAGGAACCAAATATTTTTTCATGGCTGATTGATCGGAATGTCTAAAACAGTTACTCACAAACTGATGATGTATACAATTTTACTTCATACATTTCCCCCCCACTAATCTTCCAATTAAATTAAGAAAATATAAATTTTTTTCTTATCTATAACTATTAATAAAATCAACTACCCTTTTTTTGTTCACATTTTCTGCTCTAAAATTATCCTTTCTTTTTTTATATATATATATGACTTTATTTATCTCATGAACTTTCAATATATATAATTGTTGCTAGTTTTTTAATTACATTTTCTGTCTTTATTTTTTTTTTCATTTTAAAAGCATTTGAGGGTACAAAGTGCCTCTCTTTCACCTAATATTTAACATGACATTATACATATTAATAGTTTCATAAAAAATGGTTTTAGTTATCTTACATTGATTTAAATCGTATACATATTTTACCTTATCAAAGTGGATCTATATTAAGGTTTTTGTTTACCAAATACTACAAAATAACTTTCTCTATGCATCTCTATAATAAATTAAAGAAACAAAAATAAGTTTCCCTTCAAAATGGTTAATCCATGCATTTTCACATTCAAAATGACTAATATAAAGGAGGGAAACGTTAGTTGTAAGGTATGCAAGAAAGGGGTGTTTGCACGTGAGGAACATTTGTTACGCAGTTGGAGGGATATTGCAAGTAGAGGTGGCAAAATGGTTGATCCATCCCATCTTTGGCCTGCAAAAAAATAGGCAAGGGGGAGGGCTATGCTGCCCCACCATATTTAGAATAGGCCAAATTGTTTGACTCGTCCCACCATTAGGTGGTTAGCAGGCAGCCCAAAAAAACTTTGAAAAATGATTTTTTTTGTTATTTTTAAAAAGATAATATAAAATTTTATTTTAAAAAATAATTTTTATTTTTTTTAAAAGTTATATTTTACAAAGAATAAATAGAAAAAAGTTAAAAAATAATTTTTATTTTATATTTTAATTATTATAATTATTTTATAAATTTATATAAATATTACAATTTTTTAAAAACAAAATAAAATATTACCGAATTGACAGACCAACCAATCCTGTCTTTGACCCGCCAAATTGGCGGGCTAGACAAGACAGACCAATTGACTAAAAACATCTACTAAAATGAGAACCGACAGGTCAACCCACCAAACCTGTTTTATCATTCCTAATTGCAAGTAGGAAGAAGAGGTCATGTAAGGGAGGTCGCAGTGTCACAACAACTTGGAGGCAAATACAAGTAATGGGGGGAATGAGTTGTGTGCAAAAACAAAATAATACTCCGGAATTGATATTCGCTTTTTGACATTCAAAATTTCAAATTACCTATTTTGGAACACTTCACGCTATTTTTAATACCTCTATAATAGGTAAACCAAATTTGTTAAAACTCATCTAAATTACACATTTTAGATGCATTAAAATTAAAATTGAATGCTTTGAAATAGATAATCCAAATTTATTATAAGTCACAATTCGAATTACACATTCTGAATGCATTAAAATTAGCATAAAATGCTCCATAATAGTTAATCTAAATTTGTCAAAATCCAGCATCCGGATTACATATTCTAGATCATTTGAAACAACGAATCCAAACAGGGTATTTTAGGTTCTACCTTCGTGTTGGTTTTAAGTTTTAGCAACATCCAGAACATCAATTCCAGACACCCACACCCCTTGATACTTATATTAAGCTAAGAGCAATATGTGATTTACAAAAAGTAGAGGTGGAGGGAGAAAAACCCCAAGTTTTGGTATTGCACATTGAACAGATGAAAAAAAGACATGTAGAAAAGGAGTAAGAACAAACAAATTACACAAGCTATACGCAACGCAACTATTGTAATTTAATCGAGGGGGGAAATACGCAACAGGTGACCGTTACCGAAACTATGTGTTACAGACAGCAGCTCGGCTAGCTTCACCTCTTGCAATACCGAAACAATGTCAACGAAGGGGGCTTTATAACTAAACTAACTATAGCCCCCGCCCCCAATTTTACTATGCAGGTTAACTATGTGTGATGCTGTGGTTGCTTCCAGCAGCAACTAGTATACACCATCCAACCCCATAGTACAACTAATCAACTATTGAAATGAAGTTTCATCATCCTTGAATCGCTACGCAAGGATTCTCGGATGAAATTCAACTTTAACTCGTCTTTCCTTGTTTACTACTGTGTTTCGATGACCCACCTTTTTCTCCGCAACTGTGAATGTTAAACTCTGACACAGACATTGTATTAAATCCATTGGCTTTGACAGATCCAGGATTGTCTTCTCTTGAGCTTGCAATCCTTGTTGGCTCAGAAGTATTGTTAGACAGGTCACCAGTAGCAACTTCTTGTAACAATTCTATGCGTTTCAAAGATGGAACATCTCCTCTACAATACCTGTGCCACATATTTCTGTATGTTGACTCTAGACCTAGGATAAATTTTGCACCATCACATAGAGGGGACTTGGACATGAGACCTCGCAGACTAATTCTCAAATTATGTAGTGCGGATATCTCAGAGGCCAACTGCTGAGCCAATTCAACATATTCATCTTCATTTCTGGCAATTAAATGACCTAGTCCTGGATTGTAATAAATGAAATATTTAACAGTGTTGCTGGTGAAGCCAAAAATACAAAAGAATATGATGTTTTGCAAAGTTCAAACTACTTGGCAGATTGACAGAATGTCCAATACTTCCCCAATAAAAAACTAGAAGAAAAGAAAATCACGTGCCGATTAACAGGGAAAATAAATGCAGGCACCAAGAGAAACAAAGATAAGTCACTTCGTGTACTAAAGGAAATATTCGAACTCTAAAGCTAAACCATCCAGGAAATAAAGTAGTTTTTAAATAAAAACTGGTTGAGTGAAGGCACTTTTAGAAAAAAGTTGCTCTATCTTCTATCTTTCTCATCTCCTCTATCCAGCTCTTTGACTTTGAATTACACTCATGATTTCCAATAAAAACTATCTCCTTGTAGATTTTCTTAATCGGTACCCTAAGCAGCTTAGCAAGACCCTTAATTAAATAAGGCAAAATAGTTGAATTTGTTTATATTTGAGGCCATCACACAAATCCCCTTTTTTGCTTATATATGAGGGGCGTAGAGGGAGTATTATGAAGAGTTTCTTACCAACTTTTTCAAGAAGACTAACACCAACATTGTGTGCATGTACTGAACCAGCCATAGTGACACATGGAACTCCCATGTATAATGATTCACATGTTGTTGTTGTTCCAGCATATGGAAATGTATCCAAGCTACATGAAACAATGCAAACGACTTTACATTGGGGGATTCGTGAGAGCAAACAATGTGCATAGCATCGTTTTATCAGATTTCAGAGAGATACTTGTAACATACACAGATAAAGTATGAAAATAAAAGGTAAGCACAGAATTCTTTAATTTTTCAAAAACCATTCCTAATAGGCTAATATATGTCTGATAATTTAGGTGACCATATTGTGATTAGCAGGAGAAACAAACATTGCAGAAATAGTTTCAGAATTTTATGATGCAATGTTATTTTGTTAAGTTCTTAAGTTTAAATGATGACAGAGGCTTAGTATAGCACCCTATCAGATGCCTAATAGAGGCACATTTGCTCGATTGCAGCTATATCTAACGTACAGCCACATTATAAATAAACAAATTCAACACATTGCCAGTAATAAGGAATCAGAACTTCTGCATGTTTGGATTTTTTGCACAGCCCTAATCAGAAGAAACACTGAATATGGAAAAAAAAAAGAATGTAGAAGAGGGAAAAGATGAAGTGCTATTAATAAAAAAGCAAAAGATGCAATTAACAGAGAAAATATCATGGACACCAAATGATATGAATCCAAAAAACAATGACTTTTCATTTTTTGTAATGTTCTTTTAACTTAGGAATTAATATAACATGCAATTAATCATATGTGAAATTGCATGATAATGGAGAATTTAATTCTTCTTTTAGGAGTTATGACTTTGAACAATCACCTAGTTCCATAAATAGGGGTTGAATTGTATTCAAAAGGCAACCATTGAACCACTGAAATTATCAAGGAATTATTTCTTGCGGTGTTCTGGACTTATCAATGGTAAATCACTATACCCTTATGGTATCACATGACTTATCTTCCATCATTGGAAGTGTCGTCACTTATCCCTTCAACAAACCATTTTTATCCTTTTTCATTTCTTATTTATCCGATTCCCATTTTTTTGTTAACTTATTATCTTTCAACCTAGATAGATCCACAAAACGAATTCAACCCCCCTGAATTCACATCAAGAAAATCTGAGTATAAGCTTGGATCATAAATGACTAGAGGAATACAAAAAAGAGATATTACCTGATGTCCATCAGAGAATAGGCTTGCATATGATCATGGTTAAGAAGAATAAGGGGCAAAAGATCAACACGTAGTGGTTCTAAACCTAACTGTTCTAGGGTTGAAAGGAATCTTTGTCGCACACTGTCACAGCAAAATGGTTTACATTTTACCACAAGGCGGGAATTTGGAATTGCTTGCAGTATCCTTGCCCAAACCTGTAATACCTTTGGCGTAATCTAGTGTGAAATAAAAGTAAACACATCAGGGGATACATGGCTTATTTTTCACACTTTGTTCCTGGTAAACCAAAGACAAATTCATAACATGTTCAACATAATTGATACCTTGGCAAGATTGTTAAAACTGCCAAATGTGATGAAACCATTAGAAAGAGCAGGAGTTGGACAAACAGGACCAGCCTCAGGGGAAGGGGTGTAACAAAGGAAGCATTCTGGCAATCTAACTAACTCCTCAACATGCCTGTAATTTAAGAAAAGTACCATAAGAAAATAATCTATATTAAGAATTATATGAAAGATAGTATAGGTCAATGACAAGAAAGTACAGAAGTTCTTGAAGAGATCTACTTCTGCTTTGTTTCAGGAGGGTCTGCCAGTGAATCAGTGATTCTATAATCAATTGTAGGTAATCCTGTTGTATTGGGATAACCAATCCAAGTCACCTGCTTGCCAAGCAACACAAGTCACAACCATGCAAAGATAAAAAGTACACAGCATAATGAATGTTGTTATGAATGATACATACCACTTCATATCACAAGATTGATAACTAAAAATTTAGTACTTCATACATACAATGAGATCACTATATGTACCATTGGGGAAGGGGGAAAAAAGCAAAGATGAAAAGGAATTTACACTTGCAGAGGTTCAAAATTAATTTACTTGATCTATGTATGCATGTTCTAACATCTTCAGCATTCTGGCCTTGCAGCTCAGATAAGTTAAATATATTAACAAGTCTAAGGAAAATAAATAGACTGGTTGCTACTATCTAGGTTAAACTAAACACTTCTCTCAACCATTCAATTTTAAAAAAGAAAATCATATTAATTCATAACATATGGTAGTTAAATTGGGATACAATTTTTGTATTAGAGAACCTATTTTTTGAGTCATAAATCGAATCATATCGTAAATCATAAGATTAATGATCAAAATTATTAGTCATAAATTGTTTATTAATAGTCATAAATTACAATCATGGTGCAGCATCCAAATTTTCAGCTTCATAAAAATAAAGAATCCTGTTCTTAAATAGCTATAAGCTGGAAAACAAAGAGATCAAATGTATACATAAATATGCTGAAGTCTAAACTAAATACACCTGAATAGGTGCAGGTCGACATGCCATCATTCCCAATTTATTGTTTGCTGTATGTCCTGTAAGTTCTACCAAAATATCAACTTTATCTTCTCTAACCATGTTGGCTACCCTCTTTTCATCAATTCCATAAATGTCTTTCCAGATGCCACCTTTACTTAAAACTTTCTCTCTAAATCTAACGGTTTTGGCATCTGCCTGCAATATCACATGAAAATCAAATTCCAAATTATATGCAAGAAGTCAAGCAAAGAGGAGGAAATAAAAAAATGTTAACAGTAATGACATGTGTGCCACTAAAATTTCTATACACAATTACACATGCAAAATTATAATAATATAACCAAAGTCAGAATGTTAACCCAGTTAGTCTGAGCCAATTTAAAGTGTTTCTAGATGATTGTTTGGTCAATTGTTGTAACAGCAGATTCTATTCTTGTTTACCCAAAACAGAACTGCTAAAGCCATATTTAAAAGACAAGATAATAAATATAAACAAGGCATGATGAAAGTTTGGTTAAACTAAAAAAGTGTGCATCAAAAGCAAACTTCAACCAAAAGAAGAAATTGTAACTTTTACACTGACACGGCAAAAACGTATTCAAGCCAATTTACACTGATTAACCCATTCCACCTGCTAACCTAGAGGATTCATAGGTCACTATAATTGACACAACAAGTCCACAATGCAATTCACAACAGAAGATGAAAACCAATGGATCACAAGTTGAAAAGGAACTATTGCCACAAAACCAAATAGAAAGTACTATGAAGACCAGTGGCCTGAGTCCTTACATTAGAGAATTTTTTAAGAGGGTAAATATATATACTACAGATGGGTTCTGAGAGGTTAAAACAGTACATTCCCATGAATGTCCATATTTATATTGAAGAGATCTTCCTCCACCAGCAATCTTGTATATTGTTTTTAGCCTTCCCCATGCCATACCCAACCCAAATTAGTGTCCAGATATTTGTTTCTTAACAAATATTTGCTTGGTTAATATTAAGTTTCAAGCTTCTATTTCACATTTCGTTTGCAAGCAGTCATTATATCAGACTCTTGTTAAGACTAATATTTGCTCAGTTAAAATTCTGAAATTTTTAACACTGTATAACCTAACAATTCAATTATAATTGAAAAACAGCCTAGGGAGGCTTTTTTCTGTGAAATGTCCAAAAATTAAGTACTTGATTGGTTTTGTTTTTTAGTTTTTTAAAAGAGTTTAAAAAATAGTTTTCAAAAATTGTTTTTTGGAAAGAGAAAAAAAAAACTTGTTTGCTAAGTGTTATTTAAAAACTGTTTTGAAAATGTGAAAATGAAAAAACTTATTCATATTTACTAAAATTTCATTAATAAAAAGCAAAAATCAACATATTCTTATTGTATTTTGAGTTTTCAAAACGAAAATAGAAAACTGAAAACAAAACTACTTATAGTTGTTCCTGTTTTTTGGTTTTAAAAAACTAAAAAATCAGAGCTATTTTCGAAAACTGTTGCCAAACAAACACTAAGTTTCGAGCTTCCATTTTACATTGTCTTGCAAGCATCCAATATTCCAATTAACAAATCTTTGCGCAGTTAAAATTCTGAATATTTTAGCAAGATTGTAATGTTACAAATCAATTAAGATTGAAAAAAAAGGACACCAGAATAGGGAATAAAAACTAGAAACAAATATTTTTCTTTTAATTTATAATTTATTATAAGATATATTGATCCGTCAAAGTTACATTAGTTTCCAAAAAGGTAATCATAATTCCAAAAGCAAGTATTGTAACTCCTAGACCATAGGTTGAGAATCTTCTAGAATTGTTGGTTAATGTGAACAAAACAGCTCTCCGAATTGTACATTCTAATATTAAAGGAGGTGAAACATACACAAATATGCGTCTTTGAAAGCAAATCAACTATAACTTTTTTTAATGTTTGAATTTTAAGAAAACATGAGAAAATGTTACGTCAATAGCATAGAAGCTTTGAAAATTGACCAAATGCATTAATACAGTTTATATTGCAATTTGCACATGTTAGATCACAGTTCATACCTTGACAACTGCTGAATATACAATTTGCATTAAGATAGCATAGAAGCTTTGAAAATTGACCAAATGCATTAATACAGTTTATATTGCAATTTGCACATGTTAGATCACAGTTTCCAAAAAGGTAATCATAATTCCAAAACATGTTAGATCACAGTTTCCAAAAAGGTAATCATAATTCCAAAACATGTTAGATCACAGTCCATACCTTGACAACTGCTGAATAAACAATCACTTTGAAATTGGAGTAGTCATGATAAACAAGGGGTGCTTCTATGAAATATGACACAGAATGAGTAAAATAATCTGGAGACACATAGCCTATCAAAAGGGGCCGTTCAGGATCTTTTGAGTTGTCCCATGATGTGTACTGTGGATACAGTCTCATGAATCGCCTGCCCCATTCCCTGCATGGAAACACTTAATTTTTTTATAGTTTCCAAGTTACATATCCTACTTTTGCTCAAAAGTGCAGGAACTGTATTACAAATGACAAATAGGTAATTGAAATAGTTGTTCATTAAAACCATGCAACAAACAAATCACACAGTAAGTATTAGTTCCAAATTCAACATAAAGCAACATATACTATCGAATATTAACTCAGGTTTATATTCCACATAAAATCGCAAATTACTATTCAGAACTCAGAAGGGGTATCTTGTTCTACTATTCTTCATATAATACTAGTAGCTTCCTTCAGTGTAAATAGACATTTGATAAGATGCAGGTTACAGTTTACTGCACATTGACTAGTGAAAGAGTTCTCAATAAATTTCACAACAAAGCGAACAAAAACATTTTCTTCAAAATCTTGCCAACAAAGTATTTTTTATATTAGAAGTTGATAATCATCAAATATTCCATCTTAACAATGCAAGCCATATAATTGATCCCTATATTTAAAACAAGAACTTTTGTCTTCAAAACTTAATCAAGGTTGAACTTTATATTATTGCTTTTCTTTTTGTTAAAGATTAAATATTATTCCCTTATTTATGATTAGATATTAACTAGAAATTTACTCTTTATTACCTATTATTAGATTGATCTTTATATCATGTTTGACTGTATTTGCTCATAATAAATAAAGACATTGTGTGGTCATCCAAGCCACACATTTACATGGTATCAAAGCCTAAACTATCCTAGGATCCTGAATGTCTTTAGCGCTTAAATTATCTTCCAGTGGCCTATGACCACCGATATACCCATCCTCCAATGACTCATGGTCATATCGTCGCCTTCCTTGTCAGGGGACCCACTATTTGCAACCCACTATCATATTGTCGTCTTCCTTCTCTGAGACCCTTCCAAGATTATTCCTGAGACTTTTTCTAGAGACTCTTTCCGGAGATCATTCCTAGAGAACATCATGTCATCCACGTGTGCAACCAACTCAACATCGTTGCATGCAGCCCCAAGCAAGGCCCTGGGGCGCATACCACATCTTCGAAGACTTTTCGCTAAGACCTTCCCTAGGACCATTCCCAGTGACCCTTCTTGGTACTTTTCTCTAATTTTTTTTGCCTCATGGCATGTTTCTCCTACCACCTTAGGGTGTGTTCTATTCACGAGTGAATAGTATCTATTGTCACTGCACTCTTTCGTTAGCTAACACGACCACACAAATGAAACCACCTTTTGTTTTTATTATTATTAAATTTACTAGTTTTACCACATATGTAACGAACTTGGTTCATATCATATATATGCTCTACCTCGGGGAGGAGTGTTAAAAGATTAAATATTATTTTTATTTATGATTAAATAGTAACTAGAAATTTACTCTTTGTGACCTATTATTAGATTGATCCTTAGAGAGATTCTACATAATCAATAGTGATCTTGTTGGATCATATTTGCTCATTATAAACAAAGGCATTGTGTGGTCATTCAAGATACACATTGACACTTTCTTAATAGAATTAGAAACTATCCTGAAAAGCATGTTACCCAAGTGGTACAGACACAGAAACAGACACGACAGGACACGGATAAGCAACATGACTAATATCTAAAATAAAGGACACAGGGACATGGTTTATATACATACAAATATTGAGATTCTAAATTTCTAGTGAAATAAAACGAGTAACGTAACAAATTAACTAAAGTGGTGGTATACTCACCTATTTAAACAAATTTTCTATAATATCAAGGCTAAAAAAATAGGTCAACATTATTTTTTAATAATATTAGTGTGTGTTCATCTCTGTTGAGGTGTCAGTTTAGGTATCGAAGTAGTATATGGATGTGAGTTTAAGTTTCTAAGCAAAAAATAATAATTTTTTTATTGGATACCTAATTAGAAGTGTCTGAGACGTGTCAAACAAATGTACGAGAATGTCAGTGTCCGAAACATGTCTAACGTGGTGACACTTAAAAAATTAGAGGTGTTTGTGCTTCTTAGCATGTTACTCATTACTCATTGATGGTTCCATCATAATTATATAAGCATTTGAACACTGCTAATAAAATGCTAAAAACTATGCAAAGATCAGACAATATAGTAATTGTTTTCATCACCTAAGGAAATTACATGTCATTGAACATTTATGGAAAATCAATAAAGTTTATTGATACTAATAAATAAAATTTCATTAGAGAATGCTGCAACCTGTGAACCTCAAAAAGTGCGTTATCATGTCCTTTCTCTATGTAGTTCATTGCAAGCAAGCGATTCTGCATATTATAGTGCATTAAAATGAGACATTAAGTAATGATGGAAAAAACCTCCAAAAATCAAAAGTGAGATAATTTTTGCAAAGGTAAAAATCCATTCATCCACCCAGTGTATCAAAACTGATGTGAATTTATATAACAAAAACAAACATTCAAATTGTGAAATAATGTTTTGATATTATTTTTATCGATTGAGTTCCTTAATGGCAAGCTAAAAATCCTTTATATAATGACAAGCTAAAAATCCTTTATGAAAATATAACAGATGCCACGAGTTATGGGGAAGCATAACAGTAATATACTTAGAGTGCATACAAAGGACTGAGCACCTCTAAATAGACAGCCATAGAAGAAAAGGAAAAACAAAACCAAATAAAATACAAATATGACACAACATAATATTTTGCTTACAGACAACACAACATAATATTTAACAGAGCGTTTAGTTGGAGGGAAAGAAAACAGAGAAAATGAAAACATGGATAAAATATTTTCTTCTATTTGGTTGGATAGAAAATGAAAGGAAATGTTGACTTCTAAAAAAAAACAAATATTCAAAATTTTCCTCCCCGACTTATTCTTCACTTCAATTCAAATATCAAACTTCTCTCTCCTTCCTTCCTTTCTTTCCATCCAACCAAATGGATCATTAGTCTTGATAGGCTGTGCAGGGCCACTTACTAAGCAGAACAAAAAATCACGACAATCTAAATTCTAAAGGGATGTTCATACCCTTCATTAGGAAAGGAACATGAGTCCCACATTAGCAACAGATAATGCTAAAATACAATATATAAATGAGGGGAAACCCTCACCCCTTTAGCTAGCTTTTGGGGTTGAATCAGGCTCAACCCACATTCTAAGATGGTATCAGAGCATATCTTAGATCCATTAAACGGGTGTCCCACTGTATTATCCACACACCATGCCAAATAGTATGTCCTACTGTATAATACAGGCTCAACCCACATGCTAAGATGGTATTAGAGCCTATCTTATATCCATTAAACGGGTGTCCCACTGTTTGGCATGAAATAGATGGCTATAATACAAGTCTCACATTGGCTAGAAATAGTACTAAAATACAATATATAAATGAGGGACAACTCTCACCCTTTAAACTAGCTTTTGGGATTGAGTTAAGCCCAACTCACATTATAAGACCCATCTTCCTCGGAATCCTAAAATAGTCAATGCTATTCACAAACACGGCAAAAAGTTCTTAAAGGGTGAAGGATCTTGGAGATCTATAATGGCAAGTTGATCATAGATATCATGAACTAGAAGCAAATATTGTGTACACTGTACATTAATCTAAACCATACTTCTCACAAACAAACATCTATAATTTCTCTGCTCACAAAGTAACGTTTATAGGTATCCATTCTTGTTCCCTTGCCCTTCGAAAATTCAATATTATCATTCCCTTGTCTTAATAAAGCCTTACACTATCTATTTGAAATAGTGAAATTTGGTAGAACTCAACCTTACAAAACAGGCTTGTAATGTGAAGTTTGCACCTCACTTATATACTATTGTTTGACCATATCGCTAGTTGATATGAGACCTCTAACACACACCTCACGTCGAGAATAGGACATCTCGGACGTGGAGTTTAACATTTATGGGTGATCTGATAATAGCTTGATACTGGGTGGCACAACAAGTTCAACAACAATAAATCACTTAATAGATTCTGATACTATATTAGAAAATCGTGAAATTGGGCCTAACTCACCCTTTCAAAACTAGCTTGTAAGATGAGGTTTACACCTCACTTATATACTATTGTTTGACGATATTACTAGTCAATGTGAGATCTCCAATAGTATCCATAAAAAAACATTACTTTTGTCTTTGTTATTGCCCCAAAATTTTAGTAATTTTACACATTATTTACCTTCTAAGCACCAATTTTATTCCATCCCTTTATAACTTCAGATTCCAAACTAGAAGCTCACAAGAAAACTTAACCTCAACACTCTACATCATGGGGACCATAATATGCATGCATGATATGAACTACCACAATATATCTGGCTTAACATGAATCTTGGTTCAAACATAGACCCATTCTAAATATAATACAGGACCATAAGGTTTAGGCATGAGTATTTAATGCATGACTTCATGTGCCTAAATTTACATAATACAAAAAGAACAAAATAATCACCCATTATGTACCACACCTGGCCAGCATTTCGAGAATCAAGATCAATCTGAAGACATTGCTCATAAGCATTAATTGCTCGAGCTATATCACCGGCGTCCCTATAAAGAACTCCTGTACAACATCAATAGAAAAGATAAGCATGTGATAAAGCAAAAGACAATGAAAAGAAAAAACAAACGAAAGCTTTTTTGGGGAACGAGGAGAAAAACATAGTAGTTAATAGCGGATAGCAGCACGTAATGGCCGCCTTCTCAAAATGCTATAGTGAGATAGCAGGATGACCGTTATTTCAATCCCTAAATACATTTATATTACAAGAAATACATAATATATGTCCAAAAAGAAAATTAGCCATTGTTAGTATGTACAAAATAGCAAAAGTTAGTAAATCAAACAACAAAACTGAGGTGACCAGTGGGTGAAGCCATGATTGGCGAAGACAAAAAAACAAGAAGGTTGGAGAGTGAAAGGTGGTGTTTGCAGGGTGACTTGAAAGAGGTGGATGGCTTCAAACAAACAAGATGGTTGGAGAGTGAAGACCTGTCAAAAATGGCATTCTCTCGTTGCTGGTTGTTGGAAGCCTTGTCAGAATGTCCTTCTCTCCTTGTTGGACGCTACAATCACCCCTGAAAGAGGTGCTACGAAGAAGATCATCGAAACGAACATGTTGCACATGCCATATAAATCACATCAAAATCTCATGCTATAAAGTTTATGGAGAACCGGACTACTGAAGTTAGTAGTTGTAGTTAGAGAACTTAAGGCCTTATAAATCACATCAAAATCTCATGCATTCAATGTGGAATTCAAGTCCCATCCCATGCAATAGTATCCTCCTAATATCTAATGATGCTCCACAAGCTCACGCAAGCTAGCTGCGCATTAACCCTTTGACTAGTTCCTAGTGAACAATACATTGGTGTTGACACCATCACACAACTTATTGACAATTGAGAGATATGGAGACGTGAAAAGTTTAAATATAATTGTTAAGAACTTTGGAAGAACCACATTACAAGCTAGCGATTGTAGTTAGAGAGTTCAAGGCCTTACCATTTACTAGAATTTCATCAGAAACAATTTAGAAAATGTGTTATAGATTAATTTTTTATAATACATTCCATATTAGAAGGGCAATTTGTAATTATAAATGTTTATTATATTGACAAAAAATTAAAAGTTTGTGGAGCGGTTGTCCTAATGCCCCCTCTAACTAGTGTTTAAAATGTGGTTATGCTGACACCATAACAGTGTCATAACGTTATGGCACTGGCTGTCGCAATCCATTATGGGCGCACTTTGGGGTTCTATGGCAGGGTTCCACCATTCTCTGAATGGCGGTCGCCATGGCCATTACGTCGTGGCAGGTTATGGCGGTCGTAGCAGGTTATTGGGCTTTTTTCAACAACAAAATTGGGCTTGGCTCGGCCCGAAACTACTCAAACCCACCTCAAGGTCTCTTTAATAATGCAGATTTGCGGTGCAGAGCAGCCAACAGTTGCTCCTCTGCTTTGTGTTGCATGTACCTTGCTGTTGCTGCCATTTTTGCGGAGTTTGCGGTGGAACTTGAGGTGTTTGGACGAAGGTAAAAGAGGACCATTTTGTCGTCGTATTGCCTAGGTTAGTTTTTTTTTTTTTTTTTAAAAAAAATCTCTTAAATAAAATGATTCGTTTTACTAAAGGATTTTACTTTTTTTAATAAAAACAAACGGGGGTAAAACAGTGTAAAGAGGTTTTCTTAAAAAAACTCATGTAAGTAAAACTATGCATTTTACTTATATGAATTTATCTCCTTCGTAAATGAGATTGAAAGGCAAAAGTTAGAAAACTAGAAACCACTCCCATGCACAATGACAACCATTCCCGCCCTTCTTGCCGTCTCCCCTCCTCTCTAGCCCAACAACTAGGAATGGCAACGGGTCGGGGCGGGCATAGGTAGTGGTTACCTGCCACCCGACCCATTACAAAAACCCATCACCCATTACCCGCTAAAAAATCGTTAGGTCCGCGGGTTTTTTTATTATTTGCGGGTATCCACGGGTACCCTTGGATATTTTTTAAAAAAATTTTAAAATTAAATTTTTTTATAAGAATTTTTATCAAATAAATAATTTATTTTTTAGAAAAATCTAGAAATAAATTATACTAGTTTTTACAAGATTAATTAAATCTAAAAGTAGATTAATATAATATACTATAAGAAAATATTTAATACAAATAAAATCTTTATTTTATATTATCAGCATTTTTATAATAAATAATTTTATTAACTATGAGTTTTCATAAAAAAATAAGATTGATATCAATGAATGTTGATAATTAATATTTTAATTCGATTTAATTTCCAAAAGTATTATCTTTTTTAACTTATATATATATATAATTTTAGTTTAGCGAGTAACGGGTACCCGCAGGTACGTGTACTATGATACCCGTACCCATGCCCGTTAAGAGGTGAGTAGAAAAAAACTCGTACCCGCAGATGACGGGTACCTATTTATATTATCCGAACGGATATTTTCGCAGGTTTTATCTCCGAGTATCCGTGGGCACAAATTTTTTTGTCATTCCTACCAACAACGGTGCTTCCTGCATTCATTCTTCTTTTTCTTCCAACCTTTTGGTTTCTTTTCACCATGGCTTCAGCCACTAGTTAGCACTGTTGTCAAATTGCGGCCATGGCACTGCTATTACGGAATTGTATTGCGAAATTTTCACATTCTGCCATGATATAGCGCTCGTGTATCGACATCCATGTTGCGAGTCATGGCAGAATCGGCGACCATCGCAAAAATTGCAGGTTTCGACAGAAAAAATTAAAAAAAAGAAATTGAGTCCAAACCCGACCCGATTTGCACAGGTTAAAAGCACTTTAACCCTTAAAAAAAAACACTTTTCTTCTCTCTTTCTCGAGCACGTGAATACCTTAGCGAGACTACAACAAACTCGAACCAGTTCGGCGTGACACGAACCACTTCCGGGTGTGATGCGAACTCCAACAACGAACATGAACTAGTTCCGTCGAAGACAAAGCATGAACGAAGACGAAGCGCACGAAGACGAATGCAAACTCTAACAATGAACGTGCACCTGTTTTGGTATGACGCAAACTCCAAGAACCATCTCCAGCAACGAATGTAAGCCCTTCTGACATGAGTCAGTTTTCTCCCTTTCTTTCTTGCTTTTCTTTTTCTCCTTTCGTTCTGGCTTTTCTTTTTCTCCTTTGGTTCTGCTCGCAATCTAGTGAGCAACCAACCCTTCTTTTTCTAATTTTTAAAACTTATTATGTTTTAAATAATTTTTACATTCTGTAAAAATTATTGATTGTATTATTTGTTGTTAAAATTGTTTTGTGGAGAATTTGCTCTGTTTTATTGACGAGTAACTCTATCTCTGTTAATTTTTTTTAGTATTAGTACAATACAGCCTTTGAGCAAATTTTGTAATAGCTGAAACACCAACACCAACTCCAACTGATTCAAAGGTTAGCTCTAAAACAGACCCCGGTTGGAAATACTGTTGCCAACAAAATGAAACTGACACAAACACAGTTGTTTGTAATTTCTGTGGAAAAGTTATGAAAGGAGTAATAACAAGAACAAAGGAACATATAATGGGGAAGAAAGGGAACGTTGCAGCTATAAGAAAAGTCCACAACGTGTAAAGGATGGGGTTTGGGGACTTTTAACTAATAAAAAGTTTACATCAACTGCTGCAACTTCAGTTGATTTTCCCATCAACATTAGAAAAATGGACTTTGCTCCTATTAGATGTGATGAAGATGAACCGGATGAATTTGAGGACTCTAACAATGATGCAACTGCTGACAAAATGAGTATGGCTAGAAAAGGGCCAATGGGCATGTTTTGCATAAATTCACTACAAGCAATTAATAAAAGACAAAGGAAGAAAGTACGACAAAAGAACATAAAGGAGGCATGTGACAAGAAACTAGTGGAGAAGGTTCATCAATACATTGCTCGCTTTTGGTATCAAGATGGGATTGCATTCAACCTAATTAAGTTGAAGAGTTTTGAAAATATAGGAACTGTTATTGGTCAATATGGACAACATTTGTCCATTCCTAGTTACCATGATATTAGAGTTCCACTCTTGAAGAAAGAGATGGAATATACTAAAGAATTTATGCAAGGCCATAGAGAGCTATAGGTGAAACATGGATGTTCTATCATGTTTGATGCATGGATTGATAGGAAAGGAAGATGCATTGTTAATTTCTTGGTGAACTCTCAAGCTGGGACAATGTTTTTGAAGTCTGTTGATGCTTCTAATTATATGAAAATTAGAGAAAAGATTTTTAAGTTAATTGATTCAATGTGGAGGAGGTTCGAGAACAAAATGTTGTGCAAGTGATAACTGATAATAGGAGTAATTATGTGTTGACTGGTAAGAAGGTGGAGGAGAAAAAGGCACACTTGTTTTGGATCCCTTGTGCAGCCCATTGCATTGATCTACTTGAATATAGAAAAGCTTGAGTTATCTTACTCAGCTTAGAACCTCTTATTAAATAGAGATACAATACAATCTAGAAAATCAGAGTAGTGAATACAACTACCACCAACCTCTGACATACAATAATAAATGAAACATAATATACCTCAACTAACAACTAATAACCAACATCTAACATTAATTTAACACTCCCCCTCAAGCTGGAGTATATAAATCATATGTTCCAAGCTTGGAAATCAAGTATTCAATCCGAGGACCCTTTAAGGATTTGGTTAATAGATCTGCAAGCTGGTCATTGGTACCAACAAATTCGGTCCTAATTTCCTTGAACAACACTTTTTCCCTTACAAAGTGACAATCAATTCAATGTGTTTAGTCCTTTCATGAAATACCGGATTGGAAGCAATGTGGATAGCTGCTTGATTATCACAATAAAGTTGCATTGGAGAAATTTCACAGAACTTCAATTCCTGTATGAGTTGTTTAACCCACACCAACTCACAAGCTGCAAGAGCCATAGATCTATATTCAGTTTCTGCAATAGATCGAGGAACAGTCTTCTGTTTCTTACTCTTCCATGAGATAAGATTACCACCAAGGTACATACAATACCAGTAGTAGAGCGTCGATCTGTATCGGATTCAGCCCAATCAGCATCACAGTATTCAACAATTTGGCTATTTCCTTTATCTTCGAATAACAGACCCTGGCCTGGAGCCTTTTTTTATGTACCTGAGAATTTGCATTACTCCATTTCAATACTTGAATATAGAAAAACTTGAGATAACTATACTCAGCTTAGAATTCTTATTTAAATAGAGATGCAATACAATATAGAAAATCAGAGTAATGACTACAACTACCACCAACCTCTGACATACAATAATAAATGGAACATAATATACCTCAACTAACAACTAATAACTAAATAATCCAACATTAATTTAACACTCCCCCTCAAGCTGGAGTATATACATCATATGTTCCAAGCTTGGAAATTAAGTATTCAATCTGAGGACCCTTCAAAGGTTTGGTTAATAGATCTGCAAGCTAGTCATTGGAATCAACAAATTCAGTCCTAATTTCTTTGGACAACACTTTTTCCCTTACAAAGTGACAATCAATTTCAATGTGTTCAGTCCTTTCATGAAACACCAGATTGGAAGCAATGTGGAGAGCTGCCTGATTATCACAATAAAGTTGCATTGGAGAAATTTCACAGAACTTCAATTCTTGTATGAGTTGTTTAACCCACACCAACTCACAAGCTACAGGAGCCATAGATCTATACTCAACTTCTGCACTAGATCGAGCAACAGTCTTCTGTTTCTTACACTTCCATGAGATAAGATTACCACCAAGGTACACACAATACCCAATAGTAGAGCATCGATCTTTATCGGATTCAGCCCAATCAGCATCACAGTATCCAACAATTTGGCTATTTCCTTTATCTTCGAACAACAGACCCTGGCCTGGAGCCTTCTTTATGTATCTGAAAATACGCATTACTCCATTCTAATGATCAATACAAGGTGAATTCATGAATCAACTTACAACTCCAACTGCAAAGGAAATATCTGGCCGCGTAATAGTGAGATATATGAGCTTCCTAACCAGCCCTCTATACCTTTCTGGATCTGAGTATAAGTCTCCCATATCAGTCACTAACTTCTTGTATGGGTCCATAGGACTATTGACTGGCTTACAATAAGACATTTTTGTTTTCTCCAAAAGATCCAAGGCATACTTTCTTTGGGAAACTACAATGCCTTCTTTGGATTGAGCTACTTCTATTCCCGGAAAATATTTCAGATGACCAAGATCTTTTGTTTGAAAGTGACTGCATAAATGTTGCTTTAGTTGAGATATTGTGACTTCATCATTTCTTGTAATGACAATGTCATCGACATAAACAACTAAATAAACACATTTGCCAACAGATTTATGATAATAGAAGACAAAGTGATTCGCTTTACTCCTTTTCATTCCAAAACCTTGGAAAACATTGCTGAACATTCCAAACCAAGCCCTTGGCGATTGCTTAAGACCATAGAGAGATCACCTGAGTTTACACACTAGACCAGACTCTCCCTGAGCAACAAAGCCAGAAGGTTGCTCCATGTAAATCTCCTCATCTAGCTAACTATGAAGGAATGCATTTTTAACGTCCATGATACAGGGGCCAATGGCGAATAGCTGCCATGGCAAGAAGATGATGAATAGTAGTAATCTTGGCTACCGGGGAGAAAATGTCTCCATAATCAAGTCCATATATCTGAGTATAACCTTTGGCTACCAAAAGAGCTTTAAGACGTTTAATTTCACCATTTGGACCAACTTTAATAGCATAGATCCATCTACAACCAACAGCTTTCTTCCCAGGAGGAAGATGAACCAATTCCTATGTTTCATTGTGATCAAGAACCTGCATTTCATCAATCATGGCTTGTAGTCATCCAGGGTGATCAAGTGGTTCACAAACATTTTTGGGAATAGTGATGGATGATAAGGAATTTATAAAGGAACAATAAGATGGAGACAGACGATGATAACTCAAGAAATTGTAAATAGGATGAGGGTTTCAAGAAGAGCGAATACCTTTTCGAAAGGCAACAGGCCAACATGAGTTGTCATCGGCCATGGAAGGAGAATTAGGAGCCGTTGTACAAGAAGCAGACGGAGATGGACATGAGCCACGAGAGTCATCAGGAATGATGGGGTTAACTTCAAGTGTCATGCCATGAGGAGGACTTGAGGGAGAATGATCAGTTTCAGATAAGATAGGCATTGGACTAATATTGGTGTGGTCAGGTTGATATGTCTGGAGAAATGACAATCTCTGAACTCGAGGAGGGAGAGGGCAAGAGCTCTTGGATGGAAATGGAATCAGGTGTGAAGGATGAGTAGAAGGGAGAATCTTCAAAGAAGGTAACATTTGTAGACATGTAATACTTCTTGTTATGAGGAGAACAACATTTGTATCCTTTTTGAAGGCGGGAGTATCCCAGGAAAACACACTTGATCGACTTAGCTGACAATTTATCGAGGCCTGGAGACATATCATAAACAAAAAAAGTACAACCAAATACACGAGGTGAAACATGATATAGAGGTTCAGCTGGAAATAGGATGGAATGAGGAATTTGATTATCAAGAGAGGAAGATGACATCCTATTGATAAGATAGCAAATAGAAAGAATCGCATCTCCCTAATGATGTAATGGAACTTTTGCATTAATCATTAAAGAGCGAGCGGTTTCAACAAGGTGACGATTTTTTCTTTCTGTTATCCCATTCTGTTGAGGAGTGTGGGGAAAAGTGGACTAATGTAATATACCTTGAGAGGACAAAAATGATGAGAGTTCAGAAGAAAAATATTTTTTTACATTATCACTTCTGAAACATTTGATTGATTTTCCAAACTGATTTTTTATTTCATGAAAGAAGGACACAAATATGGATAGAAGTTCAGACCTTTCTTTCATTAAATGAAGCCACGTGCACCGAGAATATTCATCAATAAAGGTGACAAAATATTTAAATCCAAAAGAAGTAATTCGACTAGGACCCCAAATATCTGAATGAACAGTAGAGAAGGCTGAATTACTTCTTGATTTATCTTTACTTGAAAAAGAAGACCTAACATATTTGACTAATTGACAAGTTTCACATTCTAAAGTTTGGATTTTCTGGGTACTAGGAGCCATTATCTGTAATTTGGCAAGACTAGGATGTCCAAACCGATCATGTAACAATTTAGGAGAGATGGATACAAGACAAGACACTGAAGAACTAGATTCCAAGTAATAGAAGCCTCGAGATTCATGTCCTGTGCCAATCTGCTTGCCCGTACCACAGTCCTGAATGACAAAGGAGTCAGAGTTAAATGTAACTGAACAATTTAAGGACTTAGTTAATTGACTCAAGGAAAGTAAATTGGGACAAGAAGGAATGTACAAAACAGAAGATAAATTTAAGGAGGGAGAAATAGAAATTGAACCTACTCCTTGAGCTGAAACCTTTGACCCATTGGCTAATGTGACAAGATGTAAAAATTTAGGAGGTAATAAAGATGAAAACAAGGAGTTATTACCAAAGATATGGTCTGAAGCACCAGAGTCAACAATCCATGGGTTTTGACCTTCCACAGATTGAGAAATGCAGGCCGTTGAGACATTAGGTCCAAAAGAAGGTCCGGCAAGGCTGTTAGATTTCATCCTCAAATACTCTTGGTATCCTTGATATTCTTCTTTAGACAGTTTCTTCTCTTCTGACTTCTCAGACATTGATACATGAGCAAACTTGTTTGGAAAACCATGCAGTGAGTACATGTCTCATGAGTATGACCCATCTTTTTGCAATGAGTGCATTGTGGACGATTACCTCTTCCACCACGACCTCTATTTCCACGTCCTCCTCTTCCTCTTGAAGATATCATAACAGAGGATTATATATTATTTTCAAGGGAGGTACCCTCATTGCTTAAGGTAGGAACACGAAGAAGACAAGTAGTTAAGCTCTCCATGGAAGGAATATCTTGACCCGTCAGAACTTGATCACGAATGTGATTAAATGTCGGGTTCATACCACGAAGAATCATAACCATATAGAGGTTATCAAGCTGTTTCCTTATTTCTTCTATAGAATCAGCTTCTACGAAAAGCTTCAATTCTTCTACAGCGGCTTAAGCTTCGGAAATATATGACACCATATCTGAATCATTTTGTTTTAAGGAGGCTAGCTTTTGAACACAATCAAACAAGCGTTGGATATCATTAGAGTAGATATCTTGGGCTTTCTTCCAAAACGAGTAACAGGTTTTGAAAGCTCTGAGGTTCCTCAATATCTTAAGCTCCACTGACTGCCATAGAAGTTACAAAGCTGAAAGTCAAGTTTCTTCCACTTAGCTTTCTGTTTAGCTGATCCCTCAATATCTATCTTTTCTAGATGCTCATGGTATCCTTGACCAACGAACCAGAGTTCCACAGAATCAGCTTAAGCTAAATAATTTTTACTATTGAGTTTTTCTGTTGTGAGGATGGCAGATCCAGAAATAGGAAGAATGGGACCAAAGTTGGCTGAGGTAGAAGAAGACATTTTTCCAGATCTAAAAAAAAAGAGGAAAAACAGAGACCCGAGAGAGATATTTGATTTAAATCCACTAAATCTTGCTCAAAGTGAACCACGCATGTCAGCAATGGCTTCAGAAGGCTCCAGTGAGTCAAACGGCACCGGAGCGACTGCGAACAGAGACCGTTTCGCCGGCGCATGGAGCTCACACACTTTCTGTTTAGCGTGACTGAGGCGATGCGTGGAGCGGCGTATGGAGGAGTGATTTACAGGGGTAGAACACGCACGTCGAGGCGCACCTGGATCTGTACTCGCCAGAAAAAGTTGCCGGAGAAGGCAGCGGACGGCGGCGACAGTGGCGGACAACCTACTGTATGATTCTAGACATTAAAGAGCAAGGTCGAACCCGCTCTGATACCAACTTGAATATAGAAAAACTTGAGTTATCTTACTCAGCTTAGAACCTCTTCTTAAATAGAGATACAATACAATCTAGAAAATCAAAATAATGAATACAACTACTACCAACCTCTGACATACAATAATAAATGAAACATAATATACCTCAACTAACAACTAATAACCAACATCTAACATTAATTTAACAGATCTAATGCTTGAAGACATTGGGAAACTTTCATTGGTTAAGAAGACAATTAGAAGGGCAATCGCACTAGTTGGGTTTATCTATGCCCATTCTAGTACTTTGAGCTTGTCGAGAAGTTTTACAAACAAGGAGTTGGTGAAACCTGCAATGACTAGATTTTTGCCACTTCGTATCTTATGTTGGAAAGACTCCATGTTCAAAAAACCAATATTAGAATGATGTTTGTTTCCCGTGAATAGACACTAAACAAGCTGTCAAAAGAGGCTAAGGGGAAGGAAGCTATGAAAGTGACACTCATGCCTTCTTTTTGGAAGAATGTGGTGTATACCCATAAAGTCAGGGCACCACTTGTAAAAGTGTTTCGTCTTGTTGATGGGAAAGAAAGCCATCAATGGGCTACATTTGTGAAGCTATGGACAAGGCAAAAGAAACCATCATGAAGTCATTCAACAACAATGAAAGCAAATACCAATATGTGTTTTCTATTATTGATAAAAGATGGAATTGTCAGCTTCATAAACCATTACATGCAGCTGCCCACTTTCTTAAACCTAGAGTTCTTCTAGGACCTCATGGAAATGGAGTTTGATTTTGAAGTCACGAATGGGTTATATGAATGCATTAAGAGATTGGTTCCAGAAGTAGATGTCCAAGATGCAATTCTAACTGAGTTGCATCTTTACAAAACTAAAGTTTATCTTTTTGGACATGAATATGCAATGCATCAAAGGAAATCTCATTCTCCTAGTAAGAAACTTCTACTAATTTTGGGAGTCCCTAATCATTAAATTAACCAAGATTTTACCATGACTGCAATTTTAGAGAGATGCGAGAGCGAAAACCTATGGGGTCGCTTCTACAATTGGATAACCAGCACCGAAAATCGTCTTCTACTCATGTCTTAGCTCGTCTAAGAGCTAGATTTGCCTCGATTGTTTGTCTTTTTCCTTCCGTCTTATTCAAATTAACTTCTGCTATTTCAAGAGTTTGTTGTGCTTCTTGTAGATCAATGTCATTTTATGGAAGTTTTAATTTTACAAACCCTAAACTTACAAGCCATGCTCTTTTCTACAGCTTATTGGTGGGGAATGTATGGCTCCAATGCTCCGAATTTGCAAAAACCAGCCATAAAGATTTTGAGCTTCCTCAGGCTATGAAAGGAACTGGAGTGTATTTGAGCAAGTAATTCCCCAAGCTGATTTTATTTTATTTAAATTTCATGGTCAAGTTTCATTTGACCTACATTTATTTATGTTACTTATGTAATATGTTTCATATTCAATCCAAAAAAGGGAATAGGCTAGACCACCAGAGGTTGCATGACTTGGTGTATGTTAAATACAACCAACAACTTAAGTACTGATATAATGCTAGAGATGAAATTGATCCAATTTCTCTCAATGACATTGATGTTGCAATGAATGGTTAATTGGAGAGATGGATAATGCTGCAGATGATGGATATGAATTGGTGTTTGATAATGATGAAGGTTTAAATTGGGCAATTGTGTATGAAGCTTCGGGGGTTAGAGCCTAGGATCTATACTAGGCGTACCAAGAAAAGAAAGAACCCAACAAATGATGGTGCCAAAACATCTAAAAGGCAAGCACTAGAAAAAAATAAGCAAGTTCAAGTTCAACAAGAGGATGAGGAGTGTGAGGAAGGGGAGTCTGAAAAAGAAGCAATCAAAGCTCATTTTGACAATGACAAGTCAGATGGAGATGAGAAAGAAGGATATGCTTCTCTTGATGATAATGAGGAAAAATTTAGATGAAGATTATGTTGAAGTTAATGAAGATGATAGATGAATATTATGTTGGATTTAATGAAGATGATTAGGCTTTAGAAAGAAGAAACTGTTTTTTGTTTAAGTTTCATGACTTGGTTAATTTGAATTTTAGATTATGTTTTATTAGCTTTTAGATGAATATTATGTTTTAACATTGTATGTACTGTTTTGGTTGTGTATAAGACTATGAGTATTGCTTTTATTGTTGTTGTTTTTTTTAATTATATTTCATGTTTCATATTCTGTTTTGTTTTTTACTCTTTTAATTTATACTTAGTATTTTGTTAGTGTTTATAACTTTATATATAAATATATTACTATTTTTTAGTCTGTCATGGCATCTATCATTTCCTGCAACGTCATTCGCTATCGTCATATGGCATTTTTCTTTACAAACCGCCATGGACCGTCATCCGCCATAGATAACATTGCTGGTTAGCCATTCCTCGGACTATTCAGTCAGCACCAACCTCGTCCAATGGGTTGGTGACACCTTTCAAACCCATTTTTGGAAAGTTTATTTTGAATTTTAGTTATGAATATGTTTAATTTAAGTGTTTTTATATATTTTTAAGCATATATATACACATATATATTATGTATTTAAGACTTTTTGTTATAACAATCATTAAATTATGAATGTTATGAACTTTAGATTGTCATATTGTTGTTTTTAATATATATATATATATGTATATTTGTTATTTTCCTGTTTTTTATCAATATTTATGTATATAAATTTATTTATTTTTACATCCACCATAGACCACTGTGGCATCCACCATGGCTGTATGCCGCCATTCACTATATAACCTTGTTGACAACCTTGCCCCTAACTCTAACAATTAAATCCGTCCCAAAATCTCATACTTCCAATGTGGGACCAAAGTCCCATACATTGGAAGTGGATTCAAACATATCACCACAATACTTTCAGGTTACATTAGTAGATAAATAACCATTAAACAGATTCTTATAAAAACATTCACACATTAATCATACAATCCATGTCTAATAAAAAAAGAACAACCTAGTCTAAAATTATGATGGTAAGTTGACCTGCTGTTGATAAATGTAGGAGATCCCACATTAATTAGTGAAATGGCCAAAATAAAAGTAGTATATAAATGGGGGGACAACTCTTACTTTATCAACCAGTTTTATAATGTTAAGCTCAAACCCAAAATTCTAAAGTGATACAAGAGCCTATCCCAGCGATTGTTCTTTTACCCATGAACCATTATCAAACCCCCTACAAATGTTCAATTCTACAAACTTTAGGCTCAAGATGTTCAATCCTTAGCATAAGGAAGGTATGTTAGATAAGGCCAAATCAAAGTAAGTAGAGGGAAACCCTCACTTTACAAGTTTTGTAAGGGTTGAGTTAGAGTTAAACAAAATTCAAAGAATAAATTAGCACAACCTTAACTAAGACAATAACGTCTACACACAGTGAAAACACATAACCAAACAAATAATAAGTAAAGAAGAGATAGAAATACCTAGATTATTGTATGCTTCTGCATATGTTGGATTTGCCATAATAGCTTTCTCAATCATATTTGCAGCAGCATCAACTTTACCCTGAAGAAAGAAGAAAAGATAATCACTTTTTGAAGATGTTTGACAACTCCAAAATTCAGGAATTGTGCAATACTTAACCTGGACAGTGTATACAACACCGAGGTTATTTAGCGACTGCGAAAAATTAGGTTTGATTGACAAGGCAAGCTGCATAACCAAAATAATAGATTGTGATTACGTGTTTATGCAATCCAGCTATCGTGAAACAAAATGACATGATCATCACTTTTACCTGGTAGCATTCTACAGCTTTATCAAGGTTTTCACGGTCTTTATATATAACTCCAAGATTGTTACAGGCTTCCGCACAATGTGGATTGAAGTGAAAGGCAAGTTCATAGAATACAATGGCCTAAAGAGCATATTGGATTTCCACCAATAGAATTAGTAATGACGAATATGCATGCGATGTATCTTAACAAAATACATGCAAAGTGTGGGTAGAATGTAGGCATGCTTGTCCTAGACATACCATATCAAACTTAAGCATCTCACCATAAGCAACCCCAAGATTGTACATGGCATCAGCATAATGCCAGTTGTAATACAAGGCTTTCTTATACAAAGCCACACCTCGGTGGATGTCCCCTTCCAATTTAACCTATAAACCAAAATAATTATCTTGATGAGATACAAATGAAATTATGCCAAGAAATCAAAGTATCTCGTTAAGGTGTGAAACAAGGAGGACAAAGGAATCTATTTGTATTTCTTCAAAGCCCTTTAAAAGTTAAGCTGAAATATAAAAATGGCAGTTCTTTAGCAACAAACCCATTTTCCACCCCTACCAAGCACACAACTTTACATTGGCATCAGATTAATTTTTTTTAAAGAACTAACAATCTCCATGATGATAAATTTATTGCTATTGCATCAAGATATCAACAATAGAAAGCCCCTAGACAAGTTTTATAAGAACAAGGAGATGATTAAAGTAATTTACCTTTTAATTGAAAAAGAAAGAGGATATCCAACAAAAAAAATAGCTATTACACTTTGAAAGTTTGAAAACAAGTGGCATTAACTGGAATTTCAGATGTATAACCTTTGTTCCCAAATCTGTCAAAGCTATAGCCATATTATTCTTTGCAATCTCAAAGTTAGGTGAAACAGTTAAACACCTGCCATAAAACATCAATTGATCAGACAACCCAACAGTGGAAGTCAAGTCATTAAATAACAATAACATCACATGCAAAACTTAGCTCAGAAAAAGAAGACAAGACTTGAGATATATAGGGTACCTCTCGTAACAAGTAATAGCTGATTCCAAATCACCTCGATTTTTAAAAATGACACCCATATTGCAATATGCTTCAGCATAGATAGGCCTCTCTGATGCAGCCCTTTCATAGAAACTAAGGGCCGTGTCATATTGCATCATTTCAGAATAGACCACACCAAGATTATAGTATGCAGGCTGTAAAGTCCATATAAAATTATATATATATATATATATATATATATATATATATATGTATAATTGTATATATAATGCAAACAGACAGTTAAATAAAATTTAATACATTTAAAGATTTAGGCAAAGTATTCGGACAAAGAGAATTACAGCATAGTGTGGATCTACTTTGAGGGCTTCAAAATATTTTTGAATTCCATCCTGAGTGTTTCCTGCAAGCTTTATGTTGGTACCAATATCTGTTAAAACAATGGCAAGGCATTCAGCAGCTGCTTTGTATGAAGGATCCACTTGTAAAGCCTTCTGATATGACTGTTCAAAGTAAAATCATTTGATTAACAGTGATAAATTCCACACAAATTTCAACTTCTACAAACCAGTGGCGTGATGAATGGCAGATGATTTTGAATCATGAGATACATGGATGAACTAATTGATTTTGTGTCATCAATGTGAATCACACGATTCAGCAATTCATTCGTTTCTATTTTTTTAATGTTTCTTTCAAAAATTACATTACGATTCTCATGAAAAAATATTGAAAGTCACATAAGCATAAATTGTTAAATAAAAAGGAACAGGAAGAGAACTACTATTGCTCCCTATTTGATTGTTCCATTCCTTTGTTAATCAGCTTTCATTCTTCTGCAACAGGGGTTTCACTCCACCACTCACTTATTCAATGCACTCTATTTGGCAGTTTAAAATTATTACATTGAAACCTATACATTATTTATATGATATAGTTCAAGCTAATTTTCATTGTGTCTTTGAATATTACAATTTGATACTAATTATGATCAACAATTTGAATTGCAATTGAAATTTAACAGCACAGCCAAGTTGCATATCCAAGTTTAACAAGCACTACCATTCCTTCCTGGTAATCCATTTGTAATCTATAATAATTTTACATTCAATAGAGCTTCAACTTTGAGAACTTAATAACAGGCACATAATATGCAAGATATAATAAGAATATGGTCTTAAACAATGAACTTAGAGCTACATTATACGCTACAGTGAATTTACTATATAGTAAGCAACCCTACATGTGAAATACGATGGCATGCAATCAACAAATAAACCTTCTACAACCTCAAGTTCAGGCTAGTGGAAAATGCAAGTTCCGTAAAAGAACGGGAAATTTCTATTATGATGATAACATATCGCTGACAGTTGATAATACAGAAGAAACAAAACAAAATTCAGCAGGCAGAGTTATTAAACAGAGGTAGGCATACCTCAGCAGCCTCCACAAGTCGACCCTCGTCCTTAAGCAGAATACCGCAATGCGTGAGAGCACAAGCATTGTGAGGATCCAGCTTGATAGCCTCAGAGAAACTCTCAAACGCAAGCCCTCCCTTATTCTGCAACTGAAGGCATATCCCTTTTCCAATGAGCGCCTCTACATTGGCACCATCACTCTCCAACACACGCTCGTACATAGCAAGAGCGTCAACAAACTTGTTCCTCGAACGCAAGACGTTCGCATAGGAAACGCTATCGCTCCCTTCACAACCAGCAGAACCACTAGCACTACCAGAACTCTCTCCAACTTCCACAAAACCGTTATTGCTATTTCCCGCTAATTCCCTTCCACTCCCGTTGCCGTCGCTATTCTCCGCCCCAGCCATCTGCACAAAGTCAGAAACAAAGCATGTAACGGAATTCACAATTGAAGCGCGACTATGCCAACAAATTCAACAATCACCACTGAGAGCCTCAAGAAAAATGGTCAGAATTCGTCAACGCAAAATTGATCGCAGTGGAAAATGAAAGAAAGAACGTACCCTAGCCAACAGAGAAGCGGATGAACTGAAATCGGTGATGGCAGAGGAAGGGACGAGAATATCGAAGAAGCGAAGGTTTCGAGGAAGAAATTAGGGTTTTGCTAGTTCAAGAGAGGAAGCAGAGTCTAGAAAATAGCAGAGCATAGAGTGTGTTTTTAAGAGAGTAACAAAACTAAAAGTATGGCGTGAAGAGCAACGCGGGCGTAATCGGTTGGAGAGAGAAAGAGATAGTGAGAGTAGGGAGCATTCAGTGAGAGTTGGCAGCAACTCAGCAAACTATATGAATATCTTTCTCTCTGCCTCCAACAAGCCAAGTTAAATGTATCCCAATCCCAGAGGCCCCCTTTCCTCTCTATAACGTTCAAGCTTTCTTGCTTTTTTTCTCTCACCAGTCACCAACGATGCACGGAATCATCACATGCTTTTGTAACGTTTTTTTTTTTTTCATAAGAAAAAAAAATTTGGATATTACGTGGACAATTAGACATCCAGCTATATACTCTATTGGGATACTATTTCTTTTTTTATATTATTGGGATACTATTTCTTTTCTTTTTTTTAAGTAAAGTATACTATTTCTAGATTTTTAACAAGGCTGAAGTAGGTTATAGATATGGTTTTTTTAATAGATAGTATCATTTTTTTTTGTTAAGGTAAAGATTGAATTCACAATTTTTTTTTATTCTATTAGCATGTCCTAGTCGAATTCACAAACTTGTTTTATTTTATTAGTATGTTTTCAAATGTTGAAAAATTTTGAAATATTAAATGTATTTTTAAAAAAAATTGTATTTATTTAGTATCTGTAATTTATTTAATAATACATTACTTTTAATTCTCTAAGTATTTTAGATATATTTTATAGAGATAATAAATTATTTAAATAACATATGAAACACAAAAAAATAATATATTTAAAAAATTGAAGGAACAAAATAATAGAAAAAATATTTGAATGACATATTTAATATATTGAAAATTTTCTAGCGAGCTAATATATATTTTACTCATATAATAGCTTTGTAAAATTTAAATACTTTATATATTTTTTATAATTTGTATTTTAAAAGATGCAATGAATTTTATATATTTGTAGAAAATAAAGTTACATTAGTCAATAAATTGAAATATAACAAAAAATTGATAATATTTAAATAAAAAAATAAAATTAATATAAAATTTCAATAAATCAATACACATCTCAAGTTGTGAATGTATGTTGTGATAAAGGTGATGTAAATGTTAAAATAGTGGTGATAATGACAATAATAATAGTTTAGTAATAATAATAGTTTCATGACATTATTAGAAAGAAGCAAGGGTAATGGTACGTTTGTGATGATGATCATTATCTAAATAAGCAAAAAATAAAAAAAATAAAGTCTAACAAAATCTCAAGGTTTTTAATAAATTATTTAATATTAATTTTGTATTAAAAAATCATATGAAATCTTTTGAAATTTATTTAAAATAGCAATCCTTGAAATTTTAGTAGAGCTCTTTTCACAAGCATGCTAGAAGAGAAAAGTGTAGGGTTTGTATATTTGATGTGGCATAAACTGATGTAGAGAGCAAAAATGTGAAGACATCCGACATGTAGAAAGAAAGTTTATCAATCATTAGGATATGAAAAAATTCAAAGAGATGTGGGAGAAGTGCTAAAAAATATATTTCATGAAACAGTAAAATAGACTTCCCACGTCATTCTAACATATGCTTTAAAAAATAATAAGAACTAAAAAATATTAAGATTTTCCCTAATAATAAAATTAGTTTTCATCCCTCCTTTTTCCATTGCCTTTTTATTTTCAAATTGCAATTTGATTTTTTATGATTTTAAATTAACTCAAGATTTTGAATCATAATTTTGAACTATTTTTTTATCTTGTTAACTATGTGAAGTTTAACTCGTCACAGGAAAACAATAAACTCAACTATGTTTGAACTAGAAAATATCGTAAACATTGTGAAAATTGTGTGGAAAATGAATAATTTTGAGAAAATAATATTATTTTATTTTTCAATTACTCGTGAGATTAATTTTTTAATGTGATTTCACCTTGATTATGACTTTTTTTAACATAAATTGAATTTTGTAGTTTTATTTTGATGTAAATAAATGCCGAGAGAAGAGGGTGACGTGTAATTCAATCAAGGAAGACAAAGCAAGGAGTTCGAAAGTAAAATGGGGTGAACAACTTGCATTCTACTTTCAAATTTCCCCATAAATTATGGACAGGATGCGCTATGGAATGTTTTTTCTAAGTGGGATCTCGTGCGTTAAGTCTTTATTCCTAGAAGGATAATTCATTTCGGTCAGAATTTCGGCTTTGTTACATATGGGTTTGCGAAGGATGTTATGTATTCCTCCTTAGCATGAGTTTTAGTTAAGACCAATAAGAAAGAAATATGATTTGGATAAAGCTTCAAGGAGTTTAGTATATGACATATTTCATTTTATTGTGTTAATTTGACCATTTTTAGGTTTGCATAAGCACCTTTGAGTCATTAGGATTTTAGGGGTGTAGCTAGTTTAATTTTCGGCCTTGTATTTTGGCATTTGGGTTCATTTACCTTAAAAGGTGTGTTTAGTCTCTTTGTGGAGTGTGTTAATTGGTTGAGCTTGGTCCTAGAGGATTTGGACGTGTGAGATCTTATTTCTACACCCCTAATTCCTCCTCACACTTTTCTAACCAGCACATGAAGCATCTAGGAGATATGTGGACCCTTTTGTTCCCTTGTTTGACGCCACCTAGGCCATTCTCTCTCCTACATGGCTGATTATAATTGCTTCTTATTTTAATTTGAATTTTGGAAGTGTCATGTCATTTTCCTCCAAAATTTAAATTCAAACAAGAGGGAACAAAGATCCACATTTTTAGGATCTAGATTCGTATTTTTAGGGGCATGTTTGGATCTTTAATTGGATTAACTTCATGTTAATTGAGCACATGCTAAATTAATACTAGATTAAGTCAGTTAAACCCTCATTAGCCTAGTTGGACGTTCTCATTAGTGCCTAGGCCCATAGATTCATGCCTTGATATCTATATATAGAGCATTCCCTCCTTCATGTAGCCTTTAACACTTATTTGAATGAAAAAACACTTATTTGAATGAAAATACACTTCTCTAAATTTGAGAGTTCTCCTTCTTGAGTGTTCACTGTTCTCTCGTTGAGGGAGAGTTCTATATGCTATTATCAAAGGTTCCTTCTCTTGTGGCTAGCTTCACTCTTGACTTATCTTGTTCCCTAAAAAGTGGTGCCCCTTCTACCAACATTTTCTAGTATTCCACCTCCATTTCTAGGCTCTCCAAAGGACCTCTAAGAGAATATTCTAGGCGGCATTCTTTCTCCAACAATTGTTCAAGCATGGCTTAGAGGGAATTGCATCATTTAGGCATTAATGAGAACGTCCAACTAGGATAATGAGGGTTTAACTAGCTTAATCTAGTGTTAATTTAACATGTGCTCAATTAACACTAAGTTAATCCAACTAAAGATCCAAACATAGCCCTAAAAATATGGATTTAAATCCTAAAAATGTGGATCTATGTTCCCTTTTGTTTAAATTTGAATTTTGGAGGGAAATGATATGACACTTCCAAAATTCAAATTAAAATAAGAAACAACTAGAATCAGCCATGTAGGAGAGAGAATAGCCTAGGTGGCATTAAACAAGGGGACAAGGGGGCCCACATGTCTCTTACATGCTTCATGTGTTGGTTAGAAGGGTGTGAAGAGGAATTAAGGGTGTAGAAATAAAATCCCACACGTCCAAACCCTCTAAGACCAAACCCAACTAATTAACACACTCCACAAAGAGACTAAACATACATCCCAAGGTAAAATGAACCCAAAGGCCAGAAATTAAACTAGTTACACCCCTAAAATTCTAATGACTTAAGGGTGCTTATGCAAACCTAAAAATGGTCAAATTAATACAATAAAATGGAACATGTTCTAAACTAAGCTCCTTGAAACTTCATCCAAGTCATGCTCATTTCTTATTGGTCCTAGTTCAAGCTCATACTAAGGAGGAATACATTAGATGTGGAGGATCTAGAGAAAAGCCTTGATTCCATCTGGAAAGAAACCCACAAGTTACAGGTGAATGTCATATGTTTTCTTAGAAGGGGCAAATGGATTTGTAGCCAACATCACACCAGAAGGGAACTGGTTGGTAGAAGTACAGGCAGAGACAAGAGTAGGGAGAAGGGAAAAATACAGGTAATAAAGCCACAAAGGCTTAAATAGGTGTGGAGAGTAAAATAAGTACGTGAACTCAAGGATGTCAATAAGGTGGAGTGGAAACGTCTGTCATTTTAGGTGAAGCCACAAGAAGTACAAAGTTGGAGGGATGTTTTGTTGAACGAGTGCATTCGCCATAAATAATTTATGTGCTTCAGGAAAAGGCTTGTAGAGAAGGGATAAACTCCATGACGGTGGTTCTAATATGAGGGGATTCTATATTGCTAAAACCTCTACCTAGAGAATGTTTGGAAGAATTGCTAATGGATACAAAGGACTTCTTGTCAAATTATTTTTATGATCAGTCCGAATGGAAACAGACGGAGATGGCGCGTGAAAGATTTGTTTGTATCCTGTTACCATGCATGGAAAAGTAGTTTCTTTAGCTATGTGGTGGGCACGATGGGGGCTTTCTTAACACTAGAAGATTGCACAATGCGTAAAAAATGGCTAGATGTTGTCAAAGTTCTTATTAGTACAGGCGATTGGTGTCACACCCCAGATAAATATAACATAAGTAAATAAAAGTCCTTTAATTAAGAAAAAAGTTTACAAAAGTTCTCCAATAAAACATCATCTCTAATAAAAATTAAAGTTAAAAATTCCAAATTGAAGAATAAGTCAACTTAAAAGGAAGAAGAAAACTAGAGACATGGTTAAAACAAGGAAATGATTCAACATCCTAATATAGTCATGAAGTTCGAATAACACCTCCTTTATAGCACAAAATCCCACAGCAATTTCAAGCATTACTAACCTCTACCTCTTTATAATGTTTCTGACCTATGGACATTCAGCCCCAAGCAACACACACAAACAGGGAGTGAGATATTTACTCATACATATAGCAGCATAAATAAGGAATAATTTCATCACAGTATATCACATGAAACCGCCCAAACCATATTAAACTCAAGTCATGTTAATGATGTTCGTGCAATGCAACTCATGTATGCTTTCTCGGGTACACGCCCGAAGCGGTCCTCTTCTACGCCAGTAACACATAGGTACAACTATCTCACAAAGGTCCACCTGAAGTGAATCCTCTTCTATGTCAATAACACCCAGGTACAATCGTGCCATACAACACAACCTAAGAAAACTTGCTATAGAGGGCCACACAATAGACGATCCTTACAAGCTTTTTAGATTATTATATTTATGCATCGTGTCATATAATAACATAACTCACAATATCAATAATTAATTATATCATCATAATCCACCCCCAACAACAGCTGGGATGACACCTCATCAGACACATCCTGACCATCATCATCAACACAACATACATCTACTTATCATTCACATCACTTTCATGTAATGGGATAACTCCCCAATTCATGCACCCCTCACTTATAATCATTCATTCAACTACCAAATATCACACCACCACGATCCAAATCATCACAATTCACAAAACATTTATTCTTATCTTACCATTTTGTTACATTATGTACCTACATACCATATTTGTAGTTATGCTAATGGTATAGGGGTGATATAATTTTTTAAAAACTAATACAATTACCTAAAGTTTTTATGTTGAAGTCCAAACCTAATTTTATCATCCACTATTTTTAAAATTAACAAACTTATAGTCATTAAGCCCAAATTTGACAGCTACACCTTTATTGACTATTTTGTTCATAACTTCAGTTATATATATCCTTTTTAAGTGATTATAATTCTGTTGGAAAGCTAACATCGAGGGCTAAAAATTTTATGAAGAACACGAGGCCTAATAAGGTCATCTATGTTACCTCACAAGGATCACAACATACAAATTTTGTTTCATGCACTAGATGAGAGACTCAACTTCCAACCCACATAACTCAATCTATTCTTAACATATTTACAGGATTCTTGAGTCTAAATTGTAGCCCCAAATGTCTAGTTTCTAAACCAACAAATGCAACTTAATTTTTTTAACCACACAGAAATGTATGACAGAAACTCTAAGGTATGTTCATACGAAAATTTTTAGATAGCAAAAATTCAACTTATATAAAGTCCTCACAATATAATTCTAACTTTAACCTCTCAAATATTTTACTTTTTTTCTATAATGATTAATTAGCATCACCCTCTACAATTGTAGTGATAATTATCAATATTATTAATGGAAGAACCCCTAACACCTCACACTTAATTCTTTTTGCATAGAGCAATTCAAATCACATCAATCGTTTTTACACAAGACAATTCAATTTAACTTAATCCTTTTTATGTAGAATAGTTCAAATCACACCCATCGTTTTTATACAAAGCAATTCAAATCACACCCAATTGTTCTTACACAGAGCAATTTAAATTACACCCAATTGTTTTCATGTTATGCCCAATTGTTTTTATGCAGGGTAGTTCAAATAATATATGAGTCCCCTAGTCATCACATTAATTAATCGATCATATGGTTAAAGTTATTCATCCTTAATCATTCATAAAGTTGGTTCATATAACAAGTGGATAAATCAATTGCATAAAACTTAATCCCTACAAAGGTTTAAGGTTCGCCTCCACTATCCTATTTCTTATATATATATATATCTATGTATAAGCTAATCTCACTTCCCCTTACTTCGAAGAGACGAAGAATGTAGAAAGTAGGAAAGATCTAATCTTTAGTGAAGATCTTCGTTGTTCTCTGAATTCCCCTCTGTAGCCATCTCCTCTATTTCTTTACACGTATCAATTAAGGTTTTTAGCAAATAAGCAAAAATTCCCCAAAAACCCCTCTCTTGACTCTTCTAATTACTAATCCTTGTTAGTCAGGTCCAACTCACCTAAATTAACTTTTTTTTTAACCCACTTTTATGATAATAATAATAACCAAAACCACAATAATAACAACAATTCACCCCGCCACATTTTAGTTAATAAAAGTATAAAATTTTATTAAGTCAATACAAAAAAATATTTGAATGCTTATTTTATAAAGTTACAGGCTGTTATAATTGGAATATCATCAATATGGTAAAAAAGATCATGATTAATGACATCCTATTTGAAGTTCATATCATTAAAGAGGTTTCCACACCAATAGCTTTCATACATGACTATCTGTTGACCGAGTGTTGTCAAACACCTCATCTCTTAAGATGGACTCATTTTTTTGGCATGTTGTGGGCTAAAGGAATTCCATCAAAGGTTCAGTGCATCAGTTGGCAATTGAATACCGATAGATTGTCCATTCATAACAACCTCTAAAAAGAAGAGTTATATTAGTCGAAAAGGTTGGGTGCACTTTCCGTGGAGACAAATTGAAACAACAAATAATTTGTTTGTAAATTGTATATTATCTTATGGGTAAATTAAGCTCGTGGTAAGGGATGATGAGGGTATTACGTAACGAGTTTCAAAGTTTATGTTACTAATATTTGATTTGGTTATAATTTAAAAAAAATAAAAAATTAAACAAGATAGTATGTATATTACGGTGACACTTCTGCTTTAAATTATTATCATACTAATATACATTTTTCTTTTTTTCATTTCAAAGAAAAATGTTCTTATTTGTAATTTTTTATATATTATTCTTATTACATAACGAGTTTCAAAGTTTATGTTACTAATATTTGATTTGGTTATAATTTAAAAAAAATAAAAAATTAAACAAGATAGTATGTATATTACGGTGACACTTCTGCTTTAAATTATTATCATACTAATATACATTTTTCTTTTTTTCATTTCAAAGAAAAATGTTCTTATTTGTAATTTTTTATATATTATTCTTATTTATAGGATAATTATTAAATTATATCAATTAAATTTTATTTTTTTTCAGACCGTATGCATGGTCTCTTTACTTAGTTATTATAAGAAATATATAATCTATAATAATAAATTATAAATCTATTCACAGCTTCAAATTACACATCGCATTTCAATAAAAGCTCTTAGACGTACATGTATTATTTTGAAAAACAAAAGAGAAAAAAAGTTAGTGAATTAAAATAATAAAAAAATATAGTAATATTTAGACATTCACATATGTTTCCATAGACATAGATTATAGATGAAAATTTATTTTTGTACGCAATAACTAATTTTTATCTATATATTTTAATTATTTTATATAATTTTTATATTAGTTTGATATTATTTTTCTATTAGTATTCAGTTCGATGAACATAAAAAATCTTTTAGCTTAATTAATTAAAAATATTTTTTAATTAAATTATATTTTAATTTTTATTTTATATTTTTTTTATAAATTTAATGTAAAAAAAATGATCGTTTATTTTGTAAGAAATTATGTAAAAAAATTATTATTTTTTCTTTTAATTTGTTCATGTAATTTGGTCCTTAATATATAATTCAGAATTAATTTATTTTCATATTAAATTGTTTTTTATTATCAAAATTTAAAAAATATAATTAATTTGACATAAATGAAAATGATAATTTATTTATATTCAATTGACAAAAAATTATAATATATGTTTACATATAAATATCATTTTAAATGAAAATAAATTAATTTCTCTTCAAAATTACCTCAAACTTAAAATATTTGTCCAATAAAAATTGTTATTTAATTTAAAAAATATATATTTTATTTTGAATTAATTATGTCTTAAAATATATTATTAATTTAAAAATGGATAATTGTGAATTTATAGGCAATTATAGTATGCAAAATTAGGGAAATTATTTTCATTTTATCTTTTGATTAGTGAATCAAAATGCAATTAGTTAAGACCTTCACAGTGATTCCAGTTAGTCCTACACCTTGAGTGATAAAAGTAGACATGCAGTGTTGGAGTGAAGCCTTGAAGGGTGAAAAGTGATTTTAATAACATATATGTTAATGAAAGAGAAGAAGGTTTTGTGGGATTTAATTCCTATTCCATGAATTCCTTTGCTCGTATGATAAAAGATTATCAACTATTAGATGTTGGATTTGTGGGATTTCCTTTTACTTCGATGAGGGGTTCTCTTCATCAAAGGCTTGATCGTATGTTGATGTCCTCCTCTACGTGGAGAGTCAGATTTCCTGAGACAATTGTTAAATATTTATCCTTGTCAAATCTGACCACCATCCTTTCCTTTTGCAATGTGTCCCTCAACAAAATTCTAATTTGGTAAATGTCCTTTTCGCTTCCTTGTTGTGTGGCTTACTCGTGATGATTTTAATGATTTTGTGACACAAAACTAGTTTTCTTCTAGGAATTGGATACAATATATACAAGGATTTACAGAGAATTTACAAATATGGAATAAACTGTGTTTGGCCATATTTTTTGTGAAAAGAATAGGCTTTTGAGAAGATTGAATGGTATTTCTTGTTATTCTCATAGTTATTCTAATTCATTTCTAATTAAACTTAATGCAAAATTATGGGAGGAATATCAGAAAGTGCTCATTTGTGAAGAGCTGCTTTGGATCTAAAAAATCAAGGCGTGATTGAATCCAGTTGGGGCACAAGAATACCCAATTTTCATTGCAAGAAAATCATTAGAAGAAGGAGATCGAAATTTGAAAGTATTCAACTTGATGATGGAAGATGGGTTAATGATTCAAATAAAATTCAAAGCCATGTTGAAGAGTTTTATAAGTCCACGTTTAAAGATAGGGTTCATATGTTCCACTTCGTATTTCTAGTTGTTATCCAGCCCTCTCTTAGGAAGATATTGAGATTCTTGCTAGGGATGTATCAACAGGTGAGATCAAGCATGCCTTATTTAAGATAAGTGGTCTAAAGGCTCTCGGGTTAGATGGGCTACAAGCTATCTTCTTTCAATCTCAATGGGAAATTGTTGGCCTTTCCTTTTATGATTTGATTTTCATAACATTTCTCCAACTTGCTAAAATTAAAGAGTTGAATGCTACTTTTATTTCTTTAATCCTGGAGATTGACAATTTGAACTGTTTGAATCACCATCGGCCTATAAGTTTGTGTAATGTTATTTAAAAATTCATCAGTAAGATCCTAACTGCTAGAATGAGACAATTGATAGAAAAATTGATTTCCCCTACTTCGCCCTGTTTTGTGCCAAGAAGGCATAGTAGTGATAATATTGTTATTACTAAAAAAGTTGTTCATTGTCTATGTACTAAGAAAGGAAGGAAAGGTTTGATGCTTATTAAAGTCAAATGTCAAAAAGCTTATTGATATGATAAAATGGAACTTTGTTCAAGAGTGTCTTCTGGATGCAAGGTTTCCATCTACTTTTGTTGAGCTAGTATGTCTAGGGATTACTACCCCTTCTATGCAAGTTTTGTGGATTAGGGAATCTGAGTTCAACCCTTAAAGAGAATCTACCAAGGTGACCCCCTCTCTCGTTACCTTTTTGTTCTATGTTTAGAGAAGTTATTACGGATGATTTCCTTAGTAGTGGATAATGATTTATGGAATACCATTCAGTTGGCTAGAGGAGGACCTAAGTTGTCATATCTTTGTTTTGCTGATGATGTTGTACTTTTTGAGGAAGCTTATATAGATCAAATGGAGATGATTATGTCCATTCTTTAAAAAATTGGTAACAGTTTGGGTTTGCAAAAACCTAGGTTTTCTTTTCCAAAAATGTTCATTGGACATTGCAACGCCAAATATGTGATGCTAATGGTTTTCTGGCACTGATAACTTAGGCAAATATTTGGGGGTCATGCTGCATCATTCAAGGGTTAACAATAGAGATTTTAAGGGAATCCTAGATCAATCTTCTATCCGCTTAAGTAATTGGAAAACTTCTAATTTATTTATGGCAGGTCATTTAACTTTAGTAAAGATTGTTCTCTCTGCTCTCCCTGTGTATACTATGCAAATTTGCTTTATCCCCAAATCTATTTGTAATGATTTGGAGAAGTTGAGCTAAGATTTTATCTAGAGGGATACTCCTAATCGCAAAGTCATGCACACTATTGATATGAACTCTTTTTGTCTTCCTAATATGCAAAAAGGTCTTGGAATGAATAAGCTTCAAAATGTCAACATGGCTTTCATGATGAAAATATGTTGGGGGTCTATGCCAAAATAATCCTAAGATTTGGATGCAGGTTATTAAGTCAAAATACAAATGCAGTGAAAAAGGTTATCTTAAAGGTAATTTAGAGTGCTTAAGCTTCAAATCTTTGGCAAGGTATTTGTAAGTCCTAGGGCCCCTTTAATGGCTACATAAAATGGCTTATTGGAAATAGGTTATCTACTCGATTTTGGGTGGATGATTGGGTGCCATATTATGGCCCTCTAATTCTGCTTGTCTCTAATGCTAATGTGATTATACAATTTGAGCTAAAGGTGGTTGACTTAGTTAATTCTAATGGGTCATGAGATTTACCCTTTCTTTCTCAGTTTTTTCCCCCTACTATTTTTTTGCAAAACCGTGACTATAATAGTTCTTTCCCCACTATTAGGTTAGACTCTTTTGGTTGGGATGCAAAAGCAAATGGAGAATTTTTAGTTAAATTGGCTTATGAATTTATTTTTGGCTGCTTGGTCAGGCAAATAATCGACGTCTGTACCACAGAATTTGGACTTAGCCTAGTCCTGAATGTATCAAACTATTTCTTTGGAAAGTTGCTCAAAACGCTTTGCTTACCAATGGTGAAAAAAGACAGGCATCTGGAGGTAAATGGCATCTATCCAAGATGTTTGAGGGAGGAATAGACATGTCTTCATGTGCTAAAGGGTTATCCTTTTGCTACAAATTTGTGGCCTTATTTCATCCAATCTAACTCCTTTCAATCTTTCTGTCATTATAACCTTCTCGATTAGTTATCCTGCAATATCAAAGTTTCTTCATGTACAAGGGGTTAGTAGTCACTATTTTTTGGAGTGGTGGTGGATATTTTATGACAGAGTCAAAATGAGCCTGTGTTCAACGAACAAAACATGATGCAATACAGTGGTGGCCAAAATTAGAAGAAAGTATGATGACTATTTCAAGGCTTGTGCTTCTTTGAAATGTTTTAGATCTTCTGTTGGGACTTTTGGTTCTAGTGCTATTTGAACTTCTACCTCTCCTTTTTTATTCAAACTCAATACAGATAGTGCCTTTTTTGCTTTTGATAACATTGTTGCGTGTGGTGGTGTTATTAGATGATGCATCCTCAAAAAGTGCTTGAGATGTTTGTCCCTTGATCTTACTCCATAGAGGTTTTTTAAGAAGAAATAGAGGTGATGAGACAAGAAGATGGAGATGATTCTAGGTACCACTTCATGTGAGAAGATAAGCCATAAATGAGGAAGTTAGCCACAAGGAAGGAGCCTTTGTAATAGTCATAGAAGGACTCTCACTCTAGGAAGAGAACATGAGCACTCTAGATAGAAATCTCAATTTGAGAAGAAGAAATCTATTCATCAAAGTGTTAAAATGATACAAGAGGTGGTGTTGCCTATTTATAGAAGAAAATCCTAAGCTACGGGCTTAAGGGAGTGGACGTCCAACTCATAGAGATTAGGGGAAAGATGAGTTGAATTAACTAAGTGTTAGTTAGGCTAATAACTAATTAACACTTAGTTAATTTAAATAGATCCAAACAAGGTCCTAATAATTAGGATCTATGTTCCCTTTATAATTCACATTTGAATTTGAGAGTTTCATGTAGATTCCCTTTAATCCTAATTTGAATTCAAATGTGCCATGTAGGAGAGAAGGTAACAAATGGCACCTAGCTTTGGGGACAAAGGGGTCCCACTTGTATCTCATGATCTATGTGTGCTAGAAGGGTGCAGGAACCACACTAGGGGGTATGGGCTGCAAACTACCTCACGTCTAACTCCCCAAAAAGGCCTACTCTTCATGCTCACGCTCCACATAAAATACTAGTGACACCTCATTTCTAAAATAAGGAAAATAGGCCAAAATACAAGACCTAAAATAAAAATAACTAGACCATTTAATTACTAAAAATAAAATGCATAATTACAAGTCTAATTAGACTAATTATTTACAAAATAATAGACCATAGCCTAGACCAGGCTTCTTCATGCCCCTCCCAAACCATGTCCTTCCTTTATTGATCCTAGCTTAATTCCTTGCTAGGCGGGATTGACCCAAGTCCAACACTTGTTAAAGTGTTTTTTGGAGAATCATGTTTAAGTGGAACTTGAGATTGTAATTCAATTTGCTCAACAATTTTTGGCACAATCTTAATTCCAGCTTGTGTTTTTAGTGATTGGTTGGAAGATTGTTCTATGCTAAGATTCTTCTTTGAAGCCAAAGTGGAATCTTCACTAAGAATTTTCTTGCTTCCAATCTCTTGTTCTAATTTTATTTCTTTTTTAAAATTTTCAAGGTAAGTGTGTGCTTTCCTTCCACACTTTCTCTCTCTTTTTCAAATATTTCTCCTTCTCTTTTTCTTCTCTCTTCCATCTATCTTCTCTTTTTTTCTCTTCTTTTACTCTCTTCTCTTCCCATTCTTTTCTTTTTTTTTCCACTCTTTCTCTCCTCTCTTTCTCTTCTTTCTTTTTCTTGTTTTTCTCTTCTCTATTTTTCCTCTATTTCTTTTCTTTATCTTCTCTATTTTTCCTCTCTTTCTTTTCTTTCTCTCCTATCTTTTTCCCTTTATTTTCTCTCTTTTCTTTCTTTTTATCTTCTCTCTTCTTTTTCTTATTTCTCTCTTTTCTCTTAATTCTCTCTCGCAATTATAGTAAGAGGTGGAGTATAGGTTGGAGTATAAGAAGAGGGAAGAACTAGAACCATAAACACTCATGTCACCCTTTGTTTTTAGTTTCTCACCTAAAAAGTGTAAGAGTCTTTGAAACTCAAACACCAACTAAACACACATAAACATACAAAGACCTAAACCTAAACGTGATTCTACAAGTGTAAGAGTTTTTGGGACTCCATACACTACTAAAAATGTTTTAACAAGAAACTAAAAGAAAAATCTAAAAGAGAAGGGACCTAAATATGCTCCTAATATATGAAGAAGTGTACCAATTCTTCTTCACACCTAAAATGAGAAAAACCAAACTATTACATACAAAAGGAAGCAAACTTTAGGGACATCTGAAACTTAATAAAATAAGAGGCCTTGTACAAGGAATTAAACAACAAAAATAAAAGAAAGTTCTTCAAGTCTTGTCTTCCAAGCTCCCCTCACTAAGTGTATCACTCTATGTTCTTGCTATTCCTCTTGTTCAAGTCCTTCTTGACTTCTCAACTCTTCCTTAAGATGCTATCCTTATAGAAGACTCCCTCACTCAGGTTTCCCTACACAAAGTGGCACTAAAAACACCAAGCAACCAATAGAGCTAGAATACAAGCAAAAAACAAGAAATGCACTGTTTGAAATGGACACTATCCAACTAGAAGGAATAGTAGAGACATGACTCAAAAAATTAAGGCTAAGAAAATATGCTAAACACACAAAGAGAATATTAGAAAACACTAGATTAGAGTAATGAACTAAAATGCAAAATGAATCAAAGTATTTTAAAAAATTTCACCAATTAAAATAATGATGGCTGAATGTTTTAGGTATCCAAACTCAAGCAATTCAATCAAATTAGAGTCCTCTTTTACAATTATTTTAATTTGCTAATAGGTACATCACCTTTTTTTTTACTTAATTATTTTTGTACTATCTTTTGCTCTTTTCCTTCTAATTTCTTTTAACTCTTCTTCTTCTTTTTTTATACTTTTTATATGCACTTACTTACTTGTTGGTTTGAAAATTTTTGTGAGGAATACAATGGTCATAAATGCTTGAGTAATAGAACTAGCCAAGACACATAAAATTCCCACGAAAAGCGCAACCTATGAAAGAAAAGCAACTAAAAAATACACTAAAATAGAAGTCTTTTTTAGGAAATGCACCAAGAGCTTTTAGTTGTGATTTGGAGCTACCTGTTTGTACAAGTTTTTATGGCTCACTTAATTCATGTCAAGCTCAAGCAATCCTAAACAAAAAATTCACTTCAAAATTTGGTACACAAAGAGCTACTACAATTCAACATGAGACAAAAAAAAATTAGAAGATGAAAGTGAGCTAACAAATTTTTTTGAAAAAAATTATTTAGAACATGCTTGATCTAAAAGCATGTGAAACTTCTTAAAAGACTTAAACAAGAGGAGAAACGCCTCTTTGAATCTCAATTTTGAGAAGCTTATCAACACACTTTTTAGCACAAAATTAAGACAATAAAAGAGGTGAAAACTAAGGAAAATTAATGTGACAAAATAAGGACTAAACAAGACTAATCTAAAACAAAACTTGAAGATTATAAAACCGAAATTAAACACCTAAAAACATAACTGAAGACAGATAATTAGGACAACCAAAATGAAAGACAAGAAGCTCAAAGTGAATCCAAGGCACTTCACCACACATTTGTGGTTTTATCCATAAGGATGTGGAATCACAATATAACACCTCTTAGGAAATTTCATTTAAGAAATGAACACACAAAAATAAAGAGGCAAATGGCAGAATTGAGAGAACCTAAAACAACCAAAGAAAATTGCAAAATGAACTCCAAAACACCTAGCCACAACGATGTGGTTTTCGCCACAAAGGTGTGGTTTTATGGTAAGGTGTTTCTTAGGACTTCAATTAAGCAGAAATTCAGGAAAAAAAATTTGTAATGGTAGAATGAAGATCCTAAAGCACAAACAAGTGATTAAAGGAAGGATTTAGAAGAATTGAACTGAACAAAATGAACATAAGAACAAGAAATGTAGATGAACAACTAAAAAAACATATCAAGACATTAAAGAGAAAATTGTCACAACATGGAATTTTCAAAAAATGAAAATAGAATTGAGATGAAGAATAAGATGACTACACGAAATTGAAAAGCTAAGGACAATAGAAAAACAACCTCAGGATTAGACTCTTGATACCACATGATGCATCGTAAAAAAATGCTTGAGATGTTTATCCCTTGATCTTGCTCCTTATAGGTTCTTGTTGAAGAAATGGAGGTGAAAAACAAGAGAATGAAGGTGATTCTAGGCACCACTTCATGTGAGAAGATAAGCCATTGAGGAGGATGCTAGCCACAAGGGAAGGAACCCTTAATAATAGTCATAGAAGGACTCTAACTCTAAAGAGAGAATATGAACACTCCAGATAGAACTCTCGATTTGAGAAGAAGAAATCTATCATCAAAGTGTTAAAATGATACAAGAGGTGATGTTTCCTATTACAAAAGCAAATCCTAAGCTATGGGCTTAAAGCAATGGGCGTCTAACTCATAGAGATTAGGGGAAAGATTAGTTGAATTAATTAAGTGTTAGTTTGGCTAATAGCTAATTAACACTTGGTTAATTTAACTAGATCTAAACAAGGTTCTAATATTTAAGATCCATGTTTCCTCTAGAATTCAAATTTGAATTTGAGAGTGTCATGTAGACTCCAATTCCAATTTGAATTCAAATGTGCATGTAGGAGAAATGGTAACAAATGGCACTTAGCTTGGGGGATAAGGGGGTCCCACTTGTCTCTCATACTCGATGTGCTAGAAGGGTGTAGGAAGCACTTTAGGGGGTGTGGGAAGCAAACTACCTCAAGTCCAACTCCCCCAAAAGGCTCACTTTTCATGCTCATACTCCACATAAAATACTAGTGACACATCTTTTCTAAAATAAGGAAAATAGGCCAACATACAAGGCTTAGAATAAAACTAACTACACAACCTAATTACTAAAAATAAATGGCACAATTACAAGTCCAATTAGACTAATTATTTACAAAATAATAGACCATGGCCTAGACTAGGCTTCTTTATGCCCCTCCCAAGCCATGCCTTCCTTTATTGATCCTAACTTAATTCCTTACTAGGTGGGATTGTATCATTAGAGATCATCATATATCCTTTAGGATGAGGTTTTCATCAACCTCCCAAATTCTTCTATCGACAAAGCACAAATGTAGGGCTTGGTACATGGTATAAAACTTGCTTTTAGCTAGGAATAAAAAATCTTGTTGTTGAGTATGACTCATTAAATGTTATTTCATTGTTTAGAACAGCGTGTAGTCCATATCACCCTTATTACCCTTTGTATAGAGATTTTATGGAATGTGTTGCTAGAGGCTTTTGTCTAAAATGGTCGCATGTTTTTAGAAAAGGTAATTTTGTTGTTGATGCTTTAGCTAAGCATGGGTTTTTCTTAAGGGACGAGATTGTATTTTTTTTCCTCTCGCCCTTCATTTTGTACAAAACTCTTGATTGTTGATGGTTGTGTTTTTGCTTTATCAACTAATGGTTAATCGACATTAGCCTCCTTTAGTAAAAAAAAATCTATTTTTGAGTATAATCCACTATTGGGTCAACTTCATACGTATGTCAATACGTGTCACATTTAGAAATTTATAGCGATGAAATTTGAATTATGTCTATATATTTAAGTTATGACAATGTATTCACATCACATGGATGTTTAAAAGCTTGTAACTATTGAAGGATTGATGTTGGATCGAAGTCGGGGATGTTGTACTGCCTAAGTTCTATCTATAATTTTAAAATTTAGAAGATTGAACTAATAGATTTGACTGTGAATTGGTGTCTTGATTTATTCGTGAACATGCAATCAATTAGACTTGACCCAGTGTAATCCAGTGACCCAACATGGGTCAGGTAACTTTTTTTCTTCAAATTATTCAAAACAGCATGCTTTTGTCATTATTAACTTTAGAAAATAAAGAAAAAATATCCAAACTTGCATTTGCCTAAAAAGGTTGTCACAGCTCCTCCTTGTTTAACACTCTTTCACACTATTGATGTTGTCTTGCATCGTCATCAAACCTTAGTTCTTTTCAATTTTTTAATTTACAAGTATATGAATTATAATATTTTATTTTTAATATATAGTTAAATGTGTTTCTTTATTATTATATATATTATTTCCTGGATTGCTTAGTTAGACTTGTTATTGTAATGTGACTTTTTATTTAGTTTAAGTATTACTTTTCAATTTGTTTTGTTTGAAAGTGTATATGCTTCTCGATAAATTTTTTTTGTTTTAAAAAAGTCTATATGTTTAATTGCTTTATGTAATTGTTAGATTTTTTTAATTTTAATATAGGTATAAAATTTTTGTAAGTCTAAAAGAAAGAAGTTGAATTATGTTTGCAAAACTTTTTTGAAAGAAAGATATCTCTCTTTATATAAAGTTTATAAAAGATAACTCGTAAGATTGAATAAAATGATAAATAATTTAACTTTAGAATATAATATAAAACAAAATTTTATTTTTTTTATAAGTCAAATGTTAATTGTTAATATATTAGTTTTTGTTAGTGGAGGAATTCGAATCCACGACTTCTCCTTCTTTCATTTCTTTACTTTATCACCAGACCAACTTTATATTTCTACAAAATTCTATATTGAGTATGTTCTGTTTAATAATTTCTATTCTTTAGTAATAAGTCTCTTTAACTTTTTCTAAATCATTAGACTAAAAAATTTACATGACACTTTACAATGTTTTAAATAAACAAGTATATAATAAAATAAAGTATGTACTATTAAGATATATAAATAATAGAGTTTAAAAAGAATAAATAATATTTAACTTATTTCAAAGAAAATAGAATTGCCAGCGGTTTTCAATAAATTTGTCTATTTGAAAAGTTTCAAGTTTTCAGATATATAGTTTCAAAATTGTTGACCCTTGTGAGTTGATGAAAACTACTTAAAGATAAAAGAATACTTTCAAGACTATCTTTTGTATGCATCAATAGCTGGTTGCTTCCATGATGCTAACATTGGAGACAAAATGTTTCTTAAACTTTAAGGAAAATTAGGTCAAAAAATTAGAGAAACCTGGAAAAATAATGAAGTTACTCCCATGTTGAATAACTTCTCAATAAGAATACAACACATTATGAAAATAATGGAAGACACTTGCTCCCATATTGCTATACAAAAACAACTTAAGCATTCTGATGCTGGGATATGTAAACAAATATACATACCTAACAATATGCACAAAATAGGTTTAAAAATAGAAAAAATATACCTAGAAATAAACATAAATACAATAAAACCCAAAAATTTCTTTGTCCTAGAAAAACATATACAATAAGGGCTTCTAATGCTAGAAAGCCTACTCTAAATCATAACAGACATGTCAGGAAATTTAGAGATAACAAAACTTACAAGCAAACGTTGAAATGCTTTGCTTGTAGTCAACCAGGACATTTCTTAAGAGATTGTCCAAACATCCCCAATCTTTACACAAAAGAGACGGCTTTAATAAAGTCATGTCACATGAATCTTCTTCCCATTGATGAAGAAGTCACTACTGATTTTGAAATCTTATCTGTTATCAACATAACAGAGTACACAGAAGAAATAAATCAAGATAAGGTTCATAAAAATTATGACCTCATAAATACATTTACAAATAATGAATATATTCATTTATACCCATACCATAATGATTTCTCTATGGGAGATGAATAAAATGAAATGGGAGAAGAATTAGACAATTTAGGATATAGTCTAATGAAAACCATAGAAATAAATCCTTGCTCTCACAAAATACAATTTTATTCTGGTACAAAATCAATTCCATGTAAATACTGCGAAAGGTATTTTCACATATCCCAAAGGGCTCATTGCCCACTTTGTTACAAAAATTTCTGTATTAAATGTGTCAAAGAACACATGAATATACAGGAAATACCTTCCTTCGAAAAGAAAGAAAACACAAATAAATTATACAACAAAGACCTAACAGACACTAGAGTTTCTGTATTAGAAACTCGTATAATCCCTCTAGAAGAAAAAATTATTCTTTTAGAAAAGACTATAAAAGGGAAAACTAAAATAGATTTCCCAGAAACAAGTCAATCTTCTATACAAAATAATATGATGGGAACAATGAAATATATCCCATTAGTATGCAATAAACAACAACTAATAACTTTAAAAGTATTAGTAAAATTAACATTTCCAAAAATAAATAATATCCCATCAACAGAAAAAATCATACAAACATTACTGGACACAGGATGCTTCGAAACAGTTATATGTAAAAGTATAACTCCACCACATAACATAATAAAAAGTAAACACCTACAAAAAACCAGAACTATGTCTGGAGAAATTATGATAAATGATGAAGAAGTAAACAATGTTACTCTTCAATTCAGTACAAATTGTGACCTTTTTGGTCATAAAATTTTTATAAAAACAATGAGGGTAGAAAACTTAGTTCCCTCAAAACAAAACATGATAATTGGTTTAAATTTTACTCTAGGTCAAAACAGATCTGTCACAATAAACAAAGATTATGTTATGATTAGTGACAAAACCTAAATGACAACAATAGTTAGTAATGATTCATTAAAACAAGATACTCCTTTTAGCAAGTGTCATTGTGAAAACTCAAATTCTCCTGGTACATGTAATTGTACTATAGAATTATCACACTTATTAGATGAAACAATAGAAGATTATTTCTCTTTATCACACATATTAGACAATACAGCTGAGGCTTTTTCCTCAATAAAAATCTCAAAATCCATAAAATTTGAAAACATACAACAAATCTTAGATAGATTAAATAAAACAAATATAATAGGAGAATATCCTACAAAATTATGGGATAGAGATCCCGTTACTTGTTAACTGGAAATAATTAATCCAGATTTAATCATTAAAACAAAAGACATTCAATTTAATAATTGGGAACAAGAGGAATGTCAAAATCACATACAAAATTTGTTAAAACTAAAAGTGATAGCACCTAATGTTAGTCCACACAGAAGTCCAGCTTTTATAGTCAATAAATCTTCGGAACAAAAAAGAGGTAAATCTAGAATGGTTTACAACTATAAAAGACTAAATGATAACACAGTAGAAGATGGATATTCAATTCCATCTAAAGACGTTTTAATAAACAGAATTCAAGATGCCAAGTGGTTTTCTAAATTCGACCTTAAAAGTGGTTTCCATCAAGTAAAAATGGATCTAGAATCAATAAAATGGACAGCATTTTCCTGTTCTGAAGGCCTGTTTGAATGAAATGTTATGCCATTTGGTCTTAAAAATGATCCTGCTATTTTTTAGTGAAAAATGGATAATATCTTTAAAGATGTTAAATCCTTTACATGTGTCTATATCGACAACATACTAGTATTTTCTAAAACAAAAGATGATCATTTTCATCATCTAAAACAAGTTTTATACAAATTGGAACATTATGGACTAATAGTTTCAAAATCTAAAATGGAAATTTGTAAAAATTTCATTGAATTTCTGGGAACAGAAATCGGTAATGGGACCATAAAACTCCAACCTCATATTTCCAAGAAAATACAAGATTTTCCAGATAAAATGGAAGATATCAAAACACTTAAATCCTTTTTAGGACTTTTGAACTATGCAAGAAGTTTTATTCCGGATTTAGGAAAATACACATATCCTTTATACAATAAAACCGCTTTCAAAGGAGAAAGAAAATTTAATTCTGAAGATATAAAATTGGTTCAGAAAATAGAACAAGTGGTAACAAAATTACCAATTTTACAATTACCATGGGATTCAAATTATCTAATAATTGAATGCGATGGATGTGAACTTGGATGGGGAGCAATCCTCAAACAAAATAAAAATAAACACATACCAAAGGTAGAAGAACATATATGCAGATACGCCTCTGGTAAATACACAACGAAGCCTAAAATTTACAAAACTAGCCCTGACTATGAAGTTAATGCTATTATACATGTATTAGACGCATTTAAATTATTTTTGATAAATAAATAAGAAATAACAATTAGGACAGATTGTGAAGTCATAGTTTCTTATGGTAAAAATCAAATTAATAACGATAAAAAGCCTCATAAAAGATGACTACTTTTTAAAGATTATATAAATTTTTCTGGAAAAAACATACATTTTGAACACATCAAAGGTTCTGAAAATACTTGTGCTAACATTTTGTCCAGGTACATCAGGTGAAGATCTCACCCATACAAAGACCTTTAGGTCACTATGCTTGAGAATACAAAGAAGGGTGTCGTTGGCCCCAAACAAGTAAAGTCTCCGTTTATGGCGGACTAATACACAAAGTTTGACAAACAAGAATTGCCGATCCTTACAAATATCTTCCAATACCCTGGAAGAGATCAAACAAATGTCAAATTAAATGTTTTAATTGACAGCATTTGGAATATTCCAAAATACACAACACAAAATAAGCACCAAGTGACAAGGGTAAAACAAAGCATCATAAGCGCATTATGTATCTTTTGTTGCCAAGACAATAAAGGAGTAGCTTTAGCATCTCCTGCCTCTCCTTCTGGGAAATGTTTTACACAATTTGTTGTGATAACAGGCAAGAACAAAGGTGTTTATACATCGTTTAAAGACCTCAGTAAGGCTAAACAAGATCAATTTTGGTCCACATACAAAGGCTTCTATTCAAAAGAAGAAGCTGAAATGGCAGTTCAACATGTGTTGTATTCTTATTGAGAGGCTATTCAACATGAGAGTAACCTCATCATTTTTCCAGGTTTCTCTAATTTTTTGACCTAATTTTCCTGGAAGTTTAAGAAACATTTTGTCTCCAATGTTAACATCATGGAAACAACCAACTATTGATGCATACAAAAGATAGTTTTGACAGTATTCTTTTATATTCCCGAAATATTCAATAGATTATCTTTCGAGATGTCCTAAATAAATTTGTTGTCTAATTGTGTTGCCGTCGTTGGCTGACTGTGAGGTAAACAATCTCTGTATAAGGGAACAGAAATTGTAAATATTTGGATCTGGTTCAATAACCAGTGTGTTTAGATCATTAGGGAAATTTTTCTTAAAAGATTCTCATCCAGATCTAGTAATATCACCGAGATATTTTTCCCCTTTTGCGATCATTTCTTGAGAAGACTGTACATCTTTCTCATGATGTATGCCATAATCACGGATTACAGCAACAGTCCATTGTTCAATATATGTTGGAAGGAGTTGATGATCTATTCCTCCTATGTTTAAAAGTAAATTTGGGATTTGGAAGTTTGGTTCCACTGGTAATCTTTTACCATGTGACACGTATTTGTTGTCACTAAGTACAATATTTTGTACAGTTTCTCGAGGAAGAAATCCTTGAGAGTAATTTTGTGTACCGGCGGGATCTAGCTGATAATTTGTAGATGTAGATCCTTCATATTCATTTATGAGACCTACTTTTGTATTTTCTGATATTGTGGAAAAAACATCTTCATCTTCTAAATTATTTGTAAATTGATAAGAAAATTCTCTTTCTTCAATTTGTTCTTCAATTTGTAATTTGTTTAAAAATTTATTGACTATATCATCAATTTTATCATTCTCTTTATTTTCTTGAGGTTTTATAATCTCATTTGTCTCAGGGGGAAAAGCATCCCAAGGTTCCCAATAAGGGTTGTTTAGAATGTTGTCTAAAGTTCCTTGCCTAAGCATGACTATGTTTGCTTGATGATGATTTCATTCTTCATCAGTTATGTCATCATCTTCTTCATCATCACTTTCTATGATGTTCATCATATCAATATGATCATAATTGGGAGTAGTAGATGTACTATCCCTTCTGTTTTGTTCTAAATCCACAAGGGGAGTATTTCTATAGTCTGTGAAGCTTAAACTAAGGCCTCTAGATCTATTGTGTATAATAGCAGAATTTGGATTTGTGATGGGATTTCGTTCTTCCCTTTGTAGATGAGTTTGCCATAGATGACCCTCATTTCTTCTTGTGAATGTCTGAGCTGGCAAAAATTGTGTACCAATAGAGCTTATTGCTTCCTCTAATGGTCTAGTGTTAATTCTATACATGGAAGAAATATAATTACTTATTCTTCCTATGAAAGTAATGTCTAGGTGTAGATTATCTCCTAACCAATTTGTTCCAAAACCTATAGTTTGTACTTCTAGACTAATGTGGTTTACAAAGTCTGGAAGGGTTAGTGTGAAGTTTGGAGCAAGGTATATCAGTGAGATAGGCTGATTTAAGTCAACCTCTAAGATTCCAATGATACTTTGTGAATCATTGTTTTGAAATCTTGTATCATGGAGAACTATCAAAGCTCTTGCACCTATCATATGTCTAGCTAGAGATCTAACTCCTATGGTTATTAACCCCATATGAACATATCGTCTATGTTGGGCTAGGAGTTGTCTAACAGTTTGTTGAGATATTAAAGGAATTATCTCATATGTATTATCAGGGAGGTGGAAATCTTCTATCCACCTGTATCTGTAAAGGCTTGTTCTTTCAGAACTTAGCCATCCTATATTGTATAGTTCCCTAGGATTCAAAGAATCAATCCTTGAATTTGATCCTATTTCTGTGTTTTTGTGTATGTCTACTAAGTCTTCCAGTCTTCTGACATTAGTAGTTATTCTTCTGTTTAGAAATCTATCTAAGATTCGTCGGTGTTGTATGAGATCTTGTCTCCTAGTTTTCTGTTCTCTTAGTCTTCGAGAAGTTCCTGGAAACCTCTCTGTTGTTTGATTTCGATTGATTATACTATCCATAGAAATGTATTCTAATTGTGTTTGTGAAATATTGTTCTATCTTAAATTCATATTTAACTAAAGACTGTATTTGTGTTGGAGGTATTATCCTCTTGTTTATACCTATTTGTATTAATAGTTTCAGTTATATTTGTTTTTGTAGTTACTTTAACAAATTTATGGGTATTTTTACATACTGATTTAGTATATGTATTTGTGTTCAAAGAAAGTTTAGAAACTTTGTTTGCTAAATCATTTATTTCTTCTGATATATTTTCATTTTTATTTGTGTCTATTAGTTTGAATAACTGTCTAGAAACTTCTTCCAGCAAAGCTATTATTGTATTATTTTGCTCTATTAAAACTGTGTAAACGAAATCTACTTCAGTAGGAGGTTTTGTATATCCCATTGGAGGGGATTTTGTTAAAAATTCTACAGCTGAAAGAGCTGCTTTGTAGTCTGGTCCTTTTTAAAAGGTTGTATATTAGCCATTTATTTGTAAAAAATTGTTTATAAAGTAGTATGAGAAGGAAAAAGTAGGAGCAAAGAAAGTGAAAAGAACAGGAAAAGCAAAAGAGAAAAGCAGAAACAGAAGCAGAAAGATAAGGTATCCACAGAATACACTATAAAGTAATAAATATTAAAGAATATAGAAGATCATAAGGCTTACCAGAAATTTTTTAAAAAAAAACTCATGAAATATATATCTGAGCTTAGTGTCGCAATCTGCATGTGTTTCTCAACCCATCAAGGTAGGAAACTAGGGTCTTACAAAGGCTCCACACTGGCCCATCACTGCCTTTCAACTACCATGGTATCCCAACAAACACTATACACTTTTGCCAGATATATCTTCAATCAAAAAATTAAGATGTACATGATAAAAGAACCTCCTTGGAAAGAACCTGACTCTGATACCAAAGAAGAGAGATAGAAGAAATAGGAAAATAAAGAAAAAGGAAAATAAAAATACAAAAACATACAAGATCAAAATTATACGATACTGAATCTGGTAGAGCCGGTTAAACATCTTCATATAATCTTGAAAGCTAAATAAAACTATACAAGGATCAAGTTTATAAGATGCTGAATCTGGATGAAAACTACTTTATGCATCCTGTACATTTTCTTTTGCTAAAAGTTTCATAGAAACATTAAATATTTTTTTCACTAAAATTAAGATAAAACAAAACATTCTTTTCTTTTGAACTTGTTTGCAACTAATATTCAAGAAAAAATTGTTTACTCCTGAACCTATAAATTTATACCTTTCATTTCCTATTTTGGTCAATTTTAAATTTTCATGTATTAAATGAATGAGAAACATTTATGACATAGATAAGCAATTTATTATAATTAAATTTACTGTCAAAATTAAATGTAAGTAGTACCAATAGTTTGCTTTTCTATTATCATAATTTTAAGGGATGTTGGTTCGTTTTCCTTAACAAGTTTTGTATTTTTTTTATAGAGTGGATTACACAAGTAAATGAATGACTCCCTAGTTCTTGATTATGTGATCTTGTATTTGCCTTGATAGGTCACTAAATTGATTTTTTAAAGACTAATGTTATTATACATCTTTTTTTTATCTTTTCTAAATCTTTTCTAAAATACTTTTGTAATTATTTTTTTTATCATAATCTTTTTGGAATTAATAAATTCATTACCTTCCTTTCTCTCTTTTATAATATATATTACTACAATACCTTTGTATAAACCCTAATTCTATTTTTATCATTGTTATTAATTAAAACCTAATTTTATACTCCTATTTAATTACTTTCTAAGCTATATATACAAATATTTGTAGTCTTTCTCTATTCTTTAAACTTAGTTTTATGCCACTTCACTAATCATTTAATTTTACTTTCATATCCTTTGTCATTATTTGCTTTCTGGATATTAAGGACAATGGGAATGACAATTACATATTTAGATAGGAGAAGAAAATTGCCTTATTTTCATTAAGCTCATTGATGATAAAATAGAATCTTTCATGTGGAGAGATGCAAAAAAAAAAAAAGAAAAAGAAAAAAAGAAGCAAAATGAATGACAACACTACAACAAAGACAAGAACACACCAGTAGGATACCACTTCAATATTCTAGATGTCTCTAGAATGTTAATAGAATGGTGAATGAGATTAGTGTTATTATTTAAATTATTATGTTGGGTTTTCTCTTGTGAAATAGATTATTTTTCTTATATCCCCAAGAGTTGGAGCTAAGAAGATGTCCAGTAGCTTATAAAAAAAAAGAAAATGTCCACTAGCTTTAGCTAGGTGGACAAATTAACATTGAATGACTATGGAGGAAGAGCTTAGGTGAAGAAATCTATTAGTTAGTTGGAAGATGGCATAAGAAGAAACAACATCAATCCTTGTTTGACTTTTTCCAAACAATGTGACAATCAATGTCTAAATGTTTGGCTTGTTTGTGAAAAATAAAATTACAAACAATATGTAATGCATTTTGGTTATCACAATATAATATACCAATTCTTGAGCATGTAATGTGCAAGTATATTGGTAAACAGGTGAGCTATGTAACTCAAATGTAATGGAAGCAAAAGTTCAACATTCTTCCCTAGATGAAGAATGGGATATTGTGGTTTCTTTCTTGGCCTTCTATGAGAGTAAAGAGTTTCCAAGGAAAAAGCAATAACCTATGACATGCCTACGAGAATAAACACAGGTCACCAAGTCAACACCAAATCTATTGAAAAATAAACCTCTATATAAGGGAATCCTTTGAGATACCACAACACTTTAGTGGCAACTTGAAAGTGTGTTTGAGTAGCTATAGATGTGAACTTGAACTAACTTAGTTGTTGAATGAAAAAGTAATATATGGCTTAGTGTTGGTAAGATAGCTTAGGCAACCAACTAATCTTTTATAAGAAGGAGGATCAGGAAACAATACTCCAAAATTTTACTGCGTTAAAGTGAGTTTTCCATAAGTGTGGAAAATAGTTTTGAACCTAATTGTTGGAATCCTACCCAAGAACCTCTTCTAGAGGATACACGAAAACTTTTACCTCTTCTTTTGTCTATTATTAGTTTACTTGAATTTTACTTAGGTACATTTAGTGGACTTGTGAGAAGCCCAATGGAGAGGAAAAGAACCAATTTAAGCTTCAAACTCCCCTTTGAGCTTTACATACCCTTTTTTTTATTTCCACACTTCTTAAACATACACATGTGCATGAATAGCATATGAGACACATATGTCACCTCCTAAGTGGAGCCATTTTCTCTCTCCATCCTAGGTGGCATTTACTTGTCTCTTAATTCAAATTTAAATTTGAATTAAGGGAACTAAATCCATTTTTTTAGGATCTAAGTGACATATGAGTGAGCTAGATCCACTAATCTAGGGCTATGTTTAGATCTTCAATTTATTCTAACCCCTAGACATAGTGGATGTCCACCCCACTCCTCACTCTATAAATAGCACCTATCTAACTTATTGTAGAACACTTTGATCATTTTATGAATTCAACACTTTTGTATGGGAGACTCGTGAGTCCTCTTCTCTCTAAACTTTAAGAGTGCTTCTATGACTTTTATCAAGGGTTCCTTCCCTTATGGCAATCTTCTATAAATTAAGGCTTATCTCACCTAGAGTGGTGCCTCCACACCACTTCTCTTCTCTCTAACTTTATCTCTTCAACCATTAAAACCTCTAGAAGAAAGATCCTAGGAGAAGTAATCCAAGATTGGATCACATTTATTCTCTCTTATGTTAGTTCTCTTAAAGAACATTTTCCTTAGCTTCTATTAAGGATCTCCTATTGTGGCAAAGATCCCTTAAGTTTTATGTTCTTCATGAAGTGACATCTTCATCATCTTCTTCCTATATTTTTTACTTCTTTTCCTTCAAGTGTTAAAACCCTTGATTGGAAAAGATCTTAGGCACATAGTTATGTTTCCATCACTTGGCATCATAACGATGCTTTAGATCTCACAAAGGGTGTTCAATGGGTTAGACGACTCGAATATCCAATCTAACCTGAACATATTGGGTTGTGTTTTTCTTGTGATTAGGTGAAATTTGTTCTAACCTAATCAAACTCAATCCACTACGAGTTGGGTGACGAGTTCAATAAGTTGAATTTAAGACCTAACTCAATCCGGTCATAATATTAAATTATTATATATTATTAGTATTTAAAATTTTGTGTTTCTTTTGACATTATATTTTTGGTAGTTTGAACAAATTGTATAGTTTGTATTTATTTTTATGGTTTAGCTAACTTAGACAAATTGTTTTACTTTTATTTAGTTATTACTGCTTGAAAATTTAGTTGTATGTTAATTTTAATTTGTTTTTGTTTTGATAATTTGTAACTATAACTTATTGTTTATTTTTGTTATAATAATGACATAGTCTATTTTTTTTTAAAAAAAAAATCTAAAAAAACTAACAAAATAATATTCTAAAATTTTATTTTAAAAAATATTTTTTAAAACTTTGACTCAATTAACTTAATTCACTCTAATTCATTTAAGGGTGGGGTGGGTTAGATTGAGTTTAATAAAAGAAGAGAAAACTCAACTTAACCTAACTTGACGTTTTATGATTGAGTTAGGTCTTAAGTTTGTTTAAACCTAACCCAACCCAACACATGTTCACTCCTAGATCTCAGAAGTTTTTTTTTTTACATTTTAGTCATTCCAAACTCCCATCTTTCACCTTGTGCCCAAATCTTCATCACCCATATGCATTTTAATTTAAACCCTTCAATATTAAATCATCAAACTCCATCTCACCTAATTTGCCACATGTCACCCCATCCTGAACCACACCTATCACATATTAACATCCTTTATGTCTGTCTCCTTCCCAATGCACACACTTCCTAACACTCAACTATTCCCAATGGCTTATTTCCACTAGCACTTGATTCCCCTGTGTTTCATTCCCTCACATCTTCATTCTTGCTAACAAACACAATTTTCACCTCTTCATCCAAATAGTCCTCCTCTAGCCACATGGCATCCTCTCAAAACCCAAACTAAGGTTTAAGGGAAAGCTTTGACCTTAGTGAATGTTGTTGAGTTGTAAAGGTCCAATGCATCATTTTTAAATCCATATAGGCAAGTAATTATGTTTAAAGTTTGTTTTTATTTTATCCAACTATGGTTATGGGCCATTATGTTCAACCCATTAGATATTTACACTTTTTCCTTTTAAAGTGGTCATTGTTCCTTAAGTTGTTAATGAAAGAAAATTGATGTGATCTTTGATGATCACGTGCCCAAAGGATCCTTTCTAAGGTCACTTGGAAAGGAAATGGATTTATGGAGAGGAAAGGAATGGGGTGAGGCGCCACAAATACTAGGTTTGATAAGCCAAAGGGGAGAGGCCACAAAGGAGGGGTCCTTTGATAACCCTTAGAAGCTTTCACAAAGGAGAAAGGGGGACACTCAAAGGTAAGAACCTCACAACCAATATGGTCTCTAGGATTAAATTCAAGTGTAAAAAATACAAGTGAGGGGAGGAGCTCCTATTTATAGAGGTAGTTAACCTCTTGAACAAGATAACCTAAAAAAGAAGAGCTAGGATTAAAAGGAGAGATCTAAGGGAGGAGGATTGAGAAACAATTCCCTCCTTAGATCATCAAACTTGGTGCCCAAGTTTCTCAAACCAAGGGTCAAGATTTCTTCTTATTAGCTTAGGGGGTTTATGTAGGAAAAGAGGGGTGTAGATATCAAGGCTACCCCTTATTTCCTTCATAAAGACCCAAAAAGCTAAATCCACCCTCTAAATTCCTAAGACACCTCCTAAAATAAAAAATGGACTAAATACATGTCCCAAATTAAATTCTTAATGCTCCTCAAAATTAAAATAAAGGAAAATTATATTTTATTAACTAAAGTCCCTAGCCTAATATCTTCACTCTCCACAGGAGGTGAAGTCTTCCTTTGTCTGCAAGGGCTAGGTCTTCTTCAATTCTTCTAGCCATGGCCCTAGTGATAGGTCACAATTTTTACAAAAAACCTTCAAAAACATTTTGAATTGAGCTCCTAAGAGGTGAACCTATTGTTGAGTCTCTTAAGTCTTTTATGCTTTTAGTTCAAGCATATTAATCTCTTTGTTGTTCTTAAATATTTGCTCAATTCAATCTTTATATGTTTCTTGTTTTATGTTGAATTATTAGTAGCTTTCCACTTGGTTTACCTTCACTATTGGTGCCTCTTTATGGATTTTAGCTTGGGTGAATTGTGTTAGTAATTTGAGCAATCAATTTACTTCAAAATCAACCCTAAACCATTCCTTAAGCACTATTAGTTCAGTGATATTTGGAACTACTAAGTTGTTTTGCCTTTAGTTGCATGCATTGCTTGAAAATTGTGTGACCTTATTTTGTGCTTATTCATTCAAGCGTTGTTATTTCAAGCATCCTCATTAAAATTTCAATTCAATAAGATATTAGGTGCAGCAAAATGATTAGAAAAAGTTTAAAAAAAATAAAAAAAGTTCAAGTTAAAAAAAAAAGAAGATAAAGAACTCAAAAGAAAGACAAATTTGAAGTTGTGTACCTAATAGTAGAAACATTTGATATGAGGAACCAATTGTGATTCAAAAAAAATTACTTGAGTAAGCTTTTTAGTTTTTGGTCACTTTAATTTTATTAAGTGTGCAACTATTGGTTTCATTTTTTGTTTGTCTTTTTTCATCTCTACTCTTAGAGCTAATCTAGGAAAGTTATTTGTGTGCTACCTTCCTTTGTGAGCCTTATGTTTTCTTGCTTGTCTTATTTACTTCTTTGAGTTTGTTATTATTTAATCTATCCACTTGGATTTGTGAACCTTGTTTTGTTATTCACCTTTGTTTGTTGTCTTGTGTTGTATTCGGCCTTGGTAAGGAAAGGTTGGGAAAGGTTCCATATATAAAATTTTGGCAAGTCCAAACAAGAGGAAACAAGGGTAACATTCTTGGGGTGGGTTGATGCAACTCAAAGGGGCTTGATCAAAAGGAGACAAACACCAAAAAGCTTGGAGTGAAGACTTTGTTGTATTTTTTTTTATTCTTTGTATTGTGTATACTTAATTATAGATTGGGAGTTTGAGTGCCCTTAAGGCCCTCCCTTGGTTTGTAATAATTTTGGTTAATTTTAGCTTAGTTCCTCGTTAATTAGGTGTAGAAGGAAGAAGTGGTACACTTCCTTCAACACCTTAGGAGCACGATTAGAGCCCTTTCTCTTTTACATTCTTGCACTTTTATTTTCTTTTATTTTATTTTAAAAAATGTGTAGAGGCTAATAGTTCCAAAGACTCATCAAGCTATCTTAGGTGAGAAAACAAAAAACAAAAAAGAGAAGATTGTTGCTTGAAAAAAAAAAGATTTGGCCTACCCTCTAGTTTTTAGCATCCAAGCACCATGACTTCCCACACACATTCTAGTGCACATAGTTGTTCATCAAGTAAGAGTGTCAACCAAAGAAAACCTTCTAAGGGAGACACTCTTGAAAACCTTAAATTAGAATTTAGGGAATGGATGGCTAAAGAACAAGAAAGGAGAGAAGAAAAAGAGAGAAAAAAAGAAATAAAAGAAAATAAAAAACAAAAAGAGAAGGAAGAGTTAAAAAAAGAGATGTTGGAAATGAGAAAAGAGAAAAAAAAGCGAGAAGAGAGAAGGCAAAGAGAGAGAAGAGAGGATGAAGAAAGGAGAAGAAGGAAAGAACTAGAAAGAAAAAGAGAAAAAGAGGAAGAAGAGAGAAGGAGAGGAGAAGAGAGTAAGAGGAGAGATGGGAGGGAGAGTGATAGAAAAAATAAAAGAATTCTCATAAGATCCCCATCTAGGCATTTTAGCTCTAGTGAAGAAGAATACTATAGAAATCAACATAAGCATCACTCTCATTCATCATACAATCATCATTCTCCTCAAGAGAACATAAATTATGCTAGGGAACCAAAGGTAGACCTACCCCATTTTCATGGTAGGGAAGATGTTGAGACTTACCTAGATTGGGAAGTCAAAGTTGAACAACTCTTTTGATGCTATGAAATTAGGGAAGAAAGGAAAGTACCTTTGGCCTCCCTTAGTTTTCAAGGTTCTGCTTTGCATTGGTGGGATGTGTTAGTCAAGGATAGGGCCTGTAAATAAATGCTTGACATTCGCTACTGGAATGATTTAAAAACTTGTTTATGAAGAAGGAACATTCCTTCATATTATGAAAGGGGTCTTTTGGATAGGCTTCAAAGACTTAGGCAACATAACCTAAGTATTGAGGAGTATAGACAAAAGATGGAGCTTCTTATACTAAGGGCCAATATCATTGAGGAACCTAATGCTACCCTTGCTAGGTTTTTGTGTGGATTAAGCTCTGACATTAGAGATAAGGTAGAGCTTCTTTCATACTCAAACCTTGATGAGTTGGTAGAACTTTGTGTAAGAGCTGAGAATCAACTCAAGAGAAAAAGCTTTAAAAAAGATTCTCCCTCTTACTCAAAGAGAGACCAACTTAAGGGAAACTCTTTCAAGGGTTTTCCCAAAGAGGAACCCAAGCATTTTTAAGATACAAAAGCACCTCATGTGGAGAGAAAACCCCCTACTACTAAGCCTACTGAGAGGCAAAGTAGTATCAAATGCTTCAAATGTCTTGGGAGAGGCCACATTGCCTCTCAATGCCCTAACAAGATAACCATGATCATGAGGGCAAGACATTTGTAGTGAGAATAACTCATCTTCCTCCTCTAGTGAGAGTGAGGAAGAAGGGGGACATACTTTTGAACAAGAGTATGAGGAAGTTTTTCCTTATGAAGGGGACCTCCTTATGGTTCAAAGGCTTCTTGGAAGCCAACCTCTAGAGTTTGGCCAGTCACAAAGAGAGAACATCTTCCATACAAAATGTAAAGTAAATGACAAAGTATATTCTCTCCTTATTGATAGTGGCTCCTGTTGTAACTGCTATAGCTTTAGGTTGGTTGAAAGGCTATCCTTGACTACCATGCCCCATCCCAAACCTTACAAATTGCAATGGCTCAATGAGCAAGGGGAGATGGTAGTCAATGAACAAGTTATGGTTCCAATTTCCATAGGATCTTATAATGATGAGATTCTATGTGACATAGTTCCTATGGAGGCTGGTCATATCCTGTTGGGGAGACCATGGCAATTTGACAAGAAAGCTATTCACCATGGTCACTCCAACCAAATAATTGTCACCCATAATGAAAAGCGCTTCAAATTGTATCCTTTGTCACCTTCTCAAGTGGCTGAGGATCAATTTGCGATGAAAAAGAAAAGAGTTGAGGAAAAACAAAAACAAAAAAAGCACAACAAGCTTCACCCTTAAAGCTTGAAAAGGGTAAAGAGAGAGAGTCGGAAGGTGATGCCCCTTCGAAAGGGAATATTAGTAAAAAGAGCTTATTTTCTACTAAACGTGATTTAAAAAGAGTTCATTTGACTAACAAGCCCTTTTATCTTCTCTTTTGCAAAGAGGCATCAAATCCTTCTCCCATTTTGCATTCTTCTGCTGAGAGCACTGCCACAACCCATGCACATGAGCACCTTCCTCAAGGGGTTCAAGATATTTTAAAAGAATTTGATGATATATTCCCTAATGAGGTTCCAAAAGGACTTCCTCCCATTAGGGGTATAGAACATCAAATTAATTTGGTGCCTGGCGCAAGTCTACCTAATAGACCTGCCTATAGGACCAACCCCATGGAGACCCAAGAGATTGAGTCTCAAGTGAATGAGCTGTTGGAGAAGGGTTAGGTTCAAAAGAGCCTAAGCCCTTATGCTATGCCAGTCTTGTTGGTGCCCAAGAAGAATGGCCAATGGAGGATGTGTGTTGATTGTCGTGCAATCAACAACATCACCATCAAATATAGGCACCCAATCCCCCGTCTTGATGACATGTTGGATGAATTGCACGGGCAAAAATATTTTCAAAAATAGATCTTAGAAGTGGTTACCACCAAATAAGGATCAAAGAGGGTGATGAGTGGAAAACTGCTTTTAAGACTAAATTTGGTCTTTATGAGTGGTTGGTTATGCCTTTTGGGCTAACTAATGCCCCAAGCACATTCATGCGGTTAATGAATCATGTACTAAGGGATTGCCTTGGTAAATTTTGTGTAGTTTACTTTGATGACATTTTAGTTTACTCTAGGAACCTAGATGATCATTTAGGACATCTAAGGCATGTTTTTTCTCTTCTTAGGAGTAACCATCTTTTTGGTAACTTAGAAAAATGAACCTTTTGTGTAGATAGTGTAGTTTTCCTAGGTTTTGTAGTTAGCACAAAAGGGGTCCATGTTGACCCCGAAAAGATAAAAGCTGATGCATGCCTCCCTTGATCTTTTTCCTTGAGGTTCCAAGCACCATGAAATGGATGATGGAGGGGAAAGAAAATGGAGGTGAGGCGCCACTCTCAAAGAGAGATAAGCCAAAGTGTTTAGGTTTGCCACAAGGGAAGGAACCCTTGATAAAAACCAACTAGGAAGAGGTTCCTCAAGAGAGAGGATCCTCAAGACCTTTTACTAAGAATGTGCTCACAAAGAAACTATTTTCATTCAACTTCAAAGGTCAAATTTTACAATGAGGGGGAATGAGTATATATAGCCCAATGGAAGAGCTTGGGCACACTTTTCTAGGCAATGTGGGACTTGGGCTTAATTAGGATTAAAACTAATTAACCCAAGTCTTAGACCTTAAGTGAGGCACCTAAGTTCACCCCCTATGGGTGCAATTAGCATATCTTAATATGAATGGGCTAGCCCAAAATCATGTCTTAACTTATGCACCCATTATAAGCTTACTCCTCCTTTTTAACTAAAGACACCTATACCTTATAAACTAAGAAGATGACCGGAAATACATGGCCTTAAGGGAATTAAAAATACTTTCCTATTTATCTAATTAAAATAAAATATTTACAAGCTAAAAATAATGAAGACTATGGCTTCGAATCTTCAATGAGCTTTCGTCCATGCCATGCCTTCCTTGAGTCCTCCTAGCCATGATGCATGCTAGGTGAGATTGCATCATCTCCTCTCCCTTGGAGAGGATTTGCCCTCAAATCCTGAGGTCTTTCTTCCGCTTTTTCAAAGTCTGCAAGAAAATAAGGAAAGCAGTAAGTATATGCAGACAAGTGATTTTGGGGGAAGTGAGAGGTCTATAAGGAGGCCTCTTAAGAATGGGGTAGTGGAGGTTGGCACTAAAGTTTGAAAATATTTTAGTGTGCATGTGTCTCCACACAACAGCTCCCCATCCTCCTCCAATTGCACTAGATACTAGCCTCAAAGGTTTTGAAATAGTTGGCGAGACTAGTCTAAGTGGAATGGAGCGCTCATCATGTTGGATTTGAGGGTGTGGATCAAGGTGCTCAAAAGATATAGGCACATCCTTAAATTCAACTTGTTCTTTTTGTAAGAGTTGGCAGGAAAAATTTTCTATGTAGAGAACCTCCTTTGAAGGCAAAGGCGGATCTTCCTTAGACTCGGTCTTCCTACCAACAACCTTATTTTCATTTTTATCCCTTTCTCTCTTAAGCTTCATGATCCTTCTATCCTCCATAACCTCGGTAGGGGTAAGAGGAAGTAAGGTGATCTTTTTCCCTTTATGAGAGAGAGTGATTTTATTAGTGAGGCCATTGTGCAAAGTTTCCTTATCATGTTGCCATGGCCTTCCCAGTAACATGTGACTAGCTTCCATAGGGACTACATCACATAACACTTTGTCGTGATACTTCCCTATGAAGAAGCTAATCTCCACTTGCTCTCTTACTACTACACCATCTTCATAATTAAGTCCATGCAAAGAATAAGGTGAAGGATGAGGAGTAGTAGCAAGTGATAGCTTTTCCACCACCCTCGTGCTACAAAAATTACAACATGATCCACCATCCAAAATAAGAGAACAAGTTTTGCCCAAAATTTTGCATCTTGTTTGAAAAACATTCTCTCTTTGTGTTTGGATTTCCTTACAAGGATGGCTTCCAAGAAGTTGTTTCACTTTGAAGAGATCATCACATGAATGAGTACCCTTTTCATTTGATGTTCCCTTTAAAGTCCTTTTTCTTTTGGGGCAAAACAAAGCAATATGCCCTTTTTCTAAACACTTAAAACATTTAGGACTTCGAAAACGAGTGCTCGAACTAGTGGTAGGGGTGTCACTCATACTCAAGGATTTTCTTTCAATATGCTTTCTTTTGGATGACTCTCTTTTGGGTTTAATTATAGAAGGGTTTGTCTTTTTCTTAGGATGCCTCTTAGGGTTTTCCTTCTTACTAGAAGAAGCATGAATGTCATGGGTTATTTTAGGCTTCTCTAAGTCTCTATAATGTGTGTAAATGTTAACACAAGAGCTCTTATAGGCATCTATCTCTTTTTGTATCTTCATTTCTTCCCTTCTTTCTAACTTATTTTGTTCCTTTTCTCTCTTTTCCAATTCTTTCTTCTCTTTTTCTCTCCTTTCTCTTCTCTCTTTTCTCTCTAACTCTTTTCTTTTGTTTTCTTCTTTTTCTCTTTCTTTTTCTCTTTTCTCTTTTTCTCTTCTCTCTTCTCTCTCTTTTTCTCTTGCTTCTCTTTCTTTCTTTTCATTTTCCCTACTCTCTATTTGTCTCTCTTTTTCTCTTCTTTCTTTTCTTTCTTGTCTCTCCTTTTCTTTTTGTTCTTTCTCTCTTCTCTCCTCTCTATCTAGTTCCTCTTGTTCTCTTTTCCTCATCTCTCTTTGTTTTCTCTCATTTTTCCAAAATTCCCTACGTTGTTTTTCTACTATTTCCCAATCAAAAGAGTATGGATATGTGGGCAAGGTTGGTTTATCACTCTTCTCATTCTTTTCTTTTATTCTATTCTCACATTCTTCTCCTTTATTTTCCCTAGTTTCATTACTACTCCTAACACTCCTAGAAGTGTGTGAAAACATGTCAAAGTGTAAGGCCTAGGGAACTAATATGCAAAACACTCCTCTCTTTTTTGTTTTCTCCTAAAGTGTTAAGAGTCTTTGGAACTCTAACACTTTCTAAAACGTTGAAAGCAAATAAAGAAATTTAAAGCAAAGCTAAAGGATTCTAACGTGCTCCTAAGTATGAATAAGGGGTACCAATTCCTTATCCACACTAAAACGAGAAACTAAGGTTTATTACACACAAAAGAGGTGACCCTTATGGACATCCAATACCTCTAATTAAAATGTCCTTTAAAAATACATCCAAATTAAACAAAGAAAATTAAAAGTAGTTGAATGTAGCTCCTTTCTTCAAGTGCTCCTCACCAAGTGTCTCACTCTAGTCTTGGCCTCCTTTTCAAGTCTCCTCTTCCTTGTTTTAAATCAACACTTCCTAAGGATGGTACCCTTGTGAAAATTTCAACAATTTGGCTACCTACCAAGAGAAAACAAGCGCCCAAGCAAGAGACCAAGGGAAGTAGAATTTGAAAGCAAAAAGCAATAAAAATCACTTAACAAGAATAGGAACACATCCAAGTGGAAAGAATTTATTTGACAAACACAAAGAAAGTCAATAAGGACAAGCAAGAAATAAAAGGTGTAGAAAGAAAGTTGGCACACAAAAAAAAATTTCCTAGAATGGGGCTAAAATAGAATTGGACTTAAAACAAAAAAGACTCAACAAATTCAATGATTTGCACAATTGTAAAGCAAGGTGGCTAAATCATAGTCAAATAAATTCAAGCAAATTTCAATAAAATTTAATACTCCTTTGAATTTTTTAATAATTTTGAGGTGCACTAATTTTTATTTTATTTTTTTGTACTCTTTTTACTTGTTTTTAGCACTTTTTACTAACTCTTTTTTTTTTTTTACTTATTTTACACTTTTGATTTCTTTTCTTCTTATTTTTTTTTTTTGAAACAATTTTGCTACACCTCTTAACACATTTTGTAGCAAATATAGTGAGGAGTCAAAGAATCATAAATGCTTGAACAAAGGATAGGAAATGGCCACCATAATTGATATACAAAAGTGCAAAATTAAGAAACAAAGCAACCTAATATGAACTAGTAATTTTAGGTGATAAAAAATAAATGGCACAAGGAGAGTTTTATGGAAGTTGAGGACAACTTGATTACTCAATAATCAGCCCAATCATACCCAACATGCCTCTCAAAGCCAATCAACAAAAATCACCACAAAAACTAGCACAAAATTAAGATACTAAAATTATTGAACAAGTGAATGAAATTTGGAAGAAATTGAGCATTAATTTTTTTGAAGTTTTTTTTTTTAAGGACATGCTAAGATCTAAATAGCATGTGAGACTCTAAGGACATGGGATCAAGAGTAAGTCTCTTTGATGCTCAATTTCCAATAGAGAAATAACACACTTTTATGGTAAAAATAAAAAGGCAAAACTATGTAGAATTAAGAGACAATAAAAGGGCTACAACATGACCAACTAAGACACAACTTGGAAGATTAAAAACTGAAATTAAATGACTCAAAATAATCAGAATATATGCCCAAAACAGAGAACAAAGGGCTGGAAAAACAGAAAAATAGGTGCAGGAAAATAGAATTAAAAATTCAAATAAGAAGAACAACGTGCATCCAAAGATCAAGACCACAATGTGTGGCTTCCTTCACAAATTTTGTGAAGTCATTACAATGATCTTCTTAGGATTTGCACAAGAATAAGGAAAAAATAAAAAGCTGGGCAGAAAATTAAAGAAACAATCCTAAAGGAAACATATAAAGATTCAATGGAAAAGAACAAGATAAATTGAATCTAGAAAGCAATAAAAACTAGGAAATAAATTGCATAAAATGAAAAATACAAAAACATAAACTAACAAGACATAAAAGGAATTAAATGACAAGAATCAAAGGCTGGAAAAAATAAAGGAAAAAGCAAGAACTCTAAGAAGAAAAGCTGAAAAAAATTAAAGAAAATTAAGACTAGAAAAGAACCTCATGGAGTTGGCTCTGATACCAAATGATGCATGCCTCCCTTGATCTTTTTCCTTGAGGTTCCAAGCACCATGAAATGGATGATGGATGGGAAAGAAAATGGAGGTGAGGCGCCACTCTCAAAGAGAGATAAGCCAAAGTGTTTAGGTTTTCCACAAGGGAAGGAACCCTTGATAAAAACCAACTAGGAAGAGGTTCCTCAAGAGAGAGGATCCTCAAGACCTTTTACTAAGAATGTGCTCACAAAGAAACTATTTTCATTCAACTTCAAAGGTCAAATTTTACAATGAGGGGGAATGAGTATATATAGCCCAATGGGAGAGCTTGGACACACTTTTCTAGGCAATGTGGGACTTGGGCTTAATTAGGATTAAAACTAATTAACCCAAGTCTTAGACCTTAAGTGAGGCACCTAAGTTCACCCCCTATGGGTGCAATTAGCATATCTTAATATGAATGGGCTATCCCAAAATCATGTCTTAACTTATGCACCCATTATAAGTTTACTCCTCCTTTTTAACTAAAGACACCTATACCTTATAAACTAAGAAGATGGCCGGAAATACATGGCCTTAAGGGAATTAAAAATACTTTCCTATTTATCTAATTAAAATAAAATATTTACAAGCTAAAAATAATGAAGACTATGGCTTCGAATCTTCAATGAGCTTTCGTCCATGCCATGTCTTCCTTGAGTCCTCCTAGCCATGATGCATGCTAGGTGAGATTGCATCAAAAGCTATTCAAGAATGGCCCACCCTAAAGAGTGTTACAGAGATCAAAAGCTTTCATGGTCTTGCTGGATTTTATAGGCGCTTTGTGCCTAATTTCTCCACGCTCTTCGCACCAATAAATGATTTGGTGAAAAAGGAAGTTCCTTTCCTTTGGGGTGAGAAACAAGAGAAAGCCTTCCAGCTAATTAAGCATAAACTGACCCATGCACCAGTCTTGGCATTACCTGACTTTTCTAAAACATTTAAACTTGAATGTGATGCCTCTGGTGTAGGTGTGGGGGCTGTCTTGTTGCAAGGAGAGCACCTCATTGCGTATTTCAGTGAAAAACTCAATGGTGCCCCCCTCAACTACCCCACCTATGATAAGGAGTTTTATGCTCTAATTAGGGCCCTTCAAACTTGGGAGCATTACCTTGCTCCTAAGGAGTTTGTCATTCATAGTGACCATGAGTCACTAAAATATTTGAGGGATCAAGGTAAATTAAACAAAAGGCATGCAACGTGGGTGGAATATCTTGAATCCTTCCTTTATGTCATCAAGTATAAGAAAGGAAAACAAAATGTGGTGGTTGATGCTCTTTCTAGGCGTCATGCCCTTTATTCATCCTTGAGTGCAAAAATCTTGGGATTTGATGACATTCGGGCTATGTATCGTTTTGACAAGGATTTCGGCCCATATTTGCTGCCTTTGCATCTGCATTCGCATTAAAGGCCTATGATGGGTACTTCATCAGTAAGGGGTATTTTTACAAAGGGAGTAAGCTTTGTATACCCCAAGAATCAATTAGGAACTTACTGACAAAAGAGAGCCATGAAGGTGGGCTCATGGGGCATTTTGGGATTTCAAAAGCCCTCATGCTTTTACAAGAGAAATTCTTTTGGCCCCATATGCATAGAGATGTCCATAGACATTGCTCTAAATGTATAGCTTGCTTGCAAGCAAAGTCTAGAGCAATGCCTCATAGACTATACACACCTTTACCTGCTCTTTCTACACCTTGGGAGGATATTAGCATGGACTTCATCCTTGGGCTCCCAATAACCCAACAAGGTGCAAACTCCATATTTGTGGTGGTGGACCGATTTTCAAAAATGGCCCATTTTATTCCCTGCCACAAAGTGGATGATGCAAGCAACATCGCAAGACTTTTCTTTAAAGAGGTTGTCCGATTGCATGACATACCCTCTTCAATAGTGTTAGATAGGGATGCGAAGTTCCTTAGCCATTTTTGGAAAACTCTTTGGGCTAAGCTAGAAACTAAACTTCTTTTTTCCATTACCTGTCACCCTCAAATTGATGGGCAAACAAAAGTGGTGAATAGATCTTTATCCACTATGCTGAGGGCTCTCCTTAAAGGCAACCATAAGTCTTGGGATGAATACCTTCCCCACATTGAATTTGCTTATAACCGGGTGGTTCATAGAACCACCAAGCATTCTCCATTTGAGGTGGTCTATGACTTTAATCCTTATACTCCTCTAGATCTTTTACCTCTTCCTCTTTCTGTTGTTGTGCATAAAGAAGGAGAGACAAAAGCCATTTTTGTAAAACAATTACATGAGAGGGTTAAAGCTAACATAGAGCGCCAATCCTTGAGAGATGCTACTTTCGCCAATAGGGGAAGGAAAGAGGTCATCTTTGAAAAGGGCGACTGGGTATGGCTTCACTTGAGAAAGGATAGATTTCCTTCTCAAAGGAAGTCCAAACTTAGCCCTAGAGGAGATGGACATTTCCAAATCCTTGAACGGATCAGTAATAATGCCTATGTTTTAGATCTGCCCGAGGATTATGGGATAAGCACCAGTTTTAATATTTCTGATTTGTCTCCATTTGTAGGTGCTGAAAATGATGAAGACCCCATAGATTTGAGGTCAAATCCTCTCCAAGGGGTAGGAGATGATGTGACCATGCCTATCCAAGGACCTATCACTAGGGCCATGGCTAGAAGGATTGAAGAAGACCTAGCCCTTGCAGACAAAGCAAGACTTCACCTCCTGTGGAGAGTGAAGATATTAGGCTAGGGACTTTAGTTAATAAAATGTAATTTTCCTTTATTTTAATTTTGAGGATCATTAGGAATTTAATTTGGGACATGTATTTAGTCCATTTTTTATTTTAGGAGGTGTCTTAGGAATTTAGAAGTTGGATTTAGCTTTTTGGGTCTTTATGAAGGAAATAAGGGGTAGCCTTGATATCTACACCCCTCTTTTCCTACATAAACCCCCTAAGCTAATAAGAAGAAATCTTGGCCCTTGGTTTGAGAAACTTGGGCACCAAGTTTGATGATCTAAGGAGGGAATTGTTTCTCAATCCTCCTCCCTTAGATCTCTCCTTTTAATCCTAACCCTTCTTTTTTAGGTTATCTTGTTCAAGAGGTTAGCTACCTCTATAAATAGGAGCTCCTCCCCTCACTTGTATTTTTTACACTTGAATTTAATCCTAGAGACCATATTGGTTGTGAGGTTCTTACCTTTGAGTGTCCCCCTTTCTCCTTTGTGAGAGCTTCTAAGAGTTATCAAGGGACCCCTCCCTTGTGGCCTCTCCCCTTTGGCTTATCAAACCTAGTATTTGTGGCGCCTCACCCCATTCCTTTTCTCTCCATAAATCCATTTTCCTTCCAAGTGACCTTAGAAAGGATCCTTTGGGCACGTGATCATCAAAGATCACATAAAAAATCCATTCTATTTCCATTCGTTTTGTTTACAATCCTTCTTAACACAACATATAAAGAACTTGTGGGATTTGGTATTGGAATGGAACTAGTAAGAAAGTCCATTTTACTTTACAAAATAAAGGTCATTCTAATAACAAAGGATATGAATGGTAGTTGTTTTGGTGAGGATGATTGTAACAATGACTGAAGAAGGACTTAATTAGGTGTATATGATATGTAGTTCTAATACCATAACATGTTTTTGGTCATTATGATCAAAAGAAGCAAGACAATACAAATGAAGAAGAAAATTTCTTCATGTTCATTTATAATAATAAGTGTATACAAAGAATATTTCGTACGAGGTGCAAAAAACAAAACAAAATGAAGGACAATGGAGCTGCAAGAACCACAACAGAGCGGTAGTAGGACCACATTTTCTCTAGTTAAATGAATTATTACACTTAAAATTGGTTACTGATACTTTTTCTCATATGTTAAAAAATGTTATATACATTTTTTTTTGTTTTTCCTTTGGTTAAGGAGGAGAGATTAGAGAACATATATGTTGTCACTTATTCATAAAGGTGTCAAAATGAGTCTCGTCATGAGCCATCCTAACCCACCATGAATTCGAGTTGAGCTAGAAAATAAAAACTTTTGCTTGACAGGAGCAATTAGTAGTCTGACCCACTTAACCCACGGTTTAGTCGAGTTTGGATCAGACTGAATTGAACTAACACACCTAACCCACTTAAAAAAATGCATATGTTTTATGAAAATTTCACTTAAATTAGGAAAAAATATTTTGTTATGAATCATTTGATATTTTTTAATATTTTTATTTTATTCATTTCCAAATATTTTTATGAAAAAATTCCACTTAATAAAAAGAAGGAAAAAAGTTTATTTAATTTTTATTTTATTTCAAACATGGTGATCAACCCACCTAACTCACAAGCTCATTATTGGTTGGATCGAGGTTGAGCTTTTAGATATCTTTATGAGGGATTTTGATGTGACCCCTATTGTTTTTTTTATTTAGTACCTATTGTTTGTAAAAGGACAAATATACTCCTTGTGTACCTCCTCTATGGAAGAGAGTCTCCATGGAAGCAAAAAAAGTTCCTTGTATGGAGAGGCCTTTTCGGAGAAGCAAAAAATTTTGCTTTTCTGGAGACACCTCTCTGTAGAAGGCAAATTTTTTTCTTCTACAGAGACCATCATCCGTAGAAGAAGTTTAAAAAAGCAAAAAAAAAAATGCTTCTCAAGAAAGGCCTTTTTAGAGAAGCAAAAAAAAAATTGCAACTTTTCTATGGAAATGTGTCTTCATAAAAGCGAAAAAATTATTAGTGATAGAGACAATGAGGTAGAGGGGGAGACCATCAACAACACAAAAATGAGAGGGAGAGGGACAGTGAGAGGGAGAGGAACAAGGACGCCACGATGGAGAGGGTGAAAGGTAAGGTTGAGGGGAGGAAAAAAAAGGAAAAGGCACAGGGCTGAGTGATAGGTGAGAAGGAATGGGCGATGACGAAGGGAGAGTAGAGGTAGAGGGAAATAAGTTACAGTGTATTTTGAGAGTTTTTAAAAATTATTTAGGTGGATAGGTATTAAATAAAAATGGGGTGGGTGTTAATGGAATCTCCCTTTATGAATGTGAGTCGTGTTGACCTGACCCACTTAATTGTAACCTATGGTGGGGCAATTCATGTGAGTCGGGTTGACCTGTTTTGACACTACTATTTATTTGATGCTTTAGCTTTTTTTTTTTGGATCATATACATTTTTATTTAATGCATATATGTCACCGATAAGGCTTATATAATCAAACAATACATTTCAGTGCGCAAAATAGAAATCTATGGTGTCATGGTGGTGTTCGGGTGATTGGAAAAGGCTGTCATCAAAGGAAAACGATGCCGGGTGAATAAGAAGGGGTTTTTCATGCAAAAAATTTTAAATAACAGGACATAACGAGGATTTTTAAAATAAAAATTATAATATTAAAAAATTACCTATGTATATATGAAAACTGATAAAAATGAGACAAAAAATTAGGATTTGAGAAGAAAAAAATATCAACAAAAAAATTATATTATTAAATTAGAACCTTAAAATGTAATTTAATTTATTTAGGACAAAGTCATTGAAAAAAAGAAGCAAATAAAGAAAATAACGAGAAAAACAAAAAAATATTTTATTGGAGATTAAAGAATAACAAAATTAATACAATAGTGAGCTCAAAGCTAAAAATAATACTTTAATAAGTAGAAACTTGTCTAACAATTTTAAAATATTTATTAGTCTATTTGCATGAAAAACAAATTAATTTATCTTTCAATTTCTTTTAAGTAAAAATTATTACCACTTAAATAAATAAAATATTTATTTATCTCTTTAATTGGTACTAAATAATAATTGTAACTGAAAAAATAAAAAAAATAACTTATGTACTTGCAAAAACATGGGGTACAAATATCTTTTGCAACAACTGAATGCCCTTTGAAACATCATGTGGAAGTACTACAAAAGTTATTCCGACGTTCAAGTTAGAACAAATTCTGATTAAAAGTAATTTAATAATAATAAGGTTTTGTAGAAAGTGAACGATTGTCCTCATATGTACTTAATGACTTTCTATCTATAGGTGTGAAAACGGGCTTGGATCTTTTTAATTATGGTTAAAATAACCTTTTAAATATTATAAAATATAATCTTAGTTAGAGTAAGATTATCTTTTATCTTGTTTGGTTTGTGATATGTTCTCTATGTAGATCTTGTCAAAGTATTCTTTATCCAAATATAGTTGAAGTGTTCTTTAACTAATCCAAAAGATTTATTTGATATAACTTATCTTTTCAATTGTTTTTTACTAAATATTTGGATAACTATTAAAGCAAACAAATATTTTTAATTGGCATTGCATAAAATTTTAAAGTTCTTGTTATATATATTATGTGAAATATTCGAATTAATTTTTTTAACCATTTGAATAGCAAAAAAAAATAATTCTTTTAAGCATAACTACTCTAAAAAAAGTGTTTTTAAATAAAAAATATAACTAAAAAAAAAGTTGCCTTTTGAATAAAGATTATAGCTTCCTGCCAAATTTTTACTTTGTTAATTTTTATAAGTGATTATGAAACTATAACTACCATAAAGAAAACAAAATGTAACTATCATGTTATTCTTGTAGGTTATTGATAGTGGGACAAGATTTAAAAATTTGTTATTATTTACAAATTAGGGTGACATGCAATTGTCCCACACTTTAGTTTATGCACTTGTCCCTCTCTATAGATAGAGAGAGAGGACTTGTTGACACTAAATGTTAAACTAAATTTATATATTTAATAAATTTATGTAAAATATAAATTTAATAAATTCAATCGTTGAATTTCATGATATTATCTTATTGATCATGTTTATCATATTTTTTATAATTTGAATCAGTTGCTTTCAATTAGAACAATTATAATTCTACTAAACACTAGTTAGTAATATTCTTGATGAGTAAGCAAGTTGTCTTCTTGTTAAGCAAGCACTAGCTGATTTTCAACTACATTTAAGAAAGGTTTGTTATATCCTAATCTTTAAACTATCCATTAAAACAAAAATCAAAATAGAGGTTTTGACTTCCACATTTTTATACACCATATAGAAGTTTCCTATGGATGTGAACTTCTTCATGCAAAGCCATAAAGAGTTAAAACCAAATCTCTACACCTATGTTGCTTAGTGGCCCATTTCCTCTCTAGCGTGGTCATTGCATCGCAACAAGCGCCCATGCTCTACCATGGGCAATTACTTAGATGATTGCACTAACAAGGTTAAGCTTGGAGAATTTCTCCCTGTACCCGCTTAACTTCTCCCTACACTTTCATAAATTTTTAAAATGGAAGAAATGTCCTTAATAAAAATAGTAAAAATTTAGTTACCATATGCCTATTTCTTTTCCTCTTTCGTCTTCACCTCTTCTCTCACACCTCTCTCTTGTTTTTTTCTCTCACACGTCTTTGTTTTTTTCCCATTGAATCAATACCTTTTTCTTCTTCTTTGTTCGTGCATTTGTTTTCTTCCCGTTTGTATTTTTTTTGTGTTCTTCGCGTTCAAGCTTGTCTTTCTCTTCTCACACTTGGTACACTATTTTATTCATTTTGCATTTTCATGGAATCAATCCAAACTTTGTACTTGCATTATTTTTTACAAGTCCGGATAGTCATGTCCAAACTTTGTACTTGCATTATTTTTTACAAGCCCAGAAAGGGATGCCTGGACTTGTAAAGAAATTTGCACATTGCAAGTTAGCTAATATGGAATCATAAGAAAAGGATTAGTTATTTATGTATTATACCTAAAAAAATATCTATGTATATGGTTCAAAGCTGCAATTGTTGGCGATTTGATTAGTAAAATGTCAGATGAAGTAGATATGAAATTTGAGTTGGAAGTTCATACAAATGTTAATGATATTGACAAAGTGAAGGCACAACCCCATGCCTTAATGCATGAAGATTGTAGTCACGTTTTCATAATCGCTGAGGTAATTCTTACTGTTATGTTTAGTTAACTTAAAAAAATTTGTACTTATCAAAATGTGTTTTATGTAGGTATTTGCAAGTCGAGATGAGTTATTAAAATGGGCTCGAGCTATTGCCTATAAGTTAGGGTTTGTAATTGTCATCCTTAGATCAAATACGGCTAATGGCCGATAAAGAAGGAAAACATTTGTTTTGTTAGGTTGCGAGAGAGGTGGAAATACAGAAAATACAAGAAAGATTTACAATAGACAACGAGTGGAACAAGAAAGTGCAGTTGCCCCCTTTAACTTACATGGTAAACCTATGAAAAATAATGAAAGATGTATGGTTGAAGTGTTGTGTGAGACTCATAATAATGAGTTATATGAGACCTTAGTAGGTCATCCCTATGTTGGCCATAGGGGTGTGAAAAAAACTAGTTCGAACCAAATTGGTTTTGAACCAAACCGCACCGAACTAGTTTTGTGTCAAACCAATTTAATAAAAGTTAACCAAACTATTTTTAAAACCAGTTTGGTTTGAACTAAATTGTTTTTAAACCAATTCGGTTCAGACCGAACTGGTTTTATAAATAGTTTAGTTTACTGATTTATAATTTTTTTTGTATCCCACATCTCTGTGAAACTTTCCACAATCATGTGAGAAACATGCTTACTAGAAAAACACTCCCTATAGTTGTCCACACTATTGTAGTCATGTCCTTAACAGAGTAAAAAAAGAACTGAAAAAAAACAGTTCAAAACTACTTCGGAATTAGTTTAATCTAGAATTGTTTCGAACTAGTTTTGAACTAGTTCAAAACCAGTTTTATAAAAACAATTCAGTTCTGAACTAGTTTTCTAAAATAGTTTGTTTTTTAAATTTAAAAACCGAATTGTTTCAAACAATTCAGTTCAGTTTGGTTTTTTTGAAAAACCAGTTTTTGCCCACCCTAGTTGGCCATCTAACCACTATCGAACATGAGTTGCTTGTTGACATGATAAAGAGTAGGGTTAAACCAAGAAGTATTCTACTGGCATTTAAAGAGCGCAATGAAGAAAATGTGACAACTATCAAGCAAGTGTATAATGCAAGACACATGTATCAGTCATCTGAAAGGGGTCCTAGAACAGAAATGCAACATTTGATGTATTTACTTGAGCGTGACAAGTATGTTCATTGGCATAGAAGGCATAATACAACTGAAGTTTTGTGTGATATTTTCTACACACATCTTGATGCAGTAAAGTTGGAGAATTCTTTTAATATAGCATTGATGCTAGATAGTACATACAAGACAAATAGGTATCGACTCTTTTTACTTGAAATTGTTAGTGTGACATCTATAGGTTAACATTTTTTGCTAGTTTTGCTTTATTGGAGTCTAGGCGTGAAAATAATTTTGTGTGGGCACTTGAAAGACTAAGAGGTATTTTTTAAAAGGGGTCATTTCCTTAAGTATGTGTTACTGATAGAGATTTAGCATTGATGAATGTGATTAAATTTTCTTCCTGAGGTTACTAACTTGCTATGTGAGTTCCATTTACAAAAAAATGTAAGATGTATATGCATCCTAAATATGAATGGGAACAAGTCATGGAAACTTAGTCTTATGTTATGGATTGTGCTGTTATTAATGATTATGAAAAACATGTGACAATATTAGAAGTTGTGTGTTCACTGTTGCTCATGTTTATGGACTATGTGAAGGCATATGGTTAATCCCTCATAAAGAGAAATTCGTCAAGCCATGGACAAATAAGGTGATGCATTTAGGGAATACAACCAGTAACAGGTGTGTTACTTCATAAAAAGTTATATAATTTTAGTACTCGATAATGCTAAATATTATTTGTATGTTATAAATGACATGTTTTTCTATGTAGGGTTGAGTCTGTTTATTGGAGCTTGAAAAGACTGCTTGAAAATGACATGGGAGACCTGTGTAGTTGTTGGGATGCAGTGAACAATTTGATGACTCTACAACATAATGAAATCAAAGCTTCTTTTGAAAGAAGCATTCATTATGTTGGTTACATGTTTAATAAAGCACTATACAAGTGGTTGCGTGGGTTTATTTCAAAATATGCCTTAACTTATATTGAAGATTAACATCAATGAGTCAAGTTTGTTAGAGTTGACAATAGTCAGTGTCGTTGCACATTTAGAAGTACGCAGATCTACCTTGTGCATGTGAGATAATATGAATTTAGTAGCATACTACTCGATCTTATTCATGCATGTTGGATTAGACTAAGTTTCTCAAATTTGGCTTCAGATAAGTCTTTTGTAGTTATCCATTCAATAAGAATAGGATGTCATTAATCATCACTTTAAAGAGGGGGACTTAACTTGCAAGGTAATGATAAAAAATACAGTACGTAACCTTGCGTACCCAGACTCACATCAATGTGTCCGCCACTTAACAAGGTTAAAATTAAAGGTTCTGAAGGTAGGAAGACAACTCAACTAGTAAGATCAACAAAATGTGACCTTTCAAATTTTGAGCATGTATATGCATTTAATTCTATGCATGACAATTTCTAGACAAATAAGTCAAGACAAACCCAATTACGCATTAGAAGGCTAAAGAAAGTTGTTACCATACTTGTTCAAGCTGTCTTTGATAAGCAACCATGGATGACAGTATTCTTGAGACACCTCATCGAGCACAATGAGGTGTAGTCTCAACATATGTAGCTATGAGATCCTTTGCACCAACTTTGAGAAAATGCTTAAATATCCAACCCTCTGACATCAATACAAAAAACATAATATATCTTAAGTGTTTATGGTTGGTGACATACTAACATGAATATCATAAATGTAGTTATTTAACTATTACTTATGCCTGCAATAGCGTTGTGTATCCACTCGCTTGCTTCGTCTTAGCTAGATAAGTCTCAGTTAAGTGGTCATACAACTAACTCAGAGTAGCATCACCCCAGGAATAACTACCACAATAGTTCAGGTGTCGAAAAAAGGCTAAATAACCCACATAGATAGCAGTCACACTTTTATCAGCAAAAATGGTGCATCCCACCAAATGTAACATATATGTCCGAGTGGCAAAGACCCACTGCTATTGTGCAACACATATGTCATAAGTGTCTCTTAGGAATTGCAAGTGAACATTAAGGTCACGTATGTGCTTTATTTCATCAACTGCTTATTCCTTTGTAACACCTAACAATTCAATCAGGAGGGGAACAACTTTGTGCTTATCAATGTGTGAGTGGCAGAAAAATCTACTAGTGATCAAAAGATGTAACAAGGAATATACATCATCAAGGATGATGGTCATTTCACCCACTGGTAGATGGAAGCTACTCGTCTACTTGTGTCATCTTTTGACAAAAGCAGATAACAATGCCTTGTATATGGTGTCGTAGCTACATGTAATTAATGGGGACAATCCATAGTCCTCCATGTAGCCACTAATCTGGTCATGAGGGCCTACAAATTTACTTAACTTCTGCCCATGAGATACAAATTTCATCTCACCCTGATCCTACATAAAATTAAATTATAAATTAACAATATTAGCTTTTAAAGTTTTATAATAATATAAAATTGAATTAAAAAAAATATTTAATGGTTGTTAACTTACATGTCCATCTCGTAAACTACAAGCAATATGATTGGCATATTGGGTCAACAAAGATGTGTCTTCTAGACCACTAAGATAACCCTCCCCTGCAACTGTTGAAGGCACTACATTTGCTTGTTGTTCACCAATATCATCATGATGAACTTGTTTAGGACTTTCACGTCACCTGTGACTTGTAGATGCAGTTGATATAATTCTTTCAACATTCTCCCTTTTTTGAAGCTCTAAAACTACTGCCTCTTGTACGTGCCATGTCTGCTTTAAAATTTAGAATTATAAATAAACCAAATACCATATGCAAAGGCAAAATAACTTAAACTAACCATGAAATTAATTAAATCCTAACATTCAGAGATACAATGAAAACTAACCTAAATTGAATATCATCTTTAATCACAAAATGAAGCAAAAGATGGTGAAAAATATTAGAAAAATAGAACATTATCGTCATTGAACAATTATTGATAAATGAAAAATTCTTTTGGTGAATGCCTAACACAATCCAGATGGAGCAGAAAGATTTAAAAGATACACTCTATTTCTTATATGTATGATTATTGCAATAAAAATGAGGCTAATATGATCTGCCAGATTGTCATGTGTCATATTTACAAAGCCTTTTGATGCACCATGTATTAAAATAAGTCAGAGAGAGAAAATCAAAATTTTGTACACTATTAATTTGCATAGAAATTTGGGGAGAAATTTGTAGGCTAGTTGAAGAAGAATTAGGATCAAATAAATTATAGGAAGCATTGAGGAAATAAGGTGATTTTGAAAGTGTGTGTGCAGATTTTGAGTAAGAAATTGTTGATCTTTTATTACATGAGTTCATAGATCAACTTATTGGGAATCCCTATAACGCATTGCAACTTAAAAAATTTTAAAACAGGCAAATTAATAGTGTACAAAATTTTAATTCTCCCTCTCTAACTTTGTTTAATACATAGTGCATTAAAATTCTTTGTAAATATGACACATGACAATTTGGCAGATCATATTAGCTTTATTTTTTATTGCAATAATCATACATATAAGAAATAAAATGTATCTTTTAAATCTTTCTAGTCCTTTTAAATAGAGTGTATCTTTTAAATCATACACATAACAAGCTATTTCAAGCAAACCACATAAGAATGCATAGAAAGCCTAAATAAATATGCATAAACCATCAACAAAATACCATATAATAAGCATTATTTCATCACTATAAGAGTGCATAGAAAGCATTGTTTCATCACTAGTATAAATAACTATAAACAAAGCATTGTTTCATCACTAGTATAAATAAAGGATTGTTTCATAAAAAACCAAATAATAACCCTGTACTAAATGTTAGGTTATAACTAAATAGGGAACTTTCAATTTTACAACAACAAAGTATAGCAAAGTGATTACAACATAATTCACAAACTAAATAAAAACAACAAAGCCAAGAACCAAAACCAGATGGGAAAATCTGGACCATATCTTGATAGGAAAATCCAGACTCAGTCTAGAACAGGCTTTCCAGACTCAATCCAGATTTACCTGTTCGGTTTTAGATCCTTGCTTTCTTATTTTTGGTCATCTGGATATCACCATCCAAACTCAATGATTAAGGATTTAGGCAAAATGAAATCAAGAACAAAGGGACGAAGAGGAACCATACCTTTAGAAACGAGATAAAGCTCGAAGAAGAACTATAGGGAGGTGCAAACTTCACAGACGAAGGCGATCGCGAACGAAAGTGTAGGGAAACTGCGACCGTGAAGAATGAAGGAGGTGTAGGAAGACAAAGTTCGAATGAAGAGGTATCCAGGGGAAGAAGAATGAAAAAATAAGTTAAGTTATTTTTTAACCTAAGGGTATTTTAGACTTTTCTACATTTATGAAGGTGCAGGGAGAAGTTATGGAGGTACAGGGAGAAATTCCCTTGAGCTTGTTTACTTCAACTACGAGACTTTCAATTTCATGACCAACCCTCATTCAATGCTTGACCACCCTTATGCCCCAACAAACATTATGTTCTTTCCCTCCTAGGTGACATGAATTCAGACTTCGTTGTCACATTGATAACTTCCTAATTTACCTATTTTTACATAGGTAAAATATAGCAATTATCATAATTTTTTCTTTTTTAAGGCCTTGTTTTCCTTTTATTTCGATTTAAAATTAGAATTAGTTAGAAATGTAGGTCTAGATTTACTTTTATGCATATATTATGTTTAATTTCTTATTTTTAGTAGTTTTGAGTCAGATTTAAGAAAGAATTGAAGAAGCGAGAAAGAGTCAGAAAATTTGGTTCAAGCATGTAAGAGTGCCCAACAGTCGTGTCTTGGGTGACCAACGCTCACCATAACTGAGTGCCCAGTATGCCACCGCCCAGCGCCGCCCCAAGGAAACTTAGCCCTGAAGAATTCTTATGGTGCCCAACAATCACTTTTGATCCCTGGGTGTTAGTGCTGTGAGTTACAAAAATGAAAGGGCCGATATTCAGTCAGCTTGGGGGGTTACATGTCGTGCTAGTTGAGGGCATGCTCCTGACCTATCTTCATCCATCTCCATGCTCATCCATCCTGATGGTTAGCTAGGTTTTTTTATTTAGTTGGATTTGATATAGCTTTACCTGAACTTATTTGTATTTATGTTCACTTAATCTAAGTTTACTTTCCAATGTCGGTGTTCTTCTTTACCTTGCTTTTTATTTCTAAATATTTCATGGGTTTTACTTTTGAATAAGCCTGAGAGGGGATTTTGACTTGTAAAACGAGAAGAGCTCCAAATGGATGTTATTGCTAGAGAAAGAGTAATATCCATTGGTCATCTTAAGCTCATTTTTTTAATGCGAGTTGTGTGACTTTAAATTATGCGCGAGAAGCTCAGTTCCTTGTTCGTGAGGGATTCAGGTCAAGGATGTTTTTATGGGTGATGAGAACATGAACAGTGAATGAGGATTTTGAGTTCATTTATGCATTTGAGGGATAGTTTAGTAAGTCAAACCCAAATGAATATCATACGTGTAACCACCATTTTTATTTATTTTAGTTTTATTTACTTTATCTTTAGTATAGTAGTTTAATTTCTATCTTTTGTTTATATAAGTAGAAAGTATTGACGTTTCTGAGTATCAACAAGTCCCTGTGGATTGATTCAATATATTTATTGGTTACTACATACGACTAGTGCACTTGCTGCGAGAATTGTAGAAAACTTTGCACTCAACACAGATGACATGAATCCACACCTTGTTTGTTGAGATTTTTGTGGCACCTATAGTTTTACTTCCAAAACAAGTAATATACTTAATATTAAAAAAATATTTGGATTTAAAATGACTTAATTTGAGTCCGATGGAAGAGCTAGGAAGGGGCAGGGAGCCATGATTACCTATATTAGATATTAAATAATAAAATATAATAATAAAAATATTACATCTTAATAATTTATTAACTTACACCTACTTATTTTTTAAAATGAATAAGTTAACAACTTACACTTTCAGTGTATTTAAATAAATTTATAGATATAATTTGCTAACTTACTTTTTCTAAAATATGTGAATGTAAGTTTGCAAATCCAATAATTATAAAGATTAGCTATTTTAGACCCAATTAAACTTTAGAAATAATAAATTGTCAAATTATACATATTGAGTGTATTTTAAAAACTTTATAGTTATAATTTGTGATTTATTTTTTAAAAATAAATTGATGTAAACTAGAAAATCCCTATATTTAATATTTAAATTATTTATAATTATTTATATCACACTTATGTTTCCTTGTAGACTTTTAGTAATGATAATAAAAATCCGGACAATAGATTTTAAAATTAGAAAAACAAAATTATAAATTTTGAAGAGAAATAAGATCTTTATTTTAAATAAAAAAATTAAAATATATTTAAATAAAAAATTGTATAATAGATATATAAATTAAATTTATTTTTACATCCAAAAATTTTTGGGTAAAGCTCTGCCACTGTTTTAGTTGATTAGATTTTGTGTATTTATTATTTAATATTGTAGTTTTATTTGGACTTTTTACGCACATTGCATAGGACCATTTTCGACCTTGTTATTTCTTAATTCTTCTTAGTTTTAGTCCCATGATATAAATAATTTGTTGTTGACGTTGAAAATAATTTTGACTCATTTTTTTTTATAAAGAAGCTCTCTTATGAGATAACTATTCATGGTTCTTAAGATTACTCTTGGTTTTTATTAGAACCCTAAACCATCCTCCGCTGATATGTCAATTCCTTTTAAATTGTGGTGTTTTTCTTTCATTCCTCATATATATTCCATTTTCTGATTTCTTCAATTTTGAGATTTTTTGAGATGCTGACATCTGATCCAAATTAAGGATTTATCATTACTAATGCCTAATATCTACTAGAACCTAATTAAGCTCTTTTAATAGATATCTCTTCCTGACCATATGTTTTTCCTTCACAATACTCGAATAAAAAAAGTTGTTTAAAGGGATTGAATTCTGTCTTAGGATCAACGACGTGTTAATTGTGTCGAGATTTTTATATATATATATATATATAAACATTTCTTCAAAGCAAAAAGAAGATGATCACAAGATAATATGAATTTTGTGAAAATTTCAATAATTTCCTATATGTCCTTACCTATCATTAGGCAAGGAGTAGATCTAGTTTATCAAATAGGTGAGGAATTGAAATAGTTTATCTGGTTTTGACTAAATCTCGTTGTTACTATTGTACTTATCAAATAAGTACCAAAATTTATAAACATGATACTGCATGGAACCATCATATATGTAAAAATTTTCCTTGTTTATCAATTTGGAACAAAAATGTTTTTTTGGGCACATTACCAAACAGAACAAAACTCTATAAGGTTGAAGGGAATTTATAAGTGAAAAGCAATCCTTTTCTTACTCACTTCTAAAATTAGTTGTGTGCATATAGAGTTTAAAGACATCTTGTCTAGGAAAGAACTCGTATAATTGCAAAAGTCTCAATGTAAATATGACTTGTTGATGTTCACTTAGAATCTTTGGAAGGTAGAAGTTTCTTATGGTTTGTGAAAAAATTAGGTAGAAGCTTCACTTGGGCAAGAGTGTGTTTGGTAAGAGCATCTCGTAGAAGTATCTAATAAAGATAAGCTAATGAGAGTGTCTAGAGTGGACTCGCTAGTGCTCGCTATTGTAGACCTTCTCTTATATGCTATTACTAGAGTTTTTTATATAACGTTAATAATTTCTAGCCTCTAGCATTTGTATTGTATATATTGACACATGGGTTAATTACACCACGTGACATATTGTAAGTCTTATATACCTCTCTTGTAAACAATTTTCAGTTAAACGTTGCATTCACACTTTCCGTTGAGATATCATTTTTTGTTTCTTCTCATTCTCACTCTCTTGATTTCCTCTTTCGTTCTTGGTGATTGTGTTTCACTTGACCTTCTTATTGTCTTATGTATGTTTTTTAACTAAGAAACCAAACAAGTGATGCCATTGGGAAGGAAAAAACAATCAACAAAGATAAGTGAAGATGGGAATGAAGTTCAATATCAAGAAGTTTTCCAAAGGCAACAATTTTAGTCTATGGAAGAAGATCAAGATAGAGACAATCTTGATCTAATAAGGGTGTGAAGAAGCATTGAAGAGGAAGGTGAACATGTCACCATCTTTGACGCTAGAATAAAAGAAGATGATGATTTAGGGTAAGGAGTGTGATCATGCTTTGTCTTGGTTATAAGACACTAAGGGAAGTTGTTAAGGAAAGAACAACAACTGGAATGTGGGCGAAGCTTGAGGCTTTGTACATGACGAAATCCTTGCCTTATAACTTTGTTTAAAAGGGAAATTCTACTCATTCAAGATAACAGAGCCAAAAACAATAAAGGATCAATTTGCCAATTTCAACAAGATGGTTGACGATCTTGAGGTTAAACTGAAGGAATTATAAGGTTGGTCTAGTGGCAAAGTTCACATGTAGGAAGAGGAGAGGGGGAGAAGTCATGTGTTCGAATCCCTCCACAAAAAAAAAAACTAACACATTAACAACTAACGTTTGACCTATAAAAAAATTGACATCAAACTTAAGGACGAGGATAAGGCTGTGATCCTTCTAATTATTTACCAAAGTCATATGAGCATTTTAAGGATGCATTGCTGTATGGGAAGGAACATGGGATCACTATGAAAGAGGTGGTGACCTTAATTCGGATCAAGGAGTTTCTAAAGTTGCAATATTCAAAGGTGGTAGGTGAGGCGTCTAGTCTAACAACAACATAGAAGGGAAAAAGAAATAGGAAAAGGGAAAAAGGAAGAAGTCCAAGAATAATTAGGAGGCGAAACTTGATTATAAGGAGACACAATTTTATAAATGTCAGAAATTTGACCATATTCAAAAGCACTGTTTGGAGAATGGAAGAAAGATTCTTCAACAAGCAAGAGTCTGCTAATGTAGCAAAAAATTTTGAAAATTTGAATCTACTAGTGTTATGGTAGCGTCTTCTAGTGACTCACTAAGAAGTTGTGTTATGGATTCTAGGTGTATGTAGCATATGTGTCATGTAAAGGACTTCTTTGAGACCTATAACTGGAGATTGGGACGATTCTCCTAGGAAACAACAAGGCTTGTAAGGTGCAGGGTATAAAGACCATAAGATTGAGGGTTTTTTTTATAGTTGAGAGATGTTGATGTAGGAAGTAAGGTTTACAGTGTTCTTGATTTGTTGTTTCAGTTAGCTAAAAGCTGAAAAACTAGCTAAAATGGTAGCTGAGATGGTTTTAGTTCCGTTTTGATAGCAAAATGCTAGGAACATTTTTAGGATCAAGAGCTACTAGCTTTCTCAAAGTAGTTTTTTTAAAAGATCTTCTATTTTCAACTACTAACTGATTTTGTTTTACAATTTTACCAATCAATTATTAATGTATTATCTCTTACTAATTCTCTTTCCTCACATAATACAATTTTCCTCTCCTTCATCTCTCTTTCATTAATGTAATTATAGTAATTTATAATTTAAATATGTAATTATAGCAAATTATAATTTAAATATGTAATTTAAAATTATATATTTAATTTAGAAAATTTTAATTTAACTATATAATTATAGTAATTTATAATTTAAATATTTAATTGTATAACTTTGTAATTTAAATATACAATTATAATAATTATAATTTAAATATTTAATTAATTTATATTATTAAAATATGTTATAATTATGTTAAATATCTCATTGTTGATCTAATTATTAATTATACCCTTATTTTGTTATTTTACAACTTTTAATTAATTTTACTCAATATCTACAATTAGTTTTTCAATTTTCAACGCACTTTTCACTTAATTTTGTTAAACAAACCCTTATTATTAAACTGAAGAAAAACTTCCTATCCATAAACATATTTGATGTTATGTGCTATTCAGTGGAGCGTGAAATAATGATTATTGTGTGTGAGAGAAAGAAAAAACATATCAAATGAGAATTAAAAGATTTAATAATTATTGTTATTTCAATTCAATGCTTCTGAATTGTTTATTAAGGATTTAATAATATTCTTATGATTATGTTTATTAAAAATAATAAAAATTAAATACTTTATTATTTTTAATAAATAATGCCATTAATATCATTAACCTTAAGACTATTATTAAATTAATATATATATATATATATATATATATATATACACACGTGTGTGAGATATTAAAATTAAAATTAATATATATACATAATTAAATACTTTATTAATTTTAATAAATAATTCATCAACACCATTAACTTTATAATTATTATTAAATTAATATATATATATATATATATATTAATTTAATAATAATTATAAGGTTAAGGGTGTTGATAAATTATTTATTAAAAATAATAAATTATTTAATATATATATATATATATATAAATTTTAATTTTAGTATCTCACACATATACATATATATATATATAAATTAAATACTTTATTATTTTTAATAAATAATTCATCAACACCATTAAACTTATAATTATTATTAAATTAATATATACATATATATATATATATTTATTTATGTGCACGCGTGTGAATACTAAAATCAAGTACGGATAGCAAATAATATTTAACAAGTAAAACAATTTTCAAGTACATACAATTTTTACAACATAATAATTTTGAGCCAGAATATGAAAAAGGAAAGTTACATATTAAATCCTAATTATAAGTTTAAATATAATATATATAAATTTATTTATTTATTATAAATTTAATTAATTTATGTAATGTACAATTTTTTCTTGAGGTGTGTTGAATTTTAATTAATTGTTTTGTTAAATCCATGTTTTATATTGGAATGGCTGGAAACTTGAAAGTGAGAACATTGATAAATGATAAATATCAAAATTAAGGCAAGAACCGAGAAAGGTTGGGTCAATATTGGGAGCAAATTCCCGTGGCGAAAATCTTGGTTTCTTTGGTTTGGGATCGTGGAGAGAGCGAGAGTATAAGGTCCCTTCTCAAGCATGGCGATGACAGTACACGGTAGGTGCTCTCTATTTGAGCTTTCTACTCACACTATCCAGTTTCCTCTCAGCAACTCTCTTTATTGCTCTAATTTAGGTCGCAATTACTTTCGCTTCCACCACCTGTTGTTGCACCAGGTTTCTCTAGAACAAAAGGATTAAACTCACAGTTGGCTTAGGGTTATGGATAGTAAATTTCCGTGAGATTAATGAAATTAGGGTATGCAAAGACAGACTGGCTTTTCTGTTAGGTCGCTTGGCTAAGAAACGAAAAATAGTGGAATTTGTCAGGGAACATGCAATTCCATATTCGAGTAAATTTAATTTTAATCAGTTCAGTTTTATGACTGTAATATAATTGAGAATTTATACTGCTCATGTCTACACACTTGGGTTCTTATAAAACCCTAGATGAAATTTACTTTGCAATATTGAGTTCTAGCCTTCTAGGCTTCCAAGTAAGAATTTAAGATACATGTTACAAGGTAGCTTGGTGGTAAAATTAGAGGTCCAAATTAGTCACCTGTATATGTGTGTGTTGCATTTTAAAGTGAGAGGAGTGCATTTTTAAATTTGAGAGACTGATGAATATACATACACGTACATAACAAACTATGAAGTTGTTCAAATCTCAATAGTTAATTTTTAAGTCAACAGTTGTAGAACCTAAATGCCACTCATGTTATATTTGTCACTGTTTCATTTGTACTTCTGGAGAGTAGAGATTGTACTGCTGTGGGATGTGGACAAATTCATGCTGCACTTTTCCACCGAAGGATTTATGTTTTCTTGTCTTTTTAGCTGTTTTTTTATTTTTATTTATTTTTTAATTCCTCAATAGGCAATGTATATACTTTTGATTACGTTACTGACTCTGACCTGTATTTGTTGTTACAAATTGGTGTTCTGGGACTGTTCTCGTCTTTACAGTGTAAGTGTTCGGGGTTTTGTGTCACGATTGATTATATTGCAAAATAAGCTAGACCATCCTTTAACTCTATCTTTCCTTGACATGCAGCCTTGCTGGGTTGGCTTTTATGTTTTCTGCTAGCATTTTGCTACAGATTCTGGTATGCTTTTAACAATGAGGCTAATTTTGTTTGCTCTAAATTCTTGATATGAAATGAGTAATCATGTTTTTTTTCCTCTCTCAGTTATGTTTGAAGTATTAATATTATATTTGTTTGTTGATTATTCTAAGTCTAATTTTGATTGTTTACAAAATAAATCAAAATATATTGCTATTTTTAACTAATTCTGAAAAGTACTCTACCGGATATCTCCCCACATTTCTGACTGCACCAATGATTTATAAACTTGTTGATCTTGGGTGAAAAATCTACATATTACAGTCATCAAGCTAAACTGTAAAGATATTCTTCCTCCTAAGTCCTAACAAACAATTCAGGTGAGGCACAAATACAGGTTGTTTAACCGTCTAGGATATCTGTCAAACCTGTCATCTAAGCTGTATTATATATGACGTTATGAACAATATTTTCACTCAGAATAAAATTTTGTTATATCCTGAAAGGTGTCAGAAACACCTTGAATGGTTCATGAAGGAAAAGGGTGAGAAGGAAGGAATGGGAAGTGAAAGGAAGAATCTTTCTCTTGTTTGGATGTTTGATGAGTGATGAGGTACAAAATGGAACAGCAAGGGTTTCAACAATATAGGATGAAAAGGATATAAATTGCATAAATATTTAGCAAAACAAATTTTTACATGAAACTAGCACCCTATTCAAGTATGGTAAAACTATGATCACATATGGGCAACTTTTTAAATTCTAACATAATTGCTGGTGGTTTATCTAATCTTTATGTTTTGGATTATGTTATTTTATAATTATCAAATTTTCTATATAATTCAGTCTTGAATGGTGATGTGGATGCTATAGTGTTAAATGTATTCCATTCATTTTATATTTCCTGTGGCAGGCATGTGCAATATATAACAATTGGTGGCCCATGTTATCAGGTAAGTTAGTCTTTTAAAATGGAATGCCGTGTATATATTTGTTAAAAAAATTATGGTCGAACATTAACATTGCACCTTGCAGCCCTGATGTATGTGCTGGTGCCTATGCCTTGTTTATTCTTTGGGGGTGGATCCACTCAATTTCTAATGAGCCGTGATGGTGGGGGGTAAGTCTCTGTTACCAGTTAGAGTTCAGAAAAGCTCTCTGATTTTATGTAAAAATAATTTCCGTGTGATTGGCTTCTCTTTTAGGTTGCTTCTATTCAGTTGTATACTTGTCTGCAGTGCTTGTTGCTCTTGTTTATATAACTTTTTTCAATTCAATATGAATGCAGAGACAATTTTATTTAGGGTAAACTACCATTTTGGTACTTGAAAGTGTAATTCACTTTCACTTAGATCCTTTAAAGTATTAAAATGTCATATAAGTATCTAAAAGTGTAATTCTGTCACTTTAGTCCTGCTGTTAAATATTTCTGTTAAAGTTAACATTTATGTCCACGTGATATGGTATTTGTCTATGTGACAGTTAACATTGCATACATAGATAACATATGATAATTCGCTGCACACTTGCAGTTGAAAGTGAGCAGTAATGGTAAATGACGGTTCAGTTACTGTTATATTGGTCCCTGATTATAGTGTCACATGTACATTGTTAGCCACTGGTATGCACTGGATTTCCCTGTGTCATCTCCGTATATGTCATGTAGATATGAATGTTAACTTTAACAAAAAAAAAAAAAAAAATCAATGGTAGGACTAAAGTGACAAAAAAAATTACACTTTCAAAGACTTGTATGATATTTTAATACCTTCGGGTGCCTAAGTGAAAGTGAATTACAATTTCAGGTGCCAAAGTGACAGTTTACCCGTTTATTTAAATATTTTTTGTTTTCAATTCAACAGTAAATATAATACCTGATATAATAATGTTGCAGTTGGATAGATGCTGCAAAATTTTTGACTGGAGCATCAGCCATTGGGAGCATAGCCATTCCTATAATCCTCAAGCATGCTCATATGATTGAGACAGGCGCCATGCTCATTGAGCTTGTATCATTCTTCATATTTATATGTACTGTTATATGTTTCCACCAAGCCAACCTTGATGATGATTGGTAATAGAAAATTCCATGAAGTTCTGACTTCCTCTGCTAGTCATTAGGGTTTGTTAAACCACAGAGTGAAACTTATGAAAAATGTATGTAAAACCTCTGTAAAGCGCAGTAATTGCTTTTTTGTCAATGTGTATTCTTGTTATACTAACATATCTGTGATAATTTTGATTCGTGAGAGCACATGACATTTGACTTCCTTGGTCTCTTTATTGTTCATACGTGTGTTTAAACCTCGTGTATAACATTCTGTTAACGCTATGTATATGTTTACAATGCCCTTGTACACGCTGATGTAACCCACCTTTGTGGGTGATGTGTTTCCTTTTTATAGTCATTTCATATCCTTTATAGTCATATACCACCATTTCTGATAAATTAGGTGAGTGAAACATTTAAGTAGAAAATGTCTTTTTAAATTAAACCAATTAATTTGAAAATTTAGGATGTCCTTTGTAACATGCTCATCTCCCATCTCTGCGTTAAACCCGCTCAACAGGGTTTTCAGATATAATAGGTGACGAAGTGAAGTTTACAATTTGTTCTATTCTAGAAGGAAATATTTCTATGTTTCCATGAACTTATTGCGTGATTGGTTTTGCGTTCTGAAATTGCTTCTGAATTCAATTGATTTTTTTAAAAAAATTTATTTTAGTTGTGTTGGAGAAAAGTTTATAATTAATTTTAAATTCAGAATTGATTTTGAGGTGAAACAATTATAAAAGATATTTGATCATACCATCTCAAAATTATTTTTAATTCTAATCAATTATAAAAGATCAATTTTACTCAAATTGATATGTTAAGTTTATTCAAAACACACTTTCCTTCGAGTTGTTTCACCAATTGATTATACGAGACATAAACGGCTTATGAACTGAGCGTATTATGTCCCGGTTTGATCATAAACCTTTGACGATAACGTTATAGAATATTTTAATGATTTTTTTTCTTACAACATATTTTAAAGGAATGAGAAAGAAAGCGTGTTCAAAATAGTTATCATAAGCAACCTTTTATCAAGCATTATTTAACGTTTCCCAACACGCTGATTTTGCAATAATAAAAAAATTAAAGTAATTGTCACTAACAATCTATTTTGACAAAATATTGAATTTTAATGTGACAATAATTTAAATTGTTATAAAAATTTACTTATCTAAATTGTTCAATATTTTTCTTATGTACTATTTAAAATTTAGTATAGCTTATCTATTAGGATCATTTTTGCGTTTGGGAGTTGTGATAGTTTTGTTAATATTTTATATCAATATTTACTTACCTGGAACATAGGGTTATGATGAATGTCAGTATAAAAATTTTTTGTTAAGAGAGATATTTGAACTTATGTTCTCTCCCTCTCTCTTTCCTTTTTTTTTACATGTATATTTTTGCCACTAAACTAATCTTATACCAATCTTAATAATCTATTTTAAATTATTTATATGAATAACATGTTAAGAAAAGTTAAAAAACAAACATTTGATTATATTTATAAATAATTCATCATAATATGTTATTATACGTAAAATTTGATATGTTAAATTTATTTCATTAGTTTGTATTTTAGACAAGTTTTTCATAATTACAATTTATAAACTTTATTAATATTTTTAGAGTTTAATTGATATACACTGTCAGGGTAAAAGATTTTTACACTGACATTTAATCATAATTTTTCATTTATATGACTTTTAAATAATAATAAGTAAAGTCAACAAATTTACCATGAATGAAAAGTTGTGATTAAATATCAGTGTAAATAATGACAATGTATACCAATTAAACTCATATTTTTATTTAGCTTTACATTCTCTCCACTTTGGGCTTTTTTGTGGTTTCTATTGAAAGGTTTCTTAAATATTGAGACAATAGTATTTTTAAAAATGATTTGGTAATTAATGTGTTGACCATTTTAAAATACTTAGAAATAAAATATTTTACAAACAAGATGCATTAATATTATAAATCTTGGCAACTAAATTATATTTGAATGGTTAAAATTAATAAAATAAAGTGTATAAATTATTTAAATAGTCATGTAATCATGAATTAACTTATAGTATTGTTGATATTTATAATTCTTACTTTATGCACACTACGTGAATTAAAGAATAAATAAAATATTAATAAAGACTATTTTTTTTAATAGAAAGTAAAAGAAAAGAAAATAATATTTTAATATAAAATGTTTAAGCTCTAATAAATTTATAAAATATTTATTTTATTTTGGTCGCTTTATTTTTATGAAAAAAGTAGTTTTTTTTTTCTAATATGTCCTTAATAGTTCAGTTATTTACAGCACTGACTTTTCTCATTTTAATTTAGTATAATTCTTCCGTATTTCACGATGCACCATCTTTTCTTTCTCTCCTTCTCTTTATAATAGTATTATTCTTCATTATAATACTTTATATGTCCAATATTTATTTCTTCTTTGCTCACCACTTGAATAAGACTGACATTTAACTTTATACTACCATTGGCCAATACATAAGTATTTCAATTTTTAACTTCTAAATTATTTACTACCTTATTTTAGTGTTAAAGTTGATGAAAATAGTATTTTGGAAGTCCCATGTTGTTTAAAGTATGTTAGAGAAAGTCTTACATCACTTGAGATGAATAAGAGAGTGGGTGGATTATGCTATACAATAGACTTTCCATGATATTAAAGTGGACTAGTCAAAGACACTTTAAGTTTGTATAAGATTTTTTTTATACTCTTGTTTTAGAGTGTTGTGGGATTTAGTTGAATTACTTGCTCTAAAGAATATGAATGTATCAAGGGTCTGGGAGAATAGTCTATATGTTGTAAAAATTTTCACATAGTGTTATTCTTTAGTTGTCATTAAACAATGATTATCGTTTTTCTTTGGTTTGGGGGGTTTCCACGTTATATTCTTGTGTTATTTGTTTTATCTTACTTTTCTATTTAAAAGGATAATTCTCAAGGGATAATGATATTTTCTTGTACCCAACAGTGATATCAAAGCCTATGGTTCGGTATGATACTCTTAGTATGCTCTTTGTTTACAGTCTAGTCTAATCTTTCACCTCAGAAAAAAGTAATTCCTTGTTGTTTAAGAGTCATGTTTGGTTCCTGCAATATCTTTTGCAGGTGCTATCAAATGTGACATAGAGAAGTTTGATGGAATGATTAATTTTGGTTTGTGACAGATACAAATCAAGATTGTGTATCCTTATGAAATATCTGTGTTGCTATGGAAAATTATGAGTAATTGCTAGGAGATCTACAAATGCACAGAAACAATGATGAGCAAGGTATATGTTGATTGTACATGGATATTGATTGACATTGATGCATGAGACATGGAAAAAGATGAGTCACTGTTAGTGGGTTCACAATTACACACGGATATTGACTAACATTGATGCAAGGTGTATGATAATTGTACATTTGCATTGGTTAACATTGATACAAAATGTGTAGTAAAAGGAAGTTTTTGGAGAGATTTAATTCCAAGTGAAAAATGTTAGAGTATGATGGTCGATATAGACAATGATTACTATAGGCGTAGGTAATGAAGTAAAAGAAAATTCTTAGAGTGATCTAATTCCAAGTGAACATACTCTTTATGGTAGAGTATGATTGTCGGTAATAATTACTGGTGTAGGTAACAAAGTGAAAGAAAATTCTTGGAGTGATTTAATTCTAAATGAATATACTCTTTATGGTGGAGTATGATTATCAGGGTAGACAATGATTATTGGTGTAGGAAATGAAAACAAAAAAAAAATTGTCTATTTAATAATGTGGAGGTTGTTGAAATTGATGAAAATAGTACATTTTGGAAGTACCACATTGTTCAAGGTATGTTAGAGGAAGTCTCACATCTCCTAGGATGAACAAAGGACTAGTGAATTATCCTATATAATGGACTTTAATAATTGGTATTAAAGTGCTCTAGTCAAAGACACTTTAAACTTGTATTTGAATTTTCTTATACCCTTCTTTTAGAGAGTTGTAAAGTTTAATTGAGTCATGTGCTTTGAAAAATATGAATGTACTGGGTATTAGAGTAGTTTATGTGTTGAAAAATTTTAACATAATATTATTCTTTGATTACCTCTAAACCATGGTCATAGTTTTTTTACGTAACATTTAGAAATATTAAAAAATGCATAAAATAATTAAAATAATTATCCACAAAGTGTTTATATGCGAATTTTAATATGTAGGAAAATCTTCAGAAGATGTGTTTCCTGTGTTTTTTTTAAAAAATTGCTAGAAAAATCCGCATATAATACTATAATTTATAATAGTGAGAATAATGCATCTTTAACATTTGAAAATGATAAATATCAAATTATTTTTTCTCTAAAAAATTAACATTTAAAAAGAAAAAGAAGAGTTTTGACAAGTATATATTAATAATTTTATTCTTTTTGTTGACGTAAATCAACAGTAAATTTTTTGTTGAATTATATAAAATATTTTTATTTTTTTAACCTATACACACTCTGGTCTCCTTTACATTCTAGATACACCTAATATGTTATCTATCAATTTGTTCAGATACTGAAATGAGTTCCAAATGAAGTGATTAAAGAATGAAATATTATTTTACTTTTCAAATGGTATATGTCAAAACAAAAAAATGGTATATGTAAAAACAAAAAAAAAAAGTTAAAATAAAGATAAAAAGTAGGGGATCCACTTACTTAAAGAATAAGTTTAAAAAACTTATTTTCATCTCAACCCTTTATTCTCTTGAAATCTAAGGGTAAAGATATTAACATAAGTGATGCTAATATAGTTTTTTTAATATTTATTAAAATAAAAATATTACAAAAACACTTTAACAAATATATAAAAAAATATTGATTTTAAAAGAATCAAAGTTAAACCAATAAGCCTATTATTATCAATGGAGAGAAATCAAATTAGTTCTCACCGATTATTACATTTTCAATAATCCTGTAAAAATGTGAATTTTATTGAATAATAACTACATATATAAATTTTTTAGATTTTGAGTGAAGTATTTACTAATTTTGTTAATAACTAATAAAAATTTTAATTAATCACATTATTTCTTTGATAAAAATATTTTCTTTTAATTGGGAATGATAGAACATGTCAATCCAACTCATTTAGACCTATCTAGCTAATGACAAGTTGGCATGTTATAGTAAGTGTGAGCTACACATCTTAGCCTAGCAAATTTGATCAATTTAGTTTTTTTTTCTATTTTTAAAAAATAATATAAATTTAATTTTATGAATATAACTTTAATACGAATGTATCCTAGATACACACATTCTCTAAATAAATCCCTAGAATATGGATAGAAAAATCCTTAAGAATTTTTATTCAAATTATATTGATTTCATGAAGAACTAATGAATTCAATTTTACTTCTATAAACAGTGCACCTGTTTGGGATAATTTGGTACTACTTGTTGAGACTTTGGTTGTCTTCCGATGGTGAAGTGCCAAATGGGAAATACTTGCCAAGAACACTTTGATGCCCTAGTCAGACAAAGGTTCACCATAAAGTAATAATTGAGTATATTAATAAATAGTAACTACATCGATACGTGAGCACCTATTTATACTTAATTGATGGTGTTTGCCTACTTTACCCAAATAATTACGGATTAGTTAATATGAAAGTAATTTGATTTTTACCTAATAATCCTTACTCAAGCTATGTTAATTGGTGGTTATCATTTACCCATTGTTATACCTAGCTTGAATGCTTTCATTTGGAAATTGAAGGTATTCAGCCTTCGGAATGACCGATAGCCGAGCCCCTATAATATTGCTTTATAGGTGGTAATTACATTGAAATTTGTCCTTTGATGAGGTATTCAACATTTAACATGGCAAATAACTAAACACATACTCCCTTTGATATTGATTTGTAGGTAGGAATGACAACGAGTCGGGGCGGGCACGGGTAGTGGTTACCCGCCACCCGACCCGCTACAAAAACCCGTCACCCGCTAAAAACTCGTCGGGTACCCACTATAGAAATACTCCGCGGGTATCTATGGGTACCCATGGATATTTTTAAAAAAATAATTTTTTAAAATTAAATATTTTTCTATAAGAAGTTTTATCAAATAAATAATTTATTTTTTGAAAAATCTATAAATAAAATTATACTAGTTTCTACAAGATCAATTAGATCTAAAAGTAGATTAATATAATATATTATAAGAAAATATTTAATACAAATAAAATCTTTATTTTATATTATCGATATTCTTATAATAAATAATTTTATTAACTATGAAATTTTCAGAAAAAAAAGGTTGATATCAATGAATTTTGATAATTAATATTTTAATTTGATTTATTTTCTAAAAATATTATATTTTTAACTTATATATATATATATAATTCTAGTTTAGCGGGTACCTGCGGGTACGGGTAATATGATACCCGTACCCGTGCCCGTTAAGGAGCGGGTAGAAAAAAACCTGTACCCGCAGGTGGCGGATAACCATTTATACTATTCGTGCAAATATTTTTGCGGGTTTTATCCACGGGTATCCGTGGGCACGAATTTTTTTGCTATCCCTATTTGTAGGTGAACAATTATACTTAGGTCTTATCCTTGCCTGAAACCTCATATGTGTTGGCTTTCTGGTGTAGCCGTCTACCAAACACTTTTTGCCATGCTTAGTTCTTGGTATAGCACCGCATATTGTACACTTTCCCTTTAGTCTTGAGGCATGAAATGGAAAAAAGGTCTTAGGAAACATGAAAACATAGGAGATAGGATTTTTGTTTCCTACCAGAAGAAAGATAAACAATGATAGACGAGCTAGGGTTTTTGTTTCCTGTCGGACTAGTAAATGAACAATCACAAGATCATAGCCTTTGATTTCTCTAATATGAACCATTGGGATGATCTAAACTGTCGTGGGCTTTCTCCTATAAAATTAGAGTCAGGGAAGCTTATTTTGCCTTCATCAATTTCTAGAGTTTGAGGGAATGTCTTCAAGTATTGACAGGGTAGGAAGGTCCAAGCTCCTAAAGGGAATATAATCGCCATCCCTATAGAGGTGTTCGAACCTTAGCCCACCTCTAAGGATACCCTGAAGGACATCCTGCCACCACCTTTAGACTTCTAGTTAAATAAGGAGAAGCAAAAACAAAATAAAAATAGAAGGGTAAGAGGAAGCATAAAAAGGGAAAAAAGGCTTTGGAGGAGAAGTCCAACAAGTAGAAAAATCAACATTTAATTGCCTAGTCTTAAATAATGCTATTTCACCCTCTCTTCTACCAACAACTGTCTTTCCCTAGACTTAAATCCCTTATTTCCCATAGGAAAACAACTGTTGGCCTCTTTGATTCTGGTCAAGAAACTTTGTAAAAGATGGATACCACTATTCAGTGGGTTAACTATTGGCTAGTGTTATTGGGGAGAAATTCTTTGCTACTAAGGTTTCCACATTAAAGGAACAACTAAAAACATTCAAAGAGTTGCTTCAAGATGCTATCAAGGCCAAAGCATTCCTTTCGGATGAAGTTTCAACTACAAAATCTGAACTGACTAGGGATAAAGAGGATCAAAAGAAAAAGCTGAAAGAGGTTTTGGACAAACTTGTTCTTACTCAAGAACGAGTGATAGGTTTAAAGGAGGCCCTTCATAAAAATGAAAGGTGCTGAAATGAAAATAAGAGGAAGTTTGGGTAACTTCATGGCTTAGGGTAGAAAAGGAGTTTGTGACCGAGCATGAAGCTAGGTTCATATAAGTCATTCGACATGCTTATTACTTCTATGACAGTCTCGAAGGCTTCCATTTTGATCCTGACAAGGATTTCTTTAGAGGAGTCTTCAAAAGTTTTTATGAAGTAGGTGAAGACATGGAGCTTGATGGCCGAGTCCCTCGTCGTCCCTCCTTACCTGTTGAGAATACCTAGTTGCCTTGCTAACTTGCTTTTCTAGCTTTGTGGTTTTTGTTTGCTTTGCTCCACCTATCAATCGTTAAAAAATAAAGCATTAGAACAATAATTAGTAGCAATTATTATACAAGAGAAATAAAACAAAAGCTACTATTCAAAGAATAAATGAATGAGTAAACTATGTATAAAATGTGAAAAAGGTCTACCATCCTAACAAAATTTTCTAAGTATGAAGAATGAAACTTCTTAGTATCAAGCGCAATTCCCCAACAACGACGTCAAAATATTGTTGATGGTGAAGTATAAAATTCCTTTCGACGCACCAGTTGTGTGAGCAATGAATAAGCTATTTGATATTTAGATTATCAATTCCTTGTACAGCAGGACTTGAATGATATTATAGAAATTTCAATACTTTCTACTTGTAATAAATAAAATGAAGTTTATACTAACAACCACTAAAGACAATATTGAAACAAAAGAATAAACAATTAAAGTAAAAGGTTAAAGAAATAGAGATATGGTTGGATTTTGACTTCACTAAACCGTCACTCAAGTGCATACATTAACTTAAAATCATTATTTATTACTTATGTTTTCATCAATCATAAAAATACCCTAATATCAATTCCTTGCAAACAAGGACTAAGCTATTTGAGATTTAGATCATCAATTCTTTGCAACCCCCATTAATGCAGTACAAATTATCCACAGTTTTGCAAATCTCGTTAAGGTGATACATATTATCGGTGGTTCTGCAACTAACATTAATGCAGTACACACTATCATCAGTTCTGCAATCCCTATTAATGCGGTAAAGATTACCATGAGATCTTATAAATGTAACCGTTGCATTTTACCCTCCTTTATTAACCCTTTTAATGCGATTAATATTATCGAATATACTTTTATTACCATAAATTTTAAACCTTTATTACTGTTATAATCAATATGCTTTTATTACCCCTTTTAATTTTTAACAATTTTAATTCTTACTAAATATGTTTAACATAATATATATTATCTATCTATAAAATCTTAGTAATTATTTATATTATTTGATTTAACTATTTACGTCCTAAATAAATAAAAATTCCTACGTTTAAATCTAATTGTATAAATTAAATAAATATTTAAAAATTAAAATAAAAGAAACAAGTAATCCAAAAAATTAATAAGTAAACAAATGTATAAAAAACAAGTCATCTAATATAATGTCAAAGAAGTAACAAAACATATATAATTTTCCTAAAATAAAAGAGTCAAGATTTTTTGTGGTCAAATATTCTTTGTTATGTTGAGATCAGTTGGAAAATGAATAGACACATTAGTTGGTTGTGTACTTCCTTGATCAGATGCTTAAAATTTAATGTAAAACATAGTTAGAAATATAAATTAGATATTTAAATATTTATAATTTAATTTAAATTTAAAATATTACTGGTGAAGCTTGAAATATAGCCATGTTAGGAAACCTTCATCTTGATGATTTTGTGCAAAAAAAAAAAAAAAAACTCATCATTGCTTCAAATCTTTTATTTTGTTTCTCATTTTTCATACTTTTTTGTATCATTTATGATTTTAATTTCAGTAAACTATTTCAAAACACACATGTAATCAATTCAAGAACCTGTTTTAAAACACATCAAACTCTATGTAATACAAAATAACATATTCCAACAAAATATCAAATCCAGACTAACAACATAGTATGCATAACCATAGTTCTACATCAATTCTATAGAGAGAAAAAAATTCACACCACTAAAACATTTTAAAATACTTAATATATCATAAACAAAATACATAGTACCAAATTCTGCATCATTTCCTTATTTATTATGAAAATCAAAATATTCAATACATGACTATATTAGTTTCTTGCATAATTTAAAACGAGAAAACATCATCATTTTAAGATCAAAATCTACAGTCCCGCATTAAAATATACATAACTAAAATTTAGCAAATGCCAAACACTTAATATATCCTAAATAGAATATGTAGTCCTAAATTCAACATCATTACCAAAATATACAGTACCAAACTATAGTGGTTTTATGCATAATTTATAAATGGAAAACATCATCTTACTAGAATATGAAATCTACACTAACTTCAAATACACTATATGAATACAAACCTTATTTTGTAAATTTTCATAAGAAGGGAAAAATGATGATATCCTACTATACGAACATATAGTGTGTTTAAACACCCATGTAGGTTAAGGTCCTAATACTAACCCTTGATCACGTCCAGATAGAGTGTTCTTCACTTCCTAGAGCTTGAGCTAAGGAATCTTTACTTGAAAATCTTTTTATGAGTGGTCAATGGTAGAGAAAAATTATGTTCTAGTACCTACTCATTTCCTTATTATTTATTCTTAGAAATTATTAAGATGGGTGGTCAATGGTCCTATTAAGTTACTGAATTGTATTGATTTATTTTTTCCATTACTACTTTGCAACTTTTGGTCATTCAAAAATTCACAAAAGTGATGGGTGTATGCTTTTGAATAATCTAGTAGTTGGAAGATTAGTATTAAATTGTCAGACTGAATGTAAACTCGAAATTTGTGAGCTTTGTTGTTATTGAATGTTGTTATATGCCTATACTCTTCTACATTTTCTTCTACTGAATACGACTTGGAATCATTATAGGTTGAGATGCAGAAGCTTCTTGATGGACACAATGCTATTCTTAATGTGAAGAAGCAAGTCTTTGAGGTCGAATTGGATGAGAAAAGAAAATCCTTTGAAGATGGATTGTAGAATAAATTGGTGGCAGTGGGAAAGAAAGAAGATGAAATCAATCAAATGGAGGAGAAAATTGCAAAATAGGAACAAGCCTTGGAAAAAAAATCAGAGAAGCTTAAAGAGAAAGAGAAAGAGTATGAATAGAAAGTTAAACCTTTGAAGGAGAAGGAGAAGTAAATTTGAGCAGAAAAGTTTGGAGACCGAGAAAGGGAAAATAGAGAGTGAGGGAGATGAGTTGGTCACATGTAAGGCTGAAGTTGAGAAAATAAGAGTTAAGATTGAAGAAGAGTTATTGAAGATAAATGAAGAGACTAATAATATTAAAGTGACTGAGGAAGAGAGGTCTGAATATTTGTGGTTGTAGTCACAAACTTCAAGAATGAAGTTGATCAATACAAACTCTAGAAAGAGTTACTTCTAAAGGATTTCCCAAAGGTATTCGGTCCACTCGTAATCCTAATCCTCAATATTCCTTTATTCTTAATTATGATCGTTTATCTCTATCCTATTAGCCCTTTGTTTCCTCTTTGGATTCTATCTCAATTCCTAAGTCTACAAGTAAAACTATAACTGACCATAATTAGCAACAAGCGATGTTGACAGAAATGGCTTCATTGGAAGCTAGCAGCACATGGGAACTCGTCCCCTTGCTTCCTCACCAGTCTACTAGTGAATGCTAGTGAATGTATATAGTGAAGGTCAAACCTGATGACACTATTGATCATTACAAAACTTGTATGGTGACTACGGGTTATACTTAGATTTTTGGGCTTGATTATTATGGTCATACATTTTCATAGGTTTCTAAAATCACTTCTTTTTGCCTTTTTATTGCTAGTCTACCATTCATCATTGGTGTCTCCATCAATTGGACATAAAAAATGCCTTTCTCCATGGTGAATTACACGAAGAGGTTTACATGGATCATCCACATGGTTTTATAGTTTCCAGTGATTGTCACCTTGTATGTAAGCTTCGTCGATCACTTTAAGGTTTGAAGCAATCTTTGTGTGCTTAATTTAGTCAATTTAGCTTCACTTTACTTGAATTTGGCATGACTTGTGCTGAAGTTGATCACTCAATTTTCTACCTTTACTATTCCACTAGCATGCGCATTTACCTAGTTGTCTATGTTGATGACATCGTCATAACTAGCGATGACTCTGAGGGGATTCTTTATCTCAGTTCTAATATTTATTGTCACTTTTAGACTAAGGACTTGAGACTACTCTGATAATTCCTTGGCATTGAGGCTGCTTAATCCTTCACTGACATTGTTATTTCCAGCGCAAGTATGTCTTAGACATCTTGATGCAATCCTTGATTCTCCATGATTTTGCTCCAAAGAGATTCCAATGTACAAGATGAAGGTGGAGAGGTTAGAAATAGAGTGTGATTAGGCACCACCATTAAAGATAAGCCATGGAGTTGTAGAAGCTTGTCACAAGAAAATGAACCCTTGATAAAAGCCATAGAAGAACTCTCACAAGAAGAGAGAACAAGAACACTATAAGAAGAAGCTCTCAAAATATGAGTCAAGTTTCATTCATAAAAGTGTTAAAATGTTACAATTAGAGGTGAGTGAAATTTATAGACAACTAATCTAGCTTGGGCATGAACTAACTAGAGCTAGCTAAGCTAAGGACTAATTAACTAGACTAATCCAAACAAGACCCTAAAAAAGTGGATCTATATTCCTTTATGTGACATTAGATCCTAATAATGTGGATCTAGCTCCCTTAATTCAAATTTGAATTTGAATTAAGAGACAACTAGGCTCCACCTAGGAAAGAGAGAGAAAATAATGCCATATGGAGGGGACATAGGGGCCCCACATGTTAGTCATGCTTATGTGGTTGCTAGAGAGTTGTAGTAATCAAATAAGGGGGTGTGGAAATCAAACCACACATCCACTTGCTTTAACAAAAAGCCCACCTTCTAACATACACTCCATATAAATAACTAATGACACCTCATGCTCCAAAAATAAAGGCAAATGGCCGAAAATACAAGGCCTCACAAAATACTAAATGCAATCACCAAATTAATAAACAAAATACATAATATTTACAAATAATTTTCAAGACTATGGCCTATAATTCTTCAATAAGCTTCATTCTTTCCATGTATTCCTTTTATTCTTCCTAGCTAAGTTCCATGCTAGGAAGGATTTCATCACATCTTGACCGAGACGAATATGGTTGATTGTCACCTAAGCAACTCACCTACAGACCTAAATGTGAAGCTTCTTCCGAGTTAGGAGAAGCCATTGAAAGACCCTGGAAGAAACCATCATCTAGTGAGACGACCTACTTATCTCATAGTCACTAAACCAAACATCACATTTGCCGGTTCTTGCAAGAGCCATGTGACGGTCCTTGGACAACAACCATACATATTCATCGCTACCTCAAGAATGTACCAGGTCACAAATTGATATATGAAGATAAAGGCAATTCAAAAGTGTTCTTTTATTCTGATGCTAATAAGGCAGAATCATTGTCAAACAAAAAGTCCATTTTTGGGTATTGTGTTCTTATTGGAGGAAACTTGATCTCATTGAAGAGTAAGAAGTATAAAACAATTTCCACATCTAGTGCTGAAGTAGAATACCGTGCCATGACAATGGCTACTTGTAAGATCATATGACTCAATCAACGCTTATTTATTTTGTTTTCTTTTTTTATTGTACCTATCACTCATTATAAATAAGAAATTCATGTGTGTTCTATACATACAATTACAATCATACGCTTTTATATACCTATTTAAGATAATATGGTACTTTTTTTTTTACTCTCCTCGTCTTCGAATGGTGAAGTGTCACATGGGAACACCCACCATAAATACTCTGATGCTTAAATCAAACAAAATTTTGAGACTAGTAATAAATGAATATATTAATAAACTGTAACTACCTTGATATCTGATTAATGAGTCTCAGACTTTATCCAAATAATTAAGGATTATGTAATACAAAATTGATTTAGTTTTTACCTAATAATCCTTAAGTGAAGCTAGTTGGTGATTGTCTTTTAACCTGTTTTATATCTGGCTCAAACACTTTAATTTGGAAATTGAAGGTATTCAGACTTCGACATAACTGACTGTCGTACCCCTTATAGCATTGCTTTGCAGGTGGGTACTTATACTGAGGTTTTACCTTTGCTGAGGTATTCGACCTTTGATAAAGCCGATAGTTGAACAAACCTTTAGTACTGCTTTATAGGTGGATATTTATACTTAGGTCTTCTCCTTTTCCTATATGTTCTATTTTTTATTTAAACATCTACCAAACCCTCTTTAGTATGCTTGATTCTTGTTATAACAGGTACATACATTTTCTTCTTCCATCCTTCTATATATTTATTTTGTATAGTTGCCATAGTTTTGTACGTATGGTTCTCAAGATAAATTATTTTAATTCTATCAAATAAATTCTAATTTTTAAAAGTTGTGAAATCGTTGATTGGCCATGATTTTTGTTTTAAAAAAATTATCAGAGCATTTTTCTTATATAAATTATAAAAAAATTTCACTCCAATATTTTAAAATAAAATTTTTCGATTAAAAGTTATTATATAATATAATAATTAATGACAGGTGTAGGGAATTTGATACAGTCGCATTAGTATTTATTTTCATGTAACAAGTGGCAACTTATAAAATGGTCTAGTTACTCTAGTGCTGTCAACAATCAACCTAGTTTGCAGACTTAAGTCTATATGCAGGTTCTAGGAAATTACTTAAGTTAAAATATTGAATTGGAAAAGAGAGGGAGACAGAGACAGAGAATCTCATTAATTTAGTAGTAGCAATGATTATGGCTGATGAGTCATGACTGGTTGCTTTTGATTAATTTCTGGATTGTCCTTGTTGAGTCCAACACGATGGTTTCAACGCGTTATTATTAGGTTTGGTGCACTAATTCTAATCCCACTATCAATTCTTCTAGTCAGTGATCCAATTTTAAAATTTAAATTACTAGTTTGCATGTTCGCTATATTTTCCTACAATTATTCAACCATGCCTCCCATTTTGCATTTTTTTTTTTAAAAGCTAAACATATATTCAATAATAGAAACCAAAGGTTTCTTAGAATACAATCCGGTACTTGTCATCCGTATCCTATCGAAAATACGTAAGGTCTATTCAGTTATCGCAAATTTAATAAGCATAACTTAGGGTTAGCATACCAATCCGAGAACCCACACCCCCTATTAAAACCAAAAGAGTATGATAGCCAATTCCAGGATATTACTTTTATAGACATACAAATGTTGACTGAATCTACCGATATGTTCTCGAACACAATCCGGTTTCTCGTAATCCAGATAATCCAAATCACCGCGAGCCAGAATACAAACCTACACTGCTTCTTTCGCTTTCCTACCACCCAGGCTGACGATGAACTAAAGAGTTGAGACAGTTCACCCGGAATCGGTCCTTGAATTCCCAACCAGGTAATAATGTTGTTCCACACCGATTGGGTCTTGGCACACCGTAAAAACAGATGATCTTTATCCTCAGGGGCAATCTTACAAAATACGCATAGGGGCTCCGTACCTGGTATCTGAACGCCTCTCTTTAGTAGATTATCTGTGGTCGGTAACCTGTCCCACAGTAGTCTCCATGAAAAGGCTATTACCTTGGAGGGTAGTTTGTCTCTCCACATCCGACGCAAATCTCGGGGCTCCACCGCTACTAGTGTTGGACCTGACTGTTGTGAGCACAACACCGAATAAGCGTCCGCAACTGAGAAAAATCCATCCGAACTAGGTCTCCAGATCCATCTGTCCGATCTAAGGTCGACCATCACCACTTGCTGCAACATACTCTGCAGAAGACGTAACTGCCCTTCTTCCCATACAAATAGCCCCCTTCTCCATACCCACTTCCACCCCCTTGATGCCTCCTTTTTGTCATTTACAAATATGCCCTTATCTACCGCTAACCCAAACAACCTAGGAAACTTTAAACTAAAGGACCCATCGCCTAACCACTTCTGCTCCCAGAAAAGAGTCTCCTTTCCATCCCCTACCTTTTTCATGACATTATTCTCAAACCAGTATGATATGACCGCCTCCGGGCCATCAATAGACCATAGATCCCTCCACCACTGAGAGGCTGTAGATACATTCTGCTGTCTTTGATTGGAATTATACGTATGCCCATATCTGCATTTCAGTAGGCTTGCCCATATTGCATTTTGCTCTGTTAATATCCTCCACCTCCACTTTCCAAGCAAGCTCAAATTGAAGTTCCATAGGCACTTTACCCCCAGACCCCCTTCTTCCTTAGGTCTACACACGTTTTCCCAACTAACCCAGGCAATCTTGTGCTTCTGATCCTTCCCTCCCCACAAGAAAGAACGATGTAGGCCGGTAATCTCATTTAGGACTTTCTTGGGCACCTTGTAGAAGGAGAAGAAATACAATGGAAGGCTAGACAAAACTGAATTTATCATCACTAACCTGCCTGCAAACGACATATGTCTCGCCCTCCACACTGCCAACTTCCTCCGACATTGTTCGATAACTGGTGTCCACATATCTGCCCTCCTCGGATTCACTCCCACCGGGATCCCCAAAAACTTAAAAGGCGGGGATGAAACAACACAGTTCAAAAGATTGTTTACAGCGTATGTAAATGTATCTGCTACGTTTAAACCAAAGAATTGGCTTTTGCTGTAATTCACTTTTAATCCCGATGTTAGCTCAAATCCACGGAGAATAACCTTCAGGTACCAAACTGATTTCAAATCTGCTTCCCCCATCATAATAACATCATCTGCATATTGCATCACTGAAAACTTTGCCCCAGCTCCAATCTTGAGCGCTTTAAACACCCTTATCCCTACCGCTGACCTAAACAAACCAGCTAAGGTTTCAGCTACCACTAGGAACAGAAAGGAAGATAGTGGGTCTCCCTGTTTCAAGCCTCGAAGTAGCTGCTACGGTCTCCCATTTGCACTTGGCTTGTTGAACTTAAGTTGACTTCTATTCTTCGAAGTAGCTGCTACTAATATGAGACAATTTCATCCTGTATTAGTATAATTTCTTCATACACCTCACCTCATTCCGAAATAAAAATATACCTTTAAAATGGAATGCAACAAATATTTATATTTTTTTTTCAACTTAAGTGTTTTATTAGACAGTTATAATACATATTTACAAAATATTATCTTTTTATAAATTTAATATTGTTTGTAATATTAATTTCTGTTAGCAATATTAAACTCACAACTATTCTTCATCTCTTTTCTTAGTCATCTATCTTTTAATCACATTGGCAAATAAATAACAAAAACAATATACAGTTCCCATAAATATATTTAAGTTTAGCGACATGAATATAGTCATTCATATGATTCAATTTCGAGTTATTCTTCAATCAAGTTGAACATTTTTTTTATTATTTAATTTTTACTATTAAACTATTACTAATTGAACATAAGTTATTCTCGAACATAAGATAGATGCCTGGACGCTGTGTGGTGCCTAATTGTGAATTTCTGATTTATAATACTATTCTTCGGTAGCTTATGCTTAGATTGATTAAAAATTAAATAAATTGCGGAATCCATCTTGATCATTTTATCAAACTTTAATTTTAATCAATTTAAATATAAGTTAATGAAAAATAGTAACTAGTATTTTAATTTTCTTTTCAAAATCACTATTATTTTAATTTGTGCAAAGCATAAAAATATTTATTTTATATATCTAAAATTTTAGATGAATAAATATTTTGACTATATAATATTTTTAATAAATATATTTTTAGATATAAAAATTATATTTTAGATATGGTTTTTTATAGACAAATGTTAGCTGTTAGTGTATTAGTTTTATTAGTGGAGCGATGCAATTCTACCTAGCAAGAACCTTGGCTAGGAGGATGGAGGGAGACATGACATTTGTGGAGCACATTGAAGACCTTATGTCATAGTCCTAATAAAGTTTGCATGTATATATTTTATTTGTTTTTAGTAATTACGTGGGTATTCTTGTCATTTCCTTTTGGGCCATGCATTTAGGTCATTTCTTTTAATTATCTAGAGCATGAATGTGTCACTAGTTAGTACGTGGACTGTATGCTAGAAGAGGGCTAGAATGAGTATGGACATGTGGTTTTTCCCACACCTCTTGGCTTGTTTTTGCACTCACAAAACATGATCAACATGAGGGTCCACATATTTCCTAGAGGGTGCTAATCCTTGACTAATTCCGGCTTAGTGTGGACGTTGAGTATTAGGGGAGCTTAAGCTTGATTAGTTAGCTTTTTAGCTAATTAAGCTAAAGTCCCACATTGCTCTTATCTCACACCCACTCTCTCCTTATTCCTTATAAATACCCACCCCCCTCGTGTATTCTTCACAGTTGAATGAATGAATATAAGATTCCTTTAGTGAGCTTTTTTCCTTAGTAAAGTGTCTTGAGCATTCTCTTTAGAGAAAGTTCTTTCTTAAGTGCTTTTATCAAGGGCTTCTCCCATGTAGTAAGCATTCTATTTCAAGAATTATCTCCCTTTAAGGAGTGGCGTTTCCATCGCATTTCTTGCCTCTTCCATCTTCTTGAAGCTTGGAGCCTTGGAATGGAGTTGATAATGGAAAGTGCAATCAATGTTGCATCATTTGGTATTAAGAACCTACTCCATTAGAGGTTCTTTTTCTTCTTCTTTTCTTGTTCTAATTTTCGCTTTTGTTATTCTTCTTGTTCTTTTTATTCTTGAATTTTGTTAGCTTATTTCTATGTTGTTTAAATTTCCTTTAATATCTTGTTCATTTAAATTCCTATGCATTTTTGCATTTATGTCATTTTATTTTAGTGATTCAATTCCATTGTTCTTCCTTTGAATAATCATGTCCATGCTTTAGGATTCATTTACTTTTTGCCTTGCACCTTATCTTTCTTCTATTCATGCTTTGTGATCTTCCTAAGAGGTCCTTGATGGTGACTCCACAATCTTGCGGAAGAAGCCACACAAGTGTGGTCTAGGAACCTTGGAATCACATAAGCTCCCTTATTCTTGCGTAATTCTCTATTTTGTGCTTTGTTTTTGTGCCATTTAATTTTCTTCTTTCATCTCTTGTTTTGTCAATTAGTTACTCTTGTTTAGTCCTTTATTTTTTTTCATTTAAATTCCTAGTTTAGTCTCTTTTATTTTACCTAAAAAGTGTGTTTATCTTATTGAGCGATTAAGCATCAAAGAGGAAGTGACCTCTTGATCCATGCCCAATAAGTCATACATGCTTTAGTTCATAGCCTGTCTCTAAAAATTTTCAAAATATTTGCTCAATTCCTTTCCCATTGCTTTTTTTGTTCAATCTTAGTAGTAGCTTATTTTGGTGCTAAGTTTGGGTGAATTATTGCTTGCTTTTTACTTGAGGGGCTTGGGTGAGTGATTGGAACAAAAAATTTGTGCAAATAAGCTAACCTTTACACTTAGCCAACTCTCTTGTGCTATATCTTAAGTCACCTAAAGTTTTGGTCCATTTAAGTTACTTTGCTTCTTGAATTTCATTTTTTAATCTAAATTTTGTGGCTAGTTCTTTGCCTTCTTGATTCAAGCATTTATAATATTTAAGCTCCTCATCAAAATTCATTTCAAAATTAAGTGAATAGGTGCATCAAAGTAACTAATTGACCAAATGATGCATCAACCCCAAGCCATGGTTGAACATTCCTTGAGGTTGAGAATGCTGCCTAGGATCTACTCTTAGAGGTCCCTGATAAGCCGTGAAATAGAGGTGGAAGACTAGAAGATGAAAATGGAGGAGGCGCCACTTATACTATGTAGATGATAAGCCAAAAGTGAAGCTAGCCACAAAGGAAGAACCCTTGATAATAGCATGAAGAACTCTTATAAGAATGGAGAGAACAAGAATACTCATTTTAATTAAAGGATAAATTTATTCTCTATTTTGAAAGTACCTTTTTCTCTTATATAGAGTGTTGTGAAAGTTCTTCATGCTATTATCAAGGTTTCCTTCCCTTGTGGCTAGCTTCACTCTTGGCTTATCATTTACATAGTAGAAGTGGTGCCTTTTCCACCATCTTCTATTCTTCCACCTTCATTTCAAGGCTCATCAAGGACCTCTAAAAGTAGATCCTAGGCAGCATTTTCAACATCAAGGAGTGTTCAACCATAGCTTGGGGTGGATGCATCATTAAGGATACTTATCCATGTGATGGAGACTTGTTAATCATAAGAAGGCTTCTTGAAAGCCAACTTTGTGATCTTGGTCTTTCTCAAAGAGAGAACATCTTTCATACCAGATGCAAAGTTTTTGATAAAACATATTCTCTCATTGTAGATAATTGTTCGTGTTGCAATTGTTGTAGCACAAGATTAGTTAAAAAGCTAGCCTTAACTCTAATTCCTCACTGTAAGCCTTACAAGCTTCAATGGTTGAATGATAGTGGGAAATGGTAGTTAATCAACAACTAATAGTGTCTTTTCCATTGGGACTTATAATGATGAAATTCTTTGTGATATAGTACCCATGCTCTAACGCCCACGCCGGATATGGACCAAACTATCTCACGACGTTCTGAACCTAGCTCACATACCGCGTTAATGGGTGAACAACCCAACCCTTGGAACATTTTGCAGCCTTAGGCATGAAAGCTATTCATAATGACTACTCTAATGAGATCATCCTCACCCAAATAGACAAGAAAATCAAGTTGTATCCTCTTTCACCTTCCCAAGTGGCGAAGGATTAACTTCTTTTAAAAAAGAAAAAAAAAGAATGCATTGAAAGTTGAAGGGTTGGAAGGAAGTGCCCCTTTCAAGAAGGTCATGCAAAAGGAGAATCATTTTTGCAATAAAAGTGGACTTTAAAAGAAGTATCCTAATTAAACAACCTCTCTAATGTTTCCAGGCTTGTCTAACTTTATGAATCATTTCCAAGTTCTGATTCAATCCATGGACAACAAAAGGAGTTATTGATTCCTCAGTTAGTCGATTTTTTATCAAGTAACCAACTTGTCTCAAATCAAGGATCAAATTGTAATTTATGCATCATTTGGTTCTCATGAGTGGTACATTATGGAAATCCCCACAATGATAGATTGGATCAATTCTTTCTAGGCTCCTAAGCACCAAGATATTGTTCTTGCGCTAACATCAGCTAGATCACGAGCCCAATCATTTTTGCCCTTGATATCTATCCAACCTTTTTCTTTGGACATGTGAGATATGAACCATATGTACAGTGCAGGTAAGTAGCAGAGAAGGGTTCCACCTTTCCTTTCATGGTGTAAGCTGAAGGTGTGGTATGTGTTTGCGAGAATAGCTGGCACAGGGTTTTTCTCTCGTTGGTTGTAGGCAAGAAAGACATCGATAGTAGCAAGTCTATAAAATCTTCAAAGCTTGGGAAGATAACAATCCCATAGATGAGCAGGACGAGCACATCCATGAAATCATCCCATTCTCTATTTTAAACCAGATGTTATGCATGCTTTTCAATGTATCCCAAAATGTGAAACACCTTAAAAGATGATCATAAAATTGGGTCAGGGCAGTGAAAGCTCCTTCTTGACGTTCACCTTTATTAGATTGAGAATGTTATCATATCTTCCAACTATTTTTTGTCGTTGAATGATCTTCAATTTACCAACAAGGTTCTTTAAACTCTTTATATCAGGTTTCTTAGCCTTCACTTTCAGAGTCTTCCCCAAGTCTGATTCCATGTTAGTCTAAAAATACTTATGGACGAGTATTAGGTCTTTATGGATCTCTATAAACCTATGCGAATGCAACATGCTATGATGATGGATGTATGATTGTTATTTTTCATGAGAAACAAATAATTTTTTTTTCTCTTTTCGAATCCTTTTATTTTGCAATGAAATAGGGTGAAATAAAAAAAAATGCTTTGCGATTTTATTTTTTCATTTTTTGCACATGTTATATTATTTGAACTATAAGAGTACAATACTACTCCCATTGTGTCCTACAGAAGGTAGACTCAATGGTTCATGGATCTACAGATCATTATGTTTTCTTCTCCAATAGACGATTCTAAAGGTTCTAAAACAAGGTCCCTAGAGCCAAGAACCCTTTCTTGGAATATTGATCACAACCATATGCAAACTATTAGAAGCGATAATATCCTTAAAAAGATTAAACTTCAAGATAGGCATTCATGGTTTAACCAAACAAGTTGTACATCTAGTTGATTACTGCTACTTAACCTATTAGATTATCTCATGTTGCACTCAGATCCAAGTATGGGACCTTACTCATAAATGTGTGAAAATTGTGTAGGCGAAGTGTGTGATGAGAATAATTTCTAAACTACCCAGTATGCAAAATAAAAACACACATATAGGATATAAAATTCTTCTAACCTAAGGTTTTAGCAAAGTGACCATGTTTATTCAACAAAGAAAACCATATAACAAAAGAGAAAAAAGGGAGAAGGAAACAAAAGAAAGAAGAAAACAAAGGAGAAATATATTAAAAACTAAAATAATTTACTTGGTCAATTATGATGGATTTGACTCTCAAATATCCCGGTGGAGTCACCATCTGTCGACATGTGGGTCTCGACAAGACAGCGAAAGATATTTTGAAAAATTATAAGAGTCGTCACCAATGTTTATTAAGCAAAACATAAGAAAAACCTTTAGAAAAAAAAGAAATGGTCAGCGCAACCAAATTTGAATTTATGAGTCGATTATATGTAGGAAAGGTATTAGTACCTACAACGTTCGTTATAGAAATGATTACCTATAATTAAGTAAAAAAATGATTTTTCTTTTAAAATATTCATCTAACCTTAAAAAAAATCTCGTTATGACCATTATTATTGTTGTTATGTTATTATTACTATACATAAACATATTTTGATAATTTAGACAGAAGAGAAAGGTTAATGTTTTTTTTTTTTTAGCCTGGCAAGAGTGGTCTCCTATTTCTATGTATCTCCAATTGCAATGGAGAATCAATGTTTACATAATTCTTCCTTTAGATTGTTTTTAACCTTTTTAGAAATGATTTTGACAAGTGATTTATTTTTTAGAGATGTGACTGAAGACAACAAGATGTCACAACTTGTACCTTGAAATCTCAGGAGTAAAGAGATGTGAATCTAATTAATCCCTTTTATCTTTAAAGACATATTTTTTTCATATAGAAAATGACATGTTTGATGAGTGTAGAAAGTAAAATCAAACATGATATTGAAAATGATGAACAAAAGGATAAGGATTAAATTAAAAATCAATTTCAAACTTAAATATTGAAAGAACTTCAAGAAAAGGCTTAAAAAAAATACCAATGAAAGGTCCAAGAGTGGCTCTTAAAAACTAACAAAACTCTCATAAGAACTTTCTCTAGAACTCTCTCAAAAAATAAAAAGAAGACTCCAAACTTTCTCAAAACACCTTCCAAGAGCTTTACCAAGCCTTCCTAGACTCTCAAGAATAAGCCTCCAAAAGTCCCCTAAGAGATTTTGAAAAAATCTCTCAAGAGCCTTAAAAAAACCTCTTCCTTTCTTTAAGAACCTTCTCTCTTGCTCCTAGAAAAATCCTCCCCCTAATTATGAATTTTCACCCCTATTTATAAGAAAAAATAGACCTCGTCGCTTAGCGAAAGTTTCTTCGCTCAAAGAATCTTAACAAGGTTGAAGTGCAATTATGGTTGCCTAAAAAAGGGATTCGAACTCGCGATCTATTCCTCTTCCATCTTTCCACTTTACCATAAAATCAACCTTATAACTTCTTATATTTAGATATGTAATAACTAATAATTCATGTGATAATATAATTTTATTTTTAATATTAATAATATATTTTGAAAAATTACTAAAATTTAATTAAATATAAAATAATGGATTAAAATATATAAAAAATTTAAAAAATCTTAAAATTACTCTTATTGAAAAAATCTTGTAATTTTTTTTTCTGAAAAATAATTTCTAAAAATACTCCTACTGAAAATAATTATTCTAATTTATATTTAATATATAAAATATAAGTTATATATATATATATATATATATATATATATATTTCATTTCTATGAAAAATAATTTTCTTGCTGAAAATTAATATCTAAAAAATCTTGTAAATTTCTTTTTGCTGAAAAATAAATTTTAAAAATACTCCTACTGAAAATAATTATTCTAATATTTATTGTAATTTATCATTCACTGTGCATATAGGTGCAGATCCAAGGGAGGTAGCATTCTCATTTGGATACGTTATGGTGCACTTTCGTTTGCCTTGTGTCATCGACTCTTCCTAAAGTGGTCCAAATTGTGAGCCCTTTGTGCCTAATTTTTCCACCCATCTTGCACCGCTTCTTCTATGGATGGGTTCCATATCTCGTAGTCTTGGGTCGCTAGATTTGTTTCTAGAGTTATTAACTAAAATCCAAAGGCTATATAATTTTGTGTCTTGCTGATTAGGCATGAATTTCATTGTCTCTGCATGGGTATCTTGCCTTTTGGTATCATGCTTTCTTTCCATATTAACGATATATATGATGGTTGTAGAATCTACTCGAACATCATACGTAACCTTTATGTGTTATGGTATGGCGGCAATATCGTCACCCATGGGATGTTCGGTTCATGGCATTGACTCCTTCTGTGTAGTTGTTGTCCTTGTGGCCATATCTGTCGCATTTGAAATAAATTTTTGTAGCCCTTCACACTGCAACTATATTAAGTTTCCATGAGCAATTATATTAGGTTGTAGGGGTTCTTTCAAATCCAATTCAACGCATATCCTTGCATAGCAGCCTCTCGCTTAAATGACAGTCACCTAATCAATCTTCAGCATAAAGCCCAATGTGTCTCCTACCCTCTGTAGGAGTTGATAATTGTATAACTCAATAGGAAGGTTCAAGATACGAACCCAAACTGCAACCTTGGTGGATGCCCCAACACTATCTAGAAGAAAATGGTCTCTCCCTTTGTACTATTAGGTAATGGTCTACCACCATCCAAGAACCCTAAAAAATTGTCGTGTAATAGTCCTCCGGGGATGAAAATAAGACAATAATAATTCTGGAGCAGATAAATCATTTCAATGGACTCCTTTTTTGCTTAGTCACATTTTACTTTTGCTTCTAAGGTTAGGAACCTCAGGATTTTTCCCAACACGGTCACCATAAGCGATCATTTCCATGGCTTACACCGCTTCTGGAATTCTTCATTAGAGATATTTATCTCCTTAAATCAATATATGTCATTTACTACTAGGGTAGGGGGTGTTACCTCCTTCTCTGAAGCCCCAAGCAACCACCCATTGAATTTAGAGAACATAATGGGTCCATCTGTGTTGAGAAGTTCCTTCTTGTACGACATGTTTAGCCTCTTCATTAGGTTAGGTGAAGCCTTTTCTCCATCAATTTCTATGTGTCCATCAACAGTTGTCTAGCGTTTAACCTTTTAGTTACTCCTCAATAATAAGTATTTATCCTCTAAGACCTCTGCCAAAACCATAGTAGAACATCTTCTTTCAACCTTCATCATAATCCTTGGCAACTCTTTGTATTAATATTCAATCAAAACATGAAGTTGCTTAGTTGGCAACACCTGAAGTTTAGGATTATCTTACGGAAGAAGATTGTTTCCAATAAATAATACTTGTAATTTGTATTTTAACATAAATAATTTTAATTTATGATTTTATTAACTAATTATATATATAAAGTATAAATATTTTAATAAAAAATATTTAGTTATATAAAAATTAAGGGTATTAAGCAAGAATTTTTTTTTCTTGTAAAGTGTCTATAGACTTTATTATAACTAAAAATATTCATTAACAATATTATTATCTAATTAGATTTAAATGTTTTATTGTGTAAATATTTAACAAAAAAAGTATAAAATAATTTAGAAATTAGTTATCTAGAGTTGAATTTTTTGGTAAATTATATTAACTAAATAATTTAATATTTAGCATAAATATTTAAAAACAATATAAAGTAAATATAGGATAAATATGCTTTAGGTTTTTTAAAACTTCTTGAAATATAAACTATGTCGCCCAAAAATTTTGTGTATGCTTTTAGTTTCTTTAATTTTAAAATATATAATTTTTTGTCCTCCAGGTATTGTTTTTATCACTAGATCAGACTAACTAGTTCGACCAGTCAAACCAGAAACTAGCCCATGTTCAGTTCAATTGTGGCTGAGAACCACTTAAACACAAAGTGACAAAACCGGTTAAAGACTGGTTGTTCACAAAATAAAACCGGTAGAACCAATCATGAAAGATAGACTGGCCATTTAACTAGTTTGATTAGTTCTTAATTTTTTTTTAAACATTTTCAAATTTTGCTAAATGTAGATATCTTTTTCATAAGTCAACCCCTTTAATTCAAATGTTAATTAAGAGGGGGTTAAGTTAGCAATAAAGGGTCTATTAAGTAAAATTCATTCTTTTTCTTTTATAAGTAAATTCTTAATTCATTTTTTTCTTATAGGTTATGACTTATGTGTTACGACTTACAAAGTATGTATGATTTATGATATTTTTTATATTTTAATGTTATGAATTTATGATATTTGTTTATTTAATATTAGTTAGTATAGTTATTATAACATATTAAAAATAAGAAATATTATTTTATTATGTCCATGTTAATCAAAAGCTGACAGTTCAAGTTGAGCTTTGAACATACGTCTATTCATCACTATAAGACATTCTACACATATCAATGTGCCTAACATAGGGATATTTTTGGGAAATATAAACAAGTAATCACAATATAAATATCATAAACATGAAACTTTATATTATTCACTCAAGCAAGAGACACAAGAACTGTGTCATTCATGAAAAATGAAAAGAAATAATTATATATATATATATAACATAGATTGGTCACACAATGTTATCATACATCGCAACACATATCGGTCATATACACACAATAAAAGACTTTGCAGACCTATCCCCATAGGTTTGTTTACAGGAGGACATGGATAACTTTGATACTATAATTGTAATGAACCCAAAATCTCTATATAATATATATAATATTATATTGAAAATTCCTTTTATTTCAAAATATACCAACTATTAAAATTTTAACAAAACTAAGGGAAATAAAAGTTAGGGACATCTCACCCCACGAGTATCTAAAAAAACTACAAAATTTCAGTGAAAAAGTGTCGCTCGACGAGACCCTTGGCTGAGCGCAAAAACCACGAAATGTGTAATAGAGGAAACTTTATGTTGAAAAAGAACTCTTGCTTAGCAATATTCTCCAAAATCCCAAAATCCTTGTTGCATAAAACTATTAGTTGCATACTGAGATACTAACATTAAAACTTAGTATTTCAAATGTCCAATTATAAGTTACTATTATAGGTCATAAATTTACACATTCAATTTAATAAATCCTATTATGTTTTTTTATATATCTCAACATATATAAACAAAAGCCACAAAAACTCAAAAGCTAAAATGTAACAAACTTCTAAAGTCACCCAAAATTTTCCCTATTCCTAAGTATCTTGCATCTATGTACAATCACTATTATCTACTTTTATGTTAAGCATGATCATCATAGTCATACACAAACAGAAACAAGCAAGGGTAAGCTTATTAAAACAAGAAATCAAATGAATATGAATAAATTAAAACTAAATATCAACATCCATTCAATAGAATTATCAAATAATCAAATATACTTATGTTCCCCCTAAACATAAGAAATTAGTGCATCATGATAATATGACTCGGCACTTTCTAAAAAATCCATTGAATTTAGATACTAAGTTGACTTCCCCAAAATAGTGTATGGCGTCCACTTGCTCCATGTAACAATTAATTGAAGTCTAAGCATACTCATCTGATACCAAACTGTATATGACATCTACCTGACTCATCTAACACCCAGCTGCTATCTGACTATATCCCTCAGGTACTTTATCGTCCTCATTTACCTTAGTATCAGGATCTCAACTACCTTATATGTATCCTAATCCAATGCACCTCGTACATTTCAACCAACTAACCAAGGCTAGGTTACCTACGGTAACAACCCATATCCAACATTTCATTAAATCATTAAATCAAAATATATCATATATCATTGACATAATTCAATGCATTTCATTCCATTCTATACACACCATAAGAATAAAATAATAGTACATGTCCACTCCACATCAGTAGTAAGTGTTAGGCATCAATACATGTGTTTCACACACATAACCATAAATAAATCATTATACATAATCACTCAACATCATTAATAAATATTAAATTTCAACACATATATTTCAGTCACATAACAATAATCAAATCATCACACATATTTACTTCACATCATTAATAAGCATTAAGCATCATCGCATATAACAAATAATAAAATTTCAAACAAAAAACACCAAGTTTTATTCTCTAGCACGTCTTACACAACCAAGTGGAACTTTCCATAATATTGTGGGCTAGGTCCTAATGCAGATTTCCTCATTGCGTGTTGATGACATCCCTATGAGATTTGCCACAGTTATGTTGTACGAACCTGCACAACAAGATATGAATTTTCAGCCACATGCAACTCATCCCCAATTTCTCAAATCACTCAAAGAGATTAAAATCCATTCAATCATCAATACAATTCCAAAACACTTATTATCCACCATCAATTGTGTAAATACATTATTAACTCAAAATTTCCCAAATTCAAATAAAGGTTAAGTTTCTCTTACCTATTTCTCATTCAAGCTCAATTGTGGTTAAGAGAAGAACTTGAGGACCAAGCTTTTTTCCTTCCTCACCCACTTCCTTAGTTGTTGAAAGTTATAAAAGTCCTATCAAAACCCTAAAATCATGTAGAACTAGAGAAATTAGGAATTCAAGGGTATTGAAAATCACAAATATTGGTTGTTCCTGCATGTTGGGTAGCTCGTATCTTTCTTGTTACTCCTCGAACTTGACTATGCGTGAGTTGGAAGTCGAACAGGTGCAGTATTTGCGAAAGACACTCTGACGCTCAAGTTAGTGCGGTATTCGGTTCAGAGTGTTAGATAAAAATATTGATCAGTTATCTCTTTTACCTCAATACAACCTATTTATAAGGATGGATTGGGTCTTGCTTAAACAGTCTGGACTTAGGTAATATAGCCTTAACATAGGTTTTCAGCTAATAATTAAGATTTGTGTTAATTAAACTTGATATGTCGCAAGTCAAATATGGTATCCAACCCAGGTCATGTGTTGAGACTGAGGTCTCTGTATATAATTGTCGAGGTTTTCAGCCAAAACCGAATTGTGTCTATCCTATTCATTGATAATTTCACTTATTATTAAGCAAATCTATCTTAGAAGGGATGAATTCCAATAAATTTTGAATAATCGTATGAAGAATTTAAAAAAAAAAAGAAAGTTTTTAAAAATTTTCTTAATATTTCTCAAGGAAAAACTAAGAAAAGGTATAAAAAAACAAAATATAAAAAACGAACATATGTGAAATAAATGAAAGGCTAAATTTAATAATTTGCTAACTTAAACTTTATATATAAATATTATATTACTTTTAATATTATTAATTAATTAAATCTCAATCTTGTGTCACAAAACTAAGATAAGCTAACCGGTTTGCACTTTGTGATGTGCAATCTCGCACAACATGCAAACTTTTCTAAAAAGCTAATTTCTAAGAAAAAAAAAATAAAAAAAAGAACTTGCTAAGAATTCTATTTGAAAAGTCATTATTACTTTTTTTACTTTATTTAAAGAGTAAAATGGTTCATAAATATTATATAATTCTAATTGGTATTTGATTTCCCACCTGACAGTATCTTCCACTTAGATCGACCGACGGAGGCCGATCTTGGGTTCAAAAAGAAGGGCAGCGCCCTGCTTCGGATTCACGGAATAAGTAGAATAACATTAAAAGTAGTGGTATTTCACTTTCTTCCAACTCTCACTTATCCTACACCTCTCAAGTCATTTTACAAAGTTGGACTAGAGTCAAGCTCAACAGGATCTTCTTTTCCTGTTGATTCCGTCAAACCCGTTCCCTTGGCTATGATTTCGCTCGATAGTAAACAAAAACAATGGGAATTTCGTTAATCCATTCATGTGTGTCATGTATGTAAAAAATTTAAATATAAAATAATTTTAACATTGTCTTAACTTTTTTCATTTTAATACTGCTAAAAAATAAATTAAAAAAATTTTAAAAATAATTTTAACATTTTTATTTTATATTCTTAATATTTTGATATTTTTATTTTTATTTATTTTTAGAAGTTTTTAGTGGTGTTACAATGAAAAAAAAATTAAGTTAATTTTTTTTTATTTTTTAAAGTTTTGTGTGTTAAATAAAATATCAATTAAATATTATAAGGACATTTTTATCCTTTAAATAAAATAAAAGCATATTAATAACTATTTAAATTAAAGTTTATTTAATATCACAGTTAACATGACTTTTTATAAAATTGAATGTTTGTTAATTATTTTTTTATAAATCAGTTAATTAATTATTCTTAATTCGTGCCTTTAGCATTTTCCAACAAATAAAAAAGAAAAAGACAAAAAACTAAAATATATATATATATATATATATATATATATTAAGTAAATAAAAGGCTAAATTTATAATTTGTCTAAACTTTGTATATATAAACAGTAGACTGTATTTCTATATTATATTCCCTCAGTTTAAATGGACGATTCTCTATATGATAAAAATAATTTTTCAATAATAATCAATTTGTTTTTTGGCTCACTAATGTTGCTGATGCGATTCTTTGCTTATGGTTTGAGTTTCCAAACACAAAACAAGGGAATTTAATTAAACTTATTTCCCAAAACTTACGCGTTAATGTGAGAGTTCCTTCTCCAACAGGAATCATCCTCCTACTTGCTAGTGGGACCTCCGTCAGCAGAATCAATTAAATCTTTTAGTCAACACGATCTACAGATATATGCAGTGAAAAAGCAAATGTTTTCTCGGAAAACATAGGATTCAATACTCCTTTCTTTAAAGCTCTTTATTGTCCGGTGCCGACAAATAACCCAATATCCATCTATAATTCTAACATCCAAAATTTAAAATATAAATATTTAAATAATCATTCAGTTAAGAGAATATAAACTAAGTTATTAAATAAAACTAATCAAAAGATTAAATTATCAAAAATTTTAAATAACAAGATTAACATAATATTTTCTTTAAAATAAAAATAAGATAAAATAAATATATTTTGATATCACTTTGAATAATTAGATTAAGATAATATCTCCTTTAAAATGTAGATAAGATAAAATAATAAATTTTATTTTGTTATATAAAATTAAAAGGTTAAATTGTTAGGATTTTTAAATGAAAAAATAAGTTAAGATAATGTTATTTTTAAAATAATAGTAAGATAAGACAAACGAGTATTTTATTTCATTTTGAATTTAATCTGTAAAAACTAATTTTTTATAAAAGATGGAAAATCAACCCTAAGCAATTACATATAGGGTTAACTAGTTCTCTCATAGTATCATACATTAGTTGATTATTCTAGGGTTGAAAATAAAACAACTGTTTTAACCCTTCATGGTATGGTTTTAGAAATTATGATTAATGCGTTTAATGTATGTAAATTATTTTGATAATTGTTTGAGATAGCTTATTTGGAATGGGGTTTGAGATTTGAGATACATTCATCTGATGGATGTATGAGGTACCTCTGTTTCATACGAGGAAGAGATTTTAAATACCACCATCTAAGATGGATAAGAGATTCTGGATACTCCATAATTGTGTGGGGAAGGCAATGGAACACCATTATATGAAATATGAGCTCATAGACCTGTTTGAAGAATCTACTGAAAACCTGGTTCTTGAGAACTGTAAAGTGTGAGTGAGTGATCATGAGTGTCATGATATAATTTGTGGATTGTGTGTTTGCATCGAAAACTACTTTTATCGTATTTATAATTATTGCTAAAAATTATTTGGATAAATTTTTATTTACATATAAATAAATATACTTTTTATTACTATGGGTATCATGTTTGTTTTTTTTATTCCGTGTCGGCTGAGAACAACATTATTTGCGAACCTCTTTTAAAAACTTGTTTTATTCACTAAGATTATTATCTCATTAAAAGTGTTGTTTTCAGAGCTTCATAAAGAAGTTTTGGAAATCAAAGAGACTTGAAGACCTAGTTTGTTATTAATCAAGTAGTATTTATTTGTAACAATTTTAGAATATGATCTCTTTGTAATTATTTTTGTTTTCTAGCAGGTTTATCCCACTTGCAAAATTAGTATTTTAAGTGGGAAATTTGAATTAGCAACTACTAAATTTTCAATTCCCACTAGTGCGTAAAATATCAGTGTACCTTTAATGATTTTATTCTCGGGCAATGTATTCTTAGAGACTAAAAAAAATTGCAAATTTTTTTAGAAGCAAAATTAGTGCTCAATTGAAAAAAAAAACAACTCAATTAGTGCTCAATTAGTAAAATATGTCTTTTATTATTTAATTAAAAGGAAAATTAAAAAGTGCTTAATTAGTGTGGAATTATCTCCATTTGATTATTAATTTTGATATTCAATTTTACATATACGATTATTCAGTTTTAAATATACAATTGTTTCAAATAAATATTATTACAACTCCTAAAAGTACAAGTTTAAAGAAAAAATTAATTAGTAATTAATAGATTTTTCATCTTTATAATTATTAATATATAAATATATTGAATATTTTTTTGAAAAAATTAATATATAAATATATTTAATTTTCCTTGTTTAAGTGTGAAATTTATTCTAAAATTTGAAATAAATATTTTTTAAAATAACTAAAAAAATTAAATAAATATTGTTTAATTTTTATAATAAATTTATTTAAAATTTAATTTATAATTTGAAAAATAAATTGAGATATGTTCTAACATTTTTTTTAAATGGAAGACAGGCTAAAAAAGGGAAAATAAGTACAAAAATAAGTTAGTGTGGATCTGTGTGAAATTGTCTTAGTTTGATTTGAGATTGAGTTCTAAATACATGATTATTTCAATAAAATACTATTGTATCTCCTAAACAATACAAGTTTAAAGAAAAACTTAATTAGTAGTTAATAGATTTTTTATCTTTATAATTTATTAATATATAAATATATTTAGTATTTCCTGGTTTATGTGTGAAATTTATAAATTTATATTTTTTATAAAATGTAAATTTTATAAAAAATATAAATTTATATTTTTTATAAAATGTAAATATAAATTAAAAACTAAATTTCAACTAAATATAAATTTATATTTTTTATAAAATGTAAATCACATCAATAGATAAATTATATGAACATAAATTATAATTTATAAAGTATGTAACAATTTTATTAATTATCATTATACATAGAAAAAAACTTATGCATTGTCAATAAACACTTTTGTACTAATATTCAATTGCAACCTTCATATATGGTAAAATTTTTACTTTACTAATTAATACTTAAAAAAATCATATGAATGAAGAATTTTGATTGAACGACAGTGTAAAATAACATAAGTATTAAACACTTATACATAATTATTATTTATAATTATATTAAATTATTCTATCTTGAGACAAGAGAGAAGAGAATCAAACAATTTAATACTCATGAAATATGAAAGAGAGAAAGATGATGATAATAAATGTTGTAAGAGAGGGGATGAATAGTAAATGTATAAGAGAAGTTGTCATTCCGTTTTTCTATAGTGTGATAAAAGTAAGGATGGAGAGTATGTAAGCACATGTTTTAATTAATATGTCATAAATTGTAGAATAAATTATATGATAAATTAAATTTAAGTTTCACTTAAATTATTGAGTGAATTTGAGGTGTGTTGAGTCCATTAGTTATGTTAGTGCTATGCCTTTGTAATTTTGGTGATGACTAAAGGGCTTGAGAGGTGAGAGAGATTATAATGTTTTTGTTTCGGAAGGTTTGGATTAAATTTTGAGGAGATTCAGAAGTCTATTTAGAAGGGATGCAAATAACAAGTTGAACTTACTAACTTCACCCCTAAACCTTAATTACTTTGAGTTGGTGAATCTTTTCTCATATATATATATATATATATATATAGAGAGAGAGAGAGAGAGAGAGTAAGTATAAAAGACTTATTCTTCATCCTATCCATTCATTTTATTAAAATCTAATAGTTGTAAACCATTAGATTTCAAGAAAACGAAAAGTGAAGATGAAAAGTAAATCTTTTTATACTTACTCTTTGAGTAAGTGGATCATTTTCCATGTATATATAATATGTTATTGAACTTGAAAGTTTATGTATACTCATAAAATTTCACAAACTTGACTCATAAATATGTAAAAGTTTACTTTATATAAAAATAATTACAATAAACAAATATATATATATATATATATATATAATATAATTCCAATAAACATAACTTGCAATGGCTATGGTAATGCATCATTATTAAATAATAACTTGCAAATGAAAATATTTAAAAAACAATAATGTTCTTTAAGATAAAGACTATTTGACTCGAGAATCACACATTAAAGTATTGTTTGAAAGAACTTATTTATAATTTATCTGAACTTATCTTATCATATAAGTATTTATACAAGTGTTTGAATAAATTTATAAAAATATTTATATATGATTCATAAGCTATTTTAAACTTATTTGAATAAGTTATTTTAAACATTTATGTATATATTTAAATACTTTATTTTCATATGAGTGTTTTTCAATTTGTATATCCAAATACAAATAGTTTTCTTTTTATAAGCAACACAAATAGTGTATTGAATTTAAGAGTTTATATTATAAGTTTTTATGTAAGAAGGTCTAATTACTTTTAAATTTGTATATTTAGAGTAAATTTTTTTAAAAAAAATATTTTAAACTTATTATTTATTTTGTTAGACTTTGTGTTAGTTTAGGAAATCTGCAGATGTGATCAATGTGACACAATTACGTTCTATACGAATTAGATGTCGTCAAGCCGCGGAGGTGTGGATTGGAGAGACATGTTCACATGTGCTTTTGTTATTTTCCGGATACCATTTTCACATGCTCTTTTGTGTAAAGTTGTGGTTTTTCCGGCCGCATTTTATTTTTTAAAAACAACTCTTAATTTGTCCGGTCTTATATTTATAAAATATAATTTACAAATAGTTGTTTCATTCTTTTTAAAGATTAAATTCATAATATTTCGGTATTAATTATCTTTAATAGAATATCTCTTAAGGTTGTGATTAAGGATGTCAAGAATTCTTGTACGGGTAGGATATTGTTTCCAAACCGCTTTGAAAAATACCTGCTTTGATAGGAATGCACACAAAGATTATTACCTCACTTTCTTCTTAAAATGAAAATGACAATAAATATATAACTATTTGTCTCATATTATATTTATCTTAAAAATATATTTATTATATATACTTTTAAATTACTTTTCTTTTACAATACTTAGGTTTTTTTTAGGTTCATATTATTTATATTTCTTAATACATAATACAATACAATGATATATCTCATATTATATATATATATATATATATATATTTATTTATTGCAGTACAGTAATTAAAATACAGAATATAATTATTAATATTTTTTTTCTTATTCTCCGCATCTTTTCAATAATCTCACTACTTTTCTTCTTTTTCTTTTTTTTTTAAATTTCACAATACACCTTTTATTTTGAAAATATACGGCTTCGGAAAATTCTTTTCGTAACAACACTTATGCTTTATCAGTAGTCTGATTTCTCATTGCTGGCATAAGTGTCCGCACCGCATTTAAAGTCCGGTGGTCCTTAAGGTGCTTCCTTCTCTTTTGAGGTGAAGATTTCAACATGATTAATTTGTTGTCAATTTAGGGTTTTAACTTTTAAGGTGGTCCAAAGTCCTCTATGACGTCTTTTAGGCCGGTCAATAAATTATAATAATATTTATTTAAATTTTATCAAATTATATATAATTTTTTTTTATACACTAACTTTTGTTTAAGTTTTAAAATATTACAATAATATCTCTTTATGTATTTAAACATATTACAGTACTCTCTTTTTGTTGTGTTAATTAGTTGTGTTTAAACATATTACTAGCCTGATCGAATTATTTTGCTAAAAATGGGTGATAATGTTGAGTATTAATCAATTGCTTTCCCCACTACTCTGATATGTTACTGTCTTCTGTTTTTCTAGATTAGGTCCTCTTGGTGAATTTACTTTTTGTTTTGTAAAATCAAACTTGAAAATAGTAATGCAGTCATACTTGCATTACTATATCTGCATAGGTAATGTGTATGATGCGTGAACACCAGCTAGATGATTGCACACTCTAAAACAAGCCCATATGCTGATTAATACATACATATGTTTAATAATTCTTTTTGTCCATTAATCTTGAATGAATAAAAACTTAGAAATAAAATCAAAGATTCTTTCTGTACTTCCTTTCTCTCTTTTTTAGAAGAAAAAATACACATTTTTTATTTTTAAACATAAACAAATTTTAACTTTGTTCACTTCATTTAAAGATGCTCTTTTTAAAATGTTTTTCCTTTTAATGTATGACATTTTGTATGGAACACTATCTTTTGTTCTCACCTTTTAAATACAAGGATTATTAAATTAATAAATTTTAATACAGTCAAGTTATTTTCTTAAGAATAATAATTCTAACTGTATGAAAACAATTTTTACAAAAATTGACGAACTGCAATTCAACGAATAGAAAAACATATAACTGATAAAAATCTTTAACCAATACAGTTAGAACTAAAAATTTGTTCATTTTGTGCGGGTATAAATTATAATTCATACAGTTAATAATCAATTTCCCTTTCTTACTAGTGTGAAACCTTTTTTCTTATAAAAGAGAAAAGATGAGTACTGGTTGGTTAATCAACTAAAAAATATTTTCATTAGGAAGTACAAAATTACGTTTATTTATGATTTTTCCTAAATTATAATTTATATATATATATATATATATAATAATAATAATAATAATAGTATTTGAACAATGCTAATAACGTATTTTTGACATAAATCTCTTAACACGTACAACTATTGATTAGAAATTAATTATTGAAATTAATGTACAAAATAAAAAATAAAATCATTAAATAATAAGAACGGCCAACAAAAGTATGTTATTTCTAATAAATTTTAAATATAACGCAAATGTATTCAAGAAAGTATGACAAAAATAAGTGTTTTTTTACAACTATTTTATAAAATTGTTTTAATTATTTTAGTATTTAAAAACTAAAAAACTCGTTTGGGTAGTATTTTTCTGAAAACAGTTTTGGTTTTTAAGAGCTTGATTAATTTAATTTTTTTTATAGTTTTTAAAAAGAGTTTTCAATAATAGTTTTTAAAAACTGTCTTCTGGAAGAAAAGAAAAAAAAATTCAATAAGTTTTATTTGAAAATTGTTTTAAAAATATAAAAGTCGAAAAACTTGTCTATATTTATTAAAATTTCATTAATAGAAAACAAAAAATAACATATTCTTATTGTATTTTAAATTTTCAAAATAAAAATAGAAAATAAAAAAAAAACTACTTTTCATTGTTCTGATTTTTAGTTTTTAAAAACTTAATGCTTGTAAAATCATTAAATAATAAGATGGCCAACAAAAATATGTGATTTCTAATAAATTTTATATATAACTTTTAAAGTATTAATTAGTAAAGTCAACAAACTTATCACGAACGAAGGGTTTGTGATTAAATGTTAGTGTAAAAATATTTACACAATGTATATCAATTAAACTCAATTGAAATTTGTAAAAACTTAATAATATTGTTGTAATTAAAACAAAAACTATATATAAATATATTTTAAATTATAAATACAAATATTTTATAATATTTTTACTAAATTTGATTAAATTTAATAATTTTATTTTTAAAATAAAAATATAACAAAATTAAACATATTTTCTTAATGTTAAAAACTTAAAAATAGTTTTTTTTAAGAAAATGAAAGCATTAAATATTTTCTCAAACCAAACTACTTCTTTCTTTCCTAAAAAAATTAGTTATTTTTAATCAAGTATTTTATGAATTATTTTTTAATAATAAATTTCTTGAAAAATACTTTTTATTTGGTTAAACATCTCTAAGTAAAAAAAAAAAAATCTGACTTGAGCAATTTTATTAGTTGAATAGCTTATCACGCCATCAAGATATTTATAGAATAACAAAATGAAATTTTTTTAAATGATTTTTTTAAAATAACTATGTTTTCAATAACTTATAATCTTGTTTAAATAAATTATTTTGACCAATTAAATATTAAAATAATATTTACTCTAAAAATGACACTGATTATCCCGTAACAAATTCTTAAGTTACTAGAATGTCAACATTACTCAATTAACACTATTTTTTATAGCAAAGAGTTAATTTAACCAAATAAAAAAAATTACAAAGACTTTCAAAAAAAATTTATAAATTAAAAAAAGCCAAGTTTACCAAAAATGAAAAAACTTGTTTAAGCATATTGTAGTATTTCTAGAATTAATTTAAGCAACAATTTTTATTTAAATATAAAAAATATTAACGTCGTTAAGTTTATTTAATAATATTATTTTAAAAGTATTTTTAATCAATCAAGTTTCGGTTTTCAGTATTTTATTCTGGGCAACTTATAATAAAAATATTTTAAAAATAATTTTATTTTTATTGAATTTATAAAAATTAAATGATGTTAATCTCTTTTCTTAATTTCAATATAAATTAGTTAAATATACTTATATTTAAATTCAATAAAAAAATACTGAAACAAATTATAGGATCCTATGTTTTGTATCTGATACATTAAAACAATCATCGTGTCAAAGAGGAGGATGGTACAGCAATAGACTCTGATCCATTATATTTTTTTAAAATAAATTAACTATCAACTATAAATTAAATTATAGAATGATAAATAAAAATTATCAAATAAGAAATGGATTCCGCATTCTTTTAATCTCTAGTATATTTTTATTAATAATAAGAATATACTTAAAAAAAAAAATTTTTAAAAAAAAACAACAATTCTATTAGTTAGACACTTTCTAAGAGAAAAAAAATATAAATATTAATATAAAATTTATAACGTGATAGAAAAAAATAAATAACTGAGACATTAGTAAAATACTTAAAATAAAAGTATACAAATACGGTTACTCCATTAAAAGTGTGTATATATATACCCACTTTTATTCAAAAAGTTTAGTCCTGTGCAGATTAACTGAAACTCAAATAAGAAATTAACCAGGAAAAGATAATTTTAGAATACAAATTACATCATTACAAATTGTACAAGGTCTCGTGGTCTTTAACCATTACCTTGAAATCAAAACAAACATATATATCGTGCAGAATCTGAAAGAAGTCATGGTGTTGCTTTAATTTGAGATCTTTGAATGAGGAAGATTTGCATGCATGAAGACAGGAATTGTCGGTGGATTAATAAGAAGAAGACTCTAAGAGATAAATAAATAAAGAGTTTAATTAATATGTGTCTTCATAAATGTTTAATTATAAGAAGAAGATTTTATTTATGATAAGTTTGTTGGTTGATTTTTTTTATTAATACTTTAAGTTTTTATTATATTTTAACATGTTAATATATACTGCTTCAACTCATAAATAAACTATGACCAAACATGCATTTTCACAAAACTAGATAAGAAAATATTAAATATTAAAGCGTTGGTTATATTATGTGCATAAGTGATTAATACTAATGAGTAAAGACATAGGTGCATATATTCACATTTTTATTACATAAAATCAATATATTTACACATGTTTATAAAAAATACAGAAAAAAAATTAAAAGAGATAAAATTTTAGATAATTATTATAATTAACCAACTAAAAAAATATATAAATATATAAAATTATACTTATGACAAGAGTATCTTATTAAAAGCTTTTAGGGTTTGTATGAAAAAAAAGAAAAGAAAAGTAAAAGATGTTGTGTATGAATGAATGTGAGAGAGAAGGATGTTATCAAGTGTAACAATATTAGGTGGTTATATACTCTGTATTAAAATATAGTATAGTGAAATAAAAAATAAGAAATTATTTAATAAAGTGTAATGTAAAAATTAAACAAAAATATAATTAACATTTAGAAATATAACCACCAAATAACAATTTGCCAATAATATTGATAAGGCATCTAAGTTATAATTGGTTATTGGGTGATGATCATGAATCAGATAGATTTGTCATGGTTCGGATCCCAAGAACAAATCCACTTTCTCCCAATCCAAGAAAGGGTCGTTGTCAACATCCATTTGGGTAGTAGCTTCCTCAGCGTGCAGGGGGGGTTGGTCATGGTCTCCGGAGGATGAACTCTCTGGTGAACATGTTGCACTTCTCTCCACCATTCCATGATATGATGTTGAACCCTTTTGTTGCTCTTCACCATTTTCAGAACCTGAATACCTTCCTACCTCCCTCCTTGCTGCTGGTCGTCTATCAAATGCTCGCAAGCACTTCGATTTTTTGTACACTCGGCATAGGCTGAATTCCTTCCTCAACTGCAATTAATATCAAAAGGTTACTTATATAAAACTATTACTTAATTCTACCAAACTGCCACCAATATACAACTGCACCGCATCTGCCAAATTCATCTGACTCATTAATATATGGTGCATTAATTGTAAGTTAACTATCCTGTGAGATCTTCCCAACTATCATCAATTTTTTTAAGGTACCAATTAGTACTTCCATACGAAATTTCGAGTTTATTATTGTGCTTTTAATTATTACATTACATTTGTGTGATATTCGTAAGTTTCTTTTCTTTCCTTTTCTTAGGTTCAGAATCATAATTCGAAGACAAGACTAGGGAGTAGAGAGGCTTTTTTTCAAGGGAATTAAATACCCAACGGATTATAGCCCTAACTGTTAAACTTAATATATGTATATATATATATTTATACTTACCGTAGGAACTGCCTTATTAGAAGTAGATGAAGAAGGGTCAGCTTTGATGGCCGTATATTCGTTCATCTTCCAATCAGTTTTGGTTCCGTTTGGAGCTCTTCCACTATAGAACACCATGGTCCTTTTAATGCCAATGATGCGATTATCAGAAGAATAAACATGATTTGGAGACCCTGTGGCCTTCCAGTACCCAGTTGTTGTGAGACGCTTTGGTCTCCCTCCTCGAGCTTCAGTCTCTTGTCTCGGAATGAAGAAGAACCATTGTTCCGTGTCTTTCAGACTCGCCTCTCCTGAAATTTCTGCAATCCAACACCCAAAATTATTAGGCGCAAGTGTATATTCAACATCAAAAGCATTTATGGTACTATAATTAAGTCTTATTCATTAAGAAAAATAACATTGAATTATATATCTATATAAAGATACAATGTGCTTTGTTTGCATGGACTAAAATAACGGGAATCATAACTAGCTCCATTTTGATTGAAAGGTAAAAAAGAAAGAGAAAGAGATAGAGAGAGAGGTGTGGGGGAATATATATATATATATATATATATATATATATAAAAGATTATTATTACGTGGGAGTTGGGATGGGTTGTAGTCGTATATATCAACTACTGGAATAACTCGATTCATGTCCTCCCTTATTCCTTCAAGCTTATTGTGGAGATAGAAGGAAATGAGCTCCTCTTCTGTGGGGTAGAAACGATAACCTGGTGGCATATTTGCCATATTTGATACACTTGCGTGTGTCGTACAAACAACAAGAAAATTATCTTGGTTATTGTTGCGGACCAATTCTCATGCACTACGCCTCCTGACGTATTTATATATAGATGAACTGCTACTAGCAGTTTCGGAGAATCAATGACTGAGAAAGTTAGGCAAAGGTGCAAAAAGACAAACCACAGTCCGAGTGAAATGAAGAAAAAAAGAAATTGCACAAGTGTTTTGGTTAATTTGCCCGGAAATTTCCAATCCACGCGCTTACACCTTTGTCATTATTCCTGGCTCCGTACAATTGATTTTCAAAATTAAGATGTTACTTGGCCATTTCTTTTCCTCTTTTTTTTTTTTTTCTTTCTAATTCAGTTATAAACAATAATATAAAATTAGTCTAGTTATATTTTTTATATACTTACTGGCATAAAACTTCTGAATGCTTAATGATTTGTATAATTTATTAAAATTAATGTGAATAATCAACAAATGTATTTTAAAATTAGATTAGAAAAATAAAAAAAAATTGAGAAACTAAAAATCACATAATTATATATTATTTAACTATATATGTATAAATAAAAAAAATATATTCTATATACTTTTTAGTAAAAAGATTTGAAAATTAAAATAAGTTTATAGGTTTTTTTTTATTGATAGGAGTTGAAGAAAACTAAGCTAAACCCAGGTTCTAAAGTATAAATAAATATTGTTAAATCTTTAATATATAATTACATTAAATATTCTTAAAAAAAATTTAATATTTATAATGATTATATCTATAACGGGGTTAAATAGTTAAATTAATTTGATATTTTATAATATATTTATAAAAATAATTAATATTATTATATAAATAAATACAAATAAAATTCCCATTATAAAGTTACTAAACATAAAGTCAATATATATTTTTTAATAATAAATAATACATAGTAGAATCTTTAAAAATTAAGTACATTAAATACTTGTAAAAATAACTTTGTCATTATAATGGCGTCAAGTATAACTAGTTCTTGTGGTAAAAAAAAAGTATAATTAAGTACATTCAAAATCATTAATGAGATTTTCTTTAAAATGAGTTCAAGTTTCAACATGGCAAGTTTCTTACATGAAACATGATAAAGAAATTTAGTAATTAAAAAATATAAATATTCAACTAGATATGAAAATGGATATACATATTATTACGATCCATTTAAGGCTCAGTTCGAAAAGCCTAAATTTTATACAAAACTCGATCCACTAAATAATGTTAAAACTAATGACCATAAAACATAAAAAATGAAAGAGGGGTGAATTGGTTTATTAAAAAATTTTCCCTTTTTTTGCTTCAATAAACAAAACCTTTTATTTGAATCAATTTGATTTGGTAGAGTTATGAATGCTTAGAATTTAGTCTCTTTATTATATATCAACTAACGAATGTTATGCATATTAGATTTTAGCACACAATCAATCAAAGAGCAATTTTAAAACCGTGTAAAAAGTGAGGGAAGAAGATTACACAAAGATTTATACTGGTTCACCCAAACCTTGGACTACATCCAGTTTCAATCCTCCAGACAACCTTCCTTAAGACTGATTCCACCCAAATTTAGAGAATTTATAATCAATCTCACACGCACATGCAAATCCACATGCATTCACATTATTCTTGAAAACCTATCAAGAACCAAACCTACATGCAAAAAACCTATTTCATGCAGCTATTACCTAGAAAATCTACCTAAGCAATGAATAATTTACATCAACAAAATGTGTAAAAACGAAATCAGAACAACATCAGCTGAGTTCTTGAATCAAAATAAGATAAAAAACTATCTAAGGATTTTTACAGCTTACTTAAGAAACCTATCAAGATTTATTCTTATAGAACACTTTTAGACAATTGGTTGCGCGAAGAATATTTTTGTAATAAAGCTTTTGATCAAATATTTTCAAATGATTAATTTTCTAAGAAAAAAATCATGGTTTCTTTGGTTGCTAGCAATTTATATTTTATGAAAAACTCATTGGTTTGATCAATTAAATCGTTCTTGAGTTATGATGAAACATTTCAGGATCATTTTGATTGATTTTCATAAATGGTTAATCGATTAAATTTATCTATAATCTTGTACTCGCTGAACCACAATTTAATCGATTATCTTAATTGAGGTAATGGATTAAATCATGTATAATCGATTAAATTGAGCATTTAATATATTAAAACAACAAATAATGCTTTTTAAATCAATTAAATGATTTCTTAATCAATTAACTACATGGCATGTGAGATCTAAGGGAATTTCAAAAGCATTTTAAACTTGATCCCATCCATGCTAAGTCATGGCTAATGCAAGATTATTAGCTTGATGTTTGGAACAAATTTGAGATAAAGCATATGTGGTCTAGCCTAAATGAATGCATGATTCACAAGTAATTAATCATAAAATATTAACACACAACCTAGGCTTGCTAAGCTCATCATCAAAATAATAAACCCCATAAGAACACTCATATACACAAGTTGATCTTGAGTCTTCATTCTTCAGAGTGGGGAACTTCATGCTTACAAATAAATTATCTTAGTTGTTTGATACATGTCTCTAAGGTTTGTGAACTTAACGCATGGATATAGAAACCTTGGTCCACCCCTCTATTAAAAAGAAGTTTTCATTAAAAAATAAAAAAAGACATAAATATAACTTTAGTTTCTATAATTTAACATCTTAATTTTAGCTTGGCGCACTTAATTGTATTTTGTTCCTTATAATTGTACAATTAATTTAATTAGTTCTTTTTTTTTTTGTAAATGGACAAATTCATTCAGTAATAGTAGTTCTCACATGTGACAAGGAATGATAGGGAAGAGTTATAGGTTACATACTTAGGTAGGAATAAGAGCAATATATAAGAAACCCCCCATAAGTGATAACAAGTTAAGAACCCACCACACACAGAAATAAAACCTTAATCAATTGGTACAACATAAAGAGAGAGAGCCCCCTACACAACCAAGAGCAGGAGAGATTCTCTAAGCATTCTTTGACTCAAACCGTTTCATGCATAATACTAGGGGTGTGTAAAAAATCCAAATATGCAAAATCAATCCATATACAATCCATATCAAATCCATTTTAATGGATTGGTTTTATATCCAAATCATTTTTTTGGATTTTACATCTATATCCAATTAGATTTTTCAATAGAGTTATCAATAAATTTTTTCAAGTTTAAGTTATGTTTTTAAGGATATAAAAATTATATTATGTAAAGCTTACTAATAATTATAGAAAAATACAACTTAAAATATCATATATACTTCAAATACTAAGACTGATTAGTTAAATTAGACAAGGTTGAGTAAATATTGAATTTGATTAAATATTGAATTTATCCTTACTTCTATAGTAATGATATGAAATATTGTATTTTACTTCTAGAATAGTTATATTTTCTACTTTCTAACAGTTCACATAGCAATGTGGGAGATACACGAGAAGAGAATATAAAAAAAACATCATGGATTCAACCACACACCTGTGTCACTTAATAGAGAAGTTTATATTGTAAAATAGTGCATATATTACAAACGTCAAAGTTCCACATAGATTAGATTAGCTACATGAGAAGTGTTTATATAGAAACAAATAAACTAGGCTTGGTAAAGAGTCTTGCAAGAGGAGGAAGTCTCGCGCACATGAGTTTCGGCCTCATAGGCTAGTAGCAGTGCAAATTTGTCGATTTTCCTTTCAAATCTACAAAGTTGATTAACCGTTGGACTTGATTTTTCCATTGTGCGTCAACATAGTTGTTATATTATAATTGCTTTTAATGCAGCCATAATAATTATTTTTAAACATGTAATTTATTGTCCAACGGCTACTCCAACAAATTTTTTGAGCTTGAAGGTGCTACCTGAGCACTATAAACAATGGATCAGGTTCTCACTTTAAGACATACTTCCTGACTCTTTCTTTTCTCTCTAGTTCTCTACTTTCTGATTCTATATCCTTCTTGCTAGTTCTGTCGCCTCAGAATGTTCTGAGAGGTTCCTGTTGTATCCTAGGAGACTTGCGAGGATACCTCATATAATTATTTAAGGGTAGTGCCCAACACGCCTCTAGAAGTTCACTTTTTCATTGGAGCACTAACAATCTTAAAGACTTATGGTTGACCAAAACAACTCTTTCGCTGCACCTATTACCAAACCACTGTCGGATGTCTTTAAAACTGAACTCTTTTGTTGCACCTATTACCTTAAGACAAAAAACTTGTCTCTCCCTGATGAGCTTGTGTTCAAGCTGCTGATTGGAAAACTCCTGGAGTCTTGGACCAACTATAAACAACAATTGAAACATAGGAAAAAGCAGATGCCCCGACACGTCATAATTGAAGATACAAACAGGAAGGAATTTGATGTTGTTAAAGCCAAAGCTTTATCTGCCAATGCCAATGTGGTACAAGAGAAACCTGCTCAAAAAAGGTACACAAAACCTTATCACAAAAACAAAATTAATAAAAACAATAGTGTCTCACACAATAAAAATTCAAACCATTCCTTCAAGAAAAAAGGCAACTACTTTGTCTATGGAAAGCCAGGGCATTTTGCATCACAATGCAGATACCGAGTTACGAGAAATGATGATCCTCCTAAAGCTAACTTACTGAAGAAGATGACATAATTCTTGCGGTCATTTCTCAAGTAAATGTTGTGACCCATGTGAGCAAATAGGTGGTAGACTCTGGGGATATCAAGAACATATGTGCTGACAGAAAGACATTTACCTCCTACACTATTGTAGAGGATGGAGAAGAACAAATGTTCCTTGGGGACTCTAGTACTACTCCAGTGCTAGGAAAATATGATGCATTGCATTTTTATCTATTTTAGGTTTTATTTTAATTAGAATTTTATCTATTTTTATGTTATTTAGGTTTAATATTTGCATTTTAGGCGTTTTTAATTACATTTTGGAATTTTTTATGCTTTTAATCTTTTTTGTGTTTAGGATATAATTTGGTAGATATTGATGCGCTTTTTGACTAATTTACAGCATTGGAGTGAAGCTTAGAGTTCTGGAGGAAATTTAGAAGAAAAAAATGAAATTATGAGTTAATTAATGAAAGATTGTACTCCTGTGCAAAAATATACATTTCCTTGTGTAATCAGTTTAAATGCTCTATTTTATAACATTTTTTAGGGAGTCGGAAGAGCTTATTAGTTTAAATAGAAAGTTTTAGTTTGAAACTAGGGTGCTGAATTTTTTTTATCAAAGATGACATAGAGAGCAAGACTTAGAGTTTCTCTTTTCTCCTTTTTCACTCTTTATTCCGAGTTTGATGAATCTTATTTTCTTTTGGTTTATAATCATGAACATGTGTGAGTAGACTTTTTATTCTGGGATTGAGGTTTAACCCATGACTCTATTGGTGATGAACTAAACATTTTTATTATTCTTATGTTGATTTCTCTTTATTTCTTATTTATGGATTTTACCAAAGCAATAGGTTTTTGTAGTAATAGATAATTAGAGAAGACTAAAAGGTGAACTTAATTATCGGAATCCCAGGGAAGGAACTTAAGAATTAAATCATGAAAGTAGGTTTAACACTTTGAGGAGTCAATGAATTAGGAAGGAACTTAATAAGTTTAATTGAACATAACTATCATGAAAGTTGGGGTCAATTCAATTAGATACACCTTTGTACCTTGAAAGATAATGAATGTTACCTTAGGTTAATTCAGCTTCACAGAGAACCAGTAAGAGCATAAAAGATAATTAATTTTGACTCAATAGGAAGTTATGGCATGATATCCCCAATCCTGTAAGATTACTAAAATTTGAATTTCAAATACTTAAATTACTCCCTCCTTTATTTTACCAGATATTTGTTATATTTCAAATATATTAAAAATCTAAAAAATCTACATTTTATTTTAGTTATAGTTTTCCAATCTTCGATATTATTCTATTTAAAACTGTCATCTTATTTTAATTTTAGAATCACTGTTACTTTATTTTTATCAATTAGAGAACTTTGATTCTTTTTAAATTATAAAAATTAATTAAAATTATAAACAATTATTCTTTTCCAAACGCACAGTCCCTGTGGAAGAACGATTATTTTTATTACTTGATGACATCGTATACTTGCGATTTTCACACATCAAAAGGAGAGGTTCTTTTGAAGCTCACATATGGAAAGACGCTGACTTTAAGTGATGTGCTGCATGTGCCAAAAATTAGAGTAAACTTGGTCTTTGTAGCATTGTGAGGAAGGTTGGCGTAAAAGTAGCTTTTGAATCTGACAAGATTGTCATGACAAAAAATAATGTAATTGTGGGAAAGAGTTATTATGATCGAGGTCTCTTTGTACTCAATATCTTTGAAGTTATTAATGAGAATAAGGCATATGCTTATTTTGCTTATATGATTCATTCATATGATATATAACATGCTAGATTAGGACATGTAAATTCTTCATATGTTATTAATTTACAATGGTTAGGCCTAATCCACATACATGATAAACAAATTAAGAAATGTGAGGTATGTGTAGAATCAAAGTTAACTCAAACCTCGTGCTTGGAACATCTTAGTCTTATTCATTCTGATATTGCTGATTTGAAACAATGTATGTCTAATAGAGGCAAAAGTTATTTTGTAACCTTTATTGATGATTTCTCTAGATATACAAAAGTTTATTTGATTAGCCATAAAGATGAAGCATTTAAAATGTTTTTATCCTGCAAAGCTGAAGTTGAAAACCAATTAAGTAAAAAGATAAAAATGATAAGACCATATAGGGGTGGTGAATACACTTTGTTTAATGACTTTTGTGAGAAAGAAGGTATTATACATGAGCTAACCCTACCTTATTCCCCTGAGTCTAATAGATTAGCTGAGAGGAAAAATAGAACCCTTAAGGAAATTATGAATGTTTTACTAGTTAGTTCATTTGCACCTGACAACCTTTGGAAATAAGCTCTTCTAAATGCTTGTTTCTTACAAAATAGGATCCTTCATAAGAAAACACCCTATAAGTTATGGAAAAGTTATACACCCAACCAGAAATACCTTAGAGTATGGGGTGTCTAGCTATGGTTATGATACCTGATCCTAAGAAAAAGAAAATAGCACATAAGACCTCTAATTGCATATTTATTGGTTATGTTGAATATAGTGTAGCCTATAGATTTCTTATTATTAAGAGTAGTGTACTTGATTGCAATACCATCGTAAAGACTAAGAATGATGAATTCTTTGAGGACATTTTCCCTTTGAAATCTAGTATATCTGTTACCTCTAGTGAGAATACTACAGTTAAACAATCAATTGAAACCTATAGTGAACCTATGCTTGAGGACTTAAGAGAAAGTATAATCCTGATGAATCTATAGATAAATATAAGGCTAGATTAGTAACTAAAGGGTTTACTTAAAAAGAGAACATAGATTATTTTGATACTTTTGCGTTTGTTATCAAGATTTCCTCTATTAGAATTTTGATAGCATTAGCCTCTATTTACAAATTAGTAATTCATAAAATGGATGTTAAGACAACTTTTTTGAATGATGATTTAGAGTAAGAGATTTATATGACTCAACCTGAGGGATGTGTGATTCCTGGTCAAGAGAACAAAGTGTGTAAACTCTTAAAATTCGTATATGGTTTAAAACAGGCACCAAAACAATGCCATGAAAAATTTAATGAGACTGTAATTATTGATGGCTTTGTTCTAGTGATGTCGATAGATGCAATATATGTTTGTATCATGCAATGTGTCATTATATGTTTGTATGTGGATAACATGTTCATCTCATGCAATGATATAGTTTTAAAAACTAAATCCTTTTCAGCATCCAAATTTGATATGAAAGACATGAGTGAGGCAAGTGTAATTCTAAGAGTTAAAGTCATAAGGAAGGGGGATAGTATAATTCTATCCCAAGAGCATTATCTGAAGAAACTTCTTAGGAAGTTTGATTATTATGATTATAAACTTGTGAGTACTCCTTTATAACGCTAACTCTTAACTAATGAAAAATAGAGGAGAACTAGTTTCTCACACTCAATATGCCCATATTATTGAGAGCTTACTGTACTTGATGAATTTCTCAAGACCGGATATAGCCTATGCAGTGGGTAGATTTAATAGATACACTCATAATCCTAATAAGGATCATTAGAAAGCACTTGCTAGACTCATGAGATATTTGAGAGATACCATAAACTATGGTATTGAATACAGTGGATTTCCCTTTATACTAAAAGGGTACAATGATGCTAACTGGATCTCTGATTTATATGAGACAAAATCCATTAGCGTTTATGTATTTCCACTTAGTGGTGGTGCAATTACATAGAGATCAACCAGACAAAAAATAATAGCTAGACCAACAATGGAATTTGAGTTTGTTGCTCTAGAAATGGTTGGCACTGAGGCCGAGTGGTTGAAAAACTTCTTGGCTAATGTTTCTTTGGGAATGAAACCAACACCATGACTATCTATACACTGTGATTCGTAATCAGCAATAGTTGTAGCGAAAAATAAAAATTACAATGGTAAGCATAAACATATACAATTGAGACACGATGTGGTAAAGCAGTTGCTAAAGAATTGAATAATTTCCATAGATTTTGTGAAGTCAGAAGGAAACTTAGCAGATCCTCTGACGAAACCCTTGGGAAGAAAAATGATATTAGAAACATTGAAGGGAATAATACTTAAGCCACTCGAAAATAGATAATAATGGTAACTCAACCTTTATGATTGGAGACCCCATGAATAAGGTTCATATGGGCAAGAACAAGTCATTTATCAGTTCTACTAGCACTAAAATTGATGTCTATCGATTTACTTTAGTCCCTTCCTATAATGTGAGAAAGTGCTAGAATCTGCATTAATGTAAGGTTAAACTTTATAGTTAAGCTTTATGAGAAAGCTTAGCATTTTATAAAGTTTTTAATGAATTTCATATCCTTTATGGTGGTGTATAATTTGTAGCATACACTTGATAAAATCACCTATATAAGTGTCAAGTGGGGCCACTTGCATGAGATCTTGACAAATCTCTAGAGCATGGCCTAAACACACAACATAGCAAAAACAACAAATGATTGTAGTGGCATATTATGACTAGTAGGACCACTATCATACTCCACATGTTTTTGGTTCATATAGTCTTGCTACACCAACTGCAATATGTGATAAGTACTATTAGTTTAGGTCTGATTCATATAACATAGCTACACCAGGTCCGATGCAATATATCTCATTTGAGAACCTACCAATTCTTGTTTTTAAAAGGTTACTTTGACTTTTGTAATATGTGGGGGATTGTTGTAAAATAGTGCATATATTACAAAAGTCAAAGTTTCACATTGGTTGGATTAGCTACATAAGAAGTGTTTATATAGAAACAAATAAAAAAGGCTTGGTAACGCGGCTTGCAAGAGGGTGAAGTCTCGCGTGCAAGAGTTTGCGCCTCATGGGCCAGTAGCAGTGCAAATTCATCAATTTTCCCCCTCCCTCCATGCACACAAGATTAAACGAGCCTTGTGAACCTTTTGCGAACATTAATATTAAAATTGATTTAAAAAATAATTCTCAATAACGTATCTGTAAATGCGGATTTTCATAGCCATTGGACTTGATTTTTCCAAATGTAGTCGCATATTAATTGGGTTTAATGTAGCCATAATAATTATTTTTAAACATGTCATTTATTGTCCAACGGCTTTTTGAGTCTGAAGGTTCTCACTCTAAGACACACCATAAATAGTGTCTTATGTTCTCACTCTAAGACACACCTCGTGACTTTTTCTTTTCTATCTATTTCTCTGCTTTTTTGTTCTCTGTTCTTTTGCTGGTTTTGTTACCTCAAAAAATTATGAGAGGTTCTTGGTGTATCCTGGGAGACTTGCAGGGATACCTCAGATAAGTCTTTAAGGATAGTGCCCAACACGCCTCGGGAAGTTCACTTTTTCACCGGAGTACTAACAGTTTAAGGCACACACTAAAAATAGAAAGTGATATGTGTATCCCACTTCCGTGTGAGATAAATCACAATGCACTGTTCAAATTCCAGATGCAGTTTATCTTCTAGTGTGTGCCCTAGCCCTAGACCTTTGTGAACATAATCACATAACTGTGGTAGATGTTAAAAGGACTGTTACGAATTTTAACTTCATTTCAATTAGAATTTTAACTACTATTTAAGCATTTATTTAATAAAAATTATTTTTTGTATAAATAAAATAAGTTATGGTTAAATATAATTAAATTTTTTTTAATATTACTTATAGTTGTGATAAGAAAAAAAATTAAATAACATGTCACTATTGAAATTTTCTAGAAATCATATTTAAAAAAAAATTGGATTTTAATTATAAACCAATTTTAAATTATTTTAAAAAAAATCTAATTAGTTAAATTCAATTAAATAAATATGGATTAAATCATATCCATTTAATTGTATTTGGATTGGATATGAATTTTTAAATATTGAATTCATACACATCCCTGAACAACACCAGTTGAAATGACCACTCAACATAATTATTTCTATTTGAATTTTGTCATTGAGTGTGTCAAGCATTATTTAATATTAATAATGTGTCATTTTAGTATTAAAGATTTAAATTATGTCAATTTTAGTTATCATAATTGTATAATTGAAGCTATTGTTTGCTACAAAAATTACACAATTGTGATATGCAGAGGACCAAAGTCACAAAATTGTGATATTTGGGACAATAATTAGTGCAATTAAAATTCAGGAGTTAAAATTACACATATATGATACCTGTAGGATCTAATTGATACAATTAAAACTTGAGAGATTAAAATCAATATTAAAATACTCAAAGGACCAAAAGTTTAATGAAGCCTTTAATTTTTAACTTTTTCAAATGTTTCAATTTTTTCATATTATTAGAAGGTCAAATTCAGTTATAATAAACATTGAAAGTGACATCATTATAACATTAACATGATGTCATAACGCACAATGTTAGCAAAAAATATATATCATGACGATGTAGGAAAAATATATATGTAAAAAAATAGAAACCAAATTTAAACTTACGGGGATAAAAATGAAAAAAATACATAAATTAAAAAAAAAAAGTAGCATATTTTTTTATGAAAGAATAAATATTTAAGTTTTAAATATATAATATATGCAAACTTAATTTAAAATTAGTCTAAAATATATTTTTGATCCCTCCAAATTTAAATTTTTTTTATAAGGTCACTAATAATTATTTTCTTGATTATTGCTCCATAAAAAATTTAATAGTTTTGTATTTTTTTGTTAAAAATTTATTTTGTATTACAATTATGTCATTGGTTGACTCTAAAGCGATACTTGAAATATTTATAGTTTTTTTGTTAGAGTTTTTGTCCATGATTTTTTTCATCATTAGTATGTCTTCTAACAAGTGGTGACATTTTAAGTTAACAAATTCAATGTGGAGACAAGATCCAAATAGAAAATAAAAATTAGGGACAAAAAGTGAAGAAAAAATTTATTAGTTATCAAATATAAAATTCGTAAATTTTTAATGAATCTTAAATATATTTAATCCTTTTTTTACCAAATATATTTAATCCTTAAAATTAATATAAATTGGTTAGTACTTCTTTTGGTTCTCTTTATAAAACCCAAATTATAACAAGCGTTTGATATTTTTATGAAACTATCTATATTATTTTGTTTATTAATTATTTAAAGTAATGTGTACTCTCTAATTAAACGAGAGGTTGTAGTAACAAAAAAGTAAAAGAGATAGAAAGATATAATTTTGAAATGAAAAGTTTAAGAAAAAGTTATTAGAGATAATGATAGAGTTATCTCCTCATGTTTAGTGTAATTAAATATACTCATCTTCTTTTTTTTTTCTAAATTATATAGATCTTTCTTACTTTTCTGACCAATTACATTTGTATCCCTTCTTTGTAAACTACACATATCTTTGTTTATTTTTACACTATCACGTTTTATTTTATATGAATATGATATGAATAATTTTTCAAGTTTTGTAATAGTATAAAGGTAAAGGAGATATCTGCTGTAAAGTTTAAAAAATATAGAAATATATATATATATATATATATATATATATATATATATAAAATATGACATACAAAATATAAAATAAGTATTTCCTTTTCTAATTCACCATATAATCATGTAACTGTTAGGTTGCTTAAACACTACATTTTTTTCGCATCTTGTATACAATTCTATGTCAAATATGTCCGTACCTCATAGTAGATAGATGTGAACATAGAGCAAATAACCTGTTGGCAGCTTACAATTTAACTGGAGAAAGGTCTAACCTTACCTAATCTGCCTTGTTTATTAAGAATGTTGGATTTATACTTTGAAGATGATCATTTTAAGTAAAAACACCTACCTTCACATTTTAAATTAAAGCCTAATATACTTTATACGTCAATCTCTACCAATTTAGCTACACACTAAGTCGTTTTTATTCTATCATGTCTAGTAGCTATATATTTGGAAACATTTAAAATAGACCTTCATATCTAATTTATTCAATCATACACTAAATTTCTCTCTTTTTTACACTTTAAACAAGTCTTCAGATAAACTCACAATTCAAGTTAGATGTTTAAATAGATTAGAATAAATCTAGAGACTTTTTTTTATAGACAAAAACTTATATTGATATAATCGAAAAACATAAGAGATGTTTTTTAACGTATTCTAATATAAGGTGACAGAAAATGTTAAACAAAACAAAAAAAATAGAAATAAAAAATAAAAAGTTCTCATATACTATGTATATAAAACCAACCAAGGATTTATAATTCATTCTACAAAGAATTGTGTTGTAAATTTAACTATTCGACATCATTTTAGACTAAAAAAAAGACTTATAACAAATAAAAAAAATGTTAAGTCACTCTTTATACTCTTAACCAGAATTAGACTCGAGTTTATTAAAGTTTTTATCTATTTCCAAACCATATTTATAATTTTTTTTTCTCTTTTATTTTCTACTACTACTGTTATTGTTATTATTATAACTATTATTATTGAATATTTTTCCCGTTTACTTCCTAATTTCCTGGGGGGGGTGGGGGGGGGGAGTCGTAATTAATTTTAAAATAATACAAGGTTGAATTTTGAATAAAAGGTTACATTTCATGCATGAATTAAAACTTTATAAGCATGTTTTTTATAAGTCAATTAATAATAAAAAACACTGAAAAGCAGAAGAAAAAATTGTATAAGCATGTGATATACGAAGTGTGTAATGGAAAACTTGCATACCGATCAGTTTTGGTGAACGATAAGATTTTGTATACGGAATTAATGATCATTTTAGTTGGAAACCATATTTACTTGAACCTCCATCCTATTCGTAAAAAATTATTAGATAATTTTGAATAACCACGTCATTTATATGGTTTATATAATTTATAATTATTTTAGAATAAATTATAGTAATATTTTTGAAATTTAGTTTAATTACACATGCATTTTTTATTTTTTTAAATTATTACTTTTACAATCCCTAAAGAGTGTTAGTGTAAGGTTTGAAAATGGCATTAGGGTAAGAATAAATTATAGCAATATTTTTTAAATTTAATATAATTACACATGCATTTCTTACTTCTTTTTTTAATCGTTACTTTCACAACCCCTAAGAGGTGTTAGTGTAAGGTTTGAGAGGGATGCTAGCATAAGATTTTCAAACATATGAGATATGTTAGTTTAATTTTTTTAAACTTAACGGAAGATTAGTGTAGGAAAATAAAAAAAGTGAAATTATGTTTAATTTAATACAAGTTGAGGGAGTATTTAAGTCATTTTCTTATTATTTTATTAGCACAATTTGTGATATAGATTGATAATTAATTATATGTCACTTGCTTATTGTTAAGACCAGAGATAAGAGATAATGTAGTGGTCCAAGTTCATGTAATAATTTTTTTCTATGGAGAGTCACCCATTTTGTGTGATTGATTAACATTCAAGTACATTGTAAAACAAGACACAACATTAGGGGTGGATATAAAGACCTGAATCCACAAACCTCTCAAGTCCATGTGATTTTGGATTTTTATTTTAAATAAACATAATTATAAGAAAATTTTGAGTTTGAACTGCAAAGCTTGTGGACTTTACAGGCTAAATTTACAAGCTTGACCCGTAACTTGTTTAAAGGGACAAACTTGTCAGTTGGACTATTAGTTTGTATTAATGTTGTGTCCTATTTATGAGAATTATGATATTTTAAACTTTTAATATTGGAAATATTATTTAGTGTTTCAGATTATTATAAATGATATAATTTTTAGTATGATATAATAGAATTTAGTTAATTAAAAATATTTTATTTTTTTATAATATATATTAAGGGGACCCATCTAATGGTCCATTAAATACACGGACTTTGTTTGCTTGATACGAAATCTTTAAAAAGTCCATATATTTTGACTAATTGAATTTATTTGGAACATTTAAAATGCGAACTTCGCCGGATAAATAAGTTGGATGATGATGTCTATTCACCCTACAAAACACATATTTACTTCATAAGAAAAGTTGTTTAAAGTTAATGTATATTGTTAAAAAATATTACTAGTATATTTATAAATTAAAATATTTTTATTTGATGAGGTTTATATTGTTTAAATTATAATTGGTTATTAATATTCTTATTTAGATGATTCAATTTATGTATTTATAAAATTTAATAGATTAACAAATATAAATAAAGATATAATTAAAAAACTAAAATATAGTATTAATTTAATAAATAACTATAAATTTAAAATTAAACTTAAATATTAAAACAATTATAATTTAAAATCGGAGTAACAACTATAGTTGCTGTCATCAAGAGAGTACAGTGTTATATTCACATGTCAACAATTGAAAATTTAGGCATTAGAATTTCTAGAAAGAAATTCGAAATGTAGACTATAGATAATTTCCGGTCTTTTTACAAAAAAAGAAGAAGTTAATTTTCGTTTATTTAAGAGAAACTGTTCTCTATTTCGGTCAATAATTAATTTAGTAATTGGATATCTTGTTTTAGCGATCGAGTTTTTAATACTTTTTTTTTTTAAGCTCGAGTTTTTAATACTTAAAAACATTTTTTCTTATGTTAGTATGTTAAGACTCTACGCTATAATATGAAATGTTTTATATTTCTAACATGTAGGTAATATTTTACCAATAGAACCACAACAAGGACAATCAATATGAATTTTTATTTATTATTTTTTTATTCAAGTAGAGAACATTCACATGGAGAATCAATACGAAATTATTTTTCCGCAAACAAAACTCAAAAGCTTTGCCTAAATATGATTTAGTGCGTGTGCTTTTGAATTCATCACTTATTAATTTTTATTCATTAATCATTAATTAATTGACTATTTTACAGTAAGTTCTTTTTTTAAAATTAAAACCACATTTCTTATTAAACCTATGAATTAAAGAATATTTTTTTAGGTATTAATATAAAAATATTATAATAAAACATATTTATTACTTCATAATATTAAAAAAAATTACTTATTAATATATTAATATGTGTGAAGGGTCTAATATTGTAACCTCCCTTAATCACTAATACATTTTTATCAATTAACATTATTTTCCAAACAAATAAAAAATCAAAATAAATTTTATTTCAATCTTTCAAAGGAATTGTCCAAATACTCATTAATGTTAAGCAGTATTCTTGCACTACTATCCAACATATACTTAAGTATAAAGAAATTTCCAACAAAATAAATCATGTTATATATTACACTAGTTTGCTAAGTGAAAGGTAGGGTAACTCGTCCAATGACCATTGTGACTCAGTGAGGACCTTGAACTAGACTGTCTCAGCAAAAAACGTCGTTGGGCGAAAAAACCAAAGTAATTATTTGCAAAGAAGAATTTGAGCTAGGTGAAACTACCTTGTTGGGCGCAATTCTCACTAAATTCTAACCTGAGACAACTTTGTGTTAGGCGAGACCTCTTACTGGGTGCAAAACTCGAAATTTATCTAATAGATACGAACTCTTGTTGGGCAATACTCGTCACTCAGCGAGGCTTCGTAGACTGCCAAAAGCTTAGCAACCTAACTTGAGCACTCAAGGCACCTCTATGTCATCCACATCATGAAACTTTCTATCATACAAATTATCATATCCTATATGCCAAGTAGGGTTTTCAATATAACAAGTATAAAGTCTAACTGATTCCAACATATATCCATAGACTATGTCACACTCAAGTATTACATAACTTTGCACTTAAAAACAAAGGTCACACTAGTTAACATTATTCACACATCCAATATATATAACCTGCCTATATGTTTCAGTTTCTAGGTTTAATTTACACACATTCAAGTGCCACATACTCTTCAAGGAACTTATAATACTAACATCAAAACATACTCTTATACAATTCAACCATAGCATAACTCCTTAAGTTACATATACAAGTCAAAATATAATCTCTAACTCCTAAGAAATCGTCATCCTCTTCAGTCCAACGCACTCATGCCTTTGGGAACCACTATTGTCATCTGCTCTCATGCAAAATATTATCATCACAATTAAACACAAGACAAATACAAGCAAGGTAAGCATATAACATATTAAAATGCATAAATAATTAAATTACATAATTCCAATAATCAGTTCAATCGATACATGGCTACTAATGGAAACAACCACACTTACATTCCCTTGAACATAAACATTCACAACATTCAACTAACGCTTTCTAGAAATACTTTATTGAGTTCGGACACCAAGGCGGCCTAATGACCTCATCCAATTGGTGTCGAGCATCTACCCGACCCACTCTGACAACTAATCAAGTCTAGGCATACTCATTGGATAATCACTTCATTTTTTCTTATGTCTACTTAACCCTTCTGACAAATCAATTGTTGTCTGAGTATATCCTTGAGGTACCCAACTGTGGAGTATCGGAATCATAATGTAAATCACTTATGTACCCCTCACTTGCATATCTAATATTGGTATTACATTGACCTTAGTTGTATCCCTAACTCTATACTACTTACACATATATAAATATATGTGCATCAATTACGGCTGTTATCTCCTATAACCACCCATATTCAACAGATTCAACATACATTTCATCATCATGCATTACAACAATATGCATTACAACATAATTCTACTTATCATCAAAAGCAATTACCAAACATCAATTTCTCATATTATACAACAACACTCCAGTTATCAATTCTACCAACACAACCAATTTCACATAATTATCAAATTCAATTCAAAAGTTCAATCAATTACATTTTGTTAATCTCACGGCCATTAAATTATAATTCTTCAAATTAAAAGAATAAATTTAGCTTTCCTTACCTATTTCTTCCTTTAAAAAACCGATTTTGCCAAACTAGAGAAAATCAACCAAAAGGATTACTCATAACTTATCAAGAATTCTCAAATTAAACAGGAACCTAAGAAATTAGGATTTAACAGAAAATCCCTTTTCAACGAGTACAATAGGATAAAAATGAACGAAAAAAAGATTCAAAAAATTAATATTAAACTTACCTACATTGATCACCACTCAAAATCAGAAGCAATGAAAGAGATTTCATCTAATTCCGTCGACATTCAGTTAGGCATACAAGAAGAAGAAGAATCGAGGCGCAGAGAGAGAAAGGCACGACCAGGGAAAGAAATGAAGAAGAATTGAAAAAAAGGAGAGGAATAAACTTTTATACTATTGGGGGTGTATTTAGTAAACTCAATTTGCTAAATACAACCCCCTCTTCCGATAATAAATTTTTCTGAATACTTCCCGTAATATTAATCCAACAACTTCAATCCAAAAAATTTCATTTATACTCATCCTTCATTCTACTAAGCATCACTTTCTCGTAAACCATGATTTAATTCACTTGAATCCAATCATATTTATTATTAATTATCATATTTCATCAAGATAAAATATTTATAAATATTTTAATCAAATATTTCCATAATTAATTTATTGTAAATTATTATAAATTCCTAACACATGTATGATTCCTACACGGACAAAAATACACATAATAAATAATATTTAAATTTAAACGTGGAATTCAATCAATTATGTTATAACATAGTGTTTTTTATTTTTGTCATTTAAATATTTTTATTTTTGTCCTTAAAAATATTTTTTTTACTTTTAGTTTTCATTATGAAGTAACAACGTTAATGGGTGATGTAATAGCAACATTACTAGTTCAATTACGTGTGACATCATCAAGTAGTCTCCTGAGATAGCCACTTTGATTTTGGGATAAATTATATTTTTATTTTTTAAAAAATAGATTATGAGATCAGAGAATTTTGGGGAAATATTAAAAACACAAATTACCAAAAAATTACAAGTTATTCTTCAGTTAAATTTTTTAACTAAATTATTAATGTCATCAATTATTTTTATTGTTGTTATCATTATTATTCATCATAATCATTATTATTATTATTATTATTATTATTATTATTATTATTATTATTATTATTATTATTATTGTTGTTAGAGGTAATTACGAATATACCCTTCAGATGTACAAATGTATCTCTCTCTTTTTTTTTAAGTACTCATTATATTTGTCCTTCCTTCTTTCCCTCCCAATGGTGAATCTATTAATAAAGCAGGTCAGATGTTGGTGATGCGGTTTTTAATTAAATTTAAAAGATAACATTATTTCTCTTACTTTCATAAAGCAAATTTTTTTTTTTTTTTTCTTTTGATGGTTTCATGTTGTTTTGCGAAGAATGAAAACTTTTATTCATTAAATATGTATATAATATGTTAATTTTGTTTATTTTTATATTATTATGTTTGTATTTGTGTGAATGTGATAAGAATTATTGTTTTTTCGAGTTTTATAATGATGCAACAATAAAGGTGAAAAAGGTGTTAACAGTAAAATTTAAAGAATATAGATTACATGTATAATAATATATATAAAACTTAAAAAATACATATTTAATATATATATATATATATAATTTTTTTACGTATGTCCCATAAGTTTTGTACGATCATTATGACGTTTAGTTACAAGAATATTTATCTTTTTTTACATTTGTCATGAATGACGGTGTACTTGTGGGACAAGCTAATAAAAGAGAGACAAAAGAAGTCAAGGGAGTCAAGATACTTGACCTTCTTTCAAGTTTAGGAACCCAGAGTCATCCACAACTTGCGGGTGCGTTCATCGTGGAAGACAAATTCCTCTCCATAGCGTGTGCCTATGGACCTGTATCTATAAACGCTTAACCGATTCCACATGTCCATAAGTCAATTTTAATTTTTCCCTCACTAAAACTACATAAGTTGAAGTTGACTCTACTTTGTGGATTATAATCTGCTTACAGGCTTTCAAAATTATACACTTACCCCACAACAAGTCCTAATTACATAAAAAGCATAGAGTACATTGTTATATATCAAATGGGAAGAAAAAACTGTCCATGGTGTATCTTGGCAGGCACCGGTCAACGCAGGAGCTTCTCTTCTAAGATTAGTGATTATATATAAGCACATCAACTTACTTCAATAGTAAATTTAAGAAATTTATCTTAATTTTTATTATTTATTTTTTAAATTTAATAGCTATTATAAATAATTAATTTTAATCATTATATTTTATGAAAATAAAGAGTTAATATTAAGAGTAAATCTTATTAAACTTACTGTTAGAATAAGTGAATTCTCTCTCATACATACAATCACATATGTTTGATTGAAGTAGTTTTTTTTTTATTTAATTGGGTTTCAATATTTGAATATTAAAAGTTTTTATCAGAATTTTATAAGATGAAAAAATTATATGTTACAGATGGAGACAATTTTCGACATATTTAATTGTAAAAAATTATAATTTAAAAATTACAAACGAATAATAGTAACTTTGCCGTCATTGTTTAAAAAATTATAATTTAAAATCATCACAAAATATTTTTTTAAGTTTAACATGCATGTCGTCATTGTTTAACAAAACTACATAACGATAAATATAAAAATTAAAAATAAAATCAAAATAATATTTTTTAAAAATTATTAAAAAACAAACAAAAATTAAGTCATGTTCAAAAGAAAAAAAAAATACATTTAAGTTCTTAACATAATGAAACGAGGTGGAGGCACATGGGCCGGTAAACTTAAACTGTGTGAAGCTCTTCTACCAGCATGGCCATGTGCGATGGAGACGGGTTTTCTAGTTAGTTAGTACAATGACATATTAAATTTGTGTTTTAATTAAGATGCAATAATTCTATATATCTAAAAAAAGTATTAATTCATGATTAGAATTAACAGAAAGCAAGGAACAATTTGAAAAGGTGGGACCATAGGTTGGTAAATTTATTCTTACCTTTCACACTGTTGATGTTATAGGAAAAACATGCATGCATTTTCTTCAGAATGAACATGAACTTGAAGCGAAGGTCGCTCCTGTCCTTCTCAAATGGATTGACAAATACTTTGTTTCTTCTCCAAGTTATACTATTTACTGGTCCAAAACAAAACCACAACTGTGTCTTTGACCTTTGAAAAAACCAACCTGACCTTATTTATATTTTATGATATATAGACTCAATCAACTACATTCTGGATTTGAGTCTTGTTAGTCAAGGAATTTTACTGAAGAAAAATAGGCCGATAGATTTTAGTTATTCTGTGTAAGTTTAACAGCTTAAACTTAGATAGCAACATAACATAACTTATCATCATACCTTTGCTTGCATTTCATGGTAATCTCCTTTCTTCCCACAACTCACAACGATTGATCAATTTAATCAAACTTTAAAAAAAAAATCAGTTTATCTTGTAAAATATACAAATCATGTTTAATCAAGTGTGAATTATTATTTATCTGAATCATGTACGTCGTAGTAGTCTGAAATTATGTAGGACCTCCTTAACTAGGTCTTTGTGTGTGTTTTTTTCTGCTCTAAAACCCTTATTGTATGCATTCGGGATGAGTGGGGCAAGCTTTTCTTTTTTGGGTTTAAGTGGTATTGTAAAATAGGGGATTTGAATTCTCACTTATTTTAATTTCATTTAATACCTACTATTTTTAAATTTTTTTTAAATACCTATTTTATCCATATAGCCCTAACTTACGTTCTCTCTCATATTCTTTCTTCTCATTCTACGGACATTCCTCTTTCTCCGCCATCCTCTCTCTCTATGGTTTCTTCTTTCTCTCTTCCTCCCTCATTGTTGTCGGCATTCTTCTTCTTCTTCTCAGCTTAGTCCTTATTCAGGTATTTTTAGTGTGTTTTGTTAGTGTTGAACACTCTGGCAGATCTCATCGGAGAGTAAAAAAAATTAAAATTTTTTTGCTAAATTACTTTGGTACCCCCTTATTCAGCTTAGTCCTTACCTAAATTAATATAATGTTAATTTTAACCAAAGACTTCATGTTCATAGGCTAAATCCCTTACCACTACTCCAAATGCATTTACCGACTATACTTTGAAATTTAAATCTAGTTAAACTATCATTAAGGTTAATTTCAAAAATACCAAAACCACAAATAAAAATATACACCAATTGCACAAACTAAGAATCAAACTCAGTAAATGCAATTCCAAAACAAGAAATCATAGCACTAGACCAAACACTCACATTAGTTTTAATTTGTCTTTCAACTTCTTTTGTTTTCATTCTCTAGTATATTTTTTTCATAAATAAAAAAGTGAATGGAGAGACATGGTGGTGTGTAGGATAACATGCTTGAATTTTTTAAATGGAGACATTTTTTAAATTCTGAAAAATAAAAATTAAAAACTAAAAATTAAAACTAAAATCTAAAATTTAAAAATTAAAAATATATATAATATAAATTTAAAATTAAAACTAAAAAAAATTTAAAAATAAAGATAGCAATTAAAATTAGAATTAAAATTTAAATTTAAATTAGGATTAAAATTTGAAAATTATAATATAAATTTAAATTTTATAATTTTCAAATTTAATTTATTATTTTCAAATTTTAATTTAAATTTTAGCTCTTAATTTTAATCTCCATCTTTATTTGATTCTTTATTTAAACTAAAAATTATTAATAAATATATAAATTAAATTTATAATTTATAATTTTAAATTTTAGTTTTAATTTTAAATTTATATTTTATATATTCTTAATTTTTTAATTTTAGATTTTAGATTTTAGTTTTTTAAATTTTAAATTTATATTTTATATATAAAATATAAATTTATATTATAAGTTTCAAATTTTAATTCTTAATTTTAATTTCTATCTTTATTTTTAACTTTATTTAATTCTTTATTTAAATTAAAAAATATTAATGGATATATAAATTAAATTTATAATTTTAAATTTTAAATTTTAGTTTTAATTTTTAGTTTTTAATTTTTTATTTTTCATATTTAAAAAATGTCTCCATTTAAAAAATTCAAGCATGTCATCCCACATACCACCATGTCTCTATTCACTTTTTAATTTACAACAAAAATATATTAGAGAATGAAAACAAAAGAAGCTGAAAGGCACATTAAAACTAATGTGAGTACTTGGTCTAGTGGTATAACTTCTTGTTTTGGAATTGCATGTACTGTGTTTGATTCTTGGTTTATGCAATTGGTGCATATATGTGGTTTTGGTGTTTTTGAAATTAACTTTAATGATAGTTTAAGTAGATTTAAAATTAACATTGTATTAATTATACTTTAATTAATTGTTAATAGGAAATTAATAATGTCACGTCATTAATCACGAAAGTCAACGTGTCTTTCTAACTGTCATAATACGAAAGGGCAAAAGTTACACTTTTTATCAAATAATTTAGGGGCAATAAGTGAGCAAATATGGGGGCAAAAAGTACTAAAGTGACAAAATAGGAAGCATCGATAATAATTTAGCCAAATTTTTTGTACCCTCCTGCGAGATCCCACCGTAGAGTATATTCTGAAACACGCTAACAAGTGATGGATGTGTTAGTGTAGAATCAGGACTATTAATTTTGAAATTGATTGAGTTATAACTATTATAACTCCTAAACAATAAAAGTTTAAAGAAAAATTTAATTAGTAGTTAATGAATTTTTTATCTTTATAATTTATTAATATATAAATATATTTAATATTTCTTTAAAAATTAATATATAAATATATTTAATATTTTCCTATTTGAGTGTAAAATTTATTTTGAAATTTGAAATAACTATTATTTTAATTATTGTTTTAAATTTAAAATTTGAAATAAATATTGTTTTAGAAACTAAAAAAATTGAAATAAATATTGTTTTAAATTTATTTAAAATTTTAATTAATTTGAATTTATAATTTGTAAAATAAATTAAGATATGTTGTAACATTTTTTTTTTAAATGGAAGGTGCAGCTTAAAAATGGAAAAAAAGTACAAAAATAAGTTGTCATTTGTTTTTTTTTTTTTTCTCTGTTCAAATAAATGTGTTTGAAATTTTTGTTTTTCTTTTTGTTTTCTTTAATATTGACTTTATTTTTGCTTTGAATACTGTATTTAAAATTTATCAAATATCATTATAGGTAATTAATTGAGTGCTCTTCTAGGCATTAAGCACCAAGATACAAAATTTTATTGTTTAAGATGTTTAAAATTTAATTAGTGTTGCTATTTTTTTTTAGTTTATTGTTTAAGATGTTTTTTAAGTAAAAAATGTTATTTTATTTATTTTTTATATTGTTTATAATGCTTTTACAGATATGCCTAAGACATGTGGAACTATTTATAATTTTGATGTTGGTAATGAACATGTACGTCCGACTACATCTGCATGTAAAAGACAAATGCCGAAACATGACACAATTGAAGACCAACATGTTGTGCATAAAAAACCCATGACAATGGGTTTTCCAGGAGGACTAGAAGATACTAGTATTTTATTATCATATGGTGATCATGTATCACATGTCATCTGAAATAGCGAAGTAAGTCTATGTTATTTTATTTATTATTTTTTTATTATAATAATTACATATTTATTATATTAATTTATTTAATAAATTATGTGTTTAGTATAGTTATTTAATTAAACATTTGGTTAGTGTAGTTCATTACATGTAGTATATTCATGTATTTAATTTATTAATTTTTTAGTATAGTAATTTAATTTATTATTTCTTAGTATAGTAATTTAATAAATTTTTAGTATACTAAATTTATTATTTTTACTATAGTTATTTATTTTATTAATTTTTTATTATAATAATTACATATTTATTATATTAATTTACTTAATAAATTACGTATTTAGTATAGTTATTTAATTAAATATTTGGTTAGTACAGTTCATTACATGTAGTATATTCATGTATTTAATTTATTAATTTTTTAGTGTAGTAATTTAATTTCTTATTTTTTTACTATAGTGATTTAATTAATTTTTAGTGTACTTAATATATTATTTTTACTATAGTTATTTAATTTATTATTTTTTATTATAATAATTACATATTTATTATATTAATTTATTTAATAAACATGTTTAATTAAATATTTGGTTAGTGTTTACATGTAGTATATTCATGTATTTAATTTATTAATTTTTAGTACAGTAATTTAATTTCTTATTTTTTAGTATAGTAATTTAATTAATTTTTATTGTACTTAATTTATTATTTTCACTATAGATATTTAATTTATTATTTTTTATGACACGTTTAGTATATTAATTTACCTAATAAATTACGTGTTTAGTATAATTTAGTTAAGTATTTGGTTAGTGCAATTAATTATATGTAGTATATCCATGTATTTAATTTATTATTTATTTAGTATATTTATTTTATTTATTTTTTATTATAGTAATTTAATTAATTTTTAGTGTACTTAATTTATTATTTTGACTATAGTTATTTAGTTACTTAATTATGTGTTTGGTATAACTAATAGTTTACTATCTTTTTGTAGGTTCGTGCTGACCTTAAATGCATAGCACACACACGAAAATTGCATATGATTGGAGAGTTTCACACTAAAATTCAAGATTTATGTTAACAATTGCAGGTTATCGTAATTAATTAGTTGCACATTCAAGACAATTGACAAAACTCTTATTTGTGCCTTTGTGGAGAGATGTCACAAGGAAACATCTAGTTTCCATCTACCTGTCGAGGAGATGACCATCACACTTCATGATGTGTCCTGCTTGTTGCATCTACCCGTGATGGGTGTGTTTGCAGCTATGAATACATGAACATGGATATGGCAGTTCCTATTTTTATGCAGTTGTTGGACATATCACTACAAGAATTTTTTTATGAGGTTACGCTTGTAGATGTGAGTCTATAAATTTGTATGGGCTAAGGGAGGTGTATAAAGAAAGATGCGCAAGCAACAGATGATAGCACACTGCTTTAGCATATCTGTTGCACCTTGTTAGGTGCACGATATTTGTAGACAAGAGCAACACTCATGTTTGTGTAACGTATCTGAAGTTGTTCAGTGACCTTGAGTAGGCATCTGCCTATTCTTAGGGTGTGGCTGCATTGGCACATCTATATCATCATCTTGATGATGCAAGCTACAACAGGACCAAACAATGTGCGTGTTACACCACTTTGATTCAGGTTAATACTTTTTATAACATGTGTTATGTTTATAAATTTCTCATGCATTATGTATAACTTATATGAGTATGTTAATGCTTTATGCAGGCTTAAGTCTATGAACAATTTTCGATGATTGGAGCAAGATCATTAGCTATTGGATATGATCAGTCGAATCCTCGTGCCTTGTGTTGGAATGTTGCTACACATAGATCATCAACCCTTGAATACAGATAGTAGTCGGACCAGCTAACTTTTGAGGCAATTATATGGTCACCGTACGATGAACATAAAGATTCATTCGAATTTCAACATATTAGCTTGTTCTCTGGATGGATTTGGGCCATTGGATATATGCAGTTGCTTCTCCCCTAACGAGTTCATCGACAATTTAAGTTTTGTCTAAGGAATTCCCAGAGATCCTGCATTTTTTAGACTAAAGGCAACCACACCTGATGAAATGGACTAGCAGTGGGTCGAGTTTGGATAACATTTAGCATATGTGAATACACCGGTGGTTAACCTATCAGACTGTTCTTGTGACTATTGTTGTGGTATTTCTAAGTGTCGCACCCATATGTTTGTCCACTATCGCAAATTAACTCCTAGGTGATTCCAGAACTGACACATGCCTGACAAAAGAGTCATCATACATGGTTGAGCAGTCACATAACCAACACTAGTCGAGCTATTAGGGATAAGGTTTGATTTAATATAAATATTTACTTATGTTGTATAATGGTTAATTTTTTGTTAAATGATAATCGTTTCAAGACTTTCCATAGGAGATGGTTAGGTGTCTGGAACGTATGATTGACCTTCGAATGGTACCATAAGGAACATCAGTTTGAGAAGAAATCTAGTAGCCTCTAGCACTAGCGCGTTGTCAGCTATGATTACACGTTAACAACTTAATAACAACATGATTATCTCATGTACTTTTTCTTTAATAAAATATGATGTTATTGTGAAAAAAGACATTATACATCATTTAAAAATAATTTATTGATAATAATTATAATATTCAACGTATTTTTCATCAAATCACTGAGTAATTTTTTCTCCATTCACGTTATTTTACGAACATACTTGTCATAGTCTTTGTACGGTTTAAATTCCATTCAAGTTTACAATTGCAAATAAGTTAACTAAAAAATTTAATAAAAAAATTAATTTAAAATATTTTAAGAATATATATTGTGTTAATTCAAACAACTATATTAACAAAAAAAATTATCACTAAAAATTATTTTTAATATTTAATAAAACTTAATTAAATAATTTAATTAAAATGAATTACCTACAAAAAATGGATTAATTTTAATTACACACTAAACATTCTATTAGAAAAAATTGACATTGACATTATATAGTAAAATTAATTAATTAAAACCTCATGCAATAAAAATTAAATAATATATTTTTCTTTTAATCGCATTAAATGACAAATAATACAAATTTGAAAATTTTATACCAAATTTAATTCTTATATATAAATTTTACCATTTGATAATAATATTTTTATTTTTTATTTTTTACATCACAGGCTATAGTTATTATTTTTCTTCTTGATACTATAACATAAAATTATGATACTATAATATAAACTATGTATAGTATTGTAGCTAAACTAAAATTTACAACTTTTTCTAGTTATAAATTAATTTTAAATATTAAATTATTACAAAAATACTTGTTTTTCTGCTCTATATATTCATTATTCAAAGTTAAAAAAAAAGTGCATTATGGATATTGCAATAAATAAAACATACAAAAAGAAAAAAACAAAGTTAACTCCTAAATAAAAAGTCCAATATAACATTTATAAATATTAAAAGACAATTTTTAAAGCTTCTAAAATTGTTATACTATAAGTAAACTATTTGCCAAAAACTAATGTCTCGTTAAAAAGATATAAAATTGTTAACATAAACTACGAGTCTTTTTATTTTAAATTTAGGTCATTTTAAAAATTTTGACGTCTAATATAAAACTTGATAAGATTGGTTTTATTTTTTATAATTTAAATTTAATTAATTTTATTTTAAATTTAATTAAAAAATTAAATATTCAGGTTTTAATAATTTATTTTGGCATTAATTTTTTAGTTTATTTTTATTACTAGTATTAGGATTAGTTTATATATTAGCATTACATTATATATATTAAAATGAAGTTTTTAAAAGATAATAGTATTTTCAACCAACCAGCTAACCAATGATATGTGTTAAAACACTTAATACATGAATATTATTATTTTTCAGCCAACCATGCAACCAATGCTAACCGTCAGAACACTTAATACTAAACCATGAATATTAGCATGTTTAACCAATCATTCAACTAATGAGAATAAAGCTTCTTAATAAAATATAACCGTTGAAATAATTAATAGTACACTATGAATATTAGCATAAACCACACAACCAATGGTAACAAAACTTGTTAATAAAAAATAATAGTAAGCAACAAAACTGATTAATTACATCCAACAAATTTATTACTGCAACTACTAATTTGACTCTGAATTCTCAATTTTTTTACTCTTCGGGCAAACTGTGGCCTGATAGTAAAAAAATTGAGAGTATTTATTAGTGTTTTTTATAAAAGTAAGTGAGATTTCAAATTTTAATATGTGTGAATTGCAAAACCCTGCAAACCAAAGGTAGGCCGAATAGCCTGGGCTAGAGAGGATTATTGGGCCCAACTTTTTTTCTTATATCATTATGCCTAAGGTGATTTCTTCTTCTTGTACCACAATCATGGATGAAAATCTTCTGTACCAAATTGGTGTCTCAATTTCTGTCACAATCAATCAACAAATGTTATGACATTTAATGAGTTATATAAGATATAAAAAAATTAAAATAAATTTTATTAAATGACATGACGTTTATTGATTGGTTGATGCAGAAATTGAGACACCAATTTGGGACAGATGATGTATCTATATACTATTATCTTAATTTATACTAGATTTTAATACATGGTTCATTTAATTTTTTTAATATTTCTATTTAATATTTGTAAAATATATACATCAATAAAATTATTAATTATTTAATTTTAAAATATTAGGAATATATTAAATATTATAGTGATACCAACAACATATTTAATTATATTTCATTTAATAAAAAATAAATTTAATTAAAATTATTAAGATTATTGGAATTATTATGATTTTTAACTAATTAATACATATATGAAATGTATTAGTTTTTTACTAATATTTGAATTTGTGAATTAGTTTTTTACAATGAATTCGTTGTTTATTTAAAATATTTTAAATAATTCGTTGTGTATTAGTATTACTTTAGTTATGTTTGTTTAAAATAATTTTAACAATATTTTATCATAAATTCATAATCTATTTTAAATCAAATTTTTAAACATTTGAAAACATAATTTTAATTATGTGATATTTTTAAAATTTTGAATTAATCTTATCGTGACTTGAATTCATTTTTTTACTAATATTATAACTAAAATTAAATTTTAATGCTTATCCTTAATTATTAACTTAAAAGAAATTGTATAATAAATAGAATTTTAGTATTTAATATTAAAATTACACAAATTAATATTTAATTATCAAAATTATACATAAATAATATTAGCTATTTACATTCTTGTGAACACATAAATTATTTTAGGCTTACATAACTTTTTTTTGCTTAAAATTTCACTAAAAATCACTTTTGATCTTTGAAATTTAAAAATATTTTTTTATTTCCGAAAATTAATTTATTTTCTATATTAACTTTTCATTTATAAGTTCCAGTATATTTGGTTGTATCGGATGTAAAACTGAAGATTAAGGAAGTTAGAATTGAAAGGAGAGTGATTCACTAATAAAAAAATGTGTTTCATGTTAGCATTTTTTTAATGGCCTTAACCGGAAAAGAAGAATTAAAAGTGAATTGAGACTAAAAGAAATATTTTTTAATTTTAAGGACCAAAAGTGATTTTTTGTGAAATTTTAAGAACAAAAAACTTATTTAAACCATTATTTTATTATGTTTTAAAATATTAGTTTAGAAAACATAATTTGAAACATAAAATATGTATATATAGATGAAATTTATATATTAATTTTCATCATTAAATATATTTTAAATTTAATTAAGTATTTATAAAATATGCACTCTTTATTTTTATTTGTTTACATATATTTAAAGTGCTTAATTTAAAAAATAAAATATTTTTGCATAATATATAGGCATATAGTTTTTTAATCCTATTTTTAAAATATGATTGTAAATAAAGTTTATGATTTTTTTTAATTTTTATATATTAATAATATTAATTTTTAAATGTATCTAATTATTTATATTATTCTATATTACTATAATATCCAATGTTAATGTTGTCAAACTTAACATAATTTTTAGAAACGACTTAAATAAATGTTCATATTATAAATTATTTTTGAAATATATTTAAGTTTTTTAAGTCAAATTGATTTAGAATATTAACACGTGCTAACCCATGCTAGAAAAAATTATGATTAAAAATTATGAATAATTATAATTAAGTTTCTTAGGTTCAAGTTTCCTTTACATGTATAGGAGATTTTAAACCAATGTGATGCACAAGTTTATTTAATTTATTTTTAATATTTTATTTAATGTATTTAAAATGTATAAAAAAATTTATTAATAATATAAATTAAGATATTTAAATATATTTAACAAAATTATATTTAATTAAAATTATTAAAATTTATAACAATTTTTAACTAATGTGATATACTACCTGTATTAAATAGGAAAATGTATAATAAATATAAATTTATAACTATTTAAAATTGTGCATTTAGTCTTTTTATAGAAATATAATATCTAATTCTATTTTAGTTATATGTTTTTAAAATGATATAATATTATTGAAGTTTTGAATTAGTCTCATTTACGGTTTTTTTTTATACGTCCAAAGATAATATATTAAAAAGGTGAAAATATGAGATAGGTGTTTTAAATATGAGTTGATTACGACGTAGTACTAGAAAAACACAAAATAGGTTACATGAGAGAAAGCATACCCGCTGAAATAAGGAGGGAAGGTTCATTATCCATTAAACTAGTACATGTGTTACTTGGATTATTTCTTGCCTATCTAGTTGTTTCACATTGAATACACTACATTTTTAGTTTTTCATAACTGCTAAATTCCAGCAAAAAGACAAAGGACCATTCTTTTCACTGCTTTTTATATCAAGTTACCTATCTCAAAAATTGATAACAATGACCTTGTACCACATTTTAAAAGGTCATTGGTATCTCCTACCAATAACACAATTCCTCTTTAGTAAATTCTTTCTTGTTGTTTGCTGATCCGCTTGCATTCTATAAAAATATTATGACTAAAATTGCAATTTCATTTTTATCCTTAATCCATATACTTAAATCAAATGGCATAATAAATACAATGTTAGTATTTAAATATTAAAATTATACAAATTAACTTTTAATTATAAAATTACAAATAAATAACATTAACTATTTACGTTCTTAAGCACACAAATCATTTTATTATTTTTTTAAATATTACTTTATAAAACTAATTTGAAACATAAAATATGTATATATAGATTAAAATTTATATATTAATTTTAATCACTAACTATTATTTTAAATTTAATTAAGTACATATAAAATATGTACTTTTTTATTGTTATAACATATATTTAAAGTATTTCATTTAAAAAATAAAATATTTTTATATACATAATTATATAATTTTTAATTCTATTCTTAAATTATCAATGTAAATAATTTTTTATGAATTCTTTTAATTTTTTTATATAATAATAATAATATTAATTTTGAAATATATCAAATTATTTATATTATTGCATATTACTATAATATTTAGTATTAAGGTTGTCAAATTTAACATAACTTTTAGAATGTCCTAAAAAAATACTTTATAAAATATATTTAATTTTTAAAGTAACATAAATAAAATTGTTTTAGAATCTTCTCGATGCTTAATAAATGCTAGAAAGATGATGAGTAGATATGACGTATTGGTTTTTAAATGGCACAACAAATAAGTAAATAATTATAATTAATTTTTTATAACAATTGTTTGTTTGTTACTGTCAATTGTAACTAATTTCTCCCTCTTTAATAATCTAAGTAAAAGAAATTACAAGTCAAAGAGTATTATTAAAATAAAGAGAAATCACAGGGTATTTATGAACAAGTAACTCAAATTAAAAGCCTACTAGACTCCACAAAGCAAGAACTTACTAGTCCTAAACACTAAAAAAGGGATTCATCACTTACGCGACGATGTTGTCGTTTTTCTTGTGCAACACCACTCCTAAGAACTAAGTTGAATAGCTATGATAATGTTATGAATGTTTGGGTTCTGCTTTGAGAAAATTGTTGATTTCATACCTTCTAGATGTATTATTGTCCTGGAAATTAGATAAAAGATTAAATTATGTGTTTTTTCTGTGTGCTAAACATCAACCCCAGGAATTGACACTTTATAATTTCTATCTGTGTTATGGAATGTTGTAGAAATTATTAATGCTACAAAATTTGTTTGAGTTTTGTTAGATTATAACATCTGAATTTGAATATTGATTTAATAAGGATATTGTGTTTTGATTTTTTGTTAATATTCTGATTTTCAAAAAAAAAAAAATTTATATTTTTTTTTGGTTGCTAGGTTGGCCCGTCCATGGTGGGTTAAGTCGGACTAGAGAATTATCTATTAGAGATAAACTGAGATGAGTTAGATTAACCTACATTTTAGACTAGTTATGGTGAACCGACTTATCTAGGTCAAATTAGTAAATTTTGACATCTCTCAATATATCTTTCAACAAATATTTTTAATGTGTACCAATATCTAATTTTAATACATATTTAAACAACAAAACTAATTACCAACCTTATTAATATACTTTTTAGCAATCATCTTTAACTTGATAATTGTGTAACATGTTTACAAATTCCGGTATTTGTTAATCAAATAAGCTTCTTAATTTTAAAAATTAAAATCCGCAATCAATCATACTCTAAATATCTTTATAGTAAAAATTAAATTGCAAATTTTAAAAAATAGAAACCAATTTTACATATAAGTGTGTGCTTTATTTTTGGGTATCCATAGTAAAAAATTTTAACGTAGGTCCTGTGGCCTATACTAAATTTCAGTAATTTGTGCAATGGGTTCGCTATTGCAATCCCTTTTTACTTATATATCCTTTGTATTTTTTTTAAAGTATCTCTTTTTAAAAAATAATATTTGAAATTTAGCATAAAACATTTATTTAAAAGTTTAATTGTTATATTCTGTTAGTGTAAAAATCTTTACTGACAGTATATACTAATTAAACTTTTTATTTAATTAACATACACTGTGTGCATTATATTTAGCTAGAGTAATACAAGGAATTTGAAATACGCTAGATTTAAAATGTTTTTTATTTAAATGACTTTATTTTTTAAATGTTTTGTTTGGATAAAATATTTTAATTCTCACTAAAAGAATGATGTTAAACAACGTTCATAAAAGTTTTTTCAGTTAATATCAATTAATATTTTTGGCTAACGTTAACCATTTTTTTTCAAAATTGATGTCATACAAGTTATTTTATTTAACAAAAGTTATTTTTCAATCAACCTTGTCCATGGATATTTTTTATCAATGTCGACCAAAAAAATCTCCCAAGTATATATTACAACATTGTGGAATAGCTCACAATATTGTGGATGATGCACCAGAGCTATGTATATCTCATATGCAACTCCGACAACAAGCTGAGATTGATCACATTACTATATGGATTCAAATCACGTCATCAACGCACAACCAACAGTATTGTGGACTAAGCCATAACCCTATAGTTAGCACTTTGAGCTCCATATGTCACATTGGCTGATTTCAATGTATATCCTACAAAGTCGTGGAATATTTCACAATGTTATGAATAACTTATCAAAGCTCAGTATATCTCACACAACTCCCACAACAATGTGTGATTAGCCACAATATATGGATTAAAATGTGGTAGTTAGTGCACCTTTCACGATACTACTATGGTATAAGTCATAGTTCTATGTTTAGTGCTTTGGAGGTCTGCATGTCATACAAGAGTTTCAGAGCATTCCCTGCAAGTGTACAAAATATGTCCTAGTATCGTGGTGGGCATGGCAAATTGGAGCTTAATATGTGTTACACACAACATCCACCACATGGTGGGCTCAATCACATGATTGTAGATCTAAATTTACTCATCAACACACCTATCATAATTTCATAGAATAAGGCAAAGTAGTGTGACTAATGCTATAGAACCTTGTATGCTAAGAAATAATTTCAAGCAACGTTATAAAAAAATAATTCAGTCAATGTCAAGAAAAAAAATTTAACCAAGGTCAAATAAAAATAACATTGACCGATTTCAATAAAAGAAAAATATATTTAAAGTAGTTTAAAGTCGTACTTTTAATATTGATTGATTTCAATAAAATAAAAATAAGTTTAAATAAGTTAAATTCTTTCTCTTTTTAAGAATTTAAAATTCTACTATTTTAACTAATAAAATTTCAAAATTACTAAAATTTGAAATTGTTTTAAAATTTTTCATCCAAGTGTTAAACATTTGAGATTATAACACGTTAAAAAGTTAATTTCTAAAGCATTAAATATTATATTCGAAAATATGAAATGTATTAAATACATTCCTAAAAAGTTTGAAACAATTATCTATTATCAAAATACATTTTTTAACCTAATTTTTCCTACAGAAAAACATTTTTAAAACTTTATCATATAAATACGCAAATAAAGTGTTCAAATAAAAAACAAAGTTTAATTCGTCATACTTTATGTTTTTTTTTAGCATATTTAATTTTAAAAGTTTTTACATGCAACTAGAAAATGAATTAAGTGGCAAGAAATAGTAGTGATTATGGTAAATGAAGTTCAAAATGAGTTTTAATTGCTACTATTTTAATTTAATTATTTTAAAATTTTAAGGTTATCAACAATTAAAAAAATAAAAAATACTAAAATAAAAATTTAAAAACATAGAGAATTGTAATGAAATTTTAAAAACTTACAATGGAGCAAACATTTGTCAAAAAAGAAGGAATTTGAATTGCCACTACTAAATTTTCAATTCCCATTTATTGGTTGGTAAAATACTAATATCCTTTCAATAATTTTACTATCCGACAATGCATCGTTGGAGAAGTTATAAAATTTGCAAATTCTTTCCCTTCTCCGGCAGTGTATTGCCACAGAAGAAAAAAAAATTGCAAATTTTTTTTACTTCTCCGATAGTGTATCGCCAGAGAAGTAAACATGTTTGACGTACAACCATTCGTTGCATGGTAGGTGTTTTGATTGGTGGGAAGTGTGAATGCAAAATGGAAACTTTCATGGTGCGCTACCATTGGTTGCATGTTAAGTTTAGGGTAAAATTTAGGCTTTTTAATTGGGTGCATGTTAAGTTTAGGGTAATTGGCTACAACCATGCACAAGTTTATAATTTTATAAGTTAAAATTTTAATTTTTTTTGTAAAATAAATTATTGAATTATATAATTTATTTAAATTATTGAATATATTTATTATTAAGTTATTAAAATTTATTGAATTATTAAAATGAATTGTTATCTTTTAAATTATACTAAATTTATTTTATTTATTGAATTATTGAAAATAAATTATTACCTAAATTTCAAATACATTAAATAAAATTTTGAAAATTTCTAATATACGCTTACTTTATGTCTATAAAAGCAAACATTTTATGTTATTTTTCTCCATCGTAGTCCCTTGTCTCCTTCTTGCTTTATTCTTCTCCATAATCATACTGCATTATTTTTTTGGGTATTTGTTCAACATCTCTTCTCAAATAAGTTTATTTTTCACAATATAATTAAGTACAGGAAACATATAATTTTAGACTAACAATTTATTGTGTTAATGATTTATATGTGATTTTTTTTGTCATCAAACATGCAAATATTTTATTCTTCGGCCAATCGTTGCTAAATAATCAAAAACCACTTTTGTTATGAATCTTATAAATAAAACTCATAATAATTTATACACCTTTCTAAAAAAATTTTATCACACATATTTATAAAAAATATTTATCACACATGTACCTTTCTTATATTTACTTAATAATATAAATTATATAAATTAGTTCACATTTAAAGTGAACGTTTTAATAAATTCTATATTATTCGAGCTATCCATTATTTACATAACAATGTACTTGATAAAAAGAAATTGCCTTCTAACTTAAGTATTTGTTGTGTATCACTATGTTGTCTTTGTGGTCTCTAATTAATTAGTTTTAATGATCAAACATACCCTTACTCAATAAAAATAAACTGATTTACAATTTTCACTCTCTTAAAAAGTAGAAAAAAATCTAACATAGTGTCATTAACAATACACTATCTCTATTTTAAAATTGTAGTTGTTATTTAAGGTTAGTGTACACCAATTAAAAAAAATAGTATATTTGTAAAGTGAAATATCTTTACTTAACTTACTTTTTATTATTGGAATAGTCATTGACTTTTAAAATTTAATATATTAATAAATATAACTAAAGCAGAAATACAATTTTAGTAAATATTATGATGTGTGGTATAATTTTGTCCTTATATATGTTTTAAGAGAGTGACCCTTTAAGTTAGTTATGGCATAGATTACAAATTAGCAAAGAAATCTTGATAGGGCATCCATTTGAAAAGAAAATTGTACACCTTTTAAAAAATATTTCTTTTTAATCCATAGATTGTAAGTTTTTTTATATGTTATCTTTTTCATAATTTTAACTTGTTGTGTGCACATTGATCTTCAATACCTTTTTTTTTATATATACATTATCTTTCTCATAATTTTTTGAGAGTCCTAATTTTTATTTTTTTTATATAATGTCTATGTCAATTATTGATTTTTTTTAATTAATTAATTTTGACTACATAATGACAATGTCATTTTTTTATATAATATGTAGTGTGTAATTAAAATGAATCCATTTTTCTGGGTAATTCATTTTAATTAAATTTCTAAATTATTGTTGCAAGTTTTAATGGATTTTTTTAGAAATATTTTCAACAAAATAAATATGGAAGACAATGAATTAAACTTGAGTGATAGTGAACAACTCTACGTTGATCAAGGACAAGAAATTATTGAAAATGTCATTGATTTTACGAATGCATTCATCAGCATGGAAGTACAAATCATATCAATATTTGTGTTACTATAATTTTATTTATTCATTAAGTAAAATATTTGAAAAGTATTTATTCATTGAAGTAGGTGGTGTTTACGTTATATGAGTTATTAAAGCGGGTTAGAGAGATAGCATTTCAAAATGGTTTTGTAATCATAATATTAAAGTCAAGTATAACCTCCAATAAAATATTTGTAGATCTAGGATGTGAGCAAAGTGATATGTATAAATCAGACAAAGACTATGACAACTATGTTTGTAAAACAACGGGGATCACAATGCGTGGAAGCTGAAAGTAGTATATGAGTTTCACAATCATTCTTTTTTTTTTTTCTTCTTTAAAATTTTACTCGTGTATCTCCATACAATCATTTATACTTTTATTAAAACGTATAAATTACAAAAATCAACATATGATATAAATATAATTTAAATATAAGTATCTCAATTCTAAAAAAGAAAAGAAAAATAATAAAAAAGGAAATTAAAGAATTAATTTAAAATAAATATATTTGAGAAAAAGAGAAAATGCTAAAAACAATACATATGATTTGATGAGAAAATAGATCATGAAAAGAAAATTTAAAAAATTTAATAATTTCAGATCTTTTGGAAGTACAAGAACAAATGTTAAATAATATTCGAAAACGTTTCATGAAAAGGAGGAGTAAATGTTAATTTAAAATCTATCTTAAAAAAATTTAAACAAGATATTTGTAACTAATTTATTACTACAGGTGAATCTTTTTAATGCATATATTTTTCATAATAGCATCAAAATAATAAATTTATTTAATAAAACCCTAAATCTTCAAAATAATAAATTTATTTTTTTAATAACCATAATAATGAACAAATCCATTTTATTAATAAATTTATTTAATAAAACCCTAGAAGTTAAAATAATAAATTTATTTTTTTATAATAACCATAATACACAAACAACTCTATTTTATTAATAAATTTATAATAATAATAACAATAATATTATTATGATTATTATTATTACAATGGAATATGATAGAGAGAAGAAGAAAAAGAGAGGTGAGAAGAGAGAATAGATTATTAAAAGAGAATATTTAAAATTAAAGTTAGAAGGGATAAAGTTAGCATTTTAAAAAAAAATAAAAATAATAAATGTTAAATGAAATTTTGGTAGATATAAAAAGAAAGGGATTAGAAAGTGTGGAATTCAAAACCTACGTTACTTTGGGCCGATATATAAGTGTAATAGAGGGCTTACGCGCGTAAGCCCATTAAGGGTAGAATCGTCTTTGAAAAGATCAACGAGACTATATATTCCCTGATCTCCTCTCTTGAAAGCGGACACACTAGGGTTTTGTTTTTCTTTGTAGCGTCTCAACCAAGTTTTAAGTTGTGTTGTAATGTAAATGCAATTTTATTGTTATTTTGAATCTGAATGCGCTGCCCTTAAGATCGCCTTCCCAATGTAACCATGGAAGCGTTTTGAGTCATAGCAGCGCCATATCAACATTCTTTGAGGTTCTCTTTAGGGTTTTCCTTCTGGCTCCTCTTTTCTCCCACCTTAATCTTTTAATCACGATTCGTTTATCCCTATGCCACTGGAGTTTTTGCCCTATTTAGATTCGGCTAATGGGACTTCAACTCCTTTCATTAGGGAATTTATAAATGTTTGTGTGCAGGTGGGAGACACTCGCACAACCAATCTTTATTTTTTAAATGTTAGCTATTTCGTGTTTTGTTTGTTTTTCTTGGCATATAAACAAAACACAAGGCAAGGATGATGATTCAATTAGATGTATGAAAGGAAAACTCCTTTCTGAATTTACAAGTTTGAGGCATATCCATTCATAAATCTGACTTGCTGCTACTTTTTTCCCCTCTAAGGGGCATTTTGTTTTTGTTTTCAAAAACCTAACATCAACCTCTTAAGTCGGGTTTCTTCTTTTAGTTCGATATGGTAGCCTTAGGCGAGTTGGATTGCCTTTTTTGTTAGATTCAGCAACTCAATTCAATCAATCTAGTTTTTTTTTTTAAGCAGGGAAACTTAATCTAATCAAATCCAAATTTCTTAAAAATTGAGTGACGGATTTTGTCAATTAAATCTAAAAACAAAATAATAATGTTTTACTATTATTATTTGTTATTTTAAATTAAAAAAAAATATTTTTAATAATTTAATTTATCTCCAGAATTGAGATTCTCACGCAACTCTATATCCTCATTTAAGTTAGTAGGTTATTATTTATTTTATGTTATAATGAGTGAGTTTTAAGTAATTTGAACTCTTTAAGTTAATAGGTTATTATTTATTTTATGTTATAATAATAATATATTTTATTTTTTAAAAAAATATATAAAAAAAGTTTTTAATATTTAATTTTTTTTAAAAAAATAATTTTTCAAATAATAAACCAATTAATTCAATTAGGTGATGGTTGAGTTTAATAAGAAAAAATCAAAATTTCAATCCAATTTTGTGTCTCGGAAAAAACATATATGGACCAAATTAAACACAATTCAACCAATTAAACACAATTCAACCTAATTTATGCAGACCTTTAACTTTAATATGGACTAAATTGTAATGTTGATTTTATAAGTTTTAAATATGTAATTTTGATTATAATTTTAATTTTTTAATTTTTAAATTATGTAATTTTATTGTAAAAAACACTATGTAATTTTAATTTAAAAAATATAAATGAAACTAGAGTTTAAGCCCTTTAGTTTCTTTAGTACTAGATTAACTAATGGATCTCATAACATGAAGTCCAGCAGTTAGGTTACTTCGTTAGGCTCGAAATCTTATTTTAAATGAATTGAGAAAGTTTGATTTGTAAAAGTAAATGGTTTGTTTTTAATTAGTGAACTTATGGTTTGTGGCTAATACACATTTTTTAAAAAATTTTAACATTTTAAACTAACTAAATTTTATTATTTAGCAAACAAATCATAGTATGCACAAGTCAAGAATAATTGGTAAAATTTGAGAATTTTTAATTTCTTTTATAGTTTTTTTGTTTTGATGTCTATTTTTTAAAATATTTATTCTATTCTTACATTTAGTAAGAGATTTAAACCTATAACCTTTTACTTTTTAAATATAGACTTTATCATTAGAGTAATCTTAAATAAAAATTTATTTTAAAATTTTTATATTCAACATACATAATTATTCAACTAAATCTATAATTTATAATATATAATATTATATTATATATTATATAATGGAATATTATCTTTTAGTATCCATATTTTGTAATTATTTTACTTTTTAAATATCTTATTTCAACTTTCGCAAATATAACTTTTTCTTATTAATATATACACATTTTCACAATTTTTATCTTATCATAAGTCAATTTTTTTAAACATGATTAATGTATATATATATATATATCTGATGATAAATATTCTTAATAAACATGTAAAACAATGATTTGACATATTTTTATTATGCTATCATGAAAAAATTATAAAATTAACAAAATATATTTTAAAACATGTCACATAATAATTTATATTTTAAAATATAAAAATTTATAAAATATATTAAATTAAAACCTTAAAATTATTATAACATATTAAAATAAAAAGGTGTGACAACGCCTATATTTTCGTTAGTATTTATAATGTGATTTATAATACTTTTATGTTTTAATATTATAAATATTATGATATTTTTATAATTTTGTGTAATATATTTATCATAAAATAAAAATAAAATATTTTTTAATTAAGATATGTTCAATAATAGTTGATCTAATGAATTGTTGGATTAATATTTTTACCTTCATAATTGGTTCTATTTTCAAAGCATTAATCTTGATTCATTAAACTTTTTATTAGTTTTAGTTTTAGCTTATACACTATATTATATGGACACTATTTTAAATTTATAGTTATTCAAAAAATATTAATGAAAGCAATTATAATTTTGGAATAAGACTTAAATTAAAACTATAATTTTGAAAAAGTATAATATAAATTATGTATCATTATAATAATAATTTTTTATTTACAAGTATATCTAGTCTAGTCAATCTTTTTCGTCTTGTAGGATATTTTAGGTGATAAATTCCAAGAGTACTTAAACTTGAAATATCAAGATTTTTTGTTAAGTGAGAAAAACTCTATTTCATCCACATCCTGGTGTTATAATTACAACTAAAAATTACTTTTATATTGTTAAAGTAGTTATAATATTTTAAACACATTCAACATTATATTATTATAAAATTTATAATATAAATATTGTATAATTATAAATTTTTAATTTAAATATTATGTCAACTTTTCTAAGAACAACCAAAAATAATTGTAGTTATTTGTAAGAAAAAAATTATGATTTATTATTTAATAATCAAATTTAACATTAAATGAATAATCTATAAAAAGGTAAATTAACTTGGATTAGTGATTGATGTAATGGACGGCAATCTAGCTAATAATTTGTATAAATAAGGTAATTAACTTGAAAGTAGAAATTCTAGTCCCATCTTCATTATTTTTTATATAAGAAAGTTTTCTAAATTTTTATCCATTTTATCACGTCAGCAATCCACATGCGTGTTTGTCCATGTCGGCGAATTGTGTAAAAATAATTGATATTGAAGTATGATAGTATAATTGAAGTCTCTTAACAATGTTTCTATGGCATCAAATATTAAACAAAATCAGTTATTGCTATTTTGAAGTTAAGTAAAAGTAGTTTCGAGACGATATGATAAATTCAATTTAAATGTCAAACGTAATTTTTATCGTAATAATTTGTTTTGGAAAAAATATGTTTATAGTTTCTAAACTTTTTTACAATCTTAAGTTATAGTTTTTAAACAAAATTTTGACTCGTATCGGTCCTTCATTCTTTTCTTCGGTTTTTTTTTTTTTTTTGTGTCAATAAGTGTAGTCTTTAAATAAAATTTTGACTAATCTTAGTTTTTTCTATTTTTTTAGTGGATTTAGTCTTTATTGTCATTTAATGTTTTTAAATGAGAATATACAAAGAGAAGTGCTAAGGAATTTCATGATTGAATATATTGCATCTTAGGGGATTTTATTTGAGCTCGAGGTGTGACTTTGCTATTGGAGTTTTGTTTGGGGCACAAAACTAATTTTACTAATAATCATAATAAAAGTTATTAAACAAATGATTTTATAGTGAAATTAAGATTTTTTTTGTGGCTCTAAACATCTACATAACAAAAATATTATAATAATTAATGCTCTTGTGTCATTGTTTAAGTTGACAATTAACAATGGATTAAAATATCAAGAATGTTTCTAGTCAAAATTTAGACTACAATAAGATATTTAAAAAAATTTAATGATTTAAAACACTTTTGCATATATATATTTTTTTATTTAAGAACTAGTGAGAATAATTTAATCAATGTTGCTAAATTCAATTAAATTAATATAATATAGACTTAATTAATTTTTTAATCTTTAAAATTTGTTTAAATTTTACTTTTGTTTTCTATAAATTAAAAATAGTTTTTTCATCCTTAAAATTTCAAGTTTATACTGTTTTTAGAGACTATATTTAAGAATGAAAAAATATTATTTTTAATTTTCAAATACCAAAAGCATAATGTGGTCAAATTTCAGGGACTAAAAACTTAATTAAGTTTATAATTTAAAAACTAGTGAGAATAATTTAATTGATTATAATATGAAAATTTAATTAATATAAAAATAAGTAAGAATACATATGAAAAATGTATATAAATAATATTTTTACCTAAAAAATATTTTTAATTTGTTTATTCATTGCATAAAAATACTTGTTAATATTCTATAATTTAAAATTAAATTTAATGGTTATGTATATTGACATGACTTTTATAATGATTGTTATAAATATCAATATATTTATCATATACATTAATTTATAATTAGTTTATCATATAAAATTATTTAAATTATTGGTATATAAATAATTTTTATTTAAATTAAGTGAATCATTTTTTAAGTTAAACAACATTTTATTTAAATAAGTTTCATTTAAAATAGATGGAATTACATTGGAAGAGACCAAATAGTGTCCTAGAGTAATATAATAGTTTGATTAATTTGATTTTGTTTGTAAGTTATTAAAATAAGTTTTCAAAAATAGTTTATATGAATTGTTTTGTGGAAGAAGAAAAAAACTACTTATAATTGCTTTCAAACATTGTTTTAAAAAAACCGACACTGTTTCTAAAAATTGTTTTAAGAAAATATTCCTTAAATGAATTTTTTAATTTTTAAATACTAAAATATGAAAAACAATTTTATAAAACTCATATAGTACTAAAGCTAAAACTTTTTAATCTAGATAGAAAATAAATAACTTGTAATAGAGCTTTGAATGGAATATCATACATAACTTATAAAACTTTAACGCAAGCCTAATGGAATTGTTTTTCATCATTTGGTTTCCTTGAGTAATGGACAATTATTCCATTATATCCTTTATTTCATATGTCACATTGGAAATGATAGAGATGTTAGACAAATGTACAATACCTTTTGCCAGAGACAAACATACACATGTTGTTTTCACTTCCCAACAAAGATGAATTTGTAGCTTCATTTCAACCCACCTTTTAAAAAAAATGAAACATTGTAACAAGCAAGATAAAAAGAATCATAGTTGAAAAACTTTTATGTAACAATTATTAGGTTGAAAGAGAAATTAGTACCCTTCATATTTTGATAAATGAAAAAAAATATAAATGTTAAGTAATATTTTTAGTAAAGACATACAAATGCATTTGATCATATTGAAAAATGCATAATAAAGACATAAAGAAGACAAAGATAGACGCCAAGGTCAAACCGATATATCTTTTTCAAAAGTGTCTTATTCTGAAAAATTCAATAAGTCAACTAGCATTAGGGTGGACAAAAATTGGTTTTTAAAAAAAAACGAATTGAACTGTTTGAAACAATTCGGTTTTTAAACTTAAAAAACAAATTATTTTAGGAAACTAGTTCGGAACCGAATTGTTTTTATAAAACTGGTTCTGAACTGGTTCAGAACTAGTTCGAAATAAACTAGTTCCGAACTTTTTTTTTTTTTGTAGTTCTTTTTTTTACAGTGTTCTGGACATGACCAAAATAGTGTGGACAACTGGAGGGAGTGTTTTTCTAGTAAGGGTGTTTTTTACATGATCGTGGAAAGTTTCACGGAGGTGTGAGATATGAAAAAAATGTTTTTTTTATAAACCAGTAAATTAAACTATTTATAAGACCGGTTTGATTTGAACCGAATTGGTTTGAAAACAATTCAATTCGAACTGAACTGGTTTTAAAAATAGTTCAGTTAATTTTTATTAAAATGGTTCGACTCAAAACTAGTTCAGTTCGGTTCAAAACCAATTCGATTCGAACTATTTTTTTGAACACCCCTAACTAGCATAAGAAATAGTAGATAATTAGACTGTTTTATCTCATCAAAGTGACAAGTTGTTGAAAGATAATTAATGTTACAGTAAATGCTACAACTAATTCTTTAGAAGACGAAGCAAATTTGAATAAATGTTCTTTTAGTCACAACTACCATCTTTCTTGAAGTTGCTATAAATAGAAGAAGACCTAAAGAATTTTGTGTAGAACCTATCCAAGCTCTATATATTTCTAAGCATCCTTCACTAGATCTGAATTAGAAATAACTATTAGAAATCTTTCTAAAACTTTTTATTATTTGTACATCTTAGAAGTATAGACTTAAGTTTATTTCATATTTGTCTACTACATGTTGTAAAATTTTTGGGCTTGTAAACTTCTAAATTTTGTGATTTAGAAAAGAGTTTGTAGGTACACAGATGTTACAAGTTATGTCTTCATTCAAAGTTTGCTACGATCTTTTGGTTGAGTGTTTAGGATGTTGGTTCTTGCAAAGCAATTAATGCAAAATAAATACAAGTAAAAAAATGGTTAGATATGTACCATTATTTATACATACTAATAATAAACCCAAATTTAATGGAATTTGTGGTTAAGGAGGATTAATTTCTTAATCTATATTTGTGCATCTTTAATCATATTAAATGTAGAGTGATTAATTTCCTAATTAATTTATATTTGCAGTTAAAAAGCTTGAAGAGATTTAATATTAAAGAATATTTTAGGTTGTTAACTTGAAAAGACTAGTGTAAAAACTACTTGAAGATAAATTAGAAATGATTTAGAAAAACTACTTGTATATTTAAAAAAGATAGTAAAACTTTGCTAGCTACAAAAGAACTAGATATAATCTCGAAGTTGAGACAAACTAGTATCAAAACTTTACCTACTTATGTTGAAATTATATTTTGTTTGAGAAAAACATTGTGAGCATTTTATTAAAACTTCACTTGTTCCATAAGCTTGTTTTTCTTGATTTTCCTCTCTTTCTTTTAGTAAAGCACAACTAAATCTTCTTTTTTGTGTTAATTGTGCTTTTACAACAATCATCATTGTTCAGAGGAATATAATCAAATGATTACCTATATAAGAAAACAAATGAAAAAGAACACTTAACTTTTATTCATGTTAGTTTGTGTTCCACTTGAATAAGACAATGTAATTAGTTATTTCTACTGCGTACAAGATGTAGATAGCTAGGATTGAGTCATTGAGTTCATTTCAGTCGCTTGTTGTTTATAATGAGTTGGTTATATATCATATTTGGTCTACTCAAACATTTGATTCATACATTCTTTTACTTTAGACTTTTACTCATATATCTCAGAAGTTCTTTTTGTTGGATGCTAGAGTAACAAAATAATAACACAAATAAAATAAGATATGAAAAAAATAGGAATTAACACACAATAATTTTATGTGAAAAATTCTTAACTAATAAGGGAAAACCACGAGCAAGACTGAAGAAATATTTTCATTAAGTAGAAGAAAACTTACAACCTCTCCCTAAATATAAGGAAAGAATAATTTCACACTCTCTCTTGTACTAGAGAATACACTCACTTTATAACTCTCTTATTCCTGACTCTCCCAATGAGAAGCTACTAGTGATGATTATACTTTGTGGTAAGATGCAAAGATGAGCAAATGATGTGACTATTTATAGTCAAGGATGAAAGCTCTTGCATTTAATACCAATGTTAAAATTTTAAGCAAAAATTATCTTTATATCTCTAAAATTGGAAACAAACAAAAATTAAAATGTAAAACTCAATTAAAATTTTAACATAATCTGAATTCAACAACAAAACCCTAAACAACAGAACCTCAGCAAGATCCAAAAACCAAGCATAGGCACAAAAGAGGTTGCAAAATAGAAAATTAAAACAGACCAAGCAAAGGAAATGCAAGGAACCAAACAGCAAAACAGGCCATGAAAATCCATAGATACTACTAGAACAAAACCAGAGAACAAAAAAAAGACCTACCAAATCTTAGGTAACCTGCAACAAGCCATATTAAGGCTACATTTCACGTCTTTCTTATCCACCTTCAACACCTAGTGGATAAATTAGACCAAACATAATAAACTAATGGTAATGTATATAATAATAACATTGTAATTAGTAATGTAAAAGTTTGATAATTAGATTTTAAGCAAAAATTATCTCTATACCTCTAGAATTGGAAACAAAACAAAATTTAAAATGTAAAACTCAATTAAAAATTTAACATAATCTGAATTCAAAAGCAAAACCCCAAACAACACAACCTATACAAGATCCAGAAACCAAGCATAGGCACAAAAGAGGTTGCAAAATAGAAAATTAAAACTGACCAAGCAAAGGAAAATGTAAGGAGCCAAACAACAACACAAGCCACGAAAATCCATAGATACTAGAACAGAACAAGAAAACAAAAAAAAAGGCCCACCAAATCTCAAGTAACCTGCAACAAGCCATGTTGAGGCTACATTCAATCACGTTTTGTTATCCACCTTCACCACCAAGGCTAGCGGATAAATTAGACCAAACATAATAAACTAATGACAATGTATATAATAATAACAAAGTAATTAGTAATGTAAAAGTTTGATCTAATAATTATATTTTAAGCAAAAATATCTCTATACCCCTAGATTGGAAAAAAACAAAAGTTAAAATGTAGAACTCAATTAAAAATTTAACATAATTTGAATTCAACAGCAAAACCCCAAACAACACAACCTCTGCAAGATCCAAAAACCAAACATAGGGACAAAAGAGGTTGCAAAATAGAAAATTAAAACAGACCAAGCAAAAGAAAATGCAAGGAGCCAAACAACAACACAGGCCACGAAATCCATAGCAGGGTTTTGAAGGCACATTAAAGGTGCAACTCTTTTATAAAAAATAAATTTATTGTACAAATATTATTATTAAGAGAAATCTTTAATACATATTTTTAGAGTATAAATTTCTAATAAGTTTAATCTTGCTAATCTATCTAACCTTTCATGAATGTATTTACTGCACATTGTTGATGAAAATTTTTTTACTGGAAAATAGTTTGGCATGGTTACAGTGGTGACAACTTTAGTTGATAACTGTAATGTCAAATGCTAAAACAAACTTACCATGGTGGAAGGCCTGAGAGTTTGGGTTGTCATCTGAATCAAAGGTTTGGAGGAGGTGGGGGTCTGAGTAATGAAGCTACATCTCCTATTACGAGTCTTCAATAACAAGGAAACCAAAATTAAATTAAAAGGGAAAAAAGGGCAAAAAAAATCTAAATATGCAATTGAAAAAGTCTATGATTTTCACCAATAATCATTAAATGAAGAAATTTAATAAAACCCATGAAATCAAAGACACTAATAATTTCTGAAAAGGAAAGAAACCAAAATTAGATAACAAAAATGAAATCTCGAAAGGTCTCTCACTTTTACCTTGATTAAAGCCAAACAAGTATAATTTCGGAAGTTAGTGAATAGAATCACAGAAAACAGAGAGTTGATTTAATCTGGAAACAAATATGAAGGTCATGCATTTTTTATTTGACACACATATTTGCTTTTGCCTGGACATTAACAAAAAAAGAAAAAAAAATAAAGGAGAAACTGAGAAAAAGAAAATATGTTGGTGATGCAAACCTGCAACACAACAACATGCACCTACACTTGGTTACATTAAATCTAAACGTGGAAAATATTGACATTCCCTTTTAAAAAAAATTCAAAACCCTACCAAGATTGAAACAATGGCAGAATAATTTGGAAATTATGCCTTCTTCAAAGCCCTTTCACATTCACTAATTTTATTTAAATTTTAAAAAAAAAAGAATCATAAACATACCTTGCAACTCTTCTTACATTTCTTAAATCCATTTAAAGCAAATCGCTAGGTTTTTTCTATCAATTTTGCCACAATGATCTTGTTGTTGGCAATCGGGGTTACGGTCAATACCAACAATTTCAAAGAATGTTTTGGACATTCAAGCAGTGTGTTGATGCCTTTAAGTATTGCAAACCATTGATACAGGTTGATGGAACATATTTATATGGAAAGTATTGTGAAACTTTGTTAATCGCAACCACACAAGATGAAAATAATGATGTGTTACCTCTTTCTTTTGTTGTGGTTGAAAGTGAAAATTCATTGTCATAGTCTTGGTTCCTATCCTACATACAACTACATATGATACAAAGAGAAGGAATATGTTCAATTTCAGACCAACTTGTTGGGATTAAGTCTGCTGTGCAAAATGAGACATTAGGATAGCAACCATCATATGCTTATCATAAATATTGCATATGCCATATTGCCAAAAATTTCAACACCTGATTTAAAAATATGGCACAAATTTTTTTTTCTTCATAAAATTAGGTATGTTTTTATTTTAAAACATTACCCATGTCTCTTAACAATTATGCATATTATTAGAAAATGAGATTTACTTTTTTTTATCTTATACTCTATGCAAGCATATATTTGATTGAAATTTTTAGAAATTTTGTGAAGAAATTTGAAGAAGTAGTTAGTTGGATAAATGACATATTCAAGTAAAAATGGAGTATGACATATGATAAAAAAGGCTACAGATATGAGCACATGACAACAAATCTGTCTAAGCACGTTAACAAAGTTTTGAATGATTGTAAAAATATTTTTATCAGTGCATTGGTAAGGTCAACATATTGTAAATGTGTTGCATACTTTGTCAAAAAATGGTCCCAAGCTAGATCCCAATCGGAAGCTAAAAAGGTATGTTGTGCAAAGTTAGTTCAGGCATTGTGTAAAAACCAACATGATGCATGTTCCTATATAGTCCGTCAATACAATATTGAAACCACTAGATTTGAGGTGGAAGATGCTTTTAATCCAAACTTAACGTGAGGGACAAAAGTGGGTAGTAACTTCAATGACAGATATTGCCAATGTGGGCAATTTCAAGTTTTTCATACCCTTGTTCACATTAATAGTTGTGTGCAGTGCCGTTAGTTTAGACTATTATTAATTTGTTGATCCAGTGCACACCAACGACGTCATATAATGGTTTCCTCTTGGGAATGAGAATTTGATACTTGATAATGAAGACAATTGGACTCTTATTCCGAACTATTCCGTTGTTGGTGGAAAAGGACATCCAAAGTCAATAAGGATAAGAAATGAAATGGATATTGATTGAATCACAAAGAAAAAATAAATGTGATCGATGTAGACAAGATGGTCATAATCGAAAAAATTGTCCATTACACGTTGGTATAAGAAGCTCTCAGCCAATTGATGGTGATTTCTAGATTTTTTTTCTTCTTGTTATCATATATGTTGTTTTAGTGTTTCTTTTACTGCTCCTTTAGTGTTTCCAAATTAGGCAAAAAAATAAATGTTTATGTTTGCTTTAAATTAAAGTTGTTTAAATAATATTTATGTTTAAATTATTTTTAAAGATAGAATTATTCACATTAGAATCTTTAATTGTTTATTTTACAATTACTTGTGTTTTTAAAATTTTTATATTTTATATTAAATTTAATTAGTTATGTTAGAATCTTTAATTATAATAATATCATATATTAAATTTTATAATTAGTTACGTTAATTTTTCAATTTTTATGTAATATATTAAAATTTTTAATTAGTTAAGTCAGATTTAATTAGTTACAATAATTTTTTAATTTTTATATCATATATTAAATTTTTTATTTATTTACATTAATTTTTTTTAATTTTATATCATATATTAAATTTTTAATTAGTTACGTTAGATTTAATTAGTTACATTAAATTTTTAATTTTGTGTATCATATATTAAATTTTGTTAATTAGTTACATTAGATTTAATTACTTACATTAAATTTTTCACTTTTTTATATCTTTTATTAAATATTTTAATTAGTTAAGCTACATTTAATTAGTTACGTTAAATTTTTAATTTTTTATATCATATGTTAAATTTTTTTAAGTAGTTACGTTAAATTTATTTAATTACGTTAAATTTTTAATTTTGTATATCATATATTCGATTTTTTAATTAGTTATGTTAATTTTTTAATTTTTATATCCTATATGAAATTTTAATTAGTTAGTTAGATTTAGTTAGTTACGTTATTTTTTTAATTTTTTTATCATATATTAAATTTTTTTTCATTTTTATATCATATATTAGATTTAATTAGTTATGTTAGAATATTTAATTATAGTAATATCATATATTACTATAATAAATAATTACAAAATATAAATAGTTTTTTGTTAATAATATTTTTTGGATAAATATTAAATTTAATTATTTATAAATAAAAGATAAAATAAAAATTTTATTCAAAACAAAAATAACAAGGCACTTTTTCATTACTTGTTATCATCATCATTTACATCTCCTTGTGTATAAGGATCATAAGACCCACTTAATCCTAAATTAGTGACAGCATATTCAGAATCTCAATGTATGACAAATTATGGTTCGTTCATACCTCTCATTGTTAATGGTTGTTGTTCTTGTGGTATATTTGGTGTGCATAAGGATCCAAGTATTTCCTCAAATATATGGCCTTGTGGCATGCCAAATTTGTATGGTATATGACTTGTGAGGTGATGATCCTTCATGTGTCTGTTGAGATGGATAATAATAAGTAACAAGCATATCTTCACTACCACCATTGAATTTATGAGTGTATAATAAATGTCTTATTGACATTCTGGCAAATCAGGAATGAGATAAATTTGTGGCTAAATTGTGTTCCTCCATCGAATGAGACCATGACTCTCATGGTATGACTGTGGAATATTAAATTATGGTACGTCCACCGCAAACATACTTTTAGGTGTTAGTACTACCGATCTCGTAATTCAATCTTTATCTTCCAATTGGACTATAATTTTATCAACATATGAGACTAAATCGTCCACTAATCATTTATTTCTTCATTCTGAAGACACCATATATGATAATGTTTCTTCAACTTTACCCTACAATAAAAAAACATAACCATTTTTAGACTTTTATAAATACAACAAAAACTTTAAAGGAGGATGTGGTGTGAGTTGTCTCATCCTACACTTTTCCTAGCATGGTCAAACCATGCAATATTTTGGGCTGTAAAGGAGGATGTGGTATGAGTTGTCTCATCCAAAACTGTTGCTTAACTCTATCTGATTGATGTCATTCACAAACATTGAGGCAAATTAACGGCATAATGCACTTCAACATTAGCCCTTCTATGCAAATCATCGATAATTGTGTCAAAACTTCATTTGTGTATGACATTCAAACCACTTGCATAACATAACAAGTAGTTAATATTACTAACAAATTAAAAAATAAACATATATATCAACTAGTCAAAATGATGTTTTAAATCATCACTCTAACCAATATGTTTGTTTCCCCGTCGTAGTCACCTACAAAATTAAAAAATTGCTATTAAATAAATAATTTATCAACAATGTTATAAAATATAACTTACATCATACTCCATAAAGAAAATTACCTTGACTTGACAGGTTGGTGGGGTTTGCATTGGGGTATGAAACTTGGTGCAATATTTGGGAATCTTTCTCATGCCCATATTTGTATTAATAAGCATAAACTATCAAAATTGACATCATTTTATAATAATTTGTTGCAACATATATGTTTTTTGTACAAAAAACTAAGTACAACAACACTCCATGCATATGTACTATACTCAACAAAGTCTCACAACAAAAAGAGATATCTTAAATAAACTTTACTACTTAACTTATCAACAAGAAGGATACCGACCAATAAGTTGTAAAATCCATGTCCTAGCATATCTCTATAGTTGTGTTTCATTGTCTTCATGATTAGCAATATCTTCGTAGTTGTTCTTCATTGACTTACCAACAAATAGGGTACCACCAATAAGCCGTAAAATTCATGTTCTAGTATATCTCCATAGTTATTCTTCATTACCTTTATGGTTAGTAATGTCACCAAAATTACAAGTTAACCAACTAACTCTAACAGAACTACCATTAATTTCATCTACACGAGATGGTAGTTTTTGACATAGTTCAACTCAATCAACATTTGTTGAAACTATGACAGGGATTCCACTCACATGCAAACTCAATAAAATTGTAACATCTTGAATGGTAGTGGTGCATTTTCCACACTTCATGTGGAAAGTATGAGTTTTTGGTCTCTGCCTCTCAACAAATGCATTTATGGGACCAACATTAATTTGTAAAAAACTCATCTGAGTGACTGCATAGAGCCCCGTTTCATGTGAATTTTGTATGATTTGTGGAAGAATTGATTGTTTCCCATTATAGGTGGAAATTGCACGTCTGATTAAAAGTTTTCTATCCTTTCTTAATTCCAAACATGTTGTGAAACATGTTCATTTTTAATAAACAATTTGTCATTCTCTACTGGTCCAGAGTGAACACTATCTATTGAAAGACGAGAAGAAGATGTCATTGTAAAGATGAGTAATAATCGGCAATTTAATAACGACAATAAATTATATAAAAAATATTTAATAATAAACAAATAAAAATTTATTTTCTTCAAACATACTATATAAACTAATAATGAAATACCTGAAAATTTGGAAGCAAAAGATGAAACTTTCACTTTCAACTTTTTAATATTAAAAACTCTCCAAAATGTGTAGTGTGATTTCCCAACAACCTGTGAAAGGCTATTTATAATAGGGATGCATAAATCGTAGTTCTTACCTGCAGTTTATGGTGCATTAACTGCTGGACAATTGCAACATTATGAGTGACTTTTAATTTCCATTGGTAGGAGCAACAGTTGGATAATGTCAACGAAAATCGCAGTTTCCATCTGTGTTTTTATCAATTTTAATTTGTGTTATTAATATCCACTGGTTAACCAAAACGGATAGGTAAATACCGCTTAAACCACATGTGCAGTTTCATTCATTTAAAAGTCTGTGCCGATATGTTTCATTGGACAAATGAAGAGGTTGGGCAAAGACCGCTTAAATTGTAGATGCGTTTTGCGGTTTCATGGCTTTAGAAGTCTATGTCATTAATTCCATTGGACAAATGAAGGGCTAGTTAAAGAGCACTGAAACCGTAGTTGAGGTTTGTGTTTTAAGCTGAGTTAAAAATATTCATGACACTAATATCCATTAGGCAAGGAAAATGGCTGGTTAATGACCAATGAAATCGTAGGTCTAATTTGGGTTTTACATGACTCACTCTACATCTCGCATGGTCCCAAGGAGGCTATTTTTTACCACCATTAAATCACAACGCAAGAAAAATGGTTGATTAATGACCAATGAAATCATAGGTCTGATTTGAGTTTTACATGACTCATTCTGCATCTCGCATGATCCCAATAAGGCTATCTTTGACCACCATTAAACCACAATTCTTGGTTGCGATTTGATGAGTTGATTGGTGTCAACTTGAACATTACATGGTCATACAATTGACGTGACACTAAATCTGTAAGTACAAATTATTGATCAAGTCAAACTAAAATACGAACTCATCTTGACATATTTTTTTTTAAAATTGACTCGTTTAAGTAATTATTTTTAAAAAAAATCCCCTTATGTCAATCAACCCATAACTAATTTACCAATTATACATGACTTTGAAAGAATAATTTAGCTAACTTCAGTTTTTTAAAAGAGATTCATACTAAATGAAACTGCCAAAACAAAAACTAACATGTCTAATGAAAAATTAAACCTTAAAAAAAAATTTAGTAACACATTACATACCCCGTTTAATCACATTATTTTTAATTTGTTAAAATTTATTAAAAACTTCATATTCAAAAGAGAAAATCATTAAATATAATGAAGAGTCCATAATATATTTAAAAAAATGTATGAGTGTTTCACATGTTTTTTTATGCAACGTTTAAGCACCCTTTTAAGAGCAACTTGTGACACTTTAATCCATTCAACAATTTATTCATTTTTTCAAATTCATTCAACGGTTGGTGTATTATGGGGACAGAATAATAAATTTGATATCGTGACTGAGGATTTTACTTTTCTGTAGTAGAACACAAAACATGTGCTTAGCTTAATTGATGCTGAAACTTCTGTCTAGTTTGCTTGGTTGGTGAGGAAGAAATAAAACATTTTAAATTAAGAGAACGATTTGTCCATTTTCCATGACTGATAATACCAGTTCTACAAGCAACTTCACAAGGTCAATAATGGATCCAATTACCTACAGCTGTGGCCTCGGTGGGCCAAAGAATCAATTTCCCCAAGGGAAATACATGAACTAAAGTCAATGCGGTAAATATCTCCAGGTTAGACATACAGGGGCATGCCATTTCTGCATTCTCAGAGTCAAATCAACATTTTAGATTTTACCTAACCTAACTTAACTAAATCATATGATACATACTATGGGATATGATACGTCATTCAGCTGAAATCTGAAGGGACAAACAAAAAATAGACCAGTATAATAGAAGGAATGCCATTCACAGATCAGAACTATTCCATAAAAGAAAATAACATAGTAAGTGTTAACAACCAGTATTCATGGTTCTTTATAAGTCTTAATAAGAATCTAATCCGATATGTAACATTCAGAATCAAACATGCTAACATGAATACGGACAACAATCTCACCTACTCTTGAGGGTTTTCAAAGCACAATTATTGTCCTTCACAATCACATGAAAAGCACCAATTATCTGATTAGTAATATTCACCAAAGGATTTTTTCATTTAATCTGCCATCAGAGATCAGATATTGAGAGTAAAGGCAAGTGAAGGAAAAGTAAAAGCCGGAAATTAAAGTTTAGCCATTTAAATGTCTCATAATTTAATCCAAAGCATTAATCAAAGACAAAACCGCAAAATATTTTTCCAACAAAGCAGATGGAAAAAAATGAAAAGGAGAGAACTTTACCCAAGTTTGGTCCGGCAGCTTACATAATATCCAGATTCTATAAATCGAAGAGAAGAAAAAGAGAATTCGAAGACGAAGTTACACGGAGAGAAGCTATCACCGTCATCCACGGTGCAGAGAAGCTATCAAAATTGAACTTCCCGCACGTCAAAAAAAAAAAAAAGAAAAAGAAAGAAATCAATCGAGAAAACCGGTTTGGCGCAAAACGGCGTTTCTGACCTGACGGAGATCCCTCCCCTTGAGGGTTCTCCCAACCCCTTCCAAGACCGAAAAGGTGGTTTTGGGCGATACACCGGAGCCCCTAAGCACGATTTCATGTGGCGGCAGCATCTCGTCGTCATCGTCGTTGTCATCGAGCACGCGAGAGAAATCGTGGACGTTGGTACGTCTTGAGGCAGCAGCGGAAAGCAGGATTGGGACTTTCATGGGCGCCGATTGCTGGAACTTTCTAGAAGGGGCTGACGCTGACGCTGACGCTGACTGCGGTAGGTAGTCGGAGGCGGGTGGCCTCGGTAACGAGGGAATCGTAATCCGTGAAGAAGTTGGAACGGGAGACTTGCCTTGAAAAAGGCCAGCGTGGGAATCGGGTTCCTTGAGGACGACGAGGATTCCAGAATCTAGAGGGCGATCGAAGTTGCGGAGGCGGGGTTCGGGGCGTTGGGGTTCCGATTCGGAGGCCCAGAAGAGTTCGGCTTCGTTTAGTTCCTCGGCAGCTGAGGATGCAGCCGGAGCCGGGGACGGTGAGGAGAAAGGGAAGGGGCCCAGTAATCGGTCAGATGAGGATGAGGATCGGCGGTGGAAGGATTGTGCCTGCTCCATTTGGGCTTTTTGTTTGGGAAAGACTTTTAGAGATGGTTAATACTGAATACTGAACTCCAACCCGGTTATGTGGCGGAGGGTCGCAGTGTGGTAAAGTAAATCTAAAAACAATGACAAAATGGGGATACCTCTTCTCCTGTGGGACCCACCTTCTCACCTTACGTGGCCTCCTCGCCATTCCTCGTGCTTTTCTACTAGTCTATGCGTCCAAGTCTTGCTTAGAGTCACTCTCCCAACCACAATTGAAATTCAAGCGACCCTTTCAATGGGTCCACCTACAACTAAGACGATTATATGGTTTAGGGTATTCTTTCAAAAAAATAACTATGTTTAATTAAATTAAGAGCATTTCATTTTGTACCCTAGTGCCTTGGCCAATTCATCCACATATTCTTAGTTAATCCCTCGTGGCGATGCTTCCATATAATACTTTTAACTTTTTCTACCTTTTTTTCTGTATCTTATTTAAATTTTTACCGGTTAAACTATCTTATTATTTTAAAAATTTTATTCTTTATATTTGTCTAAATCTGTTTTATGTTCGTATCTTTAACTATTTCATTATATTTGAATATTTTGTTTTTATATCTTATCTTAATTTTCTCTACATTTGTATTTTCAACCACTTAATCATATTATCATATTTGTATTCCGTGAATTTTATATTCACTTTTTACAATACCTATAAATACCCCTCACACTCATGAGGTGTGGGCAATGAACTCAGACTCTCAAATTGATACTCTCGGTATAGGTATACTCTTGTCAGAGTTTACTTGAATTTGAGAATAGGTTTAATATTTTAGCTACCTGAAAGCGAAATAATTAGTTGATATATAATTGTAATTATAGTACTTTATAACTTAAATATATAATTGTAAAAAATTATAATTAAATATGTAATTTAAATTTAGATTTTAGAAAATTATAATTTAAATATGTAATTATAGAAATAATAATTTAGATATATATAATTTATATTTAAATATATATCATCAATTTATATTATTAAATATTTTATAATTATTTTAAATACTTCATTGTTGATATAATGATTAATAGTGTTCTTATTTGTCATTTTATAATTTTCAGTTAATTTTATCAAACACTTAACTAGCTTTTCAGCTTTCAACTAGTCAAACTCGCCCTCATATTGATATCTCAAATATTTAAATTCATTTCATGACTAATCTTGATCTCTCTATTTTCAATAAATATTTATTTATAAATATAAATCATGCATTCAACCCTTCACTACATACGTAAAGCGTTTAAGGAGAAAACCAACCTATCCACCATGCTACACCAAATTGGTTAAATAAGTTAACTAGTAAACATTTTTAGGGGTTGTTTGACAAAAGAGAAAAATTTTCATACTAGGAATCATGATTCTTATAAATCATTCTTAAAAACTATGATTCCTTGTTTTAACTAGATTGTGGATACTCTAATCTCCTTTCACTTCTAACTTTGTTGCATCAATCTCCTAGGTGAGAACAAGTGGAGCACCCTTAAAGGGACTTTAATGCTTAAGTAAACAATCATATATCAGGGTTTGTAGAAAGAAAATGAACATTTGGCACCCAGTGTGGCATTGAAAAAAAAAATCCACCACCCCACTAACCCATGGTTGAAACTAGAAGCTTAAGATTGAGGTCGGTCATGGGAGGATCAAGCACAATGTAATACTTTCATGGTTATGATATTCACAACCTTACTCAAACAACCTACCTTATGTGGGAGGACCCAACTACTAGCCTATTTGATCGACTCCTTTAAAATGTTAGCTTAAAGATTCACTACTTTGTGTGTTATATATTATCCTTGTCACACCATGTCGATCACCGTAGTCAAGCCTTTGTCAAGAAGACAACGAACAATGTGTGATTTCATATATAAGTTATTCAAGATCGCCATAAAAATCAGAGCCTTATATCCTAGCATAGCCTTACACTACATGAATGTCACTCTAAAGCTAGAAAAGTTCGCAAGCAACCTATGCAAAAGATGGCTGAAAAACTAATGTTGAGTTCCACAAATGAGCCTTTAGATACATAAAAATGAAATAGCTTGCCATCCAAAAAGATAAGGTAAAACTAATTAAAGCATAAAAAAAAAATGATAAAGACAAAGATAGAGATAGATCTTCAAGAAACTAGGAGTTTAAAAATATTTGGACAACCTCCACAATTAAAGCCCACCACATATGCCTCATTTGACGGAAACAAGAGTTTGCATCCTAGAAGAGACATTCAACATTGAGCTCTTCCACTTACCTCCATCAAGAAGGTCCAATGAAAGAGTTCACTACAACAAATATTGTAAGTACCATTAGAACAATAAGCACACCAAGGTCACAAAACAAGAGAGATTGAATATCCATGATCTGACAAGAACACCGAAAATACTTAAAATATGTTTTATGAATATTAATATTTGTTGAGAATTAAAGATTCCTTTATTTTACTGCATGATACAACTTTTTTTACAATTAACTTATTTAATAAATGGTAAGCTCAAGTGCTTAACTTATATTTTTTGTGAGTTACACTTCTAATAACTTAACGTGGCTTAAGAACTAGTCAAGTATGCATAAAAATCCACATTAAAATATTATTAAATTTTTTACAGTTAGGTGTCAAATATTTTTGAAATCTATATTTTTTTAATTTAAAAAAATGTTTTAACTAATTTTGAAAATTCCCAAATTTTAATTACAATATATCATTTGTTTTATAACAACCATTTTTTACTTTTAGAAATATTTTATTTAGTTGATAAGTGTTTTAATTTTTAAGGTCCTATTTGTTATTAATTGTGTTATATCAATATCAATGGCAATTGTTGTGAATAAGTTGAGGGAGTGATGTGGATTTTATAGATTTTGATGCCTACAGATCTAAAAATGTGAGAATGAGAAAAAAAAATAACACTAAATAATAATAGCAAAAACTAAAATAAGAAAAACAATAAACTTAAAATATACTTATATTTATTTTTTTGGTAAGAATATTTATATTTATTTTAATAATGATAAACTAAGTATTATTTTAAAATAATTTAAAAATATTATTTCATATTTATTTTAATAAAAATAAATAAATCAGTGTTTTAAAAATCCGTTTATTAAATATATTAATTGTCAAATAATTTATATTATTAGCGAATAGTGTTTAGTTCCTGTTAAATTACCAAATAATACTTTATTCATTTTGAGGCTGACTAAAAATTTATGTTCAGAAAAACTAATATTTTTCATTAGTGGTTGTAGATTAGAGTTATTTTATTAATTCTTTAATATATATATATATATATATATATATGTATATGTGTGTATTGATTACATTATTATAACTAATAAGATTGAATTTAATTTATTCTTATGTTTATTATTAAATTTTTTATTTCTAAAAATAAATCTTTTTCACTCATATATATATATATATATATTTAGTTTATTTTTATAACAAATTTTGGGTAAAATTACAAAATTAGGAAACACAATCACAAAAATGTATTTAATTGTTAGTATACACATTAATATATAACTGAATAAAAATAGTTAAAATCAAACCAAGTTTTTACAATAAAATGCAATAGTGAAATACAAAAATGGTCACACATGCATGTAAGTAGGTTATATAGACTAATTTGCAATTTTTCAAGATTGTTTCACAATATAGTATTGTCGCTGTATATAATGTTATAGCAAATGAAACTCACGTGATAAATAGTATTTATTTATACAAAAAATTGTTTTACACAATACGATACAAGAAAATATTTATGCACAAGGAAAATATTTACACTAATATTTAATCACAAACTTTTATATATGGTAAGTTTTTTTACTTTATAAATTAATATTTTAAAAATTATATTAATAAAAAATTATAATTGAACATTAATATAAAACTTATTTACACTATGAGTATATAAATATTAAACTTATACAATATTATCTAACCTTTCTCAATATATTTTTATTTTTATTGTATAAAAATATTTTAGGTAAAAAATATGAAAGTAATAAAATTGCGAATAAAAGGGTGACAATACATCTGTTTTCGCTAGTATAGGTAAAATAAATAATTTCATATTAAATTAAAAATTAGTTCATGTAATTTAATTTATTAATTTTAATAAAAATATTTTCTTAAAATATTTATATTGAAATTTAATATAAAAAAAATAATTATAGGAATAAAATCTGAATTAATTAAAAATAATATAATTAAAATTTTATTATATTTTAGTTTAGGAAAAATTATTGCTCATCACTAAGTTTGGAGGAGGTATCATTTATGAGTATGAATTTTCTTCATTGAACTACATGCACCATGAATCACTTCCAAATTCCAATTTCATGGTGTTTGAAATGTCAAATGCACAATATTAGGTTGAAGTATTGATAATATTGTTGTAAGTTTATTAAAACAAAATCATGCACTAACGGTGTAAATAGAAAACTTTCTTACAGGCCGCGAACGTTAAACTTATGTATTAATAGTTAAATAATTTGTTTGAGAGAAATAGCAAATATCTGACAGTTTGGCCGAGTGGTCTAAGGCGCCAGATTTAGGCTCTGGTCCGAAAGGGCGTGGGTTCAAATCCCACAGCTGTCATTTTCCATCCATTAAATTTTCCTTACATTTGCTAAAAAGACCAATTTTTCAGTGGAACTGACAAAGATGTTAAACTCATTCTTTTAATATAAAACATTTCTAATGTAAAATATTATTATAAAATTAAAAAATGTTAATAAGACTTATTTATGACAAAAATACTTGTGGCTAGGATAATTTTTTTGATAACATCATATGCGTATATGTAACTACACCTACTAGGATAAAGAACAAAATCAATATTACAATTCCAGTCTGAACAACAATGATCTTTCACCGTTAAGTATACATCATTATGCAAAATTCAAACAAGCATCATATCCATTACTTAATTGCATTAAACTTTAATTGAAATACAAACAAAAAATGGAATAATCACATTCATATGGCATCAATTCTTCACAATGGACTCCACGTTATCGGGAAATTCAAAATCCGTAACCCACATGACCATATCATGTATTGCTTGCCATCACTTATTTCTTTAATAACAACTTCAACAATTCTTCCTTGAGAGGAGGCATATTGCCAAATTAAACTCACCCCATTCTTTCACAAGTTACTTCGAAATCTACCCCAATTCAATTTGAAACATACCCCTTTTTTTACCTCTAGTTCTGAGCTACAATCGAACTTGACCACAATGTTTAGAAATGAATATAGGATATAGCTCAAATAACATTTCTCGACAAACAAAGTCAAACTTGACGTTTCCGTCAGAAATACGTTGAAAATGCCCAAATTGCTCACCTATATGTAATGACATCCAATATACTGTTATCTATAATTCATAACTATTAATAAGACAATTATAAATTTTAGGCACATATTTTTTATTTTTAAATTGTTTTTTCAAATAGTTTTTTAATCTCTCTTATCAACTTTCAATATATAATTGTTGCTAATTTTTTAACCTTTTTTTTCAATTTTAAAAGCACTTCGACAGGCACATAAACATTTTTTTTGGGTGAAAATTTATAAACATATAATCGCATTATTAACCTTAACAAATTAACATTCACAATTAACAGGGACATGGTATATAAGTAAATTCCGCTTTCAGGTGTTAACTAAATATATATTGTTATTTTAATATAAAATGCTGTAGCAGACTCATCCCACCGTCAATTATTAAATTAATAAATCTAACGGCGATGTAAATAATTAAGGGCAATACCGTTATCTTATATTCTTATCCTTGATTTGACCAAAAAAAAGAAATTCTTATCCTTGACGTCCATACTTGCATTGGGCCATGGTGTCCATAACCAGTATGGCACAGTATAACAAAAAGCCCAGTGAAAGTAAAAGTAAAAGTAAAGCAGAAAATGGCGGCATATCTGAGAAGGAGAAACAGCTTCCAGCTGGTAACTCGCTTCCTCAACTCAGCGAGTCTCCCTCGTCGAAGGTGGTTGGAAACCGTAGCCTACGAAGAATTGCGAGCTCAGCCGGACAAACCATACACTTCAACGGCCGTTTTCATCCATGGCTTTTTGGGATCTGGCAGAAACTGGAGATCTTTCTCTCGCAACCTCTTGGCCTCTCTCTCCAACTCCTCTCCCTCTTCCAGTATCTCACGCTCGCCTCTCTTTTTTTTCTCTTTAATTTGCTTATTCTGAACTGAATTTTCATTATCATTTATGGATTTCATTCCAATTAGATTGGAGAACGGTGATGTTGGATATGAGAAACCACGGGAAATCAACCGAGAGGGAGCTGCATCCGCCTCATAATATCGAAAATGCGGCCAAAGATTTGGCTGATTTGGTGAACGCCGAAGGTTGGTCTTGGCCTGAGGTTGTAATTGGTCACTCCTTGGGTGGAAAGGTGGCTTTGCAGTTTGCTCAGAGTTGTAGCCGCGGTGACTATGGTCATTCGGCTCTATTGCCTCAACAGGTTTCTCTTCTCTTCCCTATTGCAATTGCTACTTATAAATTCAACTCCTCAATTCAATAATAACTAAAACAAACTATTCAGTGGTTCATGTGAATCAAGTTTCACATTTTCGTCAATGTAAAATCGCCTTCTAAGAGAAGGTTATATCAATTATGTGGGATCTCTAATACCCCTCACTCCACTCCCAAGGAGTGTACATATCGTGGGTGGAGTTTAGCATTTGTGGATGTTCTTATAGCGGTCTAATAGAGGGTATCGCAATAGGGCCAACAACAACAACAAAATATTATAATAGACTTTGATGCCATATTAGAAATGGAAAAATTGATATCATATTAAAAATGGTGAAAATGAGTCTAACTCAACCTCACAACCGACTTTTAAGGTAAGATTTGCAACTCATTATATACTCTTATTTGACCACATCACTAGTCGATCTGGAATCTACAACATATACATTGAAGCATATATGTTTTTGTGTATGGTAAAATAGTGAGGAAGGAGGGACACCCACGCTGTTATTGCCAAAAAGGAGGGCAGTCAAGTGATATTATCAGCCAGCCTCTAATGCACCGATACTTCAAATTTTGACAAAGAATCAGAATCAGAATTAGTTATTTAGCTCACTTCAGGACAAGCACTAGCGCCTCCTGGCGAAGTACTTGAGCCGTTGTTAAGCTATGTTAAGAATCATTGCAGTTCAATATCCCTGCTGAATATGGGTATTATAGGCCTGCTTTGTATTAGAACTTGGGTGTCTTAACCCAAATTAAAAATACAAAAATATATTAGTATTCATTAGTCATACATTAATGCTTGTTAAATATTCACTGCAACTGCTTTTGCCGTGCATTAAAAAGTATTGTTATTAGAAAAATGCTGTGTTACAGATTCAAAAAGCAGCCTTATGATGTGCTGGTTGCAAGGCTGTCATTTTTCTCGTGTGTTTGGGATAAGTAAGACATGCCCATCTAGACTTTATTTTTTCCCATACAAAATGAATAAATGATGGCTACGCACATTACAAGGATTTGTTAACTTGCTTTGAGTTAGTATATTGTTCACTCTGGTAGAATTTTGCATTTTGAAATTTGCCTCTGCTTTCTAAAACTTCAGAGAAGTGTTTCTCTGAATTATGATGTCATGAGTTATAAGAATTTAATTCTACCCTGCATAACTAGCTTCAATCCAATTTTTAACAGATAAAGGAGGTAGTGTTGCCTGGTAACTGGTATGAAGAGAGAGATAGCTTAATTTGCATAAAGTTGTAAATAGTTCAGAAACGCCTCTTTTACTTCAACATTAAAAGCAAAGTAAAATAAACTATAACAAACATGTTCTCTAATCTGTATACTATGCAATCCGTATACCCTCCGGAATGGAAATGGTATCAATTGATAGACTCGTCACTTGTGAATTATTGAATATACCATTAAGCTTTAAGAATAATGCAACTTTCCCACTATATTTTCCATATTTTTAATCTAATGCACCTTAGCTTTTACAGCAGATAGATGAGATGCTTTTACAAAGGTTAGATGCATAACTTGGTTTTAACTAATGGAAAAAGTTGAATTCATTTTATCCGTATTATTTTCTTTTAAAGTGTTTATGGAAAAGTTTATATCTCTATAGGAATAGGATACATTCTGTTATAACAACTGACATTTAGAACCGAGAAATGTAACAACATATATAAAAATATTAGACTCTCAGAACAGAGAATTAAATGACTTGTATAGAAATTTGCAGTTTAATAAATCCCTTATTTTCTCTTTTTCAGTCTGAAATTCTACAATTTTCAAGAATAATTGTTTGTGGATTTAACATTGAAGCTTTTGTACTATAAACCTAACGTCCTTATGTTTCTTTTTTTTCCCTCCTGAAGAACAGCTCTGGGTATTGGATTCCGTCGTTGGAGAAGTGAGCCCTGAAAACACTAATGAAGAAGTCCGGAATGTTTTAGCAACCTTGCAAAGTTTGCCATCACAATTTCCATCTCGCAAGTGAGACTCTATATCCCTGAACTTATACTCTCATCAAGTTAGTAGTTTGTCAGTAGGTCAGCAATAATTTTGGTGTACTGAGCGGACATATATGTTCTGATATACGTTCCTTCCTCCACTATCATTTTTGGAGTCAAGATATATATGAATAATCGCTAAAGTGGTAAACAATATGTGTGAAGCTAAGTTTGCGCGATCCAAGGATCATACAGACTGTAGATAATTGTTTATTTTTCCATTTTTCATTTAGTATCATTTATACGATCTGCTTTTCTTTCTGCAGTCAAATGAAGTGCTGATAAAAGCGTTTTATTTGCAGAAGTCTAGAAATGCTCGGTAGTCGGTAGACATTTTAAGCATAATGACTGACATCACTTATATAGTGGAAAGAAGGACATTATAGTTTTTTTTTTTGTTTTTTTTTTTTTTTTGAGATGATGATCCCATGGTTGTTGAATGTCCAAAAAAATTGTGGTGTCTTGAATCTTGTTGAAAATGCATTGTGTTAATTATTATTTATTGAACATTTTATCACAAATGTACGATGTACCAAACTTCCTCGTGCCAATGTATGTTATAATTAGACTAAAAATGTACATTGCACCTTTTTTCAGGTGGCTTGTGAGTCATCTGATGGGACTTGGTTACTCTAAAGCACTGTCGGACTGGATAGGTACCAACCTGAAAAAAGTCGGGGATCATGAGACATGGATATTTGATCTTCAAAATGCTAAGGAGATGTTCGATTCTTACTGGTAAATGAAGCATTGCTTGGTTTGAGTAAACATTGGAAATATGCTTTTCTCATTTTCTACACAAATATTTGAAATAAGAAATAAAAGTAGAAAGCAATTCTTCAAATATCCGACAGGATTTTAACCTTTGGATGAAGATGAATGTCTGAAAACTTCATTTAAACTGGTTCTTTGTTTTTCTTGAGTGTTTTCTGCGACCTTCCTTCACAGCACAAAAGTAACAAACTCCCAATGTTACAATTTGCAGTGAAAAGTCCTATTGGAGTCTATTGGAGAACCCTCCCAAAGGTATGGAAATAGTAATTGTGCGTGCTGAAAAAAGTGATAGATGGGACCAAGATGCTATTGAGAGGATCCAGAAACTAGCCAGTCAGGGAGTATCTGACTCTCTTGGAAAAGTTTCCTTTTGTGTTCTTCCAAATGCTGGTCATTGGGTTCATGTGGACAACCCAACGGGACTTCTTGAGATTGTGGCTTCCAAGATAGCATCCCTTTAGTTCTTGTTTTAGTTGAGCTATTGAGCATCCGTCGTTCAAAATTGTTGCGTCCATAAAAATTAACCATAAGCAGGACAGGTTGGCTGGTGATATTAATTGTGTACTCTGCAATTTATTAATTATCAAATAATTTACATACAATTCATTTTATATGCGAGAATATCTTTGCACGGATTCTGAAAACACTAAACTAACGTCCCATTAACTGTGGTTTCAAGTTTATGATTTTTTGTTCATTAATTTTGAAAACAGAAATATGTTTGTCTAAAATGATTTGATTTTTTAGTTATTTTAAAAATAATTTTTATTCAATTTAAAAAATAATAAAATTTGGTTATGAGATTTTTGTTTATGTTTTTACTTAAGTTCATTACTTGATCTTACTTGTCACTATCGGTCACCACCATAGAACCAGCATTAGCTATCATCTTCGAGTCAATTACTAGTTATTACCTTCAATTTCAATTTTTGACACCAAGTGTTGATTTTTAGTCTCTAAGGAAAAAATACTTTAATAAGACTAAAATTTAATAACAATGTTTTAAATTTGAAAACTAAAATGATGTTTTAAAAATATAAAATTAAAGCTAGTTTTTGTTTTTATAAATATAAAAATTGTATATTAAAAACCACACTTAATAGGATCTAAATAAAATCCGCAAGAAATCATAATTGTCATATTTGTTTACTAGGTCTTATTTTAGAGGTGCTTTGTCGGTTACCTGTTATTGATTTAGGTGTCATTTAATGTAATTTGTACTTTTTAAATAACTTTCAAAATTATTAGATTTTCATTTGAGCAAAATCTTAAACAATTAGAATTTTATTTTTATTTTTATGTTATAATGGATGTGTTTTAAGATGAATTAAAATTTGTATAAAATAAAATATTTAAACAAATTGTATAAAACAAATATGAGTTTAATTGGTAAATACGGTTAGTGTATGATATTCAATGTCAACTTTTCATTCATGGTACATTTGTTAACTTTACTTATTACTACAAGTCACATAAATGAAAAGTCATGATTGAATGTCAGTGTAAAAATCTTTTACACTGACGATGTATATCAATTAAACTCAACAAATATTTAGATAAGGAATATCCTTGTAATAAAAAAAGGATTTGAGTAGTTTATATAAATTTTTGTTTAAACATTATTATTGCTATTCTTTTTTTAGGCATAAAACTAATTATTTTTATAAGTAATGACACAAAAATCCTTCCATTTGTGACGATTGGAGAATTTATCTATTTTAGTTGTGTTTAATTGTATTGATATGTGTATGCATGTGTTGCACAAGTACCATAAAAGATGGTATTTAAATCATTTACCAGATATTTAGTTTCACATTACAAAATTGATTTTGCATTCATAAATAATTTAACATAAATTTTGATATGATTGATTTTATGTTAGAAAATAATTCAAAATTTATTTTGAGTCATAATTTTTTTTATAAATTAAATGTTAGTTGTTAATATGTTAGTTTTTGTTAGTGGAAAGATTCAAACTCACGATCTCCTCCTCCCCAACTTTCTATTGTTACGAAACCAACTTTATAATTCTACATTTTAAGTCACAATTAATTATGAGTTTAAAGTAACTTGGAGTAGCTTGTGTAAGTCATGCTTATAGCAAAAACATGTATACATAAATTACATAATCTCAAAATCAATTATACTCAAAATCAATTATATTCAAAATCAATTATGTTTGGTTTCACATTACAAAATCAATTTTGGACTCACACCAATCTATCTTCTCTACCTGTATAATTACAGAAAAAATAAATAAGTTATACATCTTCGGTTTATTAGTCAATCAAAAGAAATGAGTAAGATAAGACCTACCAATTTTCGAAAATAATGAAGCATTATCCTGTAGAGCTGTCTCCAAATCAGCTTGTAAAACACATGCCTCGTGAGCCAGAGGGCACATAATTAAACATTGTCTCAAAGGAACATTACATAAGAAACAATGAAAGAAACACAATCATGTATACGACATACCTGCTTACATGTATACGACATACTTGCTTTTCTTTGCTCAGAAATTATTAAGTCTTTTTCTTTTAGGTTATGCTGACATTTCTTTAATTGTTCCTCAGTGTTGACAAGCAACTTGCTAGTCTCGTTCAAAATTGTGTGTAGTTTATCTTTATCACCATTTTCCTTATAAGCAGCAAAGTATAAACAAAAACTTCGATAACTCACCTCAGTACTATCAAGTTTGTTGCTCAAATCTGAACACTGTCGAATTTGGTTAACATATTTGTTTTGCAGATCCTTCAGTTGCTGGTTTAAACATAGAAAACAAGTCGGCTTAACCGGAACGATGAGCAGTCATGACCTTTCTTCTATACTAACAAATTTTTTCAATAAGATAAACCTTTTGTTGAGTTTCTATTGTTCCCCCGTCTGCTCAATTTGACCATACATATAGCCTAAACAGAAGAAAAGTATGCATCAATGAAAGTTGAAAAAAGGCCTCAGAAAAGTTATTTTAACAACCAGATCATGAAAGTAAACACCAAATAAAATTTATATCTAGCCATGAACAATATAAAAACACAAGCTAGAAAGCTAGAAATGTCCAAGACAGTAAACCTAAAAGATCTCTAATTCTCCATAATCTTAGCAGCTGGAAGTTACATGGAACAATAGTACTGCTCTTGCTGAATATGTGATAAATTAGTATTCACGTTGCAAACAGGAAAAGAGAGAGAGAGGAAAAATAACCTTTTCACTCTCCTCTTGATAGTATCTTTCCTTTGGAATATAGACTCCTTTTTTTCTAACTGGTAGCGTGAACCTCTGGTCAAAGTCACAAATTTCATGATTTTCATTAACAAAAAAACACTTCAGCAAGAAATCTACAGAACCCAAGAGATACTTTAGTGAGTACAATTCATTGAATTCAATAACACAACTGACCTACCTTAAGACGTTCAATTACACCATAAAGATCTTTGATAAATGTTGATTTCATAATTTTTTGGTTAACTTATCAGAAAAGCAAGAGGTTATAAAACAATGCGTAAGGCATGGCAATTAATTATATCAAAGCAAACATTTCAATACAGCATATACTAGTCTATATCTAACTTAAGCGAAACAGGTCCTTCCTAAAGACAAAAAATGGCTCTAAAAGTTCTCAACTCACCCTTGAACAAAATTAATTGAAAAAAGCAATACTCATAATTTTGGATAACATTAAGTAAGAATTATGTTTCATCCCAATAATGGATCAACCGGAGCACTCAAAACAATCCTTCTTTTTAAAAATTTTATTATACATGATTTGATCATATATGCCCTTTAAATGTAAGCAAATTTAACTGGTCTATATCGTGTATATATATATAGTCTATATCAAATCCCATGTTAACTTTGAGAAGCAGGAAATGGCGATGAAGAAGTTGGTGAGAGTGAAGGCATTGCCGAAAGCAAAAACCCCTTCATCGGATCTCCCTCTCCCCTCCCCACCAACGGATGGAGACGTATCCCCCGCTCACTATGCCCGCTTCCTGGACTATGTTCGGACCCATTGGGCTCCACCCTTCACCCCGGAGAGCCTCCTTCGCTTCTTGAAATGGAAGGTCCAACACCACCCCTCCTTCTCCCACTTTGACTTCCACCTCTTCACGTGGGCCCCCTCTCTCGACTCCTTCCGCCACTCCCACTCCACCTTCCAGTGGATGGCTCGCACCCTCGCCGCCACCCACCGCCTCTCCCAACTCCGCTCCCTCCTCCACTTCATCGCCGCCAACCCCTGCCCCTGCTCCCCCCACATCTTCTCCTGCCCCCTCACCCACCCCATCTTCCAAGCCTCCATTCTCGCCTTTGCTAAAGCCCACAAACTCCACCACGCCCTTTCCGCATTCCACTCCATGTGCAAACTTATTGATGGCAAGCCCAATGTTGCCGTCTTCAACATCCTCATCCACGCCTTCGTTCAACGCGCCTCTTTAAATCATGCTCTCCACTTTTACCAACACATGCAATTCACCCACAGGGTTAAGCCTGATGTTTTTACTTTTAACATTCTCATTAGCGCTTACTCTCGAAACTCACAGTTCCATTTGGCGTTGCACATGTTTCACCAGATGCAGCATATGGGTTGTCAACCCAATGTTGTTACTTTCAACACCTTGATTAGGGGCTTGTTTAGGGAGGCCAGGCCTGAGGAAGCCATTGGGATGGCTCGCGAGATGCTTCAATTGGGGTTTGCACTTTCCACTGTTACTTGCGATATTTTGGTTTACGGGCTTTGTAAGGAAGGCAGGGTTTTGCAGGCTTGTCACTTGTTGCTGGAGTTTTCTCAGAATGGGGTTTTGCCGAAAGCATTTGATTGTTTTCCGTTGTTGGAGGTTTTGTGTGGTGAAGGGTATGTTATGAGAGCCTTGGAGGTTGTTTATGAGTTGTGGAATGGGGGTTGTGCTCCAAGTTTGGTTGCTTGTATTGTTGTGGTTGATGGATTGAGAGGATTGGGGAAGACTGGAGAGGTGTCCAGATTGGTGGAAAGGATGCTTGAAGATCATATGGTGCTCGATCTTATCACTTTCAATTGTGTTCTTCGGGATATTTGCGACGCTCGGAGAACGGATGAGGCCAATAGATTGAGATTGCAAGCTTTGAGCAAAGGTTTGGAACCGGATGACATGACATATAGAATTTTGGTTATGGGGTATATGGGAGAGGGAGATAGAGTGAAAGGAGAGTTACTGGTGAATGAAATGTTGGATATGGGTTTTATACCAGATCTTGCTTCCTATAATCAATTGATGAGTGGGTTATCGAATTGTAGACGCCCTACATGCCTTCAAGTAAACAAATTTGATCACTGAAAATGCAAACATTGATGATTTAACTTGGTTTTTAATTTACACTGATGTCGGACCAAGGTGATTGTGGAATGATTTAGAACTGAACCAATAAGGGAATTAGAAACGGGGATGCGAATGTCGGGGATCAGACGATGAAACCTATCATCACATAACTACAACCCTTGATAACAAGCTAGAGAGATGTAATTCCTGCTATGCTACAACCCTCCTTGATAAAGACCAAAAGAATATCATTTGAGCTATTCTTCACCAATTGTTTTACAAGGGAGTGTTAAAGTTAAAACCAAGCCAGACAGCAAAGTTGTTGAGTGCTTGCATAATTGGAGTAACTTTATTTGGGCTGAAGGTACCCATATTTGTGTGTTATATTTATGTTTTGTATGGTCAATATAGTGGCTATTGAGCTGTGGCAAATTTTGTAGACATGGTTTCAATAAATATTTGAGGTTCTGAGTTGCTTTTTTTCCTTACATATTGTTGTTGACCTGTTGTTTTGTATTTCTGGTTCTCTATCGCTCTTTTCTCTTATTATGTTATTGCATTAGAATAGTAATTTTAAAAATTTGTTGCATTGGTATAAAACAAGAACGACATTGAGTTTTGGTGTTTATTCTGGGCCTAATAACTACTTCCTTGGTCTCATGCCTTAGCACAACAAACTAAACTTCTATTTCATTTCATAGGTGCACCGTGCACAATGATAATTCCTGCAATCAGCATCCCATTTTGTATCCCTTATGGATATGGATAACCAATACACTTGATATAATCTGCTAATTTCAAGCCGACTAGGAGACACTATGCACATCCTGAGCATTATAATTCCACTTTCTATGCAAAAATACCATCATATGCATCTGTTATTGGTACGTTGGTAGGTTTCTTACTGCATGCTACTGATAATGGAGCAAATTTAATGCTATTTTTTGTTGTGCTGCAGTGTTTGGGTTGCTAGTATTTTTTTTTTCCCTTTTTTGGTCTTGTAGGATTTGAATTAATTAAGATTTCTAGTTCCTGAAATTTGAAATTTTCTTTCTCGTCTGTAAGAAAGAAATATTAATAAACCAAGTCTCAATTTCTTTAGTTTTTCGTTACTGAAGATGTATGTATTTCAGATAAAGTGGATTTTCAACAAGTCTCAACATTAACAAATGACCATACACTAACATTTCTGCTTTGGCTTCATTATATTGTCTCTTTTTTAACAATTTTTGACAATTTATTTCCTATTTTCAAATCATGACATTTTGCCTCTAATTTTAAAAATTATTGAATTTGTGTCTAGCCTTTAGTAGTTTTGCATTTCCTCTTAAGTCTCAAATGTTAATTTAATGACATGACAAGTCCTAATTTTGTGATTTAAAGGTGATTTGAATACTGAGAAAATACTTGTAATTAATTAAATCACCTTTAAATAACAAAATTAAGGTTTGTCACATCCGTAAATTATAACCATTGATAGTCAATGTCAGTCCACTAACGGCTATAGACAAATTCAACAATTTTAAAAATTGGGAGGCACAATGTTATGATTATTTAAAAATAGGGGGACTAAATGTTAAAAATTTGTAAAATAGAAGAGCAAATAGTGTAATTAAGCCTTCTGCTTATTATATACCCCGACCTAAAATGTTTGTTGATAAAATTATCATAGTATGTGCTTGATTTATATTTCACTATTGATTTCTGTATCCTTCATTGTAAATTTGCAATAGCAAGCTTTTAATTCATTTTGTTGGATTTTGTGTCCCTTTTACACTTACTGTTATTTTCCCACTTATAACAGGCATACATTGTCTTTTTGGTTTGCAGGGAAAATATAAGAAAATTCTCTAACAAAAGTCAAAAGGAAGTTCATCATATCGGTGTGTTCTTTAGTTTCAAATATTTTTTTCCTTTGATTGAACTCTATATACCAAGATTAGTTCGAGCAGTATATATCCATGGTAGTCCCAGTTGCAAGTTAATCCACTGATTGTGATTGCTTAATATAATTGACAGGTATCTCCGTACCTGAGTGGTCACTTATTTGATCAGGTTCTGATAGACGAGGACTTAGATATTGTTGAAGTTGCAGGAGGCTCCTTCCATTTAGTCAACTGCCACGTGGATCAGAGTATGAAAGCTGTATTGTTTCTGAACTTGAAGTAAGTAGTTATCTATTTCAAACTGAAATTTTTTCTATGCCCTTCAGAGAATGTTCTTTTGCTTTCTTTTGATGTGCAATACTAAATAATTCCATGATCTACTTTTCCATTTACTTGAAAGATGGAAGGTCTTTCATTGTTTTTGGGCCTAGGTAACGAAAATTTCTCAACAGGAAGCATATTAGGTCCTAAGGCATTCACAATAAGAAAGTATAGTTTTCTAGCTCATCATTCCTTTGCCCATTCCTTAACTGCTATTGCTAATTCCATTTGCAGTTAAGTAGCAAGAGGTGGGCCAAGGCACAGTCAAATTGTGGCGCTTTGGCTACTACAGTTAAGTAGCAAGAATTGTGCCCACTTGATCCAACAAATCCAACTGAAAATGATAGATTTTCAAGTCAAGATTCAAGTAAACTTTCACTTAAGCTTGGTAAAGTCAAAGAGAATGGGATAGAGAAGGAAACTGAACCAAAAAAGAAGGCTGCAATTTTAATTCTTGGTGCTAGTAGTGTCTATCAAATGTCTGCTGAAATGTTATCATCAATTGGAAGGTCATCTTCCAGATGGAAGATAATTTTGAATGTCAAACTGATGTAGAAATAATTGTGGGGTTTCTGTACGTGAAGGATGCAGAACAGGTATTTTGATTGATATTTTGCTTTTACATAATAATTTCTTCATTTCTTTCATGGAAGAGAGGGTTTTTTAACCGGCGGGATCCTAGATTTGACATAATAAATGATATTTGATAACCCTCCAGCTACGATATGATGTACAACAACACCTATGGCGTCTTGGAACACAGTTGAGGAATTGTGGGATAAATGGCTGAATATTACATGAACATTCTTTACTTAATTATGTTAGTGTTAGTCTCCAAAACTCAATGCATTTGTACTCAATTCTGTAGTATTTGCATCTTAAAGAGTGCTATAGAAACTTTATCAGAATCTCAAACTCGATTAATAAACATTCATGGAAAATCATCAATTTTAGGAAAGACAGTCATTTAATAACAAGGAAAAACCATAAAGTTTAGTGATTTCCAATCAATCATAGAAAGAGTTTAAAAAGGGTGTTTGAGAGAGTATTCTTCGTCCTCTTTGCATCTTTGCTAATCATTCAGCTAAAATGGGTTACATAGTTATTTGTCCTTATGTAGTAAAATAATTTAATGGTTGTGGCTATAAGAACTCATTAGCTACTCATTAGGAAAGAATTTTGCATTAGAATAAATAAAAATGAAGCTACTCAACGCATGTTGGAATTGTTAACAAGATGTACAATATGGATTTAAAACCAATAAATTGTGTATTGTGGTATGTGTTTTACAATGCTTATTTGTGAGCTGCGTGGTCTTTGCGGCACTGGATATTTTTATAGAAACTTACTTCATGGGTGTTGATGTGGTATATAACATGCAAGAATAATAAAAAATAAAAAATAATTTCTGATTTTTTTAAGTGAGACTTTTTTATAAAATAAATGTAAATTATAAATACACAATTCAGTTTAAAGATACAAATTATAAACACAAATAAGTTTAAAATTTTTAAAAAAATACCTAACATATACATAATATTAAATGACATACAAATTATAAATAATATAAATAAGTAACATTCAAATCATGTTTGTATATAATCTAATTAAAAGATTCTTTTTAAACATAAGTTAAATGAATCAATGTCATCGTTCATTAATAATTTAACTTCAAACATACAAAATAAAAAGTTAAAAGTTTAAAGAAATTTAAAATAAGTCACATGATTGATTGTGGGCTAATCAGGCCTAGCCCAAACTTGTGGTGGGTTGGGATGACCCACCGGATCAGGTTCTTTTTTACACCTCTAATTTTGGATACCATTTTAGACATTAGTTTATAGGTAAATTGTGTTTTTAGTATGTGTATTTTTTCAAATTTATGGTTTTAGTATATAAATTTTTTATTAACTGATGAAATTATTCAAACACTTTTTTTATCCAACATTTTAATATTTATATTTATTTAAGTGATGATGTATATCCTATTTATTATTATTTTATTAATTAAATTTTTTCCTTTCCTTCCAAGTCAATATCGTCACACTCTTTCTTCACTCTTCTCCATTGACAATCCATACTAAACATAACCCAATTGAGGTTTGTTATGCTATCGTTTGGTTAGCATTGTATTGTTATACATATGGTTATTCTTTTTTTAACTTGTAAGATTATTTCATGATGAAGCAAAATAAGAAATACAAAAAATGAAACAATATGAGATATGAAAGGTAATCTGAATCTGCCCAAATCTGAATCTGAATCTGAATCATTGAAACTAGGCCTCCAAAACTGGTTCCGGAAAAAGATAGGGGGTGGAGAGGGAAGGGCAAAAGGGTTATGTGATGTGTGGGTGAAGGGTGAAGGGTGAAGGGTGAAGAGTGAAGAGAGAGTGTAACGATGTTTACTTGGGAGGAAGGGTGGGAAAAAGGGATTAATAGTTTTATTAATTTGTGGCAACTTACCACAAAACCACAAAACGTGAGAAAAAAAAAAAGTCAAAAAATTGAATTAATAAAATAATAATAAATAAGATAACACATCACCGCTTAACTGTCAAAATAAATAAAATTACTAAAACGGTTAACGAAAAAAAAATATATAAATACTAAATCAATCAACAAAAAGTTTATTCATCAAAATCATAAATTTAAATTTAAAAAAGTTCACGTAGTTTACTCTTGTTTTATTATATTCGTTTCAGTACCATCATGGACTTTATATGAGTCGATGTCAATTTTAGTTGCAGCAATACCGATTCATGAAAATCAATCATGATGAAAGAATGTTAATCGGTTGATCAATCTAACTATATTATATTTACCCCAAATACATTTTTTTATTGGCATTGCGAAATGATACCAGAAGTATGACATAATTTATTTTTTTATTTGTTTAAAAGAGAAACAAAGTTATTTAAAAAAAAATATTTAAATCATGTGAGTGTTTCGAAAGTATTTGAGATTAAAACCAGTTAGGAGTTATATTTGGTTATCTCCTAGAAGTAATTTTTCAATAGCCCAAAAATATGTTTAAGAGTGAATTTTTTTTTCGAATATTAAAAATCTTGAATATTCTTAAAATACATTTGGTTTATATTAATACGTTTCTTGAAAATTAAAAAATTATGTTCGGTTACAATAGAATTTTCTTAAGCATTAAAGATTCTTTTACAAAAACATTATTTAATAAAATATATCAGTATTTTTTTTTTTTACTAATAATGTGTGAAAAGGGAGTAGGTTCAATTTATATTTTTTGTGTTGTAGATTTTGTGATTCAATTTGGTTCAATGCATGAATAAGTTGGACCAAATTAGTTCATGTTGTTTTCTTTCTTTTAAAATTTAAGCTTGTGTTATTTAAGCCTCAATGGAATGACATATAATACTCTTTTTTATTTATTTTTTACCTTTATAATTATTTTTCCAACACAATAGGTGTACCTCCTTTTGTTTTATATAATCTTTTTATTTTTTTATAAAACTAATGTAAGTCCTAATTCTATTTTAATTTTGTTGTTTTTAAATATAATTTTATAGTTTCAATTAATTATTTTTGCAATTATTTTTCAATATTTTTTAAATGTTATGTTTGTTTTGCACTTTTATCACTTTTTTACTTCTAGTTTGATATCCTCTATTATTATATTTAAGTTTTCGCTAAAACCAATTTGTCATAATTAAGAGAGACAATGTGTTTTATCATATAATGACATGCATGTTTTCTTTTCTCTTATTTTAAGAGTGTGTTTAGTTTGTCATATTAACTAACTAGAAGTTGAAAGACTAGCTAAAATGGTAACTTCCTTTGGATAGCAAAAATCTAAAAGTTTTTAAGGAACTACTAGCTTTTTCAAAAAAGTTACTTCAAGTAGCTTTTTCAAAAAATCTCATATTTTCAAACTACTAGTTTGTTTTATTTTTACATATTTACCTTTCATTAATTAATGCATTATACAATTTCTCTCCTTCATTTCTCTCTATCTTTCATTAACGTAATTATAGTACTTTATAATATAAATATATAATTATAGAGAATTATAATTTAAATATGTAATTTAGAATTTATATATTTAATTATAGAAATTATAATTTAGATATTAATTGTAATAATTTATTATTTAAATATTACATAAATTTATAATTTAAATATGTTATTATAGAAATTTATAATTTAAATATGTAATTATAATAATTATAATTTAAATATATAACTAATGTATATTATTAAAATATTTTATAATTAGCTTAAATATCTTATTGTTGATCTAATGATAAATGATGTACTTATTTATCATTTTACAACTTTCAACTAGTTGATAAGCTAGTTTTACCAAACATTTACAACTAGATTTTTAGTTTTTAGCTAGCTTTTTAGCTTTCAGCTAACTTCTAGCTTTCAGCTAGCTTCTAGCTTTTCAGTTTTCAGCTAACTTTTCAGCTAGTTTTGCCAAACACACTCTAAGAAGAATTAAAGATGTGTTTTGTACTCTTTTTTTTTCTCTTAGGTTAAGAATGATGAATAATATACATCATTAATCTGATCACCAAGTTGTACATATTTATGGAAAATACTCTTTTAGAAGAGTAAGTGGTTATTTCATATATCGAAAAGTACTTTATGTAATTATTGTGTATTTCTATAAAGTACTTTCTGGTATATATTGAGAAAAAAAACTTTTTGCAACCTTGTATTTCCAAACAAACATGATACAAATATTGATATAATTTTGTAACCTTTGTAATTATTGCAAGTATAAAACCTCTTACTTGACATTGCATGCATGCATAAAACACACAGTAATATACATTTTTGCAATAAGATGAACCCAATACCAACTCATGAAGCCAAAGGAAAAGTTTCAACAAAAAATATGAAGTATAAGATATACATTTAAATGTGTAAAATAGAGACTATAATTGACCTCCTACTAATGATGATTGTAAATCGATAGCCTTGTGACGATGTTCAACAATTGGGGAAGGGTGTACGTGGTGACGAATGAGGCTTTGCAATGGAGGAAGAAGGCACATAGTGAAAAAGGACTTTATTATAGAGGAAAATTTATGTTTCTTGGAATGACATAAAATAGGGACTATAAAAGGAAAAGTGTATCATGGAGTTTTTGGAGGAGGTGAGTCATAGGTTCTGAGAGGTGTGGGAGAAGGTACAAAATATTGTAGATTAAAGAAGGAATGTATCTTTCAAAAAGGAAAAACATAATTTTAAGAACATTTTACAAAATATTTGTAATAAAAATTATAAGCAAGATATATCTATTATCTAACATTACAAGTAGCAGTTTCAAAATGGGTCCAACATGGTAGGTTAGCTTGATCCATCACATGTTGAAGTCCTTCTAAATGTAGTCAATTTTTAATTTGAACCACTTCAGCTGAGGGTCAAATGGTTGACTCACTCTACTTGCAAATAAAATTAATCCACTAAGCATAAATGTATGTAGTGTGTGAATGATAATAACATTTTCATCTTTGAATTTTTTTTAATTTGGATTATAAATTTAGACTTATATATACTAAAAATTCAATTATTTGTATGAAATTTGACAATTTGTATGATGAAGTTTAGACTTAGTTGTTAATTTGGTCTTTTCACTTTTGCTTTGGAATGTTATTTATGTTTTTTTTATACCTTTTTAATTTAATGGAAAGTATTTAATACTTTAATACTATTATTGATATTTGAATAATTTAAATATTTTTATGGAAAAATTGTTTAGTATTTTTATTTTGCAATTTGGTGTCCTAACCCCTTAATCCATGATGGGCTGGATTAGGTAGGTATTTTTTGTAGAGTTTAATTGGTATACATTGTTAGTGTAAAGATTTTTACATTGACAGTAAATCACAACCCTTCATTACTATTTTAAAAGTCACATAAATAAAAAGTCATGATTTACTGTCAGTGTAAAAATCCTTTACACTGACAGTGTATATCAATTAAACTTTTTTTGGTAACCCACTTGAAGGTGAATCGGGTAATTGGCAACCCTGGGTATGTCAACTTGACTCATTTTGACAATGCTATTATGAAAGAAATGTAAATAACATAAGTCAACATTAATAAAATATAAAAATTAAGATAAGTGTTAGTAACATCTTACACTTTGTTCAATACTCTTCCATGATTAATTAAATTTTTTTGAAATTCATGAATATTGATGGACATAGTTATCAAAATTGCGAGTTAACTCGTAAAATTATGAGTTTACGAGTTTACAAATCTCTGACGATTTAAATTGCATATAAAATCAGAAGAGTAGTAAACTCAGAGTAAACTCGTAAAATCGGAATAAACTCGGTAAAATCGGAGTAAAGTTGTGAGTAGACTTGTGAAAAATTTTCTTGGATGATGTTTTTCTATGCTGACTCTAATTTTAAGTGTTTTGATTATAATTTGTTTTTATATCTACAAAGGTTTTGATATTTTTAGTGTTTCAACTCTAATTTCTACTTATTTGGAAAATTTAGACTTATTATGTGAATTTGAACTTATTATGTATTGAAAGCTTTCAATTTTTATGTGATTTATAATCATATTTTCAATGAAGTAAACTCTTACAATTTTACGAGTCGAGTTTATTGAGTCATCACGAGTTTACATAAAGTTTCGATTTTGATAACCTTGTTGGTGGGTTCTGCTTCTAAATTTAGAAATGTGTCACTTCTATACCAGTTGAAAGAATCATTAAATAATATGTGATACAACAAAATGGATTATTTTCAATAAATTTCAATCATAAAAAAATGTTGAAAAGATAGTTGCTAACAGTTATAAAGTTGATATAGGCTCTATTTAGAATGGCTTATAGTATAAGAGTTTATACTATATATATAGATTGAGAGAGGGAGATAGAGAGGAAGGAAAGAGAGCGAGAGAGAGAAAGGGAGAGAGAGAGAAAGAGAGGGAGAGGGAGAGAGCAAGAGAAAAAGACAAAAAAGGAGAGAAAGAGAGAGGGAGAGGGATAGGGATAGGGAGGGAGAGGCAGACCCAATAGCAAGTTTTAATCATGGGAGAGGCAAGAAAATTGAGAGGTGGAAGTTGAAGGAAGTGTAAATTTTTAATAAGCTTAAAACAATTTTTTTTCTTCAAAAAACTACAATAGATAAATTATTCAAATAAACTCAAAACAACTTATGGACTATATATATGCCCTTTTATAAATTTATTCAAATACTTGTATAAGTGTTTTATATGATAAAATAAGTTGTAAATAAGCTCTTTCAAACGGGGTCATAATAACAAAATTTACATGAAGGGAAGTAAAGGCAAAAAGAAATCGTGGACTCAAATATTTTCACTAACAAAACTAAATTACTAACCAGTAACATTTTCCTAAACAAAAAATGAAGTCTTAATAGTATTTATTAAAAATTAAAGTAATTAAGCTGAAATAGGTTTGATTGAACTTGAGTCTATTATTGTTGGGGAATTTCTTCCTACATCCCTATAATTTCTCTTTACACTTCCATATTACTCATGAAAAGTTCAATCTAAAGTAAAAAATACACCTTTGGAATGAGATGTATAAGAGAAATTCCAAAGGTGTAAGGAGAAATTACCTTATTCTTAAGTTATCTTGATTTGTTTGGGCCACCAAATTGATCCAAATTGGGCATATGATTTATGGCTGATTTTTTTGGACCTAGTTTATTTTGATTAATCTAATTATAATTGTTAAAATGACTTGATCTGGAGTTTTTCTCTCTACACCTCCATGTTTTCTCCTTACACCTCCATAGTTCTGTGAAATGTCAAAAATATCCTTAGGTAAAAAATTTAAAACTTCATCTTTCTTGTTAGATCTTCGTTGCACCCTTTCGAACTTCCTTGCACCCCGTCACGACCTCCGCTGCACCTTATTGTGACCTTCGCTGCACCTTGTTATGACCTCCGTTGGTTGTCCTTGCTGTGACCTCCGTTGCACTCTTGACACCTTTATTTCTCTCGCTCCTTCGTCTATTGCGTGTGTTTGTATTTGTTCTTTGTTCTCACACACTAGATATGTGAGTTTGAATTAACCAATCTGGATTTGCAAAAGTAAATTTTTTTACAAGTTTGGATTGGGTAATATGGATTTACAAAAGCATGGAGGTGTGAGAAGACGAAGAAGAAGAGAGATATATGAAAATTTTAACTTTTTTTACCTACAGGTAATTTTGATATTTTTAAAAAGTTTGGAGGTGTAAAGAGAAAAACTCTCTTTTGTGTTAGGATAGTCAAGTTCGAGCCATGATCTTACAATTTATGTGACTTGTTTTATTTTTATGCATAAGTTATATATTTAAAGAAAAAAATATAAAGTCAAAAAAGGCAACAACCCAGCACAAACATGATAATGTAAAATGGAACCTAAATATAGCCCAACAAAGAGAACATTGAGCACAAGAAAATTTCTCGCTGCATCCCCATAAATTATCCTTACATTCAATAAATTTTAAATTTGCAAAAAAGACCCTTAATAAAAATAATAAAATTTAATCACCATGTGTCTTTTTCTCTCTCACTTGCTTCTCTCGCACGACTTCATTTTTCTTCTTCGAATCAATGACTTTCTCTTCTTCTTCTTCGTGCCTTTGTGTTCTTCCTATTTGCATTTGCTTGCTTTGTTCTTACCGGCTCATGTTTGCAGTTATCTTCTCTCGGGTATGTTATGAAATTGAGATTTTTGCAAATTTTTTTACAAGTGCAGACACCCTTGTCTAGACTTGTAAAAAATTTTGCAAAATATTTTACTAGTCCAAACAGGGGTGTCCGAACTTGTAAAAACAATTGTAAATTGTTTTAGAAAGTGTGAACGAACGAGATGAAGAGGAAGGTACATTTCAGACGAGAGGAGGAGATAAAGGTGACAATGAAGGTGATGGAGAATGCTACAACGAACAAAGGTGCAAGGAGACCACAATCGCGAAGAATGAAAGAGAAAAAAGAAAGAAGTGCATAATTTCACAAAACAAAGAATGAGAAATGAAGTAGGTGAAGGACTTCACAAAGATCAGAAAAAAAAGAAAGATCAAATGAAGAAGAACGAATAAAAAAAATTTAAGATGAAGAAGAACGAATAAAAAAAAGTTAAGTTATTAATTACCTAAAAATATCTTAAACTTTTTCTACATTTATGGATTTATGGAGGTGCAGGGAGTAATAACAGGGTGCAATAGAATTTCTCATGCAAAATCCGTAGAACACCGAGGCCCAGTATTGAGCAATAAAATTGAAACCCTAGAAAGGAGAGTATAAAAGCGGTGGGTTGCCTGAAAGAGTGAAGGAGAGAGCAGAGGGAGCGGCAAAGATGCAGATCTTCGTGAAAACCCTAACGGGGAAGACCATCACCCTTGAGGTGGAGAGCAGTGACACCATAGACAATGTGAAGGCCAAAATTCAAGACAAAGAAGGTACAGCTACTACTCGTAATTAATAACTGCATTTTGAATTGTCCATAATGTGAACAATTGGCATGTGAATGTTCAGGCATCCCTCCGGATCAGCAGCGTTTGATATTCGCGGGAAAGCAGCTGGAAGATGGAAGGACCTTGGCCGATTACAATATCCAGAAGGAATCCACCCTTCACCTTGTCCTCAGGCTTCGCGGTGGCATCATCGAGCCTTCCCTCATGGCTTTGGCTCGCAAATACAACCAAGACAAGATGATTTGCCGCAAGTATGCTCTCTCTCTACCTTCTTTTTTCTATTTCTTTTCATGGGACAATAACTTAGCCTCTTCTGCTTCTCAAGTGCTTCAGTGGTTATACTTGTCCCTATATTCATCTCCATCTCTACTTTGTCAACTGTGATTCTTTACTCACTGTTGATTTTCATCGTTGGAACATTTCTTATTTCTTTATTGTTATTACTCAACCGCTTCCTTCTTGTTTTGCTTTGGATCCTTTTCGTTCCCTCGTTTCCCCTTTCCCCCGCTTTTACCGACCTGTCACGTTTTTCGTTCATCAGGTGCTATGCTCGCCTGCACCCTAGGGCCGTTAACTGCCGCAAGAAGAAGTGCGGTCACAGTAATCAGGTTGCCTTAGATTTTACACTCAACCTTGTCTATTTTTTCTTTGCTTAATGTTTAAAAACTAATTTCTATACTGTGTTTCAATTTTGCAGTTGAGGCCAAAGAAAAAGATCAAGTAGATTCTCGACGATGATGTTGGTGATTTCTTTTGTTGTTTCATGTTCTGGTTAATGTTGAATGTTTTTCGAGGATTTTTTAGTGATCAATTATATTGTTACCTTGACATTATGCGCTTTCAAGATCTAGTTTATGACTGTGAATGGTCCTCTTGTCACACAAGTATTGATTAAACAGAGTAAATTATGCATCCTTTCCCGTATTTACGTTGTTTTCTAGAGTTTTGCAAGATTCATTTTGTTCCTTGTGTGATTGATTTAGTATATTTCACCTAATGATATAATAGGTAATACCATTTATCTTTATAAATGAATATTTTAAACTGTTTGACATTCATTTTATCAACTCTAGAAGGTGGTGCATGTCCAATATCCTTTTCATATGTTGAATTATTTGACAATTTGGATTGTTGAATGAACAACCTATCTTAGGGAAAACTAATCTACTCTTTTTAATATGAAGGAAAATATATTTTATTTTAGTAATATTCTATAAATGTTATCTATGTTCTATTTATCTTTATTATAAGAATCTGCACTAAATTGGTCCATTCAACCGAAAAAAAGAACAAGTAAACAGGCATGGTTTTGGTATGGTTAACTCTTAAAAATTGGTTTGGAATGAAAAAATATTTTTCTGAAAATGTAATGTCATTTTTTTTGAAACAGTGAAAATTAATCAAAAGTATTTTTATCATTATTTTATCTATTATAAATGTAAAGTTATTAAATATTAATTTATATTGAAAAACCATCATTGTATATGTTCTATAATGTATTTATTTTGAACATTAATTTATATTTATAAATGTAAAGTTATTAAATATTAATTTATGTTGAAAAACCATCATTGTATATGTTCTATAATGTATTTATTTTGAATATTTGTATGGTATTTTGTATATTTGTGTGGATTGTAAGTAATAAAAATCTGCAATTTGGATTTTTACTTTTATTTGTTCCATATAGTTATGTTCTTTTAATGTTATATTATATTTTTGGCTTGGTTAAACCATTGAACTCTGTTGATATCAATATCTTGGTTTTTTGGTTGGTTTATGGCTCTGGTTTTAAAATTACGTAACCATTGTGAAAAAAATTGAATCATTGACACGTCTTTTGTGTTAAACTAAGTAATGTATTAATTGTCAAAGAAAATATTTAATGATCTTTTTGGCATTTTGGGATGTAGTTCACAGAATAAACTAATAGAAGACATTACCATCAAGGCAATGTAATCTTATGTGTAGGCAGGGATTTTTTAGGTCTTGATATGTTTTCTCGTATAACCTTTGTGTATAATGTACTGTGCAATGACGTATCAATAATGTGAATAATGAATATTAGGACATAAACCCGTAAGTGTTTTATATTAAAATTTAAGAGATTTATTCTTCTAAATTTAGGATGGTTTCAAAAAGCCATTGTTTCAAACAAGGTCCTATTTTTTAACGAAAATTTAATAATGTGAATAAGGGATATTAATAAAAAAATTTTTAATATTGAAAAGCTGACTGTGATATTGAAAAATAATTGTTTCAAAACAAGGGTCCTACTTTTGGAATTTATTTTCTTTAAATTTAACAGGTAATAATATTAAGAGTTTAATTGGTATATAATTAATATTAATTACTTTTTTATTTGGAGGACGTTTAATTATTGATAAAATTTTTTACTTGCACTTTCATAGACAAAAATATCCCTAAGATAAACTTTTCCGTAACCTAGAGGTGAAGGTCGAGAAAAATTTGTGAATTCAAATTTATTAAAAACCCCTGGATAATCTAATCTAATCTAGATTCACAAAAATATCTTAATGAATTCTGGTTAATTAATCCAAACTCAATGTTCAAATTTTACAACATCTACGTATCTGTAAATTCATCGCAGTCAAATCTCCCCTATTATTATAATGATAAATTAGATTCCAAGTATATTTTCAAAACGAAATAAGAACTTCTATTTAGAAAAAAATAATTATGAGCCCAGCAACTGCAATCAAATTTTCTTAATATCTTTTTTTGTTATATTTAAAAATCAACCTAATATGCGGTCAAATTGGTTTTAAGCAAACTTTGAATGATTTTTCTTCCTATCTTTTTGTTGGATGATTTTTTTTGGCAATACGATCTTGAATTATAACATAGCAGAAATTATAACATAATTATGCTATTTGAGCATATTTGGAATGACCAAAAGTATTAGACAGAAATTATTGATTAATTTAAAAAAATTAACTTAGATAGTATCATAATATCTTTTTTTACATTTCTATATTATTAATAAAGGAAATGTCCATTTTTCAAAATACCTATTCTCCTCTTACACCTATTTTAAAATTAAAAAATAAATTACTATTAGAATTATTTTAAAATTAAAAAAAAAATTACTCTAAAATATTGATATCCAATATATATAATTCTCAAACCATATATTTAATTTATAATAAATAATATTATATTATATACTATATTGTATATAGATATATATTATAATAGAAATATGACCTTTTGGTATTTGTAAATATTTTATAACTGTTCCCACTTTCGCAAATATATCTTCTCCCTATTAATATATATATATATATATATATATATATATATATATATATATTTATTTCATGATAAATATTCTTAATATTCATAAAAATAAATAGCTGTCACAATATTTTAAGTTCTATTCAAACTTTCTTTTTTTTTATTTTTAATATTCATTACAGGTTAGACATATTCATTGATGATCTAACATATTTTTATCATATTATGATAAACAAAAAATGTAAATTAACAAAATATATTTCAAAACATACCGCATAATAATTTATATTTTAAAATATAAAAATATTAAATTAAAAATATAAAATTCTTATAACATATTAAAAAAAAATGCATATACATATGTGTTTTCTCTGGTTATTATAATATAATAATTCAGTTTTAATAAAAGATAACCGTCCGCAACTTTTGGAAAGTAATGAAGATGCGGCTTTGCAAATTTTGTTGACAGTAACAGTCGCAACTTTTGGAAAGTAGTCAGTCGCGGCTTTGCAAATTTTGTTAAAGCTGTTGTAACTTCCAGGATATCAACTCTAACGTGCTGCAGCAGTTTCTGCAAAAGTAACGTTCAATTGTTTAGACTACTTTATTTTATATACGTGGATATAAAAGTAAAATGCATACAACACTAAGAAATAATTTATACTAGTGCTGTGCAGTGAGCGTGTAGGAGAGAGTATATTGGAGAGAGTTTTGCGGACTTAAATATTTGTTATGTATTATTGTTGAAATGCAGTATTTGAAAATTATATTATTTATTTTTTTAATTAATTTCTAACATTTTGTAAGATAATTTTTTAGACGTGTGAATAGGTAAAAGATAAAAAAGAGAATAGAAATAATTGTATATGACATAATAGTATTTTTTAATATTCAAACTCTAAAAAGACAATTTTAATTCAGAAACCTAGTAGGATGGTGTCGAATCCTTGAAGTAGTAAAGTAAAATAAATAAAAGCGTCATACACTATCTTCTAAAAACATTATTCTTAACATAACTCAAAGATTTAATTCAGCCTACCTTTTGATTCATTTTATATCAGCAGAGTTCATGCTCCAAGCTTTGAGGTTTTCCACGGTGATTGGTTCTGTACCGTTGTTGAATACAAATAAGTGAGCTTGATTCGTCACTGCTAGTGTTGGATAAACCCGTGATAAAATGTTTGTCTTCCCACCTTCTCCAAAACTCTCCACTACTGAGTGATCAATCTGCCGTTCAATTGAAAAAACAAAGAACATTAATCAATTATTAGTGTCTTGGAGCTCATAGATGTTATATGTAAGCACCAATGGATACATATGCACATACCAAACTTCTAAGAGAAAGTTTTTTATTATTTGCCAAATCCACGTCTACAAAGCCAGCAAATGATGGCTTGTACAAATGACTGTTTATAGAGGAACTGCTCCAGAAAATCCAAAAACAGAAGCAACAAATTAAGTTTGAATAAAAGATGTGAAGGTAAAAAGAAAATTAGAAGTGTTGATCTCAATTTGAATTAGACTAACCTTTTTGCATCCGAGCATAATAGAACCACATGCTTATTTGGACCTTTGAAAATTCTAAAAAACACAGGAGTAAATTCCTCCAAATTTTGAGAAGCTAAAGTGAGAAGCCCAAATGGTCCAATCCCACCTTGAAGTTCTGAACCCTTTTGGGCACAAAGTTCCTGAGCGTTTACCCAGTTAGGATCATATGCCTCTGCCTTGTCCAAACTTGAAAATGAAAAGGAAACTTCCACATCTGCCTGTAGTTATATAATATAATATGATAAGTTGTATAGCATTACATGAATATACAAACACACATATTAATGGTTGATTAAAAATCTGACCTGGGCAGCAGTGATTCCTTTGACTTCAATATGATCTCCCATGTTAAGCTTTTGATTGTTGAGGCTAACTTCTTCGCCTCTAAGACTATTTAATTCTTCAAGAGGCCAAAGCAGTAGCTGTTTCCCGGTAGAATCTAGCCACACGGTTCGTGGAATTGCCTGATTATTGATGCAAATTTTTAAAATCCTTTAATATAAGTAAAGAAAAAAGGAGTAACCAATGAATAATAATAATAAAAAGAAGTACCTGAATTCCTGCCCATCCTTTGCGGACATCGTCTTCCTTGGTATCAGACTCGTTTGCCCAACCCCATAAGATCCTTCGATTCTTGGAGGGGTCAAAAAAAGACTTGGAAGCATAGAAATTACCATAGTCATACCTAAGACCACCCCAACCATCCTCGGAAGTGTTGTCGGGGACATACCTATCCTTATTCTGAAAGTAGGTTCCCAAAGTATAGTAGTCGAACCTGGTCATGTCAAGGCTATTTTTGAGGACGTACTTGACATGATCACGATCATGATCATGATCAAGATCCAACCCGTGACTGCCGTTAACAGGAACAGGGAAAAAATCAGGACACTCCCACATGCCTGTGCCTGCCTTGGAATGGATGGGGTGTTTGGCCAGAACCCAATTCATGAAGTCCTTACTCCGATACAAATACGCCATCCCTCTACGCTTCCTTCTGCTGCCCACCAAAATCCTCCAATGTCCATCTTTACTCCACCAAGCTGTTGTAGGATCACGAAACGCACTGCCGTTTACACCTTTGTCTGCTATCAATATGGGGTTCATTTTGTCCGGTTTTACCCATTTTCTAAGTAGTGGGTCCTTCGGGTCTTCCGGTACAGCGTAGCATTGCACTTGACTTTGTTTTTCGTCCACTATTCCAGTGTACAGGATTATCGGTCCCTTACCCGGGACTACCGTCGCCGACCCGGACCAACATCCAAATTTGTCAAAGGGCTTCGATGGGTAAAGGGCATGTTCCAGCCCCTCCCAATTTATCATATCCTTTGACACCGAGTGTGCCCACACAATGTTACCCCACACTGACCCTTTCGGGTTGTATTGGTAGAATAGATGGTAATATCCATTATAATACATTGGCCCTGTCATTTACAATTTACAATTTACACTTTACACTTACCATCATCTTCAAATTACAAATATATACATCAATTCAAATCAAAATCAACTTTTCACTTACCATTTGGATCTATATGTCATTCCTCGCCCCATCACAACAATTTTCATACCATGAAAGGATTAGAGAGCAAACTAAGTTAGTATTATTACTATAACAATACTCACAAATTGTGTATACATCATACATTTCTATGCAACATTACAAAATACAGATATTAATTTTACTACAAAAATTGATACTGTTATAAAAACTACGAGTCTCCCATGTTTGATGTCAATGAAAAACAAGTTTCTCCTTTAAAGAATCACATTCAAATTTGTTAATAATAATATATTCATCTTACTATTATATATCAGTAAATCTTTGTGTAATTTACTTTAATTAATATTATAATTACAATTAGGCATGCATCAACATTTCCACGTCTTAGTCATCCATTGTCTCCAACAGCATTGCCCATGTTGGGGTGAGGGACGTGGAGAAGTGAAGGTGCCAACGTTTTAATTTTCTTAGAATTACCACAAAATGGAACATGTAGTTCTTAAAAAATAGCAAGTGTCGAGTACTATCAACACTACTGTTTTTTTCAAGCCATTCAAATGATTTTTTTCATATGACAACTTTGTTAATTTTATAATTATTATTATTATTGAAATAAAATTAAATACTATAAATAATAAGGCTATCAGACTCATATTTTTTGTACTTGATTTCATTTTGAAGTACAGAATTGTAAAAGATTAAAGATAGAAAAAAATGATGATCTGTGCTCTATGTGAGTGCTATAGTACATATAGTTAATATAGGATATAACCACAGTCACTTTTTTGTTAACTATATTGAAAAGATAACAGTGTATTATATTTTGATTTTTATGCGAACAGATGCTTTTTAAAGCACGTAATATTAGGTGTCAAAACTCCAATTAACACACACTACTATTACAATTATCAGTATCACTATGTATTATCATATCTCAATGTTGCTGAAGAAGTCTGACGACTCACCACTAGATCAGAGAATATAAATGGAAAACTATTCCGTACGAAAAAACAAAACCCAATGTTCTCTTCACTTTTTCACGATGAAGAAGTCCGATTCACTGTTATAACACATTGGTTTCTGTTTTTTTATTTATTTCTAATAAAGAGTAGGAATATTTGTAATTTTTTTTATAAAATTTGATAAAATCATTCCTAAACGTTTCCTTTTACATATTTTAATTTTTTGTGATTATTGTCTAAGTGTCTTATCAAAGGCTTGGTTGAGGAAGTATATGATTAGAATGTATTTTTATACATGTATTTATTTTTGACATAGTTAAATTTTACTAAATTAAAAAATTATTAGGTATTTTACATATATATAAATAAAAGGAGGGATTTGTCCACTTATTCCAATAGTAAGTTCAAGAGACATATTTTTTGTCTTTAACACTTCATTTTTTTAAAATCTAATTGATAAAGATTAATTATTCATTATAAGATGATGAAGAATAATTTTCTTATAACTTTAATAACTTTAAATAAAATGAAATTTTGTTGAATTCAATGAATATTTACATATTTTTAAATATTATATTATACGTTAAAATTAAGTGATGTGATTAAAAAATTTTAAAGTTAAATGAAATTTTATATATTATCTAATTTATAAATGTATCTTAAGATATAAATCTTAGACACAGAATTGTTGCACACTGTATAATAATTAATTTATCTAATTAATCCTACGTCGCACTAACACAAAGATGATAATTTTCATCCTGCTTGAGGTCCAATAGATAGCTCCGCATGCGTGATTTAACTATTAGATAGCCATGCAAAAGGACATTTAACATGATATATATTAATATTAATATCGAGGGTTCTACATCAGTGGATCACCAAACAAAATACATACCTTTACACCTAACTGTATTAACGACCAATTAATGCATGAGAAATACTTATTTTAAGGTTTTACCAAATTCAATGAAGGATTAAGACGCCTGTCCCCATTCACACGAACCTTTAACCCAAATGACCACCAATGCTGGTCGCTTAAGAAGGAGGATAAAAAACATAATTTTGAGTCTATGTATTGCCTATTTGCAAATCAAGAATACGGAATTAAAAAATAATAATAAATATTTTGTTAGGTTTAACGATAGTTACGAAAATTAGTTCGGACCAGCATCAGGTTATTTTTTCTAAAAGACTAGACATGGGGTTTGACAACTTTTTTTTTATTTTCTTTTTATTTTTTATACAGTTTTGGAATCGATTTTTACAATTAAGATTAACTCAACCGTAACAACCCATCCCTTTTATCTTGGTGATGTTCAAAATTTTCAGTTTGAATTAATACCACAGGAAACTTTTTCTTTTGTTGTTTTTTTATGCTAATAATATTGTCATCATAATTTTAAATCATAATTCAATGTGGCACTCAATTTTTTGTTGTTATGACAGCAACACCTTCATTGCGCATTAAATACTTGTTAATCCTTGTTAATAATTTCTGTAAGTTTAAGTAAAACACGCAAACTGAGAAAAGCTAAGACATTAATCACATTAAACACATTTGAAGAAAAAAAGAAAAAGAAAACATTAAACAATAGAAAAACAAGAATAAAAGAAACTGCACTCAAATTGCCACAAATGTATACGGTTAAAAACAGTATTATACATACCGTTGATCCAGTGTTTAGGAGGCTGAAAATGGTATCCAGTTCTGTGCACTGCGGTCACAGAAAGAACTGAAATAGATTGAAGATGAGGAAATTTTTTATGGAAAGCTTCAACGCCATTGTTGATGAGTAACACGAAAACAGAGAAAAACACCAAAGAGATGGTGAGAGACTTAGGGAGAACCATTAGAATTCTCTTAATATTAGATAAGATGGTTTGGCATGGGAAAAGAAAACAATGGAAAGAGAAAGTATACGAAGAGAAAGAAGTAAATGGGTGCCATTATTTATAGATACAAGATAGGAATTAGATAACAGTAAAACAGAAGCTGTAGCTGTTTTTCTTCATTGATTTAGGCGATTCTCTCGGAAATAGGATACCTAATGGGGAAGGGAACTGTTATCTTTCAACCGCTCGTGCCCACTGGACTACACCTTTCCATTACAAATTACATTTATGAATTAACATTCTAAAATCATTACTTTATTAATACATATTAATTAATTTCTTTATAAATTCTCTTAATATTTATTTTAAAACACTTTTATGCTGTTAATCTTAATATACCATTTTAATGACTGTAAGTTTTTCTTTTTCAAATTTATCATGTAATATTGAATGACATATTTTATACCAATGATGTATGTTTTTTTTTTTCAATTAGAATGTATTAAATCAATATGTGTAAAAAATTTTAAAATGATACTAATTACAACTCTTCGTTAATATTAGTTATATAAATAAAAAATTATGATTAAACGTAAGGTGAGTAAATCAATTTCTAACCATATTTAATTTGAATTTTTATATAATCATTAAATTAAAATCAATTTAATTTGATTTAAAACACCATGAATAAATTGTCTTAAGTAAAATATCTAATTTTTTTTCCTTTACAATAACCTCATTTTTAAGTACATTGTGTAATATTTTCAAATCTTAAGAACATCTTCGGGGATGGTACTTAGTTATAAAAATCATCCTTCACACCAACAATATAGGATAACATTAGTTTTCTAAGGTAAAATAATTATTCTTCATAAATATATTATTCTTCGTTTAAAAATGCGAATCCATTATAAAATAATTAAAAATAATTAATACTTCTTTATTTTCTGTGATTAATGGATTTTATACCTTTTGTGAGATGACCTAATATTAATGATGTCATTTTATTTTAATATTCTAAACTTGTTTAACTTTTATTTATTTACAATAACTTAATTAAGTAATTTTAATAAAAATACATTTAATTAAAGTAATCGAGTAAACCAAATATCTTATATAGTATATTAGTTTATGCACCAATTTAAATATTACGCGTAGATTTTATAAATAATAAGAAAAAAAATTAAAGTTTTACTTTGATTTAAAAATTCTTTAAATTTTTTGAAAAAAAATATATATGCAGTTTATAATAATTAATATATTATTTTTTAATCGTAATTCATATATGATAATTATATATATTTTATTCTTTAATTTATAATTTATATAAACATAACTAATACAATATTTACAATTCCTTATATTTTTAAGGATTGTCATTCAATTTTAAATAATAAATGATAATGATAAAATAAAACATCTCGTCATTCAATTTTAAACAATTCCTTATATTTTTATGTATTTTTTATTGGTTAAAATAAATAATAAACGAATAAATTTTTAAAACCTCATTAATTAAAAGTTGACAATTAACATTATTTAGTTTTGACTTGTTATTGTGTATCAATTGTCATACAAGTAGGCCTAAGAATTAAGTACTTGAGAACAACGTATGCTAGGCATGCAAAATATATATATATATATATATATATATATATATATATATATATAATATAATATAATATGATATGATAGGATAAAAGATAGTAATAATTATAGGATTTAAATAAATGGTTAGTTGTTAATTTAATAAATTTAAGTTTTTTTACACAAATACTTAAGGCTACACTTTATCTTCACCCCATTTCCCTGTAATCACTGTTGGTATCGCCACCACCCTTTCCAATAGCAATGGCGGTGGTGTACCACCTTCATGCGCCATCATGTCCACATTGTCGACCACTCTCACGTCGTCAAGCTTAAAGCCACTTATGAGGACAAGATAACATTCATCTTGTCATGGAGCTCTGCACCGGCGCTAGAAAAGGTAAAAGGAGAGCAAGAGTGAGAGTGGGAGAAAGTCAAAGGGAGAGTTCGTCGGAGAAACCATAGACCGAACAGGTACTACGAAGAGAGTAAGTCATCCAGAGCATATCACGGGAAAAAGAACACCAGCGGTGGGAGTCATTGGAGTAGCAGAGAGATTGTATCCTATTATTTCACCGACTTTCGAAAGGCAGATAAGGAAGTGATATGTGGAGGATATTCCAAAAATAGGGTTCAGTCATAGAGGTATTCATATCAGAAGGAGAAATGGAAAAGGGGAGAGGTATGAATTTGTTAGATTTTCCAATGTAGAGAATGCGACATTGCTTAAGAAAAAGCTTGATAATGTATGGATATGGGACTTGGAGATCATGTTAATCTCCCAAAGTATGAGAGGCAATCTCTGGAAAACAAGAAGCATAAACCCAACGTAGTGAAATTAGGAGAAAAGGCATATGTTCGGAGGTAAAGTAGAGAGGAAATAGATAAAGAAAGATGTGCAAATGGGGAGGGGAAAAGTAAGACATACGCAGAGGTGTTGAAAGCAGAAAGTAAGCAAAACAAAATGTTCGATTTAGGAAGAATCCACAATCACAATACAAAATGAACAGGGGCTAAATCTTGGTGGGTGAACAATCCAACACTTGGTGAATTTTGCTTCACAATGATAGGAGGAGCCGACATCGAAGGATAAAAAAGCGACATCGCTATGAATGCTTGGCTGCCACAAGCTAGTTATCCCTATGGTAACTTTTTTGACACCTCTAGCTTCAAATTCCGAAGGACTAATGGATCGATAGGCCATGCTTTCACGGTTCGTATTCGTACTGGAAATCAGAATCAAACAAAAGGTGGAAGTGTGAAGGGTTACAAGTGGAAGAAAAGAACAAGGTGATATGAACCTATTTTTGGATCGATAAATTTCAACATCAACAAGAAGAAAATTAAAAGGAAATATTTGTAGAAGAAAAGATAAAAAAATGGATTGAAGCAGAGAAATGGAAAGAACAACACCACAATCCCTAAGGATTGATAAGTTGAGGAGAATTCGCCACAAAGAATAGGAATTCTTTGATAAGAATTTGAAAATGTTCTACTCAAGAACCCAGAGAGAAAACACTCTCACTTTGGCAAAAACTATATTTGATTTCTTCCAAGTCTATCTTACAAAGGTTTCCTTAGGCCTATTTATAGCCTAGGATTTCTAAAAGAAATAAATTGGTAATTAATAGGAATTAAATTTCCACTTACATAAAAACTCACTGACCACTTAATGACTAAAACAAAGATAAAACTGACCTAGACAAGTCAAGAGTCATATGAACTTATTACATAAAATTACTATGAAAATACAAATTAAATATAGAAGATGGGTTTTAATTTAACTTTAGTCAATATTCATAATCTTCTAGAAAAGTTTGACGTCTCCTTCGTAGTCCGACAACCCCACCGAGATGACGACTGCAAGTGATAATCCACTGGGAGGAAAAAAGTTGAACAAAGGTCATCACAATGCTTACTCGAGGAACATTTTTTGAACGGGAACACCAAAATCAACTTGAATGGTGACAAGTCTATGGCCCTATCATCACGATCATTAGCAGACTACAATCCATATGACATATACCTGAATTACTACAAAAAGGAGTTGATGGCTAACGAGACTATGGTGGGACCATGGTTAGTGTTGCTAGACCGATGGGAAACAATGACTCATTGCCCAATGACCAGAATCTTATCACAGACTAGGTATGTAGTGCTAATCTAAATCTTCTAAAGGAAAAAAAACCCAATTTAATCACAAAAGAGGTAATAAGTAGAGACTTAAATATTGGGAAAAGTCAAATTGAGGGTGGGACTGAATAGAGCACAATTGAACCAACCAATTCCACACTTATGAGGAAGGAGAGTGTAGTTATAAAAATGCTAAGCAGAATGGGTCGGGTATTGCAATCAATTCAAATTAGGCCTATAAGAAACTCCTTACACATTCTAACAGTCAAATAAAGGGTACGAAGTCTGACCTATTCCCTTGCTTGGATCCTAATTCTTTTGCTTAGTTTGGTTCTAATAGGCCAAGTCCCAAAAGTAACCGTCTGTTAGGGCACTCTCTTCCCTTAATGCTTTTCACAAAAGAAACACTCACAAGTTATGTTATTCTCTTTGTAACTCTTCTTCTGGACTTTATGACTTTTAGCCATGTTATTCTCTTTGTAAAATTTGTACAAGATTTTAACAAAGATTATGGTTAAAAGGACTTAGAGGGTGATCCATAAGGCAATCATTAGATCTCAATAAGATTTTATGGGCAACAGTAACATGTTTGATAGTGTGCTAGTTGCTCATGAAGTTCTCCATGAAGCAAAAAAGTGTAACGAAAGTTGTTTGATCCTGAAACTTGACTTTGAAAAGGCATATGACATAGTATGTTGGGACTACCTATACTACATCATGGAGAGAATGGGATTTAACAGTAAGTGGATTGTTGGATTAGTGTAACGAATCAACAAAAATATTAGTACTTATGAACGGGAGTCCAACCACTGAGTTTCGCCCCACCAAAGAGCTCAAGCAAGGTGATCCACTGACACATTTCTTATTTCTTTTGGTGGTTTAAGATATTGCAACTCTTGTATCTCAAGCTACATCTGAAGTTATGTTTGAAGGGTTCAAGGTAAGGGATAACGAAGTACAAGTATATCTACTTCAATTTGCAGACAACACATTCCTTATATGCAAACTTGATATACATTGTGTGATTACTATTAAAAGTATCTTGAGGTTTTTTGAGATGTGTTTGGGACTCAAGATCAATTTCCATAAAAGCTCTCTGCTGGGAATTAGGGTGTAAACCATGACATTTAATACATTTGCAGGAATTTTAAATTGCAAAATCACGTCAACCCCTTTTATCTACCTTGACATTCCAGTGGGAGAAAATCAGAGATTGATCTCTACTTGGCACCCAATCCTAACTAAAATAAAAAAGAAGTTGGTAGGGTGGAAAACCAGATTCCTTAGTTTGATAGGTAAATTGTGCCTGATTAATTCTATCTTATCAGCGATTCCTCTATTTTACCTTTCTTTTTTCAAACTCCTTAAAAAGTTGGAAAAGGGTATCACAACCATCATGAGGAATTTCCTGTGGGGAGGACTTGAAGACAAAAAAAATTATATCATGTACAAGTTCAAAGAGCATAAAAGATCTGTCATCACTTTGCCAACCTAAATAGTGAGGTGGTTTAGGCATCAAAGATTTGTCAAAGTTCAATTAGGTGTTACTTAAATGGAAGTAGAGGTTAATGTCGAGTGAAGAAGGCTTATGGAAAGAAGTTATTCAATAAAGGTATGGGAAATGAAAGAAATTAGATGACTTAAGAATTAGATAGATCCTACAAAAGGTCTTTGTGGGTTGACTTGGCTAAGGTTTGTGGGACTGGATTTCAGTAACAATGGTTCAATTTGAACATAAGATAGACGATTCTGGTCAGATGCATGGATTGGAACTGAAGTCTTACAAATAAAATACCTAAGACTGTTCTTGAATGCATGTAATCAATTTGCAACAATTGCTAATATGGGTAAGTAAAAGTGGGAGTGGAGGAGGAATTGGTTTGAGTGGAAAAAAGAGCTTCTGGCTTACTTGGTCTCTGAAATACAATTTGTTCAGCCAAAACAATTTTGTGATGATTATTTACTTTGGGAGAGCGAACCTTCTAATGTATTTTCTGTGTCTTCCGCTTATCTTTCTTTATGTGCAAGTTCGGATTTTAAAAACGAAGAGTTTTATAAAAAAATTTGGAGAGCGAAAGCAACACCCTCAACACTTCTGTTGGTGTGGAAAGTAGTAGCAAGAAGGGCACCAACTAAAACTAATCTTAGGAGGAGAGGGGTTGTATTACAAAACATGAATTTCCCATTCTGCAATGCTTATGAAGAGGATGAAGAACACCTAGTCCTGATGCAACATTGTTTATCAACTATGGTGCCTGTGCTTTAATTGGCTCAGAACTCAAACAGCTACACCAAAGAAACCTATAGAGGCATTTTTCCAATCCTGTTTAGTAAATAAATCTCAACTCTAGAATGACTCTTTGGCTATTTGATATAAATTCAGAGTGGTTGGATTCGTTTTGCGGATCTATCTAGGTTGGAAGGTAATAAGTTAACAAAACAATGAGAATTGGGTAAACAAGAAAATGGAAAAGATGAAAATGATTTAGCGAAGGGATAAATGACGCCACTTCCAAGGATGGAAGATAAGTCATATGACGCCACAAGGGTAGTGATTTACCCTTGATAAGTCTAGCAGAACGCCACAAGGAAAAATTCCTTGATAAGTTCTAAAGAGAAATTCATTTCTCACAAAAGGGTAAAGCCCAAATATAATTTCACTAATTCAATGGTTGTCCTTTGAGTAAATTCAACCCCTATTTATAGAACTAGGTGGCTGATCAAAATCATAACTCCCAAAAGAAAAATTAAATACTCTATTATCACGCAATTATCACACATGATTAATTGCATGTTACATTAATTCCTAAATTAATGACACGTTACAAAAAATGAAAAGTCATTGTCTTCGGCATTCACATCACTATTGTTTGGTGCTCATGCCTAGCTTCAATTTAGAGAAGTAGAAATGGGCTAGTCTTTACGGATAAGCATCTTGATTTAGAACTTTTGTGGGAGATGGTAAAGGCGAAATCATGGACACTTCATAACTGTAAGGGAAACTAACCCATTATTATGCACTGATAGATGATGCATTTAACTGGTGTTAGGTGGCATCTCTGATTTGTTTGAAGGGAGGTCACTATATACTTTGTAAGTTTTTTGGATTCTATATTTTGTGGAGGAGGGATACATTATTACTATTTTTTGTTGCTGTTAGGAGGGTGAGTTATTGTTTATTTAGGTGGTTTTTCTCCTAAATAGTTAGTAACCTTTTCTTCTTTTGCAATTGTTTTTGGTTCAATACTTAGGCTTGATACTGTTGGTACCTTTTGTACATGTATTCTCTTTTGGTTGTTTAATAATACATATTTGCTAACAAAAAAAATGGAGCTTTGCACCAGTGGAGAACTCTTTGAACAAATAGTCGCCTATGGCCACTAAAGCGACCGTGTGGTGGTCCACATCGCCTGAACCATTGTCGTGGTTGTTAGAATGTCTTACACCAATGGCATCATCCATCACAACCTTAAGCTAGACAATTTCCTCTTTGCTAGTAAGAATGAGAACTCTTCTTTCAAGGCCATTAGTTTTAGACTCTCCGTTTTTTTCAAGCCCAATATGTCTCCCTATTTTTTTCAATTTTTAAACTATTACTTAAGTTAATTCACATGGTGGCTTTCTTTATTTATAGGGGAGAAGTTTTCAGAGATTGTAGGGAATCCTTATTACATGGCATCAATTGAGAAGGAATTATTACCCAAAGGTAGATGTTTAGAATGCTAGTGTCATTCTTTGTATTTTGTTTTGTGAGTTTCTCTCTTTTGGGAGGCAGCGAGTGACGACAATGATAGTGGTTGGCTATGGCAACAGTGGTGGTAGTACCAATAATGGTGGTGGCAAATTCGGTAGTAGTGATGATGACAGCAATGGGGCAACACCACCACCACTCGCTATTGCCCTCATCACTGCCACCATCACCATCAATGTTGCTACCATCGTTGGTATCACCATCATCTCCACCGCTTATGGCGGTAGTAGAAGTACTTGCAGTGGTTTTAGTGGAGTATGGGTGACGAGAAAACATGGTGTTAACCGTTTGTAGAATAGGTCTTTGAAAATCACCTGTTTATTTAATTAACAACTCAATCTAAATTGTTTATTGAAATCTTATGATTATTATTATGTTTTCTCTCTCTAACATTTTTCCTTTTTCTCACTTGTCCTTTATTTATATATATATATATATATATATATATATATATATATATATATATATATATATATATATATATATAGTTTTATGCAAAAATAATAGTTTACACAATTACAAATACCGAATTTAAATCTATAAAATAAAGAATTCATATTTTTTTATGATCAAAATACTAATTTTATTAGTTTTATATAATGTTGTTTAAATATTTTATCATAATGATAAAATTCATCATGAAATACTTGCATTAATATGATATAAAAAATGAAAAAATTCTAATAATTTAAAACATTATTCAAATAGTATTCTGATTATTTTTAAATTATTTAATAATATATTTAAATATAAAAATGATGATAAACGAAACCAACAAAATCGAAGCATAAAAATATTTATCACGCAAATATTTTCTACGACTCCACAATACCACACGTTACCCCGGAGCATTAACTATATATTTATGAGATACAATAAATAACTTGACATGCTTATTATAACATATTATTATATTTTGTAAACTCCCAATAAATTATAATATTAGTATTACTTTAAATTATTTTATTATTAATTTGAGTAATTCCCAAAACGTAAGACATGTTGGTCATGAATTTAATGATTCTGGCATTTGGTAATTTTCATAACTTTAGTTTATTTTAATTTATTGTAATATAATTAAATTAAATTTTTTTATAGTAAGTAGAGAATTTGGATCATTAGATGGATTTAATGTTTTAAAATAAATAAAATTACTAACTACAAAGTCACTAATCCAAATCCAACGTGTATATCACACTAATTAAGGTTTCGTTCGGGTTGATTATGAGTTTCTGTTTTTTTTTTAATTTGAAATGTATTTTAAAAATAGAAATGTGTTCGACAAAAATAGTTCTGTTTTGGTTTTTTACTCATTTTCGAAACAATTTTCACTTAATTTCAAAAACAATGAAATTTTTGGTTTTCGGATTGGTGTTTCTGTTTTTATCTAAGTTCATTACTTGGTGTCACTTATCACTATTGACCATCACCTTTAACCGATGGTCACCGGCTACCACCTCTGACTGAAAGTCATTGGCCACCACTTGTGACCAGCAGTTACCAACTGTCACCTTCATCCGACGGTCACCGACCGCCACTTCTGACCGACAATCACTAGCCTTCACCTTCGACTAGCAATCACTAGTTGTCACCTCCAATTGACAGTCATCGGCTGCTACCTTCGATCGGCGGTCATTGGCTGCCACCTTTGATCAGCGATCACTGGTTGCAACCTCCAACCGGCAGTTACCAGTTTCCACCTCCGACCGAAAGTCACCGGCCACCACCTCCAATTGACGGTTAGCAGTCACCACCTCCCACCAGCGATCACTAGTCCCCACTTTCGACCAGCAATCACCAACTGCTACCTCCGATCATCGGTCGCAAACCGCTACCTCTGACCAGCAGTCACCACCTCCAATTGTCAGTTAGTGACCACTACCTCCGTTCGTCGGTCAACGACCACCACCTCCGATCGTCAATCACCGACCGCTACCTTCAACGACTGTCTCAACTGCTACTTCCAACTAGTGTTTTAGTTAAGATTTGGAACAATGTTTTAAATTTGGAAACAAAAATAATATTATTTTTAAAATTTTAAAAACTTAAAATCAAAAGTAGTTTTTAATTTTATAAAATTTAAAACTAGAAACAAAAAATCACCCGAACTAAAAAAACATTTATAAGAAATCTTGAAAGGAGCTCAAGTTTTACCCTTTGTTATTATACAATTGAAAGGTACTTGAATGTAAAAAAAAAAATGGAAAGGATAAGAAAAAGGCGTGAGTATAGTATTAAACTGTCATAGTTGTGCACTTAGCATCTAGATATATATATATATATATTGTAGTCCCATGGCGTATTTGGAAATCCATGATGCAGTGGATATCAATTCGGAGTGATGATTTAAAAAAAGTTGGAACAGATGGCAAGTTCAAAACGGTTAATGGATAGAAGATGGGATGAAAATGAAAATGGTATATGACAGTACACCCATGCACTCCCACTATTCAGTTTAGAAGATAAAGAACATCCACCTCGTACCCGAATTCCCTTAAGAACTGGACACATTCACATAGGATATGACTTTTTCAAGTTTAATCATATTAATAATAGTTTGTCACTCTGTCACAATTTTATATATACTTTACCATCAACTTAAGAATATATATATATTAAATGGTGGACTGTGATTAAAAGTTTTACACTATGGACCATTCTTCTTTAAAAATAAAATCACTTGTGTCGTATGAATATGTAAAAGTTGATTTCCAACACCCCACCCCACACCATGCTCTCATAAAGACTACTAGCCGTGTACGTAACTTTTGGAATAAATGTTATTCCGCTAAATTATTAAGACTACCATAATACCGTGTTAATTATATTATATATTTTCAAGACTAAATTGCCAATCCTTAAAAAAAAAACTTGCACAGGTTATCCAGTTAAGTTGGTTATTATAATTTTTCCTGTGTTAAATATAAGAAAACAATAATTAACTTGCAGTAATTGAAAAAGTATTAACATTATTTAACTTTTTGAAAGGGACATTATTTAGCTATTAACCTTTTTTATAAATTAGTCTTTCATTAAAATTTTATTTCAAAAATTAAAAATCATTGAAAATATATTCTCAATTACATGAAAGGTATTTTGAAGATGATTACATCAACTATAACGAAATTAATTAAAATTCATTTATATATTGGATATCATATATGAATTTATTTTATTATATTTGAGATAAAAAAGTATTTAAAACTATCCATGTTAAATATTTTTTTATAAAAAATTATGAAAAAAAAGAAAAACAAAATAAAAATTTCCATAAAATAATATTAGCCTGTACATATACACTAATTTATACAAGCTTTCTTTTTTAACTTTCCAAAAAAATAATCTTAATTTATAAACTACTTAACTCTCTAACTTATAAGATTAATTTATTTTCTTTTTCTTTTTAGTTTATTCTCCTATAAGCACTAATAGAGAGGCTCGATTCAAACATAATCATAATTAAAAAATAATTTCACATTAATATTGAAATTATTGTGAGAAAGAAAAATAAGGTAAAAAGGGTAATCAATATCACTAAAAACTATTGTGAGAACGAAGAAAATGAGATAACATATAAATAAGATGAATAATAATTATTTTTCTTATTTTTTAAAATGATAATAAGATATAAAATTAATTGTTGATTTGATATATTTAATATTACAAAATAATTAAAAATGTTTATTCACTTTAATATTTAAAAACAAAATTTATATATAATTGAAGGCAAGATATTGTAATTATTTAAACACGGTAATTACTTAAGAATAGTTTTAAAGTTTGTTAGTTTATTGTTTTAATGACATTCTTTATGCTTTAGTTTAACTTTTTATCTTGAAATAAAATTATTTGCCTTATAAACAATTTTTATTATTTTAATATTAAATAAATCAAATATTATAATTATTGAAAATGGTTATTCTTTAAAATTAAGGTTAGTCTCAATCATAATTTATTTTAACAATTGGAAAAATTTAAATATAAATTTAATAATTATTTAAAAAGACATTCTTTAAAAATAGTAATAAGGTTTTTTAATATTAAATATACTTAATATTAAAATTACTGAAAGAATGTGACACGTGAAAATAGAATTATTAGTATACAAATTAATTTTATAGTGACAGGAGACATTTGACGACCAAACAAATTTATATATGTCACCATTTTGTTTACGACATTTACGAAAGCAATATATATATATATAATTAAAACTATCAATCTAATTTTATTATTAACAAAATCAACATTTTTTTACAAGAACATTAACATTTAAGACAATGTTTCTAATTATATTTTAGCTGTTGAAATATTGTAAGATACTTAATACTTATTGAAGTAACTATTGTAAATAATTAATAATATTATTTTACAATTAAAAATAATTTAAAGTTATTAGTTAATTTAGTAAATTGCTTTTGAGAAAAAAAATGTTACTTTGTGAATTTATATGCATATTAAATATACAAATCAATTAGTATGTATTAACCGTATAAAAGAATTTTAAAGTGATTTTTAATCACGACGACTCTTTATTCGTGTGATTTTTAAAGTATTAATAGAATCAACAAACAAACTTATCATAAATAAAAATTTGTTATTGAATTGAATGTCACTGTAAAACTTCTTACATTGTTAGTACATATTAATTAGACTCTTAAATATAACATTATATAATCACACAAAAATGTATATTATTAATTTTAAAAATATAAGAATAGACAAATGACAAGAAACAAAAGATATATTATAGTTTTTTAAGGCAAAAAGATATACTATGCAATACATGACATTTGATTAACTATATTTTATGAAATATTTTCTTATAAACAATAATTTTTCTAGAAGTATAACAATTATGATTCTGGTTACAAATTAAAAAAAGAATTTAATTAGTATGTATTCTCAATGTAAAATTGTTTTACATGGAATTTAATCAAAATTTTTCATTTATATAACTTTTAATATATCTGTATCAGGAACATTTCAGATGGCACGACCTTGAAATGGATATATCTAAAATATGAAATTTATATAAACGCCAACGAACAAGTAGCAAAACACCACATAATGGCCAATGACACCTCAGGAGTTTAATGAAAATGACTTATATTAAGATAAACACGCTGGTAGACTTAAAGCAGGATTAAGTCGTACTTGAGCCTCGATTAGCAAAGTTTATAAATGAATGCCCTTTACAAAACCTATAAATATGGGGTAGGTAGCAAAGGTAAAAAAAGACGTGTCATTGTCTGAGATAATGGTTAATTTGAGCATCGAAGTGGTTACAGGTATACCCACTTTGGTGATAGAGGAGACATCTCAGTTCAAGATCAAGATTGCACCAAAGAATAGGAAAAAAGGATTAACGTGACTTACAAACAATGTATACAGAAAATTAATATAGTTCTTGAGATAGAAACAATATTAATTGCTAAAGTTAACAAACTTACTATGAATAAATGGCTGTTATTGACTGTCAGTTTAAAACTCTTTTATATTGTGAGTGCATAATAATTAAACTCTTAAAAAAATTTAAACATGATTTATTAAACAACGTATACTGAACTAGCCATCCATGTGAGAAAACTGGTTTTGACAAGATAACTCTAACCTAAGATAAGCTTTTTGTTTTTTACTCTTGTTGATTTGATAGTCATTGCAAAACAAAAATTAATATAAGGTCTGAAACTTAAAAGAAGCATAAGAAGGAATTATATTTATCCTGAGAATACATACTTTGAGGCCGATATTATTACATGTGATGATGATAGCTGGAGGCCAATGACATTAACGCCTGATTAATAACAATTAACTATGTATGTATCATTGCTTAACTTAAGTGTTATATCTAAATTTTTCACTAACATAACTGGAATACCTTTTTTAATAACAATTGATATCATTTAAAATTCAAATGGGCCAATCATATTGAATTCCAATATCCGTGATGATATCTCGTGATAATATGCCTAATTACACCTATTAACATAGAGTATTAGAATTTATTCACTCAAGTAGGATTCACTTAAAATCAGGCCTTTAATTTGATGTAGTTTTAGTATCTATAGATTTAATTTTTTTCTATACATGAAAATATTTAATATTTATTATAAAATGAATATAAGAAGAACTCTTTGAATTTTAATTCAAAATATTAAAATATTTATTACTAAATAATAGTTAAGTTTGAAGTGTAATTAGTATATACTAACGTTCAATTATAACTTTTGGCTTATATGACATTTAAAGTATTAGTAAGTAAAGTTGATAAACTCTAAGATTATATATTTGAAAAAAAAAATATGAATACTAAGTCGCCTCACAAACTTGTGTTACAAGCCACGTTATTCTGAAGTATTGATGCATCCTTGCTAGTTCTTCTCCCATGATCTACTTCCAGAAATGTTCAATGAAGAAGATGAAGGGTGGAAGAGGTAGGAAAGAGGTGAAGGCACCACTCTAAAAAGAGATAAGTCATTGAAGAAGTTTGCTACAAGGAAAGGAGTCTTTGATAAAAGCCATTAAGGGACTCTAGAAAAGGAGAGAAAGTGGCACTCAAGTTTATCTCACAAAAGGTAAATTTATTCATTCAAGTGTAAAATGATACAAGGAGATGAAGGTGCTTATTTATAAGAAACTAAAGGGCCCAAGAATGAGAAGTGGGACATCCAACCACTAATAGGGATTAAGAAAGGTTAATAAAGTGTTAATTGAGTTAGAGCCAATTAGTACTTGACTAATTCCAAGGAGATCCAAACAATGCCCTATTAAGGTGGATTATGTCTCCTTCAAATTTAAATTTGAATTTAGGAGTACCATGCTACTTCCGTCCATAATTCAAATTTGAATTTCAAATGGCCAACTAGGAGAAAGATGGAGGTTAACACCTTCCACCTAGGAAAGAGAAAGAAAGTGGCACCAACTATGGGGAACCAAGGACCTCACATGTCTCTCATGCTTCATGTGTGAGTTAGAGGAATATGGAACCAACTTAAGGGGTGTGGTTGACAAAAACCACACACCTAATCTATTCCAAAAAGACCCAAACTACTCTACACACTCCATATAAAAAACTATCTACACCTCCTAAATTAAAATAGACATAAAGGCCAAAAGATACACTAAGCACACCTCCTTGGAGCTAAGAACATGGTGCAAATTACAAAGGCTAAAATGTAGACTATGATCTATATTTTAATGATCTTAACTTCCACAAGGAGTTAAGGTATTTTACCCTCCTCTCTAGCCATGTCTTCCTCAATCCTCCTAGCCATGACCTTTGTGATTGGACCCTTGGTAGGGTGGATTACATCATCCCCTCCCTCTTGGGAAGAATTTGACCTCAAATCGGTAGGGTCCTCTTCTTCATCAACACGCAAAAGGAGATAAGTCACCAACATTAAAAGTGGTTTTGACTCCATAGTCCTTTGGGAGGTCTAACTTATATGCATTGTGTTTATCCTTTATAGAACTTGAAAGAGACCATCTCCTCTAGGGTTAGTTTTGACTTTCTTTGAGAAGGAAAGTAATCCTTTCTCAAGTGAAGTCAAACTCAATCCCCTTCCTTGAAGATCAATTCCTTCCTTCCCCTATTGGCATAAGAAGCATACCCCTTTGATTGAATTTCAATATTAGATTTAACCTCTAATGCAATTTCTTTATAAACTCAGCTCTTGCCTCTCTATGGTCCTACGAACCACCCTATTATATGCAAATTCAATGTGGGGAAGGTATTCATCTTAAGACTTATGGTTTCCCTTAAGAAGTGCCCTTAATATTGTGGATAAAGATCTATATATCATCTTAGTTTGCCCATTAGTCTAAGGATGACAGGTGGTAGAATAGAGTAACTCAGTTCCCAGCTTAGCCCACAAATTTTTCCAAAAATGGTTAAGGAACTTTATATCTCTATCAAACACAATAGTAAAGGGTATCCCATGCAATCTGAAAACCTCTTTAAAGAAAAGTCTTGCGATATGGCTCACATCATCTACCTTGTGGCATGGAATAAAATGGGCCATCTTACTAAAATGATCCACAACCATAAAGATAGAGTCTACACCTCGTTGGGTTCTAGGAAGGCCATGGGCAAAGTCCATACTGATATCCATCCAAGGTGTAGAAGGACCAGGTAAAGGTGTATATAGTCCATGAGACATTACTTTAGATTTAGCTTGTAAGAAAGCTATGCATCTTAAGCAATTTTTTTGGACATCTCTTCTCATATAGGGCCAAAGAAAATTTTCCTTTAAAAGTAGAAGAGTTTTATTCATTCCAAAATGTCCCATGAGCCCACCTTCATGGCTCTCTTTTGTCAGCAACTTTCTTATGGATCCTTGGGGTATGCAAAGTTTTTCATCTTTGAACTAATACCCCTTACTCAGAAAATAACCCTCATGGGTTCTAGAAGATGAGGCAACAAAAATGAACCGAAGTCCTTGCAAGAGGGATACATGTTCCTAATGTCATCAAATCCTAAAACTTGAGAGCTCAAAGTGGTATAGAGAGTGTGACTTCTAGATAAGGTCTTAGCTACTACATTGGCTTTTCCCTTTTTGTATTTAATGACATATGGGAATGTTTCAAGAAATTCTACCTATTTTGTATGCCTTTTGTTTAACTTGGCTTACCCTTTCAAATATTTGAGTGACTTATGGTCACTATGAATGACAAACTCTTTATAAACAAGGTAATGTTCCCAAGTCTGAAGGATCCTTATCAAAGAGTAAAAATCTTTATCATAGGTGGGGTAGTTGAGGAGCACCATGAAGTTTTTCACTAAAATATGCAATAGGGTGCCCATCCTGCAACAAGACAACTCCTACACCTATTCCAGATGCATCACATTCTAATTCAAAAGTTTTAGAAAAGTCAAGGAGAGCTAGAACTGGTGCATGGATGAGTTTATCTTTGATAAGTTGGAAGGATTTTTCATGCTTCTCACCCTAAAGGAATGAGACATCCTTCTTCACCAACTCATTAAGTGGTGAAGCAAGTGTGAAGAAATTAGGCATAAAACGCCTATAGAAACTTGCTAAACCATGGAAGCTTTTTATCTCAGTGACACTTATAGGGGTGGACCATTCTTAGATGATTTGATTTTCTATGGACCCCTTGTACACTAACTATGTACCCTAAGAAAACCACACTCTCTACACAAAAGGTGCATTTTCAAAGTTAGCAAAGAGGTGGTTGGTCCTAAGAATGCAAAAAACTTGCCTTAGATGTCCTAAGTGATCATCTAGACACCTATTATATACAAGGATGTCATCAAAGTAGACAACATAAAATTTACCAAGACAATCCCTTAGACATGATTCATTAAGCGCATGAAGGTATTAAGGGCATTGGTGATCCCAAAAGGCATCACTAACCATTCATAAACACCAAATTTGGTCTTAAAAGCGATTTTCCATTCATCACCCTCTTTAATTCTTATGTGATGGTAACCACTTCTAAGATAAAATTTTTAGAAGATTTTTGCGCCATGTAGCTCATCTAACATGTCATTAAGCCTAAGGATTGGGTGTTTGTACTTAATAGTAATGTTGTTGATTGCTTTACAATCCACACATATTCTTCATTTTCCATTCTTCTTGGGCACCAACAAGACTGACACAGCACAAGGGCTGAGACATTTTTGAACCCAACCCTTCTCCAATAGATCTTGAACTTGAGACTCAATTTCTTTAGTCTCAAGGAGGTTAGTCCTATATGCAAGACTATTAGATAGGATAGCACAAGGAATAAGATCTATTTGGTGTTCTATTCCCCTTAAAGAAGGGAGACCCTTAGGAACCTCTTTAGAAATAGGTTACCAAATTCCTTCAAAAGAGATTGAACCCCTTGTGGAAGAGACTCAATCTCAAGATTTGTGGTAGTGAAAGATGGTGCCTCTTTGCAGAGGAGGATAAAAGGGTCAATCAAACAAGAAAGCTTCCTTTATGTCCTTTTTTGTAGAAAATGGCTTTCTTTCTTGATGACCTCCCTGGAAGGGGCACTACCTTCAAACTCTGCCTCCTTACCCTTTTCAAGCTTTAGGGGTGAAGTTTGGTTTTTTGGACTTTTTTTTCCTTCATCCCTCTTATGCTTCACAAGAAGCTGATCCTCTACCACCTAAGCAGGAGTAAGAGGATACAAATTAATCTTTCTATTCTTATAGGTGAGGATGATCTCATTGGAGTGACCATGGTGAATGTATTTGTTATCGAATTGCCATAGTTTCCCTAACAAGATATGTTCAGCTTCCATTGGAACAATGTCACGTAAGATCTCATTATTGTATGTTCCAATGGAAACTGGCATAACTACCAGCTGGTTAACCACTATATCCCCTTGTTTATTAATTCATTGCAATTTATAAGGTTTTGGATGGGGAGTTGGGGTCAATGATAGCTTTTTTACCAACCCAGAGCTACAACAGTTGCAACAGGATCAACTGTCCATAATGAGAGAACACATTTTATCTTTCACCTTGCACCTAGTGTGGAATATGTTCTCTCTTTAGGTTGAGTCTAGATCTAATGGTTGGCTTCCAAGTAGCCTTCTAACCATTAGAAGGTCCACTTCACAAGCATAGAAATCTTCTATGTTTTGACTTGATGATGCATGACCCGCTTCTTCCTCACTTTCACTAGAGGAGGAAGGTGAGCTATCCTCACTTCTATAGATGTCTTGGCCCCTCATGATCATGTTCTTTCTAGTGGGGAACTGAGAGACAATGTGACCTCTTCCAAGACATTTAAAGCACTTGATATTACTAGTCCTTTAAGTAGAACTAGTAGTAGGGGGCTTTTCTCTATTATGCAATGGTTTATGTTCTTTGTATGCTTTAGGATGCTCCTCCTTTGGGAAACTCTTGGAAGAGTTCTCCTTAAATTGGTCCTTCCTTGTATAAGGTTGAGAATCCCTTTTAAATTCTTTTATCTTGATTTGATTCTTAGCCCTAATACATAGTTGGACCAACTCATCTAGGTTCGAATATGAAAAAAGCTTCACTTTGTCTCTTATTCCAGAGCTTAGTCCACATAGGAACCTAGCCATGGTGGCATTGGGTTCTTCAATTATTCCGACTCTTAAAATGAGGAATTTCATATTTTGCCTATACTCTTAAATTCTTAGGTTTTGTTGTCTAAGCCTTTGAAGTTTATCTAAAAGATCTCTCTTATAGTAAGATAGAATATGCCTTCTTCTCATTGCACTTTTTAAAAACATTCCAATATCTTATAGAAGCATACAAGTTTGGGCCCTTTCATTAGTTAGACCAACCCACAAATGCATTGCATGCTCTCAGAAGCTTAGGGTTGTCAAGAATACTTTTTTCTCCTCTCTAATTTCATGACAAGAAAAGAGTTGTTCTACCTTAACTTCCCAATCAATGTAGGTTTCCACATCCTTTCTCCCATGAAAGGGATGAACATAAACCTTTTGCTCCGTTTGAGGGGGCACATATTCATGCATATGTGAATGATGGTTGACTTTCCTTTTAGCTCTTGCATCATAGTACTCTTCCTCACTCTCACTATACATTTTTTAGGGAGACTCATGCTCATAGTTCTTTTTTTTTCCACTTATCCACTCTCTAAATTCTATTACAAAGTGATCAAGAGGCGCAACCTTGGGAGATCCCCCTTGGTTGACGCTTTTGTTTCTACTTGAATTAGTGTGTGGAGAGGTAGCCATGTGAAGGATGCTAATACTAAGGTTAGGCCACAATACAACAAACACTCCTCTATTTAGTTTTCTCTCCTAAATAAGCAAGCGAGTCTTTGGAACTCAAGCCTTGACTACTCAGATTTTTTTGCAAAAAAATTAAAGCAAGAGATGTAAAGGAATGAGGATCTAAAACATGCTCCTAAAGTTATGAAATGTGGTGTACCACTTCCTTCACCACACCTTAAACCATGAGGAACTAAGCTAGAAATTATTATACACAAATGGAGTGACCCTTATGGGCATCAAGACTCATAAAAAGAAAAGTCGTTATACAAGGAAATAAAAAAGAACAAACTATGTCTTCAATTTTCACTCCAAAGCTCCCTTAAAGTGTTTCACTCAATGCCTTGCTTCCTCCTTTGCTCAAGTCCTCTTGGCTTAGTCAACACCTCCTAGAATGCTACCCTTGTGGTATGCTCCTTGTCCAAGCTTTTCTACAACAAGAATGACACCATACCAAGCACAAACAGGGATACAAGAGTACAAGTAATAAAAGTGTAGCACAAAAAAAATGACACTATCCAAGTGGAATAGATAATATGAGACAACTAGAAAGACTTAAGATGAAGACAAACTAAAATTAAGGTAATGAAAGAAGGCAAGCACTCTAAGATTTCCTAGATAGGTACTAGAATGGAGTAAGGACTAAAAAATAAAATGACACAAAATATTTTCAATAATTGCACTAAGTTTCTAAGTTATGGCCAAATGGTGTATTAGCCTAGGCAAGCAATTAAACCAACTTTTAAACTCCTTCGCATTTATTTTTTTTGCTATTAGGTACACCTAACTTCACTTTTTAGCTTTTAGTACTTTTCACTTTTGTTTTGCTTTGGACTTTGTTTTGATGATTTTTTTTTTTTACCTTAGATGTACCTAATTACTTGTTTTAGATTGCAAACCCTAAACCCTAAACCCCAAAACCACAAGCTAAGGCATATAAACTTCTACTAAAATGTAATTAAAGAAAATACTACAAGCAACTCTAGGGTACTAAAATTTATAAGTGACTTAGGTAGTGTTTTTAGAGTGTTTGGTTTGTGTTTTGGCACTTCCTTGTTTGCACAAGTTAGAGCCTATTCCATACCAATTTCTCTTACACTCCAAACAGTGAATCACTTCAACAAAATGCACACGCAAGAGCCACTAAAAACTTACAAACACAAACAACATTATGATTGAAATTAAGCACTAAATTATTTTTTTAGATTTTGTTTAGAGGAACATGCTTAGGCTACAAGCATGTGAGACTTCTTTGGAAGACTTACTCAAGATGTAAGAACTTCTTAGATGCTTAATTTCATAGAAGATTCCAACATAACTTTAGGAAAGAAAAACAAAACAAATATAAGAGGTAAAACCTAAAGAAAATAATGTGACAAATTATGGCTAAACATGACTTCTACTAAGACAAAACATAAGAATATAACATTGAAAGTATGTGCTAATGCAAGAAAATCAATAAGACTAAAATGAAGTAACACAAGAAACAATGCAAATAAGTTCAAAGCATAAACCAAAAGGTTGTGGAATCTGCCACAGAGCTATGGACTTATGATTTGAGTGCTTTCATGAACATTATTCAATAATTTAACTTAAACAAGATAGGTAAGGGAGAAATAGGTCCTAATGCTCAAAATAAATGGTTCAATGAAAGAACTAAGCTATTTGAACCGAACAAAATCAAGACATTAAGAATTGAATCCAAGAAATCAAACAATCAAGACAAATTACACAAGACAAGTAAAAGTTTAAAGAACAACACAGATTAAGCTAAACAAAATAAGAGAATGAGATGGAGTAGAAGAAGAAGAAGTAGAGACAATAATTTCGAAAATTAAAAGAAAATAAAAGGAAGAGGATGAACCTCTATAAGGAGGCTTTTGATACCAAATGATGCATCCTTGCTAGTGCTTCTCCCATGATCTACTTCTAGAAAGGCTGAATGAAGAATATGAAGGGTGGAAGAGGTAGGAATGAGGTGAAGGCACCACTCTAGGGAGAGATAAGCCATTGAAGAAGTTTTACATAAGGGAATGAGCCTTGATAAAAGCCATTAGAGGACTTTAAAAAAGGAGAGAAGGAAGCACTCAAGTTTAGCTCACAAAAGGTAAGTTTATTCATTCAAGTGTAAAATGATACAAGGAGATGGAAGTGCTTATTTATAAGAAACTAATGGGCCTAAGAATTAGAAGAGGGACGTCCAACCACTAATAGGGATTAGGAAAGGTTAATCAAGTGTTAATTGAGCAAGAGCCAATTAGCACTTCATTAATTCCAAGGAGATCCAAACAATGCCCTATTAAGGTGGATCATGTCTCCTTCAAATTCAAATTTGAATTTTGGAGTGTCATGTCACTTCCTTCCTTAATTCAAATTTGAATTTGAAATGGCAAACTAGGAGAGAGGTGAAGGTTGGTGCCATCCACCTAGGAAAGAGAAAGAAAATGGCGCTAACTATGGGGGAACCAAGGGGCCTCACATGTCTCTCATACTTCATGTGTGAGTTAGAGGGGTATGGAACCAACTTAGGGTATGTTGTTGACAAAAATCACACAGCTAAGTTATTCCAAAAAGGCTCAAACTACTCTACACACTCCACATAAAAAACTATCTACACCTCCTAAATTAAAATAGACATAAAGGCCAAAAAAAGTACACTAAGCACACCTCTTTGGAGCTAACAACATGACCCAAATTACAAAGGCTAAAATGAAGACTATGACTTATATTTTAATGATCTTGACTTTCATAAGGAGTCGAGGTCTTCTACCCTCCTCTCTACCCATGTTTTCCTTAATCCTTCTAGTCATGCCCCTTGTGACGACACCCTTAGTAGGGAGAATTTCATCAAGTATCCAGCCACGACATATTGGCAATTTGCAAAGTATATAGTGCATGTACATCGTTTTCTTTTTGTTTCGTGACCACACCCTTGTGGGAGAAGTGGCTCCTAATTATTGCTCCTAGATGTGGTTCTATTAGCACCTCTATATTGCTATCTACACTCCCAACTGGTTTTTCCTCCATTAGAAACTTTGAAACTAACGTTTCCCACGTATATGTGGCTACGCCCACACATATGTGGCTACGCCCACACATATGTGGCAGACGCAGCCCCAATGATTGCTCCTAGACGTCTTCTATTTGCACCTGTTTTATTATCTGAAATCCCAATTCACTTCGCACACTTCTGTTCGTATTCCCATGGCGGACCCAACGATTGTTCGGGGACGTGCTTCATTTGCACCCCAACATCACTATACGCACTCCCTATTCGTTTCTATATTGTAAAGCAACGATAAATATATCTTCAATTGTAATTCTATAGTAGTCTACTTTTTATCAATTTAATTACTCAAATGTAATAAAAATAAAAATAATTTTTCTTACTTTTTAAAAAAATAATTGTGGTATAAAAGATAAATTTAGTTTCTCCAAATTTTTTTACTAATTTTCTTACTTATATAAATTTTCTTAAATATCTAGATAAAAATAAAAGTAAATTAACTTTTCTTAATATTATAATTTAGAACAAATTATATTTACATCCCTCTGTTTTATATTATATAAAAACTAATTTTAGTCCATAAAAATATTTCTTTTCTTCTAAACATTTTTTAAAAAGTTATCCAAACACGAGTATTTTTTCTTTCGCAAATTATTTAAGCCTTCAAGAACTTACAACTATTGTTTTCATCTTCACAGTCAAGCAAAATGGTTTCACATCTTCGTAACATTTTTTTTACAAACACATCTTCACAACTTAAAAACAAGGCTTAATGAATATGTTAATCCTTGAAAAATACAATTTTATTGGTTCTTTTGTAGTTTTTATCTTAGTTACTAACATATGTTTTTGTTTTAAAATAGTATATGAAAATGTCTTGCGATGGTGTGACTAATGTTTTATTACTTATTAGATTCACGTCATTAAAAATAATAATATAATAATAATAAGTGATTTTTTATATAAAAATAAAGAATATTATTGTTAATAGACTTAATCAGTAAAGAAACTTTTAGTCCCCAAAGAATACCTATTTTTTATTTTAGTTCTTTAAAGTTTGTTACTTTATAATTTTAGCTCCTTTAAAATAGTATTTGTTGTTAGATGTCAAATATTTTGTTATTAATGTTAGGTCATGTTAGTCATATCATGTCATTAAAAATAATAATGTAATAATAACAAGTATTTTTTTAAAAATAAAAATATTTTTGTTAATAAATAAAAAATAATGACACATTGGACTAGGTCATATTTACTCATTTTTCTTTATTTTCCTAAATCTATATAAATTTAAAATAAAAAATAAATATTAGGTTTAGAAGGTTCGAAGAACCAGAAGATCCATTTATACCTTGTGATTTTGATAATTACAAATAAATTAAATTTGATTATCTAACATGTTAGTTGTAAGATGATCATAAGGTATACATCAGGACATGCTTGTATAATGCCATAAGAAGATAAGATGTTAACAAATGATAGATAATCTGATAAGAAGCCTTTAGTATGATAGAATATGTCAATCAGTAGCTCATTTGATAATAAGCTGTTAGTATGATAAAATATGTTGACCAAATAGGTAAGAACCTTTTTATTGCAAGATCAAAAGATACAAAGTCACAGAAGAACGAAGCTTCTAATAACAAGAGTAATTGTTACATAGTAGATGACTGAAGCATCTACTGAAGACCAAAAGACTGGAGCTTCTGATAGAGACTAAAAGACTAAAGCTTTCGATGAATTCTAAAAGGCAAAAGGTCCTAAAGAAGACAAGAATATTGAAGCATTTGATGAAGATTAGAAGATAGAAGCTACTAACATAGAATAGAAGATCCTACTTGCTTAAACCCAAATAGACCATAAATTATGTAGTTGCTGATGAAGACGTAAGAGTGAAGCTTCTAAATTTCTTTGAAATTGTCTATTTCATAGTATCTTGAGGAAGACAAGACCGTCTTATGGAGACTTGCTATACCAAGAAACATCTTCTAAAGGAGCAAGCTTCTACTTAGGAGAAAGAAGATGAAGAACCAGTTTAATTAATAGATCATTAGTGGAAAGGAAATAAATGTTACAGAAAATTAATTGTGTAATTATCTTAGATTAATATAGAAGTAGGAGAATCACTGAGTTTATATATAATATCAATATTAGTCAATTAATTTTGATAGAATAATGGGAGGTAGGAAGTGAAATATAATAATTGTTTCATAGTTTTAGAGAGTTTTGATTGAGTTTCGAGGAGTTTTCGAAAATCTATTTAGGAGGGGATGCAAATAGTAATTCTGAACTCACTAAACTCACATCACTCTCTTTTCTTCTTCTTTTTTTGTCTTTCCGTTCCCTTTTCATGTTTTCTTTCTTCTTATTTAATTATGTTTCTTCTCTACCGCTTCAATTCTCTCCCTCACCATTTTCTTCTCTATTTTGCATGGTTGGCCTTCAGTTGACGGATTTCGACACGCTCTCTTCCATAGCTCCTATTGATGAGTGATCTCTATTATAGGAAAGTCTGATCTTGAATCAACGAACCTTTCTTGGATCATTTTTATCGTGTCATTCTTGTTAAAAAGGAATTTCTTTGAAAATCTTGATTTCTATGGTTCTTGTTTAATTTGGGATTTTTTTAGGTTCCTATGAATTTCTTTAGGTGAATTTCTTTATTTTCTTTTGAGTTAGCTTTGAAAAGGAAAAATAGGTAAGATAAGTTTTTTCTTGGTTTTAACTTTGAAAAATTATGGTTTTAAGAGTATTAAGGTTTTTAGTTGTGATAGATTTAACTTTTGAACTGATTTTGGATGTTATGTGAAATTTTTTATTGTGGTTATTGATGAGTGATATTGGTTGAATTGATTTTTTGTTACAAGAATTGAATTTATTGGAATGATAATGTATTATTATTTGGAATTGTGGTGTAATTTATATGTTTGGAATGCATAATGATGATATATTTATTTTTGTTTGTTGTGGGCATTACAGTCGAGTAACTTAGCCTTAAATGATATCTTTGTGATGTATATTTATGTTACGGACATAATTGGGGTTAATGTAATACAGAGTATCAGATATGCAAGGGGATATTTTTGTGATTTACATTGTGGTTCTGGTACTAGATATGCAAGGGGGTACTTAAAGGACATATTCAGACAACAATTATGTGTCACAGGGTGTCAGGTAGATACTAGAAATCAGTTTGGGGTTGTCAGATGAGTATTGCTTAGACTTAAATTGGTGGTAATACAAATAGTTTAGACGTTTGTCGCTAATTGGAAGGGGTCTTAAGTCCAAACTCAATGTAGATATTCTGGAATGTATCGAGTCTAAACATGCTATGGTGTGGAATGCTTGTATTCAGGGGAATATAAGTATGATTGATGATATTGTGATTTTAAAGTTTTCTATATTGTGAATTTTATGTATTATTATGCTTACCCTTGCAATGTCTATGTATTTTGTATGACTGTGATGATCGTACTTTGCATGAGAGCGGTAACTAGTGATGGCAATAGAGATAAGAATTAGCGGATTTAGTGATGGATTAGTGGCAGTTACAGATTTACTCATTTTGTGTTTGAAATAGTTTATGTATTTGAGTATGTCTATGTATATAAGCTAGAGCTTTCAGATTGCTAAATGTATGGATTGACTGAACTAGTAGCTAAGTCCTAAGTATGTACAAGATTTACTAAGAATGACTAAGTTTGAACGGCTAAAATTATGTTATATATTTGATTTGTATACTAGCTAAATTTTAATGGAGAATTGACAAGTTATGTATCTGTTTTGAAACTTATAGATCAGAATTATGCAACTTTCCTATGGCGTGTCCTAAAGAGAAAATGATAACTTATGCAACTTTCCTATTAACAGAAGAAGTTGAATTCTGGGGATAGGGAACCCAACAAATTATGCTAGCCAGGGGAGAACTAATGACCTAGAATAATTTCAAAGAGAGATACCTAGAGAAGTATTTTCCATAAAGTGTTAGATATATTAAAGAAATGGAATTCTTGAAGCTGGAGTAGAAGGAGCTATTTGTTCATGAGTATATTACTAGGTTTGAACACTTAACCCGATTTTATTCTCAAGCTACTACGGAAGCCTGGAAGTGCAGAAAATTTGAAGAAGGTCTTAAATACAAAGTGAAGTGAATGATTATGCTATGGTCATTCGAGAGTTTGCAGTGATGGTAGAAAAAGCCAAGACAGTGGAAAGATTAGAATGTAGAAGAAAGATGGTGAAGACTTAAAGAGATAAATTTACAGGAAAAAAAAGGGAAACATTTTCAGGAAAAGCTTTATAGCAAACCACAATCCTCTAAAGGTGAAGTTGCGAAACAACAACAGCAAGAGAAGCCTGGTATCATGTGTTTCAAATGTAATGGACCGTACTATGCCAGTCAGTCTGATCTTCCATCTTTGTGCTATATATGCCATAAACTAGGACACTTAGCCAAAGATTGTTCAGAGAGATTCAAAATTTCTACCACAAGAGACAATCAACAAGTTCAAAAGGGTGACAACAAACATGTGTTTGCCATGAGTGGAGCTAAAACTTCTTAGTCCGATGGATTGATTCAAGGTGTCTGCCCTATGTTTGATAAAATTGTTAAAGTATTATTTGATTTTGGAGCGACACACTCTTTTGTGTCCCATAATTGTGTGAATGAGTTAAACTTGCATGTGTGTGACTTGTCATGTGAGTTATTAGTATACACCCTAACTAACAAATTAGTGTTGGTTACAACCGTTTGTGTGGGATGTCCAATTACAATTAAATGGCATAATTTCAAGGTAGATTTGATTTGTTTGCCATTGCAAGACATGGGGAGTAATATTGGGAATAGATTGGCTATTTGCCAATCATATTCTTATTGATTATACCCATAAAGAAATAGTTTTTTCTGTTGAAGAAAATGTATGGATGTCTACAAAAGAGAAAGAAATCATTGAGAGAAGGTGCACAGTGTTTCATGATTTTGTCCAATCTAGTGGTTGAGAATAATGTAGATGTAAGAGATCAAGAAATGGTGAAATAATTTCCAGATGTTTTCCCTAATGAAGTTCTTAGTCTACCTCCAAAGAGGGATGTTGAATTCTCTATTGATTTGATTCTTGGAGCAGGACCAGTGTCAGTAGCCCCATACCGTATGGCATCGACAGAGTTGATTAAATTAAAGAAGCGGGTAGAAGATTTATTAGAGAAGCAGTTTATCAGACCAAATGTATCTCCATGGGGTGCACCTGTGTTATTGGTAAAGAAGAAAGATGATAGTGCGAGAATGTGTATTGACTATCGCCAATTGTATAACTTAACCATTAAGAGTAAGTATCTGTTACCTGGAATTGATGACTTGTTGGATCAATTCCATGGTGCTAAAGAATTTTCTAAGATTGACCTGAGATCGGGATGTATCAGAGTGAAGGAAGAAGATGTGCAGAAGACATCCTTTAGATCTCCATATGCCATTTAGAGTGACAAATGCTCCTGCTATATTCATGGATTACATGAATAGGATATTTCGTCCGTTCCTTGATAAATTTGCTGTTGTTTTCATAGATGACATTTTAGTGTCTTCCCGTACACTTGAGGAATATTAGGAACAGTTGAGAGCAATCTTGGAGATTTTGAGGGAAAAGAATTTGTATGCGAAACTGTCTAAATGTGAATTATGGTTGGATGAAATAAATTTTCTGGGTCATGTGATTTCAGCCAAAGGAATTGCAATAGATCCAGTTAAAGTGGAAACAATGTTACTTTGGAAGAGACTGAGAACTACTACTGAGATCAGAAGTTGTGTAGGACTGGCTGAGTATTATATGTTTATTGAGGGATTATCCAAGATAGTTGTACCTTAACACAATTGACCTGTAAGAATCACCTTTTTATTTGGATGGGCGAATATGAAGCTAGTTTTGAAGAACTGAAGAAAAGGTTAATTAGTTCACCAATTTTGACGATACCTGATTTGAGTGTACCTTTCAAGGTATTTTGTGACATTTCACATCAAGGATTATGTTATGTAGAACAAGAAGGTTGTGGTTTATGCCTCAAGACAACTTAAGACTCATGAGAAGATTTATCCTACTCATGATCTAGAGTTGGCAGTAGTGGTTTTTGCCTTGAAGATCTGGAGGCATTATCTATATGGAGCAAAGTTTGATGTATTCAGTGACCATAGAAGTTTGAAATATTTGTTTGATCAGAAAGAACTAAACATGAGGTAGAGGCGTTGGATGGAGTTTCTGAAAGATTATGATTTTTAGCTGATGTATTATCCAAGTAAAACAAATGTGGTAGCTAACGTTTTGCATAGAAAGTCAATTCAAATGTCAGCTTTGATGGTGAAAGAGTTGGAGCTTGTAGAGAGGTTTAGAGATTTGAACCTCAGAGTGGAATTTTCTTCTTATAACATTAGTTACGATATGCTCATTGTGACTAATGATTTCCTAAATATGATAAAAGATAAACAACCATTGGATGCCAAGCTAAAGCGTTCTATGGAGTTCTTGGATTCTAATCAGGGCAGAGACTTTAGTTTTGGAGATGATGGAGTATTGAGATTCAAAGGAAGAATTTGTGTGCCAAACGATGCAGAAATAAAGAAGATGATTCTGGAAAAGACCATTAAAGCAAGCTTAATTTACATCTTAATATGGTTAAAATGTATCAGGATTTGAAGAAATCTTTTTGGTGGACAAACATGAAAAAGGATATGATTTCCTTTATGGCAACCTATTTGACCTGTCAAACAGCAAAGGCATTAGAGACCTGAAGGTATTTTGCAACTGATGGAGATACTAAAGTAGAAATGGGACAACATTATTATGGACTTCGTGACTTATCTACCTCGTTCTGCAAATGGATACAAAGTCATTTGAATGATAGGAGACCGATTGACGAAGTGTGCTCATTTCTTACTAGTTAATATGAAGTATTCCTTGGAGAGGTTGACACAACTGTGTGTACGAGAAATAGTCAAATTGCATGATATTCCCTCCAGTATCATTTTAGAGTGATCCCAGATTTTCATCCATATTATCGTAGAGTCTGCAAGTGGCATTATGGAAGTTGTGATTCTATTTTTAAAGACGAAAATTCTTTTGTTAGTGGAAGTTGTGATTCAATGGTAGAGAAGGCTTGGTTAAAGTTTGAGTAAGTAGCCAAATATACTTCAATTTTCCATACTAGTTGAGCACATGAAGGTAGAATTAGGATTAGAAGCCAATATCTTTAACTGTTTGCTAAAACTTATGTTTAGATAGCATACCATACCCAAATTGATGAGTGTTAGCTATCGAAGTTGAAATAATTTTGTTAGAATTGAAACTATGCATTTTAGGTACTTTAGTAATGACCTAAGTGAGAAAAAAAGACAAACTTTGGCACTGCATAACTTTTATTATAAGATATTTTTGGAACGAAACTTTCTCTTACCAAAATATATATGTTCACCAAATGTCATAGTCAGTGGACTTGTGTAATTCATATTGGAACCCTAAGTTCATTTTGAGACAAAATTGATTCATGTAGTAACCTGAAAAGGCTAACTTTTGATCCAAGAGAAATTTTTAACATGGAATTAGTTTTTACAACCTTGGTTTTGGCTTTAGAAAATTTGTTTTGAGGATTTTTTTTTAGTTCTTCCTATGAATTTCAAATTCACCTTTGAGAACCAATCATTTTCTAAGTTGGGCATTTACCCGAAACTTGAAATGGGCATAACTTCAAACCGTATGATATTTTCAAGTGAAACGAAAGCCCACAATTTTTTTAACACCCTCTAAATCTATTTTGGGGTCTTTCAAGAGTTTGAGCATTTTTACAGAAAAGTTGGTAGTAAACCCATTTTCTAAAAAACTGAATCTTTACAAACTTGTGAATGACGTTATTTTCTAACCACTTGACAGAATTGAGTTCCAAAAGGTTTCGAGTTGTGAATCCAAATTGGTGTAGAAAACTGATTTAAAGAATCTCTTAAAACTAAAACATCTTATATGTGTAATTTTCAAATCGTAGCTCTGATTTGGATGAAATCAAAACCTATGTTATTTATTTTTATATACTAAATCTTTTTTCAGTATTTGGAGTGATTGAATCACGTATTTATAGGGTTACTTTGCAAAATCGCCTCTTAGAAAGCCTGATTTGAAGAAGAGTCTTAAATGGAAGTCTTTTTGGTTGATTTACAACTTAACTTAGAGCTAGTTTCTAGCATTTATGTGATGAAAGAAATGAATTGCCAATAAGAAAGATGTCTTTTGATTGGAATTGATGAAATTAGATCCAGAGATAAGAGTATAATAAGAGTAACATGGAAGGTGATGAATTAACTAGAGTGTTGATAAGTGGAAAGGAAATAAATGTTACGGACAATTAAATGTTTAATTATCTTAGATTAATATAACGGTGGGAGAATAAGTGACTTTATTTATAATATCAATATTAGTTAATTGATTTTGATAGAATAGTTAGGAGGTAGGAAATGAAATATAATAATTACTTCTTGGTTTTAGAGAATTTTGATTGTGAAATATAATAATTACTTCTTGGTTTTAGAGAATTTTGATTGAGTTTCGACAGTTTTTTATCCTGTTGTTCCCGTTAACAAGGGAATTTCTTTGAAAATCTTTATGTCTAAGGTTCCTATTTAATTTAGGATTTTTTTCAGGTTCTTGTGAAATTTCTTTAGGTGAATTTCTCTATTTTCTTTTGAGTTAGCTTTGAAAAGGAAAAATAGGTAAGGGAAGATTTTTCTTGGTTAACTTTGAAAAATTATGATTTTAAGATTATTAATGTTGTTAGTTGTGATAGATTTAACGTTTGAACTGAATTTGGATGTTATATGAAATTTTTTATTGTGGTGATTGATGAGTTATATTGGTTGAATTGATTTTTTTTGTGACTGAAATTGAATTTATTGGAATGACAATGTATTACTTGGAATTGTGGTGTAATGCATGTGATTGGAATGCATAATGAGGATATATTTATTTATGTTATTGGTTGTTGGCGGTTATAGTCGAGTAACTTAGCCTTGGATGATATGCTTGGTGGGGTACATTAATGTTAAGGACATAGTTGGGGGTCAATGTAATCCAAAGTATCATATATGCAAGGGGATATTTATGTGATTTACAGTGTGGTCCTGGTACCAGATATGTAAGGGGGTGCCTAAAGGACATATTCAGACAATGATTGTGTGTCACAGGGTGTCAGTTAGACATTAGACATCAGTTTGTGGTTGTCAAATGAGTATTTCTTAGACTCAAGTAGATATTCTGGAATGTATCGAGTTTGAACATGCTATGGTGTGGAATGCTTGTATTCAGGGGAATATAAGTATGATTGATGATATTGTGATTTTTAAGTTTTCTATATTGTGAATTTTATATATTATTATACTTACCCTTGCAATGTCTATGTATTCTGTATGACTGTGATGATTATGCTTTGCATGGGAGCAGATACCAGTTATGGCGGTGGATATCAGAATTAGCAGGATTTGGTAATGGATTAGTGGCAGTTGCAGAATTACTCGTTTTGTGTTTGAAATAGTTTATGTATCAGAGTATGTCTATGTATATAAGTTAGAGCTTTCAGATTGCTAAATGTATGGATTGCTTGAATAGTTATGTCCTAAGTATGTACAAGATTTTCTAAGAATAACTAAGTTTGAAGGTTGAATTTATGTCATGTATTTGAGTCATGTAAGGGAGAATTGACAGGTTATGTATCTATTTTGAATAAGTTATGTTTTAGTATGCTTTGGTGAGAAAAGGACATGAAATGTTTTATGTAAATAATATGTTATGATTTTGGAAAATAATTTGGAGTATGTGTGTGTATAGTGTATAATTTGATTGTATGAAAGATGTTTAAGTAGAAGAATTAAATGGTTGAATATTACTAATATGTTTTGTATTATAAATTTGGGATGTTACAAAAGATCATCCTAAAAGACCAATTTACAATAGAAGATACATCTTCTATAATGTACCTCTAGATGATAAATCACGAATTTCGACGAGATGGTTCAAGCAATCAAGACGACACCTCAGTGGGTCAATATGTAGTTAATTTTTTCAGAAACACAGATTCAAAATCTGAATAGAAACTTTGTTTTCAGTAAAAAAAGATCTGAAATCAAAGCAAGATGAATAATGATCAAAAGCTCAACATTATCATTTGAATATTATGTCAAGTTGACTTCTACAATGGAGAATCATCATGGCGCAAAAATTGAAATTCAAATTGTGCAAGTGGATTGAAAGCAGCAATGATGAATAGAGTTGAACAGCTGAGATACACCTCGAACAAAGTGTCTCTAACATTATCACAAACTGCAAAATCATTAATTGGAGTAAGTTGATACGTAAAGGAGATATGTGTTGCCAAATATCAGAGAAAAGATGACTAACTCGTGATAATATCTTAAAATGCATTTAATGCAAGATTAGTTATCATAGTTGCATGAAGTTAGTTTTTCATCATTGAAGAGGAACATTTGTCATTACTTGAAGACTATAAATAGAGGTTTGTGGAAGAGAAAGAATACAACAATATACAAAGCTACATTTTAGAGTTATAGAGAACTTATTCTTTAAGCTTCCTTGTTCCTATCTTTGTTACATACACACTCACCTTGAGTGATAAGCCTTTCGTATAACATTCTTGTGAGCATAAATTATATATTCTTCATATATTGGAGTTACTTAGTGTAAGCAAAATAGTTGTATCCTCTTCTTGAGATTTTTAGCCTTGTATTATTTACAATCTTTATCTTGTAGAACCAGGAGTAACTTGTTGAAAGAATACTCGATGAAAAGCCAAGAGTGACTTAGTGATTAAACAATACTCAGGTTTTTAATTCAAGTAGAATTATCTTGTATAACAGTAGTCATTTAAAAATACTTGTTGTAAGTTAGAAGCGAGAAACTCTCTGGAGAAGTAATTTTTTTCCTCTCTATAGACCACTCTTCGTAGAGAGGGAAACTTTTCTCCGTAAATCTTTTTGCTTCTCTAGGCACCCTTCTCCAAAGAAGAAAAAAAATTTGCATATGCAATTTTGATAAGGACATATATGTCATTTTATTACAAGTAGGTGTCATTTTAAATTTGAATAGAGGGAATTTAAATTCCCCTCTAGGTTTCTTGAGGTTGGCCTGCAAGCCCATCTAGTTGGCCTATTTTTGTTTGATTTTATGTGAGTCTCAATTTCTTTGATCTAACCTTACCCATCTCATTGAGGAGAACTTCTCCCTGCACTCCAATAAGTTCTCCCTACACCTCCATAATTTCTCAAAATTGCAAAAAAACCTTAATGAAAACATTAAAAATTTAATTATCACGCACTTCTTTCTTTTCTCTTTCATATGCATCTCTCTCATTTCGCACGTCTCTTGTTTTGCATCTCTCTGGTTAGCTTATCTTGCATGGCTTCATTTTTCTTCTCACTGAATCAATGATTTTCACAAGTTCAGACACCCCTGTAAAAGATTTGCAAATTTTATTTTACAAGTCCGGACACCCGTGTTCGAAGTTGTAAAAAATTTGCAAATTTTTTTTACAAGTCTGGATACCCTTGTCCGGATTGAGTCTGAACTGTATCTGGAAACCCCTATTTGGACTTGTAAAAAAAATTACAATTTTTTTACAAGTCCAGACACCCCTTTTCGGACTTGTAAAAAAAATTGCAAATTCTTTTTTACAAATCCAGACACCCCTATCCGGACTTGTAAAAAAATTTGCAAATATTTTACTATGATTAAAGCTATTTTTTTAGCTAGAGTATTTGAGACTTTTCCTACCTTTATAGAGGTATAGGGAGAAATTATGGAGGTGTAGGGAGAAATTCTCCTCATTGAGTCATGTGTTGACCTATACATTGCATGTGACTTATTTTGACAACTCTAAACAATAAAAAAAATGTACAATGTTAGATATGAAAAAATAAATAAGTGAAAAAAATTAAATAAATTTTATGTTGTTTAGTATTAAGAAAGAGTTTCATTTTCCTAGTAAATTTCATACTATTCACTAGTTAAAATTATTGAAATGAATTTTAAAAGTTATTAATATAAAAATTTAATAATTATGTATGTTAATTATTATAAAAATAAATTTATCACGTTATTTTTAGTGACACTGAGGCAAAATATTAGTCACATCATCATTTAAAATGAAACATATGCAGAAAAAACCATTTTTTAAAACTGATTATACATTTATACCTATTAACAAAAATATTTATTATTATAATAAAAGTTACATATGATTAATATAATATTTTCAAATAGCGTGAAATAATTATAAAGCATCAGTTAGATCATCAATTAATATTAAACAACGTATGTATCGTTTAACAAAAACATATTTTAGAAATTAAAAATTAAAAGCCAAAATAAAATTAAATAAAAGTATCGACGATGTAGTCGCTGATTCTTGCCCCCACTAGTAGGGGAAATGCATTGTTCTGAATGTCAGCCAAGCTTACAAGGGACAGAAGTAGAAGGCTAAAAAATGACAAGAGTAAAAATAAAATTATCCACAAGCGAGAGCCTTACTTAAAACATTATTTAACCTATACTTCATCCCAAGGTGGGATTTACATGAGTACTTTGCTCTAAATATCACATTACAATCTCCTATCTTCCAACAATTAATGGATAACAAAAGCAATGTGATGTTACAATACAAATACATATTACTCAATGAATTATCCAACCGAGCAAGTTCCAACCGCCATTAGTTAAGCTGTGTAAGAGGCGAACGTGGAATAAGTGACGGTTTCAACACCTTTACATCATTAGATTCATATGGATTATTTTCCCGGAATTCCTCAAGAAGGGCTTCAATTGGCAAGGATCGAAGAGACTCTATTGTCCCCTTTGTTGGAACTTCAGGCTCACATTTTACAGGTGTCGTACCGCTAGGTTCATAGTCCTGCAAGATAACCCTCAAACATTGTATCAAATGCTATAAATAATGTTGACAGTGACTATTATGTAATATTTCTATTTGATCTTCCGATAACAAAATAGCAACCGAGTAAACATACCCTGTACTGCTGTTGAAAAGTTTCGCTTGCCGTTTGTTCTATGGAAGCAGCTTGGCCAGTGTGATCCTCTCTTAGCGTCTCAAGTGTATTTGCATGAGTTTTCACAACATTTACTACGCCAGATATGGACTCCCTTTCTTGTGCAGATGTGACTACAAAAAAATGCCCCCAAGAGAAAAGGATGAACACTATATTGAGTATGCGACATTTTTTTATTAAAAAAAAGTGGGTAAGATATTGGTTATTCATGCCCCATTAGCTAAGGTACTTTGTCATGCACTTTTTAATCACAAAAAAGGGAATCATACAACCTCACGGAATGTTGTTAAATTAAAGGACCATGATCCAACAGGCCCAACGCAGAATACTCACCATCTAACTGCTCAAGAACATCCTCACTGTTCTTTGCCACATCTTCCACTGCTGCAACTCGTGCAGAATCAACCTCAACGACATGCTGCACATTGTTATCGGTGGCATTCCTGTACCAAAGTAATTTGATGTCACACCGCATGAAGCCTATGAACGAGGCATCAAAATAGTATAATGGAACAAGAAAAACACGGGTGATAAACAAATGATATAACACTCCTCCCCGTCCCACATAAGGGACAGTCTTGACAATCAGTTCGCCACGCACCTGACAATTGACTCTGTTGCAGATATATGTTTGGTCCCCATCTCATTTACAGCTTCATGTGTCCTCTTTGTATGTTCGAAAGCAGATTGGGCAGTATTAACACTGGATTTAAAAGAATGTTAGAATTTGAGAGAATCCGAAACAAGAATACCTGGGCTAAAAAACACTCACCTTTGCTGCATGAGTACCTCCATACGACAATGCTTTGCGGCAGAATAGTCAGCAGTGTCTTTCGCATCTTTTTCTGCTTGCACGCAAAAGGCCTGCCATTTCCTTTTTGCATTGGTCACAATATCTCCCAGTGATGACACATGTCCATCCAGGAATGATTTGTTCCTGATGCCACTTTCTCTAAGATCAACTAGCTTTGCGTCCACCTGCAAGACCAATAATCAATACAACACGACAGTTAAATTGACAGGAAAGAAACACAAATATCCAGCTACCCCCCTCCCCATCATCAATCACAACAATTAAATTGACAGAAACCTGAACAAAAACTACAGACTATAAAAAGAACATCCAAAACTGACCAGATCCATTTGTCGACGAATGTGATCAGAAACTAAACTAGTCATATCTGCGATGAGTTTCTCGGTATCAGATTTTGATTGCTCCTGTAGAGAACAGAAAAAGATTATATCCACATCAGATGTCAGCAATCATAGCCATCGTTGAAACAATACATGTTAATATTATGTTATAACCTCATAAGCTTTCTTAAACTCATCAATGCTCTTCATTTGTGTTTGGTCAGCCTGTGATGCGTGGTCTTCAAGCTTCTTTGATTCTTCAAGAAGCTTATCCACATATTCTTGGGAGCGCTCAGAGATATCTTTTATTTGCTCAAGGCTGAGATTGAATCTCTTTGATTTACAATACACAGCATAACAGAGTAAGAAGATAAGAACATCAGTCAGAACAAAGAAAAAAGAAATATAAGGTGGCACTGTACAGAGGACAGAAACACAAGATATGACAAATTGGTTAAAAATTAAGATGAACAGATGGAAAAGTTGAAGCACATACATTGCGTAGTTCCCTTGCAAAAAGTGCCAATTCACCATGCTGAGTTGAAAGGGAAATTTGAAGATCATCAAATATTGAACCAGCTTCAGTGATTTCGGATGCAAGAAACTGTTCACCGTGAATAGAAGTTCTATATTAGTGTTGAAAAAGGGGAAAAGTGCAAAAATAGAAATAATAGGTTGAAACATACTTCTTCAATAGAATGACTATTAGAGGATATAACAGAAGAAAGTTCCTCCAAGGTAGCATCAGAGCTCGCCTTATGCAAGCGCACAACATTTTGCACTGCCTCAAAATGAGATATGTACAAGGCCCTCAGAGATGTCACTTTCTTTTTGAAATCAACAACAGCCTACAAGAAAAAAAAAATTAGAAATAAACTATAATAACAAGAAACAAAAATATGAGGTAAAAGAATTTGGTAAACTGGATGAAACCATGAAATAATGTCACCAACAAGAGCCACAGAATTGACTATTTGATGTACACACCTTATCATGAAGGTCCAAAAAAGAATGACAGAGCTTCTTCACACCTTCTAGATGTTCATTCTGTTCAGACAATGACGTTGCAACAGTGTTGCAAAGAGAACCAACTTGCTGAGCAAGCTCCGCTTGAAAATTGTGCACTACAGCTCTGTTATCTGAGTTCAATCTATCTTCTCTACCTATATAATTACAAGAAAAATAAATAAGTTAATACATCTTTGGTTATTAGTCAATCAAAAGAAACGACTAAGATAAGACCTACCAATTTTCGAAAATAATGAAGCATTATCCTGGAGAGCTTTCTCCAAATCAGCTTGTAAAACACATGCCTGGTTAGCCAGAGCATTTTCTGTGGCACATAATTAAACATTGTCTCAAAGGAACATTATACGAGAAACAATGAAAGAAACACAATCATGTATATGACTTACCTGCTTTTCTTTGCTCAGAAATTATGAAGTCTTTTTCTTTCAGGTTGTACTGACATTTCTTTAATTCTTCCTCTGTGTTGACAAGCAACTTGCTAGTCTTGTTCAAATTTTTCTGTGCAGTTTATCACCATTTCCTTATAAGCAACAAAATAGAATATCATAAAAATAATGAACAAAAACTTTGATAACTCACCTCAGTACTATCAAGTTTGTTGCTCAAATCTGAACACTGTCGAATTTGGTCAACATATTTGTTTTGCAGATCCTCCAGTTGCTGGTTTAAACATAGAAAACAAGTCAGTTATAACCACAACGACAAGCAGTCATGGCCTTTCTTCTATACTAATAGATTTTTTCAATAAGACAAACCTTTTGTTGAGTTTCTATTGTGCCCCCCATCTGCTCAATTTGATCAGACATAGCCTAAACAGAAGAAAAGTATGCATCAATGAAAGTTGAAAGCCTCAGAAAAGTGATTTTAAAAACCAGATCATTAAAATAAACACCAAACAAATTAATATCTAGCCATGAACAATATAATCTAAAAACACAAGCTAGGAAACTAATGTCCAAGATACTAAACCTAAACGATCTCTAATTCTCCATGATCTCAGCAGCTGGAAGTTACATGGAACAATAGTACTGCTCTTGATATATATGTGATAAATTATTCACGTTGCAAACAGGAAAAAAAAGGAGAGACAGAGAGAGGAAAATAACCTTCTTTTCACTCTCCTCTTGATAGTATCTTTCCTTTGGAATATAGACTCCATTTTTCTCACGTGTGGCGTGAACCTCTGGTCAAAGTCACAAATTTCATGATTTTCATCAACAAAAAAACACTTCAGCAAGAAATCTACAGAACCAAAGAGATACTTTAGCAAGTACAATTGATTGAATTCAATAACACAACTCACCTGCCTTAAGGCGCTCAATTTCACCATAAAGATCCTTGATAAGTGTTGATTTCATCATTTTTTGGTTAACCTATTAGAAAAGAAAGAGGTTAAAAAGCAGTGCTTAAGGAATGACAATTAATTATATCAAAGCAAACATTTCAATCCAACATATCTAGTCTATAGCTAACTTAATCGCAACAGGTCCTTTCTAAAAACAAAAAATGGCTCTAAAAGCACTCAACTCCCTGTTGAACAAAATTAATTGAAAAAAATAATACTCATATAATTTTGGATAACATTAGTAATAATTATGTTTCATCCCAATAATGGATAAACTGGAGCACTCAAAACAGTCTCCTTTTAACGAATTTTATTATTTTATTATACATGATTTTAACATATATGCCCTTTAAATGTAAGCAAATTTAACTAACCTATGTGGGAATTAAGAAGATTAGTTACTACATTAATTTTACTAACCTCAATGAAAAAATAATTATTTCCAAAAATACTCTTCATTAGAACTTAATAACATGAATAAAAAGAATGATTGAAAATAGAACATCAATAAATTAAAGGAATATGTTTGGAATAGTATTAAATTAAATAAGATAAAAATAGTTAACATTTGCTTATATTTGAGTTCAAAAACATTTTTTCTTATATTTAAGTAATAAGGGAATATTTAGTCAATGTGTAAAACACAAAAGCAACCAAACTAACATACCTCACAAAATCCTTGTAGAAGTACCATACTTGTAACATGTTAACATGAATAGTTTAAAGGATATATAGTTATTGGCAACGATGCATGGTTTCATAAATATGATCTACCCTCAATACACTCACTCAATCAATAACAAACCTCTGGCTTATTTTTTATGTGCTTTGCCCTGTGTGCATAATCCAGCGTGCTTAAAGTTTCTTCTAAGCAATGAACAGCAGGAGACACTGTTGCTATGATGCATGTCTTGGTTCTTCCCCCAAGTGAATCACGGAGTAAACGCGTCAATTTACTATCCCTAAATACCAACTTATCCATGTAAGCACACAAAGAAAAAGATAACGCCAAAAGACTCTAAAGAATGAAGCATTGCCAAAATCCCAAAAATAAAAAACCTGTAAGGGATGTGACCCAGGTGCTCCACTAGTGCATTGATCACTCGCCCTAAAGTAAGCAAACTTTTGTTAATTTCCCCAGCTTCCCTTGCACGACCCTAACAAATATTACAAATATATTTAATGGAAGTCACTAGTTAAAAATTATTATTTATTAGAAAAACAGCAGAACGAAGAAATAGTAAGCCATGATGTACTACCTCCCTTGCACCAGAACGAGATATATTCTCTGACCCAGCTAGATCCACCAGATTAAGTTTACCACATTTAATTAGTTCTTCACCTTCTGGGGTTGCTTCCTTGATGTGGATAGTAATTGAAAACAACGAGTGTGACCGACTGAAAAGAAAAGCAAGTGTTAGCAAGACATCAAAATTTGATTTGAGAACCTGTGAATCAATGAAACAGGAAAACAAGTAAACAACAGTGACCTAGACTGTTTGTTCAATAAAGTTTCGGCAGTTCTTCGTTTAGAAGAGCCTCTCTCGAGAAGAGTAAAAATCTCAGTAGCACTGGTGACAATCTCTTCTTCCAATCCCTTTACAAGAACTCCGCCTTTACCGTCCTCCATGAGAGGCAGCTGCTTTTTCTGCTTCTCCTCCAAAATAACCTTTGAGAACTCCTCCGGAGCAAGCAAATCAGTGATCTCTTCGTTATACAGTTCCAAAAAAGTGACCTTGACACTGTACTCAGCATTCTGGCCCTCGAGCGTGTCAAAAATCTGCTTGACAGCCCTAGGAATGACTCCAGCTTCTGGAGGCAACTCTCCATTGAGACCACTCTGTAGTACGATACTCAAACAAGGTCACTAACATGACTCATTAATACGCGTGTGCGTAACTAACATAAGACAAGAAAGCATACCTTGGCTCTTTTACATTCCCCTTCCATTGTGTACGTTTTCCCCGTCCCAGTTTGACCATACGCAAATATAGTACAATTAAAACCCTCTAGAACTTCATTAACTATCGGAGTAACAGCTTGTTCATAAAGATCCTTCTGCTTAGCTGAAGGACCAAAAACCTACACGATAGTCTTATTTGAGATTAGAGAAACCCAACTATTTGTTTTTCATTTCCCCCAAAACCTGAATAAGGAGTAAGAGGAACCTTATCGAAGGTGAAAACCCTGTCGATGTGCTTGCCGGCGATGCTCTGAGAAACAGCCACTTCTCGAGTGTAGTCATTGCAAGTGACCACTTGCGGCGCGTTGTTTCGTAACTCTTCATCGCTAAACGGCCTGCGAGAAATCAACGAGAAGGGTTGGAAATTGGGTTTGGAGAAGGCATAAACGGAAAGGAGAAATGGAATACCTGCAACGGAGGAGGACCTGAACGTTAACACCCTTCTCTTTCTCGTGGCGGCCGGACATTTTGGTTCCTAGATCCGCTTCTCTCAATCGATGTTAATGGGAGAGAGCGGAGACGTCTTTCAGATTTGAATTTTTGAAATCCGCTCTTTGCTTTTCACTTTCTCTATATATCTACGGCTCACCGTTTCCACCTTGCTTCTCATCTAACGGTGTTCCACTCTCTCATATTCTTACCGTTTTGCCCTTCTCCTTCCATCCAACGCTTCGGGCCTCCACTATCCACACTCGACTCTACTATCTACACACACCCTCCATTTCAAATCTTTTCATATTAAAATATATCTACATACCCTATTCTTTATTCTTTATTCTTTATTCTTTTTTTAATCTAATCATCAACTTCTGTGTAGTAAATTTGACTAACCTATTTTTTGTTTCATGATCAAATTCTATATTGGTGTATTATTTTAAAGATATATTATATGAGACTGAAAGGTCAGTTTTACTGTTAAAAAAAGGTTAATTTTATTTTGGTTACAATAGCAAATAATGAAGATGAAGTTCAATTATGTGTAGTATTTTAATATTTAAAAATTAAAAAAATTATTTTTTAATATTTTAATAAAATTATTTTTTAGTTTTAAAAAATGAAATAGTGATAAATAGTTTTATTTTTCAGTTTTGTCCATTTGTTTTAAAAATTGTAAAATATGTTGTTTTTTTATTTTTTATTAACACTACTTTCATTTTATAAGTTTTTTTTTTATTTTCATGTCTCCAAAATAATTTTCAAATACAATTTATCAAACAAGGTTTTTTTCTTCTTCAAGAAAACAGTTTTTATATACTATTTTTTCAAAACTCTTTAAAAAATTAAAAAGTAAAATCAAATCCATCAATTACTAATAATTCTACATATCACTCAAACTCCTTATTCTGGATCAATCCTAATGATTATTGAACTTCATGATTAATTAACACATGTATTTTATATACCAGTGTGTATTAAACCAAATAAGAGGTAGATTGCACGAAGAAAAAAAAGTGATATCTCATCCTCGAGGCAAAAGCATGACCCAAGGTTATCCAAACTCAGAAGATTATGTAGATTCGTAAAAATTTTGATAAACTTGACTCGTGAACTTAACTTGTAAGAGTTTATTTTATATAAAAATAATAAAAATATCTATACAAAAATAAATTGAACATCTAAACAACATAATAAATCAAAATAGTAAATCATAAATTACACAATACTTAAATAACTAAGTCTAGCAATATGCATCAATATTAGAAAATAAATTGCAAAGATGATAATAATAGTAGAGCATTCTTATTGATGTTTGATATTGTTAGAAAATGAAAGTTTGATGTTCTTAGAGGTGATTGTTCTTCGATTTAAGGATGACACGTTAAATGAAAGTATTTTGAAATCTAAATGTGTACAAAACAACTCAATTTGTTAGAGTTTACAAAGTTAGTATAAAGTCTATTGAGTTTATTTAGAGTTTACTAAAAATAGAGTTTACCCACGAGTTAACTCACATAGGGTAAGTGAATTGAATTAGAGGGATATAGACAAAACCCAAACAAGCAAAGAAACAATAAAACCTACCTAAATGTGTAGTTTGGTAAAGTTTATGTATCATTTACCAAAGCAATAACCATAAATTATGAGATAAAGTCCCACCAATAAAAAGATGAAAAAAAAATTACTGTGGGTTGCCAATCCATTTGCACAATTGTTCCCCTCAAAAAAATGTAGGGACTTTGTGAAATGAACACATTTTTCCATCTACTTGTAATGCACCAAGGAATGTGAGTGGTCTATCCACCTTCACCTCCTCTTCAAGTAACTCTTCCTTAGTTTAAATCAACAAATTCCTAAGGATACTATCCTTGTGGAAGTTCAATCAAAATGGCCACCTACCAAAGAGAAGAAAGCACTCAACAAGAGACCAAGGAGAATGCAAGAATAAAAGCAAAAAACAAGAAAAACAACTAAGAAGAAAGGTAAACTTTCAAATGGAAAGATTATTTAACTAACAAACTCAGAGTGTAAAAGAAGACAAGAAAAAAAAATAAAGGTGTAGAAAGAAAGCAAGGACACAAAAAGAACCTAAAATAAGTCTAGAATAGATTGGACTAAAAGCAAGAAAAAAAGACTCAAAAGTTTCAATGATTTGCACCAATTTAAATCATCATGACTGGGACATACATAAACATATTCAAGCAATTTTCAATCAATTTTAGCACTCCTTTGAATGATTTAAACAATTTGAGGTGCACTAAATTTTTTTGTTCTTTTTACTTCTCTTTTTTAACTCTTTTTACTAACACTTTTCTTTTAAATTATGTTCTTTTTTTTTTTTCTTTATCTTTTCTTTAAAATAATTTTGCTACAGCTCTTTACTAATTTTGAAATGAAATATGATGAGTGTAACAATAATAAACACTTGAATTAAAAGTTGAGAGATAGCTATAAATTTGAGATACAAAAGTGCAAATCAAAGAAGCAAAGCGACTTAAATGGACTAATAATTTTAGGTGGTGACTAATAGGCAAAAAAGGAGAGTATAATGGGTGTTAAGGCAAGCTTGATTGCTCAAGATTATGGCACAAATCACACGCCCAAGTTGCTCTCAAAGCCAAGCACAATTTCACCCAAAAATAAACTAGCACCCAATTAAGCTACTAAAAAAAATGAAACAAATGGACACTAAGAAAGAATTGAGCAATATTTTTGGAATTTTTTTTAAACATGCTATAATATGAAGCATGTGGGATTCACAGGACATGGGATCAAGAGTGCTAAGTCTCTTTGATGCTTAATTCTATAAGAGAACATACACATTTTATGGTGAAAAAATAAAAGACAAAACTATATAGAATTAAACGACAAGTAATTGACTAATACATGACCAATCTAAGACAACTTGGAAGAATAAAAACTGAAAATAAATGACTCAAAATGAAGGAAGAACTCACACCCAAACATGGGAAAAAGGGCTGGAAAAAATAGAACAATAGAAGCATAAAACTCGATGAAAGTAGAACAAGGTGCATCTAAAGATCAAGACCATAATTATATGGCTTCCTTCACAAAATTTGTGCAGTCATTACAATGATCTTCTTAGGATAGCACAAAAATATTAAGAAAATAAAATGGCTGTGTAGAAATTTAAAAAAAAAAACTTAAAGAAGCACACACAAATATTTAATTGAAAGAAGCAAAAGAAATTAAATCAACAAAACAAGTTAGACTAGAAAAATAAATTGCAAGAAATGAAAACTACTAAAATATAAACTAACAAGAAAATAAAGAAATTAAATGACATAACGGAGAGGCTGGAAAAATAAATGAAGAACACTAAGGACAAGAATGAAAATGACGCACCAGAATTAAAAGGAAAAGGAAAGAAAAAGAACCTCTAGGAGTTGGATCTTGATACCACTTAATGCAAACCAAGTTTGCATGCTCTTGATCTTTCTCTTTGAGGTTTCAAACACCACGAAATGGAGGATGGAAGGAAGAAGAAATGGGGATGGAGGTGCCACTCCTTTAATGGATATAATCTAAAAATTTTATGAAGTTTTCCATAAGGGAAAGAACTTTGATAAAAGCTAACTAGGAAGAGATTCCTCAAGAAAGAAGATTCTCAATACCTTTTACTATGAATTTGCTCAAATGAGACAATTTTTCATTTTTAAAGGTGAATATAATATGGGAGTAAGGGGGGTATTTATAAGTGAAGAGAAAGGAGTGGGTGGTTAAGATTAGGAGGAATTAACCAAGGTTAATTCTCTTAATCTTGGACCTCTCAACAAGGCTCATTCCTAAGCTAGATTAAGCTAACTAACCAAGGAATATTCTCCCTAAGATGATGCCTAGAATCAAGGGAAGGGAGATAATGTGGGTCATTGTGTTTGTCATGCTTTGTGTGATAGAAAAAAAGGTGCAAAAACAAGCTAGGAGGTGTGGACATGACTCACACTCCCAAATATGGGTTACACTTCTTTCTACACATACTCCACATAATTACTTAAGGTACCTTATGCTCTTTACAAGGGAAATGGCTAAAATACAAGATCTTAATTAAAGGAAACCTCACACCTCTAATTTTACACTCACTAGAAAATATTTACAAGTTAAATGCAATAAAGACAATGACTTTAATTCTTCAATGAGATATCATCTGTGTCATGCCTTCCTATAATTCTCTTAGCTTTGATGCATGCTAGGTGAGATTCTATCAGTTAGGTCCCCCTTGATGACTGGCCAATATCTTGAGCATGACTACTTTTTATCCTAACACTTGTAGCCAATGGGCATTTCTTTGCCACTATATCCTCTTAAACTTCCTCCATAATTTCTTCAACTACTTCAACTAGTCGTGGAGGATGTTTTTCACTTAACTCTTTAAACCTTTTGGAGATTTCAACTACTAACCTTTTTTACATTGCAACTTCTAAGCTTTCTCTAAGCTCTTCCCTAACGTTTTCCTTCATTTGTTGCAAATCTTATTGCTATAACTTGAAGAAGTATGTGAGCAAGGGCTAAAGTATTGGGTAATTGTGACAGCATACGAGATGCACGTACGCGACCAGGGTGTTTCGGTCGGCCAATGGCAGTTCTTAGTATATCCTAACATTCACTAGGGGCAAAGGTTTCCTGTGTTATTTTCTCTTTAAGTGAATCCTGCAACCATGAAATTAATTAGGTTTACTTTTTAAAAAAATAAATAGATTTACATTTAAAATCCTGAAAACTTACAATTTTGTCAATAATATCTTATGTTGCTTTAGATGTCACCTACCCTGTGCTTCTTTTTTTGTCGAGCCCTCTTCCATTTTTCATGTCTCTTAGTGGGAGATGGAGGATGAACTTCACCCCTAGATTCAACAACTTATTCTTCTGTTTTCTTTCACTTTTCCTCTATCATCCTATTTTCAAGCCAAATATATCCTTTCACGAGACATTGTGTGGCATATTGTTCAATTTTTGAATTGTTTTAGCCTTCTTTCTAATCTCTTATCATATGAACAGAAAATGAGAAACATGATACTCAAATAACATAGTATAATTTAATAAACTTACACTTTAAACCAACTTGTCACTCAGGAGTATTGCGACCATCACAAAATTGTTTCCAATCCTTTTAGAAATGCCATACTTTTTACATACTATATCACTAACATTAGCATCAACTTCACCATCAACAGTAGCACTTACATTAGCATCAACATTAACATCAACACTAGCACTAACACCCTTAACCTCACCAACAACCTCACTACAAAAAATAAACCTTTTATAGTCAAGTTTCACTTAAACTGCATCTATTTTGCTCCCACATATTGAATTATCTTCTTCCTTACCTTCTCAGCTTTAGGAATGTTAAAATGGTCCTTCATTCAATTAAATGAAAATGATTAATAATAAATAAATAAAAACATTATTTAACACTTCAAATGTAATATATACTAAAACTATGTAATAAGGACTTGTATTTAAGTTACATACCAAAATGTCCTCCCAAATTATGTTTTTCTTAGTTTCAAGAACTTGTTCCAGTTTGGGATCAGTATACTAACATGGTCTCGAGCAATTATACCTAAATATGAACCATATGTTTCTTTGTTTGGTCCTAAAGCTATCCTACATGTTTTTTTGCCATTATAATGTGTAACAAATAGTCGAGAAATTGATCTACCATTCTTTGAAATAAACTGAGAACCTGCTAATGAAGGTCGAAGCAGAGAACTTGGTGGTGTAGCCACGTTCTTATTCAAAATGTAGAGAAATAAATGTTAAATACAATTTAGTATAGTTTTAAAAATTGATAATAATGAATAATGAATTGAAAGAGTATGACATATGAAAACTTGAAAATTATAAACATTACATTATATGTATGCCATCTACTCCCACAAACCTTCATCATGATCATTCTGATTTGCATGTACATCATCTAGTTTATTTTGCTCTACCATGATAGGCACATGGGTGGAAAAAGGAGTGTCACAATTATAAAGTGTATATTCATCATTTTCATGACCAATATTGGTTGTTCTTCCTTGAAGAACCATAGACCATCTTTCATTACATGGATCCTAAACATAAAATACTTGTTTTGTTTGGTGACCCATGATGAAGGGTTCATCCCTGTAACCAAATTTATTCAAATCAACCAAAGTGAATCCCAAATCATCAATTCGTACACCAGTGTTGCTTTCAACCCACTTGCACTTACAAAACCCCAGGAATTTAGTATAATCAACCTCTCAAATTTCTTCAATAACTCCAAAATATGGTATTTTAGCCATAACAAGATTGTTATCTTTTGAACTAGAATAATGTTCTTATTGAGCTTGAAGACTAACCCCTTTTTTTTTAAATGTACTCTCTTATATTTTGACTTTGTATAGAACAAGTATCTATTGATGTCATACCTGTTCCAAGTTATGAAATTCCTCTTACCTCCATTTGCTAACCACCTTAAAGTATTTCAAGTATTGTCTTATAATGCTCGTTTGTTAACCCTTTCTTGTTAAGCTTTGGGTTTTTTGCCTTCATAAATTGTTTGTGAGGAGTTATGTATATGACAAATTTATCTATGTAATTCACTATATACAAATGTGTTTGATTCAGTTCCTCAAGACCCATTGTTACCACAATTAAACCCCTTAAACCGTTTCCTCCCTATCTGTTATCATGTCAAGACTTGGGAACCTTAATTGGACATGTTTTTTCTTATGTATGTTGAACAAAACTCAATAACTTCTTCTACAATGTACCTCTCAACAATAGATGCCTCAAGGGAGTATTAATTCTTGGTATACCCTTTTAAGATCTTCATATATCACTCTATAGGATACATCAATTATAAATAAATGAGACTACACAATTTAATTTCCCTAACTAGATGGACAATTAAGTGAACCATTTTATAAAAAACAAAGGAGAAAAATACATCTCTTATTGACATAGTATGATAGTTATCTCATTTCTAAGGCATCCAACTTTGTAGATTCAGTGACTTTGCTACAAATTGCATTAAACAAAAAGGCATAAACGAGTAGTAATCTTAACTTTTTGAGACAAGATGTCACATATTGTCACGACCAATAGTCATGTATCAAGATATGATAATCATGAGACTTTAACCTAACTAATTTCAAATCCTTTATCGATACAGGACTCTTAAGATTTGAAGAGTAGCCCTATGGCACTTTCACACCACAACATTGACAAAATCTTGTTTTCTCTTTTCTTGAGAGAGTATGACATGTAGGTGGAAAATAGGTTCGGTTACCCGTTGACCTTGGACGTAATTACTCATGCATACCTATCTCAACTAGATATTCATAGACATTCAACCCATCATTTGTCTTTTCCTTAATGTTTGAAATGGTGTTGAGGAAGCTATCACACATTTTTTCTCCATATGCATGAAATCTATACAATGTCTAACATCTATATCATACTAATATCTAAGATAAAATAGTATAGACTTCTTCTAGCATACATTTTTATCATTTAAGTTCTTCTTTTGTGTCTTACCAAAGACCTTATCAATATCCTCTACACATTCATGAACCTATTGACCAGTCAGGGTTATAGGTGCAGTGCCATAATAACAATGAAATTATAAAAGTATTTTCCATTGCATAACAAGAGTCCAACATTAGTAATAAATATCTCTTACATATACCTCTCCAGAGTTAATGGTGATGATATATATGGGAAGTAAAATTAGCACCAACTGAACATGCAACCCATTCACCTAAAAAGATTACAAAAATTAATAGTTAACAAAAAAATTGAAAATGAGAAAGACTCATTTTTCTATTACAAGACATGTGTAATATAGGTTAAATAAAGAATGAGAATGCTTTAAAATTTGCTTTTAATTCCTCATATTGACGATCATTAACCAATATCTAAAAATGATGAAAAAATCTAAAGTAAATCATGTTGATAACTCACATACTTTTTAATTACATTATTCATGCTTTCATTCCATTGTGTGGTTGTTATGTCAGCACAAAAGTTCCCTCAACCATAAACTAATGCCCATTTCTCTTTCTAGGAAAAAGTTTGCTTCAACCAATTATTATCTTTAAGATCATATTTCTCAATCATATTGTTCCAAGCCACAATAAACTATTCTTCCTCTTTATATCCATAAATACAATTATTGAAATCTTTACTAAAATCATGAAACTTTCCAATATCATGCTTAAATTTTTTAATGCATTCTGATATAAAAGCAAAATACAAAGGTGATGACATGTTTCAGGCCATACCAAAGCTAATGCTTTTGTCATTGCTACATCTTGGTCAGTAAGAATAGTCTTTGGTTTCTTTTCTAACATAACTTTAGCAAAAGTATTGAACAATCAAATGAAACTTGCAGTTGTCTCATTATATAACAATGTTGTACCAAAAATAACATGCCAAATGGATGACCTTTTTATTTTTTCTATAAGTGGTATCAAAGCAAACTACATCACCAAAATATGAATAGTTAACCATTATATTTGCATCAGCCCAAAAGATGTTTGTAATCAAATCATCCTTATCAACTTGTATAGCAAAAAAAATAAATTAGGATCTTCTAATTACATCTTTTATAAGTACTCTAGCACATCACTTGTATCTCCTGACCTCATTTGCATTGTCCCTTTGGAGCGTAAATAATTTCTATAATCTTTTAGGATGAATCCAACATTCTTACGACCACCAACTCTCCAAGCCATTAACTCACAACTAGCTTTTGGAGTAATTTCATAATCATTAGCTAAATCAACTTCTGCTACTTAAGGGGAGTTATTTTCCTTTGAGATCTAAGCAAATGACTCTTACTAAGAGTTGTACTCTGATGTGAATGCTTAGCAATGAATTCAATTATATGATACTTCCGAGTTAAATAACTATTAATTTTTATCCTTGTTAAACATACGAATCTTGTTTGTGGCGATTCTTGACATTATGTTCTCGTTTATCTTTTCCATGATATCCTTTACATGAGCAACAAAATATTCTATTGACTATCATGTCATGCTTATCTTTATGCCCTTTAATAGTCTTTAACTGAAACTTGCTCTTTTAGCATAAGCATTGTAAAAATCATACTTGCATCTTTAGTGTCAAACTCCATCCTAACTTCTGGTATGAATTGACTAGGAATTGTATCGTGTATCTTCAATATTTTTCTCGTCAAGTTCATCCACACTATCATTGTCTAATTATTGATGTTGCATAACTATAGTATCATTGTTGGTTGTTTACTTCAAATTTAATAAAAATGGTCAAATTTAATAAAACTAAACTACAATATAATTCAATGTTAATGGCATAGAAACAAGGGAAACAAACTTAAGAAAAGACATGCCATAATGAAACCTTCAAAATTGATCTAATTATTGCAAAACAATAACTAATCAAGGTAAATGTAGACCCCAATATTTAGCAAAACAATATTGATCAAGACTTTGGTTAGTGAAGAATTAATTATAGTAAAAGCGAGAATGCTTTAAACAAGAGGTTAAAATTAAATGCAGCCAAATACTAACAAAAGAAGAAACTAACAAGAATTGTAAATGTGTAGAAGAAGGAATCTAAACACTTAAAACATTTGACTAATAAAGAATTAAGCAATTGAAGAATTAATGAATGTATGAAACAAAGAATTGGTCCGATTTTTCTTTGAACCAATTCAACTTTCCTTTTGAATTAGAGAAAAAAAATTGAAGGCTTTAAATTTAATTCAAGAATCATGATTGGGTCGTGCAACACCGCCCCTGCAGGCATTGGAAAGGATTGTTACGCATGCAAGAATAGAAAAGAGTTTTGATGAACTGTAGTGAGGAGTACATGCTTGCATAAAAAGGGGAAAGAGAAACATGAGAAGAGATACCAGAGTGGCACCGCCTCTGTATGCAATCACATTGGAAAGTCATGCAAGAACAGAAAAGAGCTACCAAAAACTGCAAGAATATGTGCTTGGATAAAAATGAAAGAGAGAAATAGAGAAGAGTGCCACAAACTTCAAGTGAGGAGGAATAGGAAAAGATATAACAAGTTAAACGATGTTTGTAATTTTTGGTGTTAGAGTGATATGTCTCATTAAATAAAGTTACCTTGTTTGATGGGAGAGACATAGTAAGGGATACAAAGAGAGACCACAAATTTTTGTCTTGTATAAATGTGTGAAATAAGGAAATTTAAGTTGATTTAAGCGTAATTGATGAGCCATTATTTTCCCTCATTTTCTTACCTTTATGTATCTACCATAGTATTTTATTTATGCTTAATTGCTTATTGATACTATATTTTTATTAATTGAGCTTCACTGAGCCAGTAATTCAGATTTTAATTAATTTGAATTCGCTTGGTCTAATTTTTGTCATTTATTATTTTCAAGTTAGTTGTGAAACATTTTTGGGTTTGGACATTATTTTAGCTTGAAGAAAGATGTCACTCAGCTTATTTTATTAAGACTAGCTTTAATATTTGGTTTTGCTTTTTGTACACCTGGCTTGTATTTGGCCCAACCTAGAGTTTAGGGTTTTGATTCTTTTTTTGGTTTTATGTTTTGGATACAGTTTTGAAGCTCTCTCCTTCGGTTGCAGTTTTCTCTCTGATTTTGAAGTTTGTAGAACATCTCTCTGTTTTGTTTTTACCCAGGTTTATATACATTGCATTCTCTATTTCGTTTTGCTATTTTTTCCAGTTTTATTCTCTATTTCGTTTTGCTCTGTTTTATGTTTTTCATGGATACCTAAATTTGTGTATTGATATCTTGAGGAGAATGCAGTGGAATCTCTGAGGTTTTGTGCATTTATTTTGGTTGTTCCTCTTAACTCTTCATCTCTAATCTCTGTTTGCTTATTCTATTTATGCTTAATAAACTGAACCCGATTCACAGTTTGCTTAATTCTGTGTTGAGATTAGGTGATGTATGCAATGCTTAATTGTATAAGGATAATCCAGATTAATTTCCGCTTAGTTGATTAACTTCAGGTTGGAATAAGTGTTAAGTAAAACAAAACGTTAATTTTGTAACCTAGGATAAGTGAAATTGCATTTGAATCAGGGAATCAATATCTTTAATCATTGTTTTATTAATTTCTTGTTCTGCTGCATTACATATTAATTCTGAAATCTGCAAAAACCAAACCCCCCTTTCACTGTTTTATTTGCATAACTGTGTGAACCTATGACTGGGATGAGTGGTCGTTGGGAAACAACCTAGGTTTCAATGTGTTTGGAGTGTGTTCTGTGTTGTTTTATGTCATTCTGCAGTTGCAAGCATTGAATTTAGTTCTGTTCTGGTACAGCAGGAAAATCAATGGAACAGTACCAGAATTGGTGAATAGTGGCTGTTTGAATGAATTTCGTGTGTCTTGTCATGTGATGTTGTGTAATGTGATATAATCATTGGTTGTGGTTTGTTAATCGTGGTTTAGCTGTGTTTGAGTCCCATTCTGCAGAATTCATCAAGTGGAGAAAAAAAAAGTTCAGGTTTCATGATTTCCACTAGATGAATAATGTTTTCCATGCATGTGCTCTTGGCCAAGCTTGATTCACATACATAGTTGTAGTGTGAATTTTTGCATGATTTTTTGTTTGCACACTTCTTTTAACATATAAAGAGTGTTAGAGAAGTCACATTTCAATTACATTGTTGTTTGGAGTGAGTTTCAGAAGTGTGGTGAATAGTGTGTTTGCCAAAACTTAAAACAACCATAACTTTTGATCCACTTATCGGAATTTTACGCACCACATATGCTTTTTGGGTAGAAAAAAGAGAGGAGTGCAACCCAACTTGCTATGCTGGCTGACTCCCCTCGTATTTTGAAAAAAATGCTGTTTTCTATTTTATTTTGATTTTTTTTTACTTATTTTTCCAACTTTCCATGAGTAGTTTGCATACTTAGACTTTGAATTTTAGCCTTAATTTTTGTGTGGTAGTTTTTTATAATTTTAAGGTGTTCCCTATTAATTCTCGTGTCATTTGGAGATCATTTGTATGAAATTCCAGTTTTACCCTTATGCATGGCTATAGTGCATGACTAGAAGGGATCCAAGCAGTTTGTATATTTGACCCTAAAATAGAGAGGACATACTATAAATTAGTTAAGCATACTAGGAATTCATCTTTGTATAACTCTGATTATTCATCTATGCATACTGCTACTACATCTACATCTGTTGATTCTAAATTTAACCATTCTACATCTATACCTTTTCCTTTTGCTGCTAACCCCGACACTAAGAATATGGCTCAACCTCCATCTCGTGAGAGGACTCTTAGGGAGCTGGCTGCACCTGATTTCACTTATGAGAGCTTGTGCATCCAGTATCCTAATGAGGATGTTGCATTTGTTCTCAAAACTCGACTCATACACTTGTTGCCAAAGTTTCATGGTCTTGTAGGTGAGGATCCTCATAAACACTTAAAGGAGTTCCACATTGTCTGTTTCACCATGAAGCCATTGATGTCCAGGAAGATCATGTATACTTGAAGGCTTTCCCCCATTCCTTGGAGGTAGTTGCGAAGGATTAGTTGTACTACTTAGCTCTCAGGTCCATTACCAGCTGGGATGATCTGAAGAGAATGTTTCTGGAAAAAATTGTTCCCTGCCTCTAGAACAATTGCTATTAGGAAGGATATTTTTGGGATTAGACAGCTGATTGGGGAAAGTCTCTATGAATACTGGGAGAGGTTCAACAAGCTATATGCAAGCTGTCTTCACTACCAAATCTCAGAACAGCTCCTGCTACAGTATGTTTATGAGGGGCTGAATAACATGGAGAGGAGTACAATTGATGTATGTGGTTACAAATTAATCTGCTGAAACCAAGAAGCTGGAAGGCAAACTTGATGCCTTAGTCAATTTGGTGACGCAACTTGCTGCAAATCAGAAGGTTGCTGCACTTGCAAGAGTATATGGTGTACGCACTTCCATTGATCATTATACAGATTGTTGTCCCTCATTGCAGTCAGCAAGTCCTGATGCTCTCCAAGCATATGCTATAAACATTTACAACAACAGAGCTCCACAACAACAACAACAGCAAAATTTGGACTTGTTCTCAAATAGGTACAACCCAGGTTGTAGAAATCAACAAAATCTGAGATGGTCAAATCAGCCACAGCAGCAGCAACCTCCACCATTCCAAAACAATGCTGGACCAAGTAGATATGTGCCTCCTCCTGTGCAGCAACAAAGGCAATAAGAAGCTGCAGCACCCACACCAACTCCAGCCCCTTCTGCATCCTCTGAGCCTTCATTAGAGAAGTTGGTGAGGCAATTGACAATACAAAATATGCAGTTTCAACAAGAGACCAGAGCTTCCATCCAGAGCTTGACAAATCAGATGGGGCAAATGGCAACTCAGCTAAATCAAGCACAGTCCCAAAATTCTGATAGATTGTCATCCAAGAAAGTGAAGAATCTGAAAAATGTGAGTGTCATCACCTTGAGGTCTAGCAAGCAAATTGATGTCCCAGAACCAGCACCTGTTCTAGCACCTGAACCTGCACTTGAGGGAAATGATCTTGCTGCATCAAAGAGGAAACAGCCTGAGCAAGAGGAACCTGCAGGTCTTAGCAGAAAATTTCATGTAGGTGGACCTTCTTCCGGTTTCGGTGCAGAGAGTAGTCAGCAACCTCCTATACCTCTTCCATTTCCACCAAAAATAATTCCAAGCAAATAGATGGAAGAGGTCGACAAGGAGATCTTGGAGACCTTCTGGAAGGTGGAGGTGAACATATGTCTGTTGGATGCAATCAAGCAGATTCCAAGATATGCCAAGTTTCTCAAGAGGCTTTGTACACACAAAAGAAAGCTGAAGGGTAATGAGAGAATCAACATGGGTAGAAATGTGTCTGCACTCATAGGTAAATCTGTTCCTCACATTCCTGAGAAATGTAAGGACCCAGGTACATTCTGTATGCCATGTATCATTGGAAATAATAAGTTTGAAAATGCCATGCTTGATTTAGGAGCTTCCATTAATGTTATGCCTCTGTCCATATTTAATTCTCTTTCTCTTGGACCTTTGCAACCTAAGGGTGTAGTCATTTAATTAGCAAATAGAAGTGTTGCTCACCCTACAGGTTTCATAGAGGATGTCTTGGTCAAGGTTGGTGAACTAATTTTTTCAGCTAATTTCTATGTCCTTGACATGGAAGATGGATTTTACCATGGTTCTATTCCTATCATTTTGGGCAGACCATTTTTAAATACAGCCCAAACCAAGATAGACGTCTATGCAGGTACATTTTCCATGGAATTTGGTGACATTGTGGTTCATTTCAATATTTTTTATGCCAAAAAGTATCCATCTGAGGATCATTCTATTTTTCGTGCTGAGATAATAGATTATATTGTTGATGAGCACATTTCTGACTTTTATTTTTGTCATGCCATGAGATATTTATTTTTGTCTGATTAGTCCACCTCTATTTCTTGACATTGAATCTGAATTTGAATCTGATGTTGATTTTTGAGATTGAATCTGAATGTGAATTTGATAGTTTGGGTGTACCTATTGGTCTTGATTTGATAGCGTCAAAATGCACTAACCATGTTTCAGGAAGTACATATGAATCTGACTTCCATGTTGAGGTACATGTTGTGGAACTACTTACCCCTTCCCCCACTCAGGTTCCTTCTGTTGTTCAGCAAACACCCACACCGGAGCTAAAGTTGAAGTCCCTGCTAGAAAACCTCAAGTATGCTTACTTGGAAGATGGGGTGAGACTGCCAATGATCATTTCCACCTCCTTGACCACTGATCAAGAGGAGAGGTTGTTGCAAGTACTTAGGAAGCACAAGAAGGCCATTGGATGGACCTTAGCAGACATTCTTGGTATCAGCCCATCCACATGCATACACAAGATACTGTTGGAGGATGGAGACAAACCAGTGAGACAGCCACAGAGAAGACTCAACCCAGTGATTTGGATGTAGTAAAGAAGGAGGTGACCAAGCTTCTACAGGCTAGGATCATCTATCCCATTTCTAACAGTCAGTGGGTGAGTCCAGTCTAGGTGGTCCCAAAGAAGACAAACTTCACAGTGGTAAAGAATGAGAGGGATTAGTTGATCCCAACTTGGGTGCAAAGCAGATGGCAAGTTTGCATCGACTATAGGAGGCTGAATCAAGCAACCAGGAAAGATCACTTTCCCTTACCTTTCATTGATCAGATGCTTGAGCGGTTGTCAAGTAAATCCCATTATTGTTTTCTTGATGGTTTTTCTGGGTATTTTCAAATCCACATTGCTCCGGAGGATCAGGAGAAGACAATATTCACCTGCCCCTTTGGCACTTTTGCCTATAGGAGGATGCCTTTTGGCCTATGCAATGCCCTTGGTACGTTCCAGCGGTGCATGCTTAGTATTTTCACTGACTTTCTTGAGAGTTGCATAGAGGTGTTTATGGATGATTTTACTATTTATGGATCATCATTTGATGCATGTTTGGATAGATTAGATAGAGTACTTCATAGATGCATTGAAACTAACCTTGTTCTGAATTTTGAGAAATGTCATTTCATGGTAGAACAGGGCATAATTTTAGGGCATATCATTTCTAGTAAGGGCATAGAGGTAGACCTGGCCAAGATAGTTGTTATTTCACAATTGCCTTACCCCTCTTGCGTGCAAGAAGTTCGTTCTTTTCTTGGTCATGCAAGGTTTTACGGTTGTTATTTCACAGTTGTTATTTCACAATTGCCTTACCCCTCTTGCGTGCAAGAAGTTCGTTCTTTTCTTGGTCATGCAAGGTTTTACGGACGCTTCATCAAGGATTTCAGCAAAAGGGCCCTTCCACTATCTGATTTGCTCCAGAAGGATGTTGACTTTGCTTTTGATGATAGATGCAAATAGGCTTTCAAATGCCTGAAGCGAACCCTGACCACCACTCTTATCATTCAGGCACCTGTCTGGACGGTCCCATTTGAGTTGATGTGTGATGCTTCCAATTATGCACTAGGGGCTGTCCCAGCTCAGAGGGTTGACAAGCTTCCCAGGGTAATATATTATGCTTCCAGGACTTTGGATGCTACCCAAGCTAACTACACCACCACAGAGAAGGAGCTTCTGGCCATGGTTTTTGCTTTAGATAAATTTAGGTCATATTTGCTTAGTTTTCGTGTTATTGTGTTTACTGACCATGCAGCTCTGAAATACTGTTGAAAAAGCCGGACTCAAAGCCTCGGTTGATCAGATGGATACTATGGCTCCAGGAGTTTGACTTGGATATCTGTGATAAGAGCTGAGGTTGATGATATCTTGCCCATTCGGGATGACTTTCCTGATGAAAACTTGTTTGGTATTTCTAATTCTTTCCCCACCCCTTGGTTTACAAACATTGTTAACTATTTAGTTGCTTATGTTTTTCCTCCCATAGCATCTAGAGCTCAAAGTGATAAAATTAAGAGTGATACTAAGTATTATGTATGGGATGACCCTTATTTGTGGAAGTTGTGTAGTGACCAGGTTATTAGGAGATGCATTCCAGATCATGAGATTGAATCGGTCCTGCAGTTTTGTCATTCTTCTACACCAAGTAGTCATCTTGGCATTCAGAGGACAGCTCACAAGGTGCTTGACTGTGGTTTCTACTGGTCCACCATCTTCAGGGATGCGTGGAGGATTTGTAGTACCTGTGAGCAGTGTCAAAGAGTAGGAGGATCCCTCTCTTGGAGACAGTAGATGCCTCAACAACCCATGTTATTTTGTGAGGTTTTTTATTTTTGGGGTATATATTTTATGGGCTCTTTTCCTGTTTCTTTTAGTTTTTCTTACATTCTCTTTGCTGTTGATTATGTTTCTAAATGGGTGGAAGCTAAAGCCACCAAGACTAATGATGCTCAGGTTGTTGTGGATTTTGTCAAATCTAACATCTTTTGCAGGTTTGGAGTTCCCAGAACTATTGTTAGTGATCAAGGCACTCATTTCTGTAATAGGTTCATGCAAGCCTTGCTCAAGAAGTATGGGGTTGTTTATCGAGTTTCTACGCCTTACTACCCTCAAACTAATGGGCAAGCAGAGATCTCAAATAGGGAGATAAAGAGAATCTTGGAGAAGATTGTGCATCCGAACAGAAAAGATTGGAGGCACAGGCTTGAGGATGCTCTTTGGGCATATAGGACTGCTTACAAAGCACCCATAGGAATGTCTCTTTATCGGGTTATTTTTGGCAAAGCATGTCATCTTCTTGTAGAGATAGAGCATCATGCCTATTGGCCTGTGAAGACTTGCAACTTCTCACTTGATCAAGCTGGAGAGGAAAGGAAGCTGCAATTAAATGAGCTTGATGAGATATGCCTTGAAGCCTATGAGAACTCTAAGTTCTACAAGGAGCAGACCAAGAAATTCCATGACAACTTGATAGCTAGAAAAGAGTTTTTGGTTGGACAGAAAGTGTTGTTGTATAATTCTAGGCTTGGTCTCATGGGTGGTAAGCTCCGTTCTAAGTGGATTGGTCCTTTCATTGTGACTAATGTTTTCCTTCATGGTGCAGTTGAGATCAAAAGTGAATCCACAGATAAGAGCTTCAAGGTTAATGGCCACCATTTGAAGTCGTTCCTTAGCAATCCTTCTTTAGTGGATGCAGTTGTAGAGGAGGTTTCTCTTCTTGACCCCGCTTCACTCCCACTATGACTCAGGGAGTTTGCTTTTCTTTCTTCTTCCTTGCCTTTATTGCACTTGTCCAATTCCACTGGTTGATTTGAATTTTTGATCTTGTGTTTGTGCTTCATTGGGACAATGTATTGTTTAAGTGTGGGGGGGAGACTAGTTTAGGTATAGGATTTTAGGTTTAGATGATATTCTAGGTCTTTGTTTTGAGTACGATTTTGCATGTTTTTTTGTGATTTTTGGGTTTTGTTAAGATAGTGGACACTTCACTCTTGGATATGAGTTGCTTGATATTGTATGGATTGAAATCCTTGTTTTTCTTTGCATGTCAATTTGATTTTGAGAGGTTGATTTAAAAGTGATACATTTGCCCTGTGTGAGGTTTTGTGCCACTCTCTGTTCTTTATTTCTTGTGTATATGCCTTTTGATTGCTTGCACAATGGTCTTGGCTTGACTATTTTTTATGCTTCTTGATTCACATGCATGTTTGGAGATGATTAAGGCATTTTTGTTCTAATAAGCCTCTTGCCAAATGAGCCTACCTTGAATCATTCCCTTTAATATCCCTTTTGAGCCTGTGTAGCCCCTTTTTCATTGTTTTATAGCTCATTACAAGCCCTTAACCTGAAAAAACCATGACTGTTCCTACCTTAGGAAATTTTGGAGCTCTGGAATTGTTTTGGGAATGGGTGCTCAATTAAGTGTGGGGATCTGCCTACTTGTGTTGGTTCTTAGATTCCTCAATGTGTATATATGAATGACTATCTTAATCCATTCTTTATTTCTATTTTTATTCTCTAAAAAAAGAAACTAAAAAAAAATTCAATATATATATATATATATATATATTTATATTTGTATAAATAAAGGTTTGGGTTTGGGCATTATGAAAGCATTGGAATTAGAAGTGTAGGAGCTTGGATATATTTTCATACTTATTTTTACTCATGCCCCATTGCTCCTTCATTTTCTTTGGTCCCTTAGCAACTTATCCATATATTCCATACCTTGTCCTTAGCCTTGTTACAACCTTTGAAAGTCCTTTGATCCTTACTTGCATGCATTTTTGGTTGTTGATTTTAGAGGCTTGCCAAGGCTATGTGGTGCTTGTTTTTCATGGTGCTTTGAGAGTAAACATTAGCCTAGACACTTGAGTGATACACTACATATCTTGTAAGGTTCTGTTGCTTTTCATTAATCTCTTAGGCTGATTGATCTTATTGGCATGTTTTGAATTGCTTGGATGATGTTCATAGGTATCTTGTATCTTTAACTCTTAGAGTATTGGATCTTGTCTATTCCTTTCATTTTCCAGGTTTCATTGAGGAGTATGCAAATTTGTTTGTGTTCGTTTTTGTTTTATTTATTTCCTTTGCATGACTCCTTTTGCTATCTCTGGATCTGTCCGTCCTTGCTTTGCTTCATGATTTTGCCTAGGAGCGCAAAAGGCTAAGTGTGGGGGAGTTTGATGAGCCATTATTTTCCCTCATTTTCTTACCTTTATGTATCTACCTTAGTATTTGATTTATGCTTAATTGCTTATTGATACTGCATTTTTATTAATTGGGCTTCACTAAGCCAGTAATTCGGATTTTAATTAATTTAAGTTTGCTTAGTCTAATGTTTGTCATTTATTATTTTCAGGTTAGTTGTGAAGCATTTTTGGGCTTGGACATTATTTTACCTTGAAGAAAAGATGCCACGTCAGCTTATTTTATTAGGACTAGCTTTAATATTTGGTTTTCCTTTTTGTACCCCTGGCCTGTATTTGGCCAAACCTAGAGTTTAGGGTTTTGGTTCTCTTTTGTTGATGTGACCACGTAAAGAAAGGAGGCAGTTCTTCTTTTGGTTTTACGTTTTGGATACAGTTTTGAAACTCTCTCCTTCAGTTGCAGTTGTCTCTTTGTTTTTGAAGTTTGTAGAACATCTCTCTGTTTCGTTTTTACTCTGGTTTATATACATTGCATTCTCTATTTCGTTTTTCTATTTTTTCCAATTTTATTATCTATTTCGCTTTGCTCTGTTTTATGTTTTTTCATGGATAGCTAAATCTGTGTATTGATTTCCTAAGGAGAATGTAGTGGAATTTTTGAGTTTTTGTGCATTTATTTTGACTGCTCCTCTTAACTTTTCATCTCTAATCTCTGTTCGCTTATTCTGTTTATGCTTAATAAATTGAACCCGATTCACAGTTTGCTTAATTGTGTTTAGATTAGGTGATGTATGCAATGCTTAATTAAGGATAATCTAGATTAATCTCCACTTAGTTGGTTAACTTAGGGTTGGAATAACGGTTAAGTAAAACAAACTGTTAATTTTGTAACCTAGGATAAGTGAAATTGCATTTGAATCAAGGAATCAATATCTTTAATCACTGTTTTATTAATTTCGTGTTCTGTTGCATTACATATTAATTCTGAAATCTGCAAAAACCAAAAAACCCCCCTTCACTGTTTTATTTGCATAACTGTGTGAACCTATGACTGGGATGAGTGGTCCTTGGGAAAAGACATAGGCGAACTTCCTAGTATTACATTTATTGTATTTATTTGACCGGGTAAGACCTCGATCAGTAATTAATTATAGAATAATTGATTGTACTATTTTTATTGATATTTATGTTCTAATTTGATGAGAAAGTAGTGTTAAGTAAGGTAAGGAATGAGTATAGTTGATATTTATTTGATTGAGGTAGTTGGGATGATTTTACGGGAATTTATTCGGAAAATCTATTTGAAAAATGGGGGGTTGTAGTTAGCATAACTAAATTACTAAGTACAACTCTAACCCTTATTTCTTTCTTCTTCATTCTAATTGTTGATCATAGTGAGTAAGTTTGATTTATTCTCATCTGGGTCATGATTTCTTGTCATATATTCAATTTTATTTCTTTGGATCATTTTCTTCTCTTTTGGGTCCATGTGTCTCCATTCTAGGGGAATTGATTTTGAAATCCCAATTTCTTAAGTTCTCTTTGCATGCGAGTGATTAAAGTTTTAAATATTGGGTTAAGTCATGAATGTGTTGATGGTCAATTGCAAATGTGTTAAGTGATTTTATGTTTTGATTTGTGATTTGAGTGTTTTGGATAATTGATGATGTGTTGAATTGATGGTTTAATGGATTGTGATGTGTGCTATTACAGGGAGGTAACTAAGCCTTCTATGTAGTACATTGAGTTAGGGATATAATTACGGCCAATGTCTTTCAAGGTGCTAGTGTGGGTATTGGTGTAAAATACATTATAATTTTGGTGTTCAAGTTGGTGAGGATGTGAATACACCAAAAGTTGGTGTAAAATACATTGTAATTTCCAGAAAACTTCATATCTTATTATTATGTTGTGATGATTGCTTAGGTTAAGTGGGAATATAAGTATGTTTGATGATTATAAGGAATGAATGTTGATATGTAATATATGTATATTTAATTTGAATTCATGTTTAGTAGAACTTACCCTTGCATTATGTGTTATGTATGACTATGATGGTCGTGTTTAACGCAGCAGTAGAGATCAATGACGTTACAGAAAGGCGACATAACCATGAGTGAGGCTGAATTATGCTAGTTATAGACATTGATGGAATTTTAGTTGTTATGGAAGCTATGTTATTTTGATGTACTTATGTGTGTGTGTGTCTATATATATATGGATTTCCTCTTAATATTTTGGTTACCTTAATATTTGGTTATCTATAACGAAGATATAACTCTTTAGTGTATTTTTGACTTACGGATTATGGATGGTAATGTCTATGTATATGCATTGAAAATATGAATTTTTGCAGTTAGAATGGCTGGGAATTATGCAGTTGGTGTTTTGGAAGTTTGCTTAATCTAGTTGGTGTTTTTGCAGTTTCAATGTTAAACCAAATAATTTTATGACTTTGCACCAACAACATGTCTCACTCAGCGCAAAATTTTCTTTGTCAAATATTTTTGTGGTTTTTCGCTGGGTGACAATTGTCACTGAGCGAAATGTCCACCACACTGGACAAGATATTTAAGGTGTTTTAATTTTAACTCTATTAAAGTTTTAATATTTTAAATATAATTTATAACTAAAATAGATTTAATCGAAATGGTAAGTGGTACTATTTATAGTAAATTTTTAAAATGTTACATTCAAACTCTATGATAGAGTTTAATCATTGATAGCATCAATAACTAATCTGGATCAATACCATGATTAAAATTAAAATAAAAACTCAACTTATGAACAACATAAAATTCAAAGTTAATATATTAATAAATAACAAAAATTATATACTTCAATATAAAATAATCTTATCTTTTCTATGATAAAGATGACATTGAAACTATAATATTTTATTTGAGATGTCAAATATAAAAAAGAAAATATAATTCTAAGGGCACTGGTTAAAGATAATTGATAAAAATCAAATTTTACAAAAAATTCATAATTATTTTTTCTATTAAATAAAATTTAATTTGAATATCCATTAATGCATTTTTATTTTATTTAAAGAAAAAAATTCTCAAAAATATTTTTAATTGTATTTTATTTGATGCATAAAAAACATTAAAAATAAAAAATAAAATAATTTTAATGTAGTTTTACTATTTTTTTTATTTTACCACTGTTGAAAATTAAAAATAAATAAAAAATATTAAAATATTAAGAATACAAAGTAAAAATATTAAAATTATTTTATTTTTAATTTATTTTTTAATTTTTAACAATGTTAAAAATGAAAAATAAACAGTAAAACAACATTAAAATTCTTTTATATTTAGTCTTTTAAACAAAAAGATTGTGTGCGTCAAATAAAATATAAATGAAAATATTATAACATTTATGGGTATTTTTATCTTTAAAATAAATTACAAATATATTAATGATTATTCAAATCATAAATAATTTTTTAATAACACAATTAACTATATTCTTTTTTAAATTCAATGTTCTTTAGCATGACCCAAAATAAACTATGTTTAATAAATATATTAAACTTAATCAATAACTAAAAATCACAATAATTATCTATATACAGTGAAAACAAAAATTTTATAAATTAACCAAAAGATGAAATATTATAACTTTATTACAAGAGAAAAGCTATAATGTTTGAAATTATGTAAAAGCAAACTTGACAATCAAATTTAGTTAAAATAATTTCCCAATCGATAATAATAAAAATAAATATTCTATTTTCAAATAATAAAATAATATTTTTAATTCCTTTTAAAAGCCTATTTAATAAAAATGGAAAAACCTTAAAAATTGTTGGGAAGTATGGTTTAATACTTTTTGGAACATATACCCATCTTTATTGGTAAGAGAAATAAAAAAAAATAATAGATATAAATATGAAAACAATAGAAAAACGCAAGAAAGAAAAGTGGAATAAAAAGAAAAATAAATTGAAGAGTTATAAAAAATAAATTATTATTAAAAAATTATATATACATATTATATGTATGTATTTTTTCGATGTTATGAGTTTAGGGTTTAGGTGATCTTCATATTATTTTTTCAAAATTCTTTATATATATATATATATATATATATATATATATATGAGTTTAATTAGTATGTCTTAATAATGTAAAAGAGTTTTACATTGACATTCAATCATAGTCTTTCTTTTATGATATGTTTATTAAGATAAAATTTTAAAAGTTATATAAATGAGAATCTATGATAGAACATCGTCAATGTATACTAATTAAACTCTCTCTTTATATATAATAAAGGGGACTTTATTTATAATTTTTTCCTTAATATATAAAATCTAAGGACTGACCTTGCATAATGAAAAGTCACCAAGAAGTTTATCAATAACTTATAGAAGTTTATCAATAACTTATATCTTCGCAAAGATGTGATGGCAAGGAATAATTCCATTTTGAAATTTCTTTTTATTTTAACAATCTCACATAGTCCAAAGATGGTTGTGATGATTTTTATGTATTTATATATAGGGGCGTACCACATGGCAATTATGTTCTTATGTGAAAATGATAAAAATATTTGTAACTATTCAAATTTAAATAAATGATTGATATTAAAACACTTCACTTAAGTGAATTGTTTTAATTTCAACTCTTTATTTAAATATGGATAACTATAAAATATTCTCGTCATTTTCACATAAGAACATCATTCTCATATGATATATCCTTTGGGTAATAATTAAAAGAAAAACCTAAGAATTATAGCAATCATTATATATATTGAGAGAGAGACATATTGAGCATGTTGTTTAGTTTAAACCGAAGAATGAAATTGGAGAACTTTCTTTTGTATATATTAAGATAAAATAAGATGCATTTTCAAATGAGAAAAATAACATCAAATTATGAGCTTATAAAAACAAAAAAAGTATTTATGTTAAAATTTTTAAAGGAACCGCAAAAGTTTTATTGACATTACAATTGGACTCTTGTGTAGATAAAAACTCACAAGGTCAAATTAAGGAATGTTTCTTCTTGCACCTATTTTGTTTTCTCATATGCCTATTGTAATGAAGTGATTTATTTAAAATGTCCTTTATTTTTAGATTTTAATGGCTTCTCTAAATTAAGAAATTCAAATAAACAAATATGTTTTTCAAATTACTTAATTGAATGATCAATATATAGTTTATAAATTACTTATGTCATCCGTAATAAATCAACAAGGATAATTTGAGTATTTTGAAAATAATGACAAATGCATAAGTAAAAAAATGGTTTAAGAACAACAACTTCAAATTAAGAGGAAGTTAACAAGTTATACATATTTTTTTTAAAAATATATAATTATAACTTATTAACTTATTTTTTCTAAGTGAGGTTTACGTTTACTACTTACGCTCAATTTACTTTTAGAAGACAAAATTAATATTCTGCATAAATTCGATAACAATTAAACTAATTTCATCTTATGTTAATATGTAATGAAGCTGATGAATAATTGATCACTAGTTTATACCTTTCCATATTTTTTCCATACTATATTCAATATATCAAATTCATCCAATCTAGTGATATTTATCGTTACGTGTAAAGTTTGGACAACTATACTATTTTTTATAAACTTGTGGATTATTTATTTTTATTAGGTCAAGTTATGGATGTACATTTTTCGATTTTGTCATATTACAAATACTTATTTTTTTAAAATTATACAAAACATTTCTATTTTTATATATTTATTATAATTGTACTTTTATATATTTAAAAATATTAAATTGGTACTCTTAAACTTTTATTTTAACACTTTTAAATAATATGAAAATAATAATTAAAAAATAAAATATGCATGTGTGATTAAACTAAATCTGAATATATATCTGTCTTTTTATTGAAAAGGTAAAAAGATTTTGTTTTATATGAAAATCACTGCTGTGATTTCCGTGAAAAACAAGGGTTTATGGTCTTTCTAGTAATTTTCCCAAAATGTGAGGCCTAACAGACCATGGTTTTATTTAAGTCGAAATATGATATGGCAACATCTGCTAAACTATACCATAATGTGTTTTTCCTCTCAAGACTCTTTTATAATTAAATTCATCGACCAATTGAAGATAAGTGTGGGACAATAGACTAATGTTTTGTATTCTAGATTCCAACAAAGTGATTGCAAAGTTGCACATGTCAGATGGGAGCACCGTGTTCTACAGTCCTATTATTTACGCCGCTTATCATCGAACTGATACGAAATTGTGATATTTTTTTCTGCCTCCAAACTCGTTCATTTATTTATTATTTAACATAACTTATTTTTTAATGAAAGTTAGAACATGACTTGATATCACCAAGTCCTCACGCGAATGGTTTAATTAATTTAGGATAATTCAACTAGTTAAACTGTACAATATTTGCAGAGCAGTTAAATACAAATCATTAAACTAACTTTGAAAAACATCATGACGCTTAACGCAGTAGCTGTTTGTTAAAACAATAAAATGTCCTCTGTTTAAGTGAGTGAGCATGTCATCTCGCTCAACCTGTGGCTCTGCTTGCTGCAGTTGCAGAATTATTGAATGAAAGCAGGAATCATGACATCTGCAAGATTTTTTTTTTCTTAAATGGTTATGTAAAGTTGTTATATGAAAAATCAGTTACAACTCACACTTATCACTTCAGTATTGTTTGCAGGTTAGGATGAAGTGGGTTGGGGGTGCAGGGAACGGGGAGCGTTGCCTCCGCAGTATGGTAAATGGGTGATATTGTATTGTAATTCTGTTCGTGTGAGTGTGTATTATAATTATGTTTTAGAATTTTGGTTACTATACTAAAATGTATAAAGATTTTGGATTGGTCTTAAAGAGCTTCTGTTCATGTGTAAGCCCATCTATTGCCTTATTTGATTCCTTGCGGGATGGAAAGTTGTATTGTGCTGCTTGTTTATACCCATTCCCTTGATTCAAGAGAGCAGAGGCAAAAAACTTGTCACCATGTGAAAAGAATCTCTGTGGATGATTGTAACTTGTGACAATGAAGATCAATAAATTGAACAATAATCCATGTCTCAGCTAATGGTGATAATTTTATTGACCAAATCATGCATCATACTTGTCTCTTTAAAATTTTACTTTTGGTGTAGATTCTAAGTGATCTGTTGAATCTCCCCGGTTCATAAAAAGGAAGATAGAAATACAATGCAATTTTCAATGAAGGAACAAATTAAAGCATATGCAAAAATTGTCATTGCATTGCATCTCTAGTCTCATCAATATCTTCCTTCAGAAGCGAAGATTTTTGTCCTATGTCTCATCTCTAGAATGGACACAAGAAATAGAATCTTTATTTATTTATTCAAATACTTCAATCTCGGCGTTCAAAAAGCCTTCTGACCGTATTAAACTAGACATATAACCATAAAAAATAAAAATCCTTGCTAGTTTATACATTTTTAAGGAGAGCAGAATTGTGGATGGTAGAGAAAAAAAGTGGTACCAGAAAATAATCGAGACTAGTCTAATGCACACTACTGTTGCCACCGAATCTGATTACCGGTTGAAAGTAAGAAAAAAAAAATATAGAAAAACTAGTTAAAAGGCAAAGGCTTAAGAAGGAGTTGGAAGTTCATGAAAAGTGAAAACACTATTTAATAGGTCAGATCTAATCTAACTAAGATCTGTTTGCTACAACAGCTTGATGTGAAATTAAAGCTATGTATCTGCAGTGTGCACTAAGGTATAGCTAGAAATAAGAAAAATGGAAGAGCTTGCGTTTCAAAGAAATTCTGCAAAAAATTTTCCCAAGTCAAACTTGCCGTTGTTGCATTCAATAGCATTGACCACGTCCTGAAATGTGGAAACAGTGCATGGAACTACCAGGCCATTCCTCTGGGAAAACCCAAACTCGTCGTAAGCCCTCTCCAAGAGCATCTTGAATAATGGGTGAGAAAGGTAACGGGTTGGAATCACGTATCTCTGACGCTCTTCCCCAACATAAAGTGCAAAAAATCCAATTGGGGGTGTGTTAGTGCCACATTCTTCTTCATATCCCTTTAGCAAACACTCGTCATGACCATAGTCAGACTCCCCTACACCCTTTACCTTTTTTGCCAGTTTCTTCAATGATACCATCTTTTTTTCTAGCATGTTGTTTAAGGAACAAAGGTATCTAGGGGTAATGGCTATTGTGCAAGGTGCACCGATAATTTATGGTTATATTTGAGTCACATTATTGGCTAATTCAGGTACAAGAGGGATTTATAACAATGAAATTAAAGAGTAGTTTCTTAATTCTACTTTGAATATAGAGCAGTTGAATATTTTGAATGTGGAAAAGTAATCTTTATTTTAAGTATTTTATATTCCAACTTTCTATTATCTTCAAATATATCACCATAGCTAAGCCTGACTTAATCATTGTATTTGTAGACGAACAAAAATGTTGATTGTTCATATTACTATTACTATATTAGTACCTAAAGCCAAAGCAAACATCTGTAATGTACGGCACATTAAAAAACATTAGGCTGATTGACTCAAGTGGGTTTATTTTTTAAAAAAATTACCAGTATGAGTCTCTTTTGAAAAATATTACCAGCATGGGTCTGCTTTGGTAGTTGACTCAGTCAAACCGCAATTCCGAATTGCGGTTTCGTTGCCACTTCATCAACGTGATTACATGGAAGCCAACGTGGAAAAACGAGTATGAAACCGCAAGTGGGAATTGCGGTTTGACTGGTCTTTGACCAGCACCGCCTTGTTGTCCAATGGGTAAAAAAACACAGAAAACGATGCCTGTAAAACCGCAAGTCAAAGTTGCGGTTTTACTAGGGTTTAACTGGTCCCCCATTTTACCTGACAGTTGCAAAAAAAATACAAATTTTTACTCACATAAAATCGCAAGTCACATCTGCGGTTTGAATTAAATATTATTTGTACCATAAACCGCAGATGCGAACTGCGGTTTCTAGTAAATATTATTTTTTTAAAATTTGTGTGAATTCGTAGTACCTTACCTTGGCCATTCCGTGTCCCATTTTGTTTTCTTTTTTTTTTCTCTCTGCTTTTAATTATTGACCCCATTTTTTGTATTTTTATTTTTCTTCCTTCTTTTGAGATCACTTTCCATCTTGCTCTGATCCCGAGCATCGTTCTCAAGACTGCTGCTTTTTTTTTTTCTCTTTTGCTTCACCATAGGACCATATTTAAAAGGCAGAGGAAATGCTGCAAAAAATAATATTTAAAAGGCAGAGGAAATGGTACCCGTTGGCGTTGATGGGCAAGTACAGAACGTTTCAGTTGGGTTGGAACTTGCTGAGTCTGCTTCCAGCTACCAAATGCTCACTCAGATGGACGTTCTTCGCTTCCTGCACTCTCGTGCTCCTGCTCCTCAACTACACACCATTCTTTCACGTTCTGTTCAACATTTGGGGGACACCGAGCAGATCTATGCCATAATTGACTCCAAAAAATAATATTTACTAGAAATCGCAGTTCGCATCTGCGGTTTATGGTAAAAATAATATTTAATTCAAACTGCATATGTGACTTACGGTTTTATGTGAGTAGAAATTTGTATTTTTTTTGCAACCGTCAGGTAAAAGGGGGACCAGTTAAACCCCAGTAAAACCGCAACTCTGACTTGCGGTTTTACATGCATCATTTTCTGTGTTTTTTTACCCATTGGACAACAAGATGGTGCTGGTCAAAGACCAGTCAAACCGCAATTCCCACTTGCGGTTTCATACTCGTTTTTCCACGCTGACTTCCACGTAATCACGTTGCTGACGTGGCAATGAAACCGCAATTCGGAGTTGCGGTTTGATTGAGTCAACTACCAAAACAGACCCATGCTAGTAATATTTTTTAAAAGAAACCCATACTGATAATTTTTTTAAAAAATAAACCCACTTGAATCAATCAGCCAAAACATTAGCATAATGTAGTAGTTGGCGTGATTTCAATTCACAATTGTTGGACGCGTAAAGTATCCCTGTTAATGTAATGGTGCAAAACAATTGGTTATGACATATTTATCCTGATTTCAATTTAATATCTTAGAAATTTTTTTTATCTTACAATATCACATGTTCTAAGTTTTTTTTTCTAGTGAAAGATATCATACATAGAATCTTAAAATATTTTGTATGAGTCTACAATGAACTTATTATTTATAATTTGTTTTTTAATAAAATATTAAATTTATTTTAAAAAGTAAAATTAATTAAATTAAATTAATAAAAAACAAAACATTAAAATAAATAAATTTATTTTTAAAATAAAGATAATTTAACATTAATAATAACATTTAAATGAAAAAATATTAAATCGTAGAATACTCCGAAAATAACCAAACAAAATGCATCTCTAATAAAATGAGCATGTGAATTTTGCTTTGTACCAAAATGCACACGATCATATCTCTTTGCTAATATATATTATCAAAATTATACATTCATATTTTGTTCCATTCCAAAAAACGCACATTCATTTTATAAATAATACAAATATTATTAGATCTTGTAAAAAACCCAATCTCCAAGTTAGACATCTTACATTTTTACTTTAATAATACATATATCTCAATTTTATATCTTCATTTAAAATCTCTAACCAATACATTACATGCTCTTAGTTAAGGCTAAAATATTGATGTTGTTTAGTGCTGACATCTAACGAAAAATCTGACATCGTTAATTAAAAATAAATTATACTCCTGCAGGCGTGTTAACTAGTGGCCAATTTCGCATAATTGTTGTTTAAAATTACAAATTGCTTATAATTTATAATTATTTGATTTTTAGATTCTTATATATACCTAACATCGATGACCGCGCCCTTCGCCTCTAATTTTAATTTTACATTTTTATACGTGCAAGCGATTCCCAGGATGACTCTTCACGTTTAATCCGAATTTAAGTAAAGCCAGGTGTCAACGAACAGAGTGGTCTAATTTATATTACTATAATGTTTTAATAATGAATTAATAATGAATAGGATTTTAGGGTAACTTTTCCCTTCCAAAAAAAAATAAATTAGCTTAACTACACAAGTGATGTTATAAAACGCCATGAGGGAAGCTATTTTTATTGGCGTTTTAAAGATCACCACAACGAAGAATATGCTCAGAATAATGGACATCCTCACATTTATATTTGTTGTTTGACCCTGCATTAGTACAAAAGTACATACTCGCGGAACCGAAACTCTTACTGTAAACACCAAGACTTGTACGGAAGTAACAAAAAAACAAGGGACTGGACAATTTAAAGAGGGAAAAAAATGAAAATAAGACTTAGTCAATGGTAATATATTCTGCTAAAAGGAGATGGATTGACTATGGAAGTGAAAGGCTTTGACACAAAGACAAATGTGTGGAAGGCAAGGCATGAATTGTTGATATTTGGTGCAATTTGACTCGGGCAATCTCACTAATGTGTATTGACATCAATTGGTACCATACATATTTCTGCGAACTATACTCGTCGACCTTAAAGAGGAGACTTAGGTCTTCTAATAACTAGTAAGAAATAAAATATTTTTAACTTTATTTTAATTTAATTTCTTGGATTTTGGTAATTTAACTTAATTTTTTTTTTGTATGTAATGTGGTAACATTAAATATCTGCGTGTTATGACTTCTAAGAAGTTTTTGTCTTCTTCTAATCTGTTTTTTTATAAACATTTGAGAGTTATTATATTTTTAGTTTATTTCACATTAAAAATATTTCACATTAATCAGGCTTTAAGTCAAGGGTTTAACTAAGTTATTGTAAATTTTATTTATTCCGTATTCAACAAACATATACTAAATTTATTGTGTTTAGAATATCTTGTTAAAATAATAAGCTGTTTATAATTAATAAGAATATATCATATAATATTATTTTAAATCAATGTTCAAATAATTAAATTTAAAAAAGAAACACTTTGAGTGTGTGAATAACAAATCACTTGCATGCAAATAATTCAGTGCCACATTTCCCAGAGGGAAGTGGGTTCACAGAGAAGGTGTGGGAGGCTCTAACGAGGAATGACAACAAAGGAAATCCACAGATGCAATCTAGTGCAACACCTCCATGATATCTCGATGCAGTGAGCTTTGGATGAGATATAACCATTGATCGAAAAGCATCGAAATTAGTTAGGGCTTAAGGGCTCCATTCAATGACTGACATAGTACAAATACTACAACGTACAACCTAACAAGTCACAAAACAATATTTTTGGTTGTACTGTTTACGGAATAATGTATACTACAAAAATAGAAATGAATTATATGTATATATTTATTTTCAAAACTTTACTAGACCAAACATATGATGCACACTTTCTCTTCTGGTGCATCAAAACTTGTAACAAATAATATGGGTAGCAGCACAAAATTGACTAATCATTTGATCGGTCAAATCGAAAGAAATCAAACACATACAGTGAAATTTGATATAAACTAATAATTATTCAACTTATTTTTATTTTTAAAACTTAACAAAACATGTTTTTAAGATAGATAAAATGTTGTAAACGCATTTTATAAGAATTATACACAAAAATAATATTTTACCAATGATTGTTTATCTTGAGTTTTACAAAACATTATTTGGTCACTAATTTATAATCATTCGTTTATATTTTACTAGTAGCAGCTTTTTCTTGAAAATTTTTTCTGAATAAATTGTTGACAATCGATAATCTTTTGAAACTTAGAATTATAATCCCTCCATTTTTGCAATGTTATCCCTTGTGTAATGAAGTTAAAAAAAGTAATTACATTTTTTTGGCTTGTCCGTGACTCAAATTTTGTGGATCAAAGTTATGAGGTGGGTTAGTGTGGAGTCCCCGTTACCTAAAGATTTGCCTCTTTTATTTCACACTGTAAGCTCTTGGGTGGTTGGTAACTATAGAAGTAAGCGTATGTTTTCATTTGAGAATGCGGTCTGTTGGAGTATCTGGATATCTAAAAATTCTATCGTCTTTAACAATAGGACAGTGGAGTCTCTGGATATCTTTGGATTTATTTAGCTCATCTCATGAAAATGAATGTCCTATAGGTTTGGTTTTAAAAGGAGTTTGTTTTCTCTGATTGGTGTAGTAATCATCGTCTGTGTCTGTTGAACATGTAGTCAGCTAGAGGTGGTTTTGATGGGATCCTCTTCGGGTCCTTTTTAGTTTTCTTTGTCTCACTGACTGTTATCGGTTTTAAAACCTTTTTGTTTTGGCGCCTCTCTTTTTCTTTTATATATATATACTTTGTCTTTCAAAAAAAAATTTGGTCACTAATTTTTTTATATTTAATTTATTATAACTTTATATTATATTATTTTTATTTTAAATTAAGAGAATTAGAAAGAAGGAATTTTAATTTAAAAGACTGAAGTAGGAACTACAAATTCTAATTAAAATAAAGTGCATTAATTTATTCTTAAAATGAACCATAGACAAAAATTTATTGTGTTTAGAAATATAATCTTAGCTATAAAAATTAGTTTAGTATGACCGATTGGACTAGTTGGATTGGAAATCTCAATAAGTTCAAGTTGCATTTGAAATCGGTTATGGAATTAATTTGATTGGTTGGCCTGGTTGAACCTGTAAACTGGTTTGCTTGATCTAGTTGACCCGATTTGAATATGTTTTTTAAAAAATATGAATCAATAAAAAATAAATAAAAAGTGATGTACCTAAAAATTAAATAATAGACTTAAAAAATTATTCAATAGATTAACTTACCACTAGATTATAATAATTTTTTTATAGACAAATGTTAATTGTTCATATATTAGTGGAGATATTTGAATTAATGATCTCTCCTTCCCTTCTCCCACATGAGAACCTTGCTACTAGTGACTATACCAACCTTATACCCAACTGTATATTATAATAATTAATCAATAGCTTGTAGGTAAAAAATCAATAACTCTAATTTAATTTGATAAAATTCTAATACTCAAAACAATATTTAATATAAGTTTTCATGTCTAATTATTAGAATTTATAAGTTAAGTCATTGATTTTTTATAAAAATTTATTTAATTATTAATTTATATTAGAATTGAATAAATCATCTATTGAACTTAAATTTATAGTATCAATTAATCATATTATGCTAGTAATATTATATATTCTTAATATATACCAGTTAATAAATTCAACTAGTGACAAACTGAATTTCACAATTAATCCATTAACCCAATTAACCCATTGTCTCGATCAAGATAATGACCAGACTCACTTTAATAACAATACATATAATAATTTATCTTTAATTATAAGAATATATTGTGTGATATTATTTTAAATCAGTTTTAAATAAATATTTTTTTTTTAAAAAATGGTGTGTGGATAACACCACCAGAGTCCAAATAGAAGCACATCACATATATTGATCTACGTTGCCCCAGAGGAGCGTGTGAGATGTTACTTCCAAGTAAAAAGAAAAAGGAAAAACAAAATAGGAGTGTGGATAACACTATAGAAGAGTAGAAACGTGGGAAAGGTGTGAAAGACACTAATGGTAACTACAAAAATTCAGAGAAGTGATCTAGTGTAACATCTTCCACAATATCTTGGTACACTAACACTTTGCATGAAATGTGACCATTGATCTAAAAAACTCATCATTAGTTAGGACTTTCACCCATAAAATAATAAAAAAAAAAAAGCTTAGTAATTTAAGATACTAGGATTTTGTTTCATCTGTAACAAAGCATAGAACTAAAGAAATAGTATAACATAATTTAGCACGTCACATATTTAACAAGTCACATATCAATAGCTTTCACTCTTATAAAACAATCTATAATACAAAAAAAAAAAAACGATTTTACAGATATATATATATATATATTTTTTTTTTTAAATTGATTCAACCACACACCCGATGCACTTCCTTTAAGAACATTTGTTATGTCTCTTTGGATCATGTTTCATTGTTGTGGATAAACCCCTTATTCACTTTCTTTACTTATGCACTTCTCACATATTTGTGAGTTATGTCATACTATTTTAGACAAATTCTTGATGCATTTTCTCTATCAATGCACCTCTCACGTATTTATGAGATGTATCACACCGCTATAAATGAATTCCTAATGCACTTTTTTCTTCTAATATGTCTCACACACTTTGTGGGTTGTGTTACAACAATGTGGACAAATTCTCAATGCATTTTCTCTATTGGTGCATCTCTCAAATCTCTGTGACTTATGTCAGATCGTTGTAGATAAACCTTTCATGCACTTTCTCTATCGATGTGTTTCCTATATTTGAGTAGAATGTGTCACACTTCTCGGAAAGAATTCCTCACACTTTGTGGATAAATACCTAACACTTTTTTTTTTATCACATCTCCCACACTTTTATGAAATTATAAATGAACCACTGTTTTGGAACAAAATATTTAAAAATAAAAGAATGATAGTTTTTTTTTTTTTTCATTTTAGTGTTTGTTTCACACGACATAACAACATGTTTCAAATGTAGCTTAAAATTTGACACAATCCAAGATAGGATCTCACGTGTAAGTAAACAATAAACGAACTTTATCTAACTAAACCTTTACCAATGGAAATTTCAAAAGCTAAAAAAACATAATATGATTTTAAATAAAAGTTTCAAACGATTTAAACTTTAAAAAATAACTATCATTATTGTAAGGAAGGTAATTAATTAATTATCATATACAGTTTTAGCTTTATAAAAATATGTCTTGTCAATTTTGTTAACTTATACCGAGTGATTGAATAATTTTATCTTAAAACCGGATCGAGATAAGTAATTTGTTAAACTTGAAACAAATGTGGGTCATACGAAATTCACAATTCAGTTAATTGGTAAAATTACCAAAGGAAATTAGTCAAATATAGTATAAAAGTTTTATATGAACTAATACCTGTTTAATTTATTCTTAGTTTTAAGCTTATATTAAAAATAGTGAAATTGAGCTTATCTCAACCTCACAAAACTGGTTTATAAGGCGATGTTTGCACCTCATTATATATTCTTGTTTAGTATATCACTAGATGATGTGAGGTCTCTAAAACACTCCCTTACGTCGAGGACTAGACATCTTGAGTGTGGGGTTTAATATTTGTGGGTTGGTCCGATAAAGGTGACACGATAGGTTTAACAACAACAAACCGCTAGGATAGCGGCCCGAAATCAACAATTTCTTATAGCACTCCCTCAGTTGCTATTTGCACCTCCTCAACATTTACAATATTTTGCAAATTCCCGAGGTATCTTTACTTATTCTAATCAAAGTTTTTTTTAGAGAGCATTGAAGTGATCTAGTGTAACATGTATTCATAACTACAAAACAAACCATCACTGGTAGATGCAACAAGTAGGACACATCATTAAGTGTGATAGTCATCTCCCTCATAGGTAGATGAAAACTAGATGTTTCCTTGTGGCATCTCTCCACAAAGGCACGAATAAAGGTTGTGTCGATTGTCTTGAATGTGCAATTAATTATAATAATAACCTACAATTGTTAACATAATCTTCAATTTCAACATGAGGCTCTCCAATCATTTACAGTTTTTGTCCATGTGTTATGCATTTAGGGTCAGCATGAACCTACAAAAAGAGAGTAAAGTACTAATTATACCAAACACATAATTAAGTAATTAAATAAATATAGTAAAAATAATAAATTAAGTACACTAAAAATTAATTAAATTACTACACTAAAAAAATAAGAAATTAAATTACTATACTAAAAAGTTAATAAATTAAATACATGAATATACTACATGTAATGAACTACACTAATCAAATATGTAATTAAATAACTATACTAAACACGTAATTTATTAAATAAATTAATATAATAAATATGTAATTATTATAATAAAAAATTAATAAATTAAATAACCTAGACTTACTTTGCCATTCTAAATGGTATGTGCTACATGATCATCATATAATACTAAAAGACTAGTATCTTCTAGTCCTCATGGAAGACCCATTGTCATGAGTTCTTCGTGCATAGCACATTGGTCTTCAACCGCGTCATGTTGTATGAACATTCGCCTTTTACGTGCAAACACATTCGGACATACATGTTCATTACCGACATTAAAATTATAAACAGCTCCACATGTTCTAGGCATATCTGTAAGAGAATTATAAACAATATAAATAAATAAATAAAATAATATTTTTTTACATAAAAAACATCCTAAGCAATAAACTAAAAAAAAGCAACACTAATTACATTTTAAACATCTTAAACAATAATATTCCGTATCATATGCTTAAGACCTAGTAGAGTGCTCAGTACCCATTCATTGGAAAGGTTTGTTGAAGTTCAACAAAAAGTATTTTTAATTTTTTTAAGAATCAAATAAGCTAATGATCTTAAAAAAATAAAAATTAATTTTAAAAAAAAATAAATTTAAAAAAATTTATGAATAACAGAAAATTACTTATTTCATTAAAAATTTTGAAAACAAATTTAAACAAATATACCATTCTTTTCTTGAATTATTAGCCCTATTTGAACAACAATGTGATTAAGTTTTAATAAAATTATTATTGATTAAAAGGAAAGAGGTTATTATTTATCTTTCAATACTTAGTTTATTCTATAGATTAATTAATTACAATATGATTATTGAATAATTCATTACCTATAATGATATTTAAACTGGTAAATTTCAAATACAGTATTCAAAGCAAGAATAAATTCAGTGTTAAAGAAAAAAAATTAAAATAAAGATATCATAAATACAAATTTCAAATACCTTTATGTGAACAAAGAAAAAAAAATGACAACTTATTTTTGTACTTCTTTTCCTTTTTTAGCCATTCCTTCCATTTTTAAAAAATGTTAAAAAATATCTCAATTTATTTTACAAATTATAAATTAAAATTAATTAAAATTTTAAATAACTTTAACTGTAAAATTTAAAATAATATTTATTTCAAATTTCAAATTTTTTTTGCTCTCGAGTGAAATCTCGTCGGAGACTAAAAAGAATTTGAAACCTTTTTTTAATCTTCGGTAGGATCCTGCCAGAGTGCGGCAACAAAACCAAACCAGAGACTCGAAGAAGAATGACCCAAGCCTATGTAGAAAGGAGAAGGACCTACATGACGAGGGCAGCGACAATGAGAGAGGACGAACAGATGGGAAAGAGGAGACAAAGAGGAGAGAATATGTGGAGAACAGAAAAGAGGAAACAATGTGAGAGAGAAATGACTCAAACCATTTAACAAGAGAGATAGGGCTAAAGGGGTAAACTGGGTATTTGAAAAAAAATTTGAAAATAGTAAGTGACATTTGAAATAATGAGAATTGAAATTCCTGTTATATGCATGTGTAAACATGCCTTAAATATTAAATTGGGTTTCTCCTTATCGATAGTTTCTTTTAACACTCTATCAGTTGTTATTCACACCCTTCAATACTTACAATATTATGCAAATTTCTAAGGTACCCTTACTTGTTCTAACAAAAAAAATTTTCACAAAGCATTGAAACCAAACTTTCACGCTGTGTGCACCTTTGCCAACTTTTTCAAAGATCACTCATTAGCTTCGTCATTGGTTTTCATCAAGCTTCCTTTGTCATGTCTCCTCATTTTAAAGACAAAAGATTTTAAATTCACAAAAAGCATTCCGAATCACATAAATATACATAATGTATTCGGGATTACATTTCAAATCAGATGATTCGAAATGCAAAGGTGGACTTTGGCAATTGTATTCCAAATGAAGTGATCCAGAATGCAAACATGAATTTGGAAATTGTATTCCAAATCAGTTGATCCGGAATACATTTTGTACATTTTGGATCCAATGATCTAGAATTGTAAACAATTTGTGTTCTAGGCCGATTCAATCCTAATCAACAAGAAACATAAAGAAAATTATACCTGAATGAAATTATGTTTTTCCTTTCTAAATAACAATTAAATCAATTAACAATACTCTATACAATAGGGCACAATGTGACAATTGATGTTTGACATACAAGAAGAACAATTAAGTAAGATTATGCACAAACATACAACAACACAGTAAAAAAGGATAAGTTCAAGAGTTTAAGTTGTTTTGGGTTTTCCAAAATATTATAATCATTTAGAAGTGTGAATAACAAATAAGAGGGTGTTAAAAGAAATTGTCCTCCTTATTTCGGTCTCTTGATTACCGCGTTAGATCCATGGGTCATTGAGGAGTTGAATTTCCTTTTCTGGGCTTGGTTTAAAGTATAAAGAGGAGGGAACATAGTCTCTTGTGTGTGATCCTAGTTGAGGTATTGCTTGCCACTTTTGAATTCTTTGTCCCTTTCTTGCCTTGGCTGTTGTGATCTCTTTTCACCACCGTGAGTCCATGAGCAGCTCCATGCAACCACCGTATTTGAAGAAGTAATTTGTTACGCGCAAAAGCTACACTGCAGAGGGCAAAACACATAAGGATGCTGAAATCAGTAAACGAACCATGGCAGTTGGTGATGAAATCAAGGAAGGTCGCAAAAACGTGAGGTAGCACATAACGATCTCTCACTTCAAGGATTATGTGTAGGGAATTAACTAACTATATAAGAGGAAAAAGGGTGTGGAGGATATGAACGTCTTCTTCTTTCTCAGGCCCATCGTTGTATAGCAATAGTATTCGCAAAACTTTCGTTTTTGCAATACATTTCAGATTGTGTTGCTGTTTCATTACTCAAGTTCATTTTAGTACTGACATAATTGTTTCTCTCATTTTCCACTTCAATTTTAATTTTTCAAGTTCTGCTACAATATTTGGATACTATTTTTTCTATGGGGATGCAGTGGGACAGGTACGTGGACAAGAGTAACTGTGATTCTCTGTTTGTTGCTTCTCTTATTTTATAGCTGAAAGCGTTTTCGTGCATTTCGATTTTGTTTTTTTTATTAAATCGTAGGATAGAGTTCTAATGTTGTTCTATTATATCATTTGAGGTTTTTTGAGTTGGAATTGATAGCTCTATATTTTAAGGGTAATGGAAATATCCTTAATCTCCATTTTTCTTGTTAAAACTTCAATTTTTTTTGCTTGACTCAATTAAGCTATTTGACATATATGATAATTCATGTCATAGAGAATAGTTTGAAGCTTCAAATACTTTAATATATTATGCAGTAACTTTTGGTTATAATCATTGATTCATTTAGTATACAGTGGAAACACATACATGTGTTTTTTCTCCTTCTTTGGTACATACATTCATGTCTGATTTGCAAGCACATTTTATACATATAAGCTTGCCTATTTAATTGATTTAACGAGTGAAAAGATGTCATTACAATCTTCTTGAATGATGATTTTAGAAGAAAACCATAAGCCGTGTTGACTTTGAAAAAGGAGATTGACAATTATCTAAGGTTAGTTGAAGTGTTTTTCAAGAAATAAGAAAATTATTTCAAGAATTCAAGGAAAATTAAAATTATTTCAAAAATTCAAAAAAAAAAAAAACAACAACTGAAAAACATGTTTAAAGAAACAATCTTAAAAAAAATTTATTAGAAAATGGAAAAGTAGTTTTTCAAGAACTAGAAAATTATTCAAATTACTTTTCTAGACTTGAAAAATTGGAAAACAGATTCTCATCTATAACCACGTTGAATTTCCCTTTCCCTTTTGCTGTCTCTCATATTTCTTTCGCGCCTTCCATCTCGACCTCGGTCACTTTTTCATTGTCATCATCATCATCATCTATCCATGACCACTAACATCATCTCTAACACTCCTTTCGTACCTCCCACTCCTACCTTTATCACCTCTCTGTTGTTGCCGCTACTATCTCACACTCCTTTTGTGCCAGCCACCCAACCTTTGTCACCTCTTTTTGCATCTCTTACTCCGATCCTCACCACTCATTTGCCTTCGTCGTCGTTGTGTTTGTCACCACCCCTCTACTGTTGTGGTTGCTTTTGTTGAAAAATGAAAATTTTGGAAAAATGAATATATCTAAACATATTTTTCTAAATTTTTATACTCTCTAGAAAAAGAAAATTTTAAAATAGTGTATGTTGACTATTTCAAGAAAACTAGGAATGCAACTAAATATGAATTACCTCAAGTTTAAAATGAAATTTTATAAAAAAAATAATACATGAACGTTTTCTCTTTCTAAAACCAAAATTTAAAATAATTTTGGAGAAAAATATTTTAAAACTGATTTTAGAAGAAAAAGAGGTTTTGAAAACAATTTGAAGTTGGTAGAGTTTTAAATAACTTTTATATTCAATTTTAGGTTTAAAATTGGGTTTAAAACACATATTATTTTCTAAATCATTCTTTAAAAAAATGTAACCATGTTTTGTTGATTTTTTAAATACAAATGGATTTCAATTACTTGGTTTAGATATAGTTAATTTTTTCTAAAAACATCAAAACATGTGCACCCTGGAGAAGTAGAAGTTTTTTTTTTTCTTAAAGAGAGTAAAAAATATATCAATAAAGTACTAGAAGTACCATTAAAAAGTACATGTGAAGTTGTTAAACATACATGCTTGAAACCATTCAACGTCAAGCAAATATAGGAAAATTATTAATTCAATCCTACAAGAGATAAACAAATATGTCTATCCTTTAACATATCAAAATGAAAGTGAAAAAAATTGCAAGAAGTAAGACGATCATAATGATGAACATTGTGGTTGAAGCAATAAGAAGAAGACATCCAAAATCTACGTGCTCACACCTTTGCGACATTTATCACACAGTTATGTTCAACGCAGCAAAAGTAAAATCACCTTCAAGACGTGAACCACACTACTGTGCTACAACCTACACATGGATGGTTGATTTGGTAAAAACAGGACAAAAACCATTGCTGACCACACACATGCGGCTTGTTCCATATTCCTATGGTCGAAATGACTTAACCACAAGGAGCATGAACCACACTATTTTGCTAAAATTCACACATGTGTGAAAGATTTTGATGGAAATAAAAATAACTCTTAAATTAATAGATACAAGATTATAATATGTATAGAGAATAATATAAAAAATAAAAGAAAGAGAATTTGTGTACCTCATATATATTGAATTGGAGTTCCTTGTCACTCTCTATATGATTATTATCGTAGAGATATAAGTTTAATAAGAACTCTTGAGGGTTTTACTACCTACTTTCTAGGGGATTATTTTACAGAATGTGTATATAAATTTGGTTAATGAGATGGCAAATTTATAATTCCAGAGTAGGCACGGACCCTCTCAAATGAGTTTTTATGATTGACTCACAACCCATCACAAAGTCAATCTTACTATAATCTCATTTAAATAATCATAAAGATGTTATAAGATACGATAAGATATGATAATGATAAAAGATAATTGATTAATACCCATCCACAGTTATTTCCAAGATTCTCCCACTTGGATGGTACTAATCAATAATACAAAGACAAATCATTAAGCTAGAATGACAATTATAGACAAATCTTATATTAGACAACAATATGAGAAATCTGAGCTACAAAATAATATCCGATAGGGATATATATCATGCATGTTAACAAATATTTCTCATAAAGTATATAGAATAATGTAGTTCAATAAAATGATACTATATGGTCCTAAGCATCCAAAAAAACGCTAAGAGATATGTTACTAAAATTATATTACTTCACACATATCTCATAAGAGAGTTTTCAGACTCCCACTGATCTAAGACATAAAAACTTAACCAAACCATGAGTTATAAAACTCCAATAGTTAAGTATTTGATCAGTGAATAAAAAAATGTTCTATTAATATCCTTTTTACTTGAGTCTGAAAAATTATAAAGGCGAGAAAACATAATTCACATGCATCTAAGTACTCATCATAGCCCAACAACAAATGTAATTACATATAGACTACATAAATGCTTTATAATATTTGACATTTAACTAATCTGAGTTTCAGAAAATGAGTGACTATATAAGAATCCGAAAACAAGTAGGAAATCTTTAAATTCCCTACTTAGACCACATAGATTCCTAGTTTTTATAAAACGACACTCAAATTATTGTGTCACAATATGTTAATTGAGCAAACACTTTGGTCCAAATCAAAAATTCATAAGTACTTTAATAATGCAAAATTGTACTCGATATGAGTACTATCTTAATAAGTAATTTTACAAAGTAGAAAATAATACTTGATAGGAGTATTGTATCTACAATATACTTATAAAATTTGGCAAAAAATGTGAAATTTTATGTAAAAGAAATGTACAATATATAATTGCATGCTAAAAGGATTAATGTGCAATATCCAACAAAATGCTCTTAAAATCCATTTAAGATGTTTATTAAAATACAATGAATTTTATGTATCTCAATTAAAAATATGACAAAATTAAATAGAGAAGTCCTATAGATTATGTCATATCATAATTAAATATACACATGGATATATGACAATAAAAATATATAAGTCTCGAGAGATAATACAAGATTATATATATTCCTATTGATCCTTAATATACCAAAAAATATTATGATTATCATTAGGATACACTAGTATTAAAAGTTCTAGTGATAGTAGGATGATGACTTTATAAGATAATAATAAAAGTGAATTAAAATTCACTTTTTTTCTACTTAAGGAATTAGAAATGAGTAGAATAATAAATTATTAATGAGAGAAGTAGTTAAAAAACAAGAATATGAAACCTACAAATTCATCCATAAGAATAAATAATTCTCACTAAATGATTTCATAATTAACCACATATTAATCAATCCTTTAAAAATATTGACCCCTATGAGGATCCTGAAAAAGTAATTACATGAGTGAGAAAAGGGATATCTGATAATTTTACGTAGAATATGAGCTCTAAAGCAAATTCTCAAGTAATTATAAAAAAATAAGTGCTACAATAAACAATATCCACACACAATTGAGAATAAGATATGATTACACGCAACAAAAGAATATGAGATCTATTCTTACAAATATTGATGATATAATAATAAATAATCTCTAACTCGCATTGCAATTTATAATAGACATAGGTTTATTTATATATCCCAAAATAAAGCATATAGCTTTTATAAGAATACCATCAATAACATTATAAAATATGGTATAAAGATATTAATCTCTTAAAATTTGGGATTCCTTATTGTTCTTACAAGAATTGCATAGTAATATTGCATATCAATAAAGAATTTATCATACAAGAAAGTATTCTATAAGAGACCAATACAAAATCCTTAATATAGATCTCAACAACATGATAGCAAATAATATGATAAGAAAAAATAATTTTATCAAGAAAAATTATTTTTGCACATGCATGATTAATTGGATATTTAAGGTAAAAATCTTATACAAAGACAATTTATTTCATTAGATATTAATTAAAATTCTAATATACAAAATCCTTCCACTTGATAAAGAAAAACAAAATAGTTGACATAACAAAAAAATACCCAAAGGACTGAATAAAATTCAATTATTTCTTTATCACACTATAATTATGTCAAGTAATATCTTACCGGTAGGGTAACTCTACTACCTACATAATATATATATATATATATATATATATATATATATATATATATATATATATATATATATATATATATATATAGAGAGAGAGAGAGAGAGAGAGAGAGAGAGAATGAATTTGCACCATAAAAAAATGCAACAATTTTTTTTAAGGAAAAAATACGCAATTAAAGGTTATAAGTCATTATAGAACAAAAGAAAAATGACAATATAAATTCTGGTTACATATAAATATAACTAAACATAATAAAATTAGGAAAATAAATTGAACATTGTAACAATAGGAAAATATTATGTAATTCTAAAAGTTCAGTTAAAAGAGAATCTTTAAGAAAATTACAATGCACCATAATTTATATCAATAAAATCCTAATATCGATAGGGTATAAAAAAATCATTAACATAAGTAAAGAAAAATACATTGTACAACACCAAATTATATTAACAACAATACACCAATAGGGTATAACTATTATCAATGTAATAAAAAAATAACTATATCATAAAATTCACATAAATGCATCCACGATAGGTGAAGTTATAATTATGTAATGAAAAAAAAATAATTATGCCTATTGTCCAATAAATTTGCATAATTTTAATCATATATATTATATGACCAACATACAAAATTCGCATTACTATACCCATGATAAATGAATAATAATAATGAAAACTAATATAGAAAATTATGTGCGTAAGAGAATGACAATTAAGATTGTGCATAATTAATAAAATGATCTAAAATTAATTTATAAATGATAATTTAATATTAAAGAGAGTTGGAGAATACAAATACCATAAAGAATTATCATAATAAAAATAGGTCCAAAATTCAAGATTAGAATAGTAAAATTTTTTTAATTTAATCTTGAATTAATCAAACATATTTTTTTATACTAAAAATACCAATAATATTAAAATATTAAATAAATATGGTATTTGTGAAAAAATGAGAATATAAAAAATGAGTAACCTTATTCAATGCTTCTGAGAATGAGTTTAACACAAAAATCATGGTACAAGATCGTATCAAAATGACAAAGTTCTTACTTGACCAAAAAATCACAAAAATATGGGTATAAAAAATGAGTCCATGCAACCCCATTAACACTTCTCAAAGTGATGTTAACACAAATCATCTTATTATGTTGCCCACACAAATGACTCATATTGATCAAACATAAAAAAGGAAAACTCTTAAGTAATTTTAAAAATAATTGACCCATTAATTGAATTCAAAAGAAAACTAGGTTTTAAAGGGGTAACACTTAAAAGAGAAGTTTCAATACATAATTTACCCACGTAAGAGTAATTGAATGAAACTTTAATATGTTATTTTAACAACAAGTAGCGTAAACCCTCAATGTTGTTTTTTTTTTTGCAAAAGATAATAGTAAAAAATATTATAAAATTTCACTAATAACACAAAAAATCTTCATTTCAAATTTTATTCTCTAATAGGAAACAATCATAAAATGTATCTAATTTGGGTCTGATACCAATTGATGGAAATAAAAATAACCCTTAAATCAATAGATACAACATTATAGTATGTATAGAGAATAAATATAAAAGATAGAGGGAAAAAAATTGTGTATCTCATATATATATATATATATATATATATATTGAATTAGAGTTCCTTGCCACTCTCTGTATAATTATTATCGTAGAGATATAAGTTTTATAAGAACTCTTGAGAGTTTTACTACCTGCTTTCTATGTGCTTATTTTAGAGAATGTGTATATGAATTTTCTTAATGGGATGAAAAATTTATAATCTCTCAGGGTAGGCAGGGACCCTTCAAATGAGCTTTTTATGTTTGACTCAACCCATCAAAAAGTCAATCTTATTATAATCCCATTCAAATAATCATAAAAATATTATAAGATATGATACAATCATATCTTAAATTGTTAGATAATGATAAAAGATAATTGATTAATATCAATCCACAATTTTTTCAACATATTCAACAACATAAGAAGGACAAAAATAGTTGGAGCGCTCATCATGCCCATGTGGCTTTTACCATATTGTTGTGTTAAATAAACATAATCACACTAGAAGGAGGTTGAATAGTGTGTTAGATAAATCAAATAGATTTTTACAAATAAAGGTTTTTCAAATAAAATTAGACACGTCTAAGAACACTTTTGTGGAAAATAAAAGAACTCTTCCATTTGTTAGAAAAAAGTTTGTAAAACAACTTGAAATGGTACAAATGAAAGCAAGAGATAAAGTAGTTGGATGGGAACAAACAACTCAACAACCCAACTCATGGGCTATGCTTAATTCTCCTTTACAACTGTAAAGAGTTTCACTAATCACAATTGATTACAAAACATGAATAGCTTTCTTGCTCCTTCTAATTACAACTATTCTTTATCTCATTTCTAACACTACAACTTAGATTTCCTCTAAATCTAAGATAGCAAATATTCTTATTGTTATAGCTTTCAAAATGGCCTACAAAATGGGATAGGCTGGACTCTAAAAAAGGAGACCCAAATAAAAGTGAGCCTTTCGACCTAACTATATAAATGGACTTGAGCCGGCTTGGCCCAGTGGACCACGAGTCGACCCGAATACAAATATAAATAAATAAATTTTAAAAATATATATTAATAATATATATAATATATTATTAAAAATATATTAAATAAAAATATACACATAAAAGTATGTTTAATATGAAGTCAATTTATATATATTGTTAATATATATATATATATATATATATATATATATATATATATATATAAATTACATGTAAAAGTACGTTTGATGTTTATTTAATAATAAATTTTTAACAAATAAAAATTATGTTATTCTAAAATGTATATTAAATTAAAATATACATGTAAATATATTTTTATGTTATTTTAGACTTATTTATGATGTGTTTTTCTATTGATTTAGTGTGCTGTTTTGAATTGGTTTGGACTTCTATTATAAACTAAGTTTTATTTTTTATAAAAATTTGAATTTTGATTTTTTTAAAAGACTCATTTAGACCCATTTTGGCTCGACAGCCTGGTGACCTCATATAGGGTCAGACTGGGCTTAGAAATATGTAACCCAAACAAAATATGGGTTGGTCCAGCCAAACCCATTTTGTTTAAAAAACCCAACAGGTCGAGCTAGGCCAGGCCGACCTGCCCAGATTAATTAGCAGCTCTACTTTTTGTGAATGACTTTATTTATGCAAAGGTTACGGCACTTTTGAATAAGAGAAAGTGAATATTAGACAAATATGATCTTTTTCCAAATGTACAAAGATACCTTGTTGTTCTTCAACTTGTCTTTAGTGTGTGTCTACACACACATACTCTAAGTCATTATTAGGTAATTCGAGCTGATTGAGATTATCAGTACTCATAACGAGGTTATAAATGTTCGTTGAATGTGTAGTTTGACAACTTTTCTTCAAATGTTGACACATGAGATACAATGTCTAAGTTTTGAGCAAAATGCATTATAAAAGTTGAGTTTGTGCTGATAATGATTTGTAGGGCTACTTTTTCGTTGTGTCTTTAGGAAGTTTCCTTTCTTGTATAACTATTTTTTTAAGACAAGAAGACAATATGTAACCGTTATACGTGTTGTTAAAATATCTCATAAATGTTGTTAGAATATCACAATTACCATTATAACTTAGGTTATAGTCTGTCATCCATTAATAGAGTCACCTAGATCTAATAGTGTGGTTAACACAGCCAAAGCCACAATCAGGAGCACGAGTCACATTATTGTGCTGGAACCCACACATGAGTGGATGATACGACATAATCAAGACAAAAACTAGAACTATCAAAGAGGTTCAACCTGGTCCGTTGGACCCAACACACCTCAACCACACCTAAATGGATCAGCCTGACCCAACCCATTTATAGTTCCCTCCTAATTTTTTGAACTCGGACTGACCCACCACTAGTTGGTGGATTAGATGGGTTGGTCAACTTACCAACCCATCTAACACTAAAAATATTTTTATAAAAAAGAAAAATAACATAAAAATAAATTATTTATTTAGTAAGGGAAACACAAAATAATATAGAATAATATAACTGTATTTTATAATTACAAATACTAAGTTTTCTAATAACAGTGAGATCAAAATTATGCATGTATAGTTGAAACACTCCAAAAGGACAAACATGTATAGACCATAAGACAAAGACTTGTGGTAGTCGTCACATTGTTGTAGCCAACTCACTTGTGAAAAATAATCCTAACAAAAGTTTGTCAACTCATGTAGAACTTTTCACTTCCCCTTTTATAAAAAAATAACCTGAAGTGTAGGTTATATTATATGTCTTGCATACTAACAAATATTTAATAGGCCAACTTGAGAACTCACTATCCCAACTACAAAAAGCTATTAATGTGTGCTCTCTTTTTTTTATTATACACCCCTTTTGTAAGTATTTAGGAAGAATGGAACTGACCGTCACAAATACATGCTTGCAAGTTTGAAATCCACTTAGGGCAAGAATATGCGAACCTATGCTTATGTATATTGAGTCATGTCCAACTATGAAAGAGTATTTGTTGGACTACCTTGTCAAATTCTAACTTTACTTCTTTGAACCTTTATAGATTCTTGTTGTTCCATATTACCAAATTGCCACATCTAAAAATGATGCTATAATGGGGGGAAATGTTCCTGAATAGTGTTAGGAAGGTCACTTGGTAGTGATATCTTGTTTAAAAAGAAGTTTCATATTTTATTTGATGAAATGCAAGAGAAAAGAATATGATTCAAATTCTCGTCCATTTCCTCACATAAAGTACATGCCAACTGTTCACACAGAAACATTATATCTTTAGTATTCAAATTATTCATTGATGGTAATTTGTATTTCAAGACTTTCCAAATACAAAAAACTAAACAATGTTCCTACTGTCAGTATATCGTTAAGGTCATTGTACCCAAAGTATTGTTTGCTTTAGAGGTTGTGACTTTGTCATGGTTTTGTCTTGAAAAGGCACCTCAATGAGTTGATGGTAATTTGTATTTCAAGACTTTCCAAATACAAAAAACTAACCAATGTTTCTACTATCAGTCCCAGGATATTGTTAGGGTCATCGTGCCCAAAGTCTTCGTCATGGTTTTGTCCTGAAAAGGCACTTCAATGAGTTGAGGAAGAAGAGTGTTTATAAACAACCCTTGGCCTGAATTCCTAAACTATGTGAGACTTTGAGTGTACTAGAGTAAGCCAACTAGGTGTGGCCAAAGAGTGTGAGACCGTGAGTTCAGGCCCCACGTGAGTACCAATATTTCTACCACCAGTTCCGAGATATCATTAGGATTATCGCGCCCAAGATATTGTCAGAGACTATGTTGCTCAAGACTTATTGTTCTGGTAATTAAGAACAATAACCTTGGGTGGAATTCTCATTTTCCACACAATGACTAGAATATCATTTTTTAACATGAGAACATAAGATCAAATATAACATTGTATATAGAGTATGTTGAATAGTTTCCTGATAAATCTTTTAACCAACACCACCTATCTATCATTCCTAGACAACATGACCTCTACTCAACCACCTCTAGAAAATTTGCAAAAATTCTCCTTTCCCATTCAAACTTCAACCTCCATATTCCGCCAAACCACTTCTCCATACTTATTATATAACTTCATTTCTTGTGTTTGTGTCCATATATACTTTCAAAAATCTTGTTTGAAGAGATATTATCCCATCATCTCCCAAAATCAAATTACTTTGCTTATATTTTGGTGGTTATACATTTGCGGTATTATTTAAGGATGTAAATAGTGCATGGGTATGCCATAATGAGTCGACTGGTAAAAAAGTAAATTGGCGCATGAGACTAGGTTGATGGTTCGATTATTCGTTTGAGACCATTACTAATTCTTGGCAAACGGATAATTAAAGAGAAATGATGACACAATTATGAAAGTGATTACGAAGAAAACCAAAATAAAAAGTGTACGTAAAGCAATATATGGACATAAAAGGCAGCGTAATATGAAACCAATCATCATATTATTTAATTCAAGTGCAAGCTTAAGTTCATTAAAATATGAGCTGTTTATTTGATCTTGTAGAAGCAATGCCTAATATATGCTGTAGCAGTAGGACCGTAGGAGCCTTATGTAGAGCCAGCAAAATAACAATAATAGAACCATAAAGTTGTACATGTCTCACATAAAAAGGAGCTAAGCCATTTGTGCACTTTGAAAGCTACATAAATTATGATTGTGGCAGCCCTTTTGAATTTTAATAAGATATAAGAATATTGAGGATACGCAACTGGCAACGGTTTTCTCAACCCAATACATAAACTCCTTTTCACTTTATGTAACGAAAAGAGAGGTATATATATATGTTGTTACTTGTTATTAAGTGCAGAACCCTGTCTTGGCTACAATCGTTAAAAGTAGCATAGGGAGTTATGAAGTATCTTTGCTTTTTGCATTATATCCGTTAAGAAAGAAGTCCATGAGATAGTTCATTAATTGCAATTCTTTATTTATTTTTTGGTTGTTTTTTCTTGGCTACTTTAGTGAGAACCACATTTACAACCCTCATTAGGTTTCCATATGTACTATACAGCCTTACCTATTGGATAGTAGGAATGAATTAACTAAACTACTAAAGAAATTAAGTATAAAACTTGTTGAAAACAACAATTAAATGACAAAAAAGAGGTTAGCGGAAATCACAAATTATTTTGATAATGCAGATTCAAACTGCAATTTTATGTCTAATTTGTGATTGAAAACAATTTTATACGTTGTGTGCATTTAGGAGAATTTATAAAGATATTATTTAAATTTACAAAAAATGAATAGTATACATTATTTTAGTTTGTTTATTATATATAGAGTGAGAAAAAAGCAACATTAAAGAAATTCAATTTCAATCTTCAATCCTCCGGTTGACAATCCTCTTCTTTCAGTGAACAAACGCGGAATAATACATTTGAAAAAAATAATACTGACGCTGTTAACATATTAAGAAATTCGTATTTAAAGCAACATAATAATAACAAATATTAAACCACACCGCTATAAGTAATTACAAATTTATTATTAAGAATGTGATAGTAATCTTATTCTTATGATGGTTATGAAGTGCTACATTTTACCTTTTTCAGAGTTTGAAAGGTCCTCAATAGATCAGATCACTAAACCTTATCTTTTATCAATTTGTTTCGCTAACAATGATAATGAAGTTATGGACACGTGGAGACAGTACTAAAGAGTTTCTGCGATGATTTAATCTCTAATGTTGTAAGGTGGCATGGCATGTGGACCATATAGGGGGTGCACACCACCATTTCATTATTTGCTTTGGGTAGTTTAGTAAGACAAATTAAAGCCATTATGCATAGAGCTTCTTAACATGCACAGTAAAATAACCCCAACCAAAAAGCATGCATAACATAACATAATAATAAAAATAGGTCCCAAGCAACGAAAAAAGAAAGGAAAAAAAGTGACAATTCACTGAAAAAGTTGGAGATGGATAGGGTAGTGAAGTGATTAGGAAATGGTTAGTTTACACCTCTGATGTCTTATTCTCAAATGTCATCATCATGATTCATCATCTTGGATTTTGGACTTTATGTTGCTCTCCTGTGACTGTGAGTAATGCTAGCTTGTCATTCCCTTTGAAATTGACACAAATTAAAAGACTACTAATAACTAATCCAGGCCACCCTTCATTCTACTAACCTACATCAAAACAAAATATTCACTTTTGGTGCAGTAGAAAGTTGCATTAACCTTGTAATAAGTCGGAGTAGGTTCGAATTAAATTCATCCAACCAAAATGTTGCATATAGAATTGGCCTAAAGTTCACATATCTGCAAGATCCTCTACAATATTAAAAGAACTCCATAATTTGATCTTACGTTTTTCTATCTCTTTGTTATTATGTTTTCTTAAGGTGGGTTATTATTTCATACCAGTGTTGTAAAAATCAATCAGATTATTAATTCTATCAAAGTACTAAATCAATAAATTAATGATTAAACTTATGGATTATTATATTGGTCGAACTAGTGATTCGATATAGATTAAAAATTATAAAAAAATATAAGAGCAATATATATTTCAAATTTAATTAAAATTATTATTATGAAGATGTGAAGTTTGGTTTTTTTTTTCATTAAAGTTTTATTTTTTATTTAAATGTTAGATAAAATCAGATTAATCACTTCAACCAAAACAAATCATCAATCCAATAATTTCAAGTCACCAATTCAACTTATTAAATCAGTCTATAAACCAAACCAAATCGGTTCCATAAACAATTTAAACTGGTTAACCATCAATCCTAGTCCAAATATAATTGGATTGATAAACCCAGATTGATTTTTACCCCTGTGATTTGTACAACAAGTTATATAGTAATGTATTATTTTCTATGTCTTTGTTATACAATTTTTTTTTTTTTATATTTAAGTATAGTTGTTGTTTGCATAAAAAAGTATAATGCCCTCTAAAGATGGAAATGGGTTAAGGTCAATCTAAACCCACATAATAAAATGTAGGATTTAAGTTTTTAAAGTTTGAGTTTACATTAAACATGGGTTTTTTAATATAATTTCATCGTGATTTAATTTGAGCTTAACCTACAAAACTTATCGAGAAAATCAACCTTATATTAAGCTTAAACATCATTTTAGAGACCCGAACTGAATTTTTTTTTTCCCCAACCCATTGAAACACACTATCCATATTAGACTGATGTATATAAGATTGAGTAACATGTTTTATCATCTCTATTGTCAACTAAAAAAATTATAATATAATTTTAAAAATATTTATTGTAAAAATTATCAAACTTAAAACATGTTTAAATCAACGTTATAACACCACATCATCGGTAAATAATTCTTTCAACTTGCTAAATTAATAAAAAACTATTTAAAAATTTTCTAATTAATAACGGTGAATAGAGAATAATAATACATGTTACAATCTTTTTTTTATAAACAAATGTTAGATATTAATATGTTAATGAAAAAATTTAAATTTATGTATTTTTTTATTTTTTAAATTATCATTAAATTAATCTTATAATTATATTATAAATTTGATTATAAGCTAACGATTAATATTATGAAAGTAATATTTTATTTTATGTGTTCTGAAATCTGCTTGAACATAGTTGAACGGAGGTTTTACATGTTTCAAAGTAAAATTATAAAAAGAAAGAAGAGTTAAATTGACGTCCCTTAGATGCAATAGAAACTCAAGCATGTGTAATGTTTGGTATGTCCTATGTACTAAATATACTTTGAAGATAGTTGGATTTATTTATTTATTTTTATTTTGGATTTAGTTACTGCAAATCCAATCTTTGATTTGTTCTGTACAAACAGCAAAGCAAAGAAGGTGTATATGTAGGCACACTATTCACTGAAAACGTTGTGAGCCTATTTCTATTATAATTTTAGATAATGAAACGACATTGTAAAAAATACAGACAATTTACTAAAATTGTTTGTATCCTAATTTAAAAAGTAATCTTATAACATTGATTCTTTAATTAAGATAGTGATTAAGAATGGTAAAATATTGAGGTGAAGTGAGGGAGGGTTAGAAGAGAAAATGATAGAGAACACAACGGGAGTGAAGAGTGGGATTAGATTAGTGTGATGTGGAAAGCATGGCCTGGCCTGGCCTGGCACAGTGGCAGTGGAACCTCCAAAAAACTGAAGAAACATAAATAACAATAATAATTGTTACATTATGCAGAGACGTTTCTTTTTTTTTCTCTCTCTCTCTCTCTCTCTCTCTCTCGGAGTTTCACCCTAAGCAATTGGCAACAAGCACCTCTTTCTCTCTCTAACATGAGATGATTCATCTCTGGATGGTGGATGGTGGATGGTGAATAGTGAATATCGGAGCAGTAATGATGATCACGTCTCACCTTCCAAGAGGCTTTTCTTGAAGGAAACTCTACTCCAGCAAAATCTTGGCCTTTGTTGGTGAACCAATAATAATATTAAAAGTGGTTTGAATCAAATATGACCCAAGTGCTGCAGTTGCCTTCATCGTCAAGCTGTTCGGGTCCCCTTATTAACGCTCCCACTGTGGAAGATGGGGATTTGCGAATTGAAGAAGAAGAAAGGGAAAGGGATCAGCTTTCCATTTTGACCCTTTTGATTGCTACTTTTAGGAAATCTTTGATTGGCTGCAGCACCACAACTTCTTCTTCCATGGAGATTGGCTGGCCTTCCAATGTCAGGCACGTCGCCCATGTCACCTTCGATCGCTTCCATGGCTTTCTTGGTCTCCCTGTTGAGTTTGAACCCGAAGTTCCCAGGAGACCTCCCAGTGCCAGGTTTCTTCTTATTCCCCACTTTCCCTTTCTTCCAAACTCCCCTTCTTCGCTTCTCTCTACGTTTTTATTAAGTCAACTTCTATGCTATGTAATTTTTAAATTCCTATCCAATTCTTAACTAATGCCATGGAATTTCACTATTGCTTTACCGTTTTGGGCTTTTTAGTTTATATCTGTTGATTCTGGCTCTATCCTTATATACAGCACTGCTCTCTCCTTTGCTATTTTCTCAATATCTACTTTCTGCTCCTGTGATTTCGTTTTCTAATACTCTTGCTATTTAAAGCTTCCACTTCAATGTTGATATATTTTCATTTATTTTCTACAGTGCCAATGTTTTTGGAGTTTCAACAGAATCTATGCAGCTTTCTTTTGATGCCAGAGGAAATAGTGTGCCTACAATACTGTTGTTGATGCAAAGACATTTGTATGCACAAGGAGGCCTGCAGGTATTTAGCCTAGCTCCTTTCTCCTTCCCTTGCCTCTTTGGTGGGAATAAAACTCATAAGAATTAATATGCTTCTTGAACAGATAATGTGAGTTAGTGGATGGACAATTTCTTCATTTTTTTTTCCCCGTGTTTGCTTTTGATTTTTGGCCAGAAAGCTTTTGTATTGTTTGTTAGTTAATTTCAGTTAGGCTTGATTTTTGAAATTGAAGTTTGAAATTTAAATGTATGCGTCCAGGCTGAAGGAATCTTCAGAATTAATGCTGAAAATGGTCAAGAGGAGTTTGTGAGGGAACAATTAAACAGAGGAGTAGTACCAGATGGCATTGACGTGCACTGCTTGGCGGGTCTTATAAAGGTATTATTACTAGTTTTTTCCTGTTCAAAATCACTCTCTTTTCTTCTAAAAAATTTTGAGATTTATTTGGAGTTAGGGCCTTGGATTTTTGTCCGTCTCCTATTTGAAAGTCGTCTAGGTGAATTGAATAAATAAACTAATGTTAATTGTTTTCCTATTTTAGCCGTTGGGCAGAGTGGTGAATGCATTAAAGAGGCCGCTAACTCATTATGGCAACTATATTAAAGAGTTTATTTCATTAATTGTAATGTGCTCTTGTTCCTTCATAGGCTTGGTTCAGAGAACTACCAACTGGAGTATTAGACCCTCTTTCACCAGAGCAGGTGATGCAATCCCAGTCAGAAGAAGAATGTGCTCAGCTTGTGAGGCTTCTTCCTCCAACAGAAGCTGCTTTGCTAGATTGGGCAATAAACTTAATGGCAGACGTTGCTCAAATGGAAAACTTGAACAAGATGAATGCACGTAATATTGCTATGGTCTTTGCACCAAACATGACTCAAGTAAGACTAAATCATTTTCTGTTGAAAATATAGTATACCGTTCTGCTCTTATCCCCAATTTTTGTTATTGAATTTGTACAAGTAAACCTGACATGACATTACAGAATGGAATAAACATTTTGACATATTTTGATTTCTTTTTCACTTTTTGTCTATGTAAAAAAGTTAGTTAATTGTCTACCATAGAAGGAATACAAACATTTGGGTGAAAAAAATATGTGTTAGTTTTTTCACCCTTGACAAGGGTTATCCACTGAATGGAACAAACATTTTTATATCTTTCTGTGTATGTATTAAAGTTAGTTAATGGTCTACTATAGAAGGAATACAAACATTTGGGTGAAAAAAAATCTACGTTAGTTTTTTCACCCTTAACAAGGGTTCTAGAGATTTTTGAAGATTCGGGAAAACATACCGAGGTAAAATGGGCTAGTAGGTTTAGGTTTTTAATTTTGATATTGAGACTTCCGTTTTTATACTAATTATTATTTTGGGAATTTATCATATGTTGGATTATCTAACTAATCTAGAACGAGATTAGTTTATTATGTTGAATCTATAGACATATTTTCTTTTCTTGAGAATATCTGATACCCTACTAAGGGGAGTACTCCTTAGAGGTGTAGTCTAGACATAAGCTCGTCGTTCTAAATTATTTGCTTGTGGAACAAAACGCAATCCTTTAGATGGTTGAATATGTATCATGAATGGCATGATATGTTCAAACTAGAGAAGTGTATGTAAAACTGAAAAAAATTATTCTTTTGTGAATGTTCAGAAAAATTTCCACTTTAATACTACGTAAATTTGGCAGTTGTCTCTTGCACTCATAATCTGTTTTTCAGTTTGCCACTTTACCATGCTTGCTCCTTTAAACCCTGTTTCTAGTGTGTTATCCAAAATTATAGTGTTGATAGGTGGTTATGAATTAATGACTAGTCTACATGGCAATAACAGCATTTCTGTCTGGCATGTCTACTACAGATGGCAGATCCTTTGACTGCTTTGATGTATGCAGTACAAGTCATGAATTTTCTCAAGACCCTTGTCATGAAGACATTGAGAGAAAGAGAGGAGTCTATTGTAAAATCAAATCCTGTTCCAAACCTTAATTCTTTTGATGATGATGGACACCATAGCAATTCAGAAATGCTTCACAATGATGACAGTGAAAATGGAAATGATTGTAGCGATAATGATGAGGGCACAGTATTTGTGACTGCAGAGCCTTCTCAACAAAGCCCTAGCCATCTTGCTGAAGATGTCTGTGAAACTGAAACTGAATCCAAAACTTTGCCGACATCTACTGAAAATTTCATTTCTGGTGGAAATAGGTTGCTGGTTGACAGCTGTCCTTGCAATCTTCTGTCTCAGATTTGCTCTTTGGCAATTGGACTTCAAGATTGCGGCCTCACTACTGGGCCAACAAAGGGGGGTGAAGCAAAAATCTGCAGGAGCAAAAGCCTTCAGTTGAGTACTTATGATACAGAAAAGTGTTCCAGAAAGGTGATTGAGCTGCCGGTAATGGGAGCTGCTGAGAAGAACCGAGGAACTGCAATTATTGGGCGAATAAATTCGAGAACAGAGTTGGCTGAAGCTTGGCGTTGAAAGGCCTCTGATCCTTTCATCTTGCTGCCAGAAAGAGAGGATGAAAAAAGAAAAATGCTACTCCCATAATGTTTCTGCAATTGTGGTTTCAGTAAATATGGGGACCCCTTTCGAGTTGCATAATTGCTGATTTTGTAATGGAGTGCATCCATGTCGTGGGAGTACCGACATAAGGTCCTCCTTTTTGGGAAGGAAAGGGAATGGAAAAGACAAGGTGCAGAGGGGAGGTCTCTATTTGTGTTTCCACGTTTGGAAATGTTCACTACTGGTTTGGTGTGTTTTTCTGTTATTGTTTCTGGGTGGGTTGCTTAACCATGTTTCTTAATTGAATGTCATTAACCATGCACACTTCTAACGTTTTTCTTTCTGTTCCTAAGTATAGAATTTAACGAATTCAAAGTTGTTGTCCACTTTGTTGAGCACATTTTTGTATGGATGAGGATGACCCTGAGGTCTTTAAACCCTATATGTCAGTTTGGATATTTAAGGGAGAGTGAAATGGTTTTGAACAAATGAAACATGAGGGTAAAATAGAATAAAATTACCATTCGACGTGTGGATATTCTTATGGTGTACTGGAATAAAATAATTTGATCTCATATTCCCAGGGTAAAAAAAGTAGAAAAAAATTATGTAATTAGATGGATAGAACTAGTAACCATGTGTTTCGTTCTGCGTTAGAAACTCAGCCTGCGAATAAAAAAAAGAGAGGTGAAAATTGTAAGTTATTAAGGTGGTGATTGGTTTGAGAAAAGGTTTCTGGTTTTTATTTTTTATTTTTATTTTTTAAAAATTATTTTTATTTTTAAATTTTTAATATTTAGAAAATATGTTTGTTTTTATTTGATATTTTTATTTTAAAAATTAATATTGTTAAATTTAATTAATTTTAACAAAAAATATTATAAATTATTTACATATATTAGTTTAAAATATATTTATATATTATTTTTTAAAATAATTATAATGTTATTAAGTTTTTATATTGTGTTAACTTTTGAAAACACTAAAAATAATTTTTTTTTCTGTTTTAAGTTGTTTTTTAAAAATGTTTTAGTAAAGATATTTTCTAAACTTTTCACTACTATTTTCTATTTTATTTGAAATAAAAATAGAAAACAAGCAAAACAGATACCACCTAAAATTATCACAAATTGTTGTTGAAAATGCATTTGGTCACATTTTATGAAATACTAAATAAGCTAAAGCTATTGAAGTCAGAAATACTAAAACAAATTTAGTCAACAACTTTCTTCTAGATAATTTTAGTATTCAAGTAATTGTATAAGCAGTTGAGTTTAATTAATATAATATACATGTCAGTGCAAATTATATGAATAAAAAGATATAATTAAATGTTAATGTAATATTTTTTTAAACTTAATTAATTAAACTTAAACTATTAAAAAAGTTATAACAATATATTCGTTTTAAAGCATTAAATAAAACGTGAGATCTGCTAATATTTTTAAAATTTGTAAAACTTATTTTTTTCTTTGACCAATCATTTATTGGTCTACTCATATTAGTTTGAAAACTATATATATGGCTAACTTTTTTTATTAGAAGGGAATACATAAGAAATCATGATAAAATAGATTAATAATATTTTTAATAGAATATCAATTTTAATTTCTTAGTTAGTTTTTTTCTTAGTTAAAAACTACTATGTTCATTTTCAACATAAATTAGCATTTTATTAAAGTATCTTTATCCTAAATCTCATTTGATATCTTAGAACATTGTTCTTGCTTACTTGACAAAATATTAAATTTATTTTAAAAGGTAAAATCAATTAATTAAATTAATAAAAAAAATTAAAATAAATAAAATTGTACTTAAAATAAAGATAATTTAACATTAACATTAATGATAACATTGAAATAAGAAAAATACTAGCGTATAGAGCATGAAAAATTAAATTTAATCATTATTGTTGTGGAAAGATTCCCAAATATATTTCAATAAGTCTGCTTGAAGTTATTGATGAATAATTCTTGTATGCATAGAACAACTTGTTTGCAAGTATGCAATAAAAGTTAAGAGCATTATGAGATACATTAATGTTTGAAATTTCTTCGTTAATATGATGATAATCAACATACATTTTCATTAATGTATGTCATTTTTCTTCAATAATCATGTTATACAACATAATTCATGTAAGAATGATATTCTTCATGGTATCTATGTCAATTGCACGATGAACCACATATAATTGCAAAGATTTAAGAGCATCAAATGCTCTCTCAACATCTTTTCTTGTCGCTTCTTCATATTTTACACACAATTTTCTTTTCTCTCCTTGTGGCAAGGTGATAATTTTAACAAATGTTGCCAATCAAGTTGTATGTCTTTTACTAATTTTAGAATAACTATTTTTATAATAGCTAGTTTTGTGTCAGCTATTTTCATAATAACTACATTTTTCAACAACTACTTTCATAATAGCCAAAAAAAATGCCTATATGCATTTTATATATATATGCGTTTCAAAAAAAAAAAAGCATTTTATATATACAAATTAAAGAAAATGTGTATCTTTATTTTCCTTTGACTTTATATATTTTATATAGATATATAAGACCCTGATTTTCAATGCTAAGATCCCAAATGATACTTCAATAATAGAGATATAGATGTTTTGAGATTTTAATTTAAGATTTTCTTTTAAGATTATGTATTAAAGATGCTCTTAGCAAAGTTTGATAGAGAGATAGAGTTAGGGTAAGGTAACGTAAAATTATAACATTGATCCTTTAAATTGAATTTTGATTTTGTAGTATTGATAGAATTCAGTTAGCAAAATAGTTGTAATTAAATTAAATATTGAACTTGGTGACTGTAAGATCTCCAATGAGATTGATTTGTATGAGCAGCAGTTGATAAGGTAAGTTAACACTAACAGCAAATTAAAAAATAACAGGTGAATGCCACGTGGGTTGTGGGTGGATAGAAGATAGAAGATAGAAGATAGAAGATAGAAGATGGAAGATAGAAGGAAGAAAGGGTGTGAAGAGGAGATAGGAGATGGAGGCAGTAGCAGGCTCCCGCCATTTCTCAACTCTCTCCCTTTCTGTGTCTAACAATGGAAGTGGAGCCTTTCACTCTTGTTCTGCTAAAACAGTGAAGCTTTCTTCTCCTTGGATCAACGCTTCCTTATCCTCCAGAAACTGGTTCGCGGTAAGTGTGGCGCTTACTGTTTAACACAAACACGTTTACTCATAAATAAATTAATTATTCAGTTTGTGTGGCAGAAAGAGGTATGGGGTTGGGTGCACTCCAAGGGCGTCGCCGTCAGAAGGGACACGCCGGGACCGCTGGTGAGGGCGGAAATGTTCGGCCAATTGACTAGTGGCCTTGAGACTGCGTGGAACAAGCTCAAAGGAGAAGGTTTCCTATATTTTACTACTATTACCCACTTATGTTATTCTTTACACTGTTTATGTTTCTTTGCTTTCCTGTAGAGCTTTTGTCTAAAGACAACATTGTGGAGCCTATGCGCGATATTAGGAGAGCTCTTCTTGAGGCTGATGTAATTTCCTTTTTAACATGTTTTTTACTTGTCTTGTCTGTAAGCAAACAAGCTCTTAGGTAGGTAACATATGCCATGCATGTTCTGTTGGCAGGTTAGTCTTCCTGTTGTCAGAAGGTTTGTGCAATCTGTCAGTGATCAGGCTGTGGGTGTTGGTGTCATTCGAGGAGTCAGACCCGATCAGCAATTGGTTAAGGTCAAATCTCTCCTCAGAAGCCAACATTTTAATTGCAGTTATGCTTTTCATACATTCTTCGCATTTTGGAAAGAAATTGCAAATAAATGTAGTGGAAATGTGCACTTAAATGTACTATGTACTAACATTTCTGTCATCCTCAAATCACCACGGCAAAATTCTAAGGTGCAACTCCACTGGTTTCTCGCACTGCTTCCATTTGTGCAAGAAAATTCAACTTCAGCTCCACAAAAAGTTTTCTGACTCAAATTGTGTGTATTTTGTTTGCAAATGTTGATTTGAGCCATCTAAAATTTGCATTTGAATTCAATTGATTTTGTCTCCTTTTTAGGGGCTTAAGGGTGGGGTGTTAAACTACTTTGATATTGGTGTGGAATGACAATTGCATTGTTGCAACAAATAAATCTTGCTAGATAAGTGAACAAATAATTATGTATGTATATTTCTGGTTTGTCTCGATAATTTGTGTATACTGTTTAGTTCACATTAGGGAAGGTGAAATGTGCATGAGATATTGATCTATCTTTTCGTACTGAATATTTATAAAGAATGAAATGGGTGTAATGCTGATCATCGGGTTTTTCAGATTGTACATGATGAACTTGTACAATTGATGGGTGGAGAGGTTTCTGAACTTGTTTTTGCCAAATCTGGGCCCACTATCATTTTATTGGCTGGACTCCAGGGAGTTGGCAAGACCACTGTCTGTGCAAAGTTGGCAAATTATCTCAAGAAACAGGTTTCTTTCCAATCTTCTTCCCGCTTACTCTATCCAATCTTCTTCCCACTTACTCTGTATCCTTTCTGGTAGTTAATAGTCTGTAGTTCCTGCACCTTATTGAAAATTAGAAGCAAATCATATTAATTTGATCCAGGGGAAAAGTTGCATGCTAGTTGCTGGGGATGTTTACAGACCTGCTGCTATTGACCAGCTAGCTATTTTGGGAAAACAGGTACTGCAATTTTATTTAATTTAAGTTGACTGGTTGCAATGTTTTGAGGAATACGCATCAATGTTATTTTAAATTTTCTGTTGTTACTATTATAAAACTATGAAGAAAATTGTAGTAGAAATTATGTGTTTTATGGGCTGTTGTGCTTATCTTGTTGGGCAGTTCTTTAAAATCTAGCTATATTTTCTCCTCCTAGGTAATTTGTGCATTTGATGATCTATTTTAGGTTCTTAAAATATGGATATTTTTTTAAACAAGTGATTCAGACATCAGACATTTTTTTACTTATCTATTTTTCTTCTCATTTATATATCTAGTGTATTTATAATTAATTGTAGTTTGTTCCAGGTGGATGTGCCTGTCTATACAGCAGGTACTGATGTTAAACCTTCAGAAATTGCCAAACAAGGTTTAGAAGAGGCAAAAAAGAAGAAAATTGATGTTGTTATCGTTGATACTGCCGGTAGGCTGCAGGTGATTCTTTATGGGATTGGAAATTTTATAATGAAAAGTCAATTCATTTTTTGTTTATTCTTGAATTATTTTTATTTTATTGATCACATTTGTATTTCTTATCAAACAGATTGACAAGGCAATGATGGATGAGTTAAAAGAAGTGAAAAAGGCATTGAATCCAACAGAAGTTTTGCTAGTTGTGGATGCAATGACAGGGCAAGAAGCTGCAGGTACTCAGGAGTGTATTTGCACTCTTTTAAATAAATAGAAAATTTTCTATAAAAGATAAAATGAAAAGAAATTATCCATATTTCTGAAATGATTTTAAGTTAATGATTATTATATTATTGGAAATTTTCTTTTGGCTTTGGTATGATTTTGTGCTTGATGTAGCTTATGATACTACAAAAATTATAACCATTCCAAAATTCCAACACTAAGATATTCTTTGTACAGCATTGGTAACCACTTTCAATCTTGAGATTGGAATAACTGGTGCCATCTTGACGAAGTTAGATGGAGATTCAAGAGGTGGAGCTGCTTTGAGTGTCAAAGAGGTTTGTTGCCTTTAGCTTAGCTTTCATGAGATGTTCTTATTTTGTATTTTATATGCAAATGTTGCTGCAACCTTGCAGTTTGTTCTTGTCTTATGCAATGTTCACTGTTCTATATCAAAATTTTTAACATTACAATCCCTTGAAAATTATTTCCCTTAATTTACAAGATTAATAGATGCATGAGGATAAGAAATCCTATCATCTTTGCTTTCTTGTATTGCTTGATGTGTTGTGTCAAACTGTCAATTAAGCTGACACAAGGCTAGAGATCATAACGAACCTGTTTGATGGTGTTAAGATCCCACATTAAAATGTATCCAATCCTTATTTTGGGTCACTTAAAGTCATGGATGTTTAGTCTTGCAAACTTCATACTCTAAATGTTTGTTCCTGCATGAAGGTTGTGTTTTAAGATCCTGCACCAGCTAGCCATATGGCCAAAGTGATCCTTAAGCTAGCTTTTGGGTTTAAATGTTAAAGTGTATCCAATTCTAATTTGGGTCACTTATAGATGTTTAGTCTTGCAAATTTCATGCTCCAAATGTCCAGTTTTTGAAAGAAGGTTGTTTTATGACCCTACGTTTGTATATGTCCAGTCCTGGGACGAAGGTTGTGTTAATATCCTGTATCAACTAGGAATTTAGCGAAATACTTATAAGACTTGGGCAATTCTCCTTTTCTGATATAGCTTTTGATTTTAAGTTAGAGTGTTAGATGGCTCAATCTCTGTCTACTGTTGTGTTTGATCCCTTAAATAACATAAAACATTTTTTTATGTTATCCTTATAATTGTTATCCATTTAGGTCCTTGGAATGTATTTCAAAAAACATAACATCCTGATAATGGAATGTTGATGAACTCTTCTTGGGTAAAAAAATTGTCTGCTTCATCCTACCTCTCATCTTGTGAATGTATCTGTCCAGGGAAATGTTACTTGCAGATTTTCTCATGGAGATATACTAAGTAACCCCTATATCTTTGTGCTAAGTACTCGGGATTTATCTGAGACTCTGCATTTGCAACGGATGTGTCCATGAAGATATTATAACCACATTGAATTTTGAATAAGTAGCATATATTTAAATTTGATTTATACTAGTCCTGTATTTCAATGCCAAAATATACTAATGGTGCTGCATTTAATCCTTGAACATATAGTTTGTAGTATGCCCTCAGCTAGGGAGGTCTTGCTATATTTAATTGATTTTTTGAAGTGGCAACTTTTACATTTTGTTTGGATGGAGGAAAAGTAGTGTGGAAAGAAATAAGCACATTTGGAGTTTTGAAGTGATTAATACACTCCATTTTAAATCTCTTTTTTTCCTCATATTTTATTTAATTGGATAGTTTGACAATGGCAGGTATCTGGAAAGCCAATAAAACTAGTAGGACGGGGGGAACGCATGGAGGATCTTGAACCTTTCTACCCTGATCGGATGGCAGGGCGCATACTAGGAATGGGAGATGTTCTTTCTTTCGTAGAGAAAGCACAAGAAGTTGTAAGTCTTGTATATTTCTATATTGTATGTATGAAAACAAAAATAAAATGTTCAGTTATTAACCACATTTGTTATAGATGCGTCAAGAAGATGCTGAAGAACTGCAAAAGAAGATCATGAGTGCAAAGTTTGACTTCAATGATTTTCTAAAGCAAACTCGTACTGTTGCAAAAATGGGTTCTGTGTCTCGTGTCATTGGAATGATTCCTGGTATGGGGAAGGTATGAGATCCTGCACAAGAATTATACTGAATATTTCTCTTTATGATACTTTTAGTATGTATGTATGTTATGCTCCATAGTAACTAATTGTGAACAAAGGAGAGGGAGTTATATGACAGTAATTTCCCAGTTTTGATTCAGTTGATGTCATAAATCTTATATAATATCATCTGCTGCATGCATACAGGTTACTCCTGCTCAAATTCGAGATGCAGAGAAGAATTTGCAGAATATGGAAGCAATGATAGACGCAATGACCACTGGTCTTTTCTTTCTCCTGACCAATGATGTCATATGTTAAATAAAAATTTCTCATATCATCTTTATCTATGTAAAGTTTTAGCAATGATTGAAGTAACACTCAGCATATGTTGACGACTTGCATTACACCTGGCTGACTGTTGGGTATTAAGGCATTAAGTTATGGGTCTTTCTCACTTATATATTACTCAACTTCCCAATTTCTAACCAATGTGTGACTTCAACCATTGTAAAATCCCCCTCAAGTGTGAGTCCCTTCCACATTGTAAAATCCCCCTCGAACACGTTAACAAGTTGTTGGGTCTTTCCGATGGGGTTAAACACCGGGGAGATGTATAACCATGGAACACGAGCCCATATATAAGAGAATATAACACCACCTTCAACCCAAAATCTTAAGACATTAGGTTATGAGTCTTTCTCACTTATATATTACTCAACTGGGTCTTTCTCACTTATATATTACTCAGCTTCCTAATTTCTAACCAATGTGGGACTTCAACTCACACTTGTACTCCAACACTGACTTATATCCTTTGATTGTATACTTTCTCTTTTGCTACCAGTTCAATTTTTTATCAGCTTTTTTCTGAAACTCAGCTGTTAAGAGTGTCTCATATTTTTTTCAACCCAATTGTTTAATTGCTTTTTTTTAGTTCTGGTTGCTAGCTGCATGAAGTCCCTTTAGTTTTCCCAGTTCTGTAATCAATACTTCATCCATTCTCCCCTAGGCCTCTAGTCAATGTATGTTTTTCCACAAAAAATTGGCTTGAATGAGACAAGTGTTTTTACATGTATAGCTGCAATGGTGGTATTATTTGGCATCTTTTTTTGCTTCTTTTTTTATAATATATATTCTATGCTATCTGCTATGGGTAAGTGCGTCATCATTTGAGCAAATGGTCATTACATAAGATTCTTGTAACAAAATTGACAGATACACCATAGGGTCCAGATTCCCTTGGTTATCACATTATAAAAATGCTATAAGGAAAACTTTGTTATATTGCGTTATAATTTGTTGAATCTAAATACTGATTTTGCTAAACTATCATTTTTGGTTTATTTCCAGAGGAGAGGGAAAAACCGGAACTGTTGGCAGAATCCCCAGTCAGGAGGAAAAGAGTTGCTCTGGATTCAGGGAAAACAGAGCAGCAGGTATGTAGAATGAAATTTCTATCAAATTTAACTTTATCTTAGTAACCTTCGAAGCTGTGGCTTCTGTACCAGTGCTATACTTCCTAACTTAGAGGAATGTCCAACGATAATATCAGGTAAGCCAACTTGTAGCTCAACTTTTCCAAATGCGTGTTCGTATGAAGAACCTGATGGGTGTAATGGAAAGTGGATCACTTCCAACGCTCAGTAATCTTGAGGAAGCGCTTAAAGCAGAAGAAAAGGTGATTTTATTTTCTAAATAGTAAACACGAGATTCAACAATTTTCAAGTTACTTTGTTTTTATTTTTTAATTAACTGAACTAGTTTATGTAAAATAATTATAATACTAGGCATTCAAAACCCTTAACTATAGGTATCCTTTAGTGGGCCATTCACTGGTTCAATGTATCTGTAACATTTTTAGTGTGTTATGCTTAAAATGTGTAACTGGCATGCATTTAATCCATGCTATGAGATCATTTTGAAATAATCCTAATCGGTTGATGTCATGTCCATGCTTCTTTTAATTTAATTGCATGCAAGACTTTTGGGACCTTCTACATCTTTTTTACGGAAAATATCCTATTTAAGTTATGGATTACTTTGCATGTCTGGACTTTCTGAAGGAAAAAAAAAAAATGGAACAAAATACAGAACATAATTGTGAATCTTGAGCTTGTATTTGCGTGTGCATTTTACTTGTTATAACTTAATGGTTTCTGCATTCTGCTCGTATCAGGCTCCACCCGGCACTGCAAGGAGAAGGAAGAGATCGGAATCAAGGAGTGTATTTGTGGACTCAGCACCATCAAGGCCAACTCCTCGTGGTTTTGGGAGCAAAAACTGAATCTCTAAAGCGTTTAACACTAAACATTATAATGCAAAGTTTGGATTGATGGGTCGCTCATGATCAACTTGTTTTATTAGCTTTATTCACCAAAAATAATTATGTATCATCATTAGAGCAATTCATATAGCTGCAGCTTGTTTGATTCAACTTTCTTCGGCTAAAATAATTATTTACCATCATTAGATCAATTCATATTGCAATTAAGGTTGTCCAGGAGGTCGATGTAATTTAGGCAGAGAAGAGTTGTACGATACATATGCGGGATATGGAAATCTAAGAAATATGGGTGTCACTCTTGTACAATCTCATCTTTGTATTGTATCTTGATGTGGGAGTGGAATATTACTCAGACCGTCAAATATTTTTTTATTGACAAATAATTTTGTGAGGGTTACTTATGCTTAGTTCTGACTTTTGAAAAATGCAAGGATAGCAAGAGGCAAAATGCATGTAATTATGTAAAAGATGGTTCTAAGAATCTAAATGTGAAGATGCCACCGTCTATGATCTGGCTATCTACACTCTTCAACAGAATATTGCTGAACAAAGGTACGTGTAAAATTTCTTTTATTCACAAGCTTCCGTGCGGTGAACCTTATGTGCGGGGATAGATTGTTGAAGTTAGATTCATTTATTTAAATTTAAATATTCAATTTGATTTGGTTAAAATTTTTAAGGATTGAACTTTCATTGGCTAGTTTATGACTTAATTATTTTCTTAGGAGTGTTAAAGACACATTCTATTTCAGTTTTCCACCAGTTAAAATGAAATGTTGACTAAATTTTGTGATTTTTAAAAAATTTTAAGTAATGATAGACAAAGTGATTTTTTTTTTTTCACATATCAAAGGGTTGTAAAGCGTGTGTGGTTAATATTTTTCTTTTTTATATTTGTTTCTTAAAGTTGTTTATTAACTTAAATAAAGTATTCTTTTGGATTAATTATAAACAATTCATATTTAATTTTAGTCAAATAGATGCAATTATAAACAATTTTAACAAAATCACAATTTTCTAATTTTTTAATTTTTTTTAGTGATATATTATTATTAATTTATACGAATTTAGTGAAAAATTACTTTTTTTTTTAATATAATAAGCAACAGTTGTCTGGTAATTAACTTGTCCATATTTTTAAACAGTTTTACAAACATTTCCTATTGGAGATGCTTTAACAACTCAATATTTACAACATTAGCACATGTCAATTAAGTTTTAGCAATATTTTGACATGGAATTGGCCATTTGAACTCGATCATTAATGTTTGAATTTAGAAACAAGATTGCAGAACAGAGTATATTCTTCAGTAAAATCTAGAAGATTAAATGGGAAGCACACCAATGAGCTCAGACATGCTTCCACCGGCTGACATCGCTGATGAACTGCATCCTGGGAATAATGTTCAAGTTCATGTTGATCCTGTATCCTCAGATGTAGCTACCACAAAAGAATATAAGGTAGTACCAAAAAAAAATCATGGGAATACTTATTACCTTTAACCAATAAATAACATATTACTAGACAATGTGAATGTTAGATTTTTCCCAATATGTCATTGTCTGTTATGTATATACCTTGCACGAATTGTTGTTTTATTTATATGCTTGAAATAACAAGCTAGGGCCCAACAAAAGAAAAAGGAAAAACAAATGAAAAAGGATGGCTTGCAAACAGTAAAATCAGCTGTGATTGTTTCAGGCATAATAGTGGCTGTGGCAGGTGTTGCCTTTGCCATAACCAAGAAGTTAAAAAAGAAAATGACTTTTCCCTCACCAACAAATATGGAGGATTATAGACATTGTTATAGGATGGTTTTCTTGATGGGTATAATCCCTTCTGTATAAATTGGTTCACAAATAAATCCCCAGCCCCAACATTCACGTATGCTTTTTGCGATGTATCTGATGATTCACATCTGAGTGTCGGTTACGTGTATTTATTTAGATACATTTTTTTTATGACCAATGGTTATCATTGTTGGTCATTAAGAGTTAATTCCGGTGGTCGTGAATCCCTTCTGAAACTCGTGATCTTTTTTAATGACATATGTTCAAGTTTATGTCCACGTTAATATACATAATCCATGCATTCATGTATTAAACAATCATGTTATTTAGAGGTACCAATTGCTACACTATTTTAACATCTTTCTTGTTTGATTTCTTCAAGAAAATAGAAACGATGTGTATTGGATATAACAATAAGGGATCTTGTATCTAATAAATCGTATGTATAATTATAATTATTAAGTAGGTAAGTAAGTTTCTTAAAAAAAAGGTTTGTAAGTTTGTTACGAAACAATTTTAAGATAATTAATTTCATCAATTACAACAAAAAGGAAAATAATCTTTATATAATAAAGTATGAAAAGAGATATGTATAAAGGTTTTTTGTTATCTTCCTAATAGGTCTGAAGATATGTATAAAGGTGAACATAAAAAATTATTGAAAATTTTGGACGTAAATTGGAATAATATTCTTAAAAAAATAATCATAAATTTTAATTTTTGAGATGCCTAAATTTTCCAAAATTAATCCGTCCCCACATATGAAAATAACTAAATAATAATAAATTGATTAAAATTAAAAGCTATTTTAAACAATTTATGATAAGATAAACTAGATTCTTTTTATAGCATCAACTAGGTGTTTGTGTTTGCCTGTATTGAGTATTTAACAACTAAAAAAATTGTTTGATAAATGTTAAGTCAAACCAATCAAATTCTAGATTTTTTAAATAACAAAAATTACGTAATACTTTTTAAAAAATAGAAATATATTATTTTACATTAGACTTATATTTTTTTAATTGTAACAAAATGACAGTAAATAATTTTTTTTAAAAAAATTGAGGATAAATAAAAAGTAAAAATAGTCTTTCAATATGCGTCAAAACCACATATAATTTTGCATATCGTACAAAGGTATTGAAGAGAAAAAAAAAACGCAGTGAAATTGGGTCACATTTTAAATATATTGTTCTTTAAGGAACACAGAATAGTCCTCGAGAAATTTTGAATTTGGTATGTAAAATATAAACGGTTTTAGTAGAAGAATTCGAAGGCAAACAATTATTTCTCTATGAATAAAATATTAAATTAAAAGGAAGGAAGGTATCTTGGTTTAAAACTTCACAAAAAAAAAATAAAATCTCTTGGTTTAAAATTAATGAAATTCATATTACTGATAACTATAGAACCTATCTAAGTTGACTCTTGTTTGCGTAATTGTAACATTTGGTAAAAAGAGTTGAGTTATAATTTTTATTTAGTGATAACCGTTGGATCCAAGAATTGATATCAATCCCATAACACAATTAGCTATAATTTTTGGCTTAATAACAGACGTTCGATCCAAAATCCATCACACAATGGTTATCCCATTCATCATAATGATAGAATATAATATTTTAGTTTTTCTAAACATTGGCTCGAGAGTATCATAGTAAAAGGAGACATCCCAACTACGTTGAAACCCTAACCTACTCGTGATCTTCTGCCACCAACAAAAATATATTATGAAAACTTGTTAATAATAAAACTTTGAAAACTCAATCCTAATAAAGCTTGGAAAAAGATTCCACTAGGCATAACAATCTTGTTACCTCACCAAACTGAGGAAGAAATGTAATATTGAATCATTTAAGCATTTTGTAAAACTGTAATTTTAAAGCAGTTAGCCCAGTCTTCTTGAGAACAAAAAAGGTTTGATCCTAGTTTAAGCATGGAGGCATTATTAATGGATCTTAAAAAGCAAACTCCTTTCCCTCTTCTACAATGGATTTGTTGATCATGTGCCAAGGCATAGTGGCAATTTTTTTAATGTCTAACCATGTAAAATTTCTCATCCATTTTTCAACTAACTTAATCAAGGAAACTGGCCTAAGATAAACTTTGTAGGAGCAAATGAGCATGCTTTGTGGAACACTTTGCACAAGGAGAACTCTACCCATGATGGAAAGGAAAGCCCCTTTCCACCTAGACATCTTAAGGAAAATCTTATCTGCAATGGGTTGGAGATTAATTCTTCAAGATTTTAGCTTTAAAGAGAGATACCCCAAGTATGCGAAGGGGAGAACTCCATGTGAAAAATCTATGATATTACTAAGGAGGTTTATCATATGATTAAAGATACCACCGGTGTAGAATTTAGACTTACCAATAGTAATGAGTTGACCTCAAATTTGACCTTAATCTAAGATTTCTAGCATTTATAATTTAACCCTGTGTTTGGAGAAAAAATTTCAAGAGAAAAATTTATTTTCTTTTGGAATTTCAAATGAATAGTTTTTTTGGGCGAGAAATTTTAAAAAAATTTAAAATTGTAAGCATTTTAAAAATTATTTTGAGTAATTAAAATTGTGGAATTTCAAATTTCTTAAAAAAAAAGTAATAATTTGAAAATTTTTAAATCTATTTTCTTTTACTAAAATTAGTTGAGATTATTTGAATTAAAATTAAAATTCAATAAATTTAAATTACCTTACACAAACAAAATATTTAAAAAATAAATTCATTTAAATTAAAAGAATTTCAAATTTAATATATTTTAAATTTATGTAATATTAACTTTAAGTTTCCCGCAAAACACTTCTTCTCCAAGAGATTGATATTTTCTAAGGACATACAAATACAATAAAAAATATTACAAGTTACAACTATGAATAAAAGTCCTTTTTGACAATAATATTTTAATATCATCTAATAGTAATTCATAGTTATTTTAATAAATTAATCTTAATCCTAATTTTTATTCTTAATTTACTATCTCCAATAATTGTAATAAAAGAAGAAAAAAAACTCACCTTAGTTAGTAATGTAAATTTTTTACAAACACTATAAAAAAGAAAAAGAAACCGGAAAGAAAGATAAAAAATGAGACAAATAAGAAAATATCTTAAAATTATATTGACCAAAAATAGTTTACTTGTACTCTAGATCTTTCTATATCTGAAATTGTGCTCATGAAACATAGAAATGAAAATCAAACATTTTATCTCTTTTATTTTGAAGGAAAAAAGAAAATATATTTTATTAATAAAGAAAACGTTTAAAGGGTCTAGTTCTGTTGAGGAGGACTTATGAGTTATTATAAATTCAATGATACTATCTTTAATTCTTATTAAAAAAACAAAATAAAATTGCAGTCGTTATGCAAATTCTGTTAAAAACTGAAACATGACAAAGAAAATTAAAAGTTGAAACACAGACAAAGAAAATTATGCATGTAAATGATAAACTTTTATTTATTCATCATTTTATACATAAATAACTGATTTAATATATATCAATAAAAAAATTATTATTATAGAAAGACATTTAATAATTATGACAGAATGTTAATTTGTGAGCAAATCTTGATGGTTAAAAAATTATTATTTTATTTATCATTTGTTATTTTTAATAATATGACAGAATTTTATTAATGATTTAAGATTTTAAAAAGTGACTAAATTAAATTATAAGAAATAATAAATGTATCAATTAATGTAAATAGTCTAATATCTATGTATTATTTAAATATAATAATAAAAATACATTCTACTTAAGAATAGGAGGTCATTTTATTAATCTTTTAAGGTTTTAAAAATTACGTTTCGAAATAGTTTCAAAATCTATCTATTTTAATATTACAGCAGAATAATTTTTAAAATCTTAAAAGATTAATAAAATGGTCTCCTATTCTTAAGTGGAATGTATTTTTATTATTATATTTAAATAATAAATAGATATTAGACTAATTACATTAATTGGCATATTTATTATTTCTTATAAAATTTAATTACAATCCGTGTGTATGTCAGGGCTCTTGTAAACGAGTGACACGTGGCCTACCTTGACGACAAGGTCTCTTCTGAAGCAGTGTTCAATGAAGCAGGCCCAAAATCATTAGGTTTAAAATTGCATTTAGCATGTCAGTTGTATCGAGGCCAATTAGGTTAATTTGTGAGGTTTCTTTAAATGGGTTGCTTCTCTTGAAAATGGTTGTGAAGAATTTTACCCTTATCTCTGATTTTCCTTAGTCTCTTAGTTTAGTGTCTGTTCTTCAATTTCCCAGTCATTTACCTTCGTTCTATCACAATTCTTGTGTTTTTCTTTTCTTTGTTTAAATCAAGTTATATTCTTTTGTCTTTTGCAGAATATGGATATATCAAATCCTGTGGCTTTTGTCAATGCAGAACTTTTGCACTTCAATGTTGGAAGGAGGGTTCGGACACTGATGCAGGTAGTGCGATCTGATGGTGGGGTTGTCATTGGAAAATCAACGGATGAGAAGCAGATAGTTGTAAAAGGATCACCGCCACCTGTTCCTCTTACAACTTTTGTAGAAGTTGTTGGTATTGTTAACAGTGATAAATCAATTGTTGCTGAGATATGGACCAATTTTGGTGATGCCATTGGTATTGTTTTTCCTTCCCATTCCTCAAAATGATTTTGAGATATGGTTATTAAACAACATGGGTCTTTATTTCTTGTGATTGTTTTTAATGATATTACCAAGTTTGTGAAGCTTTGGGTTCTGATGTTTTTCTTTTCCTGTTGACAGATATGGTAGTCTACAATAAACTTTGTCAGCTTGCTAATGGAGAATTTAAACACTTGTTCCTGTGAGTTATAACAATCTTGTCTGATGATACGAATAACTCTGTCATATGGAATACTAGACCCCACGACCATTGTGTTGGCAATGATAATTTTCATTTTTTCTTATATTATAGTGACAATATGGTTCTCTAGGTAAATAATTTTTACTGATTATAATTAAAATCTGGAGATCTTGATCTTTTTGGGTCATGTAAGATGGAGATCGGTTTGGTTTTCAAAACATGTCTCTTCAATTTTTATGGTCACCCACAAAATTTGATTGCTTTTAGGAGATCTTAAGAATAGATTGTGGTTTGCTGTTTACATTGACTGAGAATCTGTTTGCCAATTTTATTAAGTTCTCAGCGCTATCCAGCCAAGTGCAAGCTTTTACTCTCATGCAACTCATGTGCACTTGAGAGTGTGAAACATATGTATCCTTAGGATTTTGCCATTTTGGTGCCCCAATAAATTAAAAAAATGATGTCTTGATTTTGCAATCGAAAAAGTAGTGAAGGGCAGAAACAATCTAAAGAAAAAGGTTGACACCTATATTCATTTAGAAAATATTAAAAAGAAATTAAAAAAGAATTATCTACAAAATCATATTTTGAATTCAAAAATATAGATGCTAACATCTTACAACTTTCGTTTTAAGTAAAATACCTCTAATTTAAAATGTAAAAACATGTATTTATCATAACCCTTGAAACAGATATACAAAATTTGTTTTTTATTATGGCTTAAATGAGCGAGAGTGTGACAATAAAGAAATAAAAGATTTGAAGGTTTCTTTAAGTTAAAGTTAAAAAGACCGATAGAAATAAAATGATGTGAGTTTAATTAACACTGAAATATATCTTTTGAAATCTATATTCTTGAATGATAGTAACATGGTATTTTAATTAAATTTTATATATTTATATTTTTGAGTTTAATGGGTATACACTACTAGTGACAGTCAATCCTAACAAACTTTTATGAATGAAATGTTAAGTTATGATTTAATATCAGTGTGAAAATCTTTACATTTACATCTTTACATTGATGCCATATATCAATTAAACTCAATACTTTTACATGTTCAGCTTCTATTGTGCACAATTATGAGTTTACACTAGCAGCCTAAAAAAGTTTTGTACTTATTTGTTTATATTACTTTTAATGAGAAATTTATCATAAATAAATGATTGTGATTTAATCACAGTGCAAAACTTTTTACAATGATAATTTATACTATTTAAACTCTAATGATTTCTCTTATGATTCTTTTAGATCTGAGTAATTTTTTTATATTTTAAAATAAATAAATTTTAATCAAAGATTAAAAACATCAATTATTATTAATGAGTCAATCAATAATTATTTTATTTTGTATAATATATTTTTATATAATTCTAATTATAAATATATAAATTTTATTTAAATTTGAAATTACATAAAAAAAATTTAATGTTCCTCTAAAATTGAGACATTGGATGGTCCCTATCTTATCGAACTTTACTAACACTTCTCATACATATTTAAAACAGTTAAGATTCCTTGACATTATAAAGACAACCTAACAACACTTTGAGTTTCACCATGCAACCGCAGTATCTGAAATGCCTCTTTTTGGAAATGTTAAGACACTGTCTAACGACTAATTTGCAGATTGATGAATTGGGAAGGAAAACTGTTATCAACTTGACTTTCTAAGTTCGCTGGACCATTCAGACGATCATAATAAAGAATATTACAGTCCCTCGATACAGTATAAACGATTGATAACTCATTCAGGAATGAGAGATTAAATTTTGGACACTACATAATTTCTATGAATATAGTTGAATAGATTACAACATTCTTTATTTTTCAAAGTTGTAATACCTATGCACATAACCCAAACTTTCTGACGCCCAGCCCTAGACTCTTGAATTCGTGAAAGTGTTTACGAACCTCAATTACCACTTTTACTACAACATAGGTAAAAGTGTTTATGGATCTCAGCTAAATGATTTTTTATTGTCTCGATAATGTTCTATCCTCTTTAAAATACTCATAAAAGTTTAGCTTCAATAATGATTAAGAAAAGTTACAAAACTCACATTTTTATATTTTTTTTGTAATTTAATTACAAAATTATATTAATTAAAAAAATTAAAACATGAGTTTTTAATTTTAAACAGCTATCTTATTTATATGTTGATTTTTGTTTTTGAAAAACACTCATTACCACTTATGTTGGTCTCCATTGGACAACTTGTAAGAAACGTTTGATGGATAGGCTCTAATTAATTTAGAAAATTGTTTTTTTAAATAATTATTAGATTCTACGATGATTTATTTTCAGTTGGTAAATATAAATGAAATTATAATTGTTTTGTTAGAGCAACAAATCGTATGGTTTGTTTTTTTTTTAAAATATAAGAAATGCGCATATGTTTTATCCTAGAAAGCATAATCATCTCAAAATGTACGTGATATTTCTATGGATCTCATTTACGGATGAGTTATATAAAAAAAATGCGGTGGTATCAGGCTTAGGAAGGCAAGCTCAACGAAAGGTTTTGCTATTTTTACTCTTTTTTACAATTTGGTACACCTATTTTTCTTTTTTTAAAGGGTATATATTTAAATAACCCCTTTTAATTTAAACTTTTTTTACGTTATGCACTCCTCTTAAATTATTTGCACTCTCACACACTCATCATCCCTTTTTAATCATATTCGTACCTATAACTATACATTCTCCTTTACCATTTTTTTCTCTTTTTCATTTCTTTTTTCTATTTCACATTATCTATCTCTCCTTAATTTTTTCGATTTGTTACTTTTTCAATTTTTTCTTTTGACGATAGGATTTTCTTCCTCCAACATTTGTGATTTCATTATTCAATTTGTTGCATTGAAAAATCTCTTATATTCATCTGAATAAAAAAATATATTAATTTTATGCTTCCTTTATTGTTACTCATTTTTATTCTTCATGCTATTTTTATTGTCACCAATTTAAATAATCGTTTAGTTTTTTAGTTACAGACAAACAGTTTGGATGACAATGGGAATAACACGAGTGAAAAAAACAATGATACTTCCAAGGTGTTGTATACATGTTTTTCCATTGTCTATAAAACATGTCTAAATTCATAGTAGCCAAACATGTACACAAACTCTTCAAAGTAACTTTTGAAAAGTATTTTTAGATAAAGAAGGAGTTCAGTTGCTGTGAATTTATACATGTTAGGTATTGGTATTGGTTGTCTGTTTTGCCAGCTTTGGTCTTTCCCTGCATATTCATTGTAAATTTTTTGACATATGTTCCCTCTTTTGTTGCTCACTCCATCATGGAGGTTGGTTTTAACTGAGTTTCGTTTAGTTGGATTGGGGCTTGTTGTCCTTCTCATTTAACAGAAAACAAAAAAAATAGAAAACAATTGAGTTTTGATAATTTATTGTTTTTATAATAACTAATATTATATCAAAAACATTTTCTCCCTTTAATCACGAAGCAAACCAACAATAATTTTTTTATTTATGTTGTTTAACAATAATCCTGTATGTTTTATGTATAAACCCAGTATGGTGTAGCATGGTTGTATTATAATTGGTAGATAATTGTTAAATATGTGGTTTAGAGTTCAATCCTAGTTTGTGCATATAGAGAAGCACATGTTAAGATATGTTTAGGCCTTAAACGAATATGAGTATTTTGGGGGTTAGTCATCAACTTTCAACCTAAGGATACTTTGGAAAAAACAATGTTTTTTTGTACAACTTTAAATCCTTATAGAAAGTATAGTTATTTTTTGTTTTTTACTTTTAGTAAAGTTATAAGTAATTTATGCTGCTTTATGTTGTATGTGAGTTTTTTGTAGTTTAGTATTCTACTTTACTATGATAAGTTGTATTATACTCATTAATTTTTGGGGGTATTTGTAATTTTCTCTACTGTATTAGCTTGATTTGGCAATTTAAATTTGACATGTTTGAATTTCAAATAAATTAAAACTTTGTATATTTTGTAAACATGTTTAAATTACACTTTAAGACGTCTAAGTTTTTATTAATGTTTTATATTGAACAAATAATTATGAATCATCAATTGATCTATAATTTATTTTTATTTTTTTTACATTTTTTCCATACAAATCTGCACATCAGCAATTTAGAATGAGAGTTGTGATTATGTGAGCTCCAAGTTTTTTACTTAGATGTTGGGGCCGAGGGGGGAAGAAGAAGGAGATGAGGGTATTTTAGGAAATTTATATAATGGAGTGCAAATAGTAAAAATAGTTTTAAAAAAGAAAATGGTCAGCAGAGGAGGGTTGTGTAGAAAGAAAGCCCGGTCCAAAGGCCCAAGGCAGGCAAAAAACTCCCTGTACACCGCCGAGAAACAGTGAATTTGGCCGCCACAAACCATAAGGCCCCGCGCGCGCTAAACAGCTATCAGGATTAGGGTTTCGAACGTAACCATTTCGATTTCGACTTGAGAGCAATCAGGTACATTCCTTTCTCTTCTTTTTACCTCTTAATAATGCACAAATTGGCACGCCTTTACCTTCTTTTTTATTGGTTATCTTGTTATCTTGCGAAAGAGATTCAAGAATCATGCTCAGTTAGGTTAATTTATACTCCATGAGATTTGTTAGGCTATTCTATGTAGCAAATGCTTTCAATGCTAGATGTATGGTTCCGGCACATTCTTACATGAAATTTCATGGTGAAGGCTCTATATTTCTTAAGGATAACATTGTTTTTCATATCTTAAAAGAACTGAGATAATATGACATATCGTAATCTCCAATAAGTAGGGAGGGTTTTGGTGCAGAGTGTATCGCTCTTTACTTTTAGCTTCTGTACTGTGTTTAACTATATTCTGTAGATTTTATGCATATTGGTTCAGTTGCTTATTTCTTACTTTTGTTCCTTTTCTTCCTTCTTCTCTGTAAAAATTGTCCTCCGGCAATTAGTTAAACAACAATTAAACTGGCCTATTATTTCCAGGCAACTACTGGCATCTAACTTTCCAGAAATTCTGAAATTCATTTCTCCGTAGATATTTTTTGGTCTTTGATTGGCCTGATGAGCATTGTTGCCCTCTTGATTTTTCGTTCAGACTTCTCTCTTGCTGTCTCTGTTACTTTTGTTTCTATGTTATGATGATCCCTGGATTAAAAAACAACCATATTGCTACTCCTTGGTCCATGTCTCATGGCACAGTTTCAATCAAAATTCTTACTCTTCTATTCCATTTGGCCTCTCATATTGTTTCCCCCTCACCATATTTGCAATCTCTCTTCTATGAATGCTTCTGGCATCTGTGCTTCCTTCACAGTTCCCCTGCAAGCTTGCTTTTTTAGATGCAAAAAATGCCTGGGACAAGACAGAGAGATGTAAAGGCCCAAAATCCAGAGTCACCAGAGAGGAATAGTGAGCCTGAAAAACCTACAGATTCTGATGAGCTGGTAGACTTTGATGGGGACAACGATCAAGAGGTGGAAGAAGCTGAGTATGAAGAAGTAGAGGAGGAGGTAGAAGTGGAAGAGGATGAAGATGAAGATGAAGATGAAGATGAAGATGAAGAGGAAGAGGAAGAGGAAGAGGAAGTGGAAGTGGAGGAGGAAGAAGAAGAGACTAAGCCCTCAGATGGTGAAGATGAGACAAGAGTGCCAGAAACTAAGGATGAAGTTGAGAAAAAGAAACATGCTGAGCTTCTTGCGCTTCCACCTCATGGGTCTGAGGTTTACATTGGGGGCATTCCACCAAATGTTGCTGAAGAAGATTTGAGGGTCTTTTGTCAATCTGTGGGAGAAGTTTCAGGGGTAAGATACACAAAATTCTTCTATCCTTTCCACCCTTTCATGACTGCCTAAACTGATTAAATTTGTACAGGTTAGGATAATGAAGGGGAAAGAATCCGGTGAAGCAAAAGGATATGCTTTCGTGACCTTCAAGACAAAGGAATTGGCAGCTAAGGCTATTGAGGAGCTGAACAACTCCGAATATAAGGTATTTTGTTCATGATTAGGTCATCAAATTAAGTGACCCAATTTTTATTTGATTACATTTCAATTTTAAAATATTTTATATCCTTTCTGTTTAGCTGGCCCAGTGGCCACCCTAGCCCGTAGTACTGTTCTCTGAATTAAATCACTTTTTTTTTTTGAGTTTCTAGGGGAAAAAGATAAAGTGCTCGAAATCTCAAGCTAAGAACAGGTTGTTTATTGGTAATGTTCCTAGAAATTGGACTGAAGAAGATATGAAGAAATCTGTTTCAGAGATTTGCCCTGGAGTAATTTCTGTGGAACTGTTGAAGGTTTGTTGATGTTATTTCTATTATATGTAGTATGGTTTAATTTTATGAGTCAACACTTTTTTAAAGTTTGTTATTATTATCAAATCTTTGAAGTGTGTTGTATAGATGGGTAATATCTGCCTTGACCTGGCGAAACCAATGTTGTTAAATAACCGCCATGGCGGCACAATAGTGCCATGATATGGCGGATTTTTTGTCAACCGCTATACAAAATTTGTGAAAGAATGTCCACCATGGCGGCGCCATAAGGCGCAATGCCGTGTTTTTATAGCAGAATTTTGGCCTTTCGCTATGTTCTGCCATCCGTCATTTATAACATTGGGCGAAACTGTTTCTTTGTTATAGGACCCAAAGAATTTTGGCCATAACCGGGGATTTACTTTTATTGAGTATTACAATCATGCTTGCGCTGAATATTCAAGGCAGGAGATGTCAAACTCAAACTTTAAACTTGGCAGCAATGCTCCAACAGTGAGCTGGGCTGATCCAAGGAATTCTGAATCATCTGCAACCTCACAGGTGATTTATTGTATTTTTAGTTAACTTTTATGTCTAAATTCCCTTAAAATTTTGAAGAAAGCTTATCAGTAAGCTGTCATATATGACTTATGCTAATGTATCAATCTAGATCAATGTTGTTGATAGGCTTGCACGGCTATAGTTTATATTGTATAGCATAATGCAACTATTTGAATAATGGCTCTTGCTTTATGAACAAGATATAATGTGTCAAATACCATTCAAAATGACAACATGTAAATAAACAAAAAAATTGTTATATATGTGTGAAAGACTATATTCAAATGAAAATAATGGGAGTGTCTTAGCCAGTGCCGCTCCTATTTAAAAAAGTTTCATTTAAAATACCGTTTTCTTCTTTGTTGATCAAATTTAAATAAATTTGATGAAATCGATAGTTTAGAGAGATCTGATAAAATTAAATTATGCAAGACTGATAATAGACACCATTTTGTTCCTTTTTTATTTCATCTTCGCTTAGCATGTACTTTCTGATCACATGGTTATATTTTTGTTTAGTTGAGCTATTTTGTATTTAAAAAATTGTAAAGATTTTCCAATAAAATAATAATAATTTTTGGATAAATTATTTTCATGGGTTTTAAAAAGGTTTCATTTGTAAGGCTATATGAACATTGGGCTGTCCTGACCCCTGGGTTAATCCTACAATTATGAGTTAAAACAGCTGCAGTTAGACAATATAATAAAATATATATATAAACCAAAGATACATGTAAAAGGCAAAACATTGACAGCGGTCGGTAGGAATAAAAAGAGGATACATGTAGGCTAATTTTCTGAGCTTGCAAGACACCTCCTATGAATACAGTAAAAAATACAACATTAAGCAATGGATAACCATGTTAGAGAAAATCAGCCAATCTAGCACTTAATTGGTGAAACAACCCTTCTTGCACTGTGCTACTTATGTTACTAATGCCACTGCTTTGGGGAAATTGCACCTGCTATTGAAAGCTTGAAGCTGAGGCACAAATGGTGCAACCTATTACATTTCTGTTTTTTAAAATTTTAATACACAGAATTCATAACAAAACTCAATAGGCAATTTGAATTTTCCATTTTGAGTTTTGTTAGTGCAATGCTACCTCTTGTCTGCATTTGATCTGGGTTATAGTATATTTCTATTTGTTCTTCATTAATGTTAATGAATAGAAGTTGCTTTTATTATGAAAAAGGAGTTATAATAGGAAGAGGAAACCTTTTTAGAAAATATTAATTTACTCTTATTTCCTTGTAAAAGTGTTTCGATGTTTGTTGGATAACCACACAATGTCTTTATTTATAATTAACAAACTGGATAAATATTGATTATATAGGATCTTTCTAATAATGACTGAAGATCAAACTAATAATAAGTAGTAAGGAGTAACTTTCCTGGGATTAACTTTCCTGTATGTTTGGTTATTGTATTTCATGTTATATTGTCTTTGCAGTTGTTGTGATTATGCTTTATAGAAGGTTGTATAACCGAGACTTGGCGCTTGTTACAGGTAAAAGCGCTGTATGTTAAGAACCTTCCAGAAAACATTACTCAAGTTCGTCTTCGACAGCTGTTTGAACATCATGGAAAGATCACAAAAGTGGTTCTCCCTCCTGCTAAACCCGGGCAAGAAAAGAGCAGATTTGGTTTTGTGCACTTTGCTGAAAGGTCAGGTGCCATGAAAGCATTGAAGAACACGGAGAAATATGAAATAGATGGTAGTTTTTATTACCCTTCATGAACACCTTATGCTGTCTTTAATGATAGTGAACTGGACTGTTATATGTGGTAAGCATTGTTTGTTTTTATTTTGGACTGACAGGACAAACACTTGAGTGTTCTCTGGCGAAGCCACAGGCAGATCACAAATCATTTGGAACAGCAAATCCAAAAGAGTCAGTTATAGTTCCCGCTTATCCACCTCATCTTGGCTATGGTATGGTTGGCGGTGCTGCTGGCTTTGCACAAGTAAGTTTCTCTTCAACTGGTAGAGTCTCAATATTTAGTCTTGCAGTATTCTTAAAAAAAACTGAGGGTTGGAGGTTGAGCTGGGAAAATGCTTCTCATGAACACACTAGCAACTATGCTATCTCACCTTGAGAGGTTACTGGAGTGAGTCACACTTCACTAATTATAAAAGATGAAAAATTTTATTGATGAGGATGTTTACTGCCTTGAATAGTCTAACTTTCACTTGTCATAAATGATCCCAGCTTGAGAGGTTACTGGAGTGAGACACACTTCACTAGTTATAAAAGATGTAAAAATTTATCAATAGGATGATTAATGCCTTGAATATCCTACTTTCACTTTTCATAAATGATTCCCAACTTTTAGTTGTTCCTTTAATTTAGTTGTTGATGGATTTGTGATGCCCTTTTGGGAGAAACAAGTTAACATGATCTTCAACTCGTGGATTTAGGATCTCTTGACCAGTTGGTTCGTGTATTGATATCTATGTTGATTCATATGTATTGGTAATAGATATGGTGAAAATCATAGTCAGATTATTGTATGAGTAATATGATTTGAACAATTGGTGCGTGTATGATGTCTTGACTCAGTCGCTCTATGCACTCTAGCTGTTACTCGAGTTTCATTTATTGAAATGAAATGCAGTCCTCTTTGCTAAGTAACACTGCAGATACTTGGTGCGTGTACTGTCTTACTGATATTGGTATCCTTAAATGTGCAGCCACTGATGTATGGTCCTGGACCAACACATGCAGGCATGGCAATGATGCCAATGCTTTTACCAGATGGAAGGATCGGATATGTATTGTGAGTGTCGTCATGATTTATCTAGTTTAGTTGTTCAACATTTCTACTATTTTGCTGAGTAAGAATGAATATAATATTGATTTAATTTTTTAATTTCAATTTTTACTGATACATAGTAGCATGATAGCTTTTCCACATTGGTGTAACAATTCACAATTGGTACCCGTTTTATAGCTGAGTTTTTGTTGGGGCTATACCTACAGGCAACAGCCAGGGTTTCAACAGCCTGCTCCAATGCCAGTATCACGATTTGGAAGGAGTGGTGGCAGTGGCTCTAGTGGTGGGAAATGCGGTAATGATAATAATCGCCGGGGGCATGGCCGATATCATCCCTACTAACTATGGACTTTAAAGGAGCTTCTAGGAAATCAAGGTTTGTTCCGGCTTGTCAGTGTTTTGCCTCCAATGCGGAATTAAGCTGTGGCTGAACAGATAAAATATTCTGAACATGAAATTACTATTCAACTCATGTATATTTGTTGAAATTCATACATATAATGCCTTCCATTTTCTCCCTTTATCTCTGCGTGATGGATAATTTATGAAATATGATTTTTCTTTGCGTCCATCAGCAATTGCACCAGAGGCTTAAAAGTTTTGACTCAAAGCACGGAGCCCAAACGGTTAAGACAAATAGGGCGCTGTTGTGAATGAAGTTACGATTTTTGTAAGATTAATACATCTACTAAGGGTAAGATCCACTGTGTAGCACTAGCTTCTAAGTCAGGTTTTCATATAATTTTATTTATCTTGTCCTTTAATTTTTTGTTCTCGAATTCTTAAAGAGACCACAGTGATCTGAAGGGCATGATAAATCTTGCTAGATTGATGAAAAGAATGAAGTAGGTGTTTCACATATTTAGCTTGCGGTTGATGTATTTATTGGGGGTAGGCATGGATTATTTGGATTCGATTTATGTTATTTTATTCCATCTGACTAAATTGGATCAGATTTCTCTTTCTCTATTTTTTTTTTCAATCTCAACTGAATCAAACTGACTGAATAAATTGGTTTTGGATTACATAATAAGATTTATCTTTTAAAAATTAAAATTAAATAATTAAATCAATATTGTATTCACTCTTACTCAGCAAAACAGTAGTCTGACATTGAAACACTAATAGCAAACTTATTTATAAACTTGGCACACAATCAAATAAAATTATGAGTTTTTTTCACAGAAAAGTTAAAAGCTGAAACATACAAACGAACAACCGCACTTCTGCATGTGATAAACTCAAGTAATTGAAAACTTTATTTTATTTATTTATTTATTTTTCTTATATACATGTTGATAAAAGAGTTTATTAAAAAGGTCTTCTTTTCAACACAAGGGGGTTTGTTGAATGGGAAATTAACTGTTTACGTATATTTACACCGAGGTAAAATTGTGTAAAAGCTGTTTGATTGCATAGAAAGTGACGTGGAAAGGATAAAAAATTATAAATTAAAATTAATACAATTACAGTTGCAAATATTGAAAAAATGAAGAAATGAGTTGTTCATCACAAATACCGAATTGTGTCATTTGAGGATCTCAAATAGAACGGGTTTTTTTAAGTTACGTTGGATATTATCCTAAAGATTTATATGAGATATTAGGAAGTCTTTCAAAATTCATCAAGAACCTTTCTTGAATAGAAATAACAAATAAACTAGTATATGTGGGTAATCTCTTAACTCGCCTCGAAATTGATGGGAAATTCTCGATTTGATCGGGCATGGGTACAGATATGAAAAATATCCAATTTGTTAAGTTGAGAACGGGGATATACATATCTATCCTGTACCCGTTCCGCTCTTATTTTAATCATTAAAATGTTTGTTTATGTTATAAAAAAAAGTTTAACATTTAATTAACAAATTAGAAACTTTGTAATTATTAGATAACTTTTGAGTTAATATGATTATATTCAAAGAAATTAATTTTTACTAAAATATTATTATAATTTTTTTTTTACGGGTATGGGACGAATATGAGTATACTCGATATCCGACAGGGATGGAGATCGACGTAAATCTCATATCCCCTAGGTATGGGAATGAGGATGGAAATTAGGATGAGAATGAGTTTTAGAAATAGAGATAAGAATGATAATTTTATATCCTTTTCCGCCTTACCTGTTGGCATGCCTACTCTCGAAGATCACCGAGGTTACAAAACTAATAACAGGAAAAATAAAACCCAAAGACCAGAAGCGAGAAAGAGCGAGAGAGCTCAAAGGTGCTTTGGTTGCACATTTTTAACCTTCGGCAAAAACGACCAACGCCAAATAAATATGTTAGACTATTGAAAGTCAAATCAAGATTAGAAGGGACATTTTTTTTCCTCCTCCAAGGACTTCAAGTTTAATTTTGAGAGGTGATTTTAATTTTCCTTTAAGTTATATAAATATATTTACCTATTATATTTCGAAAATTTTTATCAAAAATTTATTTTAACTTTAAGTATAACAGAAAATAATCTGCATCATACAATATATAACTTTTAACTAAAAAAGCTAAGGAAAATGAAATGTCTTGTTCTATAATTCTATCTAATTGTGAGATACAACATATAATGTATTAAAGACCAAGACAACCTAAGACAGAGAAGAAGAGCACACCCGTGAGAGAGAAAACAAGTTTGGTTTGATTTGATTTAAATACTTGCTCCATATGACATAATAGAGTGCGATTGGTAACATCAATAAATTAGCTATTAACTTTCTTATTTGCTTATAAGTTAGTTACACCAACATAAAAGTGTTACTTTAAAATAATTTATCTTAAGAACATCTAACTTAAGCTACAAGCTACTTCAGCTAGTAACTTTAATATTTTTTCATTATTAATATCCCTTATATTTTACAATTTCTTATTATTTTTAAGTTCTTTTTACTTATAATTACCTGATATAATTGCTTTCTTTAATAGTTTGGGTAAATATAAAAATGTAACTGAAAAGAGATTGAATATTTATTTTAATTATTGCACTATTTTTAGTATCTGTTGGGTTACTTTTTAATATTAAATTATTTAATTTAATTATACCATTTTTTATACTATTAATTTTTATATGGTTTAAATTAAAAAATATTTAATATTACAAATTGAAGTAACTAATGTTCCATTACATGATACTTAATACTACGTGAAAATTACACACGATGAAAATTGTAAAAAAGAAACTCAATGTAACAATAGTTTAAATTGAGAAATCTAGAAATTTAAATTTTTGAAAAAAAAATTGATAATACTCATTAGATCAACTAGTTTGAAAACAAAATGACTTGTTCAAATAAAAAAAAAACATATACAACTTAAAAAAAAACAAAAGAAAGCATATTATAAATTTTATACAAGAAAATAATTAACAACTATCTTTGACATAAAATAATAACATTATTAAGTATATCATGTCTAAATTAATTTTAATTTATTAAAAAAAATTAACATAAACATGTGATAGTTTTTATGGCACACCTATCAATAGTCGTTTTGGTGTACCTCAGGGTTTGCATTCTTATTTTACAATCTTGGTCGAATTTTTATAACAGGGCTCCAGATGTAATTTAATTGGTTTTATTGTATTTTCAGTTTTTTATTAGACTTACTATTTTGTTTTTTTATTTTTTCCATTTATAATATATTTGTCTTATCGTTATTTTCCTATTTAAAGTTATTAAAAAATCGTTATACATATATTAGTATTTGTTAAATACTAAATAATTTCTTATAGCTAAAATCGGTAAACAATTTGTAGACAACAAGGAATTTTTATTTATAATTAGTGCTATTAGAGAAAAGTACTTGAGTACAAATTATTATGAACCTTCTCAAATGTCTATGAGCTTCATTGAGTGTCTAACACCTTTTGAAATAGACAAAGGGGGAGAACCTGCAAGAGAGGACTTCGGCGCTCAAGCCAGTAAATGAGCAAGATAGAGAAGGTAAAAAGAGGTTGAAGTGTAATAAATTTTCCAGAATGAGTAAATGGCACGTACCTCGTACCTTGTATTTATAGTAAGAAATGTAGTCATTACCTGTCGGTCATTACCTGTTTTTCTTGGTGTATTCCTTTTACCTAAGGTTTTTGGCTTTTATCCAGCATATACTTTGTAGATCTTGCTCTGCTTTATTGGACATAACACTAATTAGTGGTTATGTTGATTTATTTTCTTAGTTAACTTAGCTAATTGATTGATTATTTGTAGGAGTTCGGATTTCAGTGAGGCCAAAATCTTTTAGGGTTTATTTCCTCTCTTTGAAGGGGTTATGTTATATTTCGGTTGTCTGGCGCTTTTATTTTCATATAAAATCCTTTTGTTCTTTTTGTTTATATACTTTTCGTTTTTCAGCCATGTCGAAATCTGAAGTCTCTTAGGATGGTATTTAGGTTCTGGTGATGTGGTGATTTATATACTTCGGCTTTTGACTATGCTGAAATCCAAAGTCCTTTGATGGTTTTTTAGGTCTTATTCCTTTAGTGATTATACAATTAGTTTTATATAGATTTTTTTTTGTATTCTTTTAATAATTAAATATTATTTGAAATTTATCTATGAAATTTGTAATGGTTTTTAGCCATTAAAAATTATGTGACATTAAACATGGTAGATGACATGCACTAAAATAGAAATATGACGACTAAAAATAAAAATAAATACAAAAACCAAAATTGAAACAACTAATTTGCATAAACCAATTTTATATCCAAAACAAGAAAAAGTAATACAAATTAAATTTGTTTGATTCTAAAATATTGAGTATATTGAAAATAATTTGAATAATGTGTTCTTACCTTAAAAAAGGGAATGCATATTTTTCTTTCTTGGTCATGCCTTGCGTGAGTCCATTAATGATGTATCCAAAAACAAATTTTGTGGTATCTACAAGTAGATTCTCCGACACCAATCAAGTTGATAGACATATAAGGAGGATGGTAGTTAGTAAACGTGCCTAAAGACATATTTTATATCCTTATTTATAAGTCATTATGGTCGTGGTAGTTGTTTTTGTCACAAGCCCCCATTAATGTCGAATGTTTGTTGTGTTACAACTATATTGTAAATTGATGAACACGCAAAGTATTCATAAATGTGTTTTGAAATGTACCGTTTCGTTTATGGTCTTTTTAGGATTCTTTTATCAGTCATTCTATTGTAGGTTGATGAGGTTAGATCTGTGATTATTTCTCAAGCTGCAGTGGGTTATTTTTTTATTTTAGTTCCTCCATTAGCAGCATCGACACATGCCCTATTTGAATCTGATAAACCACTGTAGAAGATTTGGATTATTCTTCCCAATGGCAATCCATGGTAAGGGCGACCACTCAACATTTCTTGAAATCTATCCTAGACTTCAGTAAGAGATTCTTGTACATATTGAGCAAAATTTGCAATATTTCTCTACAACTGATAATATTTGGTAGCAGAGAAATATTTTCTCAAGAATCTATGAGAGCATTCTTCCTAGGTGCGAATGCTGTGCTCTAACAATAACCCCAACAATCCAAAATTCTCCCATTTAATGAAAATGAGAAAGTCACAAGCCTCACTATATCTTCCGTCACCCTTGGTAGTGGACAACGTCACTTATCCTTAGGAAGCACTTTAGGTGAGCACCTGGGTCTTCTGATGGCAGCTGATAAACTATCTATTCTCAACCATCTGTAATAGTGTTGGTTTCAGTTCAAACATGTCTTGCGTGAAGTCAGGGAGCAAGATGCTACTAGCTATCCCCACCATAGGGGTGAAAAAATCTTGTAAGGTTTGTTCAAAATGGCATCTTCCTCCCCTTTCGATCGTTCTCAAGTACTACCATTATTCTCTATTTGGCTTTGTTCCTGTGAGCAGTTCTTTCAATCTCAAGGTTATACTCTAGGGTAGGCCCTTGAGATCGAGTGTGCATAAACTAACACAGAAAAAGAGATTAAACCGCAATGACTAAATAGAAAAATAAAGATAGAAATATTGAATGAAAAAGATCAAATAAATAAAAAGAAAATATAAATCAAAGGAATAAAGGAGATGGGAAAAGAAAGCAAGGAGAAGTAGTGATAGTAAGGGAATAAAGAAAATAAAACAAAATATTGTTCAATAATTTTAAATTAATTTAATCGAGAACTGGACACAATCTAGTCCTTAGCAACGACACTAGAAACTTGATGTGTAAAATATCACCACTTAAGGGAAACATACCCTACATACTAGTAACAGTAGACCTAAGTCTGAATATCGTACCCAAGGGACCAGATTTTTTTCTCAATTAATTCAATTTAAAAGTAAAAGAACAATTAAATGAATCAATGTTTAATGAGTGAGTCACCACAATTCAAAATTTGAGTAAATAGTGAAATAAGATAAAAGATTGTTCTAGAGTGCAATGAATTAAGACCTAGGGTTGTGATTTCCCTGCAATTGTTTTGCCCTCTATTTACTAAGAAATTTTGTTCTTTGTCATTTAATGATTACCAATAAATTATTATCTTGTTGTAGTGAGTTTGATGATTTGCACCATACTATGATCCTAAATTTGTTATCCAACTTGGCCATGCAAGGCTCCAAATTAAGATTGGTTTTTTTTCACCTGATCAGAGGTTTTCTCGATGACTTGGTCAGTTCTACCAAGACAATAACCTACTTGCTTCCCAAATCGATTGTTTAAACATAAATGATCATAATGACTATTCAAACAATTAAGATGCAACTAAGATTCCAATATCAATGACCATGACTATTAGAATAATTAGGATGTATAAGTGTAATACATAGAAGTAAATTAAGAATTGAACAACATCAAATAATTATGCAAAGTGCAATGGGGAATTACAAAGAGTTACATAGCAACCCTAGAAAAAAGGTGCTTAGCCAGACATATGTAATGTACAACCAAACATCCTTTTAATAGTAGAGTACATCAAATAAATAAATAATTACTATATTGGAACACTATGAATTGCCTCAAACTCAAAACTTCCTCATCGTTCTTCGCCTCTTAGATCACAAATCTATCTCCTCTTCTAAGCTAAAGTTAGTCCACTTTTGTGTCTTCTTTTTTGGTAGTTATAAAAGGGTTTGGGCTTTTTTACATTTTTCTACGAGGTCTAAGCAACATGGTTAAGGTCGTAATATTTCAATTGCAACACGATCGTGCTGCCTCTAAGCACGATCGTGCTTGTATTTTTGTGATCACATCACGATCGTTCTACTTCTAAGCACAATTGTTCTTTTTCTAGCTGATTTTATAGGTTATGTTGACTTAGCACGATTGTGCTAAGATGGAGTATGACCATGTTGATTGGATCTTTAATATTTGCTCTAAAAAGACCGATTTTGCCCCTTTTTTCTTCTTGTTTCTTAAGTACTTGTCTTAAAGTAAGAATGAACACTAAAAAGTGAGATTTTCCAATAAATATGCATTTCTTTCCCTCCAAATAGACATTAATCATGGTAAAAATACGAGTAAAAATCCAATTTATCAAGTTACAAAAGGTAGTTCAACAACTTGTTGGAGTTGTTGTTCGACAATAACAACAAGGAGGTTAACAGCAAAATCTTGATGGTCGGCAAGGGGTTAGACATGTGGATCTATAGTCGGGTGCTACGGTGAGAGGTATTGAGGTTACTTTGGCAAAGTTCATGAAACTCAAACCTTCTATTTTTTTAGGTCTAATCTAAGTGAAGACCCACACCAATTTATTGATGGGTTGAAGAGGCTATGGAGGGTGTTAGACTACTCGAATATTAGGGTTTTGGTGTTGGCATCTTTTTAGTTAAAGGGTGTGGCCTATTATGGGTTTGATACCGTGATATGTGAGAGATAAATTGGATCACCTTCATTGGCTTGGAGTGAGTTTTCTCGATTATTCATGGATCATTTTCTTCCAGAGAAAGCTAGAGATGGGTACGCTCATGAGTTTAAGCAACTAGAGTAGACTAAGGGTATGCTAGTTTCAAAGAACAAGGCTTGTTTTACTCAATCTCTAGGCATGCTCCTTATCCTATCACAGATGAGATAGGTGTCAAGATATTTATTAGAGGGTTGAGAGAGTACATATTTAGATCCATAATTAGGTCTAATTGTTCTACTTTTTCCTAGGTTTTGAGCATAGCATTACAACTTGAGTAGCGAAAAAAGGAGAAAGGAAACAATGGTCGGGATCCTCACAACAAACAACGAGTTGAGGGATCATAGAGTAGTCACCCTAGTATTGTTGTGGGATCAGTGCTCAGTTATCAGGTGCAACAGAGAGTGGTATCATAGAGGGATGGTTCTAGTGAGCAGTCTTTTGGCTCAGTGCAACGTCGTAGATTAGATAAGGAAAGATCTTAACAAACTAGTTTTTCACATCGGGTTTAGGGTTTATACTAGGGCTTGTTTTGGAGATAATAGGGTATGTTATCAATGCGGCCAAAGAGGTCATATTAGGAGGGGTTGTCTAGTAGTTGTAACCCAACCATCATCTAGTCACACATTAACACCAGCAGCTTTCTAGGCTCTTTATACTCCTGTTAGGTCATTTGGGGGGTTCTTCAAGTCGAGGTTTTCAAGTGGCTCAACAAAGTGGTAGATGGTCTAATGGTAGAGGTCAAGCAGAGATAGGGAGAGGTCAGGCTCATGTTTTTTTTATGACTCATCAGGATGCTCAAACATCCAATGCGGTGGTTACATGTATACTTTCTATTTGTGTCTCGAGATGCACGTGTGTTGTTTGATCCTAGAGCTACACAATCTTTTATATCCTTGTCATTTGATTCTCAACTTGGCAAACATTCTTCCTCTTTGAATGAAACCTTAGTTATGACTACTCCTGTTGGAGAAACTTTGTTAGTTGATTGTGTGTATAAGTCATGTGTGGTATCTAGCAAGGGCAAAGAATTGCTTGTAGACCTAATAGCTTAGATATGGTAGGCATGGATTGATTGGTTTCTTACTATGCTACCTTAGATTGTTGTAACAAGGTGGTGAAATTTGAGATGCCTAGAGAATCAACTTACTCATTTTAGGGAGACCAAGGTCTGACATCATATCATTTAATTTCATCTTTAAGAGCTAGCAAACTATTGAGAAAATTTTGTCAAGGGTATTTAGCCTCGATGAGGGATATAAAAGCAGATAAAGTCCTGATAGTGTGTAAGTTTCCTGATCTGTTCCTTGAGGAACTTCCTAGCTTGGCACCTGACAAGTAGATAAAGTTCTTTGTTGACTTGATTCCTGACACTTAGCCAATCTCTATATCTCCTTATCTTATGGCTCCAAAAGAACTTAAGAAGTTAAAAGAGCAGTTACAAGATCTTCTTGACAAGGGTTTTATTCGCCCAAGTTTTTCTCCTTGGAGAGCACCAATATTGTTTGTAAAGAAGAAAGATGGATCTATGCAATTATCTATAGATTACATACACTAAATGTGAATTTTGGTTAGATAGTATGGCTTTCCTAGGGCATATTGTGTCTAAGGATAGGATAAATGTCGATCTAAGAAAGGTAAAGACGATGCAAAGTTGGCCTATACCTACTATAGTGAAAGATATTAGGAGTTTCCTTGGATTAGTCAGCTATTATAACCATTTTGTTAAGGATTTTTCTAAACTTGCATCATTGTTGACTAGCCTAACTCAAAAGAAAGTGGAGTATCAGTGGACTAATGATTTTGAGGAAAACATTTTGAAATTAAAGGATTGTTTGACTTCATCACCAGTTTTGGCTTTACTCACTAGTGATAGAGGTTATGCAGTTTATTGCGATGCTTTTAGAGTAGGCCTTGGTTGTGTACTTACGCAAAACGGTAAGGTCACTGCCTATGCATCTAAGAAACTCAAGAGGCATGAAAAAAAATTATCCCACACATGATTTAGAGATGGCAGCGGTGGTCTTTGCACTAAAACTTTGGAGGCACTTGAGAAAGAGTTTTAATGATTACAAATAATATTTAAGAGGGGGTGAATTGAATATCAAAACTTTTTTCTGATTTTCAGTTAAAAACAAATTCTAATAATCTTTAAGAAATAATATTTGAGGCAAAGACTAATTGCGTTGATTTGTTTTTTAGATGAATATGACTTCAATTATTCTTTTTATCACAAGATTTCTATATTAACACAACTACATATATAAGATTAAGATTCAACTCAATATCAAAATTTGTACATGCAACAGAAACACTTTAAAACATGTAAAAAAAGTAAAGATAGAGAGATAATCACACACAAAAATTTATACTGGTTCACCCTTAATGCAAATGAAAACCCACATTTGCACCCTTGAAAATATATCAAGATATTGATTCTAACTCACGCAAAAACCCATGCATGATCTCTACCTGCCAGGAAACCTACCTCGTAACTTTATACAACAAAACAAAATTAAAGAAATATATCATGTGGACTAATTTCGCACAAATGTCTATGAAATAAGAGATATTGGCAAAATACTTTCAAAAATCTTGGTCAATGTATGATTCTTGATGGATCTTTTGATTTTTGTTAGAGACTTGTTGTTAAAGGTTTTGTGCCTTTTCTTTTTCTCCAGAAACTCAATATTTCATTCTCACAAGTTTTTTCAAAGTGTGTTCTTCTTTATTCCAAAATGAGTTTCTTCTTTTATGTGAAAAAGCTTTTCCCTCTAGTTTAATCGATTAAATAGAGTTTTAATAAATTAAACTGTTCTTTGCACAAGTCCAAAACAAATAAGAACCATTTAATAAATTATCTTTAGTACTTAATCGGTTAAATTGTTCTTCAACAAGAACTAAGTCAACAGGATCAATTTGATCGATTAGAATATCCATTTAATTGATTAAACTAAGTAGATAATTGATTATTACAGTATTTTAATCTATTAAAGTAGTAAAAAATGTTTTTAATCCATTAAATAACTTCATAACTCAAATTCTAACTTTAAACTCAACATCAATGAGATTAAGCTTGATTTTTAAACTTTTTTAGGGATCATCAATCTCATTCATGTTTGACTTAATTAATGTTTATTATGAATCAAGATCAATGATATACTAAGATAGATTGAATCAAGTTAAAACTAACTACATGAATGCATAAATGCTTTATGCACAAACAAGCTACTAATTCCTAAGCGTTCATCATCAAAACTGAAAGTCTATTACAATGTATGTTTTTTTGTCTTCTTTGTAACTTTGAGAGAATCTCCAACAACACTATCTTTATGGTGAAACTTGTGAAATCTATACTAATCACAAAATCCTTAAGTATATCTTTTAGCTATGGGATTTCAATTTGAGGCAAAGAAGGTGGATGGAACATTTTGAAAGATTACGACTATACAATCTTGTATCATCCAGGAAAGGAAAATCTTATTGTTGATGCTTTGAGCAGGAAATCCATGGTAGCCTTGCCCAGTTAGTAAAGGTGAAAGGAACTATAGTTAAAAAATTTCAAGAACTTGTTGAGAGTGGAGTTCAACTAGAGGTTTCTTATTTGAGTTCATTGTTATCTCATGTGCATATTTATTCTACCTTGGTGAATGATATAAAAAGGCTTAAGGTTAAGACCTACTCTTAGTAGGGAAGATAAAGGAGGTGAAAGAGGGTAAAACTTCATAGTTTTCGGTTGATTTTGATGGTGTTTGGAGACCTAGATCTCAGCTATGTGTTCCTGATATACGTGATTTGAGGAGAAAGATCTTAGAGGAGACTCATCATTCTTCTTATACTGTACACCCAGGTTCTACCAAGATGTATCATGATTTGTGAGAATTATATTGGTGGGAAGAAATGAAGAAAAATGTAGTGGAATTTTTTTCTAAGTGCTTGTTGTATCAACAAGTACAAGCCGAGCATCAAAAGCCAGCAGGACTATTGCAATCCATTGAGATACTCGAGTGGAAGTGGGAAGGTATTGCTATGGTATTTGTGACAAGGTTTCCTTGAACCTTGAAATGTTATGGCTTCGTCTGAGTGATTATAGATAGATTGACTAAATATGTACATTTCTTACCTGTGAAGACAACTTATACTGCAGCTCAATATGCTAGGCTTTACTTAGATGAGATTGTCTCTTTGCATGGTGTACCGATGTCTATTATTTCAAATCGATGGGCTCAGTTTACTACTCAGTTTTGGAAGTCTTTTCAAGCTGCTTTGGGAACTTGTTTGAATCTTAGTGCAACCTTCTATCCTTAGACTGATGGTCAATTTGAGAGGACTATACAAATCTTGGAGGATATGTTTCGTGCTTGTGTTCTAGACCTTAGAGGTAGTTGGGATCAATATTTACCCTTGATGGAGTTTGCCTATAATAATAGTTACCCATCTAGCATTCAGATGGCACCATTTGAGGCTTTGTATGGTAGGGGATGTAGATCACCCATAAGTTGGTTTAAAGTTGAGGAGGTTACACTAGTATGCCCAAAGTTATTACAAGATGCAATTGAGAAAGTAAAGATTATTCATGAATGGTTTGGCTAAAACACAAAGTAGACAAAAGTCTTATTCTGATTGGAGGCAACGCCCTTTAGCGTTTGCAGTAGGGGACCATGTGTTCCTATTTGTTTCTCCGATGAAAGGTGTGTTAAGGTTTGGCAGGAACAAAAAGTTAAGCCCAAGATTTATTGAACTTTTTGAGATTTTGGAGAAGTTTTGACCTATTTCCTATCGTTTGGGTTTTCCCCTAGATCTATCAGTAGTTTGTCCAATGTTTCATATTTCTATGCTTCGTAAATACCTTTATGATCCTTCTCATATGATTTGTCATGAATATGTGCAATTAGATGAGAATATCTTACTTAGACCAACTAATGGCCATAATTGATAAAAAGGTGAGACACTTGTGTTAAAAGGATATTGTTTCAGTCAAGGTTTTGTGGCGAGGCCCATTGAGTGAAGAGACGACTTAGGAACCTGAATCTGTCATGCATAAAAAATATTCTCAATTATTCGAATCTTAAGGTTAGTATTAGTTTCAAATTTGAGGATGAATTTTCTTTAAGAAAAGATTGAAATGCACCGTTTCATTTAAAAAAAAAAAAAGAAACAAAACTGAAAAATAAATGGGAAGTTCCCCTGCCCTTCTTTCCCCTCACCCTATTCTTCTCTCATTCAATTTCCCTTTCTCCCCTATTTCATTTTCTTTCCTTATCATCTCCCCTTATCCTTTTGGGTTCCATTTATTCTTAAATCTCTTACATCTAATGAAAGGTAATGAAACCCAAAATTCCTACTTATTCCCTTTTTCTTTCTAGAACTATGTTTGGTAACTTTTGGTGTTAGGATAATGTTCTGAGGAAGAAGGAGAGTACTCACACCATAAAGGTTACTTATTTATGCTTTTCAAAGTAAATTCCTAACTCTTAACCTAAAAAATAGGCTATTGGCAGATGCAAGATTCCAATAGAATTATTTTTAGAGCATTGAACACTAGTTTTAGGAATTTTTATGATAACCTATAAATAGGTAGAGCTTCAAACAAATTTCTAAATGTTAAAAGTATTTATTGGTGTTCAGATCTGTTAATTTTTACCTTGCACAGTACTCCTGAAGTGATTAGGATGAAGTTTGGTTGACTCTCTGTAGTTATGAGTGGTTTAATGACTATTTGACTTATTTTAATATTTTTATAATTATTATTTTAATTTATCTTATTATATTTTTTTTACTCAATAAGTTTGAGAAACATAATCTTTTATTTGATTTTATTCTCTTTGAAATTTATTTCAAAGGTTGAGAGCTTTATAAATTTAAATTGATTATGTTTGATGAAATTGGAGATTTAATTTGTAAGGGACTTTAGAAAAAATAGAATAAATTTGATTATTTATATCATTAGGGTCCATCTTAGAACCTCGTATGTCATTAGCGGATGATAAAGACCTAGGTGCACCTAGTTGTATGATTCCGGACGGAGAGGGTTATCCATTAGATGGAGCTACCACTTTATGGAGATGGTTATCAATGAGATAGATTTGTCCCCAATGATATGATATGATACGATACAATATGACATTGTGACGTGATATAATTCTGGGAGGAGAGGGTTATCCATTAGATGAAGCTACCTTAAGAGAGAGGTCACTATTGGAGGAGGAGAGAGTTATCAACGATATAGAGCTGCCTCTTGATTCTATCATGAATGATCCTTGTTATATTTAATTTCATATTATTTATGTTTTACGTTAATGTTTTCACTTCAAATTTGCTTATTTAATATATATATATATGATAAATTTGTTATTGTTTTGCATAAGATAAACATAATGTTTTTTATATTGGGAATAGGTTACCGAAGGTTGTGTGATTTATTGAACTCTTTGGTTTAGTAAGTTTTATATTGAGAAATGTTTTTATTGAACAACTCATGTGTTGATATGTTTCCTTTCTAGTTCATGGTAGTTGTTAGACCTTTACTAAGTTTTTATGATTTACCTCCTTTCTATTGTTTGTCATCAAGATTCCAAGACAACTTAGTAGCAGGTTATTGACATCTTCATTTGTTCAGCTCTACTATTATTTCTTTTTTGGTAGGTCTCTTTTGTTTTAGTAGTCATTTGATGGTATTTTGGAACTATTTGTACATTTTGCAGCCATAAGAAGTCTATTTGTAGGGTTTATGTTTAGATACTGTATGTTTGATGTTGTTGGAAACTTTGGTTGGTGAATTATATTGATAACAGGTTTGTTTGTAAATTTTGGGATATCCAAAATGTAGAAGAGACTTTCCCAAAATTTTTATAAAATCTTAAATTGTGTTTATCTTGAAAAAAATTATTTGTCAGATATTGTTTTATTCTTGTTAGACTTGCCAGACTGAGGATGTTAGTATGAGCATCGGTCATGACCTTGAATTTGGGACTTGATATATTCCTAAGTGATAGTAGGTTTCTTGGTTTGGCCAGAACAAAGGGATGATATATTTGACTTTATCAACCTTGTGTGTATGGTAAGAAGTTTATTGATTTTATCAATTAATACTTTAAAAGTCATATAAATGGCAAATGTAATTGAATGACAATAATATATATATATATATATATATATATATATATAAAGAGAGATAAAGAAGAGAGGGAGTTTAACACCTATACACTGTCAATGTAAAAGAATTTTACACTGATGTTTAATCATAACATTCATTTGTATGACTTTTAAAACATTAATTGGTAAAGTCAACTAACTTACCCTATATAAAAGGTTGTTATTAAATGTTAATGTAAAAAATTTTATGCTTATAAGTGTTTTACACTTATGTGCATTCATATAACTCTTCATTTATATGATTTTTAAAGTTTTAACTGGTACAGTCAACAAACTTACCATAAATAAAGGGTTATGATTGAATGTCAATGTAAAAAATTTGACACTAACAATGTATACTAATTAAACTCTCTCTCTCCGTCCCTATATATAGATATATATATTAGATCTATTTACTAAGAATAAGTATAAGAGACTTATTCTTTATCTTTACCATTCATTTTCTTATAGCCTAAAGGTTTTTAGATAAATTTCAATATTTAAAAGAGTGTGATAATAACCTTTCTTCTCTCTCTATATATATATATAGAAAGAGAGTGAAAGAAAGAGAGAGGGAGGACAACTTAGGTGAGAAAAATGGATACAATTTAATACCTTAGTAAAATTGAACAAAACAAAAACATGAATTGGGAAGATAAAGAACGTAACAAATATACAGTTGTGAAATAAGAGATGAGACAAAAACGACACGAAAGTGAGTGGTATTTTAAATTTGAAAAAAGGATGAAGTAAATCATGTTTACATGATAAAGTCAACGATATTGCTACCGACACCACCACTGCTGACGGAGGCAGCGATATCAATGGTGGTGGCATCAATTGGAAGGGGTGATGATGACAATGTGACAACAAAAATGGTGGTGGTGATGGAAACCTTGTAGAGCGATACATTAAGTGTTTGTGAGACAGGTATTTGTTTGAGAGAACAATGTAAACTTATTTAATTAACAATTCAATCTAAACCATTTATTGAAATCCTACGATTATTATTATATTTTATTTTCTCATTTTTCACAGTAAACAATTTTTTCACTTGAGTTTCCCTCTATAATATATATATATATATATATATATATATATATATATATTAAACTCTATGATATTAAGTTGAATACTTTTTAATAGAAAAAAATCCCAAGTACCTTTGGTAGAAATGAAGGAACTTTCTTAACTTCAATAACATACAGTGAAATTTTCATGTTCATTCGTGTAAAGCTCATATACACTTACACACTTGGGGAGCATTTGGTAGAAAATACATTTTTATTAAATGTTTATACATATTTTATTTAGAATCAAAGACTCTTATAATTAATTTCAATGAATTTTTTCAAGTTATAATTTTTTTGGGAGATGAAATTCAAGTTAAATATCAAATGGGTTCCTAAAAGGTTAAGACATTGACATCTAGGTCCCTAAAAGATTTTAGAGACATGTAGGTCCCTGTATGTTTCTATTTTTGCATCCAGGTCCATACGTATCTAACGTCGTTAAAGATTATTCTTTTATTTATTGTTTTTTAAAATTAAAAAAAATTGTGGCAATTTTTAACCACTAAAAAATCTTCTTTTTCCTTTTCGAAAATCCTTCTTTTTTTTCCTTCTCAATCAATTTCCCTTCTTCATTTTTTTATTCTCCCTCCACAACCTCCCTAAACATAAAAGAATTTTCAAAGGAGATGAGGATTGGTGAAAAAGAAAAACGAAAAGGAACGAGTTGAAACTTGAAAACTGCTTTTCAAATGTATTTTCTTCCACCCACTTCTTTTCCCTTCCTTTATAGTTTGCTCTTCTCCTTTGTGACTCAATCACCTACGGTGAAGGTCTTGCAAACATAATTGGAAAAGCTTCTGTCTCCAAGGAGCCCCACGCCAAGCACACCAAGGTTCCATTTTTCCCCATCCGTTTTCGTTTTTCTTTCGCAAGTACTTATTTGGGTAATCATGCTCAGACTTACCAACTATTGTCTTCATCTGTATTTTGTATCATATTTCTTTCGCTATTTATCTAGTGCATCATGTGAAGCTCGTATTATCTTTTCTTTTTCATTTTCTTGTGTTTTATTTAGTTTATTTTTTTTCAAAGAATGCATATATTAGAGGAACTTGTTAAGTTTTGCTTGGATTGTTTATGTTTAGGGAGGTTGTGGAGGGAGAATGAAAAATGAAGAAGGAAAATTGATTGACAATTTTGTAGGGTTTGAATGAGGAAGAAGAAAGACGATATTAGGAAAGGGAAAATAGGATATTTTGGCGGTTAAAAACTGCTACAAATATTTTTTAATTTAGAAAAATTAAATAAAAAAATAATCCTTAACAATGTTAATTATGTAGGAATTTAGATCCAAACGACAGAAGCATTCAGCACCTGCATATCTTTGAAATTCTTTCAAAAACCTAAATATGTGCGTCTCAATTTTTCAGGACTCTACTGGTATTTCACTTATGCAAGTCTTATAAAATCATGATATTTTTGTTATGAGTTTTAAATTTTTTTATCATGATATTTTATTTATTATGAGTTTTTCAGGAACTCTACACTTGTTTTATTTATTATGAGTTTTAAATTTTTTTATCATGATATTTTTGTTATTTAAAAAAATTGATGAAAACATTTGTTTTAACTCAATAAGATTGTTCTTTTTGTAACTAAAAACATTATCGTATTCCTTGAATGATATCGTATTCCTTGATTAAAAACATTTTAATTTAACATTATCTATTTTCATTTTCTCTATTTTATACTTTTGTATGATTTCTACTAAAATATTTCTTGAATGATATCGTATTCCTAAATGTTTTTTTAATTTCTTGAATGATATCATAGTTCTAAATGATTTTTAATTAGTTCGTGCCTTGAACTTTTCATAGATTTAGACGATAAATAAAATAGTAATAGTCATTGCATTTATAAAACAAAAATTTTAAATTATAATAAGTATACAAAAAATATCTGTTTCTTTATTTATCAAAATTAATAAAAGGATCGAAATTTTATACAAAGGGATTAAATGGACTAATAAAAGTATTGGCTTTTTTTGGCTTCATTAAACTATAATTCAAACTCAAAAAGAGTTAAACTTCACACCTTCCCTTAGAAGATTTTCGTAACAAATAAAGACTAAAACTGGATAGTATAGATTTTCGTAACAAATAAAGACTAAAACTGGATAGTATTTTTTAAAAAAATTTAATTGGTATACACTAAAAGATTTTTATACTAATAATTATTTTTTATTTATATATCTTTTAAATAATTAATTAGTAAAATTAATAAGATTACCATAAATAATTATAATTAATTATCAGTATAACTCACAGTGTATATTAAATTAAACTCTTTCTAAAATTACATATTAAATAGTGAAGAAATAACACTGTCACAGACTAAACTTTAATACCGCCTCAACTTATTTTTAATTTAAAAATTATTTCTAAACTAAAAAAAATAAAATTTAAAAATAAGTATAAATTATTTATCAAATTTTATCTTTTTAACTTGTAACTTTTTTGCAATTAAAAGCTGTTGATTAATTATTATTTTTATTGTTAAGTTTCTTAAAAATTTAAATATGAATATTGTTTAACAATTCCTTAAAATCAATTTAAGTAAGAAATAAATTGTTTTTCCCTTGCCAAACTCGTCTTAAGACACAGCGAACTTCCAATGAAACAGAACAGAAACGTATTACGTATGGTATTTAGCCCCCAGGGGGTTCCATCGAAAGTTCACCAATACGATTCTTTTCACATAAGAAATGTAGCTGCAATTGAATCAGTAGATCAATTAAACGCAAAGATTAATGGCAAAAGTTACAATAAACTACGAGGTTATGTCCGAGATACTAATCAATAAAGCTCTTTATTAGTAGTATAAACCCTAATGTTCTACATAGCCACTGCTGTCTTGGGGCAAAAAATCTTAATACTTCAGGATCTGCAGAGACAAAATGACCTAGATGCCAAGTCTTTTTCTTCTCTCTTACAGCTGTCCATTCCTACATATAATAAACTATGGATCTTGCCCAAAATAATAACTGCTAAATCTCTAGATTAGGATAAACTCTAATGTCCTCTGCCGTTCTGGGCAAAAAATCTTAATGCTCCAGGATCTGCAGAGACAATAAATAACCAAGGAGGCAAGTCTTTTCGCTTCCCTCTTACAGAGATCCTTTCCTTCTAATATAACTTCTTTTTTATGCAGACTGCAAACATAGCAATGCTTCCAAATATTCACATGTTCTGCATTAGGACTTGACATTGAATAAAAAATGCTGCATAAAAAACATAGATATCATGTTAGGCATTGCTGATCCACCATTGACACGTAGAAGGAACAGATAATAAAGCAAAAGAGGGACGGGGCAAACTCCACACATGGTAAGATAGCGAGCAGTACTCTATAATCTAACGAATTCAATTTGAAAAAGAAACTTTGATCTTCCCACAATTCGATCAATCATTAACTAGGTCCAATCAGCTTATAACCACCCAAAAAAGGAAGCCAGTGAGGAATTTGCTACAGTACACTTTCAACAACTGAATAAGCATTTACCAATTGGACAGGTTCATCACAAACTAACCATAGCCTAGACCAGATTTGCCATGTTCTTAAAATTCAGGAATGCAGGTGTATATTTTAATCATCGACATCTTACATGAGTTAAAATTAAGGAATATATGGATTGCCAGAAAAAGTCAAAATGGTATCCTTACTAATAGGCTTTCTAGGCCAGTTAAATTTAATTATAAGTTGGCTCTAATTAGATGAGAAGGTAACAAGGCAAAATAAAACTCACACTTTGACAATTTTAACTACCCAACTTTTAATAAGAATTTCACAGAGAGTTGACACTAAATGCAAATAAATAAAAATTGTAGTATACACACTTGACTTGGTTACTTCTCTCATTCTAACAATAAACTGGTGCTCTTAAATTACACGAGGGCACACAATTATGTTCTGCAGTTAAACCTGTAACTTCGATCCTTTCACATTTCCATAGCCAATGATCACAAATTTTTTACAATAGTCAATGATCACAAATATTTGACTGTAATAATACTGTTGAAATAGAAGACATAGCAGCACGGTACTAAATCAGAAACACTTTATATAGTACTTAAAACAGTTCCATGTACAAGAGACAGTTAATGTAAAATAATACTTTATTAATGCTTAAAACTGAAAATGGAGATGCTAATAATGCACATGTCACCACTGAAAAAATCTAGTTAATATTTGCATTATCGCATATAACTTAACACTGATAAGAATAAGTTCAGCCTGGAAGTCTTGTTTTGCTAGCTACAAAAGCATAGATCCAACAGTTATATAGTTAAAAACTTAGGCGGAAAAAAAAAAACAAAAAGCAGCTCTCCACAATACTGACTTTGTAAATGCTTACTTGTTTCACTAAAATTCTTCACATGCAAGCAGAAAAGTCCTTTGGTGGCTCAATCCAGATGTTCTCAAAAGGGTCTTGTTCTCCCCAGTCATGACATTGTTTACGGGGATAGTATCTACAGTCATCAAGAGAGAATGATATGCAACGCTTTCCATAGAAGCGGACTTTGGAGAAGTAGACACTATTCCTCATTATTCCAATGAGGTCAGTCCTTGAATGAGATGACAAAAAACTAGCAAAAAGAGTTACTCCATCTAGTGTTGTCATCTCTTCCCATTTCATTAGTGTCTGATCTAACTTAAAAATAATCGGGTTTTCACTACAGCATGTATAAATTACTAATATATCTCCTTCACGCTCTGTCATGAATTTTCCCTTCCACCAGTTTTTGGCAAAAAAGTTCTCTGGGCATTTGGGGGGAGGTACTGCCAGAACACTCCAAGTACATTCAACTGGGTCAAACACCCCAAGCCAACCTGTGAGGCTCAGACAATAAAACAACCCATTACAAAACACAAGCTTATTCCAAATGCTGCTGACAAAGGGCAAGCGATTTTGGTAATTAACAGTGGTCCATTCTGTTGCCCCAGGATAACAAGTGCTAATAGCTACAACAGTAGGACTAACATGCTTAACAGTAAACAAAACACAACCAGGTGATGTTGGAGCACAAGAGAAGGCAACAATCTGGTATGTCATCTCAAATCTTGGAAGTTTGATCAGCTCCCGAGTAAAGGGATTAAAGAAGAATACTCGCAGAGTTCTGGGCCGGTAAAGCAATAACCAACCATCTTTTGTATAACAAACTCTGGATCCATTCAACTCTGGCAACTCGAGGGTGTAGGTCTTACGCTGCACAGGGTCATAAAATTCATAACAGTCACCAAATTTTGGAAAATACATAAGCCATGGTGATTGGTTTACTACACGAACATCAGTGGCAACAGAATGCCATCTCTTGCAAACAGCAGAAGCACGGATGTTATCTGCTAGGATCAATCGGGACAAGATCAACTCTAAGAGTTCAGAAGGGAGATCGGCCCAGGATTGCAGCTCCAAATTTTCACTTTTCACCTCAGCAACTGTTCTTCTATTATCTGTGATTGTGTCGCTTAACCTGAATAGTAAGTATTAGAGATATGCACGTATGATAAAAGTGAAACAAATTCAACAAACAAACTTATGACACAACAAGAAGATAAAAGAAACAGAATTTTGAACCAGAAACAATTTTCCATCTCAACAAAGATGTATACCAACAAAGAAAATCTCAAATGAAGAACAGGCAATAAATTTAAACAGAACAATGGCATAGACATTCAACTAATTAGTATTTATTATCAAAATTGGAAATTTCTGAGCGAGGTACATAAATTTGGGTGTTTATAAATTTTGAAGTCTATGTAACGACAAGAAGACAATACAACACGTATACAATATCATACTGCGACCATTAAGGACTCAATAAATACCAATTGTATGGATCTTCAGGAGCATCTCACAACCTTCAACACCAGAAAGTTATTCATAGAGCTAGCCATAATGTACCAATTACACCTCCAAGAGAAAGAACAACATATAACTAATAAACAGCAGACACAGGAAAATGTAGATGAAAATAAGAAAGCACACATGTAGCAATAATCACTTAACAAGATAGTATTCTAGAAAATTGAAATCAAAGTCAGCATATTTACAAGTTACAAATTTCAATCCTCAGCAATTCAAGTTAAGTCAACCCATTCTTCACCTGAATTGTCAAAATCAAATACTGATCCAGTCAGGAAACCCTAGCAAACATTCTCAATTACAAATTAAGTCAATTAGTCAGGCAAAGTTTTTCTTTGTAGTGAAATTCAAACTCAACAGCAAAAAAGGAACTAAAATAAACAGACACATCATACACATCAAGCATTGAAACCCTGGTCCCTGTAACTATACAAATTATGAAAATAATAATAAGAGAGAGAAAAACTTAGAGCTGCAAAGTTCAATTTGCGAGTGAGGATGAACAGAACTTACAATTTCAACTTCCTCTTTCTCTTCCCCGACATTCTGGGAAGCCAATTGGCTATTGAAGTTGCGTTTCAGAGAGAATGAAAGGGTGAAGTTGCTTGCTACACTACACAACCACAACTGCACAAAAAGGTTAAGAAGAGCACATGAAGAACACGTGTTAGTGAGTCACAAAGTTATACAGATAATAAAGTGTGAACACTTCCACGCCCACCGCTACACACACAACCCATCACGTGATTTCGTGTGACGTGTCATACATCTATTGGTGTAGTGTTTGTCCAGTATGTGTATTGTTTCACATACAATGCCTACTCTTCAGACTTTGCTCAATGTGGTCAAAGTCAAACCTATTCACCCCTTGTCCTTTCTCATTATTTTCTCAAACTCGGTTTTTTTAACAACTTTTTGACTTTGAATATAATAAACTTTTAATTTAAACATAAATCTGTTTAACTATGATTTAATCATAAATTTCAACATTTGAATCAATATAATTCATTCTATATACTTATCTATTTAAGTGTTAACTATATTTGAGATAATGTGAATGTTGATAGAGACTTCAACTTTATAAGCATTGATCATATCTAATTAAATTTAACATAATAAAGAATCAAATTATCCATATTAATAATATTTAACATACATTTGAAAAACTATAAGTTATTAATATAGATAATAACAAATTAATATAAAATATTATAATCTATAACTATTAATAATCACAGCAATCATTTTGGTGTAACATTTTTATTCTTAAATTACATATAATGGTGGTTATCTTTCTTGTAGAAGTGATAGAAATAAAATTTAATCTTAATATATAATTAAATTACCTTATTTTGATACTAAAAAATTAAGTTACCGATATTAATGTCATTTATTATAAATTTTAATAATGGTAAGTTACTAATACATATTTTAAAATCAAAAGACAATAATGATAAAATATAAATACTATAATGATAATGTAGAATATTATAATATTATAAAAAATTAAATAAATTTTGTAATTAATGATTTTATAAAAAAAGTAGTTAATTTTAAAATACTCACAATAATTTATTTTAATTAATAATTGAGAATAGAAATAAAAATCAATTTATTATAATTATATTTTATTTTTAAATTTTAATATGTATTCTATGAACAATAATAATTAAAAATAAGATCTTTGTAGGCAATAGTTTTAAATTAATTATTATAAAGATTAATAATTTTATTATATATGATAAATTATCTTTAGATAATAATATAAAAATTATTTGTATTGTTAAGATTATTTAGAGACTATATTATCTTTCATCAGATACCATTTTATTCAAGTTAAGAAGACAAAGTTGTTATTATAAATATTTGATGCAGTTGAATATTTGAAACTTAAATTCAAAATTATTGATTAAGTTAACATTTAAATACTGTTAATTAAGTTTTTTTTTGTTAGTATTGAGAGGGCAAAATTGTCCAAATGAGACCTATACACGAACACGAAAGCCCATAGAAAGGCCTATTACATTCCTATACAAAAGAAAAGAAAAGGAACTACGAGGGAACTCCAAAACATGGCTCCCTAAACCAAAAGAGTGAGTTATATCCACTAAATGGTTTGCTGCCATATTTGCCCCTTTATAAATGTGGATAAAAATGATATCTCAATCTTTAGTCTGCCAACTTCTAATAAATTGAATAATTGACCAATAGGGATGAAAGTCAAACCCACCTTGTTTTACAAACTGAATAATAAGAGTAGTCACATTCAACTATCAATTTCATTACCTCTTTATTCCAAGCATAGTGGAGAACATATGCAACTCCTATGATTAAGCCATAATGACATTTGCAGAACCCAAGTTCCGAATAAAACCTCCCTTTTAATGAACCTCTGCATCACATAAAAGTCCTGCACAAGTTGCAGCCCAACCATTGTGTTTAACATACCTATATGTGTTTTATTTTATCCACCCAACAACAAGTGTTTTCCACACCACTAACTACATCTCATACTACATAAACTTTTCATTGTATCCTCATAATTAACATAATCTTATTGCATACCTTTTGGCAATGCCAAATCAACATTTTTCCTAGTATCAAATTGCTTACCACTATAGACAATAATATTCCTTGTATGCCAAACTGTAGTTAAGATAATGGAAAATAACACACTCCAGGAGACCCCATTATGCAAAGACTTACGTATAATATTACTAGCAATCCAAGATAGAAGGTTATGGGTAAAGAAATCCTAAGGTAAGTTGGAATTAACAATAACCATATGGTTCAAGCCATCACACAATCCCTCAAAATATGCAATTCATTTTCAATGTCCTAGAAACATAAACGACAAAAATCGGATTTTGCCATACCTCATTCCACCTTGAATTTATTAGTGACTAGGCCTCCATGGAGACACTTCCATAGAAATATATTCTCTCTTGGATGTAGTTTAGACCTTCATATAGCACTCCAAACAAAATTGTTTGGCTGGTGCACATTCTCCTTAAGATATCATAGGCAGTTTTGGTAAAAAAAAAAAAAAACCATCAAACATTTTACACCAAATCACTTTATCCTCCCCATAGTATGATCAGGAAATATTAAATAATTTCCTTAAACAACCATTCTAATATTAAGGATTAAAACAAAGGTACATTTCACTCACTTGCTTGAGATACAAAGTTAGCCACCACTATACGATTTTGGTTAATCTACTTTACATCATGCACACAAGTTGACCAATAGTAATCCTTGAAGGAAACCATTTATCCCATCAAAATTTTGTTGTTCTTCTATATCCAAATAGCCAATGACATACATTTATCACTTGTTGCCTACTTTGTTAATCCTTCTCCATAAACCAGAGGTATTATAAAAAACACTAACATTAGGGATAAGATCATCATTGCATTTATACTTACTTCAAAGTACACACATCAAAAGAGATTATGGCTCATTTTGTATTCCTTATCCAAGTTTCATAATCAATGCTTGAATGAATTTATATGGGTTCTTGAATCCAAGCCCACCTTGGTTTTTAGGCACATAGAAATTATGCTAGGTAATAAAGTGACATTTACGTTCTTGGTTTATTCCAGCCTACACAAATGTCCTGGTTATACTCTCCAACTTATAACACACTTGTTTAGGCAAAAGAACGGTCTGCATGGTATAAGTGGGCAACACAATTATGATAGCTTGTGTGCCAATGTAAGCTCCCAACAAAAGACAAAGAATTCATAATTCAATTACTCATTCTTCACTACGTCATCTCTAACAAGAAATCATACAAGATTCTTTTCTTTCTCCTATGTATAATAGACACTCCAAGGTACTTCCCAAGATCACTAGTTAGCTAAGAACTGGACATATTGCTAAGAAAGAAAGCATGTTGATGAGAAATATTTCTTGATACAAATAAACAAGTTTTTGCAACTGAAACTCTTTGCCTCAAGATATCATAAAACTCATTCAAGAATTTCATCATTACTTCCATTTAATCCTCGATGGCTTCTGCAAACAATAATAAATAACTTACATATTAAATATTGAAGGTTTATCCCTACTCAATTTAACAGGGCATTAATTTTTACAATGAACTTCGTATTCAATTAAATGGACTAACCTTTCAATAAAAAGCACAAAAAGGTAGGTGATAAGTGTCCATTTTATACAAAAATTTATATTTTTATGACACTTATCTAACTAAGAATTTAAAGAAAATGCTTTGTGTAACCCAATTTGGTTCTACTAAAATCCAAAAAATATTTTTGTCTTAAACAAAAGTGTTGAAAGTGTGCAACTAAACCCTTGAATTGTTGATTGAAACTCCCCTTAAGATAAGCATAAAACATGGAACAAAAGTGAACAACGTAATGCTAACAGAGTTCCAACATTGTTTCATGTGATTTATAGGGTAGAAGGACCAAGCTTGGCCAGCAAAACTTAAGGACAACCAGAAGCCATCAATCCAAGCTTAAATTTGCTGAGCCAAGGGGAGAATCAGACTTCAAAGGTCGCTTAGCAAACAAAATTTCACTAAGCAAAGTCTCTTAGAATAACTACAAGAATCAAGCATTCGTTGAGCGAACCAATTTTGCTCAGGGAAATTATAGCAGAAGGTATTTCATTTAGTGAATTTAATTTTGCTGAGCAATTTTCCCTGGCTAAATCCTATAAATAGAAGTGTGAGGGAAAGGGAGAAGGCATCCCTCGGCAACTCTAAAATTATTCCCCTCTCTTCTTTTCCTTCCCCACACTTCTCTACCCTTGTAAATAGTCTATGGTGGGATCTAGCTAAGCAAAATTATCAAGGGTTGGGGCATTGATCAATAATTTGTAATTTATTTTTACTTTTATTTAAAGTTTCATTTATCTAGTTTGAGTCTTCCTTGTGTTTAATGCTCGTTATATATCTGATCAACTTATAATGTGATTTATTTAATTTCTATTATCAGGAGATACATGAAATTATAAAACCAGAAAGTTCATCATATAGTGACTACGCTTAGGAATAAGGTAGGATCTATGTGTCTGATTTAATAATTGGTCTACTCATATCAAATTATTGGAATCATTCTTGCTAAGGAATTAGGGGAAATTCCAATAATTTAGTTCTCTATTGTTAAGGAATTAGGATAGAGAAAGCTTCAACAATTCAGGAATAGATGAATGAACTTAGGTAAAAGTTAGTAATTTACAGGTATTGTGAAGTAAATCAAACCCCAGAATCATTTTGCATTATTATTATTATTTATCAAAAATCACAAAAATATAATTCATTTTCCAATTTAGTTAATTTAATTTGCTTTATTTCATATAAAATATTTAAGAAGGTTTTTATGAAGGAATGATTGAAATTCTAAATGATCTTCCAAGTTCTTGAGGAGACGACCTGATCTAATCAGTTATATACTACAATATGACTAGTGCACTTGCCAAAAGTAGAGTAGTCATTAAAACTCTAAACAAGTTTTTGGTGCTGTTGTTGGGGACTTGTGATGCATGCACGCTTAACATGGGCTTGAGCTTGGACCAATAAAAAAGGAGAATGACTTGGATGAAGCTTCAAAGAGATTAGTTTAGGACATATTCCATTTAATTGTATTCATTTGACCATTTTTAGGCTTGTATAAGCACCCTTAAGTCATTAGGATTTTAAGGGTGTAGTTAGTTTATTTTCGGCCTTGTATTTTGGCTTATAGGTTCTTTTTTCTTTATGAGGTGTAAATAGTCTCTTTGTGAAGTGTGTTATTTAGTTGGGCTTATCTAGAATGCATTTGGATGAGTGGTTATTCATTTCCACACCCCTAATTACTTCTAAAATTCTTCTAACTAACACATGAAGCATGTAGGAGACATGTGGGTCCCCTTGTCCCTTTGTTTCACTCTACATGTGCTTTCTCACTCCTACATGACTAATTCTTGTTACTTCTTATTTGAATTTGAATTTTGGAAGTGCCATGTCATTTCCCTCCAAAATTCAAATTCAAACTAGAAGAAACATAGATCCATATTTTTAGGGCCATGTTTGAATCTTTAGTTGGATTAAATTATTGTTAATTGAGCACATGCTAAATTAACACTAAATTAAGCCAAATAACCCTTAATTAAGCATGTTGGACGTTCAACTTGGGATCCTAAGCCCATGGTTCATGCTTTGCTTTATAAATAGAGAATTCTTTCTTTCATGTAGATTTTAACACTCATTTGAATTAAAATAACCTTTCTTTAAATTTGAGTGAAAGCTTGTGTGAGAAAGATGAGGCGATTAAAGAAAAAGAAAATGAGAAAATAAAAATAAGAGAACTAGTAGAAAAATAATACAATATGATTGTAGAAACATGTTCATCAAAGTTGAAAAATATTGAAAATTTGGTGTTCATGTGCCATGTATTTCAAGGAATTCATCTTCCAAAAGACATTGAAAAATAATTTTCAGAAAAAGAAAGTGAAGAAAACAAAGTGGACCTGCATGAAGATAAGGTACCTTGGAAAGAATCATATTTTTATCTCACTCGTGTTTTTGAATGGACAAGATCTACAAAGAAGAATTTTTGGGAAATATCATCACATGTGCAAAGGAGGCCTAGAATCAACCCAAGAAGGCTTAAATTTGTTATTCACTTCAAAGAACCTGGATAGAGACCAAAATTATCTCCTAGGAGGAAAGGTCTTGTCTAGTTAGGTCATTTGAAGGAACCTTGAGGAATATGGTATGATAGGCTCATGACATGAAACACAGTGCTTACTAGGAGGTAACCCAATAATTTATGTTTGTTTTAACTTTAGTTTTGTATTGTGTGTAGTTTGCATTCTGGTTTTGCAGGAAAAATCCAAAGCAAGGAGAAAAGGATACTGCCTCATTTCGCTCAGAAAAACTTGGAAAATTTTACAGGGGTGCCTCTGGAAGCAATTTTCTCAATAGATTTAGCACAATTTTGAAAGGTGGTCTCTAGCAGAAATTTGTTGAGTGAATCCAATTTAGCTTAGCAAAATTCCCGCGAAACAAAGTTAATTTTAAGAATCCCTCTCACTTAGTTTCTCAAAACTCTTCCATTTTCTTCGAAATCATTTTATCTAAATCTCATGAATCATTTTCCCTCTTTTCCATTGTCTTCTCAAAACATAAAACTGAAATGTTCCCATGAAAGAAATTTCTTTAATATATTCTTTGGCTCGAGAACAATCCTATTTTGCAAGAAAAATGGTGCAATAAAATGCAACTCATAAAAATGAACAGAAGATTCTGTGAACCAAATGTTGAATCAAAGGAAGAAGAATAATAAAGGAATAACTAAATTACTACTAAACTAGTGCAAATTTTTTTAATTTGTAGCAATTTTAAATTCAGTTTTTTATGTTATTTTCTGTTTTTATGTGTGCAGTCGTTTAGTTCAAATTGTTTTAAATGTTTTTGAGTGTGCTTGTGTTTTTTTTTAATTATGGAAAAATCTAAAAAAATTGGTTTTGGAAAAATTAGAAAATTTAGGTATATCACTGACTCTAAAATCCTTTTTGAAAACACATAAATAGTTGTTTTCATAAGATTCAATTTTGTATACTTTCTAAATTCAATAGAAATAACATGAACACGACATTGTTTGAAAACACGAGGATTAAACCAAGCCATTTAAGTGAGTGAAACCTTAAATAGTTGAATTAACTGAGAGTCATCACTATTCAAATTAATTGATTTTCTTTTAGTCTTTTGAAAGTCAAATTATCTATGACACATGGAAAAAATCAAGACAATTTTTTTGAAAAATTAAGCCAGTATCCAATAAAGTAACCTACAATTATAATTCCCCTTGTCAACCTCTTTGAGCCTCAATGAAATTTTTTCTGTTGACAAAAAGAGACCTGAACCAGAAAAAGAAAAACAATGAAAATTCTTCGGTAGCTACTAGGAAAGAGAGTAAGTTTCTAGTTGAAGATATGGTTTCATACAAGTTGGGGGTTTGGAAGTTTCTAGTTGAAGATATGGTTTCATACAAGTTGGGGGTTTGGAATTCAAATGTCTATAAAATATGGTGCGGCAACTGACATTACAAATAAAGAAAATGAAGTGACTGTTGAAAATTAAAAAGAAAGAAAATTTCATTCCTCTCTACAATGTCTATGAAATATATCTTTCAACCAAAGAGGAATACAATTGTAAACAAAAAAGGAAAAAGCAAGAGAGATAATTAGAAAGTTGAAATGAAATTACTCTTTGTTGAACTCTGTCAAGTGTACCAAAATCAATTGTAGTATAATAGTAAGATAAATTAATGCACGTAATAAAATTAGAAGAGTAACAAGCTAAATGATAAAGATAATTCACTGGGAGAAACTGGGATTGAATTTCATCTATCTCACTCATCTGTATTTTGGATAAATAAATAGATATAACATTTGAAACGATTGATACTGATGCAACATACAAAAATCATTTATACTGATCCCTCAAGTATAAAATTCACAAGAAAAATCTCTTAAATATTGATTCCTCAAATATTTAACAGATTAACCAGCACTACGATAAGATGTTATAAAGCAATCGATATATTGAAATCTATTCTAGTAATGCAACATATCAAGTAATTTTGTTCAGAGCAGATTTTCAAAAATACTTTCTAGTTAATTCTAAAAATCAAATTCAAGAATCTATTGATCAGATAGAATCAAGCATTAAAAACAGAATGAAATACCAATATCAAATGAAAATGAAATTACTATATATAAATATCACCAAAATACATCTGATTTTGAATTGATTACATTCAATCCCAAAAAAGAGACTAGTGACACAATCAGGAATAGAAAAGAATTAAATAAAATAGCTTCTGCAGTTCTTCGTTCTCGCTCTCTGCCTGAGGTCCTTCGTTTTTCTGCTCGAAAACTCGCGCTTCCAGTTGTCATTTTTTGTTCTGGACCTTTTATAAGTTATTTCTCACTTGAGCTAGCTGATTCTCGCTCAAGCGAGAAGAGTACTTCAACTTGAAGAAAGGTTCTCTCACTCAAGAAAGATATTTCTAGCTTGAGGAAGAATGCCCCTGAAATAGCACTGTTATCGGGACAATTCTCGCTCAAGCAAGAATGATCTTGCTTAAGCGAGAATCTCACTTAAGCTAAAATTATCTCGTTTGAGCGAGAATGCCCTGATGTACCTCTCTTCTCTGGATCAATGTCGCTCAAGCGAGAAATCACTAGCTTGAGCAAGAATGTGGCAGATTCTCTTTTTTTTCCATTTCTTGATAATTCTTTCAATCCTTTCCTTCTCCCATCTTTAATTACCTGAAAAATGATACAAAAAATAGGATCAAATACCTTCATTTATAACAAGACTCGGAAACAAACATTTGGATTCAATAATTCTTAAATTAGGGATAATTAACATCTAATGAATACAATTAAGATAAAAAAGTGTCAAAATTCTATATGACAATTTAATAACAGTCGACACTTATCACTCTCTTACTTAGGTGGGCCTTTGCTTTCCTAAAAACCATAATTTATTGAAGTCTATCCTTATTACAACCCTTAAAAGTGCTTAGTGATCCACGTGAAGATATAAACGAGACTTGAATAGAGATAGGTAGCAAAGTTGATTTTGCGTGATTCAGTGTTTAGATTGAGAGAAACACTTACCTTAAATAGTTAAAGTGAATATGAATGTTCTTGGTTGAAAAACAGTGAATTGTGATTGGGATTTCATGAGCTCACTTGGATTATGAAACACCATTTGTGTAAATTTCCTGAGCTTGTGATGTGGATAAGGATAAAAATTCAAAAATGATTTTTCCAAAAACCATAAATTTGTTTTCTTCCACCATGTGTTTAGATAGTTTGTTTTAGCTTTAGATTTGGGGACAAACAAAGTATAAGTTGATGGTTGTGATAAGTGTCCATTTTATGCAAAAACCTATATTTTTATGACATTTATCTGGCCATGAATTTAAAAAAGTGCTTTGTGTAACACAATTCATTTTACTAAAATCCAAAAATATTTTTGTGTTAAACAAAAGTGTTGAAATTCTGCAACTAAACCCTTGAAATGTTAATTGAAACCCACCTTAAGATAAGCATGAAAAAAGGAACAAAAGTGAATGATTTAATGCTAACAACAGAGTTCCAACATTGTTTCATATGATTTACAAGGTAGAAGGACCAAGCTTGGGTAACAGAACTTAAGGACAAGGGGAGAATTAGACTTCAGAGGTCACTTTGTGAACAAACTTTCGCTAAGCGAAGTCTCTCAAAATAACTTCAAGAATCAAGCATTCACTTAACGAACCAATTTTGCTCAAGGAAATTATAGTAGAAGGTATTTCACTTCGTGAATTTAATTTTGCTGAGCAATTTTCCCTAGCTAAATCCTATAAATAGGAGCGTGAGGGAAAGGGAGAAGGCATCCCTCATAAATTATTCCCCTCTCTTCTTTTGCTTCCCCACACTTGTCTGCCCTTGTAAATAGTCCATGGTGGGATCTAGCTAAGCAAGATTATCAGGGGATGAGGCATTGATCAATACTCTGTAATTTATTTTTACTTTTATTTAAAGTTTCATTTATCTATTTTGAGTCTTCTTTGTGTTTAATGCTCGTTATATGTCTAATCAACTTATAACGTGATTTATTTATTATTGGGAGATCATGAAATTATAGAACCAGGAAGTGCATCATATAGTGACTACAGTTAGGAATAAGGTAGGGCCTGTGTGTCTAATTTAATAATTGTCTGCACATATCAAATTATTTGAATCATTTTTGCTAAGGAATTAGGAGAAACTCTAATAATTTAGTTCTCTATTGCTAATAAATTAGGATAGAGAAACCTTCAACAATTCAAGAATAGATGAATGAATTTAGTTAGAAGTTAGTAATTTATAGGTATTTTGAAGTAAATCCAACACCTGATCATTTTGCATTATTAGCTTTATCTATCAAAAATCACAAAAATATGATTTATTTTCCAATTCAGTTAGTTTAGTTTTATTTATTTGATATAAAATATTTAAAAAGACTTTTACAAAGGAATGATTAAATTCTAAACGATCTTCTAAGTTCCTAAGAGATGACCTGATCTAATTAGTTTTATACTACAATATAACTGGTGCATTTGCTAGAAGTAGAATAGTCATTAAAACTCTCAAGAGTAGGGAAGGATAAGATCCCCTTGTTTAATGCCTCTTGAGATTCCAAAACCAATGAAAGGAGTAACATTTACTTTTACTTGCATACTTACTGCAAAGATGCAAAATATGATTTGGTAGAAATGTTCTTCAAACCAATATCTTGCAAAGTATCGAACAGAAAATCCCAACTCAAGTGATCATATGCTTTCTCCAAGTCAACTTTGATAGCCACATAACCTCTCCTTCTTTGCTTCATCCTCATGTAGTGGAAAACCTCTTGGGCAATCACCACATTGTCAATACTATATCGTCCTTGCACAAAGTTGCATTGACTTTATCTCACCAAGGAAGGCATAAAGGACTTTATTCTAGAAGAAATAACAATTGTAATGATATTATAAATGATATTACAAAGGCTAATTGTCTAAAATGGGTCATAGATGTAAGAGGTTTTATACTTTGGAATAAGAACCAAAAATTCTAATTTACGTCTTTAATCTTTGCAGGCTCGTAAAAATATAAACAAACCATTTCATAAACTGGAGGACTAAACAATGTACCAATTTGTTTGGAAAAAAATTAGGCGTATCTTATAAGGCCCTAGAGCTTTAAAGCAGCCCATACTGAAAACAACATCTTTAATCTCTTCATCTTTAAATATCTATACTCCATTAATATCATTTGTAATAAGGGCAGGAAATCTACCACTAAGACCCCTAGGTTGACTTTCCCCTTCCTTTTTATGGAGATTCATGGAGTACTCCTTAGAAACCTCCTTTATTTTTTGATTATCAACTATAAGTTGCCTGACATTATTCATTAAGTCCTTCACTTTATTTCTCTTTCTGCAAACTTTGTGTTCCTATCTCTAAACCAAACCAATTGCCCAAAGCCTTTTAGAACTAGTACAATTCTTACCAGTGAATGATAGAATCATACTTTTTCAAAAGATCTTTTTGAACCTTATGCAAATATGAATTTTCAGTCATAGTTAACATTTTATTAATACCTTTTAGTAGAGTTATGATCCATCTTTTCCTATGAAACATATTACCAAAACAATCTTTGATCTAATTTTTTTGCAGGACAGCGAAATTTACTCACAACATCCAGCCAACTCGAGTTCAGTTCCCAAGCTTCTCTAACCACATCACAAAAGGACTCATCCACTAATCAACTTAGAAAGAACCAAAAAGTTTTGGACCATCAGCTTGAAGCCAATTCTAGATTAGTCTTAGTAGAATAACTTTATGATCTAGATTAAAATAAGGTAAATGGACTACAAACAAGTTAGGAAAATGTGATAATAAACCAACATTTTGTATAATTCAAAATATTATTTCCTTCACTCCTCTACCTTCTCAAGTAAAAAGAGGGCCAATAAACCCTAAACCTGTAACCACAATTTAGTATGCAATCACTGAATTGTCTCATTGAAGCCATCTAAGGCAAAGCTTGATGTTATACCACCTAGCATGGAACTTAGCTAGGAGAATAAAGCAATACATGACAAAGGATGAAGCTCATTGAAGACCTTAGGCCATAGTCTTAAACCAAATTTTTTTAAAATATTTTTGCTTGTTTAGTAGTAAGGGACATTTAGGTCTTTTCCTTTTTAGGCATGTACTTTTTGTCATTTCTTTTTTTAAGAACAAAAGGTTTCACTAGTTAGTATGTGGAGTGTATTTTAGAAGTGGGCTAGAATGAGCATAGACATTTGGTTTTTCCCACCCCTTCTTGCCTTGTTTTTGCACCCTTTCTTGCACTCACAAAGCATTACCAACATACGTTAAATTAGGCCAAGGATTAGCACCCTTCTAGGGAGTCTACATGTTAGTCATGCTTTGTGAGTACAAGGATGAGTATGGGATGACCATAAATAAAAGACACCAAAAGTTGTGGTGAACCATCCTTTGGTCTACATAGTGTATGGATGCATTTTGCATGACTTCGTAATACAATTACCTCAATAATAAATGAGTCCTATATCGCCTAAATGACGCTAAAAAATCCATTTGCATCCTCACAGAACCAAGAATCAAAACCAAATCTACCAACAATCTAAGTTGCTCAAACAAGTCTCGGGACCATTCTGCAAGCAACCTCTCTACCACTCCAAAATAATATTGATAAAAAAACATAAAGCATCATCATTGTAGGTACCAAGACCTATTCATTAAGGATTGCAAGCCTCTATCTCTATATCTTCTAGATCTATGTGTGACTCATTTATTGTTTCCACATTAGATTCTACAATCATAAAAGATAGACCCATTTTTGTTATGCCTACCCCATTTTGAGAATGCACTCTTTCAAAAGTCTTCCTCAGGTGATTAGCAACAAAATCTATTGTCGCATGGTCATAAGGACTAACCATTGTCATAGGTGCAAAGATACACTACATAACCTCCAAAGTCTTTAATGTTATGCCTTAAATGGGACATAGTTTGGACTTTTTGTACAAGAATGAGCCTGTTTTTTTACTTGGGCCATTTTTTCCTCATTGATGTGACCATGCCTAGCCAAGGACCTATCACTAGGGTCATGGCTAGAAGGATTGAAGAATACCTAGCCCTTGCAAACAAAGAAAGACTTCACCTTCTGTGGAGAGTGAAGATATTACGCTAGAGACTTTAGTTAATAAAATGTAGTTTTCCTTTTTTTAATTTTGAGGAGCATTAGAAATTTAATTTGGGACATGTATTTAGTCCATTTTCATTTTAGGAGGTGTCTTAGGAATTTAGAGGGTCGATTTAGCTTTTTGGGTCTTTATAAAGGAACCCAAGCACTTTCAAGATATAAAAACATCTCATGTAGAGAGAAAACCCCTTACTACTAAGCCTACTGAGAGGAAAAGTAGTATCAAATGCTTCAAATGTCTTGGGAGAGGCCACATTGCCTCTCAATGCCCCAACAAGAAAACCATGATCATGAGGGGACAAGACATTTGTAGTGAGAATAGCTCATTTTCCTCCTCTAGTGAGAGTGAGGAAGAAGGGGGATATGCATTTGAACAAAAGTGTGAGGAAGTTTTTCCTTATAAGGGGGACCTCCTTATGGTTCAAAGGCTTCTTGGAAGCCAACCTCTAGACCTTAGCTAGTCACAAAGAGAGAACATCTTTCATACAAGATGTAAAGTAAATGACAAAGTATGTTCTCTCCTTATTGATAGTGGCTCATGTTGTAACTGTTGTAGCTGTAGGTTGGTTGAAAAGCTAGCCTTGACAACCATGCCCCATCCCAAACCTTACAATTTGAAATGACTCAATGAGCAAGGGGAGATGGTAGTCAATGAACAAGTTATGATTCCAATTTCCATAGGATCTTATAATGATGAGATTCTTTGTGAGATAGTTCCTATGGAGGCTGGTCATATCCTATTGGGGAGACCATGGCAATTTGACAAGAAAGTCATTCACCATGGTCACTCCAACCAAATAATCCTCACCCATAATGAAAAGTGTTTCAAATTGTATCCTTTTTCACCTTATCAAGTGGTTGAGGATCAATTTGTGATGAAAAAGAAAAGAGTTGAGGAAAAACAAAAACAAAAAAAAAACACAACAAGCTTCACCCCTAAAGCTTGAAAAGGGTAAAGAGAGAGAGTCAGATGGTGATGCCCCTTCCAAAGGGAATATTAGTAAGAGAAGCCTATTTGCTACTAAACGTGATTTAAAAGAAACTCCTTTGACTAACAAGCCCTTTTATATCCTCTTTTGCAAAGAGGCATCAAATCTTTCTCCTATTCAGCATTCTTCTACTGAGAGCACTGCCACAACCCATGCACATGAGCACCTTCTTCAAGGGGTTCAAGATATTTTAAAAGAATCTGATGATATATTCCCTAATGAGCTTCCGAAAGGACTTCCTCTCATTAGGGGTATAGAACATCAAATTGATTTGGTGTCTGACGCAAGTCTACCTAATAGACCTGCCTATAGGACCAACCCCATGGAGACCCAAGAGATTGAGTCTTAAGTGAATGAGTTTTCAGAGAAGGGTTGGGTTCAAAAGAGCCTAAGCCCTTGTGTTGTGCCAGTCTTATTGGTGCCCAAGAAGAATGGCCAATAGAGGATGTGTGTTAATTGTCGTGCAATCAACAACATCACTATCAAATATAGGCACCCAATCCCCCATCTTGATGACATGTTGGATGAATTGCATAGGGCAAAAATATTTTCAAAAATAGATCTTAGAAGTGGTTACCACCAAATAAGGATCAAAGAGGGTGATGAGTGGAAAATTGCTTTTAAGACTAAATTTGGTCTTTATGAGTGGTTGGTTATGCCCTTTGGGCTAACCAATGCCCCAAGCATATTCATGCGCTTAATAAATCATGTACTAAGGGATTGCCTTGGTAAATTTTGTGAAGTTTACTTTGATGACATTTTAGTTTACTCTAGGAACCTAGATGATCATTTAGGACATATAAGGCATGTTTTTTCTTTTCTTAAGAGTAATTATCTTTTTGGTAACTTAAAAAAATGCACCTTTTGTGTAGATAGTGTAGTTTTCCTAGGTTTTGCAGTTAGCACAAAAGGGATCCACGTTGACCTCGAAAAGATAAAAGCAATTCAAGAATGGCTCACCCCAAAGAGTGTGACAAAGATCAAAAGCTTTCATGGTCTCTCCGGATTTTATAGGTGTTTTATGCCTAATTTCTCCACGCTCTTCATACTAATAAATGATTTGATGAAAAAGGAAGTTCTTTTCCTTTGGGGTGAGAAACAAGAGAAAGCCTTCCAGCTAATTAAGCATAAACTGACCCATGCACCAGTCTTAACATTACCTGAATTTTCTAAAACATTTAAACTTGAATGCGATGCCTCTGGTGTAGGTGTGGGAGTTGTCTTGTTGCAAGGAAGGCACCCCATTGTGTATTTCATTGAAAAACTCAATGGTGCCCCCTTCAACTACCTCACCTATGATAAGGAGTTTTATGCTCTAATTAGGGCCCTTCAAACTTGGGAGCATTACTTTGCTCCCAAGGAGTTTGTCATTCATAGTGACCATGAGTCACTAAAATATTTGAGGGGTCAAGGTAAATTGAACAAAAGGCATGCAACGTAGGTGGAATATCTTGAATCTTTCCCTTATGTCATCAAGTATAAGAAAGGAAAACAAAATGTGGTGGCTGATGCTCTTTCTAGGCGTCATGCCCTTTATTCATCCTTGAGTGCAAAAATCTTGGGATTTGATGACATTCGGGCTATGTATCCTTTTGACAAGGATTTTGGCCTCATCTTTGCTGCCTCTGCATCTGCATTCGCATTAAAGGCTCATGATGGGTACTTCATCAGTGAGGGGTATCTCTACAAGGGAGTAAGCTTTGTATACCCCAAGGATCAATTAGGAACTTACTCATAAAAGAGAGCTATGAAGGTGGGCTCATGGGGCATTTTGGGATTTCAAAAACCCTCATGCTTTTACAAGAGAAATTCTTTTGGCCCCATATGCATAGAGATGTGATTCACTCCCTTGATCTCTTCAACCAATTTTAGAAAAATTAAAAATAAAATGAGGAGTATAAGAGAGAGATTTGCTTGAAATAAAATGAAGAATTCAACCAACAAAATTTAATAATAAAGGTGCAAATCAAGGAAAATAAAGCAACTTAACATGCAATAGATTTTAGGGTGTGTTAAGCAAGCTTTAATGAGACTTTTAAGGGGTCTAGGCAAGCTTGATTTATCAAGTGTTTAAGCCCAAAAATCACGCCTATTTCTATCTCAACAACAGCCAAAACAATTCACCCAAAAGAATTAATGCAATGCTAAGCTACTAAAATGAACAAGAATTATAGGAAGAAATTGAGCACAATTTTGAATTTTTTTTTAGATCATGCTAGAACTAATAGCATGTAGACTTCTTAGAAGACTTACTCAAGAGAATGAACCTCTTTGATGCTCAATTTCAAGAAGTAACGCACACTCTTTTTATGTAGAAAATAAAAAGTAGCACAAGTGGAAATTTAATGTGACAATTAAGGACTAAACAAGACAATCTAAATGAAAAAACAAGGAAGATTAAAAACTGAAAAATAAAGTGCAGAAAAATAAAACTCACACTCACAACAAGAAAAAAATGCCTAAAGCAAAAAAAATGGAAAGGGAAGGAAAGCAAAAGAAGTTATTCCAAAAACTTAGACCACACTTGGGTGGCTTCTTTCACAAAGGTTGTGAAATCATTAACATAAGCTTTCTTAGGAAAATCACAAGAAGAAGAAGAAGGAATTAAAATGGCAAGAAACGGAATCCTAAAGCATGACAAAGTGATTCAATGAAAGAACAAGAAATTGAACCAAAGAAATAAAAGTGCAAGGAATTAAAAGACAAGAAATAAATCTACTACTAACAAGACACGAAAGGAGAAAAAAATGACAATAAAGGAACAAGAATTAAAGCATAAAAAAAATGCAGAAAAATGGCTAAGAAAGACGCATGAAACTTAAAGAAAAGGAGGAGGAAATGAACCTTCATGAAGATGGCTCTTGATACCAAATGATGCACTCCCTTGATCTCTTCAACCAAGGTTCCTTTCTCTAAGAAAATGGAGTATGGAGAGGTTAGAAATGGGAGAGGGTTGGCGCCACTTTCTAGGAGAAAGATGAGTCAAAAATTTTATGTTGTTTGTCACAAGGGAGAGGTCCCTTGATAAAAACTTTAAGGTAAAGATTCCTCAAGAGAGAGGATTCTCAATGACACTCAAGAATAAATTTCTCAAAAAGAGTCTTACTTCATTCAATCAAGTGTGATTTGTACAAGAGAGACTAGGTGTATTTATAGCCCAAAGAGGGAGCAAGACATTCAAAACTAGGCAATATGGGACTTGGGCCTAATTAGGATTAGGAGCACTAATCCTTCTTAGGCCCACTAAAAGTGGTGCCCAGCCTTAAGCTAGGGAATGTCACGGCCTAATTAAGGAAGTGTGGAAAGAGATTCACACTCCTTTGGGTTATTAGGCCCTCTACTCCCCTCACCTCCTTTCCTAAGCTATTTACACCTAAACTTTAGGAACTAGCATAAATGGCCAAAATACATGGCCTAAAAGGGAATTAAAAACTAATTAATATTTACAAGAGGAAAACTAAGGACTATGGCGTAAAATGTCTATCTCCATCATTAGCTGGGTTCTTGATGAGTCTTTTCGGGCCAAGTCATTTTCAATCCTCCAAGCCATTGCCCTAGTGAGAGGGCCCTTGGTTGGTAGGATTGCATCAAGATGTCCATAGATATTGCTCTAGATGTATAGCTTGCTTGCAAGAAAAGTCTAAAGCAATGTCTCACAGACTATACACACCTTTACCTGCTCCTTCTGCACCTTGGGAGGATATTAGCATGGATTTCATACTTGGGCTCCCAAGAACCCAACCAGGTGCAGACTCCATATTTGTGGTGGTGGACCGATTTTCAAAAATGGCTCATTATTCCCTGCCACAAAGTGGATGATACGAGCAACATTGCAAGACTTTTCTTTAAAGAGGTTGTCCGATTGCATGGTATACCCTCTTCAATAGTGTCAGATAGGGATGTGAAGTTCCTTAGCCATTTTTGGAAAACTCTTTGGGCTAAGTTGGGAACTAAACTTCTTTTTTCCACTACCTGCCACCCTCAAACTGATGGGCAAACAGAAGTGGTTAATAGATCTTTATCCACTATACTGAGGGCTCTCCTTAAAGGCAACCATAAGTCTTGGGATGAGTACCTTCCCCACATTGAATTTGCTTATAATCGGGTGGTTCATAGAACCACCAAGCTTTCTCCATTTGAGGTAGTCTATGTATTTAATCCTCGTACTCCTCTAGATCTTTTACCTCTTCCTCTTTCTGTTGCTGTCTATAAAGAAGGAGAGACAAAAGCCATTTTTGTAAAACAATTACATGAGAGGGTTAAAGCTAACATAGAGTGTCAATCCTTGAGAGTTGCTACTTTCACCAATAGGGGGAGGAAAGAGGTCATCTTTGAAAAGGGCAACTGGGTATGGCTTCACTTGAGAAAGGATAGATTTCCTTCTCAAAGGAAGTCTAAACTTAGCCCTAGAGGAGATGGACCTTTCCAAATACTTGAGCGAATCGGTAAAATGCCTATGTGTTTAGATTTACCTGAGGATTATAGGGTAAGCACCAGTTTTAATGTTTCTGATTTGTCCCTATTTGTAGGAGCTGAAAATGATGAAGACCCCATGGATTTGAGGCAAATCCTCTCCAAGGGGGAGGAGATGATGTGACCATGCCTAGCCAAGGACCTATCACTAGGGTCATGGCTAGAAGGATTGAAGAAGACCTAGCCCTTGCAGACAAAGGAAGACTTCACCTCCTATGGAGAGTGAAGATATTACGCTAGGAACTTTAGTTAATAAAATGTAGTTTTCCTTTTTTTAATTTTGAGGAGCATTAGGAATTTAATTTGGGACATGTATTTAGTCCATTTTCATTTTAGGAGGTGTCTTAGGAATTTAGAGGATGAATTTAGCTTTTTAGGTCTTTATAAAGGAAATAAGGGGTAACCTTGATATCTACACCCCTCTTTTCCTTCATAAACCCCTAAGTTAATAAGAAGGAATCTTGGCCCTTGGTTTGAGAAACTTGGGCACCAAGTTTGATGATCCTTTCTAAGAGTTATCAAGGGAACCCTCCCTTGTGGCCTCTCTCCTTTGGCTTATTAAACCTAGTATTTGTGGTGCCTCACCCCATTCCTTTCCTCTCCATAAATCCATTTCCCTTTCAAGTGACCTTAGAAAGGATCCTTTGGGCAAGTGATCATCAATGATCACATCACTCATAATTAACAGTTGTCTATTTCATAATTAACAGTTGTCTATTTCATAATTAAATATAAGGCTCTGGATCCTTTTTCATGCACTTATTTACAACTTGGTTCTTACTTTTGATGTTTTTTTGGTCCACTCCTTTTTTTTCCTTTTCCTTTAGACAACAATTACTTATTCTTTCTTGCATTCAGGTCACAAATCCTTATCATGTGTTGACCGCTTCTACCTTCTCTCTCTGGCATATGATTGTAATGCACCTGTTTGGACTCTTTCTCATGATCCACCTAGTCATCCTCCTTTAAGGGTTGAAAATAGTTAACATTAGTATCTACGACTTTTACTTCTGATTAGTTCATGTATTTTTGGCATCCAATAACTCTTTTCCTTTAAATTGTTTTCTTAACTATTATCTAACAACCAAAGCAATATATTCCCCATTATTTTTCATTACCTAATAATTACTATACCAATTATTTTGCTCATCATTAATAACCAAATTGTTATCATTAATAGAGTAGTAATGAATTCTCTTTTGGCTACATCCCCTCTACCATGCACTCCAATCATCATGACCACTAAAAACCTCCACATTTCTTCCAACATCAACATTGGTATCAAACTTTCCACTAACTCTATCTATGTGCATTTTCATAGGCACCTTCTCAAGGCATCATGCTGCTTTATGGCCATAGTGATCACAAGAAAAAAAATGTAATCCTTTGTTCTCCACACAATAAATATTTGGAACAAGTTATTTTTGGAGGTCAACATCAATACAAATGCATGTAAACTTTCCTTTAGAGTGTATAGATGTAAAGATGTCAATCTTTAACATCTTCCCCAACAAAGATCCTATCCTGCTTAAGAATATATCATGGTATAGCTCCATCAACAATCTAGGAATTCTTACCCATATTGCAATCTTTGTTGCCTTTCTTGCACAATCCAAGAAAGATGAATGCCACCATTGAACAATAATATAATGGTTTGCAATCATCCAAGGACCATAAAAAAAAAGGCATGTTTGTAATCTTTTTCTACAATAAATTACACTAAAAGGAAAGCATAAGGCATTTCAATAATTTAATTTTGCCTGATTTTTCCCAACTTCTTTATAGTTTAGACTTGATAACCTTGAATCCAACTCTCTTTTCGAAGACATGAATAACAAGTTGATTATGTCATTTAGTCCAATTCAAATACATTTGAGTTATTTATTTGTTTTTAAATTTAATTTATGGTCATTTTTCCCTCCTATTGAAATAACCATTTTAAAATTATGGTGGTTATAAGGATACTATATCTTAACTGGATAGAAATTATTCAATTGAGACACTTTGAAAAATTAGGCACCTAATTGGGCCTTTTAAAATTTTGGGTACCTAATTGAACTTTTTTTGTAATAATTAATGGATTATCTTGAAATATTTTACGTTAAATATTTAAAGAGTTGTCTCGGAGTGGATCATCTCATGTTAAATTTCCAATTGAATCTTTTATGTTAAAATCTTCACCACAAAAGAATTTGTCTTTATTTTTTATTATTTAAATTTATTTCTTTTAGTTAATCAATGGATACAATTTCACACGATCATAATGTCACATGAGAGAATTCATTCCCATAGTTGTCTATAGTAGCTCTTTCTATTTAATCAAGTTTTGTTGTCTTATAAAAAGAACTAAAGAATCGTCGATCTAATATATGAGATTTGTGAACTAATGATTTTTATATAAAAATAACATTTAATGCTATTAATAAAATATTGTTATTTTTAATAAATAATTTTTATCAATATTTTTTACTTACTAATAAAAAATTAGGTTTTAATGTTTTTTTAGTCTATTTAATTTTATCATTTTGCTTTCTTAATCCTTTCAAAATTATTTTGATACTTTTAGTCCATAGAATATTTTTTGGTATTTTTTAGTCTATGCAGTTAGAAGAAAAGTTAAAAGATGCTATGAGGTGTGCTAGGGTAGAAAATAATTTGAAAGGTGAAATTCAACAAAAAAAAAATTATTTCCAATAAATTTTAACCAATCACAAAGATAGTTTAAAAAAAAAAGAGAGTTTTTGAAAAAAAAAATCTAACAAAGTGTTTTGTCAGTATGCTATGTGTCTTCTAAATGACCTATGTGCCATGTAATTTCACCATGCAACATGCATGTAGGCAAATGGACCAAAATGACAATTGACAATAAAATTATGGCAACTAAAAAAAATACCTACATTAGAAGAACTAAAATGAGCAAAATAATTTTATGAGGGCAAAAGATAAATGTGATGGTTTATGGAGTATTGAATGAGGGGATGAAGGAAGGAGTCGGGGGAGGTTCCCCATTAAATATGGAAGTATCAAAATATGAAGGGAGGGTGCAATTTTGTAAATAAAGAGATTTTCTTTTTTCACCTATCAAATTTTCAAAATTTCAAAAGAACCCTTATTTGATTTCCAAATGAAGTGATTTGGAACTCGTTACTTAAACATTCCAGATTAGTTAATTCGAGATAGAAAAATTAATTGATTTTCATATCAATTGATTTAGATCCCATTAGTTATATGTTTCAAATTTGTTGATCTAGAATGTTAAAAAAAATTATTCCATTTCCGGATTAAGGGATATGGATCCCATTAGTTATATGTTCCTGCATATCAACACAACACATTGGCTTATATATACATACCCTAAAACCACTCTCACTCCTTGACTGCATGATTTAGACTTCATTAATTTCTACTTTATCTCTCTTCCCTATAACAGAACCATTAGGTCCCTCTCTTTGATAGTCATAACTCTCTTATCGTTTAACCTTTCTCTCTTGAAACCATTAACTATGTTTATCCCTTTATTCACAATAAGGGATGGCAAAATGGGTCGACTTACCCTGTTTTGGCCCTAAGAAACGGGCGAGTGGACTACCTTGTCATAGTTAGGACAAGTCAAACAACTTGGTCTGCCAAAATTTTGGATTTTATTTTTATTTTTTGTTCTTTTAAAACATAATATAACATTTAATTTTATTAAAAACACATTTTTATTTTCATGACAAAGTCATGATTTTACCAAGGTAAGGGGAAAAACAAAAAAAAGTAAACATTACATCATTGATTTTATTTTTTTGACAAGATTATGATTTGCAAAAAATAAAGGCTAAATTACCACCGATGCCCCCCTATTTAGGGAGTAGCTCACTTTGTGAGCCCCAATTTTTTTTTTGGGCACCCTTTGTCCTCCAACTTTTTCAAAAGTTTGATTTTTGCCCACCAAGCAAGAATTGAACCCTAGTCCTAGAGATGAAAGGCTAGAGTCAATCCATTAGACCAAAGGTCAAAGTCTATTTTATTTTGGAATTTCAATGTATTTAAACTAATCAATAGCAATGTTAATTTTAAAAATATAGAAAAGTTGGGCAAGGTTAGAATTGAACCTAGGTTTGGGAGTTTAAATACTAAAGTCATACCACTAGACCAAAAGCCAATATTAGTTTTCTAGTGAGATTCAAATTTAATTAAACTAACCATGTGGCAACATTAATTTTAAACATATACTACAATTGGACAGAGTAAGATTTGAACCTAGGACCTATGACAGTTTTAAGACGATACCACTAGATAGTAAGCCAACTTTGGTTTTATTGTCTCTTTTCCTTTGTTTTGTTTTGTTTTACTATTCTTGGTCATTTATGTTGTAAATTTTTTAAATAAAGAAATTTTTTTAAATTCTAAAAACTACTTAGCTTGATTTTATGTTAAATCTATTTGAATAAGTTTATTTTTTTAATTTTTAATTTTATATTTAAGTTTTAGTTGTTACTTTAATTTATAATTTTTAGCTTTTAATGTAAATTTTAATTTATATCTTTTATTTTAATTAGATTTTATATTTTATTTGTATATTTTAATTTTAAATCTATTGTAGGTCATTTTATGTTGTATATTTTATTTGTAATTTTGAAACTAAAATTAAGAATTAAAAGTTGAAATTAAAATTTTAGGGTTAACAACTAAAACTAAAATTTAGTTATATTAACAACAATATAAAATTTAAAATCTAATTAAAAATAAAGACAAAAATTAAAATTAAGAGTTAAAATTTAAAATTAAACTTTCTCCATTTAAAAAATTTTAAAAAGTTGTAAATTTTAATATATTTTTAAAATTAATCTTGCCACATGATTAGTTTAATTAAATTTGAATCTCATAAGAAAATTAATATTGGTTTTTGGTCTAGTGGTATGGCTTTAGCATTCAAACTCCCAAACCTAGGTTCGTTTCTACCCTTACCCAACACTTTTTAATTTTTAAAATTAACGTTGATATTGATTAGTTTAAATACATTGGAATTTTAAAATAAAACAGACTTTGCCTTTTTGGTCTAATGGATTGGCTTTAGTCTTCCATCTCCCAAGACCAAGGTTTGATTTTTAAATTAAAATTAACATTTAACATTTCTAAATCATTAATTATCCTTTCCAGCGTCCTATATTTTTAGAAATTTAATTATCCTTAGTAAAACTTATAAAGATCGATGTGCAGGTTTATATTGTAAAACAAGTAAAACAAAAAATGAAAATGAGCATATGTAAAAGTCAATAGAGATTAATGAAAAGAAATATTGGGATCAAATTTCACCTATCGATACTAGAAACCTTGCATTAAAATATCAAATTTAACCAACTAACAAATCCAAAGTCATTCCTAGCATTTAGATATTAGAAATAATAGTAGATTGGTATTAATCAATTATATTTTATCATTATTTGGCAATTTAAGATATGGTGATAATCATATCTTATAATATCTTTATGATTATTTGAATGGGATTATAGTAAGATTGACTCTGTGATGGGTTGAGTCAATCATAAAAAGCCCATTTGAGGGGTCTCTGCCTACCCTGGGGTATTATAAATTTGTCATCCCATTAAGCAAATTACAACAACAATACACATTCTCTAAAATAATCCCCTAGAAAGTAGGTAGTAAAATCCTCAAAAGTTCTTATTGAACTCATATCTCTATAATAATCATTCCTAGGGTTTTTGTTCTTGAAAATCAAGAACTTCAATTAATTCAATATATTTGAGGTACACAAATTCTCTTTCCTCTATCTTTTTATATTTAATTCTCTATACATACAATAATTTTGTATTTATTAATTTAAGGTTTCCTTTTATTTCCATCAATAGGTATCAGAGTCAAATTAGATACATATTATGGTTGTTTTCTATTAGAGAATTATGGTTGTTTTCTATTAGAAAATTAAATTTGAATTGAAGATTTTTTGTGTTATTAGTGAAATTTTATAATATAGTTCACTATTATCTTTTTCACAAAAAAAAAAATGAGGGTTTACGCTACTTGTTATTGTTAAAATAACATATTAAAGTTTCATTCTCTTAATCTTACATGGGTAAATTATATATTGAATCTTCTTTTTAAGTGCTACCCCTTTAAAACCTAGTTTTCTTTTAAATAATTATGGGGTAAATTGTTTTCAAAATTACTTAATGGTTTTCCTGGCTTTATGTTTGACCAATATGAGTCATTTGTGTGGGAAACATAATATATTTGTATTAATGTTACTTTGGAAAGTGTTAATGGGGTTGCATGGACTCATTTTTATACCCATATTTTTGTGATTTGGTCAAGAGAGAACTTTATCATTTTTATATGATCATGTATGATAATTCATGTGTTAAATTCATTCTCAGAAGCATTGAATATGGTTGCTAATTTTTTTTATATTCTTTTTTTCAAAAATACCATATTTATTTAATATTTTTATATTATTGGTATTTTTGAGTATAAAAAAAATTGATTAATTCAAGATTAAATTAAATTTTTTTTACTATTATAATCTTGAATTTTTGACCTATTTTCATTGTAATAATTCTTTACATTATTTGTATTCTCCAATTATACTGTACTCTCTTTAATATTAAATTATCATTTATAAATTGATTTTAGGTTATTTTATTAATTATGCACAATCTTAATTGTCCTTCTATTATGAGCATAATTTTCTTTATTAATTTGCATTATTATTACTTGTTTATCATGGATATAATAATGTGAATTTTGTATGTTGGTCATATAATGTATATGATTAAAATTATGCAAATTTACTGGACAATATGCATAATTTCTTTTTTTTTCATTTACATAATTATAATTTCACTATTTTGGATGCATTTACGTGAACTTTGTGATATAATTATTTTTTTATTGCATTGATGATAACTATACTCTATCGGTGTATTGTTATTAATGTAATTTGGTGTTATACAATGTACTTTTCTTGGCTTATGTTAATGATTTTCTTATATCCTATCGGTATTAGGATTTTATTGACATAAGTTATAGTGCATTGTAATTTTCTTAGGATTCTCTTTTAACTGAACTTTTAGAATTACATAATGTTTCCCTATTTTTGTAATGTTCAGTTTATTTCCCTCATTTAATCATGTTTAGTTATATTTATATGGAACCAAAATTTACACTCTTATTTTCTTTTTGTTCCATAATGACTTATAACTTTTAATTGGACATTTTTCTTTCAAAACAAAAAAAAAAAATGTTGCATTTTTGTCGTGCAAATTTTCTATATATATATATATATATATATATATATATTGATAAAGAAATAGTTGAATTTTATTTAGCCCTTTGGGTATTTTTTGTTATGTCAACTTATTTTTCCTTTATCAAGTGGAAGGATTTTGTATATTAAAATTTTAATTAATATCTTATAAAATAAATTGTCGTGATATAAGATTTTTACCTTAAATATCCAATTAATCATACATGTACAAAAACAAATGTTCTTGATAAAATTATTTTTTCTTATCACATTATTTGTGATCACATTGTTGGGATCTATATTAAGGATTTTATATTGGTCTCTTGTAAAATATTTTCTTATATAACAAACTCTTTATTGATTTGCAATATTAGTATGCAATTCTTGTAAGGACAATATAGGAATCCCAAATTTTAAGAGATTAATTTCTCCATACCATATTTTATAATATTGTTAATGGTATTCTTGTAAAAGTCAGAGACTTTATTTTGGGATATATAAATAAACCTACGTCCATTATAAATTGTGATGAGAGTTAGAGACTATTTATTATTATATCCTTAATATATGCAAGAATAGGTCTCATTCTTCCGCTGTGTGTAATCATATTTTATTCTCAAGTGTGTGTAAATATTGTTTATTGTAGCACTTGATTTTTGTTTATGATTACTTGAAAACTTGTTTATGATCTCATATTCTACGTGAAATTATCAAGTGATCCATTTTCTCACTCATGTAATTATTTTTTCAAGATCCTCATAGGGGTCAATATTTTTGTAAAGATTGATTAATATGTGGTTAATTATGAAACCATTTGTGAGAATTATTTATTCTTATGGATGAATTTGTAGGTTTCATATTCTTGTTATTTTAACCACTTCTCTCATTAATCATTTGTTATTCTACTACTTTCTAATTCCTTAAGTAGAATAATAGTGAATTTTAATTCACTTTTATTATTATCTTATAAAGTCATCATCCCACTATCACTATAACTTTTAATACTAGTGTACCCTAATGATAATCCTAATATTTTTTTGTATATTAAGGATTAGTGGGAGTATATATAATCTTGTATTATCTCTCGAAACTTATATATTTTTTATTGTCATATAATCGTGTGCAATTTAATTATGATATGACATATTCCATAGGGCTTCTCTATTTATTTTTGTCCTATTTTTATTGAGATACATAAAATTCATTGTAACTTTGTAGACATCTTTAACTGATGTTAAGGTCATTCTGTTGGGTACTGCACATTAGTCCTTTTGGCATACAATTATGCACTGTGCATCTCTTTTACCCAAATTTCATATTTTAATTGATCAAAATTTTAGAAGTATATAATTTTGTATCATGTCTGGAGACTTATCTATCTGTATTGTCATATATTTTTGTGCACATTTAATTATGATATGACATACTTTATAGGACTTGACTATTTATTTTTGTCCTATTTTAATTGAGATACATAATTCATTGTATCTTAATAGACATCTTTAATGGATGTTAAGAGCATTTTGTTGGGCATTGCACATTAATTCTTTTGGTATGCAATTAAGTATTGTGCATTTCTTTACCCAAAATTTCACATTTTGTTTGGTCAAAATTCTTTAAGTATATTGTAGATGCAATACTCCTATCGGGTATGATTTTCTACTTTGTAAAAAAGTGCTTATTATGATAGTACTTCTATTGAGTACAATTTGCACTATTGAAGTACTTATGAATTTTTTTTGTTTGGACCAATTATCTAAGTGTTTGCTCAATTGACATTTTGTGGTCACAATAATCTGAGTGTCATTTTATATAAACTAGGTGTCTATGAAGTTTTAGTAGGGAATTTATGGATTTCCTACTTATCTTTGGATTCTTACATAGTCACTCATTTTTGAAACTCGGATTAGTTAAATGTCAAATATTATAGAGCATTTATGTAGCCTATATGTAATTACATATGTTATTAGGCTATGATGAATAATTAGATGCATGTAAATTATGCTTTCTCACCTATATAATTTTTCGAACTCAAGTAAAAAAAATTATATTAATTAAACACTTTTTTATTCACTGATCAAATACTTAACTTTGGAGTTTTATAACTCATATGATTTGGTTAAGTTTTGATGCCCTAGATCAGTGGGAGTCTAAAACTCTGTTATGAGATATGTGTGAAGTAATATCATTTTAGTAACATATCTCTTAGCATTTTTGGATGCTTGAGACCATGTAGTATCATTTTATTGAACTACAATATTTTATATACTTTATGAGACATATTTGTTAATGTGCATGATATATATCCCTATCGGATATTATTTTGTAGCTCAAATTTCTCATTATCTAATATAAGATTTGTCTATAATTGTCATTCTAGCTTAATGATTTATCTTTGTATTATTGATTAATACCATCCAAGTGGGAGAATGTTGGAAATAATAGTGGATTGGTATTAATCAATTATATTTTATCATTATTTGACAATTTAAGATATGGTGATAATCATATCTTATAATATCTTTATTGATTATTTGAATGGGATTATAGTAAGATTGACTCTGTGATGGGTTGAGTCAATCATAAAAAGCCCATTTGAGGGGTCTCTGCCTACCCTGAGGGATTATAAATTTGTCATCCCATTAAGCAAATTACAACAACAATACACATTGTCTAAAATAATCCCTTAGAAAGTAGGTAGTAAAATCCTCAAGAGTTCTTATTGAACTCATATCTCTACAATAATCATTCCTAGGGTTTTTGTTCTTGAAAATCAAGAACTTCAATTCAATATATTTGAGGTACACAAATTCTCTTTCCTCTATCTTTCTATATTTAGTTCTCTATATATACTATAATTTTGTATTTATTGATTTAAGGTTTCCTTTTATTTCCATCATTAGATTCATTAGGCGAATTACTTCATGTTAGATTAAGAAACATTTTCCAACCAAACCCTAAATCTTAAATCATCGAACAAATGGTCTGTTCATCTAAAGCATTAAGAATGCAATCACATCACTAACATGAGATAATAGAATATATATATATATATATATATATATATATATACATATATATATATATATATATACATATATATATATATATATATATATATCAAAAGGATTACAAAGATTTTGATAAATTACATTCAATCACACCAAGAAGAAGATTAGTTATTCATGTTTATGAGAGCAATCCCCTTTTACAAATAAAAGAAGAAGAATAAATCACCCACTCCTACCCAAGAGCTGAGTTTCTCTTCCCTTTTGTCCCTGCTTTCCCTTGTGGTATCTGTCTTCTCTTGTCCCAAGTTGCTTCTTCTTTTCTCTTTTTTTTTTCTTTTATACTTTCAAAACAGGGCAGTAATAAGTGACCAATGTGCTCAGCGAATTAAATTTTCAAAGTGAGATCCAATTTCTTTATCTACAAAACAAATTATCAAGGGTTAAATGTACAAATCTATCACTCTTTTAAATACACACCTATTTACAAAATATTTTTTATAATAAAGTTGGGTTTTTCAAAATATTTTCTTTGATTCATCATTAGATAAGTGTCATAAAGATAGAGATTTTCACATAAAATTGACACTTATATAAAAGTTGAGGGGATGTTTTTATAATTTGATCTAATTTATTTTATGTTCCAACTAATTTATATAAATAATATATTTTTTAAAAATAAATCATAATCTTGGTGGGTTGGCGGACAAGCCTTCCTTTAGCTAGTTAAATTTGGTGACATGATTTAAGACTATGATTGGTTCAAAAGAGAGAATGAAAGCGGAAGAGAAAAATTTTAATTATATACCATGCTTGATTCAATGAAAAAAAAAAAGAAGAAGAAAAACAAGAGAGAAAAATCATGTGACAATTATGTAAATCAGCCATATATTTGTGGGTGAATATCTCATACACTAAATTTTTCATCGTGTCTTTCACACATTGTGATTATGTCATATTGTTATAGACAAACTCTGATGTTTCTTTTAACGTATTTCCCACACCTTTGTGTGTTATGTTACAATGCTATAGGCAAATTCTTTATGTATTTTTTCTTCTATCAGGGCTCCCATACTTTGTGAAAATATATACACCATTGTGACACACGATAAAAAGGTATATACAATGAATAATCATAACAAGATTAAAATAATTAAAAAGAATTTAGTAAAATCATGTAAAATTTATTAATAGTCTCTAGAATTTTTTCAATGTTAGAAAAAAATTAAAATGGGTGAAAGAGAAATTTTGCTCCTCTCTTAAAATTGAACTAAACATTTTTTTTTTAAAATTTATTCACTTCCATCAATATCTGCCTTGGACCAAAACAGGATAATTTTCTATTACAACGTCAGAAAATTTTCAAAATTTTATTTTATATAATTATCTATGAAAAAGTTATATTTTTATAATCATGATTCAATGTCTGAAAACTTATTTATTTAAAATTTCAATTAAATATAATTATTAAACTATAACTACTTCTAGAAGCTAATCGGTGAAGATTAAGAGGCTTCCACTTTTATACGAGACAGACAAAACAAAGGCAGCTTTGGTTAGTTGGAATATCCAACTTCTCTCCAGAAAAAAGCTTCAATGCTTGGTGCAATAATTGGAGAGGATCCAAGCCATCTCAAATTATGTATCTCAACTTGCTTTGACTTGATGTTGATGACTCCAAAACCAACATCACTTTTCTTTTAAAATCAACACAAACACTTTGGTGAGAATCGTGAAAACTTCTAGAACTCTAACTCTGTCTAGAAAAGAAATGCATGGCCCGTGTCATGCTATTAGATAACTGAAAATATGGGTTGACGATAATTATAAATGGTCTCAGCAATCTCTTTTACCTATTTACACCATTTAAAGAAAATCACGTGTTTAATATATAATATAACAAAATCTAATATAAATAATAGTTTTTTTAAATATAGATGATAGATATAGTAAAAATTATTATTTAATAATAATTTTATATTTTATTTCAAATTTTCAATTTAATTTATATTTTCTAATATTTAGTTTTAATATTATAAATTTTATTTAATAATAGTTTTAAATTTAAATATACATATTTATAGGAGACAATCTTAGTAGACAACATTATAGATATAAAATAAACTTTACATAAATCATAATATTATTTATGAAAAATAATCTTATCTAAAATTATTATAAATAAAAAAACTCTTTATTAACAAACTAATTTAAATTCAGTTGGTTATCATGATATAATATATGTAATTAATTTTATTGTTTTTTAAAAATATTTTAAATTCACAAAACATGAGCGAAATTAGTATTGAAAATTACTCATGATTTCTAATTTATGACAAAAGCATTCAAATTTATAATAAATAAATTAAAATTAAGTTATTAAATATATTTTAATAATAAAATAATTTTAAATTTACGTATACTTACTGTAAATTAAATTATTTTTATTTTTATGAAAGAAGGTTCAAATATTATTTATAAAAGACAATCCTACTTAATACAACAATGAAGAAGAAACCTTTTTTTACAATTATTTAACTTAATTAAATTTTAAATACTCAATAATACTAAATTATTATTAAAAATAATATAATATTTATTTATTATTATTTACATAATATTAAATTTCATAAATATGTAATACATATATTAAAATTAAATTAAAAATTATTTTTATGAAAAAATATATGTCAATTCATAACTAAATAATATTAGAAATTGAATTATTTTTTAATTTCTTTTACGACTAACATGGTAAGTATTATTTATGAGAGATTATTAACTTCATTGGACGCAAAATCATTGTGATGGCAAAGTTTATTCATGAGTTTTTAACCCAACTGTATTTTAAGAAATTCAATAAAATTATTTTACCTCTTTTAGGAAAAATAATTGTTTTCATGACTATTTAACACAACTTAATCTTAAAAATTAAAAATATTTATTTATACTTTTCAATCCAATAAAAATATTTTAAAATTTTTAAGAACAATAATTTTACATTATATATATATATATATAAATAATTCCAATAATTAATAGAAAAAAAATTATATATATATATAATTATATCTAAAGAATTTATTAATTTTTATATATAAAAGATTATTTGGTTTCCGTTCAATTTTACTATTAATTAAGAAATTATTTATATATATGTATATATATATATAAAGATCTATCCACATATATAGATATTAATTTTTAAATATTAATAAAATTATTTTAAATTTTTTAAGAAAAATAATTTTACCTAAATATATATAGAGATAGATAGATAAATAATAATTTTATGCGTACATAATAGACTAAATGAAAAACAGAGAGTAGTTTGTTTGAATATTTACCAAAATAACATATCAACCTATATATTATGAAAATACTATAGTTTGATAAATCAAAGGTCAAACATGTCAAATCCATTACATGTTAAACATGGTCACATGAGCACGACCACAACATGCCAATTTTTAAATATTAATAAAATTATTTTAAATTTTTTAAGAAAAATAATTTTACCTAAATATATATAGAGATAGATAAATAAATAATAATTTTATGCGTACATAATAGACTAAATGAAAAATAGAGAGTAGTTTGTTTGAATATTTACCAAAATAACATATCAACCTATATATTATGAAAATACTATAGTTTGATAAATCAAAGGTCAAACATGTCAAATCCATTACATGTTAAACATGGTCACATGAGCACGACCACAACATGCCAATTCAATTGGTGTTTTTTTTAAAAATCTTATATACACGCCATTTACCATGCTTATTTAATGGTGTGTTTAATAAATATACTTTAAGACTTATTTAAAAAATTAAAGGGTAGATCAAATAGTAGATAGAATTAAAATATTATTTTTTATCCACCAAAACAAATATTATTTTTTCAATAAATTAATCATATATCTTTATCAATTGAGAATTTTATTTTTTTAATTAATAGTCAATTCTTTATATGAATAACTAATTATTACTAAACATGAAAAAAAAATATTTTGTCTTAATTCAAGTTTATTTAGTTATATATATAATAATATTTTAATGCAAGTATTTATATATACATATATAAAGATTTTTTAATTAATAGTGAGCTAAGTAAACAAAATAATATTATATATATATAAATTAATAAATTCTTTATCTATATAATTTTATATATAATTTTTTTCTATTAATTATCAGAATTCTTTATATATATGTATATTTTTTAGTATATATTTTATAATATTAGTTATACACACATACATATATATATATATATATATATATATATATTTACTATTAATTATATATAATTTTATATATAATTAGGAAATTATTTTTATATATAATTTTTTTACATATAATTCTTTAATATTAGTTAAGAAATTATATATATATATATATAATTTTTTATAAATTATATATAAAGAATTTCGGTAATTAATACATATGTAAGGAATTTATTAATTATTAATTAAGAAATTCTTCTATATATAATTTTTTACTAGTAAACTTGCAGTAAAAAAATCTTTATATATATAACTAAATAAACTTGAACTGAAATAAAATATTTTTTTACTACAAGTTTACTAATAATTAATCATATATATATAAAGAATTGATTATTAATTAAGAAAATAAAATAGAAATTATCTTTTAATTTTATATCTATCCTTTATTTTTCCTTAAATAAGCATTGAAGTGTATTTATTTTATGTAGTTAAGATTACCAAATACATCATTAAATAAACATTGAAGTGTATGTATTAACATTACCAAACACATCATTTACTTTAGCTTGTTTGTTAGATTTGCATGAAAAACGTCAATTGAATTGGCGTGTTAGGACTATGCTTTTGTCATGCCAATTGTGATGCATCTCTCTCCAAGCCATGCTTGAACAATTTTTTGGAGAAAGAATGACGCCTAGGATCTTGCTCATAGAGGTTCCAAGGTTGAAAAAATGGAGGTGAAAGACTAAGAGATGGAGGTGAGGTAGGCGTCACTTCTACTTTGTAGATGATAAGTCATGAGTACAGCTAGCCACAAGGAAATAAACCCTTGATAATAGCATGAAAAGACTCTCACAAGAGTGGAGAGAAGATTAACACTCTCTAAGAACAAAAAGCTCTCAATTTTAAAGAAAGGTTATTTTCATTCAAATAAGTGTTAAAAATTACATCAAGGAGGGAATAGTCTATTTAAAGAGCAAAGCATGAAGCATGAGCCTAAAATACTAATGGTGAATGTCCAACATGCTTAAACAAGGGTTAGTTGGCTTAATTTAATTTAGCATGTGTTTAATTAACACTAATTTAATCCAACTAAAGATCCAAACATGGCCTTAAAAATATGGATCTATGTTTCCTCTAGTTTGAATTTAAATTTTGAAGGGAAATGACAGGGCACCTCCAAAATTCAAACTAAAATAAGAAGAAATAAGAATCTGCCATGTAGGAATGAGAAAACACATGTGAAGTGAAACAAGGGGACAAGGAGACTCACATGTCTCCTACATGCTTCATGTGTTGGTTAGAAGGGTTTTAGAAGCAATTAGGGGTGTGGAAATGAAAAACCACATGTCTAAATGCATCCTAGATAGGCCCAACTAATTAACACACTCTACAAAGAGACTATTTACACCTCCTAAAGAAAAAAGAACCTATAGGCCAAAATACAAGGCCGAAAATTAAACTAGCTATACCCCTAAAATCTTAATGACTTAAGGGTGCTTATACAAACCTAAAAAATGGTTAAATGAATACAATTAAATAGAACATGTCCTAAACTAAGCTCCTTGAAACTTCATCCAAGTCATGCTCCTTCCTTATTGGTCCTAACTCAAGCTCATGCTAGGTGTGCATGCATTAAATTGGTTTGGCGTGTTTGGTCTTGATTAGTCATACTATATTATTTTCGTAATATTTTGGTTGACTACACCATTTTTGTAATTATTAGACTATAGTACTCTCTTTTGTCTTGTCAATTAGTCATACATAATGGTTTACTTTTCTTTTTTTTTTAATTATAGGTATCCTCCATCAGAGACAATTCTATTCGAGTCTAATAGGACCGCTATGATGACAAACTCTTTTTCGATGATTTTTTAACGCAATTGTCTACCTATGAGTCAAACTCAATATCATTAGTTAAGTTATAACAACCACACTTAGTGATATGTACATATTGGTTTTAAAATTGTTCTATATGGTTGAAATTTTTATATTTAAAATTTTACTTAAGTCTGGCTAGGTAACATATGTATTGCTTATAATTTTGTATATTTTCCTATCAAATTTCAATTTGATTGTATTTGAGTTTTATTTTTATTGCTCAAGCATTTACACTATGTTCTTTTTCAATCTTTTGATATGCTCTACTATAAGAGACAATTATAAATGAAAAAAGACTACAAAAATAATTTATTATAAAATTTAAAATAATTAATAAAATAAAGGAATAATCTCAAATATTAGATTATATATGACAAACGATATAATGAGTTTCAATTTTTTATAGAAACAATAAGTATTATTCTAAGGAGATATTTTTGCTTCACACTATTATAGATTAAATATTATGGACAATAAAGTTATTTTTTTAAGTATTTAATAATATTTATTTTTATTTTGATATAAAAATATCTTTACTAACATATCCTATAAAATAATTTTAAATAAGTATGTAGATAATTTTTTACTGATATTTTTTATTACTTAGTCAAAATTTATGTACTAAAAATTTATTTAAATCTAATTCATTAGTATATTTATACGAAATAATTTCTTAACTCTAAGTTTAATAAATTCATGTACAAAATTTTAATAAATATTTAAAATAAAATAAAAATATATGTGAGACTTTGAATATATTTTTTTCCTCAATGCTCTCTCAATATTTTACGTTTTCGAAAAATTAATTAATTAAAAATATTTATCTTAATAAATAAATATAGTTTTATTAATAGATGTAATTTAACTTAAGTAACCTGTGAGTAGATACGGAACTAGTTAATTCATAATATCGAGTGAACTTGGATGTTAAGAACCACTATTTGAGTACTATTTATGAGACCAATTACCTGTTTTATTAATATTAAGAAAGTGATTGATTTAATTAACGTAGTAAATGTTTTAAATTTTTTTTTAAACTATCATTTGTGATTAATATTTTTCGACACGTGTGTCTCGACGATACGGTGAAAAATTAATTTTTGAAAATCAAAGGTGTAAAGAAAATAATCCATGAAACCAAATTTTAAGTTCGTAAGTCAATTATGTGTAGAAAAAATATTAGCATCCTATATGTTCATTTTAAGGACGATTACCTCTAATCAAATATGCAAAATTAAATAACTTAAAAAATATTTATTTCATTCTTGAAATACTTTTATTTTATTTTTTGTTTTTTAACATTTTAACGAGAAAAATATTATTAAAAATTTCTTCTTCATAAAAATATTAATATTTTATTTGTTTTAATTAACTTATTTTATTTTTATTTTTCAGGGCTCGACAGAGTGACCTTATTCTCCTAAGTATCTCCTCATGTAATGGAGAATAAGAGTTTACATAATTGTTGAATGATTCGTATGTTGAGTTTTTAATTTTGTTAATTAAATTTTTTAATGTTATTGGGTTTATTTGGAATATTATTACCACAACCAAATTAGAAGTGCATCCAAAGTGGTCACAATGACTATTTTACGAGGTTGTCAGTCAATAGTAACAATTAAATTATGATAGTTTTTATAATGACTAAATAAAAAATACATTTGAATTAGTCATAATTAAAACTTTAAGTTTTATATTTTTATAAAAAAAAATTTAAAGGAGTTCACGGAAATCAAATTGAAAGTACATCTAGAGTTATAATCATGAACCTTTTTATAATTTACAATAGTTAAATTAGCAGTGCATTTAAAGTAACTATTATTTCCTTTAAATAATTTAAATAGCCTAATAATAATTATAACAACCAAGATTTTATAAAAAAAACCAAATTAGAAGTGCATGCAAAACAATTATTTTATTTTCGTAATAGTCAAATTAGAAGTGCATCTAAAGTGATTATTGTTAAATTTTTCTTTTGTAATAATAATTATAACAACTACAAATTTATGATATTTAAATTAAAAAAGAATACAAAGTGGCTGCTATTAAATTATTTTTTAAATTAATATTATTATCAATATTATTGTTTCTAGATTTAATCGTAATCTTATTATTTACTATTTTATGTATTGATAACAATATTTTAAATAGATAAAAAAAATAATTAAATGAAAGAAAATTATAGAATAAATAACAAAAAAGAAAAAAATTACTATTTACACTCACAAAAAGCTAAAAATAACATATTTTGGACCTTAAAAATGAGAGAGGTGCGCTTAGAAGAAATGAAGTGTGAATAAAAGAAAACAACCCATACTGCTTTGGGCCAGTAGGTGAACTTAGCGTTTACAGGAAGTGTGAATAGTAAAGGAATGATATTGGATTGTGGTGCATTTAGTATTTATGGGGGTGTGAATAGTAAAGTGTAAATAAATAAAAAACCAAAACAACACATCAAACCTACGTGACTTATCCTACACCACAAACTAACATTTAAAAGATTTTGAAATCCCTAAGCACAAAACATGAATGCTAACAGAGAAAGAAATAACAGCAACAACGTGAAATCCAGAATGTGCCTACGTGACAGAGGAGGAGAAAAAATGAGGCTCTCCGGTGCGGTGCAGCTACGTCTCTAGCGGCCCCTTCACCACCGGAAAGGCCAAAGGTATAGGTGATTTTCCTTTTTCTTCCCATTTTACCGAGTTTTTTTTTTAAAAATAGAGTAGAGTGTGAGTTTAAATTTGTTATGGCTTCTGAACCTCTTTTCCTTTGTTCTCAATCCTTTATTTTCTTGCAACTCCCTTTTTCTTCTTCCTTAGAATTTTTTCTAACCTCTCTGGAGAAAAAAATTGCCACCCTCTTTGTGATATTCGTTCCCTCTTCTTATAGGCAATAACACCATTTGGTCAATTTTTAGGGTAGAGCAATGACAGCAGGACAATGAGAGAGCAGGAAAAGCTTAACACGATTTGGTCAAGTTTAGGGTTGAAGGAGATAAGGTAGCTTTGTAACTTGCCCCTTTTTTTTATATTCCCCTTTGCATGTATATTTTAAATTTTAGTCTCATTTTTAGCTGTAAAGTATATCCTGTGATTTTTCTTTTTGTTATTCTCTTTTGTATATTTTTAAGTTGAATATCAATTCCAGTTGTGTTGATTTTATTGTTCTAAAGTTTCTCTTTTTATTTTTCCAAGCACCGCGCATGGGTTTTGTAGTTGACAATAGGTCTGGAATATACCATTTTCTCATTTGGTAATTTGTTGATTCGAACAGGCTATGACAGCTATTGCATTGACAAATTTTTGTGATACCATTTTGGTCATGAAAATGGCTCCGTGACTTTGGCCTCGAAAAAGTAAAGGGGTTTTAATTAATGACTTAATTGATGTTGATTGTTTTATTTTTTTCTTATTATCAGGCAAAATTCATATAAACCAAATAATATTGCAACCAAAAAATATAAACGAGATAAAATTGGGTGCTTACAATATTTTAATATTTTTCTTTTTTTTACTACTTGTCATTACAAGCTTTTTTAATTAGTTTCTAAAAATTTGAAAATCATATTCGCTCCCAAAATACGAATTGCTAATTGGTTAAAATTTCATTGCGACTTGTTTATTTGGATTTAGTTTCTTTAAAAGCATATTTGGATAACAAAAATTGATTCGAATAAAATGGGTGGGGCATGGCAGTAAAGGGGCTGGGAAGGGTCAAAGAGCTAGGGCAAGGGACACAACATGAGGAGGAGGAAGTTGTAGATGGGACAATGAGGATGAGGATGAGGCGGAGGTCAGTACGAAAGCAAGGTATGATTAGAAGCTGTAACATGCAAATAGGGTGATCAAGCATGAAAATGTGGGGGGAGAGTTCTTAGTGCACTTTGTGCGGTCAAACTAAGCTGTTGAATAATACTCACAATATGGTCATTGCATAACTCACTTTTTGAGCAACAATCACAATCTGGTCATGATGCAAAGACTCTGGACGGAGACTATTATAGGCCTTTAGGTGAGGCAAAAAAAGTTGGAGCTTTGGAAGAGACACGATTTATGGAAATTGATGTTGGTTATATGACTAACCTGTCTGATATATAGGGTCGTCATCTTCCACCGGGAGGGCGAAGCGGGAGACGGTTGGTCAGTAAAGGAGGGAGAAAAAAGAAAGGAGTGGGGAGGAAAGATGTAACATCTTATGAGGAGGGGGCCAGGATGATAAGGGAGGCGGTTACATGTCTATTAGTGGACAAGTTGAAAACTGTGGATTAGGTTCCGTGGAGGTATGGGAAATAAGGAAAATGTTGGGGGTTCTATGTGAGAACGAAGAAATGATGGTGAATAGGGTGGCACAGACAGAGGATCGAGACAAGGAGCAAATAGAAGGGGTAGATATTGGTGATGAAAGTTGTAATGCTAAACATCAGGAGTTAGAGGGGATATCTCGATCGGGGGAAAAGAATGGGGAAATCCCATATGACCTACTATATTTGACAAGTCGCACTATACATCAACCTAAGATGCATCTTCTTCCCCAGGGCTTCGAAAGGGTATTTTTGGAACACCAATGGGCATAAAATAGAGAAATAGGCGTAAAAAATATTGATTAGAGAACATAAGCCTGAGATGTTGTGCATTCATAATAAAACAACAATGGAGATGATCGAAACCACATTGTATGAATTCGTGTGGGAGAACACTAATGTAGGGTGAACTTTTAAACCATCCAACAGGAACTCGGATGGGTTGTTGGTTATGTGGGATGGTGTAATTTTCAAGTAAGAAGGGCATTTTGAAGGAGATTCATTTCTAGGGGTTGTTGGAAAATGGGGTCATAAGGATGTTATGATGTCAATGTTGAATGTGTATGCCACATGTAATATTTCGGGTAAGCAGGCTTGCTGAGAGGAGAATTTAAGGCGTAAGGAAGTGCATCGGGAGGACTGCTGATGTATAATGGGGGATTTCAAGTCAATTACGTGTGAAGAGGAACGGAAATGAGCTATGATCAGCCAACGTGTCATCGATAAGAACTTGTTCAACAAATTTGTAAAAACAGGTGACTTATTAGATATGCCTATGGGGAAAGGAAGATTACATGGTATCAGAATGATGGAAAAACAATGAGCAGAATGGATCGGTTCTTGATATCTTAGGCTTTTCTCCAGGTTTGGGGAAGGTTAAACAGGTTAAAGTTTTGAAGTCAAAATATGAGTGTGTGGATAGGTCGTGGAAGAGGAAAGGTAGTCAGTACTCACAATGGTGGAATGACTTGTACTCTATTGAAGCGGAGGATAAAAGTGTTGAGGGATGTGGCTTAGTAATATACATTGTCGAATAGGAGATGAAGGGTAACTAGTTTTTGGCAAGATAAGTGGAGTAGTCTCCCTAGGATCTTACTTCAAAAGGTTCCAATGGTGCAAGAAAGTGTGGATGAATAGGAAGAAGATGAAGATGGAGGCGTCACTCTAGGTAGAGATAAGCATAGTTTGTAGAAGCTTGCCACAAGGGAAGGAACCCTTGATAAAAGCCATAGAAGCACTCACAAGGTTTGAGAGAAGAAGACACTCTCAAAGAGTCTCACAAAGTCTAATTTGTATAAAATGAGCAAAGATGATTACAAGACTGAGTGAGGACCTATTTATGGAGGGGAGGGGGACTTTTGGATGTTCAAGGGGCTAAGGGAAAGAAAGGGAAAAGATCCAAACAAGTCCCTAAAAAATAGGATCTATGTTCCTTCTAATTTGAATTTAAATTTTGGAGGGAAGGGACGTGGCATTTCTAAAATTCAAATTCAAATAAGAAGCAACAAGAATAGCCATGTAGGAGATAGAAGGTGATGTGGCACCACTCGTGAGGGAATAAAGGGCCCACATGTCTCCTACATGTTTCATGTGTTGGTTAAATGAGTTTTAGAAGCAATTAGGGGTGTGGAAAGGAGAACCACACTGATGCACTCCATTGATCTCTTCAACCAAGGTTCCTTCCTCTAAGAAAATGGAGGCTAGAAATAGAGGAATGTTGATGCCACTTTCTAGGAGAAAGATGAGTAAAAACTTTTATGTTGCTTGCCACAAGGGAGAGGTCCCTTGATAAAAGCTTTAAGGAAGAGAATCCTCAAGAGAGAGGTTTCTAAAAAATGACACTCAAGAATAATAACTCAAAGGATTTTTACTTCATTCAATCAAGTGTAATGTGTACAAGGGAGACTAGGTGTATTTAGCCCAAAGAGAGAGCAAGACACTTAAAACTAGGCAATGTGGGACTTGGGCCTAATTAGGATCAGGAGCACTAATCCTTCTTAGGCCCACTAAAAGTGGTGTCTAGCCTTAAGCTAGGGAGTGTCACAGCCTAATCAAGGGGGTGTGGAAAGAGATCCACACTCCTTTGGGTTATTAGGTCCTCTACTCCCCTCACCTTCCTTCCTAAGCTAATTACACCCTAAACTCTAGAAACTAGCATAAATGGTCGAAATAAATGGCCTAAAAGGGAATTAAAAACTAATTAATATTTATAAGCGGAAAACTAAGGATTATGGCCTAAAATGTCTATCTCCATCATGAGCTAAGGTCTTGATGAGTCTTTCCGGGTCAAGTCCTTTTCAATCCTCCTAGCCATTACCCTAGTGAGAGGGTCCTTGATAGGTAGGATTGCATCATCTTCTCCCTCGTCAGAAGGATTTGTCCTCAAATCTGAAGGGTCGTCCTCTTCCATGTCAGCACCTAAAAAGGGGGTAAGATCACAAACATTAAAAGTGGTGCTAACTCCATAATCCTCAGGAAGATCTAACTTATATGCATTATTATTTACCTTCTCAAGGATTTGGAAGGGACCATCTCCTCGAGGGCTAAGTTTGGACTTCCTCTTAGAAGGAAAACGATCCTTTCTTAGGTGAAGCTACATAAAATCACCTTTTTCGAAGATGACTTCTTTCTTCCCCTAGTTGCTAGATGAAACATACCCCTTAGATTGGTTTTCAATATTGGTTTTGATCATCTCATGTAGTTTTTTGACAAAATCATCCCTAGCTTCCCTTTCTTTATAAAAAAGTCGAGTGTTAGGGAGTGGCAATAAGTCTAAAGGGGTGAGAGGATTAAAACCATATACGACCTAAAAAAGTGAGTGCTTAGTGGTTCGATGAACCATCCTATTATATGCAAATTCAATGTGGGGGAGATATTCATCCGAAGACTTGTGGTTGCCTTTCAAGAGTGCCCTCAACATAGTGGATAGAGATCTATTTACTACCTCAGTTTGTCCAATTTAAGGATGACAAGTGGTAGAAAATAAGAGCTTAGTTCCTAGCCTTGCCCAAAGAGTTTTCCAAAAATGGCCAAGGAACTTATCATCGCTATTAGAGACTATGGTTGAGGGTATTCCGTGCAAGCAAACAATCTCACGAAAGAAAAGTTTTGTGATGTGACTCGTGTCATCCACTTTGGGGTAGAGAATGAAATGGGTTATTTTACTAAAGCGGTCCACTACCATAGAGATGGAGTCCACACCTTGTTGGGTTCTTGGGAGTCCAAGGATAAAATCCATGCTAAGATCTACCCAAGGTGTAGAAAACATGGGTAAAGGTGTGTAGAGTCCATGAGACATTACTCAGGGCTTAGCTTGTAAACAAGTTATGCATCACAAACAATGTCTTTGGACATCTTTCTTCATATGGGGCCAAAAGAATTTTTCTTTGAAAATCACTAAGGTTTTATCAATTTCAAAATGCCCCATGAGCACACTTTATAACTTTCTTTTGTTAACAATTTCCTAATGGATCTTAGGGTACACAAAGTTTGCCCTCTTTGAATAAGTACCCCTCAAACAGGTAGAAGCCATCTTTGGCTTTGGAAGATGAGGTAACATAAATGGTTCCAAAGTCTTGGTCAGAAGGATACATTTTCTTTATGTCATCAAATCCCAAAATTTGAGTACTAAGGGTGGCAAGGAAAGAATGTCTCTTGAAATAGCATCGGCCACCACATTTTTTTCCCTTTTTATATTTGATGACATAAGGGAAAGTTTCAAGAAATTCAACCGATTTAGCATGCCTCTTGTTCAACTTTCCTTGCCCCCTCAAATACTTAAGTGACTCATGGTCACTATGAATGACAAACTCCTTGGAAACAAGATAATGTTTCCCAAGTTTAGAGGGCACGAATCAAGGCATAAAACTCCTTGTCGTAGGTAGGGTAGTTGAGGTGGGCACTATTGAGTTTTTCACTAAAATAAGCAATGGGATGCCTCGCTTGCAACAACACAGCTCCCACACCTACTCCTGATGCATCACATTTTAGCTCAAAATTTTTTGAAACCTTAGTGCAAAAACACAGATAGGATACATAACAATATCACCTGATGTGAAGAACATCCAAATAGAAAGATTAGAACTCAATGGAATATCTTCCTTGAATCTTGAATTCGAAGCACTTTCAAACTATAAAAATGGGTATGAATCTTGGATAGAATTCTTAGAAATCTATGTGAAAATCAAACACTTGATTGAACTATTCAAAAATTGTTAAATATGATTTAAAAATGGTTTTATATCAGTTTTTATGCAGGGTAGTCGATTACCCGCTTGATTACCTGATATCCTGCACAAAACTGGACCAAAGTGCTTGTTCTCAGGAGTAATCGATTACTAAAATCAGGTAATCGATTACCACAGAGAGCATCAATTTCAGTTTTCAAAATTCTCGCAGGGTAATCGATTACCATTTTTAGGTAATTGATTACCTTACCTAAAAAAAACCATTTTTTAAGCTTTTCCAGTACATCCTAGCCTATGCAATCTATCCAAAACTATCCCAAACACATTCCCAAGCCTATCTAAAACACACAATACAAGTACCACACCTATAAACGTGTTTGGTACCATATAATTGATTTAAGAGCAAAAACAAAGAAAGAAAATCAAAACCAAAACTCCACAAGTCTTCAATGAGTTCCTTTGGTTCCAACATGTTAAAATATATTAGTTTAAGGTAAATTATGTGTTGCATTTTCCTTTTGCATTGGTTAGGTAGTCTAAGTGTGTTTAACTTGTGAAATTGACACATGTGTGATTTGTGAGTTTATGTGTTAATTTTGTGAATGTAAATGTGTAGACAAGTTTGTTTAGTGGTGTTATTACCGAAGTTTGGTAGAAATCGTAGTCTCTCAGGTTGGAGGCTCCGAGGATGATAGGTGAGTATCTGCAAAAAGGACTCTGCTGCCCAACTAAGTGTGAGATCAAACTAAGAGTTGTGTCCCTAGTTACCCTTTTTAAGAATATGAGCTTGGACTTGTGTCAAGGTGGTCATGATGTCAAGGTGGGAGTTGCGTGCTAAGATGTGGTGTTGACGTGTGTTTGGGGTTGTAGTCCTGCCATGAGTTTGGGGTGGGGGGTACATATGTCTCCCTAGCGTTGAGGTTAACCCGTCAAGGGAAGACTGAAGAAGCTATGATAGTAAGGGTGCACATTTTGTCTTGATTGTTATCTTGGATGTGCAACAAGCATGTTAAGAGTTCCTCGTGTGGGCATGAAGAATCGAGATAGGCAAAAAGTGTCTTGTTGGACAAAAAGTAATGAGATGGGCAAATAGTGTGTTGTCAGACAAAGAGCGTTGAGTTGGCGATGAGTATCTCGTCAAACAAGAGTGTCAAGCTGGCGATCAATGTCTCGTCAAACAAGAGTGTCGAGTTGGTGATGAGTGTCTTGTCAGACAAAGAGCGTTGAGTTGACGATGAGTGTCTCATCAGACAAGAGCGGCAAGTTGGCGATGAGTGTCTCATCAGATAAAAAGTGTCGAGTTGGCGATGAATGTCTCATCATACAAGGAGCGCCGAGTTGGTGAGTTACCGAGCTCTGGGGAGGTTTGAGTTGATGAGTTGTTGAGCTCAGGGGAGGTGTCGACTTAACGAGTTGCCTAACTTACAAAGGTTCTAAGTTGACGAGTTATCGAGCTCTAGGGAGGTATCGAGTTTATGAGTTGCCGAGCTTTGGGAGGTGTCGAGTTGCCAAACTTTAGGAAGGTGCTATGTTGACAAGTTGCTAAGCTTTGGGGAAATACTGAATTGATGAGTTGTCGAGCTCTAGGAAGGTGTCGAGTTGACGAGTTTCCAAATTCTGGGAAAGTGCTAAGTTGATGAGGTGCCCGAGTTGATGAGTTGTAAAGCTTTAGGGAGGTGTCGAGTTGACTAGTTGTTGAACTCTGGGAAGTGCTAAGTTGACGAGTTGTCAAGTTCTGGGGAAGTGTCGAGTTGATGAGTTGCTGAGCTATGGGAAGGTGTTGAGTTAACGAGTTGTTGAACTCTAAAGAGGTGCAGAGTAGTACATAATGTACTTACTAGAGAAAATGGGTGAGATTCGTCAGAAAATCCACCAAATAGAGTGTCGTTGAGGTACAGTCTCATGTGTACTCATACGTTGTTGAGGAGGTACCTTGTTTTGAGCCAGTAATTGTGGTAGCATGAATAGTTGATTAACCTATAAATGGTAATAAGGAAAGACAATATTTTGTTAAAGAGATAATGAGAAAAGATAACATTTAGATTTATATATGGTAATAAGGGCTAAGTAATAAATGTGGCTAATTATGTCCTGGATATAAAGTAGATTGTCATTCCTTCTACTGACTAATTTGCTTGTAATTATGGTAACAAGAATAATTAATTGCCCTATAAATGGTAATATGGAAAAAATAATGTTTTGTTAAAGAGATAACGAGAAAAGATAATATTTATATTTATATATGGTAATAAGAGTTAAGTAATAAATGTGGTTAATTCTGTCTTGCATATTATTAGTCACACGCTCAAGGTGACTCTTTCGTGATTTCGACTCTAAGTTTGAGCTTTGCATGAGACTCATCCGACCTTATGGAGTTGTGCCGAGCTACGGAAGTACCAAGTTAATTAGTGCATAATGGTTTGGTATCCAGCATTTGATAGTGAACTGTTGTGCGATCGTTCCGAGAAGTTTTTTCATTGTGCATGCCTCATGCCAAGCTCGGTGATGCTTGGTTTCATCATTTTGAACATTTCGCCCTGAGCTGTTCCGTTGGTGGTGTTTGCCTTTTTTGTTTCCCTCCTTGGATGATTGATTCTGGAGATCATGTAGTTGGACTTCCATGACGAATCATGATGTGTCGTTCCTAGTTTGTACCATATATTGTTGAGGGCATAGAATTTTTTACGTTCCCACAGACGGCACCAAATGTTCTTACTGGAGTTTGGTAGAACTCCTAGTTTCTCATGTTGAAGGCTCCAGGGGTGACAGATGGGTGTCTGCAAAAAGGGCTCTGATGTCCAAGTAAGTGTGCGATCAAAGTAAGAGAGTGAATTTATTGAATAGTGTACCTGGAGGTGAGATTTAAGCATCCTTTTATACTTGATTTTCTAGGGTTTTGCCTCTAGTTACCTTTTTTAAGAAGATGAGTTTGGACTTGTGTCGAGGTGGTCATGATGCTGAGGTAGGCGTTGGGTGCTAAAATGTAGTGTCAAGGTGCGTTTGGGGTTGCGGTCCTGCCATGAGTTTGGGGTGGAAGGTACAAGTGGTGAGTAGGATGATTGTGTTTTTAATTGTGGAAATTGTTGTGTATTTTGTATTTTAAGTATGTGAGTTGCTTAAGTATGTTAAATTGTGAAATGTGCATAAGTGTGATTTGTTATTTTTTGGGTTAATTTCGTAAATATGAGTGTTTAGACAAGTTTGTATGATGTGTATTAGTGTAATTGTGATGTTAATTGTGAATTTTTATGTGTAGTTTCTATTTTGGGTGTGTGAGTTGTGTTAGGAGGCAAATTTGCTCATTATTGTAATGTGAAATATGCATATGTGAGATTTGTTAGTTTTTGTGTTAATTTTGTAAATGTGAGTGTGTGAGCAAGTTTGTTTAGGTGTAAATGTTGTAATTTTTCTATTGTTTGTGTCAACTCATGTGTAGTTTATATTTTTGGTGTGTGAGTTATGTGTTAATGAGTGAAATTCTAGTTTTTAAACCAGAATTGAGCTCTCTGTTTACCACTACGGGGTGCCTACTCTATGGTTGTTGGGCGGTGACATGTAAATACAGAGCATCATTTTCATTACGTCTTAAGCCTTGGGCGCCCGAGTGAGCACTAGGCACCCAAGTGCATACTGGGTGCTCGAGTGCACGCTGAGTGTCCGTTTCTACATAATTTTCACTGTCTATCAAGCCTTGTATTAATTTGCTCCAAAACTAAAAAAATGAAAATTTGTATTCAACAACTACAAAGGAGATTGGTAAATAAAGATGGATAATAGATTCTACTTCTTTGAAACACGTTTGTAGAGATCGAACCATGTTTGACAATTTAAAAACTAATGGAGAGTTCAGTTAGAATGAAACTCCATAGCAATATCATCCAAACTTTTCAAAATGTAAGATATATATACCCTTTGCTATAGCTAATATCATTTCATTGGTGAAATGACATCACAAGATATATATATATATATATATATATATATATATATATATAATATGTTTGACATTTGTAGAGATCAAACAATGTTTATAATATATATGTGTGTGTGTTTTTGTTTAAATTGGGGATGCTAGTGCACTAGGAAGGAATTTAGTGTTGCGGGAATAGAAAAATTTGAGAAATATTTGCTACTTTGAAGGAAAACTTTGACAAGATAATGTTTTAAATGAAGTGATTATTTGAAAATTTTAATTCAAAGAGGAATAGATGGAAATTCAATTTCTTTTTAGGAATGAGTTTTGTTCCAAATCTTTAGAATACTATCTATATGTAAATATTTCATTAGTTTGTTTGATTTTATATTAATTTAATGATTTGTTTCTTTTTTTATAGATTAGGATGTTGGTCATGTTTAAATATTGTATTTTTATTTATGTATGTAGTGTGTTCTATCGAACAATTGTTGATTGTCATTAATCATAACAATGTCATCAGTCATCAATTTTCGATTGTCATCATTGATCACCACCTTGAGTCACTATTCACTGCCACTACCAATTGTCGGTCTCTGGTAGCCATTGCTAATCCCTAGTCACTATTTCCTATTGTCGTGGGTGAGAGATTTTGTTGGGTTAAAATTTAGTTATAGTGTTTTAAAATTTAAAATAAAAAATATATTTAAAAATTTAAAACTAAAACTAGTTTTTGTTCTTATAAATTTTAAAGCATAAAATAAAAAACCATTAGTTTTATAGTTTTAATTTAATTATATATAAATATGTGGATTTTGTATTTTTAAGGTGTGGAATAATTGGTACCATATAACATTTGTGTAAAAATAATCCTCCACGCGATAGAGAGAAATAAAAATAATTTGTGTTAGAAAAAAGTAAAGTATTATTGTAACATGTTTAATCATGTGCATATTATGAGCGTGTTTGATAAATCTAGTTGAAAAGCTATTGAAAGTTGAAAAAAACTAGTTGAAAGCTAAAAAGTTAGTTATAAGTGTTTGATAAAACTAGAAAATCAACTAACTGAAAGTTGTAAAATAAAAAACAAGGGCATAATTAATCGTTAGATCAACATGAGGTATTTAAAATAATTATAACATATTCTAATAATATAAATAGATTCCATATTTAAATTATAAATTATTATAATTATATATTTCTATGATTACATATTTAAATTACAGTTACATATTTAAATTATAAATTTATGTAATTACATATTTAAATTTTAAATTATATATTTAAATTATAGTTTTTTATAATTATATATTTAAATTATAAATTACTATGCTTACATTAATAAAGGAGAGATAAATGAATGAGAAAAAGGTTATGTCATGTGAAGAAAGAAAATTAGTAGGACAATATATTAATTAATGAAAGGTAAAGTTATAAAAAAAAATTAAAAATAGGATATTTTTTAGAAAATTACTTGAATTAGCTTCTCACACAAAAGAATGTTAACCCATACATGTTAAGGATAATTAATGAATGAATTTTACCAAGGCTGATAGTTAATTGTGTTACTAAATAAATTGTTATTTAAATAGTCATTAATATATTTTTATTTCATTTAAAAGATAAAAATACTCATCAATATTTTTTAATTGATATTTTATTTAATGCACACAAAAAACCTTAAAAAAATTTAAAATTAAAATAATTTTAACATTATTTTACTATTTTTTTCATTTTAATGTTGCTGCAAATTAAAAATAAAATAATTTTAATATTTTTACTTTTATCTTGCTAATATTTTGATATTTTATTAATTTTCAGTAACATTCAAGTAAAAAAATAGTAAAACAACCTTAAAATTATATTATGTTGATTTTTTTTAATTTTTTTACTTCAAATAAAATATCAATTAAAATTGTATAACATTTATAAACATTTTTATCCGTAAAAACACATTAATAATTATTTAAACTAGAATTCATTTAAAGATAATTAATGATGATTGAATTTTTTAAAAATATATGGTTATGTTATTAAATGAATTGTGGTAATTATTATTGCGTTTTTATTTTATTTAAACAATAAAAATTTTCATCAATATTATACCATTTTAATTGATACACCCTAAATGGTATGCTTCCAATTAGTTTTTTTATCAAATAAAAGCTATAACTTATAAGCTTCTATCATAACATAACTAACCTAATTATTGTGTACATTTTTAGATCACCACGGGTAAGCCCTTCACATCATTAAAAACGGAACATTATGTTGGATGACGACTCTGAACCAACCAGCATGCAATGAAGACCCAACTTCAAGTCGTTGGGCGAGCCATCAAACAACACCAATTTAAGGGTTGGAAAAGTGGGGGAAAAAAACAGAAGAAGCAAGAAGAGAATATGATTTTTTTTGTAGTATTGAAGATAATAAAAAACAAGTTAAAACCCACTGTTTTAAAATAACTAAATTACAAACCAAGGGCGAGTAGACTATGCGTTTGGATTCGCCATTGCTTTCGTAATTCGTATACTTTAGACGAGGACAAATAAAAGATGCTTTTCTTCTTCATTCTCTCTCTCTCTCTAGAAACTTGAGAAGGTAAATCAGGTATATGCTTTCAATTTTTTTTATAACATCTTAAATTTATATGCTACATAAAAAATTGATCAATATAATTCAGTTTATTTATATGGTACTTCTTTTGTCTGAACGATACTCATTGAAATTAGACATAAAAATACAAATTAATCATTGAAAATAAATAAATTATTGAATGCATAAATTTAACAAGTGTACTACTATTGTTTAATAACTTAAAATTCAGTGGGGTTTATTTTAGAAATTCAGTGGTCTTATTCTAAATGAATAAACTTATGATTTATAAAATAAAAATAAAAATCTTAAGTAAATAAAAGTATTGTAAAAATAGTATTATATTAAATAGGAAAAATAAATAGTATTTACTTTAATTTTTATTGTAAAAGAATTATTTATATTAAAATTGGGAGGATTTATAAAAGACAGTTAAGTTGAATGGAGTAAAATGAGTGTATTGAAAGTGAAGATTAGTAAAGATAGTGATTAAACAGAAAGAAGGTAAAAAAAAAGAAACAAGCATATGATTAATAAAAAATGTTACTCCTATAATGTAATTTAAAATAGTTTTGTCATTGAGGATGCATAGTTGGCAATTGTGAAATTAAAAAACGGAACAAGAGAAGGGTAGCGTAGCGTGGCTAAGCAAGTTGAAAGTTGAAAGTTGGAAGTTGAATTGAAACCTCTCCCCTCCAAGTTATATATACTATCTCTTGTCTCTCCTCCTCCTCCTGTCACGACGACTCACGAGCACAAGACAATCCTCAAGTAATTTCCTTACTTACTCCTTTACCACAACTTGTTTTCCATTAGGGGCTAACTTCACAAATCACAATCACAATTTCAGATGCTACAGGTGGAAACACTGGTTTCAGCGTGCGCGGGGGGATCCGGCGATCGGAAAATAGCGTGCGAGACAGTGGCCGGCGAGCACAGCACGGATCCGACGGAGCCCCACCCTGAGTCGCCGCCGGAGTCGTTTTGGATATCGAGGGATGAGGAATTAGACTGGTGGGAGCGTAACGCCGTGTACGAGCGCAAAGAATCAACCAAGGCCAACAGTTCAACCAACCTCAACCCGGCCACCGCCACCAACAACTCCCAGCGTTTCGGTCTGAATTTCAAGTCCACCATCATTGGCTTGCCGAAGCCTCAGAAGACCTCCTTTGTCGAAGCCAAGAACCGCCGTAACCACAAGCCCAGTAACATCAGGCTCTTCCCCAAACGCAGCGCTTCCGTCGGAAAATCCAACTCCGCTTTCGTCGAACCCTCTTCGCCCAAAGTTTCTTGCATGGGAAGGGTCAGATCCAAGCGCGATCCAAATCGTAAGTTGACAACTTCCCTTAATGTAACCAAACGCGGTTTTTTCGGGAGTCTGCGCGCCATGTTCCGAAGACAAAAATCCCCTCCTGGGACCGCCGACTCCAATAACGTTGCCTCAAGAGCGCGACACAGCACTTCCAGCATGAACGACGTGTCGGTAACTCTGTCGGAGACTGAACCGCCCGGGTTGGGTGCCATGACGCGGTTCGTCTCCGGGAGAAGGTCTGACTCGTGGGGAGTAGTTGATTCCGAACCCCACGTGGCTCAATAGTATTCGCGGGAGCCAACCGCTCCGCCAGGGCAAGCCTGCAATAAGCACTTCAATTCATAGATAAAAATCTCCGGTGGATGACGTGGCGCCTTCAATTTTTCTTTACTTCTTCTACTTATTGTTTGGAAAGTAAATCCATTTTTCCTTTTGTACCCTGCTTGATTGAATTTACTGACTCGGTTTCTTCTATGGCCACATGTTTTTTTTAGTAAATATACACCAGTCATGAGTTTTTTTGTTCCTTTCAATTGAGCAAATGTAAATTTTCTCTCTCGGGTCTCAATAATTGTGTATGAATCAATCGTCCCAGCGTTGCGCGTTTCTCTCCTTCAAATTATTAAGCATGGCTATCGTTTTACTTTTTCTGAATTATTTCCGGTCAAGGGAGACAGGAGCCTAGACCTGCGCCAATACACACTTGTCATCAATCTTTTTTAATGTTCGGATATCCATATTTTAACTCCACCCATCCATTTTATCTGTTCTTTTAATGTTTATTGATAGTATTAATTATCACTACTGTTCCTATTAAATTTTTATATAATCGACAAATTAGTTACTTAATCAAGTTACTCAAATAATAAATGAGGGATGGAGAATATTCTAATAACTTTTACGTAAATGGAAAAATTAAACATTAAACTATACGTAAAGAGAAAAGGAATAATTAATTTTCGGATAAGTCTTTTTACTTACTAAATTAGAAAATTTAAAATACATTTCATATATTTTAAAATGTTGAATACATTTAATTTTTTATTAATTTTGGATTCTTTACTAACTACTAAGAGAATTAATATAAAGACACATGGAGAATATAATATTATTCTCGATGTTAGTACTGTACATCAATCACAAAGATGTTTTTTTTATTGTGCGCTCATGTACACAGCAAAAAATGTATATATTAAATATTTTAATTTTATGTAAAAATATTTTTTGAATTTCTTTATATATTTTCAATAGAAAATCCCTTTAATATATTTGCCACAAAGGATACTGTCTACAGTAATTAGCGTAATAAAACTTTTAAAATTTAATTATGTTTTTTGTCCTGTTTGATGACTCTAAAGAAGACAATGACTGTCCATGTATCTTAGGAAAATAAATTGTACAAAGCTTTCTTTTCACCTATTATGAGGACAGGATAACTTTTATAAGATCAACATTTATTTCCATGAAAGCTATACGCCTTTTCAAGAAATTGAGGTGCACGTTAATTTTTACAAAGTTAATTTGAGAAGTCATTTTAAATTTCAATAGATTATGGGAGAAGTTTGGAAACGTGTAGAAAATATTTAAAAAAAAAAAGACAAACATTTTTCAAGTGGTATTATTTTCATAATTTGGGTTTGAAATAAAAATGCGTCAAAGGGGTTGCATTGCATCATACGTCTACTAATTTTTATATTTTATGGGACAGGAACGATGTGAGATGAACCTGGAATGTTATCTTAGCATCAAATGGTGTGGTGGGTAGAATGAGCATGTTATAAGGTTGGAGCTGAACTTGAAGACAAGGTAAGGTGGCTTGGCATTTTGAATTTTTCATTTTCATTTATGAATTCACGTCAAAGGAGAATGATTATGCATAACATTATCAGGTACCAGTACCACCAAGCCTTTCTTAAATGGCTAAAATGTCAACCCCATGACCCAAGATTCAACCCTAACTTCCCGAGAATCATATTTGCTAGCTGTACATAGCTAGTTTAATTTTCGCCCGTTTCTCCTTTTTTCTTCTTTTTTTTTTAGGTTAGACAGTGAAGGTATTTTGACCAGAAACACAAGAAGCTTGAGGTTGAAACACGTTGCATTCAATTGGCTACTTTTATTCGCCGTGAATGAATTTCAAAAAATCTAAAGTAATTATATTAACATGACTAAAAGCGAAAGCCATTGGACTACCATTCATAATACTTTATTAGTCTGCGCCGATTAATCCGGTAGTTGTTTGTGTAATACTTCATATGTCTACTAATTACTAAATATTAATCTGAATTTTAAAGTTGTTCCTATTATCCTCCTCTTTGCATGGAGATGGTGCTAGGGTACGAGAGAGATAATATATTTTTAGGAGATTTTCTTTCGTCATCTACTCATTTTCCTTAATAAAAATATTAATTTTTCAACTTTTTTTCTTCCATTATTATTCATAAAAATTATTTCATTTTTGGTATCCCGGACAACTTGATACATAACACATTAGTTAGGTGTTTTAGATTAATTGCTCCAAAATACATTAATTATATATTTTGGATAAATTAATGTAAAAGGTAAAAAGAAATTTTCAATTTTTATTATTCTTAACAACTTGATCTAGAGTATATTAATTGTACCCTCTTGATAAACTAATCTTAAATAAAAAAAATAATTATTCAATATTTTAATTTTCTGAACAATATGATATACTGTATGTTTTAAATCAACTTATTCAAACAAAAAATATTATTGTAGATAAGTCACACGAAATATACAATTAAAATAAAAGCTATATGAGCGAGTGGGTGTGTGTGGGATTAGTTTCGCAGGGAGGGTCTTGCGGGGGAAGAAGTGGAGGTTGCTAATTGGGGGTCTTGTGGGTGAGGTGGGGCTGCTAATTGGGATTTTCGCGGTGGGTTTCAATTGTCTTGCGAGGTGAGGGTGAGGGAGATAGGGGAACATAGGCTAATTTGAATTTTTGGGAGGTGCAAATAGAAAATCCTATTTGTTGTCCCTTTTGGTTGAATTTCTCACATCAAACATTCCAATAACTAATTGGGCCTCCTTAAGGCCTGTGCAATGCACTTGGTCCAACTCAAGCAACTAGTGTTCTCTTTAGAAAATCACCCAAATTCCAATTACTTTTTTTTATCTTTTATCTTATGTGAAACAAGATTATTTGCTTTTGAAACTTACTATATTATTGAATTTCTAAGCCTATCGCGAAACTACCTTTCCCCTCCCCCATCACACAGAACACTAGTTTCTAACTAGCAAAAATGAATATCGAGATAAAATAAACTTGGTCACATTCACAAATACCAACTCATTAACAGAAATACCAAAAGTGACATTAAGAAAGTGTTTTCCATCTAGAGATGTCTCAAAGCTTGTGCACCTCTTATACATGGTTTGGTTTGAAAAACAATCAAATAACTTTCAAAGTAACATGCTAAACTAACAAAACAATCAAATAACAAGGTCACCTATAAAATCCTCCTTCTCTCGGAGCATCGCCATCAACAATATTGTAATGCTATGTTGTTGAGTAACAAAATCCTCTTTCCTAAATTAGTGTTTCATTCTTTGACCAAATCAATCTATAAATAATATATCATTTAATGAGTTCTGTAAAATATAAAAAAAATATAAAAGAAAATCTATTATAGGATGTACCTTATTAAATGATGTGTCTTTATTGATTAGTTGTGATAGGGAATGAGACATCAATTTGGATAAAAAATTCTCGTTCTGTGGTTGTACATTGTTCTAATAGGAAATTTTGATCTCTTGCACCAACTTTTAGCAAAAACAAAGGGTTGATTACTTTCAAAGTGAATAACACTGGGCAAGTAAGAAAGTTGCGGAAAATTCTCATATCGACGATGTTTTAAATCAGATTTTTGATTTTTTACATTCCAGATCAATTGTTCCGGAACTTACCGTTAATGTGTTTGAAACCATATTGTTTGGAATAGTTATTTTTTTTAACATTCTCAATCAAATGATTTAAAATATATTATTATTGTATTCCTAGTAATATGTGCATAATAATTAAATTGATTTAAGATCAAATATCTATAAATAGCATAAATTTTCTTACTTTTCGGATCAATTGATTTGAAACATACAATAAGCATATTTTTTATATACTGATCTAGAGCATACATCTAGAGTATTTTGGATTAAGTTTCCAAAATACTAAAAAATGGATTTTTTTTTTTACATTTAATGTATTGAAAATCAATATAGTTAATATGCTTTATATCAATCTATTTTAATCATATAGTTAATGTATTGAAAATCAATCTATTTTAATCATATAGTTAATATGTTTCATATCAAGTTGTACATAATAGTGAAACGGGTTTGGATAAAAAAAACCATATATGAATCATATAGTTAACATGTTTTATATCAAGTTGTATAAAATAGTGAAATGGGTTTGGATAAAAAAACATAAGGGTGTTTTTGAAATTTTTAAAAGTTATTAAGTGTAGTACGTACCAAAAAAATATTATAGATGTTTAAAGAAATTTCCCAAGAAAAATGATACCCAATTCATAAAACTGCTCTGCTCTCTTCCATCTTTGGTCTTAGATATAGTCAGTCCAACTTTAAGTCTGCCTTCAAAGATCTTTGCATTTAAGGTCGCACGCATGGTACATCCATATTGATACTTATAGATGATTCAAGAGATGCTTATTGGGTTAATTAAAGATTTTAATCTTCCCATTCATTTAGTATTAATAAAACTGAATTAGTTATTAAATCAATCAAGATAGTGATGTGTTGGTTTAGTGGTAGGATCGGATGATCATTCATTAAACTAGTTGAACCGATCTATATTAAAAAAAATAAATTAATATAATTAACATAACTTCATACTTCAAAATTTAAATTTAATTATATATTATTATAAACATAAAATACCAAGATTTAAAATGACAAGTAAATTAAAGTTCAAAACAAAATTTATAAGTAATAACTTAATGATATAATTTTTTAAACAAATTGATAAGTTATCAACGTTTAATTAGTAGAATTCAATTATTTCAAACTATTAATTTTAGATTTGGATTATAATCAAATATTTCTTTTATAAATCTAACTCCTTATCCTGAAGTGATATATTATTATTTTCTCTAATTCACCAAAATAACATGTTTCAAAAGAAAAAAAAATTAAACAAAAAAGTAACAAATCAGTTCGGTTAAATCGATTTTTAGTTTTTAACAATTTTGACCGATTTAACCCAATTTGATATGGTAGCTGCATAATTGATTTGATAATCAAATCAAACCAGTTTATCCGATTTTTAGTCCGACTGGCATGATGAATTCTATTTTGATGTGCACTACTTACAAAAATTTTGTGTTGTTTCTTTTAAAAATGTGTTAATATTATTACACAGGAAGTATATATAATGAGTTTTGACAGAATTGAGTAATATTACTGTTTTAGAAACTTTTTAATTTCATTCATTTCTGAGACCAGAGTGACAGCAGTTTTTTGGAGTTAATTTCATTTCATTACTAAAATATAATAATTTCATCCGAAATGAACAATTTGAATATTGTTTGAACATGGAGTCTGTACACTCATCCTGTTACTGTTACATATATTAAACTAAAGATTATGTGAGAATTTATAAAAATATGAAGGTACAGCAAGAAAGAATTGGGTGCAGAGAGAAAAAACTTATACATTTGCTCTGGGTCACCTTTCTTCCGTCCCGCATCCTGTAAATTTTCCTCCCTATCTCTAACGAATAATGGATTGGGTCGTCTGGCTCTATCCATTCTCACATTAAACAAAAATTATCTATATCCATTCTCCCTGTAAGAAAGTTTCATATAGGCTTCCATCTCTCTATAGTTGGGTAGCCGCTTATCTTTAACAAAGATCCTTATAAAATCTATTACCCTTCCACCTATTCTTGGACTAACAAAAAAATATAGGTGTTGCTGACTCAGCGATTATATTTAATATATTAAAAATATAAATAATTTATTGTGTCATTTTATGTATAATAATTTTAATTTAATATATTTTTTTGTTTATGATAGTACAATAGAAACATGTTAAATCATCAATGAATATGTTAGATTTGTAATGAATTTGAGAAAATATATAGAGGAGAGAGTTTGAATAAAATTCAAAATGTTACCGCACTTGTGTATTCACATTTATATTAAAAATATTTATGATTAAAGGTATATATTAATTTGTGCAAGGAATATTGATTTGTGGTATGGTAGAAGTTGTGAAGATGTGTCTTTATTAATGTGTCTTTATTAATGTCAGATAAGTTATATTTATGAGAGCGAGAGAAGTACTAAATTGTTTAGAAGGTAAAATAGTTATAAAATATAGATACCAAAAATTGTTATCCCCATTATAATATATATATATATATATAATATTATAGATAATTACGTATGTTAGATATAAATGTTTTAAAGTATTTTTTTCCTAAGGTATTAAGGTTGATCTAATAGTAAAGTCCACATATGAGGAGATGATAGAATAAGAGGTCGTGAGTTCGATTCTCTCCATTGAGAAAGTAGTTTTTTCTTTTTGTTTTTTAATTTTCAAATAGATATAAGAGTAAATTTGGAAATGAAATATGGACACTAAAAGGGTGAATTCCCATTATATATGTTATAGAGTATATATTGTAGACGACAATTATATATGTTAGATATAAATATTTTGAAGTAATTTTTTTAAAGTTATAAGGTTGGTCTACTAATAAAATTCATATGTAGGGAGATTGAGGAAAAAAAGGTTGTGTGCTTGAATCCCTCCTATAGGCAAAAAGTAATTTATTGTTTTTGTTATTAAGTTTTCAAATAGGTATAAAAATAAAATTAGAAATGAAATATGAAAAAAAAATTATAAATTCTCTTTATATATAAATGAAAATTTTCAAATGTCATATATATATATATATATATATATATATGCACCACTTCTTGAAATGTAACTCTTCACATTTAATGTGCATACAAAAATTTTAAAAGTTTTGATTGATTTTTTCAACATTGATGTTGATGTATAGATCCCTATGGAGTATAGATCTCTCTTTTAACATGCATGTATTTTTATCTATATGTTTGACAATTATTTCACCCAACCGATCGGTTGTCGATCCAAAACTCTGATTTAGTGGGGATAATCTATTTTAGAAAGTAAGAAAATCCATGAGCATATAAAATAATAAAAGTTTATGGATTAAAAATTCATGAAAATAAAGGAAATAAAATACAATTGTTAACATATTTATTTATAATTCCACCAAAGTAAAGAGTGTATTTACACACTCACATTTATATGAATCTATTCCTAGACAGAGATTCAAATTAAAAAAAAAAATAGTAAGGCAAAATATAAAATCATAGGATAATTACTTGTATTTTTATGAAAGTGAGGAGATATATATGCTCACTCTCACACGTAAATGTTTCTGCCTGTGTAACAAACATTATGAAACAAACAAATATCATTTGCAAAAATATGAGATTGAGTATTGTCTTAAGGAGTTGAAATTTGTAAATTAAGTTTCTATTAAGGATGATCTTAGAGTTTTTGAATTTTTGTTTTAAAATGTTTTGAAAAAGAATGTGTTAAAAATATAATTCTAATTTACTCGCGGGTAGCCTATTATATTATTTTTCCAGGACATGTCTTCCTTTATCCTCCTAACCCTGGCCTTAGTAATGAGACCTTTGGTAGGTATGATTGCATCATTATACAGACTCAGTAAACTCTCGAGTTTACTATCGAGTCATCAAGTCAATAGATTGACTTGTTTTGTATGCGTTTAAAGTTTTACATACTTTCATTAGTGTGTCATTCTTAAATGAAGAATACTCACATCTAAAAACATCAGACCTTTATTTTTTAACAACACCAAACATCAATGAGAATAATCTACCATTATTATATTATCACCTTTGCAATTTATTATCTTATAGTGATGCATTACTAGACTTAGTTATTTAAGCATTGTGTAATGTATGATTTACTCTTTTGACTTATTATAATGTTAGTATGTTTAATTATATATTATTTATAGATATTTTTTATTATTTTTATTTAAAGTAAATTCTTATGAGTCGAGTTTATCGAACTCCCATGAGTTTACATAGACTCTTGAGTTTGACAACATTGCTCAATTTGTATCTTTCATACCATTCTGGTCTCGACTACAGTGATATGGTTCTTGTGTAATCATGTTTTAATGTTTCACAAAGGTGTGGATTTGTATACAGACATATGAAATATATATATATATATATATATGAAATTTTGTTTAACATAGAAGCGGGTGAGACTAACAAAACCCACCCCCGTTTTTTATTTTCTTAGGTGTGGATGGGGGTGGAAACCAACATCGCATATTTTCCCTGTGAAAATTGGGGTGGAGACGGGTTGGTACCCATGAGAGTGAACATGATTGTAATGCTTAACTTGACGCCACTCACCACTACTAACCACCATCTTTAACCGGTGATCACCGTCTGCCATCTCAACTAGCAGTCACCGATTGTTGGTCACTATTCATCACCCTCAACCACCATCTCGAAACGCTGGTCATCAACTATCACCTATAATCGGTAGTAACCAACCGTTACCTACAATCGGTGATCATCAACTGTGACTTTCAATCAACGATCACCAATCACTACCTTGGTTGGAGGTCATTGGTCTCAACCCCCGACTGACGGTCACAAACTGCAACTTCTCACTGTTAGTAACCAACCACAACCTCCAACACTGATCACCAACATGTATCAACTGTCGATCTTTAATCTCTAAAGAGGAAAAATTATAGTATTGTTAAGACTTAAAAACAATGTTTTAAATTTAAAAATCAAAACAATGTTATTTTTAAAAATTTAAAAACTTAAAACCAAAACTATTTTTGTTTTTATAAATTAACTAAAAGTCACCCTAAATGGGAAAAAACTAGAATTTCCTCATTTTCAATTTGAATTAAAATAACATTGAATTAATAATAAGAAAAAAAAGATATAAGCACTATCATTATACAAGGTTTTACACTAATATTCAAACATAATATTTTATATATGGTAAATTTGTTGACTTTACCAATTAAAAGTGACGAAAGATTGTGATTCAATGTTAGTGTAAATTGTAAAGTTCTTTTACACTGTCAATGCATGGAAATTAAACTTTAATGATAAACTAGTTTTAATTTTAATTTTATAGATCTCTTTACTTTATGCATTAATTTGGAACAATTTTAGAGAAAGTTGTGTTTATTGAGAAATAAAATATCAAATTATCTTTATTTTACATATGAGTGTTTAAAATCGAACCAAACCGAATTGAAAACTGAACCGTCCAAACTGAAAACGTCAAAAAACCGCTTTAGTTTAAGGGTTTGATTTTTATAATTTCTAAACTGTACGGTTTGGTTTGATTTACTATTTGAGATGTTGAAATCGCACCAAATCAAACTAAATCATTTATCCTTAGTTATTTTAACAAATCCCTAATAAAGCATTTACACCTACTCATTATTTTCTAAGTTTATAAAGTTTTACTTAATCTTTAATTAAGCTTTTTAATTAATATGAATTAGTTGATGAGTAAATATTTTAGCAAAACTATTTTATTTAATTTCATTTGATACAATTTGACAATAACCACTAAAATATAATGTTTAAATGAATTGATTTTTTATACTTTAATTTTAATGATTGCTACTTTTATATAATTTTGTCAGGAGTGAATAAAGTTTTATACAATTTTGAAAATAAATTTTTTTAATACTTAATAATAAAAATTTTAAATTACAAAATCAAACAAAATTGTAAAAGATTGATTTAATTTGATTTAAATTTTATAATTAATTTAAACCGAACCAAACCGTCACACACTTATTTTTACAGTTTGATTCAGACTAGTTTTAAATTCAAAACCACGTTACGAACATCCACAATTTTGCATACTTCTTTTTAATTAGGAATATTTGTGCAGTACTATATACAAGTATTTATTTTTCCTTTTTTCTACCTTTTATACAAAATCAAATAAGAAAAAGAAAACTTTTCCCCTTTCCTTTGTTTCATTTTTTCTCTCATCAAATTACAAAAATCATCTCACTTTATTCTCTTTTCTTTTTTATTCTTTCCTAGAAAAACGAAATATAAAGGAATTAAATTTAAATTACTATATTACAGAGTACGATAATTGATATCTATTATTTTAACAGTTAATGAAACTTTCAGATACCCATTACTATATAATTCATATAAGATAAACATTGAATGAAAAAAATATTATATGTTGGCATCCCGACAAATGTTTTTAGCCAAGCGTCAATAGTCTCATTATTTCCTCCACTTATGTTAGGAACGCATGGAGAATCTCCCAGAAAAATCCCCTTTGCATTTAAATTCAAATATTAACACATCGATTTCGATTACAAGGTTATTAGTTTGAAGTTTAGATTAATGCTGGATAGAAAATATAAGATGACTTAATTAATAGAGAAAGAAGAAAATAAGGAAAAATGGTGGATTTGTTTTTCACTACTAACAAACTAATGTTTACTAACAATTGACGAATCAAAAGCAATATTAATGCTGGATGAAGTTGAATTAAAAAAGACAGAGACATACATATGAAACAGGTTGCAGCTCCAAAGAAAAATTCTACAGTATTCGTGAAAAGTAGCAAGGATGTTATTCACATGAAAATTCTTCAATATATTTCCGTTAAAACAATCACCGAAAAGAATTTGCTTCAGTCCAACATATGAGGCATAATTTGGTGTTTTTTTCTTTATCATCGTATTTTTAACACTTTCGACAGAAGAAACAAGTGAAGAAAAAACCAGCTATGAATAACTTATTTTTGGTATTAGATATTGGACCTCCATCCCACTTTCCATGGGACCACGTCTGCCTTGTGAAGGTCTTATGAGCACAAAAGTTACACAAATGCTAATATCAGAAATGGGTCTAAGAATTTCTACATATTATTCTTCTTAACCAATTCCTGAGTTCGTTATCAAATCTGGAGTAAATAATTTCACTGTGGTCCATCCCAATCCCACGGATGATTGCAAAAACGTGCACATTCCATTACAAATGTCGTTAAACTCTTCAAGTGAGATATAAAATAGAAATAGAGACAGATAACTAACATGCTTCCATTTCTTTCTTCTGAGAAATATATGCTTGCATTGAAGGAAAACGGCAAAGAATAAATAGTAACAAGTGCAGAAACGTGTGAAATAGAGTTAGATTAGAGAAGGAACAAGCAGTGTCCCAGGATACAAAACAACGAAAGAATGAACAACAAACAGGGAACTAAAACATGCTTTAGAACCCATGACAATGCACACACACCATGCTTGATCTTTCTCTTTTGCTACAAACAGCCTTAAGGGCACATAGGACATTGAATCAATCCATTCTCGTTACACTGAATACACCTCGCAGTGTTGTTGTGGTCCTTATCCAAAACCTTACAACTTCCATTACATTCCGTGCACATCACAAATCTGACACCACCACATCCTCCACACTCTCCTGTGGCTTTGGGAGCAATCCCCTCAAAGAGAAGGCCCAGTTTCTCCTCTTCTTCCAACTTCACAACTTCCTCAGCTCCTCCAACCAATCTTCCCTTCACAAAAACTACTGGAACCTTAATTTTCTCAGTTCCCATAAGCTTCCGCAACTCCTCCTTAAATCCCGAATCCATTGATACGTCACGCTCCACCGTGTGCACGCTATAGGATTCAACAATGGCCCGAACCTTATTGCACTCCTCAAACGTCTTTCTGATTCCCCGTAGCGTGGTGGTGTAAAGCACAACACAATTTTCCCCGCCGCTGGGGCATTTTTCCTCAAACGTCTTCATAAAAGATTGAGAGTCCAAAGATTTTCTTATTCTTCGGGTTTTGGGGGTAGCCCACACCATTCTCTTGATCTGTTCTTCCTCTTCCGAGAGTTCCTTTTCGTAAGAGGCCAGAAGCTCTGGATCAAACAGAGGACTGGGACTCCTCCTCTTAGTGTCACTCCCGAAACTGTTCCTCCGAGAACGAATCGGAGACCCTTTCAAAGGAGAAGAAAAATTGGAAGGTTTGAGAATCCCCTTAGGACTGAAATTGTAATCCAAGCGTCTGACACCGGCATTGGCCACAACTTTGTTCTCCTTCCCTGTAAACTTCCTGAGACTCTTGGGGGACCCAAATTGGTTGAGGAATTTGAATGGAGTTTTGGTGTCAGCCGCGATGAACCCACGAAGAAAAGGTGTGGACTTGGGGCTTTTCTTGGGGTGATTTGAAATGGGCACTCCCTCTTCGAGACCCTCCATGAGTTCCCAAGCGTTGATGACTTCGGGTTCTTCGCGGTTCTGATTCTGATTATGAGAAGGAGATGTTTTCACACTTTTGGCTGCTTCCTCCACGGTGGCTTGCTCCTTATCCAACATTAGTGCTCCGTAGGTGGAGGAAGTGAGGGAAACCACGTGGTTCACGTAACTGCCGCCATTGGTCACAGTGACAGTGACTTCTTCTTCTTCTTCTTCTTCTTGTTGAAGGTCTTTCTTGATGTCTTTTGAGGAGACGCAGCCCATTAGTGAGTGAGGTTCTCTCTCCCTTTCTCTCTGTTTTTTGTTAGTTTTAAGGAATTGGAGAGGCAACGGCTCTGGAAGTTTTTCCCTTGTCCCAACCGTTACTTGTCTGCAACGGGCCCCAACGGTCAAAAATTCGAATATGGGGCAATTCTATTTTTACTTCTTTTTATTTTTTTCATTTATTGCAATTGTACTCCCCATTTCTTTTTTTAATTTTTTATTTGGCAATTGTACTCCCCTTTTTTTTCTCATTTTTTATATGGGAAATGTACTACCCTTTATATACACCATTTCTTTAAATAGTGTTTTAGAGATGTTTTGAGTAATTTTTAATACATTTTCAAATTAATTTTTAGAAATATCTTTTTTAGAATTTGTAGATCTCTCAAACTATTTTGTTTAAAAGGATTTTGCTCCTAAGTGCGCCAGTAAAGAGTAAATTAACAATTTTTTATTAAATAATAAGTTAGAATTGCATTAGAAATTATATAAGGGCGTACTGTTATATTTTAAAAAATTAATAAAAATTAGAAAAAATTACATATCTATATTTAAACTTTTATTATATATAATTTTTATTTTTTATACTAACCTCTTTTAACTTTAAAAATATTATACTAATATTTTTATTTAATTTAAAAACATTCCCATGATACCTTTTTAAACTTTACACCACCACTTTTAATGGTGACAAAATAATGATTACAACAACAGAAAAGAAAATATATGTATAATTGGTGTTGCTTTACTCTAAAAAATATAACAGTCCACAAATTATTTTTAACTAATTCGAGATATCACTTTCACATTTTTTACTGTCACATAGTTAGAATTAGAATCTTATTACAATAGAGAAAAAGTTTTGGTAAAATTTTGTAAATAAGTTTTTTGTCTTTGAGATTTTATTAAAAGTTACTTTTAATTCTTAAAATTTAAAAATGATTTTTTAGTATTTGATTTATTTTTAGTCTTTTTTCCTCTCGTTAATGCCATTAAAAAATTAGTGACAAAAAACAAAAAATATATTTTTGTACTTGTAAATCACTTTCCTCCTCAACCCTAACTCTCTCAATCTTCAATTTTACATCTGACATAATCAAATAAACCAGAATTTATAAACGAATAATATTAATACAAAAACAAATTAATTTTAGGGACTAAAAAAAATTTTTGAATTTCAAAGACCAAAAGTAATATTTGGTAAAATTTTGAAGAAACTTATGTAAGTCAAATTTGTTTAACTCGCCTCAGGTGAAATACTCATTGGATTAGGAGCAAAAAATGTGGGTAGTTTGCTGGACTAAGACAAGATATAAAATGGAAAAAAAGTCATGATCAAGGTCCAAAAAGGAGTAATAGTTAATTTAAGAAATTTAATTAATATACATTGATAGTGTGAAAGAGTTTCACACTTACATTTAATTATAATTTTTTATTAAATCATGAAACTTATCATATATAAAGGGTAAAACTTTTTATTTTGAGAGTGTACATTTTTTCTCTAATTTAAGTTGAAAAATGAAAATACTACTAATAGTAAGGCATGAGCCGATTTGTTTAAATATAGATGGACTCCGAAATCCTAATTGACCTAACAAAGGATTTGAAAGTTCCACCATAACAACTAGGAGTGAAATACAAAACAGGTCCCAAGCTCAAGAAGAAATAGCAAAACCTAATTTACTTCTCAGCTCAAATTGGAAGGTCATATACAAGAAACCAGAACTTCCTAAAAGGTAACTAGCTTGTCGTCTTCTTGCAACTAAGTCCTTGAAATATTTTTTTCATGCATTTAGGTTCCTAATGTTTAAAAACACATGCAGTGAAGTTTTTCTGTCCATGATGCCGTCAAGGTTAGCTCAATCAGCCTTTAAATGTCACATTGGAAGGTCCATGTATTTTAGCTGACCATCCAAGTCAGTTTCACGTCATTCGAGTGAATTATTTTGTGACAATTTTTAGCCGCTAAAGATAATAAAATTAAAAATAATATCTCTAAACATGAACAAAACTCATAATAGATTTCTTACATTTTTCCCCATTCTTCACTCCTCGCTAACACACTCCATGCCTTTTAACGTCGACATCAAGCAGAACACCAATTTTGGCTTCGAAAGCACGACCCTTAAGGGGTCCTCCTCCACGCACCTCCCCGCCAAGCACAACCCATAGTCACCTTCAGCATCAGCTATCCATACCTTAGGGTTTCTTTCTTTTCTTAGGAGCCCTATAGCCCCCAGCCATCCTTTTCTTCTTTCTTCAAATCACACCCTTACATTTCGATTTCTTCTTTTGTCACCTTAACATTCAATGAATACCCACAAAAAGAAACACCTATTACTCCAAAAGTCACAATTCTTTCAAAGTTAGCATCTTTCCACATGCCCAGGGAAACATTGAATATCACTCAGAAGATTCAATTTGAGTTTGAAACTTAGAAAACTCACTGTCACGTTGGAGCATACCATCTAATTCTAGTTCCACCATGGCTGTAACAACATTCACTCTATTCTTACTCTTTTTCCCTATTTACTCACACAAACCATACTTTTCCCCCAAACCTCAACTCCACAACAACCACTCATTCTCTATGTTTTCTTCATCACAACCCTTCCTTAATTCGTCTTCAATTTAGTTTCCAAAACCTTAGGTCTTCCTCTCTTACTCTAATCTTTTTTCCCATTTTGTTCTGTTTATGTTGTTGTCAATTTTGAAAAATTAGGTTGTTCTTTTTGTATTGATGAAGTTCATGTTTTAAAATCTATACCTTAAAGTGTCTTTCTTTATTAAAACAAAGAATAATTTATGTACATATGCTCAGTTTTACTTTACTACTAGTTAGGATTTTCTTTTTGAAATTGATTTGCTGATTTGGTGGGTTATTAAGTTTTGATACAAAACTTGGAACTTTATTATGTATTTGGCTGCAAAAACTCATTCAAGTTAATGGGTACAGTTGATCACAAAAGAAATTGTGTTCACATGATTCGCTTCTATAGTTTATAAATTTTTTCATGCTATATATTGATTTTTAATGAAAATTTATTTAATTGGAATGTATTTTTTTACTTTTTTTAATGTATATTTCTGTTGTGGAATGAAAAAAAAAATCATGGAATCAGTATATTTGTTTCTAATTAGAAAAAATCATGGTTTTTAATGAAAAATTAATTTAGTTAGAATGTATTTTGTTACTTTTTTTTAATGTATATTGTTGTTTTTGAATGGAAAAAAAATCATGGAATCCATATATTTGTTTTTAATTAGAAAAAAAATGATTTTTAATGAAAAATTAATTTAATTAGAATGTATTCTGTTACTTTTTTTAATGTATATTGCTGCTGTGGAATGGAAAAAAAATCATGGATCAATATACTTATTTTTAATTAGAAAAAATCATGATTTTTAATAAAAAATTAATTTAATTAGAATGTATTTTGTTACTTTTTTTTAGTTTATATTGTTGCTATGGAATGGGAAAAATCATGGAATCGTTATATTTGCTTTTAATTAGAAAAAAACATGGTTTTAATGAAAAATTAATTTAATTATTAGAATGTATTTTGTTACTTTTCTTTATGTATATTGTTCCTGTGGAATGGGAAAAAATCATGAAATCAGTATATTTGTTTTTAATTATAAAAAATCATGGTTTTTAATAAAAAATTAATTTAATTAGAATGTATTTGTTACTTTTAATTAGAGATATTAATTTTAATTTTATTATTTTTAGCGGTTAAAAATTGCCACAAAGAAACTCTCATAAAATCAGTACAAAATTATTCACTCGACTTCTTTCATCTTTATGATGTGAAATTGACTTAGACGTCTAGTTAAAGAACATGGACATGTCTAGGTGACATTTAAAAGTTGATTTGACTAATCCTTTAGGGTGTCATGGATAGAATGACTTTGCTGCATGCGTCTTTATGAATATATATAAAAATCTTTCAAGAACTCAATTGCAAACGGCTCAAATATTCAAGGACCCGTTTAGTATTTCAACCACCAATTAGATGAAAGGTTAAAAAAAACAATAAAAAAAAACAAAGATGACTAATATATTTTCAAAATATAACAAATAAAAGAATTTAATTTCTAAACAACACAAAAGAGTTTTATATTATTATTCAATTAAGAATTTTTATTTATATGATTTTTTATACTAATTTTTTTATTGGCAGATTTTTTATATTAAATAGATATTAAATAGATTTTAGTTGGATCCACCGCATGAAAATAATTCAAAGAATATGTTGTGAATTTTCTAAAAGTGGGAATGGGAGAAATTAATTTAAAAGTTTTTTTTCGAGAAAGAAATAGCTTGAAAATTAAAACACCTATTTATATATACTGATTTTAAAAAATATAAGTACAAAAGAAAATAATTAATTGTTATTAAGATTTCCGTTAACAAATAACTGTTAGGAGAAAGTATTAACGTTTGGAAAAGCAAGTAATGGTTCCTTCCATGTAAATTTTATGTTCAATAAAAAAAAAATAAAATTTCACCCCTAAAGCAACTCATCCAATAGATATAGTAGCTCATTTAATAATCAAAGTTTTTGGAAAATGATCTAAGGGCATTTTCTTCAAAATGCGCCATTCACGATTAATTTAATCGTCTTAGATGTGATTAAGATAATTAGGATTTTAAAATATTATTTTTAAATAAAAGTAGATTTAACGTTTATATCCTGTCATATTTGTAATAGTAAATTACAACTTTCATTTACATGTAAGTTAAAAGACTCATTCATATATATATATATATATTAAAAGACTTGTGATTAATCATTAGTATAAAGTTTTCTACATTATCACTATATAAGTGTTTTTTTTTGTAAAAATATCTTATGATACTTCAATCAAGACTTTAAAGATTTTTTTATGAAGACAACAAATTCCAATGATATTTAATTAAGATTTTGTATAGCTTATAAAAAGTTTTATAGTATTAACAATATACAAAATTTGATAAAATATTATTTAAAATAATAGATTTTGAAAAATTTCATATAACGTTTTAATGAAAGATTATGATCAAATATCTCACCAAATAACTTGAAATTTTCTTAGACTTTTTTTTTTATTTTACTATTTCTTTTTATGAATGAATTCCATGGCTAACATTTTCATCCAACTACCATTATCACTATATCATTGCAATCAAACCATTGTTATCATTGACATCATCATTCAAGCCTTGTCACCATTAACACTGGAATCATCCCACTGCAACATATACCTTAAATTAATCTTGCAACAAAAAATAAAAAAAAATGGTTTTAACGTTATAAATTTTTTAAACTTAATTAAAAATTACCTCAAACATGTCACAAAATATTAAATTTTTTAATATTATTGTCTGTTCAAACATTATTATTGATGTTATCTTTTTTATTGACTTTTATAATATATTTTGAATTTTATTTTAAAAATATGACAACCATTAAAATCTTATAATTTCATAAAGTCTTTTAAAATATGATAAATTCACTTTATAAATCCATTAAAATTCAAACTTTTAAATCTATAAAATTTTCTAAAATCTTATAAGTAATTATAAAGTTTTTAAAAACATGTATACCTTTTTTTTATAATAAAACAATATTTTAAAATCTAAATTGAATACACTACTAAAACTAGAATAAAGTGAGTACGATGACCATTAATAAAAAAAACAAGTGCTCAAAAAACTTTCAAGTCCTTTTTTTTTTGGAAAGGTAAGGGAAACGCTTAACCAAAATTAATTACTAACAGTAATCAACATACATCTCAAATAATTGTGATACACCGTAGACAAAGTGTCTGAAATATAAATAAATATACAAATATCCTGATTTTGAAGATAAACATATCTTAACAAAATTGGACGCTTGCTTCCCTGGGAAAAGGAGAAGTTACATTGAATTGTTTTATCACTACTCCTGTAAATGTTATCCACTATGGTAAAACACCCATTTTCTATTGTGCATCCCTCATCCAGTCGTTTGATGCTATTTAACGAGTTTCACCCAATGATCAACACACAAAATCTTGCTCATATGTCATTGTTAGTGTGTGTTCCAACACTTAACAAAAAGGTATTCGGTGAGAAAATCCCAATATAAAAGTACCTATCCTCTTTCTTATACTCATTAAATGAGTTTAAGAATTTTGTATTTTTAAATAAATATAACTAATTAAAAATTTTTAAAACAAGAGATTTCTAACAAAAGAACCTAAAGCAAAATTGCTTCAAAAAACAATAGTTGCTTAATTGGCATAGTTTCGTACATATATAATATGAGTTGTTTTGATTTGTCGTTACATATACTTAAGTCTTAAAAGTTAGGGTGATTGATCAAATTGAGTCCCTTTTATAAAATATTCATCTATATATGTCTGTTTTTTTTTTAAATATTTATCTAGTTAAGTGTGTTTTGACTGTTGACTAGGTCAAACCACAATTTTGAATTGTGATTTTACCTCCATGTAAGTTTTTTGCCATGTGGCTGCTAGAAAGGCAGCAAAACATGGGCATAAAACAACAATTCCCATCTATGGTTTTATTACATTTTTTTTTCAATCCACTTAAATTACAAGTAGGACTTCTGTTTTTGTAGGACTTCTGTTTTTGTGGGACTTAATTTTTCTTTTCATATTCCCAATGAATTGTCCTATTGAAGAGGCAAAAGTTGTCGTATGTAGGCTCCCTGATGTGGGAATTGAAATTTTTAAAGGATCAGTTTGATTGGTCAAATTGTAGGTCCCACTTACAAGTTTAACACATTTTTCAACCTACAATTTTAGTCCATTACATTTCATTCTTCATTGGTAAGAAGCATTCTTGTGGTAATGTTATTTCATTTCGTAATTTAGTTGGTAGTTTTGATATCAATATTTTTTTGTTTATGATTTACATTAATTATGTATTTACTAAATATTATTTTCATTACTTGGTGTCAATAATTTTATCAAATTGTTTCATTGTTCTAATATTAATTTTTTTAGGTTCATTTATGAATGTTGCTGCTCCAATTATAATATATGATGTGATGGAGTGTTATTTTTAAGAGATTAAAAGAGTAATTCAAATTAGATGTGATGTTAGTTTTAATGTATTAAAGGGGAAGATTCATAAGAAGTTAAAGCTACAATCAAATAAAGTCATATCATCTATAACTTTTAGGTTTTTAGTTTCTGAAAGATACGTTCCACTACAAATTATTGATGACGAAGACATATAAATTATGGTTAATGCTTATGACAACAAAATCATGTTGCAATAATTGTATGTTAAAAAATAAGCAATTGGTGCTAGTTGAGCTGCTCCAGTAGACATTGGAGTAATTAATTATGACATAGTTGAATATGATGATGCTTATGTTATTGCTGATTCATATGTTGAGGAAACATCATCCACTAACCACTTATTCCATCCTTTTTGAGACACCATATATGATAATGTCCCTCCAATTTCATCCTACAATATACAACATAAATTTTTAAAGACTTTTTAACATACAACATAAAATACAAAATAATCAAAAAATAGTTTTCAAATTAATATTACTAACAACGACAGTCTTGCATTTTTTAGGTCAATAAACATATTTGTTTTGGTATAGTACCAAAGCATGTATTCAAAGTTGAAGGTTTGATCTCCAACTTATCTTGTGTCCTCAACCCCAAAATAGTTTTTGTTGTTAAATCCTATTATTGCAGGTTGCAATAACTGAATCCAATTTTTGCTTGTTTTCCTCATATGGGTAGGGCATGCAAATTTTTTGGGTTGTAAAGAACATTGTGGTTTAGGTTGTCTCATACCAAATTTACATATAACTCTATCTAGTTAATCCTGCTCATAAACATTGGAACATATTAAGGGGAACACATCCACACATTCATCCTCTCTATCATAAGTAATTGTGCTAAAATGTTGTTTATATATGGCTCCTAAACCACCTGCATATCATAGAATAACTAATTAATATTACTAACTATATACATGTATGTATAAACACATAAAACATACACACGTATGTTTCCTTATATAATTTTGTTTCATTGTATCAAGTAATCAACAACGATGTCTCAAGTCATAATTTCCAATGTGTTTATTTCCCCATCGCAACGGACTACAAGATTAAACAATTAGTATTAAGTAAATAATTTATCAGTAATTTCATAAAACATGCATCATAAATCCTAAACCAAAATACATTGAACTACAAGTTAATCGAGTTTGTATGGTGGTATCATACTTAACATAATTTTTTAAAATCTATCTCATGCCAATAATTGTATTAAAAGGCACAAACCGCTAATTGACTTTATTTTGTAGTTGGTTACAACACACAACTCTTTGTATGAAACACCTAGTCCAGTAGCACCTACATACCACACTCAGCAAAGTCTCGCAACAACTGCAAATATCTCAAAAATATTTTATTAATGAACTTATCAATTAACAGAGCACCACCAATAAATCATAAAATTCATGCCCTAATATATTTATGGAGTTGTTCTTTGTCAACACGTGGGACTTGACGGGACAACAAAAGATGATTTAAAAATCAAAGGAGTCACCACCAACATTTATTTTAGGAAAACGTTAGAAAAAACCTTAAAAAGAAAAACAATGGTTAACAAAACCAAATTTAGAGTTCAGGAGTCAATTACGTGTAAGGGAGATGCTACTACTACTACTACTACTACTACTACTTTAATCATTACAATGTGCTTTTGGGAACTAAATATTTCAAACCATGATTTAAGGGTGGTTGCTTGTAAAGGCTACTTGGAAAAGGTGGCTAAAGCTGAAAAAGTTATAACCCTCTCTATTGCTTTCTTACATATGGTTAAAGGTGTAAGAGAAAAGGAGAGTCAACTTGTAGATGACTCACATGTAGGGGAGGAGGAGTAGCCCGTGACATGTGCAAATCTCTTTTCTTCTCTATTTTCTTTTGTTTTTGTTTAAATTTTTTATTTTTTTTATTTTATTATTGGATTTTACTGAGTTGTTTATTTTGTTGGTGATTTATTTGTGATTGATTATGTTTGTGATGTTTATATTTGTAATTTGAAATTTGGAATTGAGATTAGGATGAGTATATATTTTATCTGTAGATAAGTTCAGGCATAAATTAATCAAAGAATATAGGGTTAAAAGAATTGTATTGGGAAGAAATGATTGTGGGTAGTTGGACAAAATTGGGTATTGACATTCTTCATTTCGCCTTCATGATGAGCAATATCACCAAAATTATGAACTAGTTAACTAACTTTAACTGAACTACCATTAATTTCATTTTCTACTGATGAAACTCTAAGCATTTTTTCTCATAGTCCAACCCAATAGACATTTGTTGTCACTATTACATGGCTATCACTAACACCTAAACCTAATCAAATTGCAACATCTTGAAGGTGATGGTGCACTCTCCATATTTCATGTGCAAGGTATGAGCTTTTGGTCTCTACCTCTCAACAAACACATTAATCAAACGACCATTAATTCTCAAAAAAACCCATTTGGACAACTGCATAAATCTCTCCTTCAATGAAATATTGTATTATCTGCGGAACTTTTTATCCTCCTCATCATTCCAGACATGTTCATTTTGCACCCACAAAACATCATTTTCAACGGGTCTTGAGTGGATACTATCTATAGAAGAATGAGTAGAAGATGATGTCATTTCAAGATGATGAACAATAATATGCAATTTAATAACCAACATGAATAATTCATATAAAAATATTTACACATCTACAAACAAAAACTTAACGTTTAAAAACATACTATATAAATTAACAATAGAATTTCTAAGAGTTGAGAACTTCAAAACACACGTAAAGGATAAACCAATAAGTGTGAATTGTGTATTTGTAGAAGAGGACCACTGACTTGCATAAATCACAAATCCTTTTTGCAGTTTTAAGACTCTTTAAGTTGATTTAACTAGAGTTCACAGACTTTGAAAACAAGAGAGGAAAAAACGTAGTTTGTTTTTGCAAGACTTGAACCTCATAACTCACAATGATGTGACGACACACTAAAAACATAGTTGGCAACTGTGGTTTTATTGGTCAAAGGTTGTTCCTAATACTACAAAGTCAAAGCAAATAAGACAAGACCCTTAAAATTGCAATGTAGAGCTGCGATTTTAAGGCTCAACAATGAATCTCGAGATGACAAGTCTACCATCATAAAATCACAATTCCCATTTGCGATTTTATACCCATAAACTGCTACCTTTCTAGTAGTTGTGGCAAAAAATCTTACATAGCGGTAAAATTACAATTCAGAACTATGATTTGATTTAGTCAACAGTTAAAACCATGGCACAGTTAGATAAATATTTTTAAAATTGATTTATTTAAATAAATATTTTATAAAAATGATCATACGTGTTTAATTTTGAAAGTTAAAACGCATCCATAAATCTAAAAGCCTGAAAATATCCTATTTTCCCACTTTTTTTTTTAAGAGTTTTAGTGCTTGTTTGACAACAGTTTTATAAAACTGTTTTCAGTATTTTAGTTTTTAAAAATTAAAAAACTTGTTTGGATAGTGTTTTTTAAAAACAGTTTTCGAAAACAGTTCTGGTTTTTCAGTTTTTAAAAACTAAAAAACAGGAATAGCTGAAAGTAGTTTTGCTTTTCAATTTTCTATTTTTGTTTTGAAAACTCAAAATACACTAAGAATATGTTGTTTTTTGCTTTTCATTAATGAAATTCTAACAAATATGAACAAGTTTTTCCATTTTTACATCTTCAAAATAGTTTTCAAATAAAACTTGTCAAACAAGTTTTTTTTTTCTTTTGTTCTCGAAAACAGTTTTTGAAAACTATTCTTGAAAACTCTTTTCAAAAACTAAAAATCAAAACCAAACCAATCAAGCCCTTAGTAGCATGTTAGTGTGTTACAAGTATATTTATTGAAGCTAGCTTAAAAAGCATATATAGCATTTTCCTTTGTGAATGAAAAAAATATTATGAAAAAAATATTATTCAATAGGTAAAATTGTGTTACGAGTCTATATGAAATATTAATGCCTCAGCATAATAAGGCATGCAATAAGGTACCAACATAATAACAATTATGCAAATCCAAAAGATATTTATTAAGGAAAAAAATCAAAACACAAAATAAACTAACTAATTTTAATAAATATAACAAAAAAGTTAACTAATTCTAATCTAAGATAAAATCCTTAAATATAACTAATTTCAAATAAAAACCTTAATCATGAAATGAAAAATCTTTTGATAATAACTAGTTGGTGGTTCAATCTACATCACGAGGCCTACCGCCAATATCTTCGATTGATCTCATTCCACACATCTAAGACCAAATAAATACTAATTTGTTTAAAATAATAATAAATTTAAATTTTTTTTTAGCTAATTTAAGTTTTATCATAAGCATAATGTGGCTTATATAAAAAACAAATTAATTTTACAATTATAATAAAATACTACATAAATTTAATTAAAAAATATTTGTAACTAATCATGAAATAAAATTAATATGCCATGAATATTATCGTTTTATAAAATATATTTCTAATCTATGTAAATAGGATACTTTCTTGCTTTTAATCCCTCAAACTTGTCTTTTTTATTTATATGTAATATCTATAATTATAACATGTTTTAATAATATAAATTAATTACATATTTAATTATAAATTATTATAATTATATATTTAAATTATAAATTTTTATAGTAACATATTTAAATTATAATTATATATTTAAATTATAAATTTATGTAATTATATAATTAAATAATAAATTACTATAATTGATATTTAAATTATATTTGTATAATTAAATATATAAATTTTAAATTACATATTTAAATTATAATTTTCTATAATTATATATTTATATTATAAATTATTATAATTATATTAACTGAGGAGAGAGAAATAAAAGAGGAAGTGAATGAATAATGTGATGAGAAAGAATTAGTAGGAAACAATGTATTAATCATCGAAGAGTAAAATATAAAAATAAAATAAGCAAGCTAGTAGGTGAAAATAGAAAATCTTTTGAAAAACGACTTTAAGTAGCTTTGAAAATAAGCAAGCTAGTAGCTTCTAAATTTACTATCCAAACTGAGCTGAAACGTTTCAGCTATCATTTCAGCTAATTTTTCAGTTTTCAGCTAGTTAGAATGGCAAACAAAACACATTTTATAAAATGATTGTAAGAATATACATTCACAATATAATAACTAAAATTTTTAATATTTTATATTTTTTATTATAAAATTTATTATTATAATTGAAATGATATGTCGTCAATTATTAAAATTTATTATTCATTGTAGCAAATCTATATCGGAAAAAAACTAGGAGCTATTCATTGCCATTGGCGTCTGCCGTCTAACCATTGAGAGGTAAGTAGTGTATAATGACTGAGAATTGGGAGTGAGAAAGGAACAAAATTGTGAACTGAATATTTCCATTTTAGTCCTTCAAGTCCAACGCCAACAAATAAAATATTTAATTATGAATCATGCGGTAGTTCCATAACAAGAAAAAGCAAAGAGCCACACGATAAAGAACTAGGTCATGCTTTGCTGCCCAAGTGCAAAACCCAACTTTGCATTCCCCTAGACAAAAAGCCTTGTTCGATACTGACATAAAAAATTGGGCAGGTTAAGGAATCAGCCAAGAACCAATTAAATCGATAAAAAATCGAATGGACCGGTTAAAACTTCAAGTGTTAAACAATTTTATTTTATTTTTTTAAAAAAGAAAAAATATATAAAAAATTATAAAAATTCAATTTTTATTTTTTAAAATTTTAATTACACAGATAAAATATATTCTCCTAAAATATTGCAAAATAAAAATATTTAAAATAGATATAAACGGTTGATTACAATGTAAAATATAAATTTTTTAAAAAAATCATTTTAAACTAACGTAAATTATTATATTAGTAAAAATAATATTTCAAGTATAGAAAATACTTTTTTAGAAACACGTGGAATCAGGACATATATTGTTTTTTTTTTAGGAAATCAGGGCCTGTAGTTTATTTTATAGTACTTCTTAAAAAACTTAATTAAAAGAGTATAGGGCGGCAGAATGTTTTTTTTTTAATAAGCATATAACATTATATTTCTTCATAATTTTTAATTGTGTTTTCAAATGATTTACTGTATATATATTTTTTAATTTTATTAACCAATATGACTGTATCATTAGAACATTAATTAACAAATATTTTTAAAAAAAATTTAATTATGTTATCCATATATAATCAAATAATTCAAAATTATTTTTCTCATTCTCATATAAAATGGCTTTCTTAGTATGTAAAAACCTTACATTATTTAGAAATAAGTTATCTTTGTTTTTAATTAGCTAACTTATAAATAAAAAAGAAACGACAGTAATACACTTTTTAACTCTAAAGATACTAGTAAAGTAATATACTGTTTTAATTTTAAACATAATTTTATACTTTTGTTAAAATTTGTTGAAAATTGTAAAAATCCATTGATTTCACGTCTTATTTAATGAGTCCAATGTAACAGTAGATAATGTATTGTAAGAGCCTCACATTTAATCATTTCTAGAATAATTTAAAGTGAATTTTTAATGATGTATTTATTTTTAACTTAATTTAAATCATGCTCACCATTTTTTATCTATTGTTTAGAAGGAAAATGATATTTTGATTTGTATTTATTTAAAAAAGAGATGACAACATTAATTATTACTTTATCAATTATAACATTATCAAGAAAAAAAATATTTATTTATAAAAGAGAAAAATAATAATGAATTTATAAAATAGAAAAATAATAATGAATGAGATAAATATAGAGTTGAAAAAATGGACGGTCTGACAAACATGAAAAGTATTTTAAATTTTAATTAATTGAACAATATTATAAATTTTATTTATAATATAATCTTTTTTAGTTTATTTCAGCTTGTCAAACTAATTAATGAGGTTAACTCACTATCCAATTTTATGTGAACTTTGATTCAATTTTAGTTGGATCCGTCCGTGACTTAACTAGGGCAACGATTCATGAGGTCAATGGTCAACTTGGAGGTCAATAATTAACCTGCACGACTCGAATTACATTAAAAATATAAATATCTTATAACTATATAATTTTATGCTATAAAAAATCATAAAACAATTAAATTATACCAAAAATCAAGAACACAAATTAAATAAGATAGTGTCAACACCATATTTGTAACTTATTTGATGCTAATTTTCATGACAAAAGGGTAAAGCCGCAAAAATTAAAGCAAAATGTAAACACATTGAACTGTAGAGAGTGAAAGCTGAAAGTAGAGAGAACTATTAGGGTTTTTTTCTCATTCAAAACGACGTCGTTTTCTCCATTAAGAAATTTTTTTAAAAAAAAAACTTGACCCCTCGAGTCGCTGGGTCACTAGGTCACTGATTCTCAATTGAGTCTGGTTGAGTTGCTTCACGTTAATATGGTTTTATTGCATTTTCGATCCGAATGAAGGCTCATACTGGTTATATGGCTGGTTCCCAGTCAAACCGGTTGAACCGATCGACCGGTTTGAACTGAGTTTTAAAACATTACTTTGATCATCCTAATCTAGTCCATCGAACCATAGATTAACTCATCCGATCATACCATTTTGTTAACCAGAGATAAATAAATTATTATAAAATTAAAGCAATTTTATAATCATAATTGATGTTCATTGTATTTTATAATTTGCATTACTACTTTAAATTACTAATAAATTAAGTATGGAAGGATTTTTTTTTTAGGCATCACATTAGTTAAGAAATGTCAAGTACACCTTGTTACTATCAAGGATAATTTGTTGTCATAGTAATCCAACAAGAAAATCAATAGAAAATATCTTGACTCGTTACATAATTAAGGACGTTTATCATATTTCATAATTTGCATTACTATTTTAAATGACTAATAGAAAAATATAGAAGAATATTTTTTTTAATTGTCAGTCATTGCAACCTCGTTAATTATAACATTAATCAAGAAATGTTAAACTTTCTTTATTACTAGAGGAGGGATAGTTTGTTGACCACGGTGATCCAAACAAAAAAAACAATTGTCTCCTATAAAATATATCTTGCTTGTGCTTTAGAAAAATATACTTTATTAAATTTTTAATTACTTAGACATTTTATGTATAATATATTTTTTATTAAATCGAACACTTTCTATTTGTGTTTTTTTTTTACTAGTGTCTCGACGCAATTGTTATATTTTTGGTTAAGGTATCTATTTAAGTTCGTAGTATGCTTTTAAATGGGATGATATATATATATATATATATATATATATATATATATATATATATATATATATATATATATATATATATATATATATATATATATATATATATATATCATCCACTCCCTGGTGTATTTTTCTTTAGTCATTATTTAAAAGGCATATTACTGATAGAAACATTTTTGTGATTATAAACACATGGTAATCCTATGATGTGAGGTTTTGTTTGTTTCTCTAACAATATTGTTAATTAAATTTTTTTTATAAGCCAACAAATATTATTAGTGATTAAAAAGCACAAAAGATGTCTTCTTGTAGAGTTTACAAAGCATAAAAGTAACAAAACGTAGAAACATAGAAATGTGTACATACGATCTCAAATTTAATTAGCCTTATCCACATAGAAAACTGGTTTCATCATCTATTCTGCAAAAGAGTGAGATGTGATTTTTACTATATGACACCATTCTCATGCACTAAGCTAAGATGCTTGTACTATATCTTAGGTGCTTGTGGTCGCAACCTTGAAAATCAAATTATTCTTCGTCTTCCAAATCTGTCAAATCTCAACAAACCACACAAAAGACCAAACTTTTCTTAGAAGTGTATGTCCTATTACTACCCCTATGAAGTAATGGTAATGGTCGTTAATTTCTCTAGGAAACACCATTTGAAATCCCTACCAACCACATAATTCTTGCCAAACTCGATATTTTGTTGCAATTAATATAAATAAGTGTGCTCCTGATTCTCCAAACACTCTAGATGATCAATATAAATCTTGTTATCATTCCCATTCACTGAGCTAAGATGTTTGTACTATATCTTGAATGCTTGTGGCTGCAGCCTTGAAAATTAAAGTATTTCTCGCCTTCCAAATCTGCCAGATCTCAACGAACTACACAAAAGATCTAATTTTCCTCAGAAGTGTATGTCGTGTTGCTACTCCCATGAAGTAGTGGTAATGGTCATTAACTTCTCTAGGAAACATCGTTTGAAATCCTCACCAATTACATAATTCTTGCCTAACTCAATATTCAGTTGCACAAAATACAAATAGGTGTGTTCCTGATTCCCTAGGCACTCCACACGACCAACATAAATCTTGTTTTGTACTTATGATGTTGTGCTTAAATAAGTTGAACCATGTTGGCAGTTTGTCCGCTCCTAGCTCTAGACCAAGAATTGAATCTTAGGATGTACTCCTTTCACCCAGAACAACTTACCAATGTTGTCAAATGTGTTGTTCGACTCTAAAGATAAAAACATGTAAGCTGGAGATCTAGAATATAGGCCCAACGTATCCTTGGTCCACATCTACCCTTCAGGGACTCCATTGAACAAAGACTCGTTCTCCACCTACCTAACTAACTCTACTACCAACCCATTTCCCATGAAAGCAACCTCCTCCTCTAAGATCATCTCCACCCCGTTCCCCTTCCTTTTTTCTCTGCAATTGTTGCATATTTATCTAGTGCAAGCCCATGTAAACAAGGATGCGGGTCCGATAAACTACGCTCACCCATCCAAATATCCTCCAGAAAAAAAATCTCCCTTCCATCCCCCCAGACTACAATGAACATTGGTTACCACAACCATGCTTTCCTTCCCTACCTATCTCTATTGAGTGTAAGTTCTTTCCCTAGGTAGAACACTGATGTCCACTCTCCACCCTACTTTCTCATTTTCTTTAAGGTACCCAGAGGTATTATCTCTCAATTGCATGCACTTTGAAAACCAAGTGGAAGATATGTAGGATCTTGAGGGAAATCGGTGGAAGTGGGGATGACGAAGGAGGTTATTTGTTTGGGAGGTAGAACTATTGATTGATTTACAAAACCGAGTGGACATAGTAGTACTGTCAGAAGGAATGCATATGGATGGATGTGGATGGATGATGGGTCAAGATTATCCTCTTGTCATCAATGTATAGGGTACTGTCATCTAAGATGGCTTAATTCCATAATGATTTCTTCAAAAGAATTTGGAAGAAGGGATCTTGTCAAAGGTTCAAATGTTGGTATAGAGGATGGATGCTAATAGAGCACCTCCAAAAAATAATCTAGCAAAGTGAGGAATTATTCAATGGAAGGCAGCTATGTGTGGGATGTTCGAAGAAACGATTGAATTAGTGTCTCAATTATTTTTGTCTTGTGTTGTGGCTAGTAGAGTTTGAGGTGTGTTATGCGCATGGTAAAGGGTATGCACAATGCTTCCAATAACACTCTGAAATCATGTGGATCAATTTGTTGGGCTCGTCGAGGGGATTTAGAGACAAGGAAAGCATGGTCATTTGTGTGACATTCTCCATTTTAGCATGCATGGAAGACAAAAAATACATCAATGTTTAGAGTAGCACATTTAATATCTCATATCCTGACAGAGTGGATCATGGATCTGTGTTATTGGATTGATCGAGTGAGTGAGTTGTTTAGCATCTAATACTTTTTTATCTCAAATGGACCACATTATTTACACTTTCCTTTTATTTTATAAAATTTTGTGGCTTACAAAGAAAATTATTATAAGAAAAGTTAAAATAATTGTATGTGTGAAACATTCACCTGGTTGTCCAACTCATTGAGAAACTAATCCACACGAGTTGTTTAATACTTTAATTTATTAAGTTTTAAAATTTAAAATAGATATGTTGCTTCTTACTGCGTGCTATTGTCATGGCGCACAAATAAACCAAAGAGATTTATGATTTCTTTTTCAGAATAGATATATATCTAGTACTTGTAATGATCATATTCTAGCCGGCTACTACGATATAAATCCACAATCATGCTAAAAGGAATTAAAGTGGGGGCACGAATAAGATTAAGAAGAGAAAAAAAAAAGTGCATGCATCAGGCCGACGTAACAGATTACACCATCTGGTAAGTTGTAACCTAAAATTTATCATCATGTCGTAAAAAGGATAATTATGGTTGAGCTTAATGAGCAGCTAAATTAGGAGATATATGCCAAAAGCAGATATTATTTTGTGTGTCGCGTACGTAGCTAGAACCAACATCCATCTTTTTATAAAAATAAAAAAGTATAGATTCATATATATCTCCACAATGCTTGAAGTGGTGCAGCATTGTTGCCATTTATCCACTAATACTTTTCCAACAAACTTTTCAGATTATTTCATTTTCAAATATTTACATCACAAACCTAAATATCTTCTGAGCTTAACTATAATAAGGTTTTTACATTTCATTCGATCATAATTTTTTATTTATATAACTTTAAAAATAATAATAAAATAAAATCAATAAATCTATCATAAATAAAGAGTTGTAATTAAATATCAGTATAAAGATTTTACATTAATTATGTATACTAATTAAACTCATATCTTATTTTACTTTCAATCAAAGCATCTTTCACTCTACAAAATATATATATAACCCTTTTATTTTCGTCAACTTTTATGGTGTAATAATGAACTTATGAACACGTTTCACACTTGAAAGTACAATACAGTATATCCTGAGCATGTTTGTAGTCAGTAAGGAAGACGGGCAAAACAAGCGCTTCATTAGTAATCTCATTCTATTAGGGTTTTTTTTTTTTTCACATGTAATTGTAAAGCGTCCAGTTATGCCAAATTACACTAGATTAATTCTTATCACAACTGTCTTAGACACACATTCTTTTTATGGACAAAAGAAATTCATCAAAGGCACTAGTAATACCAACAAAGTATTACACACATGACTTATCCTTTGCTGTCGCATACTTAAAACTCTTTCTAACCCAACATATTATTAATAATGTTTATATGTTTTTAAATTTTATTTTAAGTATTTAATCCAGTAATTTTCATATATATTAACTTTTGGGAAGTTTTTATTTTATTTTTTTACCATTTCATTTCTTTTTTAATTACTGGTTTAGATGGGAATTAAAAAAGTACATTCTCTATACAATTAATAGGGGTGTTCAAGTTCCATGCTGATTTGGTTAATTCGGTGCTGAAATCCAAACAAATTAATTTTAATTGGTTAAGGTTAGTTTAGATTATTGATTTATTTTTTGTGATCTAAACTAATAATGATTAGGTTGATAAGTTTGGATCAATAAAATCTAATAAAAAATTAATAAATAAAATTTAATTTTATTAAATAAAAAAAATTATATAGTTGATACTTACTCTACACCTTAGCACACACTAGATAATTTAATAGGATTTATTTGCAACTAATAGATACAATAAGAAATTTTAAAGCTTTTCTAGATTATTTAGAGATAATAAAATTTTATTTTTCTAAATTCTTTCATATTATATTAGACAAAACATGTTGATAGTATAAACATAAAAAACTTCTCCTTTCTAGAAAAAACAGAGTACTCACTAAAACAAAACAAAAAAAAACTAAGAAAAAAAATGACCAACGACACAACACTAAGAGAATGAGAGACAAGAGAAAAAGAGTTACAGAATGTATATGTTTCTTGTATTTCTAATGGACTATTTGTTAGGTTTGAATCAACAAGTACGTAACATTCATCCGAACATATTAACACCCTTAAAAATTCTTTTTTACCTACAAATTTCTTGTATTTCTGACTATACATGACCATCGATAATTTGACTTATATTTATTACAAAATTATACAAAATATTTTCTTTTATTTTAACCAAAACGCATATCATTCTTCCATCACTATAATTGAAAATTTATTCGAGAAAAATTCCTACTCTAGAATGATATTATTTATATAATATTTTTACAGTATTGTTTTTAATATTTCATTATATTATTCAATTATCTTATCACGCACTTCTCTTCCTCCAATTATATAATATAAATATACAAATTGTACAACTGATATTTCTGTATCCTTAAATCTATCTCTAACTAGCTAGGGAGTGATTGGCTTGGCTATGATCAACGGCAAAAGAAAAATAAATGGGCGACTAATGATGTTAAAGTAACTTGTAAGAAAGCTATTGCTTTTTCTCTGCTTCTGTAATGTTATTCCATAGATTTTTCAATTGAATAGTCCTATTTCCTACTTCCACTAACACAATATTAATAGCCCCCCAGAAGTTTCATTATTCCAAAGCATGCGTGTTGACAGCATCAAACTGCACTAAGCCCCCTTCCTTCATGTACTTGCCCAATCTCCACTATTACTTTTGCTTCCTAATTCAGTTTAAGGCATTTGATCAAATTTGTTTTTACTATATCCTTCACGCACACTTGCACAACTTAATTAATAACTATGAACAAATTGTAATTTATAACATTTTTTTTAAACAATAAAAATAGTAATTTCTAAAACCTAACAAATATTATATTTTGAACAATTAAAGGCCTTAGTACAGTTTCAAAAAATTTAATTTGAGATCGAGCTCCCAAGTTCCCACCCAACACCGAAGCTTCAAATGAGGTTCTTTGAATTCATCGTGTCTGGTCTGCGCCGATATTGATGCTTTGCTCTCAAACATAAAAGATTATTAAATCTTAATCTTTAGGGTTCCGTTGCAACCTAGCCAATTGCATCTTCTTAAAGCATGGTAATAACTCATTTATTTCGTCCAAAAATTTCTCAAATGGACCACCACTACCCCAACATGACACAAGACCAAACTACGTTATATGATGCGATAGGTCGAGATAACGACGCTAATGTTTGGATCCCAAGTTGTGTTAGATTCCCTAAACCAAATATTTCCAAACAATAGCAAATAAAACTAAAAAGCAACATTTCTGTAGGAAGCGATTTCAATTTTTAAACGTGCATTATAAAAAATATACATACACCACATGTGAGGAGAACTGTCATCACAAGTAGAGGATAAAGAGGGTATAGTCTATTTGAATTTAATTTTTGAAATGAGGATCAGTTTTATGTTTAGACAGATTAATCATAACAATGATCGATCAGTTTTTGAATTTAAATATTTAAGAGCCAAAAATTAATTGCATATGGAACCTTTGATGTAATTAATTAACTAATTGTTACAGTTTTTATTTCTCCTATTATATATATAATATATATATATGTATATATATATACATACCACAATTAGATTAAATTCAAATTATTTCTTCAAGTAGTTAACCTAACTCAAAATTATTTCTTCAAATACTCATCTGTCTAGAGAAACTGTATAAATCCTGCATTTTTGAAACGCGCCTAGCTTTAACAACTGCAGGTGTGCCTCATGTGATGATATTCATTCCATGTTTGCAGATGGTGGCGGCATAAGCAACTGTGTTATTCTTCTTATTTTGTTGTCCATATAGGCGCTTTCTCTGTAGCAAATAAACATGGTCATAAATTCCTGTGTACAAAACAGAGGAGGAAACTTTGAATAACATGCTTAAAAGTTTCAACACTGTTGCCGACTTTAATGAGAATGTTTTGATTTGATGTAGCAGTTGAGATGACAGAGGAACAAATAGTCAGTGTCGCAGAGGATTTAGTCAACACAACAAAATCCATAGTGCACAAGTGGTCAACCACTTGAGCTTTAGAGGACCCCACCCATCCAACATGCTCAAGTGCAGCTTCATCCGGTCACAACCCACTCCATCTTTTTTTTTAATCACACTTATCTCTTGCAAAATTAATTCTACTTTAATGATAGATTTAATCTGGTATGTGGTAGAACTCTGTCATGCACGGTGAGGAGACACACTACGACCTTATATTAGTAGCTGGAAGAACTCCTACATGTAAGTTGCAATGAGTTTTCTTGTGGAAAAGACATTTAGTGTGTTTGGTTTGGAGTTAATTCAAACTTAGATTGAGCTAAAAACAAACACCTCTAAAAAAAATGTTGGTTTTCTTGTTTTTCAAAGTGTGTTTTCGTGTTAAACTCAACCCAATTACAAATTAAACATGCTAATCATCTATGGTGCAAATTTAAGTTTGCAAAATTGTTTAATTTGTGTTCAACCTTTATATTATTCTGTAATTCGTGGACAACAAAATGAAAGTAATTAAAATAAATACTTAAAAAAATGTTACTTAGATAATTAAAATAACACATTTTGTTTTATTTTACAAAACCGTAATGACTGATAATTTTTCATGAATAAATATTTCAACATTGAGATCAATATGAAATAATAAGTATTATAAATAAAAATTTTCTGTTGAATATTTAAAATATGATTGCATATTTATAATTTGATTTCAAAATTTTGGTACCAATTAAATCATATTGTGAATTTTATTAATCACTAATTTCTGGTATGCTCCTATTTCACTATAGTGGTAGACAATTAAAGGGTTGTGGAACTGTAATTTTTGTTTTATAAAGCACAGGTTCTATAACTGCCTAGGAAGCTAGGGCGTAATCCAGCTACGAAAAAGACAAAAATAAAAAAGCAAAAGGTATTTTCGTAATATCTGTTACAGCATGAGGGTATTTTCCATAACCAATTGGTTTAAATATTGCACGGTTCATAGCTCCTTTTCTTGCATTCACAAAACCAAATTGCTTTGTGGTTTGTACAACTAAACTACCATTTTGTTTCCGAAGCAATCACTAAAGCAGAGAGGCATGGGAAACTGCTTGGTGCTGCAAGAGAACGTTGTGAAGATCATAAAAACCGATGGCAAAATTCTTGAATACAAATCATCCATCAAAGTGGAAGAGGTTTTGATACAATTTTGTGGCCATGCAATATCTGAGTCTCTCACAGTCCTGCGGTATCTTGAACCAAACACAAAATTGGTGAAGGGGCAGCTATACTATCTGGTGCCTCTGCCGCCATCACCAAAAAACAACAAGAAGGTGAGGTTTGCGGATCCAGAAGTCCAAGATGTGCATAAAAGTAACGTGGTTAGGATTAAGCTGGTTATTAGTAAGCAAGAATTGCAGAATATGCTGCAGAATGGAGGGTTTTCAGTTAGTAAGATGTTGTCTCTAGTTCATGAGGACAAGAGTGAAGATTTGTCTCAAAAGAGTGAAGGCTGGAAACCAGCTTTGGAAAGTATACCTGAAGTAAAGTAGTATTGGAATTGAAGTTCAATTCCAATACACTTTCCTTTTCCTTTTTCTAGCTTACGTTATACAGTGTAACAAGATATACATATCCATATATATATATTAGAGAGAAAAAACTTGAGACTTCATTTTCAGCATTTTTTACTCGAGGCATCTAAAAATGTGTGAGAGAGAGAGACAGAGATAATCATTTTTAAAAAGTCTAACATGTAGGCATCTAATGGACAATCATATTATGTTTAATTGATGTTTGCAACAAATGAAAGATATGCTTAATGAAGAAAAAGATAAGGGTTCATATTAGTTAATTTAATCACACTCCTCTGTTTTTTCTTTTGATTTATTTAAATATAATCCATGTTGGAAAGGGGGCTACCTACAATTGCATGCAGCAAAAATAACACAGCGGAGTGCAGACGTTATATGTGACTATGAGATGGTAAAATGACCTCAAAAGATCGGGGCTTAACTCAGCTTCTAAGATCCAATAACTGACAAATAAGTGGTTTGATTATTGTAGGTGATCTTTTGTTAGCAATGGTCAGGAGAAGAGTGCAGAGTAAGATTGTGTAAAAATAATTATGATTATGTTTTACATCACATTTAAACTAGTTTTAGTTTTTTTATTAACTAAAAAAAACTTGTTTGATAAACAAAGTTTATTTCATAATTTTTATCATTTTCTAAGACACTTTCAAATAATGTTTTTTATGATATTACTTTTTATTTTCTAACTTTTTATGATTATTTTTTATTTTATATATTCATTTGATTTTGTAATTTAATAAGAAATTCATTTATTTTTTGTTTATCTCATTTTATATTTTTAGCTAGTCCGAGGAGAAATGCACTGGTTATCGATGGGGTAATTCTCCCACTAATTTTTAATTTTTTTTAATAATATGTATATATAATTATAAATTGTCCATAATATGAAATATAGTATATAAATTAATGCATCTCACTAGTTTATATATATATATATATATATATATATAATATTTCTCTCTATATAATACTTTTAGATGTGTTACAAGTTATTCTAATAAATAATTTTATCCATGACTAAATAAACTAGTCTAACAATTTTTACTTACTATCCATAATTAGTTTTTTTTAACTAGTTTTTCAAATAGTTTTAAGGAAACACAACTTTTGTAAATGTGTGTGTGATTTTTATAATAAAGGATAAGATTAATGTAAAACTATTAAACTTGTTGTCACTTATTATTATTATTGCAACCACTATAGTAATTTTAATATTATATAAAACTAATGTTGTTATTATAATACTAGTTAGATTTAAATAGAGATGTTAAAATAGGCTTATAAAATGAAGACTTTTTTATTTATCACTTACCTTTTTTTAAAAAAAATATAAATTAAAATACCCATTATATCCCTCTAACCCTAATCCTATCTTTAAATCCTCCTCTTTCTCTTTTCCTACCTATTTTTGTGGCCTCAACTCACCTACTTTCCCTTTTTTCTTCATTTTTTCCTCATTCCTTCGTCTAACCAACCTCCCCCCTCTTAAGCCACCACCAACCTCGCCCATCCCCATTGTCGTTGCCCCAATAAACACTATTGCCCCTTCCAGGCATCGCCACCTACTGAGTTTTTTGTCTAACTACACTAAACTCTCAGTCACACCTTCCTTCCAGTTTCACCCAAAAAAGTAAGGTTAACCATGTATTTATACTTCTCTGACGGTATTTCGCCAAAAAAGTAGCAAAAGTTAAGCCGAAAAAGTAAAAAAAAATAATTTTTGTTACTGTTCTAGCGAGATACCGCCGGAGAAGATTCTGGCTATTGGTTTTTGCTGGATTTTATTTTAGGGTTTTTGGTTTTAATTTTACGTTTTTTTTATTTTATATGTTTTTATTCACATTTTTAACTCTACGTTTTTTTTATTTTATATGTTTTTATTCACGTTTAGGGTTTTGGTTTTATATGTTTTTATTATATATGTTTTTATTCACGTTTTAAATTTAGTTTAGGTTTTATATGTTTTTATTTTATATGTTTTTATTTCATATGTTTTTATTCAAGTTTTAAGTTTAGGTTTAAGTTTTTATTTCCATTTATATTTTTTATTTTATGAAATTTTATTTTATGGTTTTTTAAATTTTTTATTCACGTATATATTTTTTATTTTATGATTTTTTTATTTTCTAATGTTTCTATTTTTTTTATTCACGCATATATTTTATATTTTATGGTTTTTTATTTTATAGTTTTTGTAAATTTTTTATTTCCGAATATATTTTTATATTTTATGGTTTTTTATGTTATAGTAGTTCTGGTTTTTATTTTATATTTACATCCATATTTTTTATTATATATTATATACTAAGAAGTTATAAATTAGTAGTGTAAAAAATATGTAACTTTTATTCACTTATAAAATAAAAATTTATTTACTTGTAGTTGTCTTTGGTTTATTTTTTCTTGGTGTTTTTAGTTTAGGGTTTACATTTTTTTATTTTATATTTTTTTATTTTATATTTTTTTATTTTATGATAGATCTGTTTTTTATTTTATAATATATTATATACTAAGTGGTTTTTTATTTTAAATTATATTATATTATGTATTATATACTCAATTTTTATTGACTTTTTATAAAAATTTATAAACATTAGAAATAACTAAGTCTGAATTTTTATCCACTTTTAATAAGTGAAATAAAAAGTTAGTCAAGTGAAAGTTTAAATTTAATTAAAAAATATGTAAGTTTTTTTCATGTATTGTTTTTAGAAATTATAAATTAAAAGAAATATGTTATAATCAATATTTAAAATTAAAACATGAAATTTGAAATTTAAACTCTTACAAATTAGAAAGAACTATGTTATAATAAATATTTAAAATTAAAAGTTGAAATTTTAAATTTGAACTCTTATTAGTGAAAATTATGTTATAATAAATATTTAAAGTTGAAATTTTAAATTTAAACTATTAAAAATTAGCAATTCATAGAAATATGTTGTAACAAATATTTAAAATTGAAACATAAAATTTTAAATTTCAACTCTTAGAAATTAATGAAAATTATTTTATAATAAATATTTAAAGTTGAAATATTTATTATTATTATTATTATTTTACTTCTCTAGTAGTGCACCGCTGAAAATAAAAAAATAAAAGGCATAATGGTATTATTTTCCACCGGTAGGTGGTGGGAAATGAAAAATGAGTAGGTGTTAACTAAAACACCCTAAAATGGATCATGCTACACTTTAAAAAATGAGATCTAAATAGAAATGAGTCTTTTTGCCTTGACGCATTTAACCCGACTATGTAAATGGAATTGAGTTTGTTAGCCCGATTGGAATAAAAATATAAATACATTAGTATATATTAAATAATTAATATATTATATATTGTTAAAAAATAAAATAAACGAAAATTGGGCCTTAAAGAATATAAGCTTAAATTGAACGTGACTTGCAAATTGATTAATTATATTTACAAGCTAACCAATGTTTCTTGGTTAATTATGTTGTTTAATTATCATTATGTTTATTTTATACTATTTACTATTTAGGTGTTTAATTGTTATGATTATTTTTATGCTATCATGATGAATAATGACATCAATGTTTATGTATTATGTTTAATTTGTTATTTTCAGGAATGGTATGAATTATTTAATTTTTTGTTTTTAAAATTTAAATTAAAGTTTTAGTTATATTACAAGGTTTAAACTTTGAGATTTTTTAAAAGGCCCATTTTGACTTGGTGGCCCGTTACAAGGTCAGACTAGGCTTAGAAACAGCGACCCAAATAAAATATAGGTTGGGTCAGCTCATCCCATTTTATTCTGTGAGTTTGATGGATTGAGCCGACCTGTCCATCTTAACAACTCAAAATTTAAGAAATCTGAATTAACACTTCTCACATGTTAAATTCACACCTATTGTCACAAAAAAAGACTTACATATCCTTCTTTAAAATTTAAGACAATTTTTCTTATAAATTTTTTTAAGTCTATGGTGAGATCTACTCGGAGATGTAAAAAAATTTCAATTTTTTTTAACTCTTTTTATCTGAGAGTTAAACGGGGTAAGAACTTAACGAAAAAAAAAAGAAGAGGAAAAGGGAGAACTTTTAGTAAACAAAAAGAGGAGGGAGAGGAAGTGGAAGTAAGGAAGGAGAGAGGAGTTAATTGAGGAAGAAGAAGAAATAAAGAAGTTGGGTCACTAAGAAAAGAAAACAGAGAGAGGGGATTAAGGCTAGGGATAAAATGGAGATAATGAATTTTTTTTTTTGAAAGAGTATGTGTTTTTTGAAAAAGGGGTAAGTGAGAATTTAAATTCCCTAAATTTAAATATGTTTTAGGTCTCTTGTATTAGCTAATTTTGGTGTGCATCCTTATGCATTTTTTATTTTGTATTGGGTGATAAATAATTTTTTATTTTATTTTAGGTTCATGATAAAGCGTTTTAGATAGTATTTTAAAATTATTTAAATAATACTTAACAAATATACAAAATAAAAATTTGTTAATAACTCAACCAGAAATAAAACTTTTATAGCGATGAAAAATTTAATATGTCAAAGTACTCAAAGCATATATTATTATCATTTAAAATAAAAAATTTATTACGGTTTTATGTACAAAAAATATTATTAGAAGTTAAATATTTAATGATTAAAAAAATTGATGTCTTCTTTAATAGATTTATGGAATCTGTTTGAATTGAGAAGGGCTTGCGAACTACTCAAAGTGGGAGGAGGGGGTCAGAGGGAGACAGAGCTTGGAATGAGTCAGGAACAAGGGCAGAAGATAGGAAGGCAGGAGATCGGAGTAGGCTAGGAGGGGAAGCAAAGGAGACATATAGGTATAGATTGAGAGGAAGAAAGGTCACACCACCTACTTCTTTACCTACTTCCCTAAAAACTTTGGTTAAAAGGAGCTATAGAAAATATTTGCAAATTGGGGACAAATATGTGAGGTCTTCATTCCAACTCGAAAAAGTGTGAATGGAGATAGATTTGGTTTTGTTCGTTACGTGGAAGTAACCAACGAGAAGGAGCTGGAAAAAAAGTTGGATGGTATTTATATAGGTAGCATGAAGATATTAGTAAACCTTCCCCATTACAACAGAACTTCGAAAGATGGCAGAGTTGCAACCATCTATCAAAAGCAACCTATGCACAATGGTAATGGGGGGCAAATAATCAGGCAGAAAAACAACATGACAAGAGGACCAGAACCACCAAACATTAGTAGGAAATCGTATGCTCAAGCAGTAACAGGCAACACCAAATAAATAGTGGGGACTTGGAGAATGAAAAATGATTGCCTACAAACTGTGAAGCTGACAGATATTGAGGTAGACATGACAGACAAGTCATGGTTAAATGAATGTTAGGTTGGACATTTGCAGAGTCCCAGTGACATTGAGAAGCTCCAACAAGTAGCAAATATAATGCTCCTTGATGGGGAAAATGTTGTCAAGTTCAAACATATGGGGGATGACTTAGTGCTGATTGAAGAGGCATCCAAAAATTGGATTCAAGACTAGCTGGATAATAAATAGGAGGAAGAGGAGCTAGATATATTTCAATCAATGGAGAAATGGAAGCCATCTATAGTACCGGGGAACAAAGTAGTGTGGTTCAGAATTTTTGGATTTCCATTACACACTTGGACCGAGGCATGCTTAACTTGAATAGTTGCCAAATTTGGAACCATAGTGAAAATACACGAGGCTACCAAGACAATGGAAGAGTTGCGGTTTGTAAGGGTCCTCGTAAAAACCCCATCTTTTAACCAAATCCAAACTTTAGAAATCATGGGCATCAATGGTGGAATACAGACTCAGTATAATGGAAGAAACCTTGACATCTACCATGTCCTGCCAATGCCAGCACTGGAGGTATGAGAATGCCTTTGACGAAAAATCATTTGCAAGCGATATTGGTCTTTTGCTCCAGTCTGACGGGTCTGAACACGATGGGGAGCTTGAGGAAGATGAAACAATCGCCATGGCCAAACTTCACGATCCAAGAACTAAGAGGAATGAAGAGGAAGAATCAATTAACGGCTCATCAGTAAATAACCAACCAGTAGGATCAACTGAACAATCCAAATGTTGCACAAAAATGGGTCCTGGGAGCATGTCTGCAATTACTGCTAAGGGAGGCCATTTTCCAATATTGGAAGAGAACACATTTGAAGTGGTAGGAACAAAAAAAGTGGACACGCAAGAGACTACACCAAAAGTAGTAGAAGGTGAAGGTCAAACTGAATATAAAAATACCCATGAGGGTCACGCCAAAATAGCACGTGTGAGTGGGGAAAACAGGCCAAACACGGGCCAAGGACACATCTCGATGGAGCTGAAACAGAATGGGCCACAAGCCCAAGCTCAAAGTGCATGCCTAGAACTAATAGTTGATGAAGGGGTGGCAAATAATGATGTTCTTGCCAAAGTTGATACCCATACCAACGAAGGTTTGGTCCTAGGCACGAATGTATTCTCTGAATCATAGGTGGTGGCTTCTCTGACTCGTCCTCAACCATCATGGGCGCATGTAGTATTAGATTCTGGAAACAGATGTTTAAGCCTTAATTTAGCGAGTGCAACTAAGGGACCACTGAGAAGGTTGACCTTATTTTCCCTAGGCTCAAGGTTGGCAACAAAGGTCATCAGTATGAGGACACCCTCTCCTTCAAAAGAGCATATTCAAATAGGTAATAATCTCAATGATGAATGTATTAGAAATCGGAATTGCATTATTCTTAGAAATCATGACAATATGGAAGCTGCTCAAATTATGGAGATTGGAAAAAAATTGGGGGTAAAAATCAATGAATCTGAAGCAGTTACAATTCAGAGGTTGAAACAACTACAATCATGTGACCAAATGGAGATTCAAGAAGCTGGAAAAGTGAACCATACCGAGGTTGAAGAAGGTGGACTATGAAGATATTATCCTATAATATAAGGGGCCTAGGTGGCGTTGTCAAGTAGAGGCATGTGAGACAACTGATCGTACAGGAGAAAATTGATATAATATGCTTGCAAGAAACAAAGAAAGAAATGATAAATCAAGATATGTGACAATGTATCTAGGGAGGCCTAGGACTTAATTGGGTGGCAGTACCTGCAGTCAACAACATCGGGGTACTGGTATGTATCTGACCCTAAAAAACTTTTCAGTTAAATGCACATATTGTAGAGATGGCTATATTATGCTTGAAAATAATGTCGATTATGTTAGTTAATGTCTACTTACAATGTGACATTCATGATAAGAGAAGAGTATGGAAAGAAATATTGTGGAGAAAACGGGATAGCAACATTGACCTGTGGTGTGTTTGTGGAAATTTCAATTGTGTGAGACAACAAACTGAAAGGGAAGGGTTGGTTGTAGAACACTATGATAGGAAGAAAACAGAGGAGTTCAACCAATTCATAAGAGATATGCAACTATATGATGTTACTCTAATCGGGAGAAGATTTACTTGGTTTAGACCAAATGGCTTAGCTAAGAGCTGGCTAGACAAATTCTTAATTTCAAAACATTGGGGACAAATATGACAGGGAGGTGCCCAATATGTAATGAACAAAAGTTTCTCAGATCATTTCCCTTTGGTGTTCAAAGTTAAAGACATCAATTGGGTTCCGAAGCCGTTTAAACTGCTAGATTGTTGGTTGTTACATAAAGACGTTAGCAAAGTGGTAATTGAAGCATGAGAGTCAATGGAATTAGAAGGGAATGATGCATTTATAATCAGAAACAAACTGAAAGGGCTCAAAGAAAGTATTAAGATATGGAACAGGGAGCAATTTGGGAACATCCAGCAAAGGCAACACCAGCTAGAACAACTTCTGAATCAACTTGAGAAGAAAAGTGAAGAGGTAGGACTATCTTCAACTAAAGAAAAGGATAGAAGAGAGTCCCAACAGGCACTTTGGGAAGCAGCAAAATACAACATCTCTTTGGCAAAGCAAAAGTCTAGACTCTTATAGGCGAAAGAAGGTGACTGCAACTCAAAATACTTTCACAAGGTAAATAGCATGGAAAAGGCATGAAAACTCACTTAAAGGGATCATCGTCAATGATGTGTAGGTAGATGATCCAATCATAGTAAAAAGGGAGATCATGGAGTATGTTGATAATAGGCTCACAGAGACATCATGGCCTAGACCTACCTTGAATGGAATTCCTTTCCCTAATATCTCACAGGTGGATAATCAAGCTCTCTGCACACAAGTGGGCGAAGAAGAAGTAAAAGATGAAGTTTGGTGTTGTAGGGGGGACAAAAGCCCAAGACCGGATGGATATAATTTCAACTTCATTAAGAAATTTTGGGAGGTGATGAAGGAAGACATATTGGCATTTATCAAGGAATTTTTTAACAAAGGTAGGCTACTTGTAGGGTGCAATTCCTTATTTATCACGTTGATACCAAAGTTGCCTAACCCTCAAAACCTTGGTGAGTTCCATCCTATATCACTGGTTGGTTGCCTTTTCAAGATCATCTCAAAAGTTATGGCTGTCAGATTGGGAAAAATACTTCTAAGACTAATTGACGAATGCCAAAGTGCTTCTCTGTCTGGTAGGCATTTACTACACACAATAGTTATTGCCAATGAAGTTCTGGATGAGGCAAAGAGGAAGAAAAGAAAGTGTTTTCTATTCAAAGTAGATTTTGGAAAAGCATACAACTCAGTCTCATAGGAATTCTTGTTATATATGCTTCAAAGACTTGGGTTTTGTCAGACTTGGATCAACTGATCAGGGCAAGCCTAATGTCAAGCAAAATATTTGTCCTAGTGAATGGCTCACCAACTGCAGAATTCCAACCACAAAGGGCCTCAGGCAAGGTGACCCTTTAGCACCTTTGTTATATACAATAGTAGCCGAGGGTGTAAGCAGACTAGTAAGGGAGACCTTATCAAAGGATATATAGGAATGGAGAATATACCGGTGGCATTCCTACATTATGAAAATGACACAATATTCTTGGGGGAGGGCTTACCTTAAAATGTATTGTCGATTAAGGAAATCCTCAGTGGTTAAAACTTTGCTTGGGACTAAAAGTCAATATCACAAAAGCAATTGTAGGGGTCTAGACTTATCAACCATGTAGGTTGAAAGGTGTGCAATGATACTAAATAGTAAAATCCTAACTGTTCCAATCTTGGCATACCCATTGGTGCAAACCTGAGAAAGGTGGAAACTTAAAAACCTTTGCTTATGAAACTCTATAGTAAACTTGATAGCTGCAAACACAAGAACTTGTTGTATGTTGGAAGAATTTACCTCATCAAAGTTGTCATGTCTGCAATGCCCCTATTTTACCTATCTTTCATTAAGTTACCATCCCAGATTGGAAACATAATAAATGGCTTACAATCAAATTCCTTTGGGGGAACAACCAAGGAATCACAAAAGTATCTTGGGTAAGTTAGAAGCAGACGTGTGAACCAAAAGAAAGGGGAGGATTAGGGTTCAAAGATGTTATCACCTTCAATAAATCCTTACTTGGAAAATGGAGATGGCTATTAACATCAGATTAGACCCAGCTATGGCACAAAGTTCTAAATTCCAAATATAACGGCTGGAGGGGACTCCTTCAGGAATCAAATAACAGTAGCATGCCAATATGGTGGTGGGATCTCAAGAAAATTTCTGGTGCCAAGGCTAACCATAGATGGTTTGATGAAATGGTGCAATGCAATATGGGTGATAGTCAGTCCCTGTTGTTCTGGAATGATGTGTGGATAGGCGATGAATGTCTGCAGACAAAATACAATAGGCTGTTTCTCAATTCTGTACAAAAGGAAGCAAAAATTAGTGAAGTGGGTAATTGGGTTGATGGCAGGTCGGTGTGGGGTTTATAGAGGAGGCAAGCATTGTTTGTGTGGGAAGAGACTTTATTGAGACAATTAGAAGGAGAATGGAGGGTGTCAGTATACAGAATGGGTCTCCAAACACATGGTCATGGAGCCCAAACCATTTAGGATCTTACTCAGTATCATCTACTTTTGCAGCTTTACAGGTACAAAGATCGATATCTACATGATCTAATTTGTTCAATTGCTTATGGAAGATGAAGACCCTTCCAAAGGCCATGTTTTTTGGGTGGAGGTTGCTATGGGACAGATTACCAACAAGAAGCAACTTGCGAGCTAAAGGAATTCTCAAGAAGACGACGTGTCTTATTCTTTCTACCACAGTCACACAAAAACGGCTTCCCACGTTATATTCACATGTGCCTTCTCATCCCAATTATAGTATCTTGGTATAAACAATGTGGTATCCTTACTATGCTCCCTGAGAACACAGTTGCAAACTACTGGCAACACCTCTATTGGCATGGCCCGTCCAATACACATCATCTCTAGGAGGTTACTTGGTTAGCAATCACTTGGACAATCCGGAATATGAGAAATAACTGCATCTTTCAAAATATAACATTTGATCTATCTGTACTATCCCATCAAATGCTTGCCTATGTTTGGAATTGGTTTACAAGTTTCTATCCGCAGTGGGGGGTATTCTTTTGTTGACTAGATGAATAACCCCGCTGCATGTCTTGAACTTCTCCTCGAGTAAGGTTAAGCATATATGTATATCATTATGGCCATACTGCCTCGGGAATCTGTTGTCTCCTTTCAATGCATAATTTCAGTCAGTTTGTAACTGTTGGCGGCATTATTGCGTATAGTTTGGGCTAGTTTATTGAGTTGAGGCATTGCAATGGATTTACCTATTGGTAGTAGTCCTACAAGGTGTTGTACTGTCGTCTTTTCCCTCTTTCTTTTTGCTTGCAATATGCTTTATGATTGTATTAGGCTATGTTCTGTGTGGCTCCTCTTCCTTTTCGTGTATTTCATCACACTTGTAAGTTCCTGTTATTGTACCTCTGGTGCCTTATATAAAATCTACTTGCTTACCAAAAAAAAAAAACCTCCAAGTGGGACGAATAATCTCACATCTTTATCATTTTAATTTGAAAAAGAGTTAACAGCTTAGGTGAATACTCAAACTCCATAATTTTTTTTAAGTAAGGTTGTTTTCAGTTTGGATCTCCATTTTATTGAGATTCTCATTAGAAAAAAAGGTTATGTAGGCTAATGGCCATTTACACGAAGCAAACGGGCGTGCGATCAACTATATATAACTGTTTTCCAGTTTTCAATAATACTCTCTGTTGGTGATTAATCTCTCATGATATGGTCAATTGTTTAACTAAAATCATTCCTAATAATGATATGAGCACTTTATTGTATAAATTTATAATCATTACAAAATTTACTATATCATAAAGATATATTCTTTTTTAAAAAAGGGTGCGGAGGTGTGGGTTTTCTTTTTTATAATTTTCAAAGATTTATTTAACAATAATAAATAAAAAAAGGTGCGGAAGTGTATTTTTTTTTTTTAATAAGCCAACAAAATTTTATTACGAAAGCACTCGAAGTGTATTCCGTAACAAATAACATAATCTTATACAAAGTCAATCAAGAGAACAATAAACATAGAGAAAGTGCATGCTTGATAAATATTAATTAAAAAAATATAATAATTTTTCTTTTTATGTATTGCATGCATCTAAATTATATGTTGACTTTGTTTGTTTAATTTTTTTAAAAAAAGTAATTTTAAAGAAGAAAATCTCAAAAATAAAAAAAAAAAGCAATTTTCATTTTTTCCCAGGAGACAGAAACGCTTTATTTCTTTAATAAAAATGAAAATTAACTTTTCTAAGCAGAAAAAATTAGACAAATACATAAAAAAAAAACCGACTTATTTCACTAAAAAATGTTTTTTTCCAAAATAAGATTAAACAAATAAATGTATTATTTTTTGGTATCTATGAGATTGGTGCAAAATATGCTATTAGTTATTACTACCCAACGAAGAAGGTAAAGTGTCCATTCACACGAATTTTTCAAATGCCAATACACTCTCCTGAAAAAAGAATAAATAATGGAGAAAAATATGATTATGTTTGCCATTTGCAGTGGAATTTATGTCGAAAATATGATTATAATGGTGTTGCTATACTGCTCTCGTTGTTATTGCATGAGATACATTTTCCATTATTGCCAGTACTCCATATTCCATACTTAATCTGATGAGACGCGGGTCAACTTATGATAAATTCTCTATATTCGTTGAAAGTGATAGCATCTCTCATTTCTACCTCAAGCATGTTATTTTTTTATTGTTGATTCAGATTTTAATCTTAGATCAGCAAGATTATTTGAAACAATCAGAACCATTCAAAATTAATAACTTTTATTAAGCATGGGGATGATGGATGTTCAATGTGAGAAACATTAACACACATTCACCCGGGGAAAAAAAGTGAGAAACAACAAAGATCGGGGTCGCATGCATGGTCTGCTGCAAAAATTGGTCCTTGATCATCACCAACAAGATAGTTGGTATTGGTATCCAACTACTAACGGAGAATTTTAAGTAGTAAAGGTATACATGTTCTTAAGTGTAGGTCACAATAATGGTAACTCGTATTCTATTTTGTTTAAATGGCTTTGGAAGAAGTTGCCTTAAAAAATTTTAGATTTTTCTTGAAAGCTTTTTCTAAATATAATTGATAATTTGTTGAAGTGAGGAGTCTCTTTTTGTCCTGAATTGCAGTCTTATCTTTTCTGTCAGGAGTATGCTAAGGAGAGTAAACGTATTTCTTTCATGTCCTTTGACTCAACTGTTGTGGTATAAGGTTATAAAGTGGATTGATATTCAGTTCCTTTTAGATTATGAACTTCGCCGATAATTTCTTTTAGCCAGCCTGGTGGTTGAAAAACCTAGACGTAAATGTAGGCTTTTATTTGGACATATAATCTGTTAAAATATTTGGATATCTAAGAACTCTATTATTTTTAATAATAAAACAATGAAATCTTTGGATATCTTTTCAATTATTCACGCTATATCTTGAAAATGATTAATGTATAAATTTTATTTTAACAGGAGATGTGTGTTCTCTGATTAGTATAATAACTTTCAATTTTGTCTTTTAAATATGAAGTAACTTATAGGTGGCTGGTGGTGGATATGTACCACAATATGTGGTTTTTTAAGGTTCATAATAGTAACTTATTTGTGATCCTTTGTATTTGATGGATAGAGTTGTCGAAACTTTTCGTTCCCCGTTCTTTTTTTATATTGAATATACATCACATTTTCCCTTTAAAAAAAATCTCATAAGATATGCTTACGCAATAACCGTTATACAACTACAAATATGATAAATTTTTTCTGCTGCTTTTCTGCGGTAACAATTTGAAAGGTTTTAGATTCAATACCAACAATAAACTAATAAACCATCCGTCCTAAGTGAAGACACACAAACACGTTCTAAAAGATAGGATAAATTTTGCATTTTAAATTGCTTTTTTGAATAATCAATAAGCATGGCTCAGTACCCAACTCAAGTTAGTTACTATGTGGGTAGACTTTATTTCAGTGCAGCTTGTTCAAATCCCATTGGAATCATAATCTTGTTAAAGCCACCGTATTAGACACTTACGGGAGGAAATAGTCACATAATAAAAAAGGTAGAAAAACTCAATGGAGTACAAAAGTGTTTTTGAGTCATATACTAAAGACAAAAAAAGTTGGAAATGACAGGCCATAAAAGATCATAAAAAAGAGGAAGCAGAAATCATCGAAAAAAAACGAAAAAGCGGCGAAGGAAATTGAGCAATCGATTTTGACACAATTCAACTTATTTGGGGAGGGATAAATTAAAGTATCCTTATTTGTGTTTTAAAAACTAGCAAGGTTGAATAAAATTCCAGTATTATTTATTTGAGTTTTAAAAACTAGCAAATATTATTGTACTCATCCTTATTCTTGCATATGCATTACCAAGACACAATTTTACAGTTGTGTCAAGGTTTGTCTTCACTTATTCGAGTTTAAATAAATAAATTAAAAAAATTATTTGTAAGATGTACTTAACAACCAACCTGTTAGGCTCCTGAAATTACAAATCATCAATTCTTACTTAGAAAAACTACTATTGTTAAAAACAAAAGCCAACTATAATTGCTAGTGTGTCTGATAGCATTTGTTATATAGGACACTTGACATGAGGAACTGATCCTGAAATTCCGGAAACTTCACACAAACCATTAACATTTAAGTCACGCATCTCAATTACTACATTGAGGGAGAAGGAAGAGGGAAGGTAGCAGAAGCGAATTCCTATTACAAAAACTAACAAACTAACATTTTTCAATAAAACAATCATAATTATAGCACACAATTGTCAAGTGAACTACTAAGTGGCCTTGTATGAACTGTCATTCCTTATAAGTTATAATGTTGTCTTTCACGCTTTATTCCTATTAGTTATTCCTTGGTTGCCAGGTATTCCCGCATCCTTTGGGTGTTTGACTAGTCCCTTTCATGAACAGAGCAATATGGTTTAGTCCTCTTCACCAGTAGCATCTTCAGGACACAACTTTATCCTTCCCTAGAAGCATAGATTGTTTACCCCTATGTTTAACCCATAGCGAAATCTTTCGCTCTTAGTTATTAAACAGCATAATAAACTATTGGTTTCCAGGTTTTTTTTTTTGCGGTAGAAAGAACGAAATCAAGAATATAGAAACATAAATGTCAACATACCCATCGTTTATAAGTGGACACAAAGTTTGTTATTGCCCACCATACATAATTTCGCTCTTGTTGAGATACACAAAACAAAACCAGAATAAAATAGAAAAATTGACATGTTGAGATACATATAATACACCTACTAAATATATAGCCAGCATTCGCGGAGTTTGATATGTTTTAGGAATTGTCTTTGATTTAGTACAAACACTGTCTCACTTCAGCATTCTAAATGACATGTTTTATGAAGTAATAAAATTCAATTTGACACAAGTTTCTGAATCACACTAATGAACAAAAGGGAGAAAAACTAGGGTGTCAAACCATCAACCAATTTCCCCCATCTCAACACCACCAGAGAAGTATAGCAAGAAAAAGTAAAAGTAAAAAGTGTATGTATATATAACTGAGAAAGTAAGGGGAAGTCTTACTATTGACACAGGTCTTCAAGTTCCTGCTATTCATAAGTAACTTCTCTGAAAAAATTCACATGTAATTTTATTATATAACACATTACAATGTTAGATTTAAACATACATTAATTGGTACATCCTCCATCATCTATTGTAAAATTGTCAATCTCATTGTATATATATTTTATAAGAATATTGAGGAAGATCTTTTATTGCAATAACAGGTGAACTTATATAGCTTACAATAACACTGATGGATGATGGAAATTCGGAAGTACCTCAAGATTGTAAAATAGCTAATCTAATTCCTAATTATTTTTCCATTCCACCTCCAATGCAATCTCATTTCGCCGTTGAAATGGAAGGGTAAATGGTGGATTATACTGCAAGGAAATAAAAGAAAAATTGGCATTTGAAGAAGAAAAGGATCAACGAGTATATCTCCCTTTAACTCCAAGATTGCATTAAGATTCTAACCTGTGCAACTTCTACTGAAGTTCCCTGTTTAATTTTAAACTGATTGTCACTTTTTAAAGCTTCTCGTAGTTTCAATTCACGCTGCTTAATTTCTTCATCACTCACAAAACCTGATTCACAAAGGAAAGAAAAATATTTATTTAATCGAGGACTTTAAATTAAAGTTGAATAGAACTTGGTTTAATTAGTATACATTCTCCGTGTAAAAAAGTTTTAAACTAATGTTTAATTATAACAATTCATTTATATGACTTTTAAAGTATTAATTGATAAAATCAATAAACTTATCATAAATGAAGGACTGCGATTGAATGTTAATGCAAATTTTTTACATTGTCAAGTGTCAGTGCATACTAATTAAACTCTAAAACTTTTATCTATTTATGCCGCAATATAAATATTTAGAGCAGTCTAATTTACTCTTTCTAAACTTTATGGTTAGTAATATGAAACTTACCATATATGAAGAGAGGTTTTATAAAGCTGAACAATAATGTATTTCCATTGAATTAATATGAGATACAAGGGAAGCTTTTATAACAAAGCTGAAAGAAAGAGCGCAAGGGAAAGCAAAAATAGAATAAGAAAAAGGGAATCTGAGTTTGTCAAAAAAAAAAACAGAATCTGCACATGCCAATGCCACGCTGTAATAGTTAGCCAACAAAATCCATGCTCACACATACCAATATTTAATTGAAATGAAAATGCAACACATCCATGCACACATAAAAATGGAACACATACACATCCAAACGAACACACAAAAAAAAAAACGGCTACAAAACCCAAATAACAGACAACAGGGGAAAATAAAATGAAATTACATTTGTAGACAAGTTATTTGTTAAAAGTATCAAGGCAATAGTGCACCTGAAAAGGAAATTACAGCAACTATTTTTCTGGGCACTTCTTTAATCCTCACAGCTGAATCTTTAGGCAGTGGCAAGTTAGCACCATACTTTGATGGCATGACAAAAGACATTTTCCACTTCTCTTGATCTTCAATCTGAGATAATATCATTGATAAATTAGAAACATCATAATATAAAAATATAAATTCAAAAAGTAGCTATTTATCAAATATATTTATTAATTATTTAATATAGAACTTCCAGAAAATAATATCACAAAATTCACAGTTAAGTGTAAAGTGACACTAGTACACTGGATATACCATAAAATAAAAAAACAAAAGGAAAAAACAATGAAAAATGAACGTTGGACCTAAAGGGAAATAATAGTGTTATCAAGTCATCTAATTGGGATAGATACAGCCATACAGGTAATGCATAAGGTGAATCAATTTATCCAATCTCTGACAAAGCTTAGACCTTGCAAATTAATTAGCCCATATGTTAAATGCAAAAGAATCTTTAAGTGCTAATTGCTAACTATGTATTTGGATAAAGTGATGAAAAATTGGCCTGACAAAATAGGCCAGGGTAGTCTAACCATTGCTGAATCATTAGGACTAGAAGACCTTGATTGCAATTGACCTTGAATTCCAGAAGGCTGGTTTTTAAATTATGAATTATATAGTAGATTGGTGGGTAAAAATACAGACTGAAAAACATTGAATGAAATTATTTCACTGCCATTGACAATTTTTTCATCAAAATGTTGTGCCTGCAGGGATTTTAGCTTTGGCTGTTTAACTTTTGCCATGATAGTCATGTAAAGTCATGTTTCTACAGTTATGTTTGCTGAAACAAATTCATGTTAATAAACTATATATATATATATAACATTACTAAACTTGTTGGCAATGCATATGAAAGTAAATAAGATAGAGATTGTAATGAGATGTTTCACAAAATACATGAAAAAAATAATCATATTACCTTTGTTGTTAACACAGGAGTGGTCATATCCATTTTAACCCCATCAGAATGATTCTTACTTGTGAAAACAGGTGTAGTCATCTCCATTTTCTCCTTAGTCGTATTCTACCATCAGAACAACAGCTCACATCTATAACTTGTATCTTCTCTCAATAGAAGGGGAAAACAAAAAGGGGCTGCTATCAAAGGCAACCCAGTTAAACTTTAAAATGCATGAACGTGGTTCAATTCTAAAATATATAACTACCTTACCGAAAAGATACTCAGCTAGGACATTAAAGGACCGAGAAGCACCATTGAAATCAAACCCACTCTTCCCAGGCATTGTTGTCTCTGCTACAAAGTAAGGCTGCAAAAATAATCATCAAATCAGAGGGAGACATTCCCAAGGCCAGAAGGTTCATTAGTGACAGCAAAAGTATATCAAGTAAACAAGGGAAGCATAATACATCACACAATAGGTTCCACCCCTAAAAGTATTAATTTGTACTGTCTAACTTATCAGTAATCATTGCCCTAAGGAAAACAGTTGAAAATAATAATAAATAAAAATATTTTTTTAGTAATCAAAACAAAAAATGCCTTAGTAACATACATATTACCACACTTTCTGTTAAAACTTTCTATTTATCGATTCCTATTAATAATTGATCTTAGGCTAATGGTAGGGGTGTGCAAAAAAATTAGTTCGAACCAAACTAGTTTTAAACCGAACTAGTTTTGAGTCGAACCAGTTTTCTAGTAAGCGCGTTTCTCGCATGATTGTGGAAAAGTTCACAGAGGTGTGGGATATGAAAAAAATATTTTTTTTTATAAACAAGTAAACTAAACTATTTATAGAACCGGTTCAGTTCAAACCGAATTGGTTTAAACCGAATTGGTTTAAAATCGGTTCAATTCAAACCGAACTGGTTTTAAAATCTGTGAATTTTTCCACAATCATGCGAGAAATGCGCTTACTAGAAAAACACTCCGTAAAAAAGGACAAAAAAAAAGAAACAGTTCAAAACTAGTTTGGAACTAGTTTAATCTATAATTGCTTCAAACTAGTTCTGAACGAGTTCAAAACCAGTCTTATAAAAACAATTTGGTTCAGTTTTTTAAAATAGTTCCATTTTTAAGTTTAAAAACCGAATTGTTTCAAACAATTCAGTTCAGTTTTTTGGAAAACTAATTTTTGTCCACCCGTAGCTAATGGTTAGCAGCACTTAGCAGAACCGGAATTTATTTATACTATAAAGAAAGCACCTGTGAATACAACACATGCATGTTATGAAAAGAAATTATTGTAGGCACACACACCTCAATTTCCCTAATCTTCTAATAAAGAATGAAATGAAATATAAAATTTATATAGCAAAGAATAGAAGTAGGCACACACACGGACACACCTCAACTTCCCTAATCTTCTAATAAAGAATGAAATGAAATATAAAATTTATATAGCAAAGAATAGAAGTAGGCACACACACGGACACACCTCAACTTCCCTAATGTCATACTGGTTCCTTCTACTCAGAACTTTGAACTCGACCGTCTCAAGGTCCGGAACTGCAACGAAGCGCCAACACCGAAACAATTAACTACGCAAGAACAAGGAACAATTTAAATAAAAAGAAAAAGAAAAATCAACTTCTTACCTGACATCAACGCCTCTTCAGCAGTGCGGCTTTCAAATCTCTTGGGAAACACGTATTTCGCAGTCTCGGCAACCACATCCGCTACAACTGTGGCACGAAATTAATAAGGGAGACTGAAGAGTGAACAGAAGGAGAGAAAATGAGCAACAGTTAGTTGGACGAAAACATTTACGCCGCTGGGAGAGAGCGTTGGCCTGGGAAGCGAGGGCGAAGATGAGTGAGATTCGGGATTCGAAGGGTGAAATGATTTTTCCGCGGTTGCTGATTCTCTCGCCGGAGTTGGTGACGGAGAGAAACGGTGCCGCTATACGTGATTGCAGAGAAAGAGAAGAAAGGTTGCAAACAGGAAACATGTTTCCTTCACTTGCAGAGTAGCTTCTTCTACGTTTTTGCCTGTGCGATTTTGGGCCTCTTGTTGTTGCGATTTTTTTTCGGGCACGACTATTTATATATACGTACGTGTACACTGTTTTCAGATAAAAGTAATTAATTAATAATTATGAGATATTACCACTTATTCTCGCAAGTCACAGTTCCAGTTGGCGTTGAACATGTCTCAGCATATGGGCTGTCAACCCAATGTCGTTTACTTTTAACACCTTTTTTAGGGCCTTGTTCAGTCCATTGGGATGGCTCCCTGGCTTTGTAAGGTTTTGCAGGCCTGTCACTTGTATTGGGGATTTTCTTTTAACACCCTCATTTGCTATTTTCACCCCCAAAGTTTATATTTTTGCAAATTCTTAATATACCTTTATCCTTATTTGATTTTAAATTTTTGAATTTTTTTTATTATTTTGTCTTGTTGTGTTTTATATTGCTACTCTTGTATGTCAAATATCAATTGTCACATTTTGTCCTATTGTAAATTCCTAATCATTTTTATAAGTCTTTAGGGTATTATTCGTTAATTTAAGTGATATTTAAAAAGGAAAACACAATTTTATTCAGATTTGATTTTCTTGATTTAAATTTTATGCTTTAGGATTTATTATTTAGGGTTTGTTTGCATTTATTATTCATACTAACGTCGATTAGTGTTACAGTGTTCCAGATTAGTTGATCCGGAACTTACAATAATAATACCATTTGATCCACTTCCAGATTAGTTGATCCAAAATTTACATAATGCATTCCGGATCAACTGATCCGGAATGCATTGGTTTTCGGATCATGTGGTCCTGAATATACTAGTTGAATCCCATTTGCCTTTTAGGTCATGTTGTCTAGAATGTACTTCGTTACGCAAGTAAGGTAAGAAAAGGGGAGGGTATTTTTGGGTTTTAAAAGAAATTGAAAAGCTTGGGGGTGCAAATGGAAGATTGGGGGTTATTAAAAGAAATTGTCTCGATTCAATTGTGTTCTTCGGGATATTTGCAGAACCGATGAGGCCAATAGATTGAGATTGCTCGCTTTGAGCAAAGGTTTGGAACCGGATGACATGACCTGTAGAATTTTGGTTATGGGAGAGGGAGGTAGAGAGAAAGGATAGTTGCTGGTGAATGAAATGTTGGATATGGGGTTTATACCAGATCTTGCTTCATATAATCAAATCAATTCATGAGTGGCTTATCCAATTCTACATGCCGTCAAGTAAACAAATTTCATCGCTGAAAATGCAAACATTCATGATTTAACTTGCTTCTCAATTTAAAGTTTTAAACTGATGTCGGACCAAGGTGATTGTGGAATAATTCAGAATTGAACCGATAAGGGAATTGGAAATGGAGATAGATGTCAATCTGATGAAACCCATCATCACACAAGTACAGCCCCTTGATAACAGATTAGAGAGATGTAATTCCTGCTATGCTACACTCCCTTGATAACAACCTGGAGAGATGTTATTCGTTCTATGCTACAGCCCTCCTTGATAAAGACCAGAAGCAATATCATTTGAGCTATTCTTAACCGATTGTTTTACAAGGGAACGCTAAAGTTAAAACTAAGCCAGACAGCTGAGTTATTGAGTGCTTGGATGATTGGAGTAACTTTATTGAGGCTCAAGGTACCATATTTGTATGTAATATTTATGTTTTTGTATGGTCAATATAGTGGTTGCTAAACTGTTTCAAATTTTGAAGGCATGGTTTCAAGAAATATTTTAAAGTTCTTAGTTGCTTATTTGCCTTTAATATTGCTGTTGTTTTTTGTTTCTAGTCCTGATGAAATAAGCAGCTTCAATATCTTATGTTATGGCCTCACAGTAAAGAAATTACATAATTTTCAACCTTGTTGTAGATATCCTTGGCACATTTTCTCATGTTTTGACTAATCAAACTGTTGTATGCTGGTATTATAATTTTTTTAATAAATAATGAGATGCATTAGAGGCACCAAAGAAAGGCATTGGATCACGCGACAGAATTGACAGGGCGGCAGACATACTGGATGAAGGAAAACAGAAAGTATAGCCAGCATGTATGATGACAATTTTTTATTAGTGAAAGCATGAGATACCACCATAGTTTTGACCAATTTTAAGCGGAGTTTGGTTATACTGTTTTATCTTTATTACTAGCTTATAAGCTAATCGGAGCTTATAAACTAGTTGAAGCATATAAGCTATCTGAAGTATTTGTTAACATTAACCAATAAATGTAAGATGACATAAAAGTATATAATTAATTATTTGATTAAAAAAAGATTCCAAGTAAATCAATGAGGATAAAAATGAAAAAATAAAATAATATTAGCTTATAAACTAACTTATTTTTATAAGCTACTTTGAATTAGCTTATGAAAATAAACTATAAGCTATTACAACAACCTTGTGTACACAAGCTTATTTTGATAAGAGAAACTTACAAGGTAGTAAAAGGAGTTTATAAGCTACTAGAGAGTGTCTTAACCCATCCCAAAAGGTTTATATGATGTGTGACTAAAAACATCCATGACAACGTGTTGTAATGATTTTATCCTTATTGCCACAAACTGAGAAGCATTTGATAAAGCTATAGTAATTTGATACTCAGTACATTCCTTACCTCCATTTGTGTGGGTTTTATGAGAGTAGGCCATCTGCAAACAAACTTATTTTAAATTTTAATGCAATCTGGAGTCTTTTAGTTCAGCCTTATGATGCTGTTTTGGTTTGATTGATAGGTCAGTAGTTACTTTTTTAGCTATGGTTACCCACAATTACTTTATTAGGTTTCATCTTTGTGCTTCCTCTTTTATGCTTTAGATTCTGATGTGAATTTCCAGCCAAGCTTTAATCTCAAAAATGTGTAGTTCAAATTATGTCATGCACTCATGCCACTTCATTGTTTGATTTGTAATGCCATTGGAATGAAGAACACACTTTTTTATGATAAGATATATGAGCATGTATAGCCAACAATGAAATTGTCTGTATTATTCTGTTAATTTTTCATTGAATGGTTAAAGCTTTGTATTTTATTCTTTAAGGTACACCTTTTTCTTTGGAAAAGACAAATCTTACACTACAGCTGATTCCTTGCCTCCATCCGTGCAGCCTTCTTTGGATTTTAGATAAGGTCTCGGTGAAAATGGAATTGATTCTGCATTCTCATCAATGGGATTTCTGTCAAAATAACACTATTAGAATCCAATGAACTACCATATGCTGTGAATTCCATGCATGCTGCTAGAACTTTAATTGCTAAATACGTAGTAGTTTCACCTTGTGTGTTTTATCCGGGATATAGAAAATAGATTAGCCCCCCTACTTCCACACAAAGATTTACCTATACATATAGTTTTACTGGCAATTTTAACCTATGCTGCGAGCACATTTTCTTTGTATTGAAGGAACGAGAGAAAAAATTGCAAGTCATGATTATTGAAAATGTGACTGCGATTGAGAAGTTTCTTCAGTGGGCTGAACAAGAAGTGGATATGCACTCTGCATCAATTGTTTTTCTCGGAAACATTTCAATCATTATCAATATCTGCGCGATATATTAATCTCTTGGCACGAATTTTCTCTAAAATTAACTACCGAATTTTCAAAAGAGAGGAGAAAAGACATGATTTCGTCGTACTTTTGTAACAACATGAATTTCTGAAAAGATACTTGGGACATTTTTATTATTTAATGGAGCAATCCTATCTGAATCGTGTGAAATTATAATGAACAATAAATTGAAACAAACTCATCATAACAACAACATATCTTAAGCAGCATTGATTTTGAAAATTCCTTTCTCTAGCTACAACTACTGTAATTGAAATTCTGAATTGTCTTCCTTTATCTTCTATTATTGTTACTCATCTAACATTACAGCTGGAAATGCTAGTAAAGGTATCACAAGTAAATACACCAAAAACAATATCTTTTGTATGATAAAGAAATTTGAGTTGTTAATATATTAATCTTATTAAAAGAGACTAGAATTTCTAATCTTTTTTTTCTTCTCTGCACATGTAAATTTTATAACTAAACAAATCTTGTAATACACCTTGTAAATTATATCAAACAAATAAAAAAAAATCTCTCCTTGTAAATTATAATACACAATTGGAAAAATAAATATTTACATTTTTGGGTCTAGACCCTACCGTTTTCCTTACATGGGACTGCAAATAAAAGTATTCACAATAAGATGATGAACAATTTTTACTTGGAATTCTAAAGCTAAAAAAAATAATATGAATCATGGTTCATTCACTCACTGCGTGTTTGGATAAGGGGAAATTGATTTCCAATGAGTTTGTGTTAAGACAAGTATTAATAAAATTATTTTTAAATAAAATTAATTTTATAAATTTGATTGTGTTAAAATTGATTTTAAAATAATGTAATTTGATTTTAGACATTTCTATTGTTTTTAGACATAATAGATTTTTAAAAAATCTTATAAAATTTGATAAGTCATCGTTAATTCATTTCATTTATCTTTTTTATTTACTTCTCCTTTTAATTTATTTCATTTTTCTCTTTTATTTTTTTCTTCAGACTGCACTTTTTTACAAAACATAATTTATAATATTGTAGAATCGGGTAATTGTATTTTTTATTTACTTCTCCTTTATATTTAATTTCTTCACTTATCCTATAAAAATTCTTAAAGTTTTCTTGTCGTGTAAAACACACATTATCACGAGATGAATAATATTTATAAGAACTATTTAGTGATTGTCAAAACTCAATTAAAGATATTGTATTTATTATTTTATTATTATGTGTAACAATATCTTTTATCTTTTTTATTTTTTCAAATTGAACCAATAAAGTGTCTTGTCTTCCACATGTTTGAATTTTAGTTAATAAAAAACAACAATAATTTATATATATATATATATTAATATTGATAACTTAAAGTAAAAAAAAATTATAAATACAAATAGTTTTTATTAAAAATATGTATTAACCTAACAATAATTAAAGCAACTGTTACAAAGCAATATATATAATTAAGATAATTATTTGTAAAAAAAAAATTAAATATAAATATTTAAATTCACTAAGATCTTCATCCTATTATTGCAGAAAGATAAAAAAACATTGTACCTGACGTATAAAACAATATAAAATAACCCAATAATCTCTTAACATGAACTTGGAAATACTAATAGATACAAATTTTAATTATATTCAACAAGCCGTTAAAAAAATTTACTACAATTTAGCAAAAACAAATTACTGAGATAACATGGCTTTAGTCAAAACTCAAAACACTGGAAATGGTAGCTACTCATAAATCAAAACCAATTTCTGATGTATAAATAAAAAAAAAAAAAAAGAGGAGCAAGTTAGGAAAATACTGATAACTTAAAGTAGGAAAAGAAAATATGAATAGGAGGCTAAAAAGAGAAAGAAATGTTCAAGAAAAATACATAGCCATCTGAAGAGATTTGTGGTGGAAGCCACATTTCTCGTAAAAGGGCTTGTTGTCGACACTGCAATCAAGAATGACCTTGTAACATCCCATTGAACGCGCGTGCTCTGTGAGGAAGTTGATGATTCTCTTTCCCAAATGCTTCCCACGAGCACTGGAGTCCACTACAACATCCTCAATGTGCCCTACTTTCCCGCAATTCCTCAAAAATTTCTTCTCAATAAACACGCTTCCCGTAGCAATTATCTTCCCAGAACCCTCCTCTTCGATCACGCAGATTACGTGCTCGTCTCCTAAATCACTCAGCTCTCCAAATCGTTCCTCGAACTCCTTGTCAGACACTGAATCGCAAACGCTCAGTTGTTGCAGTAACTCGATGAACCCTTTTCCCTTGTCTGAGATCTCTAATTTACGGACTCTGTACTTTTGCTCTTCACTCTTTTGCATCTTCTCCTGTGCTAGTCAAATCCAATTACAAAATTAAATACAAAGAACAGAACAAATTGCCACAAGGAGAGATTGAGACTTTTTACTTCTTCCCCTTTGATTCTAATATCTGAACAAAATTGTTTATCCCTGCCAAACACCTTTCTATTTCACTTTTTTTTTATATTTTGGATGGGTTAGTAAATAAATTCTGAACCGTTATCCTGATTTGATGACGTGGCAGAATCTGGACCGTGTGTCTGTACGAAAACCCTTTTGTTTCGAGAGAGATAGAGGTCACTGATTCCAAGCTTGGCTGGCGAAATCAAGGCATATAGGCTTTTTTAACAGCAGGGGTGATCGAACCGATAAAGATCCTAATTCTCAGGTAATTTGGTTCAATTATTATTAAATCCGCAGTTTAACAGATTTTAATAAAATAATATTTTTTATTATTAATATATTATAATAATTAAAATTATAAAAAAAAATATATTAAAGTTATAATTATAAAAGAATAAAAGATAATTTTACCAAATACTGGTAAGTTAAATATTGGTTGATTTAAAAAATGAAAGATGAATTTAGTAAAATAGTTCAGTTACCAAACTGGTCTTTTTGGTTCCACGGCTTTTAAGAGAGTTAAACACAGAACAGAAGCTAAAAGTAAAGAGCAATACACTCTGCACCAAAACCCTCCCTACTTATTGGAGATTACGATATGTCATATTATCTCAGTTCTTTTAAGATATGAAAAACAATGTTATCCTTAAGAAATATAGAGCCTTCACCATGAAATTTCATGTAAGAATGTGCCGGAACCATACATCTAGCATTGAAAGCATTTGCTACATAGAATAGCCTAACAAATCTCATGGAGTATAAATTAACCTAACTGAACATGATTCTTGAATCTCTTTCGCAAGATAACAAGATAACCAATAAAAAAGAAGGTAAAGGCGTGCCAATTGGTGCATTATTAAGAGGTAAAAAGAAGAGAAAGGAATGTACCTGATTGCTCTCAAGTCGAAATCGAAATGGTTACGTTCGAAACCCTAATCCTGATAGCTGTTTAGCGCGCGCGGGGCCTTATGGTTTGTGGCGGCCAAATTCACTGTTTCTCGGCGGTGTACAGGGAGTTTTTTGCCTGCCTTGGGCCTTTGGACCGGGCTTTCTTTCTACACAACCCTCCTCTGCTGACCATTTTCTTTTTTAAAACTATTTTTACTATTTGCACTCCATGATATAAATTTCCTAAAATACCCTCATCTCCTTCTTCTTCCCCCCTCGGCCCCAACATCTAAGTAAAAAACTTGGAGATCACATAATCACAACTCTCATTCTAAATTGCTGATGTGCAGATTTGTATGGAAAAAATGTAAAAAAAATAAAAATAAATTATAGATCAATTGATGATTCATAATTATTTGTTCAATATAAAACATTAATAAAAACTTAGACGTCTTAAAGTGTAATTTAAACATGTTTACAAAATATACAAAGTTTTAATTTATTTGAAATTCAAACATGTCAAATTTAAATTACCAAATCAAGTTAATACAGTAGAGAAAATTACAAATACCCCCAAAAATTAATGAGTATAATACAACTTATCATAGTAAAGTAGAATATAATACTTAAAAAAACTCACATACTAATATAAAGCAGGAAAAATTACTTATAACTTTACTAACTTTAACTTATAGTAGGTAAAAAACAAAAAACAACTCTTTATTTTCTATAAGGATTTAAAGTTGTACAAAAACATTTTCGGAATTATTGGTTTATACATATTGGTTTATCATACAAAATAAGGTAAAAAACAACTCTTTATCTACTAATTATGATACAACCATGCCACACCATATTGGTTTATACATAAAAACATAAAGGATTATTGCTAAACTGCATAAATAAAAAATTATTGTTGGTTCATTTCATGATTAAAGGAAGAAAATGTTTTTTATATAATCTTAGTTATTATAAAAACAATAAAGTTATCAAAACTCAATTGTTTATTATTTTTTTCTTTTTTAATAAATGGGAAGGATAACAAACCCCAATCCCACAAAACGAAACTCCGTTAACCACCACAAAAGGTTCACTTACAAAACCAACCTCCATGATGGCATAATGGAGTGGGCAACAAAAGACGGAACATATGTAAAAAAATTTACAATCAATATAATATGTAAGGATAGATCAAAGATGACAAAATAGTCACCAATACATAATATGTATAAATTCACAGTAATTGAACTCCTCCTTTATCTAAAATACTTTTCAAAAGATACTTTTAAGAGTTTGTGAACATCTTTAGCTACTATGAATTTATACATGTCTATAAACAATGGAGAAACATGTATACAACATATTACAAGTTTCATTCTTCTTTTAGTGATGCTATTCTCATTGTCACCCAAACTTAAGAATTATTTATACTGGTGACAATAAAAATAACATGAAGAATAAAAGTGACTAACAATAAAGAAAACATAAAATTAATACTTGTTTTTTTTTTTTACTTAGATGAATAAAAGAGACTTTTCTTGCAACAAATTGAAAATATGTTTGGTTACGATTTAAAAAGTATTTTCTCTGGAAACACTTCTAAAAAGCAATTAGAAACAGAAATAAGAGAAAAATTTATTTTTAGTGTTTTCAAAAATTAAACTATATAAAAACTTAATAATAATATTGTAATTATAACAAAAATTATGTATAAAGTATTTAAAATTATACATATAAATATTTTATAATATTTTTACTAAAATTGATTAAACTTAATAATATTATTTTTTAAAAATACAAAATATCAAGTAAAAACATAAATATTTTCTAAATGTCTAAAACTCAAATAAAAATTATTTTCAAAAAATGAGAATAGAAAATGAAAACCGAAAACATTTTCTCAACTAAACTCTAGATAGATTTTTACTATTCTTATTTAGCTTTCATATTCTTGTTTTATCCTTTTTTATTTTGTTTCAAAGATGTGATGGTAAAGAAAAAAGAAAAGTTGCTCCATGGGCACATGTGAACGAACAATGTATACAACAACGTCATTTAGGTCATTATATTAGATCTCATGACATGTATAAAGTATTAATTATAAAGTATATAATTGATTTAAAAGCTCGAATCGTTATAAAATATAATTACTTACTGAAATCCCTAAACATTTAATCTTTATGCTATAAGTATTAACGCAAAATATGTCTTTTAAATCACATTCATGAAATAATTCTTATAAAATGCTTTAACGAGTGAAAGTGAATTTTATTATATTTTAGTATTACAATTTTTCACTTTCATTTATCATGTTTAATTTTTTCCGATATTTGGTGAATTGTATGTAATTGAAATTACTTCACATTTTCAAATTAATAGATGTTAGTGAAAAATTTGAACTTACAATCTCTCTTTGTAAACCCTTTGTTTAAAATCTTTTACCACTCAAGTTTTGATTTTTGTTGCTCCCATTCTTCTAATAAAAATTAAATTTGAGCATATTGTTGAGTAGGTGAGTGAATGATGTTGCCCATGCTTCAATAGTTATTGAATGTAAAACTATTCATATGTTAAATTATCTTTTTAATATTTATAAAATTAAATTATTCATTTTTAGTATCAAAATTTTTAATTTTTTATTTTAGTAAGTTTAAAATTGGTAGTTGTTATTGTTAGTTTTGTAGTTTGATTAAGTTTTGTAATTTGATTTTTAGTCTCACATTGCTTAGTATTGTGATATGGTGTTGTTCACTTTGCTATATAAGCAAGCTTACGTAAGGTTTACAAATGCACCAAAACAAATACTTCTTAGCGTTGTTTATTTCTCTCTTCTCTCCTTTAGTGCCTTGTTCCCAACAAGTGGTATCAGAGCCCATTTCTTAGTATGCTTTGTGGTTGCAGCAGTGTCTGATCTTCCGCATTAGAAAAGATTTGGTTAGAGTAAATTTTTTTAGTATGCTCTGTGGCTGCAACTGTGTCTGATCTTCCACATCAGAAAAGATTTTTTCTCTTGTTCTTAGGGATCTCAGTCTAGAGAACTAGTGGGGGCTTTTCTTCAAAAGCAGTAGCAGCAATGGCAATGGACGAAGGCAAGATAAAGATTGAAAAGTTTGATGGTACGGACTTTGGCTTTTGGAAAATGCAGATAGAAGATTACCTGTATCAGAAGAATATGTATCAATCACTCACAGGAAAGAAGCCAGAGGGTATGAAGGAGGAAGATTGGAGTCTCCTTGAGAGACAAGCCCTTGGAGCCATTAGACTGACATTATCCCGTAATCTTGCTTTCAACATTGCAAAAAAAATGACGACAGCAGGTCTCATGAAGGCTTTTTCCAACATGTACGAGAAACCATCAGCCTCAAACAAAGTTCACTTGATGGCGATTGTTCAATCTGCGGATGTCTGAAGGTGCTTTGGTGGCACATCATCTCAATAAACTAAACACTATTACAACTCAGTTGAGTTTAGTTGAGATTGAGTTTGATGAGGAAGTACGGGCTTTAATACTTTTGTCTTCCAAGCCAGAAAGTTGGAATGCTACGGTCACAGTTGTGAGTAGTTCATCGGGAAGCAATAAGTTAAGATTTGATTATGTTCAAAATTTGGTTCTCAGCAAAGAGATCCGGCGGAAAGAGTCGGGTGAACCATCAACCTCTTCAGTATTGCATATAGAGTCAAGAGGAAGAAGTTCAACCAAAGAAATCAGACATGGCAAATCAAAGGAGAGACGATCCAAGTCCAGAAATCATCGTAGTTCCCAAAACTCGAAGACGATCGAGTGTTGGAATTGTGGGAAAATCAAAACTAGTGCAGGAGTGCACAGAAGAGTCAAGAAGCAAAGGGTGAAGCAAACGTTGCCTCCACCTCAGGAAAAGATGAGGTGTTGATATGCTCTTTTGAAGATAAAGAAGAGTCTTGGGTATTAGACTCTGGAGCATCTTTTCACGCTACCTCACAAACGGAACTATTCGAGAATTATGTTCCTGGAAATCTTGGTAAGGTTTACCTTGGTAATGAGCAGTCATGTGAGATTGTAGGTAAAGGTGCAATAAAGATTAAGTTAAGCGGGTCTGTATGGGAATTGAAAAATGTCAGACATATTCCCGACCTGACTAAGAATTTAATCTCGGTGGGTCAGTTAGCCAGTAAAGACTACACGACAATCTTCCACGGTGATGATTGAAAGATTTCAAAGGGTGCGATGACAATTGCTCGAGGCAAAAAGAGTGGTACTCTTTACAAGAAAGTAGAAGCATGTCATTTGATTGCAGTTGCAACAAATGAAAGTCCCAATCTATGGCACCAAAGACTTGGCCATATGAGTGAGAAAGGGATGAAGGTCATGCACTCAAAACGAAAATTACCAGGTCTTCAGTCAGTAGAAATTGACATGTGTGAAGACTGTATACTTGGAAAGCAGAAGAAAGACAGCTTTCAGACAAGTAGAAAAACCCCAAAGAAAAAAAGGCTTGAGCTCATCCACTCTGATGTTTGGGGACCAACGAATGTTCCTTCCATTGGTGGGAAGCAATACTTCGTAACTTTTATTGATGATCACTCCAGAAACGTATGAGTTTACTTTCTGAAACACAAGTCTGAAGTATGTGAAGCTTTCAAGATTTGGAAAGCTATGGTAGAAAATGAGACAGGATTGAAGATTAAAAAGCTCAGATCCGACAATGGTAGTGAATATGTAAACACCAGATTCAAGAAGTTTTGCTATGAGCACGAAATCAGAATAGAGAGAACTGTGTCAGGTACGCCTCAACACAATGGTGTAGCAGAGCATATGAATCGAACGTTGACTGAAAGAACCAGAAGCATGTGTGTGCAGTCAGGCTTACCAAAACAGTTTTGGGCAGAAGCAGTCAACACAGCAGCTTACTTGATCAACCGAAGTCCATCGGTACCATTAGAGGACAAGATACCAGAAGAGGTATGGAGCGGAAAAGAGGTAAAACTCTCACATCTTAGAGTTTCCTGCTGTGTAGCATATGTGCAAATCAGTGATCAAGGCAGAAACAAACATGACCCAAAATCAAAGAAGTGTACTTTCCTTGGTTATGGTGAAGATAAGTTTGGCTACCGCATATGGGATGATGAAAACAAAAAGATGATCCGCAGCAGAGATGTAATCTTCAATGAAAAAGTGATGTACAAGGACATGCATAATACTGGCACCAGCAACCCAGAAACAAGTGGACCAGTTTATGCAGAGGTGAAAGATATCCCAGAAAGTCCTAAATTAAGGAGTTCTCAACCAGAGAAATCAAATGAAAAGAACAATGAGCAATCAGAACCTCCTACTCCAACTCTTGTATTGAGAAGATCCTCTTGGCCCCATGTGCCTAACAGGAAATATATAAACTATATGTTGCTAACTGATGGAGGGGAGCCTGAAGATTATATGGAAGCTTGTCAAACCATGGACGTCGACAAGTGGGAGCTTGCTATGAAAGATGAGATCAAGTCTTTGATCTCCAATCAGACATGGGAACTAGTTGAGTTACCTATGGGAAAGAAAGCACTTCACAATAAATGGGTGTATCGGGTGAAGGAAGACCATGATGGTTCCAAGCGATACAAGGACCGACTGGTTGTCAAAGGATTTCAGCAGAAAGAAGGAGTTGACTACACTGAAATCTTTGCTCCAGTTGTCAAGCTCAATACTATTAAGATTGTGTTAAGTATTGTGGCTAGTAAGGAGCTCTACCTAGAGCAATTAGATGTGAAGACTGCATTTCTTCATGGAGATCTAGATGAGGAGATCTACATGCACCAGCCTGAAGGTTTTTCAGAAGGAAAGAAAAAAAAACATGGTGTGCAGATTAAAGGAGAGCTTGTATGGTCTGAACAAGCTCCAAGACAGTGGTATAAGAAGTTTGAGAGCTTCATGCACAAGGAAGGTTTCCAGAAGTGCAATGCTGATCATTGTTGTTTCTTTAAGAGGTACAAGTGCAGCTATGTCATTTTGCTACTTTATGTTGATGACATGTTAGTAGCAAGATCAGATATAACAAACATCAGAAATCTGAAGATTCAGTTGTCAAAAGAATTTGACATGAAGGACTTAGGCCCAACAAAGAAGATTCTTGGAATGCAAATCACGAGAGATAAGCAAAAAGGATTTTTGCAGTTATCTCAGGCGGAGTACATCAACTGTGTTTTGCAGAGATTTAACATGGGCAAGGCCAAACCAGTTAGCACACCTTTGGCCAATCATTTTCGCCTATCCAAGGATCAGTCTCCTCAGACAAAGGAAGAAAAAGAATTTATGGCTAAGATTCCGTATGCCTCAGCCATTGGAAGTTTGATGTACGCAATGGTCTGTACGAGGCCAGATATTGGCCATGCAGTGGTAGTTGTAAGCAGATTTATGGCAAATCCAGGAAAAGCTCATTGGGAAGCAGTTAAATGTATTTTGAGGTATCTACGAGGCACAACAGAAAAATGTTTGTATTTTAGAAAAGGAGATCTAAAAGTACAATGCTACGTAGATGCAGACTTTGCTGGAGAAATTGATCATCGAAGAAGTACCACTGGCTACATATTTACTATTGAAACTACAACTGTTAGTTGGATGTCACAGATACAAAAGATCGTTGCTCTATCTACTACAGAGTCTGAGTATGTAGCAGTAACAGAAGCTAGCAAAGAATTGATATGGCTTCAAAGATTGTTAATAGAGTTGGGATTCATCCAGGAAAAGAGTGTTTTGCACAGTGATAGTCAGAGTGCAATACATCTGGCTAAGAATTCAACATTTCACTCCAGAACGAAGCACATTGATCTCCGTTATCACTTCATCAGATCTCTACTTGAGAATGAAGTACTAACATTGAAGAAGATACTAGGAAGTAAGAACCCAGCGGATATGTTGACAAAGGTTGTCACAACAGAGAAGTTGAAGTTTTGCAGTATCTCAACTGGCCTTCAAGAATGATTGATGATGAAGGCAACTACAATAAGTGATAATCAAACTCCAAGTGGGAGAATTGTTAGTTTTGTAGTTTGATTAAGTTTTGTAGTTTGATTTTTAGTCCCACATTGCTTAGTATTGTGAGATGGTGTTCTTCACTTTGCTATATAAGCAAGCTTATGTAAGGTTTTCAAATGCACCAAAACAAATACTTATTAGTGTTGTTTATTAAGTATATATAGCTAATGAAAATATAAACATATTCATGTTTTACAAGTTATAAGTAACAATAGGAAGAAGAAATCAGAAGTTGGGAAAAGTAATATGACAAAAGTGCATCTATCTAAATTGATTTTTGGGTTTTTTTAATTAAAGTTTAATTGGTATATACTGTTAATGTAAAGATTTTTACACTGTTATTCAATCACAACCTTTCATTCATGATAAATTTGTTGATTTTCCTGAGGGTTTAATTGGTATACAATGTCAGTGTAAAGATTTTTACCCTAACATTCAATCACAATCTTTCATTCGTACTATATTTGTTGACTTTACTCGTTACTACTTTAAAAGTTACATAAATGAAAAGTCATGATTGAAGATCAATGTATAAATCTTTTACACTGACAGTATACCAATTAATCTATTTTCATTAACACTTACCAAAATTTCATTTAACACAACTTTACCCCTTCTAACCGTAACTTTAAACACTCTCTCTTCCTATAGGTTATTCTCTCTCCTCCCCTCCCCTCTCTCTTTCTTCTTCTCTTTTTTTTTTCTTTCATTATTATTATTATACATTATAATAAGAGTTTAATTGGTATATACTACCCATGTAAAAAATTTACACTGACATTCAATCATAACTTTTTATTTATGTGACTTTTGAAGTAGTAATGAGTAAAGTTAACAAATTTACCATAAATGAAAAATTGTGATTGACTGCAGTATAAAAACCTTACACTAACAGTATATATCAATTAAACTCTTATAATAATAATAATTATTATTATTATTATTATTCAGTTTTACTTCTAGCACATTATTATACATTTTTACTTCTCATTCTCCGACATATTATTATTATACAATTTTACTTCTCCAACAGTTCAAGAGAATAAAAAAAAATGCAAAATTTTCTACTTTCTAATAGTGCACTACCAGAGAAAGTAAAATATAGAAAATATATTAATATTTTTTCCACCAATTAAGAAATGAAAAAAAGAAATGAAAAACTAATAGATGAAAAAACAAATTCCCATAAACTAGCCAGAGGCATGGGTAGAATTATGATGTAAGGGCATGTGGTTTACAGGTAAAATCCATAAGTATCAATGATACAAGTAACATGTTTTATTTTTATTTAGCTGTAGTATTTAGTCTAGCCGGAAATTAAGTGTACACTATAGCTTTGGTGTCTTTGGTACAGATCTAGTTATACTTTTTCATTGCTGGTATCAGCATTTCTTGTGCTGATGTTGATCTTTTAATATACTGCAATAAACTTCGTTGGGTTTCCAAAAAAATTGTCGCTTCTCAATTAATTTCCTTTAAATACACCTTGCATCAACTAGTGACGGTAAACTCCCTGAGCAGCATTGAAAGTGTTTTGGTAAGAGTTTACCCATTACTTTGGGTTACACGAAATTAATGATTTTCCATGTTCAAATTTTCAGAAAATATCTATCTACAAAGTTTTCTATTTGCATAACCAATGATTCTGGATAAATCGTTTTAAAAAAAATACAGAATTCTGCAATAGTTTAACGTTTAATATTTCCAATGGTCAGTAAATGAAACCAGCATGATAGTTAAGCCTGAAAGAAACAAGCATATGGTATTTATTGTAAAGATCAAAACTGCTTCCAGCTCTTAATCACTTCAAAATTTCATGAAAATAATAAAACTTCAAAATGGTTAACAAAGCTGGTCGCTATTCTGACTGCCTTTGTCCTAGAACAGAAATGTCTTCATATCGTTTCTGCAAAAGATAATGTAATTATAGATAGGAATTGGCAATTAGTTTAAGTGTAAAATACTTAAAAGCTTAAATATCAAGCAATCATAAAAACCGTAATCCTTAAAATTTTTTGTTGATATTATGAACTGGCTTAACACTATAACTAAGAACATACTTATACTAACAGATCAAATCGACAGTTCAAACTTTTGCCATAATTAGACATTCCGTCTATTTTTAAGTTGATATTATGAACTGTGATTATGAACTGTCCTTCCCATTTTATATAAGAGATATGCTATCAATACATTTTCTGACACTCTGTTTTGAACGTACTATGTGATAGGTTGAAATTTATAGAAAAACACATATTTGTGAGTCTCACCTACCATTAAATGTCTCACCTACCAATAGTAGAGTGTGTTAGGAAGATTGTGTTATAACGGTTGCTAGCACCCATTTGTATATAAATGACTAAATGAGGCAAAGGAAAAAATTTAAAGGTAACGAACATTCATATTAAAGAAACGAAAATATAAAAATGTCACATGCCCGACACATTTAATTCCAAGAGTCGGCTAGTTAGTAATTGCACATACAATTTTTAATTAAATTTTATACAATTTTTCTGAACTATTAGTTTCATCAACAAAGGTGAAGAGTATTTTAGATAAAAAATAATTTGAATGGGAGACAATGGAAACATGGGAGAGGCAACACTCATTCCCATTAATAATAATAATGTTTGATTGTTTGAAAAATAATAATAATGAATACCAGCACAACGCTTGTGTAGCATTTGGTGCATGGACAAAACAAAATGGAACATCCTATTCTGTTCCCTTCTCCTTGATTCCATACTTTTCCGCAGAACCAGAATGTACCATTTTCTAAATCATGTTTTGTTCTACACTTCTACTATTAGTTTTGACAAAACAAACATGAAATAAAACTCATATATTATGTTCCATCCATTCTAGCACATATGTTACCTTATTTTGACTAATAGATTACCCATTACCCCCGGTTGATAAGCTTAACAACAAGAGAGAACACAAATGAAAGAACTAGCTGTGAGGTGAGAAACATCATAATTTGCCAACGTGTGCTGCACCTTGATAATTATAAGTTATCAAGACAATGAAAATGAAAAGGGAAAGGGCTACCTTAGAGTCACACAGACAGTATGTAACATAGTAAAGAAGACCATGTACATTTAGAATTGTTTCTAGAACTTTGCATGAACATTGGTATAAGCTTCAAAGAATTATGAACCAGTCAAATGAAACTTATTACTCATGCTTTCACACCTTTCCTATCTTGGCACTCTGTTGACAGTTGTAAATCAACTCTTACAGTAACATGAATCACAAAACTTCAAAGCAATCAAACTTAATCCATTTGGATATCAATCATCATAATCTAATTAGTAAATATAATGTAATAAAAATGCCCACTATTGTGCAGTAAAAAGAGAGACAGAATTGATATATGGTCATAGTCATAATAGCACACAACCGCCAAGTCATAGTCCCCGTAACAAGGTAGCCATAAAGATGAATCACGTAGTGATGGTATCAGGTTAAAAGGAGGAATAATACAATACAAAGCCGAATCCAACTAAAGCATCAATTAAATTTGTATCGTGTGAGAAAACAAACAGAGTGGAGAAGGATTATTATTACCCCAACATTATTAGCCTCCCAGAGCTTGTGGACTCCGTAATCAATAGCCTGTAAGAAAGAAGGGGAATCTCTTAGGAAAAGAAGAAAGAAAAAATGAATAAAAGAGGGAAGAAGGAAAAGGCGAAATGAAGGACCCGTTCTCCGAAGAAGGCGCCAGCGATGATAAAGGTAACGTAGGCAGAGTTGCGACGCATAAAGACCTTGTAAAGGCCATCGAAAATGCCTCCACCTCTTCTTCGTGAAACAGATTCCATCTTTGCACCTTCCTTTCTATTCACTCTAGGGTTACCTTTCTCTCTTCTTCCACCTTCCCTCTTCCCTATGCCCTATGCCCTATGCCACTAAGATCTGACTACGGACTTTACGGGCCTACTCCAACTCCACCCACCAATGTTAATGGGCTGCCTTCATCCTTCATATAATTCAACATCCACTTTCTTTTCAAACCACCACTTTTTCTTTTTGCACCTTAACCATATTATATTTTTAAATTTGTCCTTTTCTTGTCAGACAAAATTAAATTTATGTTTAATCATGATAAAAAATATTATATTTCAGATAGGTCCATTTGGAATAAAAAAGCTATTGCAATAGAAAATGTATTCCAGTGGTCCAATCCAAAATGCATTTTCTTAATTCTAAATTAATCAATCAAAATGTAAAAAAAAAAAATGCATTCTAAAATAAAATATCCAAAGCATAAAAATGTATTTTTCATTTTTGATTATTAAATCAGGAATTCAATTTTTTTTGCATTTCAAATTAGCCCATCTAAAATGTAAAATAAAATTGTATTTCCAAAATAAAAATGTATGTTTGTATTCGATTGGACAACCCGAAATGATTATCCAATTTGAAATGGTTTTCAATCCAAAATGTAATATTTTTATATTCTGGATTAAACGGGCTATAATTTTAAAAAAAAATGTATTGCGGATTGGTGTATTTGGATTGGTGCAATGTTTTATATGCTTACTCATAGAATTTCTCTCTGCTACCTTCATAATTTCTCAAACTGCTAACAAAATCTTTAATGAAAATAGTAAAAATTTAATTATTACACACTTGTTTTTTTTCTTTTTCATCTGCATCTTTCTCTCGTTTCGCACGTCTTTTGTTTTACATCTCTCTCGTTGGCTTCTCTTGCACGACTTCATTTTTTTTATTACTGAATTAGTGGTTTTTTCTTTTTCTTCGTGCGTTGTTGTTCATCCTCTTTGCATTTACTTTGTTATTCGTGGTTCAACTTTGTATTTATCTTCTCTCTGTACATTAGCTTTTTCACAAGTCCGAAAACACCTGTCTGGACTTGTAAAAAATTTTGTAATTTTTTTCTACAAGTCTGGATACCCCTGTCTGGACTTGTAAAAAAAATTTACAAAATTTTTTCACAAGTCCGGATATCCCTATTTAGACATGTAAAAAAATTACAAATTTTTTTACAAGTTTGGACTAAGTCCGAACAACCCTGTCGAGACTTGTAAAAAAATTTGTAAATTTTTTATTACGATTAAAGTTTTTTTTACCTATAGTATTTGAGACTTTTTCTATCTTTATAAAAATGTAGGGAGAAATTATAGAGTTGGAGGCAGAAATTCTCCTTACCCAGACTCTGTATTTTTAATCCAGTCCATCCAGACCCGCGTACTATGAGCAAAGAAATTAAAAAAAAAAAATGCGGAACTTTGGTGAATTAGTTAGAGCAACACAACACTGAACTTGACAGAGAATATCCAGAAATGATGGTTTCCATTTTGGTTTTTCAGATCAACAGGGGTTGAGAGAGGTGTGGGTGGGGGAGGGGACGTTTGGGGCGATGTAGAAGAGGGTGGGGAGTTGGTTTGGCTGAGGACAAGGGGGCAAGATGATGTTGCTATTTTGTGTTTGTGGTGCAAAAAGAAAGATATGTGGTAATAAAAGAAATATTTAATTTAAATATATAATTACATAAATTTCTAATTAAATATATAATTATAATAATTTATAATTTTAATATATAATCAATTTATATTATTAAAATATATTATAATTTTTTAAATACTTTATTATTGATATAATGATTAATTATGTTTTTATTTATTATTTTATAATTTTTAACTAGATTATCAACTAATTTCTTTAAATACTTACCACTAATTTTTTCAAACACACTCCTAAACGAATATATTGAAAAACAAAAATATGTAGAAAAAAATTATCTTCTTATTATAAAGCTGCAAATTGGTTGCAACTTACAACCAACTTTATTCTTTCTATGATTCGAAGTCTTAGCCAATATATACATTCCGGATAAAGTTCATATGATACCTACAGATAAAGTGTGGTAATTAGTTCCTATTCTCTTAAAAAAAAAAAAACCTATTCTGTTTTCTTTTACGTACTGCAAATCTATAACCCGTTAATAATTGTTTGAAAATCAATTTTGATACATTTAACAAACATCATAGGTAAATAAAATATTTGTGATTAACCATAAATTCCCTAGAATTTAAACGCTATTTTTACTCTTAAAAAAATAAATATGATATTTGAATACGATTTCTCTACCGAAAAAAACATTTTTATGCATTATGGACAGCAAATTACAACTGTATTAATTTTACTAATTAAGATTTAAAAGTAATGTGAATGTAAAACTGATGTTAAACTCTTTCTCTATCAACAGTTTAAAAATTGTATTGTGTTATATGTATAATTTTATAGTGGAAAGGGTAAAAGTAGCCAGTTTTTGGGTTTGCAGTGCACAGCCACAGCAGTGAATTGATTGGCGGCGCGGCCCAATTGGTGGTTATTGAAATTATTTACAGCTACTGTTTGACGTGTGTGTGTGGAGAGCTGAAAGCATATGGCGCTGGTTTGACAAAGTAGGAAATAGCAGTTAGCAGAGTTGAGACTCAACTCAACAACTAGGCAATTGCAAGTGCAGATTGCGGAGTAAAATCGATTGGCGATGGAGTTGAAAGAGATTCAGAGGCTGGAAGGTCACACCGATAGGGTTTGGAGCTTGGATTGGAACCCCGCCACCGGCCACGCCGGTATCCCACTCGTCTTCGCGTCTTGCAGTGGCGACAAAACCGTCCGAATCTGGGAGCAGAACCTCTCCTCTGGCCTCTGGGCCTGCAAGGTCTTTTCTCTTTTCCCTTTTCTCAACTCATTTTCCATCATCAATTCTCTGCTATTCCCTTCAAATTTTACTCTATATTTCATAATCGAATCAACTTGTATTCATAGTTCTTCACTTTGATTGTTAAAATGAAATGTAGGCGGTTTTGGAAGAAACGCACACTCGAACTGTTCGATCTTGTGCTTGGTCGCCCTCGGGCAAATTGTTGGCCACTGCAAGTTTCGATGCCACCACTGCCATTTGGGAAAATGTTGGTGGTGATTTTGAGTGTGTTTCTACTTTGGAGGTATGTTACTGCTACATTCACACGCCTTCAACCTTTTTTTTTTTTTTTTGAAGATTTGTGTTTTCTTTTATCACTGTTCTTTACTTTGAGATATGTGTGATTTTACTATAGGGGCATGAAAATGAAGTCAAGAGTGTGGCTTGGAATGCAGCTGGAACGTTGCTTGCAACTTGTAGTAGAGATAAGTCTGTTTGGATATGGGAAGTGCTGCCCGGGAATGAGTTTGAGTGTGTGTCTGTGCTGCAAGGACACTCGCAGGATGTGAAAATGGTGAAGTGGCATCCCACAGAAGATATATTATTTTCATGTAGCTATGATAATAACCTTAAGGTACTGTCAATCCTAACCGAGGCTCTGCACTATTAATTTGATTCTTGTTCTTTTAGCGTTACTTTTGCTTCTTTTGAGAAAGAAAGTCATTAAAACAGTGTGATAAGGTTTTAGTGCGACGAGTTTTCTTCTAGGTTTGGGCTGATGAAGGTGACAGTGACGATTGGCAGTGCATTCAAACACTTGGGGAACCCAATAAGTACTACTATTCGACCTCTTCCATCACCTCCTTTTTTTTACAGTTCCTTTAGACATAATGGCTTTTTCCGTGTTATATGGAAAATGTATTTTTCATATATCTTTTACACTAGTCTACTTAGGATGATTATTTTTCAAACCTATGTTAATGTTAATTTATTCATGTATGGCGGTGTTATTTGTCAGCGGTCATACTTCCACTGTCTGGGCCCTCTCCTTCAATGCGAGTGGCGACAAAATGGTTTCGTGTAGGTATGTGAAACATTTCTTTTGTTCATGCCTTTAATTGTTTTGGCATTTTCTTGAACTTCTATGGCATTTTGATGGCAATCCTTTATGGCAGTGATGATCTTACACTGAAGGTATGGGAAACAGAAAACACAGGGATGCAATCTGGGGGTGGATTTGCACCTTGGTTAGTATCATACAAGTTATTTTTGGCTCCTTACATTAGTTTTTCCTCCTCTGGCATAGAATAATACAATATGTATTTGACATTTCATATTTTTTAATAAGAAGCTGTCTGATGTAAGCCATTGGCGTTCATGTATTTATGTTATTTATTTTGTAATTCTGAAACTGGTTTTCCAAGGGGAATAGTCTTGTAATGTGGCTCTGTTTTTAAGATAAAACATATGGACTGTAATGTGCATATGGTAGTGTATTATGATGTAGCCAGTAGCATTTTAATTGTCTAGAGTGGAGCAATATAAGTATATATAACCAGATGTTGTTTGTAGTTTTGTATACTCTTTAATGTAATATTTAATTTAATTTTCTCCCTTAACATCCTGATTGTTAGGAATGACCCCTTCTGTAATCTCTAGTCCATAGTAGTCAATATAACACTACAGCGGAGTAGTGGAGTGGAGCAGCCCTGGTATCCTATGGAATTCAAATAGTGGAGATGTTTAATACGGCCATTGCTGATAACAGCCAAAATAGAAGCTTTTCATGTGCTACTGTGGTGCTTCTGTGATAGAGATTAATAGACTTCAAAAACCCATTTTTACCCCTGAAACAACATTGTTCAGGTTTTTTGTTTTGGGTAAAATTGTGATGTCTCTCCTATTTTCTAATGCACTTTTCTCTTTAGAAAGAATTTGAAATCCTTCTTTCTAGACCGTTCCGCAATAAGTTACCTCTGTTTTGACCTTTTTCCTTCACTCTTTACAGGGTTATCTTTTTTTGCTGCATTCCATCGTTCTTCTCTTCAACTTTCCAGTTTTCATTATGCTAATTTGTGTAATTTCGTATTGTTCATTTGCTATTGATTGCACTATATTTCATTTTTTGACTTCATTGCTCTGCCTTTATTGCTCCTAGATTGATGGTGTTTGCGTGTATGAATGAATGTAACTCATTATTTATCATGAATTTTCTTAATTTTTGGGTTTTGTTTTGTTTTCAAGGATTTATGTGTACTATAAACTTTTAAGTTTGTATTATATTATGTAAAATACTGTCCATCCCATTATCCTGCTGTAGCATTTAGAGTTAGCCGCTATGTCATGACCCATTGCTTGCTTACTATTCTGACATTTCCCCAGTCATCTTATATTAAACAACTATATATTGAAAGATCTGATTTTGATAACATTTAATATTCTGAACTGATCTTTCAATTCATAATCTGACTATCAATCCTTCTAGAGTTCTAGTATATTTTGGAATAGATTGAAATGCCATAATTATTAAATCAATCACATAGGTTTTGGCTAATAATCTACTATTTACTATAGCATTTGTAAAATATAAGGATAGGTTATTTAACAATGAAGACTTATTAAATTATTGAACCTTTCCTTTCCAGATATTATAAGATTTTCTTATTGAAATTCAGGAGACATCGTTGCACTCTTACGGGGTATCATGATCGGACAATCTTCTCAGTTCATTGGTCAAGGTAAAATGAAATTTGCATCTACTTGGCATTTTCATAAATCTTTTCGTGGTTTACAGATTTAACATGCTTGCTATTTGTTTATCACTATTGCATATGTACATATGGCTTTGGGAAGTCAAGTGCCATCGTTTTTATCATCATCTGTTCCTGCTGTTCAAGATGTCAAATTAAGTAGCATTATAAGGGTATAAAAGAATCGATGCGAGCTATTATGTTGAGTAAATCAAACAACGTCCATTTTTAAGATGTATGTTGATTTTTTCATACATTGTGGATGATTAGCCTTCTCAGTCTTTCATTCACAGATGTTTTGAGAAAATGTTAGTCATTTTCTGATTTTCACAGCATTCTGTGGATTGAATTACTAGTTTATTACTTCTTTCTTTCCTTTTTCTTTTATTTAAAGCCAGATGAAAATAATGACTCATGCACTTCATGTTTGTCATTGTGATATCTGATGTGAGACGTATTCTTATCTTATTTAATTCTTGTTTATGTAAATCTGATATTTCTGTATCTGTTCTGGTATGACAGAGAAGGTATCATTGCCAGTGCAGCCGCTGATGATGCGATACGGTTTTTTGTTGATGACAATGAAAGTCAGGTATGCACTGTTTGTTAGCTACTATAGTTATGAACTAACATAAGCAGTTCAAATGCCACCTTATGGCCATTCCTAATGTAATTTGTGTTCCTAACTTCCTATTAATATTCATGTGTCACACAATGAAAAGTATACGCCAAAAACTGTATTCTCCTGCTGGAGAATGCTCTCTCTCCCAATCTCACACGTACCCACATATTGGGTATCCTAATTCAGAAGAGAATAACAGTTACTGAGTTGTGTCTGTACGATAATTGCATAGAGGTCACATGCTTTAAAGTTTAAATGTCCAGCTAACCTATGCTGTGAATTTGCTGATTTTGATGACCAGAAAATTTCATGATCAACTACAGCTGTTGGTCCCTCTCACTGGTTTTTTTTTTTTTTTTTTAAATTTTTAGTGATGCTGGTCAGAGCATATAGATATTTTATCCTTGTATGGATAGTCTAAAGTGTTGGAAGAGTTTCCACAGAAAGGAGAAGCATCAGATTCTTTATGTGTCCATAACTAGTCGCCTTTGCTTGCCAATAACCTGGAATTTCTTGATCTCTTTGTACTTTCTACAAGGACAGGAGTAGCAAAAAGCTTGACAAACCAATGCCAGTTGTTTCTTTATTTACAACTGAAGTGGTACAGAGAACATTCGGTCAAACAGTTCTAATATTAACTGTATTTATCTGCAAGTTTTTATTTAAACTATGTTTTATTTTGAAGAGATTAGCACGATGTTCTTGCAAATATTACTGTTCGAGTTTACTGATGAGGGGGAGCAACTGATTTTCAATATTCTTAATATAATAATCATCCTTCTCAGTTTCTCCGTATATTTTTGGACTTGCATCAGATCCTCTTGTTTAGGTGCTCTTTTTGGTGTCTGAATGTGTGGATGTTTTGAACCTCTACATTTGTGCAGTTGTTATTAAGGGATAAATCCATATGTACATTGGAATCCAAGTCCCTGAAAAATTCAAACTAATATAAGATTGTATGATTGGGATGTAAAATAATGACCAAAATTGAACAAAAAATTTTTAAATAATTGGCTTTGTATCTTCGTGTATTGTAGAATGTAGATGCATCTCACTATCTAGAAAAAACAGGTTAAAATTGACAATTTTAGTGCTTGCTTCTAACACAGGTTGGTGGTCCTCTGTACAAGTTGCTGTTGAAAAAGGAGAAGGGCCATGACATGGATGTAAATTTTGTGCAGTGGAGCCCTGGGGTAAGATTCTCAGACACTACTTTATTGGAATCACATTGATAGTGAATTGAGTATTCTCACTTTCCACAAACATTGAGCGGGTAGAATCGTGCATTTCACTGCTAAATTAGATAACGCTCTTAGCTGATTGTGTCTGAGGGAGCCTCTTAAATTTCGTTCCTATACCCCGTACATGATCAATAAGTAATTGTGATAGTTGACATTCTATTCCTAGTGATGTCTTTAACTGACAGGAATTGGCAGTCTTTGCATCATGAAGGATAGAATAAAAATATAAAATTGTAGTTTGATACATACAATTTAATTTATTAGTTTTCAAAAACTTAGGGACCTTTTGATTTAAGATAATATTTTCTGTTTTCAGTTTTCACTTTTATATAAATACTACTTTGTTTTCATTTTCTTTCCTGTTTTGAAAATCTGTTTAGGAAACAATAGTTTTTTATTGTTTGCATTGTTTCTAATACAGAATTACAGATCTTTGAAATTAAGAATCAAATTACAAACAAGAAAGCAAATTTGTAATTATGAGTAAATAAAAAAAAATATTTTCTTAAATCAAACAACCCTTTACATAATTGGAGAATGGCAGCCTATATCAGCATATCATTGTTTTTGCTACTTGTCTATCTCTGCAATTGGTAACAGTGTTATTTATCAAATAGGAGAAGCCGTTACTAGCCTCTGCGAGCGATGATGGTACAATCAAGGTGTGGGAGTTGATATCATAATGGTGATACTAGTTGTTTTTATTTGCTGTATGAGTAGCAGATATTTATACAGGTGGAGCCTAATAGAAGTGCTAATGTGCAGGCACCCTCAGTTCTTTTTCTTTTCTTAGTTATATTTACTAAATATTTAAAACAAATATTGAATATCATATGATTTAAGTCAGGAGTGTAACTGTAAATTGTAATTGCTGTCAACTAAACTCCATTTTTGTTCAAGAATTGCTAAAAAATTACCTATCCTACGGTGAACTTGTATCGTTATCGTTAGTATGTTTTGCTGGTGAGTTCTAGTGATAGAATGAAGATGGAAGGATACTCACTAATCACTGTGTGAAAACTTGCTGTCAGAACGGATGTCCATAACTAGCGCAAAGGTAATTGAATATAGCAACCCCGTGTCCACAATTTCTTGATGGGTTGCAAATTCTCTACAAAATATTCAGAACCAGTGAATGATAATGACCCAATCTTTTTTCTATCTCTAAATTTTGCTAGCACTAGATATCACATTTTCACTAGTATGACCCCAGTAAGCCATCTGTAAACGCCAATATACATTGCACTAAGAGGACTGTGTATAAAAGATTAGTACCTTAAATAATAGAGTTCTATAAAATTAGATGACATTAAGGTTTTAATGCGAGTGATTCCTCTTATAATAAAAATGCGAATGATTCCTTAATTATATTTGAACATTTTATCTGACTATACAATTTGAATATAAGAGTTTTTTATGATTCTTAATTAAACAAATGTACTCATATAATCTATTTTCATGAATAAAAGTTCTTCTGTCCAAATGGGTTCTTCTAAATTGTTGGCATTTTTGCAATTAAGTATGCTCAATTAAAATTGGTTACTTACCACAAAATACGATGCATCTTTTAATCCGAATTAGACGAAACTTTCTTGTCCCTGAAAAAACACTACGAGAATTATATGGCAAAGTTGCAAGTAATATACATTATATATGTGGCCTTCTTAATTAAGCATTGGAAGCCTTTGATTTTAGAAATTTTATGGTTCAGGTTTCCTGTGAAAGACCATTTGTGATATTGCTTGAACTAAGGAATTATTTTCTCTCGAAAAAAAGAGAAAGACACAAGTGCTGAAACTGAAATCAGAATCAGTAAACAACATGTGGTAGCTTAGTAGTTTACAAATTTTTAAATTCCAAAATGTTTGTTAATATTTTGAAATGTATCTTAAAAATTGGAGCTGAAAATGAAAATGTCATCCATAAAAAACAAATGGGATTATATAAAGATGAGGAGTAAGAAACAATGGGTGATGGTTGTGGTTAAAGTGAATTACAGAAACGATAATTCTAACACCTGTTCTCTATTCTTAGTCCAGCAGCATTGACTCTTGTACAGTCTTCAACCAAAGCCTCTCGTGCAGTGGAGATTCTGCTTGGAACTAAGGGAGCATCAAATGCAGTGCAATCTATCCAATCTTTCAACAGCTCCTCCTGACCCCATATTTCAGGAATCCATACCCTACCAGCCACTTCTACTCGATGCTGCTTCAGTCTCTCACGTCCACTATCCTCTCCCACACTGCTACTTTCTCCTGCCACTTCATCCATTGTTGCTTGTAATGCCATTTTCTCCTCCTTGCAAACAAGGGCTTCTGAAGCACATGGATTTTCTGTAACATCCTTATCTCTATGAATATCATCACAGCTAAGGTTGCTCAAGGAGAAGGGGTCTTCTTCTTCTTGCTGCTTCATCTTGATGATGATATCTTTAGATGGATGGGGACTGTTTAGGTCCAATGGCTGTGAAGGAATCTGGTCATCAGATTCAGAAGAGGATTGGTGAGCCATGAGTGAGTTGTTATCTTTTCATGCAGAGAGAGAGAAGTGATTTTATTTGTTTGTGTGTGATGGGTTGCAATGTTGTTATGTTGAGGAGATTTGAAATGGGAGAGGGGTGGGTTGTGTGGGGAATAAAGCAAAGGGAGTGGGTGGGAAATTAGTTTACACGTCGCTCACAAGAGTTTCTTTTGTATGGCAAGTGACAAACGTACGTGTCCAGTGTCCTGTTTCAGATGGGATTCTATTTCTGTGGCTTACTTCCCACTCCCTCCCTGTTAATAAATGCCAAAAATAAATACTCAACCCAACAAATGCAAATCAAATTCATGGTTTCACTAGAATTCCTCTCCACTTTTTTATTTTTTTTTAGATGATAAAATGTGTTTAGAATGATAGATTTTACTAATTAAAATGATCAATCAAACAATTTAAACTTTTGGGTAAAGGTTAAGTATTGATAGAGTTAGTAAATATTTAGTTATAAAAGTAGGATGAGTAGAAAAGAGAGTGACATGGGAGGGGGAAGGCCTGTGGGATTCCTTGGATTGATTTTTGGAGGATTGTGAGGTTGACGTTGATCAGCAATGAATGCCCTTAAGTGTTAGTGTGTGATTCCTGGCTTTCAACCAATCAGCTTCAATTATTTTATTTTTTTTATTTTAATTCTATACTCCTTTTCTCTCACCAAGGTATTCTTACTTTTTTTTAATATCCTTCTTTCAAATTGAAAAAGAAATACTTGTGCTATGACGTGTTTTGATGAGACAGATACTCTTGAGATGCCAGAAAAGATATTTCTGTTTTCTTTTCTTCTTCTTTTTTTTCGTCAGGAAAATGTCTTGATAAATGATAACACAAACAATATTTACTTTATAAGTGACGAATTGCCTTTTTTATATTAATAAATAAAATAATAAAATAAAAAATAAAACGTGTAAACTGAAAAGGGAAAAAAAGTTATAAAATAAGAGAAATTATGTTAAAAAAGAAGTTACATGTAATTATATAAAGAAAAAAAATTCAAGTAAATATATACATTAAAATTGAAATATTTTCATTATAATAATTATAGATAAAACATGAAACACATTGAATTTCCGTTTCATACGCATTGGAGTACATGATAATACTTAAGAGATGATAATAAAAAAGAATAAATTTTGAAGTTACATGCCAAATTTTTTTCTTTTATTTGATGAAAAATGTATAGAAAAAATATACTATTAATTATCTTGATATAATTTGAATTTAAATATATTATATATAATTAAGTTAGTTAATATACAATATAAATTTAAAACACATTATATAATAAAATTATTATAATCAGCAACAAAAATTATAGATAACAAATAATAAAAATTTAAATATAAATATAAATAATGAGACATACGTGTTTTGTCAATACTTTTTATTTAGAATAGAAAACTGTATTATACTTTAAGTTTAATTGGTACACACTATTAGTATAAAAGATCTTTACACTAACGTTCAATCATAACTTTTTTTATTTTTTTTTCACTGTATTCGTTATTATTTTAAAAGTACATAGATAAAGAGTTATGACTGTTTTAAACATATACCAATTAACCTCTTATACTTTTAAGTGACAAAATTAAATTTTTGTTTTATCTTTGTTTATCTAATTTAAATTTGTCATGTTCAGTACTTTACTAATTAGCAAATCAAATGGAAGTTACAAGTCTAAAAATTTATTACTCAATAATTAGAAAATTTATCTTTTATTGCATCACAAAACGTGTTAAAAAATGGAGATCACTATATTTTTCTATAGAGGGTAAATTCAAGATTATTAAATACGGATAATTCATTTTAGACAAATTTAAAACTGGAAAATCAGTGTTTTGTTTTGTTTATGAGGAGGAAGGGAGATAAAAGAGAATTCCTATTGAAATCATTACAAATTATTTGTCAGATTTCATCCCAAGAATCGTTATTGGAAAACAAATTCTTTAGTATTCTCAAAAATAACTTTTGGAAAGTGCTAAATTAACTTGGATGCATTTTAGAATAGACTACGGTGGAGGAAAGATAAAAAAAAAGACAAAAAAATACTGAATGAGACAAATAATATAAGAGGAATAAAAAAGTAAATGGATATATTTATAATTATTAATAAGGATATATGGATATATAAGATATCTATAATTATCCCATTTCGTATACATGTTTGTTATTTCTAATTTATCCTTTAACCATTTTTAAAAATTACTCCACAATTATTGTAAAAAAAATATCCCAATATCACAAGCATAATAGTAAAGCACAGAACGTATATTTTTCAACTATTATCAATAATAACTCAACTTTTTTTTTCACAAGTTCCACTCCCTAAGGCCTCATTAATATTTAACTACCAAATAACTGATAAAAAAAACAAAAAACTATTGTACTTTCAACGTCTATACCGCGTTATTTTACTTTTATTATTATCTAACATGCATCAAACTCATTCTACATCTCAATTATGAAATTCAAAATCTAGGTGTACTGTCTTTTCATGGGTGTATTCATATCTAGGATCAGGTAGAATACTATATATATAAAAAAATGTAACGTACATCTCATGAATAAGTGCAAGAAAAAAGAAAAGAAATTAAGAGACAGAAAAATAAAAAACGTGATAAATTGTTTTTTATTTAATTATACTTATCTCCCGTAACAATTCCATATCAGTGGAATAATTAAATAAAAATATAATTAAAAAAGAAAGAGAATGTTAATGCAAGTTATAATCCACTTTGTTTTGTCCCTATTTTCACTTGTCTTTACTTTTCAACTTAACCTTTAAATAGATGAGAAAGGTCGAAGTTAAGGTGAAAATAGTTGATACTTGATAGAAAACTTTATACCCACGACGGTACATGAAAATTAAACTTTACATCAAAAAGCATAAAAGTTAAAACATTTATAATGCTATATTAGTCTACTTTATTATTTAGCATAAAAGTATTTATATTGGTCAAGGTAGAATATTATAAAAAAAAAGTTTAAGGTGCACTTTGTGAATATGTTTAAGAAGAAAAGAAAAAGAGAAATTAAATATTTTATTTAGAAGAATGAAATTAAATAAAAAATATTTGAATTAAAGTAGAGTAATTAATAAAAATATATAATCCACTCGTTTTTCTTCCATTTTCTTCTAGAGTATTTCTTTCCAAATACGTTGAGAGAGAAGTGAGACATGATGTATAATAAAAAATAAAGAAAAAATTAAGTAAAAATGTGAAACATAATTGAAAGACTAGTGTGAGTGTATATAAAAAAGAAGTAAATTAGTCTTGTCGTACTCCAATCTCAATCTGTCTTGAATGGGATAAGGAAGGTTATTGAAAGCATGTTGAAATAAATTAGTGTAAAAATCTTTGCAAAAATGATAAATGAAACTTAAACTACAGATATTTAAATTTGATTTGTATATATTGTTAATATAATTAATTTATAATATCAATAAATTACTCTCTCTCTAAAAATTAATAAATTTATCACGATAAATGCTAGCAACAAATCGTTGATCTATTCTTTTAAACATTTTTTTTATTGGTTGAAATTATTCAAAAACATAAATTTATGTAATTTTACTTTTCATTAAATTACCATTTCTTAATTTATATACCATCATAAAATGTAAATTCAGAAAAATATATTAAAAGACCGTATATTTCTAGCACTCCTTTCTTACCATATATATAAAAAATATAATAGATAACAATATAAAAATATTTTACATATTTATATATCATTTACTCTTTATCTAATGATTTATAGAATTCTCACCATGCCATTTATTGGAGCTTTACGATGAGACGTGAGAAGCGACTTAATTAAATTAATAAGAAAGGAGTATTTTGTATATTTTTTTTAATTCTATAATCAAAGGTGAAATAAAGTTAAATTGTCTTCATATTATTATAATATGTAATATATATTCTGCTACACTCAAAGTCTCATATCGTTAAAAAATTAAGACTATGGGTCATTTATAAACATTATTTTTTCTTAACTCTCAAGGTATTTTTTTAGAACAAAATTATGACGGAGTCACTAACCTCAAAAGTGGATAATACCTTAAATGTAAAAACTCTATTGATATCTCGATCTTTTGCAATAGAAATATTGTCGTTCATCATCGGACACAACCTCAACTCTTACACCCCTTAGTCACCTTTTGGTACACCTAAGGAATGGAGGTTTAGGGACGTGAACCTTGTAGTAGTGGGTTCATATTCTATAATGAATATCAATATTTCGATCATCATTGTGTATTAAATAATATTTTAATATTTGAAAAGTTTTCTTTAATTTGGCAGGTTGTAAATTTTTATTTATCAAAATCTTATTATTAGTTATTCAACAATAAAAATAAAAATTTGCAAAATCAAACAAATTATTAATTGAAATTATAGAATTTGTTTGAATTTGATTAATTGCTTCTTTTCTCCCATCGTAATAATTTTCATTGTTGAATGATCATATTTGAAATACAATTAAATTATCAACCAGATATGAATAATCCCGTGATAATCCTAACAATTTCCCGACATGTTTTATAAGTTACTCTGGAGAGCTATTTAAAACAAGCTAAAAGTAGCTTATACACGTATCATAATTTATTTCTGAAACCTTTATGAAATACTTACACAAATATTTATTTATTAAGAAAAGTCTGATGCACCGTTTGGTGCAAAGAAAGGTGGGGAGGATGATTGAGAGGAGAAGGTTCGACTAGACATTGTGGTTAATTGAGGAGGTGATTTTATAAATTAAAATTGTTTTTATATTCTTATAATTTTAAATTTCAAAACATAATTAAGAAGATTATAGTTATTTCAATTAAAATATTTTAAACCATCTTTCATCCCTCTAAAACTTCAAATCTTGGAGGGGAACAAAAATGAAAGGAGGACTAAGTTTGTTTTCCTTTTCTTTTAAAAATTAGGCTAAATTATTTTTGGTGTCCTTCTATTTTGTTATTTTCGTATTTTTTTTTTCTCTTATTTATTTTTGGTTCATTCATTGCTCCCAAACTTTATAAAAAATGTAATTTTTGCCCTTCCCAGATTAAGACAGTTGACTGTTAAAAAAATACGTTGACGTGATATTATTAATGCCCTGATTAAGAATTAATTAAAGTATAATAATATAATGTTAGTTTTAAAATATACAAAAGTGGTCTTACGTTTATGGGCAAAATACTCAACCACTACACCAAATGCTTTTACTGATTATGCTTTGAAATTTAAATATAGTTAAATATCATTAGGTTAATTTCAAAAACACCAAAATCACAAATAATAAAATGCACAAACAAGGATTCAAACCAAGTGTCATGCACTTCCAAAAACTAACAATCATATCACTAGACCAAGCACCCACATTAGTATTAACTTGCCTTTCAACATACTTTCTTTTGATTCCCTAGTATATTTTTGTTGTAAATTAAAAAGTGAAGAGATATGGCGGTGTGTGCAATGACATGTTTCAATTTTTTAAATTGAAACATTTTTATAAATTCTGAAAAATAAAAAATTAAAAACTAAAAATTAAAATTATAAATTATACATTTAATTTATATATTTATTAATATTTTTTAAATTAAATAAATAATTAAAATAAATTTAAAAATAAAGATAGATATTAATTAAAATTTGAAACTTATAATATAAATTTAAATTATATATATAAAATATAAATTTAAAATTTAAAAACTAAAAATTAAAACTAAAATCTAAAATCTAAAATTTAAAATTTAAAATTTCAAATTTAAAAATATATATAAGATATAAATTTAAAATTTAAAATTAAAACTAAAAGTTAAAATTATAAATTATAAATTTAATTTATATATTTATGAATAATTTTTAATTTAAATAAATAATTAAATAAAGATGGAGATTAAAATTAAGAATTAAAAGTTTAAAATAATAAATTAAATTTAAATTTATATTATAAATTTAATTCATATATTTTTTAATTTTTTAATTTTAGATTTTAGTTTTAATTTTTAATTTTTTATTTTTTATTTTTCAGAATTTATAAAATGTCTCCATTTAAAAAATTGAAACATGTCGTTCCACACATCACTATTTCTCTTCACTTTTTAATTTATAACAAAAATATACTAGGAAATCAAAAGAAACTATGTTGAAAGGCAAATTAATTCTAATGTGGATGCTTGGTCTAGTGGTATGATTGTTAGTTTTGGGATTGTATGGTACTGGGTTTGAATAATTGTGTGTATATTATATTATTTGTGATTTTGATGTTTTTGAAATTAACCTTAATGATAGTTAAGTATATTTAAATTTCAAAGCATAATCAATAAAAGCCTTTGATGTAGTGGTTGAGTATTTTGCCCATAAACACAAGGTCTTGGGTTTAAGCTTTTGCAACACCACTTTTATATATTTTAAAACTAACATTATATTAATTATACTTTAATTAATTCTTAATTAGGACATTAATAATGTCACGTTAATAATATCACGTTTGACGGCAAAATAGAGGGGTATCAAAAGTAATTTAACCTATAAACTAAACAATCAACATTTTAAAGAATTTATTCTCCAATCCATTTTTCTTGAACAAAAAATATAAACTCAATTAAATATGTTTTTAATCAATTACTGGTCCTTTTTATAAAACACTTTTTGGAAGTAATTGTTAACCTTTTTATAAAAATTTTACAATTTTTATGTAACATTAATTTTTGTTTTTTTATTTTTCCCAGATAAAGATTCTGGATATTTATCTTTTTAAAAGAACTGGAATAGTCATTTATAAATGCTTTCTCTTATATTTCTTAAACTCTATAATATTGTACTATTTTTTAATTTTAAGGAAATTCAGAAATTGTATAACTTGTAATTTTGGTAATAATTTGTAAAAAGTAAATAAAATTAACTAATTTAACTACTTTTATTAGTATATGTAATTTATGTAAAAAATGCTTAATAAAAAGAATACATTTTTATTAGTCGGTTTATAGAAAGTTGGAAACAAAATATATCAAAAGAGTGTCAATGAAAAAAAAATGCTAAATCTTAACTTTAGTTTATTATGTTTTAATGTTTTGTGTTTTTATAAATTAAGTTTTAAAAGTTTGATTTTCATCATTTAAGTTTTTAAAAATTTTATTTTGTTCCTTTATATAAAGATATTTGCAACTTCACTCCTCGTTATCTAATTTATTTGAAGATTCACCTTTACACACATATTATCTCATTAAAAAAATTGTTGTATATGATTACAATAATCAGTTGAAGAAGATGAAAATAAATTGTGATGCAAGAAATAATAATGATTATAATAGATATGATTTGAGAAAATTAATAAGATTGAAATAAAAAAATAATGTTTGTTAACTATTACTATTTTAATTCAATTATGTCAATATTTTAAAGTTATTAAAAGCAAAATGCAAAAGAATGAAAACTTACAAAAACATAAAAAATATAATTTTTTTTTTAAAATTTAATGTATTAAAAAACAGTAAAACATAATTAATCAAAATTAATATTTATTTCTTTAAAAAATAAAATGACGGTTTAAAATACACATCTAGTGTTAGCAGAAATGTGATAGAATTAACACAAAGAGTTCAATATTTATATACTATAAAAAATTTAAGAAAATTAACAAAAAAAATATAGTTAATTACTAATTTTTTATTTAAATTACTTTTATGTATTAATTAATAAAGTTAACAAATTATATATAAAAAATTGTGATTAATTCTAAATATAATACTTATACATTTTTATCTAACAAAAACACAGGCATGTGCTTGCGAGGATAAGGAAGGTCCACACACCTTCGTTTCGAATCAATCGAGTGACAATTTACCAAAAAGGAAGAGAAAGAAAAACTCTTGAGAGTGGAAATTCATTGTTTGATCCACTTGTCAGTCTCAGATTCCTTTGTTTCAATTTGAAGCGCTAATGCTGCTACTCATATATTATGCCTCCTAAAGTACAGTACTAAACTAGGTACAAGAAAGTTGGTATTATTTGTACAATAATGACTTATTTTTTTGAAAAATCATGTACTATAGTTTTATAATCTAAGTAAAAAATAACCAAATTTTAATATTTAAAGATATATATAAAGTTTATTATCTATAATAATTTTATTTTTAAATTTAATAATCCTATTCAATTTAGATAACACTAGGGATGGCAACGGGCGGAATGGGGTGAGTTTGCCTTCCTCATCCCCGTCCCAGAAAAGTACACGGGACAAGGACAAATATAAAAAAGGCGAGTATGAAATTCTAATTCTCATCCCTATTTCTATTGGGTATTTTTTGAGTTCGGGTATCCTGTGGATATTCCATTATATTATTTTTTATAATTTATATTTAAATTTACTTATAATTTATTCAATAAATTATATGTTAATTTATTAATTATTAAATAAATTATATGTTAAGTTATTAATATATTTTAGTTTTAGTGATCTACAGAAGTGTAGATTTATACACAGATAAGTGAGATTTTATTTAACATATAATTATATGTGAACATAGAAGCGGGGTGGGGACAGGGACTAACAAACTCACATCCTCCCTCATCCCGGATGATCTTAGGCAGGGGCGGGTGTGGGGACAAGATGAGAACCAACAACATAGATTTTTCAATGAAAATCGGGTTGAGGATGAGACAGTACCTATGAGAGCAGGTATGATTGTTATCCGTAGATAACACACTCTCTCATAAAGAATATTTATGATTTATAATAAAAAAAAAGAGATGTATATGATAATTTATAATTTCTTACAATTAAAATTGTCGTGTAAAATTACTAACTAATAAAAAATAATATGCTTTCGGCTTGTAGATTAAACGTGCGTTTGATTTAATGTTTATAGAAAAATACTAACAGTGCACTCCTTTTAACATACTTTATATGATCGGTTGAAATTTGTCAAAAACAAAAAACTATGTGGATCTTACTTATCATTAAATGACTTTCTCTCATAATTTTGTAATTTTTTGATAAATTTTAATATAAAGAGTGTATTAGGAGTAATATGTTAAAGATTGTGTTAATAGCACTATAGAAATTCGTAAATTCCAAACCAGCAAATAAAGAAATGACTTCTTTCATCGAACTAATTGGTAATTAGGTTAAATATAATTTTTTTTAAAACACATCCTAAAAATTAGAAAAATTTAACTATATATTGATTTCTTAAAAAAGATCTATTTATCAAAAGAAAAAAAAGTCTTTTATTATTAGTAAGAATCTAAGAGTTAAAAAAAAGTAAAAATCTAATATATTTCCAAAATGTTTACAATAATTAATATACTATACTTAATTAATTGGGCTAAACTCTTGAAAAAAGGAACACAATTACATTTTAACATTTTGTTGAAAGAAATAAACTCCCCCAAAGTCATTTCTCATGGTATGAAATCATTAAAATGACAATACTGTTTAGAGAAAATTACATTTGTACTTAACACTTATCATAATTGAACTCCTAGCGTTATTTTGCATTTCTTTGGCACTCTGTACATCAACATCGTTAACTAACTATGTAATTTTTTAGTGGGATACCAAATTGCCCTGTAGCAATTAGTAACGCTGGAAGACCAAAACTTCCCCTCACCGGTCTGAGCACGACCATGACAAACCCAACATTGGAAGACAAAACAAAAGAAGAAACGAAGTTGGGTGAACATGTGGACAGTAACATTGTGGTATCATCTTCAACACCACCCCTCCTCTCTCTTCACCATCACAGTGCGTATTCAAGCTTTGCAGACGAATCTATAGAGGTAGATTGTGTTGCGGAGATGACATTGACTCTCCCAATTAAACAGGGTAACATCAAATCATGAAAAAGCTTCAGCTCCTGGATCCCACAACTCGTAAACACCATTGAGGCGTTTGATTTTGCGACTTTCTCCTTATTGCATACTTGCTAGAAAACCCAACCTTTTTTTTTTCATTTTAACAAAATTATAAAACTTTTTACTGTAAAGCTTGTTTTTTGGATGCTTAGTTTCTATTAGTAACCATGTTTAGTGTAATTTTATCTTTTGATTAAATTTTAATTCAAATGTTGGTAACAATGTTTATTTTGTCACTCAATGATGACGTGCTTTAAGCTTGGTGGTGATGTCAGCATAGTTAATTTTCAATTTCACAATATTAAGGTATGTTTAGCAAAATTAGTTGAAAAATTGACTGAAAATTGAAAGATAGTTGGAACCTGAAAAGTTACTTAAAAACTAAGAAACTAATTATAAATGTTTGATAAAACTAGTTTATTAACTAGTTAAAAGTTGTAAAATGACAAGACATTATTAAAATTAGATAAACAATCAGGTATTTAAAATAATTATAATATATTTTAATAATATAAATAATTATGTATTTAAATTATAATTATTATAATTATATATTGAAATTATAATTTATATAATCACATATTTAAATTATAAATTATTATAATTATATATTTAAATTATAAGTTTTTATAATTAAATAAAAAATTTTAAATTACATATTTAAATTATAAATTTCTATAATTATATATTTAAATTATAAATTACTATAATTATATTAATGAAGGAAAGAGAAATAAGAAGACAGATTTTATTATATAACGAGAGATAATTAGTGATGAACAATAAATTAATTAATAAAAGATAAAGTTATAAAACAAAATCCACTAATAATTGAAAATATAAGATCTTTTAAAAAAGCTATTTAAAATAGTTTTTTTTTAAAAACTAACAACTAGTTTTTTGTTATCCAAATGAGGCTTTTTTTTATATACCAAAAACAATTATCAATTATCCAAATGAGACTTTTTTTTATATACCAAAAACAATTATCAAAATGACTCACGCCAACATTATTTACTAAAATAACCTCTTTTATTATTTATGTTAAGAAATTTTTTGAGAGAACCAATTTTTCAACATGATTTATAAAGAGTTTAATTGATATATAATCCAAACTTTTTATTTATGTGATTTTTAAAGTAATAATAAGTAAAATCAACCAATTTTCATTAAATGAAGAGTTCTGATTGAATGTCAACTATATATTAACATTATGGCCACATGTTCAGCCAGTACTACACAACTTTTTTTTTTTATTTCTCTGTATCTTTTTCAAACGATATATTGCACAAATCCCACACCTAGTCATGTAATAAATATCTAAGGACTGAACTTTCAATCCATACTCATGTAACTCATCCAACTTGCTATTAACTGAACTTTAATCAAAAGTCAATAATTTTGGATGGGCCCAGGGTGGGCAAGCATCAGCATTAAGCAGAAAATAGTCATATTGTCATAATTCGCAATATATTATCAACAAAAAGTAATTCTAAATATTTCTAAGAATTTTCCAATCTTCCAACTTGCTAGATAAATAAACTATTAAATGCTTCCTAAATTTCTAAAATATTGAATTTATTTCATTTTAATACTTTCTTAATAAAATATTAAAAATTATAGAAAAAAAATTTATCATTACTCTGTCAACAACAAAGATGTAAAATTTTATTGCGGAAGTAAGAAGTCTGGGGACAGTTTCACCTGGCTTGTGACTAGTGAGAACGTTGAAACGTCTCAATTTTGTCTTCGGAACCAAGAAAGAGTCATGTGGTTATCACAATCTTGATTTGTTGGTAACACTAACAAGCGCTGACCATTACTGATATATTCTCTGTACAAAAAATACAAGCTAATAAACTTATTCAAACATGCCAACAAGCCTCAACTCATAACACAACGGTTTGGAACGTACTTTGCTTTCATGAACAACTGTATGCACAATACGGACCTAAAAATGTAAAAAAAGGGACAAAACGGTATTAACCTAGACTGATGAGATATGTGCATCCCTAAAAATTGTTCGGTAAAGAGAAGCAAGGGATTAAAGAAGCTGGGAAAGGAGTATTAAGCTCTTGGATAACGTGAGCGCCCCTTCTTCTTTAAGAATTCAGGGATCTCAACAAAACTACCATCAGTGAAAGAGGAAGATCGCCTATTGATGCCAATGGTATCTCCTTGTGAGAGTTGATTGGCCTGCATTTTGGACAAAATGCAGATCATGGATATTGCATCAGAGAGAGGAGGATCTGGGAGAAGGAGGGGGTGTAATTAAGTCATACCTGTATCGGCCTCCCTTCACTTTCCTCTTGACGCTTGAATCCAGTTGCAATTAATGTAATGCTTACCTATAGGAGACAAAATTACATAATTTTTTTTTAAGAAAATAGGACAGATGACTATAAAAAATCATAGTAGTTTATAAATTAACATAAGCACAAATTTTAATAATAAGAGAATCGATGTTTTAAAGCTAACTTATTGTAGATAAATTCACATAATATTATTTATCTAATTATCATAGTATTCCCATTTGTATTGTTACAAAATTTCAAAAGAATAAGTGAATTATACTCTCTTCCTGAGATCAGATTCTATTTGTGTGGCTTACTTCCCACGTGTTGAGTATTGAAAAATAGTACACCCATGACCCATCTCGTATGAGATGTTTAAATTACATTACCCAACCCTTCCATTTTAAAGGTGACATTTCCCTCCGCCGATAGATGGATATGTTATACATTTTAATCCATTTTATTATGAATGAGCTTCTTGGAGATATCTTTTTGGAGATATCTTTTTCTCTTGCTTTGTGATTCTTGACAATATCAACTGCTACTCTTGAACCACTACTATCAATTATGAAATTTTGAGAAGATAAAATAAAGAATGTATGAAGTTCGCTAGCCAATATGAGAGTGGTTAAAATAGCATGCTCAAAATTAATTTTCAATAACATTGAAAGTTGTATAAGAAAGGTCAAATGTCTTTCGGAAGCTCATTCACACTGCTCACCATTACTAGTAGATTTGTTCACATTAAAAGAAATGTAGCACTTTTCATATATCAAGAGAGAACAGTGTAATGTTAAAAACTGTTACAATTGTGGAATTTTAGGTATAGAATGAGGGAGAGATAAAAGAGAATGAAATGCTAATATTAACTGATATGTGTAACAATATATTGATGTATGCAAAATGTTCATAAAACCTTGAGTACTAACCTTTATTTATACTAAACATAATCCTAACTAAAGAAACAAATTATGGTAAAGATAAAAAAAATAAAGTGACTGATCCTAACAGATATTGAGAAAATAAGGAAACTAGTAGAAAATTTAAGATATGATAAAATATTTTTAGATATTTTCATGAGTTCTAACAAATTACATGAGAGGACAGTGTAATGTAAGCATATTTCAAGGGGAAAATGCAATTTATCAAAAAAATAAAGGAAAAATTGCAGAACATAGGTAAGATTATCTAAAATTTTTGCCCAATTCATTTCTAGAGAAGAGGAATATTGACATAACATACAGTTAGTAATATTAATATAAACAACATTTAAGGGTTTGCATAGCTTAACTTACTTGACCACTGAGTGATGGATCTATTACTGCTCCAAATATTAAATTGGCAGTGGGGTCCACAAGGTCATATATAACTTCTGCTGCAGCATTTACCTGTAAATGATAATATTAAAAGCATAGCAATGATAGCATACCAAAGGACCATATTACACAGAATGCGTAGGATAAATTTAATAGATTGCAGTTCGTTAAATAGGTAGCTCTTCAGAATACCAAACTGAAGTCTAATTTATTTTATTTCTTTGCTCATAGAATGGATGTCAAAGTATGCCTCAAACAATCATTTGGTCGTGTTAAATTAATGTTGGGTTATTTAGTTATTAGTTGTTAATTGAGGTATATTATGTTTTATTTATTATTATATGTCAGAGGTTGGTGGTAGTTGTAGTCATTACTCTAATTTTCTAGATTGTATTGCATTTCTATTTAATAAGAGTTTTAAGCTGATTATAGTTATCTCAAGCTTTTTCTATATTCAAGTTGGTATCAGAGCGAGTTTTGACCCTGCTCTTTAAGTCTAGAGTCACAGTAGGTTGTCCGCCACTGTTCGCCGCCGTCTCCGGTCCCTTTCTCTCCGGCGGACCCAGCATCAAGTGCGCCTCAACGTGCGCCGTCCACCCGTGGTAATTGCGCCGCCAGCCGCTATCCCACGCGCCCTCACGTGCCGTCACAACTCAGCCAAACAGCGGGCACGTGAGGTCCACGTGCCAATGAATCGAGCTTCGTTCGCCGTCATCTTGGTCGCCGGAGCTTCGTGGTGCCATTGTCGGTCTTCGTTTGCCAGTTTGGGCAAGTTTCCTTAGAGTTAACTCAAATCTCTCTCTCGGGACTCTTTTCTTACCTTTTTCAGATCTGAAAAATGTCTTCTTCTACCTCAGTCAACTCTGGTCCCATTCTCCCTATTTCTGGATCTGCCCGTCATCACAACAGAAAAGTTCAATGGTAAAAATTATTTAGCTTGGGCTGATTTTGTGGAACTTTGGTTCCTTGGTCAAGGACACCATCAGCATCTAGAAAAGGTAAATTTTGAGGGATCAACTGAATAGAAAGCTCAGTGGAAGAAACTTGATTTTGAGCTTTGTGCCCTTCTATGACAGTTAGTGGAGCCTAAGATATTGAGGAACCTTAGAGCTTTCAAAACCTATTACTCATTTTGGAAGAAAGCTCAAGATATCTACTCTAATGACATCCAACGCTTGTTTGATTGTGTTCAAAAGCTAGCCTCCTTAAAACAAAATGATTCAGATATGGTGTCTTATGTTTCTGAAGCTCAAGCCGCTGCAGAAGAATTGAAGCTTTTCTTAGAAGCTGATTCTATAGAAGAAATAAGGAAACGGCTTGATAATTTCTATACGGTTATGATTCTTCATGGTATGAACCCGACATTCAATCACATTCGTGATCAAGTTCTGACTGGACAAGATATTCCTTCCATGGAGAGCCTAACTACTCGTCTCCTCCGTGTTCCTACCTTAAGCAATGAGGGTACCTCTCTTGAAAATAATATGGAGTCCTCCGTTATGATATCTTCAAGAGGAAGAGGAGGACGTGGAAATAGAGGTCGTGGTGAAAGAAGTAATCGTCCACAATGCACTCATTGCAAAAGGATGGGTCATACACATGAGACATGCTACTCCCTGCATAGTTTTTCAGACAAGTCTGCTCATGTATCAAGGTCTGAGAAGCCGGAAGAGAGGAAACTGTCTAAAGAAGAATATCAAGGATATCAAGAGTATTTGAGGATGAAGTCTAACAGCCTTGCTAGACCTTCTTCTAGACCTAATGTCTCAACGATCTGCATTTCTCAATCTGTAGAAGGTCAAAACTCATGGATTGTTGACTCTGGTGCTTCAGACTATATCTCTGGTAATAACTCCTTGTTTTCATCTTTATTACCTCCCAAATTTCCCCATCTTGTCACATTAGCAAATGGGTCAAAGGTTTCAGCTCAAGGAGTGGGTTCAATTTCTATTTCTCCCTCCTTAAATTTAGCTTCTGTTTTGTACATTCCTTCTTGTCCCAAATTATTTTCCTTGAGTCAATTAACTAAATCCTTAAATTGTTCAATTACATTTAATTCTGACTCCTTTGTCATTCAGGACCGTGGTACGGGCAGACAGCTTAGCGCAGGACATGAATCACGAGGCCTCTATTACCTGGAATCTAACTCTTCAATGTCTTGCATCCATTTCTCCTAAGTTGTTGCATGATCGATTTGGACATCCTAGTCTTGTCAAATTAAAGATAATGGCTCCTAATACCCAGAAAATCCAAACCTTAGAATGTGAAGCTTGTCAATTACATGTTAGGTCTTCTTTTTCAAGTAAAGATAAATCAAGAAGTAATTCAGCCTTCTCTACTGTTCATTCAGATATTTGGGGGTCATAGTCGAATTACTTCTTTTGGATTTAAATATTTTGTCGCCTTTATTTATGAATATTCTCGGTGCACATGGCTCTATTTAATGAAACAAAGGTTTGAACTTTTATCCATATTTGTGTCCTTCTTCCATGAAATAAAAAATCAGTTTGGAAAATCAATCAAATGTTTCAGAAGCGATAATACAAAAGAATATTTTTCTTCTGAACTCTCTACATTTTTGTCCTCTCAAGGTATATTACATCAGTCCACTTGTCCCCACACTCCTCAATAGAATGGGATAGCCAAAAGGAAGAATCGCCACCTTGTTGAAACAGCTCGCTCCTTAATGATTAATGCAAAAGTTCCATTACATCATTAGGGAGATGCAATTCTTTCTACCTGCTATCTTATCAATAGGATGCCCTGTTCCTCTCTTGATTATCAAATACCTCATTCCATCCTATTTCCAACTGAACCTCTATATCATGTTTCACCTCGTGTATTTGGTTGTACTTGTTTTGTTAATGATATGTCTCCAGGTCTCGATAAATTGTCAGATAAGTCGATCAAGTATGTTTTCCTAGGATACTTCCGCCTTCAAAAAGGAAACAAATGTTATTCTCCTCATACAAAGAAATATTACATGTATGCTAATGTTATATTCTTTGAAGATTCTCCGTTCTACTCATCCTCCGCACCTGACTCCATTTCCATCCAAGAAGTCTTGCCCTCTCCCTTCTCGAGTCCAAAAATTGTCTTTTCTCCAGACATGTCTTATCAATCTGACCACACCAATATTAGTCCAATGCCTAACTTCTCTGAAACTCATCATTCTCCTTCAGCTCCTCCTCATGGCATGACACCTGAAGCTAACCCCATCATTCCTGATGACTCTCGTGGCTCATGTCCATCTCCATCTGCTTCTTGTACAACGACTCCTAATTCTCCTTCTATGGCCGATGACAACTCATGTTGACCTATTGCCCTTCAAAAAAGGTATTCGCTCTTCTCGAAACCCTCATCTTATTTACAATTTTTTAAGTTATCATCATCTGTCTCCATCTTATTGTTCCTTTATAAATTCCTTATCATCCATCACTATTCAAAAATGTTTGTGAAGCTTGATCACCCTGGATGGCGACAAGTCATGATTGATGAAATGCAGGCCCTTGATCACAATGGAATGTGGGAATTGGTTCATCTTCCTCTTGGGAAGAAAACTGTTGGTTGTAGATGGATCTATGCTATTAAAGTTGATCCAAATGGTGAAATTGAACGCCTTAAAGCTCGTTTGGTAGCCAAAAGTTATACACAGATATATAGACTTGATTATGGAGACACTTTCTCCCCGGTGGCCAAGATCACTACTATTCGTCTTCTTCTTGCCATGGCAGCTATTCACCATTAGCCCCTGTATCAAATGGACGTTAAAAATGCATTCCTTCATGGTGAGCTAGATGAGAAGATTTACATGGAGCAACCTCCTGGCTTTGTTGCTCAAGGGGAGTCTGGTCTAGTGTGTAAACTCAGGCGATCTCTCTATGGTCTTAAGCAGTCGCCAAGGGCTTGGTTTGAAAAGTTCAGCAATGTTGTCCAAGGTTTTGGAATGAAAAGGAGTGAAGCGGATCACTCTGTCTTCTAATATCATAAATTTGTTGGCAAATGTGTTTATTTAGTTGTTTATGTCGATGACATTGTCATTACAGGAAATGATGAAGTCACAATATCTCAACTAAAGCAATACTTATGCAATCACTTTCAAACAAAAGATCTTGGTCATCTGAAATATTTTTTGGGAATAGAAGTAGCTCAATCCAAAGAAGGCGTTGTAGTTTCCCAAAAAAAGTATACCTTGGATCTTCTGGAGGAAACAAAAATATCTGATTGTAAGTCAGTCAATAGTCCTATGGACCCATACAAGAAGTTAGTGACTGATATGGGAGACTTATACTCAGATCCAGAAAGGTATAGAAGGTTAGTTGGGAAGCTCATATATCTCACTATTACGAGGCCAGATATTTCCTTTGCAGTTGGAGTTGTAAGTCGATTCATGAATTTACCTTGTGTTGATCATTAGAATGGAGTAATGTGTATTATCAAATACATAAAAAAGGCTCCAGGCCAGGGTCTGTTGTTCGAAGATAAAGGAAATAGCCAAATTGTTGGATACTGTGATGCTAATTGGGCTGAATCCGATACAAATCGACGCTCTACCACTGGGTATTGTGTGTACCTTGGTGGTAATCTTATTTGATGGAAGAGTAAGAAACAGAAGACTGTTGCTCAATCTAGTGCAGAAACTGAATATAGATCTATGGCTCTTGCAGCTTGTGAGTTGGTGTGGGTTAAACAACTCATACAAGAATTGAAGTTCTGTGAAATTTCTCCAATGCAACTTTATTGTGATAATCAGGCAGCTCTCCACATTACTTCCAATCCAGTGTTTCATGAAAGGACTAAACACATTGAAATTGATTGTCACTTTGTAAGGGAAAAAGTGTTGTCCAAAGAAATTAGGACCGAATTTGTTGGTTCCAATGACCAGCTTGCAGATCTATTAACCAAACCCTTGAAGGGTCCTCGGATTAAATACTTAATTTCCAAGCTTGGAACATATGATGTATATGCTCCAGCTTGAGGGGGAGTGTTAAATTAATGTTGGGTTATTTAGTTATTAGTTGTTAGTTGAGGTATATTATGTTTCATTTATTATTGTATGTCAGAGGTTGGTGGTAGTTGTAATCACTACTCTTGTTTTCTAGATTGTATTGCATCTCTATTTAATAAGAGTTCTAAGCTGAGTATAGTTATCTCAAGTTTTTTCTATATTCAAGTGGTCGCTTAAAAACCAAGCTTACAAATAGCTTCCCAGAAAAGTCCAATACAGAATTACCATAAATGGATTACTAGATGTTCCCAGATGTCTTTTACAATATTTTTATAAGCCTCAGATTTTTTACCTGTTAAAGATTATATATTATTCCATATTTATAGTTAGATAGTAATTAGAGATTTGCTCCTTATTATCTATTATTAGATTGATCTTTAATCATTAGAGAGATCCTATGTATTCAATATTGATCATATTGGTGCATTATAAGACATTGTGTGGTCATCCAACAAATACATTGATATACTTTTAAGTGGTATCTGAACCTATTGATCTTACGGCTTGATAATAACCAGTAAAAAGAAAACTACTAAAGAAGTCTAGCAAAGGTAGATTAAAGTCAAGTGCCTAAATTGTCCGTCAGTGGCCTATGGCCACCAATGGACCCACCATCCAATAGCCCACTGTCATGTTATCACTCTCTCTAATATAGACCAACACCAGCACCACATAACCACCTCCACCATCCGTGGAACTAACAATCTCGTGCTCTGCTACCCAACAGTGGGCGCTGCCTCTTCCTCTCTAATTGTGCCAATTGCTGATCTGACAACCATGCCAACGTCGCCGACAGCACCTAGTCACACGTGATCCTCATCCTCGACATGCTTTGGAACCTCGCCTTCGTCGTCGTCGTTGTTGTCCTCCTCTCCACGCTCTGAGAACGGTCAACCACGTTGCTCAGGCTCTACAACTACGCCTTCAAGTGCGTTCTTTGTGACCATCCAGATTGTCATCCTCATTGAAACTCTCACCCCACTCGATGCTAAGGTCCGTTGGTACTCCTGCAACATCTTCTCCACCCAGGACCACATCGCCACTGCCATCGCTTGTGGCAATATCGTCTTCACTTGCAAGGGCGAGACCCTCCAAGAGTACTAGTGGTGTACTGAGTATGCCCTCTATTGGGGCCCAACAGCGATCCCGACCTCATCGTTGATGACGGTGGTGACGCCATTCTCCTCATCCATGAGAGTGTCAAGGCTAAGGAGCTTTATGAGAAGATCGGAGAACTTTCTGATCCCAACTCCATCGACAACGCTAAGTTCCAGATCGTGCTTACTGTTATTGGAGATGGGTTGAAAACCAATCCCTTGAGGAGGGGAGTGCTTTTATTTTTATTTTTATTAGATTTACCACATCTTTAACAAGCTTGGTTCATATGACACAGGTTCTAACTTGAAGGGGAGTGTTAAAGATTATATATTATTTTTTTATTTATGGTTAGATAGTAATTGGAGATTTACTCCTTGTTACCTATTATTAGATTGATCTTCAGTCATTATTAGTAAAATCATATGTAGTTAATATTGATCATATTGGCTCATTACAAACAAAGACATTGTGTGGTCATCCAAGACACACTTTTACATTACCGTTGCCATGGAAATCGATAGAACTCACAATCATCTCAATCATAAGTGCTACTATGGAATTTGGCACATAATTGTTAGGTTCTATTGTTCAAAAAAATCCTAACCTAAATTTAGTACATGTTGCTCCTAGCAATTTAACCTAGATTCCAAAAGGAAAAAAAAGGATTTATTCCAAAATAGAAAAAAAAAGGAGGAAAAAAAAAATATGTGCACAGATGAAACGAATATCTACCAAAGATAATACTGTGTAAGGAAGAGAGATAGCTAACTACCTCAAACAAGGTCAAATCACTTCCACCAGTTATGTTCCATACAATTCCAGTAGCCCTTTCTATTCCAATATCTAGCAAAGGTGATTGGATAGCATTTAATGCAGCATCTCTTGCCCTTGTTTTCCCTTCAATACAAAAAGAAGCCAGAAGATAAATTTCAAATTTGCAATAATATATGAAACTACGGATCAGAATATGCTCATAAACTCTGACCCTCCTCTTCTCCATAAAAAAGAGTGTACAATTATCAGAGGATAATATTTTATATTTTCGTAATTAGTCAATTAACAGAAAGTGGAGTAAAGGGGTAAAGTTTTATTGTTGAGGACCATCAAAGTGTGATAATCACAATGTAAGTGCTTCTCCAAAAATTTGAAGTGTGGCATGAACTTGAGAATTAATTTTATAATCTTCAAGTTGCTTTGTTTGGATTTGCAATATAAAAGATTTGTTTCAACTTTCAAGGCAATGCCAGCTATGCCTCTAAAACAACTTTGGTTGAATAATCCTGCTCTTTATAGTTATCGACATTTACTCAATAAGCTGCACATATAGTTTAAGTATCACAATGCTCTCTACAAATATTATATAATTTTAAGTAAAGAAAGCAGAGGTTTAGAAGATATCCATTCCATACATTAAATTTGAGGGCTCACTCTAGATTCTAGAACAAGCGGACTTTTAGAACTTGCACTCTTTCTTAGTAAGCCATGTGGGATGTGACTTATACTTGTATCTCACTTATTTTAATATTTTTTCCTGTAAAAAACTATTCTTTAAATTTAGTCACTCTTAATCTGAAATCTGAAATGTAAATTTTGACACATCATACAAAATTATATACACGTAGATTATGTATATTGATTGTTTAGCATATTGACAAGTTATGTATTGGTTGCCGAGAACCTAACATAAACCTCCTTTACACACACACACACATATATATATTGACAAGTATTGATTCCAATAATTTTTCATAATCTCCTCCTTAATCTCAAAGGTCTTGTCTCTTCAATTTATTCCTATCTATTAGAATGGAATTCTCATTCTCATTATTAACAGTCAAGACTCAAGACATCTATTATACTTTTTTTTCTTAAGATATCTGATTTCTCCATTCTTTAACATTTAGCAGTGATGATATTTTTATATCTTTATATTTTTATTTTTATGTGTATATTCATATATTAAAATTTACTTAAATTTAAAAATAACTGTACAATGTACAGAAATTGCTAGTTATTTAGGTCAAATAGACAAATAGAATATCAGAATTCAGCAATCCATCTCCTTCTGCAGTTCCCATACATACCAGTTGCAGTTCCTATCCCCATAAGTGAAGAACCTGCATTGGCCATTATTGCTCGAACATCTGCAAAGTCGACATTCACCAATCCAGGTATCTGCAGTCAATTAACAAAATTAATGAGCATTAATGATGTTACATACAGACACCATCAATTTAAAGCATGGGAAACATATAATCAGGACATCTAATTATTGTGATGGCCAGAATGTTTTGTCTACATGCATCCAAAATAGATAAAAAATTATATGAATGTAGCATATAAACTAATGATAAGACATAATTTTGAATTTGAACCAATAAGTCAAACAACTTATAAATTGGATAGGGACTACTGAATTGTCAACACATAATCAAGGTTCCTTTTCACTTACTTTCCTTTTTACTCCTTTTATAATCAATATTTGATAGGAGAAAAAGAAAACAGACAAAGTAACAACAGGAAAGTGTCCGTTCATGTTCACAGATTTCCATAATTGCATACCGTAATAATATCAGATATGCCGCGAACACCTTGTCGAAGAATATCATCAGCCAGATTGAATGCTTCAGTTACAGGGGTAGATTGAGAAACAGCAGTCAGTAGTTTGTCATTTGGGATAACTATTAGTGTATCAACATTATCTCTTAAGGCTGCAATTCCTTCTTGTGCTTGAACTGCCCTTCTTCGTCCTTCAAATGAAAAAGGGGTTGTGACAATACCAACCGTCAATATACCCATAGACTTTGTGATGCCAGCAATAACTGGAGCTCCACCAGTGCCAGTTCCTCCACCCATTCCTGCCTGAAAAATGAGTTCTAATCTAATTATTCAAGTTTACAGAAAAATAGCAATAATGAACAGTTTAGTAGAACTACAAGTATACCTAATCTATGTTTTGAAAATTGACATATTTGACGGTATCAAAGATCATGAAGACTAGAATATTATAAACATCCTAATATTTTTCCTCCTAAAATTATAAAGATAAGATATATTTCATACAAATAGCTTGCCATCGTAGAGGTTTCAATTTTTTTAATATTATGTAATCTAAGAAGCTAACCATTGAACCTCAATATCAAAATAATAAAAAATATTACCATTTCCATTTGTGTTATTATCAAATATCTTAACTGGAGGTAAAATTCCAAATAATGAATTATGGTCCTTACCTAAAAGTGACACAATTCCTATCGCAGTATTTTAAAATTGTTAATTGCTTACTCAAAATAAATGTAAAAAATCCAGTTTTATAATTCAAAGTGACATCCCAGGAAAATGATATATTTATAGCAATTTTCAGACAAGTTGATAATCTAAAATAAAAGTAATAGTCCATCCTGAACTATATTTTTTGACAGAAATGAAAAAATGACCAAGTCATACAATGATTGCTTCAAATGTAAGTGGATAATCCAACAAACAGCTATATTGTTACCAGAGATGTTGCAATTGATTCCCAAGGAGTTTTTTTATCAATTTTGACACATTAATTCTCATTTATAAGAATGTGCCAGTATTCTTTTTTATTTTGACAATTTACCTGTACAAACCTCTTTTTCATCCCCTATTAATGTTCCCCCTCCAAAAAGAACCAACAGTCCAACACCATTTAAGAGTATACATAGAAAATAAATGTGATAAAAAGAGTCATCAGTTATAGCTAAGATACTCTTAGACTTTAACAACTTGGAAGAAATGTAAAAATCCAAAAGGGGAATTCACAACACAATAAGCATAGAGTTATGAAGGTCAAATAACTCAGATCATGCTCTTGTATGCCACCATAACAAATGTTAAAGGAAGCATGCAGAATAAAATTTTAAGCCACATGTCAGTGTAACCCCTCAGATGTAGTCCTTTGATAACCTCTTTGTAGAATATTGTGGCCTATTCCTCTTTTCACAACATATTACCCTGTCCTTTCTTTTTCAATGCATTACCCTATCCTACTTCAAGTTATGATTGGTATTACAATAAAGCATATAATATATAAACCATGATGTGGTGTAAAACTAACAAGTGCACTGAAAATAAATTTCACAATGCAAAACTGAAATGCGGTTAGCATAAGGCATAGCCGAAGAAAAAGGATTGAACATACAGTAACAAAGACCATGTCAGCTCCATAAACTGCCTCCTGTATTGATTCCTTGCTTTCCTTGGCAGCATTCATGCCAATCTCAGGGTTACCACCTGCACCAAGTCCTCGCGTAAGCTCCTGACCGATTTGCAACCGGTTCTGAGGAAAGACCGGTGACATTCTCATGGCTTGAACATCAGTATTAACAATCCAAAACTCCACACCATTCATGGAACTCTCTATCATGCGGTTGACCGCATTTGACCCGCCTCCACCCACACCAATGACTTTAATCTTAGCTTCATTGTAGTTACTGGGAGTGGCTGTGTCTTCCAAACTTTCAGCAACGTTTCCACCGGATACATCCTTTCTAGTTCTAGGATTGTTCAATGCAGTCCCTCCTTCCCCTCTTAGCATTGAAACCTCAGGATGCAGATCCAAAAAGGGATCCTTGCGACTGATGCTGTGGGAATTTGCAGAACACTTCACTTGAACCGAACCACACTTTCTATTTCTGCTAAACAGGTACTTGCTCTCTTGAATTTTCAAGAAGCGCGATCTGTTACCGTGATTCTCAGAAATTGTTCTCCCTCCAACCACAGCCAACACCCCCGCCGAATTTCTAACATTGGAAGGTGTATAACAGGTCGCCATTTTCACAGTATCGAAAGTACGCGAAAAATTAACAGAAATAAATTTAACACATGAAAGTTGCAATTCGCTCCGAATTCTTTCTTCCTATAATACCTGTCCGTGGAAAATAAAACGATAAATAAATAACGAATCGCCGAAATGTTAGGGCAAGTGAGAAATAATTAAGGAACGGTACTACTATGCAAAAGTGTAGCTACACTCGTGCGGTGCTGTTAACACTAATAGAGTAACAGTGATAGTAGTAGAAATGAGCGAAAAGGGAGAATCGGCGAATGAAATAGTTAGAAAGCACAAATATCGAGAACGATGATGCTGAAGATGAGAGGGAAATGTGTAACATTACGGAAATGAGAGGCGAGAGAAGACCTGAGAGAATTGAAGGTGTCTGAGAGAGTGGGAGTAGCATTTGAGTGGTGAGAAGGGACAGTGGAATTGTTTGTTTGTTTTTCTTTTTTCTCTTACAAAAACCGTTTCTGCAATTTGAGGTGTCTGCGTATTTGTTGATAAATGAAAAATGAAAATGGTCCGCAAGGTGATTTTTGTTTGGGTGCGATGAGAGTGGCAAGGACAGCCTTGGAATTGAAAACCCCTAGTTGGCGAGGGCTTTTCTTTTCTATATCCATTCCTCTCCCTATTCTTTTTTTTTTTTTTTTCTTTCTTCTTTTCAGTCCACCAGAAAATATATATGTACTTTTTTCTTTAAGAAACTGCAGCGATTAATCGTGAAATAATTGTATTAATCTGACATTTCAGATTTTTTTTTATTCACATGAAGAATATTGTTGGAATCGGATTAAAATTTATCCAATAATGAATTTATATCATTATTGCTATTATTATTAATTAATTGTAATAAAATATCTTGATAATATAATTTTAAAATTTATCCAATAATGAATTTATATCATTATTGCTATTATTATTAATTAATTGTAATAAAATATCTTGATAATATAATTTTAAAATTTATCCAATAATGAATTTATATCATTATTGCTATTATTATTAATTAATTGTAATAAAATATCTTGATAATATAATTTTTCATTATTATTTTATAATCAAATTTTATATATAAAATTTTTTAACTTTTATAAAAATATATAGCACTATAATATAAAAATATACTATTCATAACTAACTATTCCTTACATGTTTTTTTAGAATTTAATTGATATATACTATAAGTGTAAAATATTTTATGTTTAATCACTTTTAAAGTACTAATTAATAAAGATAATAAATTTATTATAAATAAAGCTATAGAAAATTTATCTTTATATCTATATCTATTAAACTCTATTTTTTAACTATTAACTTTAAAAAAAATATTTTTATTTACATGTTACTTTTAAAATAAAAGATAATATTAATTATTTTTGAAAAATGTTGATTATAAGTTGATTGACCTAAGTCTTTTTAAAAGAATAATTATCTAAATAAATTTGTTTTAAAAAAATTTATTAAAATAAGTATGTTTTCTAATTTTATTTGGTCAAATTATAATTCATAATTATAATTTTAATATCACGTTAGTTGTTGTTTATATCAGGTGTATTAAAACAACAACTAAGAGCTTTAGTTTAACTAGTCTCTGATTGTTAATTAGTTAACCAGGATGCGGATACTCATTGCATTAAGAAAGCAACGGTTTACCGTATTTTAATCTTCTTTTTTGTTTTTTTCAGTACGCTACTCCGCTGCTTTACCCATTACTCTGCAGGATGCTATTTTTTGCCATATTGATGAACTGCTTGATCTAGCTTTAACTCTCGCGTGTGCATTTGATTATAGAGATCCATTTACACTTCCAATGATTCTTGAAAAAAAATCACAAAATAAATAATCTGAAACCTCATAAATATTTTTTAATTTAATTGATATATATGGTTATTGTAAAGATTTTTACACTCATATTCAATTACAATAATTCATTCATAGTAAATTTGTTGATTTTACTTATCATTACTTTAAAAATCACATAAATAAAAAGTCATTGTTGAATATAGAAATCTTTTACACTGACTGTATATACCAATTAAACTCAAATATTTTAATAGAACAAAAAATATTTATTGTATTTTTTTATTTATAAGTAATTTTTTACAGTAAAATTAATTAATTAATTAATCATCCAATTTAATTAATTAATATTAAATTGTTTTAAATTATGTATTTTAAAAAATACTCCTAATATTATTTATAAATATTTTTAATAAATATACAAATATACATGTGCGACAATATTTTGAGTTCTATTAAAACTCTCATCTTTCCATTTTTTCATATTCATTGCATATTTGACATATCCATTGATGATCTGATATGTTTTTATTATGTTATCATAAACAAAAAATATAAAATAAAAAAAATATATTTTAAAACATGTCATACAACAATTTATATTTCAGAATGTAAAAATTTACAAAATATATTAAATTAAAACCCTACAATTGTTGTAACATATTAAAATAAAAATGTGAATACACGGGTGCGACAACGCCTGTATTTTCGCTAGTATTATATAATGAGAATATGATTTTTTGATGTCCACATTTTATGATGATTTTACTTTCTAAGCATTTTGTGATTGTTTCCACTTTGACAAATATAATTTCTCTCTATTAATATATGCGTACATTTCATGATAAATATTTTTAATAAACATGCAAATATACAAGTACGACAATATTTTGAGTTCTATTTAAACTCTCATTTTTCCATTTTTTCATATTCATTACATATTTGACATATCCATTGATGATCTGACATGTTTTTATCATGTTATCATAAACAAAAAATATAAAATTAACAAAATATATTTCAAAACATGTCACATAACAATTTATATTTCAAAATATAAAAAATTACAAGAGATATTAAATTAAAACTCTATAATTGTTATAACATATTAAAATAGAAATGCGAATACACAGGCGCGGTAGCGCCTGTGTTTTCGCTAGTAACATATATAAAGAGATTTCACTCTTTTGGAATCCACATGTCATTTTCAGTTTTACCATTATACCTATTTGAAAATTAAAAAATAAAAAAAAAACTACTTTGTTAGAAGAGATACTAAAATCCACGACCTCTCACACCCCAATTTTTCTATATATAAATTTTGCTACTACATTAACCTTATAATATTAAAAAACTACTTTGCTGCATAAATAATGGCTCTACTACTACCTATAATCTATAATATTATATTATCTATGACAAATATAAAGAGAATTCACTTTTTCTGTGTCTACATTTCATTTCAATTTTAACCTTAAAAAGTTAAAAGAGGGACTTAAATACCAAATATAATTGTCCTACTATCTATAATATATAAAATTATATTATTTATTCAATTAATAAAGATAATTTCCTTTTTGATGTGCACCTTTGAAAATACCTATTTTATCCCTTTTAAAAAACAAAAAGAAAAAAACTATTTTATCGAAAAAGTTATTCAAATCCACGACCACTCTTTCCCTCATTTCCTCATATTGGACTCTGTCACTAGATTAATCGTATAACATTAAGAAAAAAACTATTTTAAAATATTTATATCAAACATGCATAATTATCCTACTATCTACAATCTACATGCATAATCAATAATTTATAATATTATATTATTTATACTATATTGTATAATGAGAATAAGATCTTTTGAGATGTACATTTTATATGACTACTCTTATAAACATTTTATGACTTTTTCCACTATCATCAATATAACTTTTTCGATATTAATAAATAGACATTTTTACAAGTTCTATCTTATAACAAATCAATATTCTTTAAACATCGTTAATATATGTATACATTTAATCATAAAATATTTTTAATAAAAATGCAAAAATACAAACATGACAACATTTTTAATTCTATTTAAACTTTCCCCTTTCTCCATTTTCTTAAATTCATTGCAAATCTAACATATTTGTTGATGATCTGATATATTTCTAACATATTATCATAAATAAAGAATATAAAAATTAACAAAATATACTTCAAAACATACTAAACTAAAATTATTATACGCAAAATGACATAGTGAATTATTTATATTCTATCATGTTATTACAAAATATATTTAATTAAAACCATAAAATTGCTATAACATATTGAAATACAAATCAGAATACATATGCATTGTCGCACCTATGTTTTCACTAGTATAATATAATAGGAATAAGATCTTCTAGTGTCCACATTTTGTGACTATTTTGTCCTTAAAAACACTTGATGACTTCTCTCAATCTCACAAATATAACTTTTCTCATGTTAATAAATGCACATTTTTACAAGTTTTATCTTATCCCAAATCAATCTTCCCTAACACACATATATATATATATATATATATATATATATATATATATATATATATATATATATATATATATATATATATATACACACCCCTTTGATCATAAATATTTTTAATAAAAATGTAAATACACAGTCAGAATGACATCTTTATTCTATTGAAACATTCTCATCTTTTCATTTTCTCAAATTCATTACAAATTTGTCATATTTGTTGATTATATGACATGTTTATATTATGTTATCATAAATAAAAGAAATATAAAAAAATTAACAAAATATATTTCAAAACATACTAAACTACAATTATTATATGCAAAATGACACAATGAATTATTTATAATCTATCATGTTATTACAAAATATATTAAATTAAAATCATAAAATTGTTATAATATATCAAAATACAAATACGAATACATATATACAACAATACCTGTGTCTATGCTAATTTATAATAATGTCAAATAAGATTATATTTATGAATCATACTTGCAATGTTTGAAGAAAATTTATTATTGATTTTATTTATTATAATTAATTAGTAAATAATTGAAAATTACCATTTCTTAAAAATATACTGTTAAATTAATTTTAATATATGTTATGCATATCATATATTTATTAAAAAATAGTATTATTATGTAAATATTAATAAATAAAATTGTTCAATAAAATTTATATTTTATTATTAATGCTATGAGATTTTGAAAAATCAAATACAACTAATAACTTGATTACTAATATTTGATCGAGAGCTACGTCACGTATGTGTGAGATTTGATAATAATATTTTCTCATTATATATATAATAATAATTTTAAATAAAATTTAAAAAAAATTATTTGACAAAATTATAATTTTTAGTGCTGAATAAAAATATAAAATAAAATATAAAAAAATATTTAATTTAATATTTTTTGTTAAAGTAATTTAAAATGATTTTTAATATATTTAAAAAATTAATTTTTGAATGAAAAATACTTTAAATAAGAAATTTTAATATTGAATAATTTAAAATTTTTTGATAATTTAAATAATATATGAAAGTATATTTAATAAGTGTTTTTAATGCTGAGTAAAATATAAATTAAGTCATAACGAGTTTAATTAAGATTTTTTAATGCTGAATAAAATATAAATAAAGTAAAAATAAAAAAAAAAGTTAATTAATATTTTTTATCAAAAAATCATAACTTAAATTGATATATTAAGTCATAACTTAAATTTTACTAAGAAAAATCAGGAATAAAAAGGAACAGATAGATGCAACTTTGATATCATGTTTGATATTTTCATCTGCTGTGGGCTAACAGCCGTCACGATTGCGCCACATAAACACATAACATAGTTTGTTTTCGTTTCTTCGGGAACGTTCTACTAGTATAGAAGGCATAGCCACGTCCGTGGTGGCCACGCGCCAAACCTGAAAAAGAGGAAAATGTTCTAGTATCCCAAAACTACGGATCGACCCAGATAGTTCATCTTCCATGGCTTCGAAGGCGATGAGCTTGGCAGCGGAGAAGATAGGGACGGCGGCTCGACGCCAAGCCGTGTCGTTAACGGACGCCGCCGCCTCGCGAATACGGCAGCTGCTACAGCAGCGTCAGCGGCCCTTTTTGAAGCTTGGAGTCAAGGCTCGCGGCTGTAATGGCTTATCCTACACCCTCAACTACGCAGGTCTCTCATTCTTTCCAATCATAGATTTGTGAAACAATTTTTCTCATATAACTTAGCTTAATTGATTATGAATTATTCGTTTTGGAACCGGTCTGGTACAATCAAAGGATAATAATTGATCCTAAATCAATTAGTTTGATTTCTCTTCATGTACATAGAACTGAATCCATTCGGTTACTGAAATTTCAAAAGTTGTATTCGTCATTCCACGTACGTAATCTTTTAATTTCGAGGAATCCTGCATCGATGCTTTTGAATTATCGGTTTTTCTCTCTATTTTTATGACTTGCTCCTATGATAAATGTCTTTGAGATCGTATCTTTTGCAATATGAAACTAGTTATTAGGTGATTTAGAGTTTGGTTTTCTTGTTGCTGTTTTGGATATTTTGTGTCTTCAGTTTTTTATTCATACCGTGTTTAGTGTTTTAAACACAATGGCTTGAAAATGTTTAATTTATTATCTTCTGAAATAAGAACAATGGATGATTGAAGTGAGGAAGTAAAATTAGAAGTCGCATCTAAGATGATGAAATAAGTCAAATTGAATATATTACCTATGAATATATTATTAGTCAAAAACATGCATTGAGTAACTTAATGTCAAATACTAAGGTAAAATAAGTACACCTCAAAATTGATTTTTCATCTTTGGTGCTACCCTATTTTCGTGTAAAAATCTCAGGTTTCAAATATGAAGTAACATTGTTAAATGTTTAATCCTATTGGGAATTTACTATTTTTTGTGTACTATTTATTCCTTTCAACTGTGGGGAGCTGGATAGAGATGCATTATTAATTATGAGTTATGATTTTTTTATCATAGATTCCTGTTGCTTTGACAGATGAAAAAGGAAAGTTTGATGAGTTGGTTGAGGATAAGGGTGTTAAAATATTGATTGATCCAAAGGCCCTTATGCATGTCATTGGAACTAAAATGGATTTTGTAGATGATAAACTGAGGTAAATGTTTTCTTTAATACCTTTTCTTCATGCTCAACTTTCATTTATCTTTAGTTTTGCTATTTTTGTTTTTGTACTGTGTTTTGGGAATGAGATGGTAAATCTCTATAAAACAGAAATTATATTTGTTGTCCCTCAATGCATCAGAAACAGTAAGTATATATTGGTTTGACTTTGGACACGTATATATTAAGATTACTGTTTAAAACTGCTCTATCTTTATAATCAAAATTAGTTGTTAATTGTCGTTCCTCATGAAACTTTATAACTTAGTCCTATCGGTTGCTTTTTGGGTGGAGAGATTCATCTTCTTCTCATAAGTGATTTCTGATTGAGGTCAATTTATAGTACTAAATTCCAAAATTATTATATCATTAGTGAGTTTCTTCTTCCTCTTATTGTTTTTTGAAAGAAAGGTAATTTTATTAATGTCAGAATTGACGCAACATCACAAGCTGTGATTACACCAATGTTTTTATCAGTATACTGATATAAATGACATGCAAAGGGTGTAAGACCTGTAGGAGTCATTACTGAAATAACAGAAAATCATAAAACCCCTCCTACTGCAGTACAATTACAAAGCAATCTTTCAAACCAAGAAGCAGACCAAACAACAACTAAATCTAACTTCCATGTTATAATACAAAACAACACTACTATTACAGTACGATATTGTTGCTACTTCTATCAATATGATACTGTGTTTTTTGCAATCTCTCCCACCCTTCCATACTGGTATTACCACTACGTTTATTCTTGGCTTTATTAAATTTTTAATAATCCATTCATTTGTTACTCTTGTGAACTGAATCTGCTGTACCAATATTCTGGTTGTAAGCCGCAATATTTTAATTGTAAATCCCATTCAAAATTGTTATTGAGGATTTCTGTCTATTTTGGCTATTAAAATTGGACTAATTATGGCATAATAGCACAACAGCAAAAACTAGATAAAAAATTTAAGCTTCTTATTTGGTTAATTCTAATTAATTACTTTTAGTGATGCGATTATGTTTTACTGCACACATAATGTACACATCCAACAAGTTAAAACTAAGAATACATGCATTCAATTAAGTAACTCATCCAATTTACTAGGAGCCTACTTTCTTGTACCAACACCTGAAAGTCCCATAGCCAACGCTAATCCCTCTCCTTTAATTAGCAAGTACTACTTCCATCCCTAAATTTCCCTCGTTATTTTCAAGCATTTTCTTTGTTATGTTCTTTCTTTTTGGGTATTTTCTTTGTCATTTAAGTCTTTACAGAGGGCTATTTCTGCTTGTAATCTTTTATTTCTACTCTAATACCTTGTCCTTTCTCTGAACTCTTTTTGGGTAAAGGATTGAATCCAGACATGATGTCATTATTATAATTTATAAATACTGAATATATATAGAATTGAAACATTGATGCATAATAAATATATTAAGCTTTAGAACATATTACTTTGATAAGATTCTTTCATCCGAATGTTGCTAAATTTTTAGCTTCCATTTAGGAACTGCATATTTGGGCATCTATGTGCCTGTGACAGAAGAAACTATTATCGCCCTCTTCCACCTTGGCTCTGCATTAATTTGTGTTTTTTTGCAGGAGTCAATTACTCAATTATTTTATTTTCCAAATCCCAAATATTTTACCCGAATGAATATATGCATTATTAGAAGTTTTTGAGCAAATGTGGTATGAATGTGTTAAATGTGTTATGCTTAACTCTAAGGATGATGAGTATTTTCCTATCTCAAATATATTAGGAAAAAAATGTCTGCATCACTGAAGGAAGATATTGATGAATTGGCATGAAAACTTCTGTACAGTTATCTCAAATATATTAGTTTCTGTTTGCTTGTTTCAACAGTTTTTTGTTTTTTTCTTTTCCTAATGTGAGCCACTGCTGCTTTTCTTGTCAGATCTGAATTTATTTTCGTCAATCCAAATTCTAAAGGTCAATGTGGTTGTGGTGAGTCTTTCATGACAACAACCAGTAGCGGATCTTTTAAACCGTGACATGGTTAAAAGTTGCTGTGGAACCTTTCGTTTGAAGTCTTCCTTTCCTGATTTAATTGATAAACATACATGTCCAACTGAATTTCTACAATTCTGCCTGCGAGAACAAGGGAAACGAGAGCTTATGGTGCTCAGAACAAAAGGATATTGAGTATTGAGATAATATCAATCTACAGAAGCTGGTGCTAATAAGCCTTATTTCAACAATTTGTATTATCATTTGTTCTGATGATTATTTCTAATGTAAAATTCATTGTCACAAAATTGTAGTTTATAGGTTAAGAATATCATTGAATTTTTTTTTCTTAAGGTTAACATATCATTCAGTGGATTCATAGAAGGTAACAATATATCATTCAACTGTGAAGAAATTTTTCTAATAAAACTCTTCGGTCAATTTGAAGATTACGCGTTTTACTAAATGATCACGAACGATAATTTCTGGTTGAATGTCCTTACAAGGTGGATCGAGGAAAGATAGCTTCGCAAGCTGCATGAAATTGTATTTTTAAACATTAATAAAAGGAATGATGACCTGCTAATAAATATAATGACACAAGAAATATAATGACACAAGATGCTTTAGGAAAAATACCACCAATAGGAGATTCTTTCCTGAGCAACATGCTTTCTGTTGTATTATAGGGTTTGGAGTAAAAATGGTGTGATTAGAGTAAAATGCTTTAAAGAAAATAACTAAATATTTAAAGATTCAAAATATTTCAAGTAATAGTTTAACTTATGTAAGAGTCTAGGATATCTGGTTTCATCATTTGGTGCTTTAGATATTAATTAGTTAATTCTTTTATATCCTGTGTTTTTTATTAACTGTTAATTATTTGCTTTGAAATTATTATTAATACTCAATGGTTATCTAATAATAATAAAATTATCTTTTTCAGTATAAATCCTGATTGTTATTTGAAATAAAGAACCATTAATTTTGATAGAGAAAATTTAAAATTTAATTCAAATTTAAATTGAGATTAATTAAATTTAATTAATTGTACTATATTAAAATGCAAAACATGGATAGAAACTAAAATGAAATAAAAAATGACCAAAGTCATATGTGTGTAAAACATAATTTAAAAAGTAAAAATTATTTTATATGTAGGAATTATAGATAAAAATTATAAATAAAAATATTTTCTTCGAAAAGACAGAAAGAAAATGTGTATTATTATTATATATTATAATAATAATAATAATAATAATAATAATAATAATAATAATAATAATAAACTAGCGAAAACATAGACATGTCACGTTTATACATTCGCATTTTTATTTTTGTTTGATATATTTAATTATGTAATTTATAAATAATTATTATTTTTGTATAATTTTGTATAATATTTTAACTTAATCTAGTAATATATAAAACAATATCATATAAATAATAACAAAATGTATCTACTTAATATGTATTGTTATCATAGCTCTGGAGTAATGAAATCTTCTTTAATTCAAAGACTAAACAATAACTACAGTTCCGATAATCTTTAGTTTTCATGTGAAATTGAGTATAAAATATTATCCGTAGTTATTAACCTAAAGAAGAAACAAATAATAAATCATAACAAAGAATTTAAGGTCGATGATATTACCTTTCAAAAATTTCCCTTAGTTCTTTGTAAAAGACGTTGCCATATTTTGCTGACTTTTGAAAAACTACAATATAAATAATTACATATCATATATAAAATGATATATTTTACTATGTCTAAATTTAGTAAGTAATAACTATTATATTAATAATTTTTTATAACCTCAAGCATGTAGATATTTTCGCGCTTAAGTCATTTGTTAATATAGTCATAAACAATGACATCTTCAAGTATCCTATTAACAAAAAGATGAATTAAAATTCCTTTAAAGTATAATAATGTAAGCTTTGAGTAATAAGTGATGGATGACTTGTATGGTAAGTTGTATTTTTGCACTTATTAAATTAGAACACATACATTTTGAGCAATTGTATTGTTGACTATTTAAAATAGAGAAGAGCAATCAACTATAAAAGTAATCATATTATTTTATCCATACATTACCAAATAAAAAATTATTTTACCTATTTATCTTTTGTAATAATCACTCTTTTTTAATCATTCTCCAAAGCTGAATAAATTTGTAAACGGTGAACCAGATCAAAGAATTATAAAATTTAAGTGATTGACAATGACTTCATAAGAAGAAGATAAAAACATAGAATGCTTGAAGAAATGTATAACTAATGTGTAGTAAAAATTAGGTAGAATAAATTAGGTGTAAATATCATTAACATTGAGAGGATAAAAATATTTAATAAAATATTAAATAAAGTATTATGTACCTTAATTTTAATTGAAAATTAACATATTAGTAACATTTTATAATGTATCAAATTCAAAAAAATATTAATTAACTATTTGTTGTTGGTATATATAATTAAAAGGTAATGTAAAAATTAGATAGAATAAATTAGGTATAATCATAAGGAAATGGGACGAAACAATAAATATTATCAATAAATTAGAAGTTGATAAATAAATAAAGTAATAATAATAAAATATAAAAACTAATTAATATATTTTTGAATTTAATTGATTATAATATGCTAACATTAATATTTCATACGTTATTTGTATTTGTTATAAGCTATAAATTCCTAATACGTATTAATATATATTTTTATATATATGTAATGAATATATTTTTTATGTATGTAATGAGTTAGCGTATTATAATAAATTCCTCATACGTATTATAAATATGGTAATTATCATAAATTTTATAATGTATGAAATTGATAAAATATATTAATTAATTGTTTGTTGTTGGTATATCACAATATCAAGGTTTATTTTTTCTATTCTACCTTATGAAAATTTAGGTAATAATAATTTTAATGAAAATATACATAATATTTTTATATTTTAATTTATAGGATAATTTATGTATTATACCTATTTTTTAAATTAAAATAATATTTTTTATACCATTTTGATAAATAATTTTTTACGCCATACCTCTTATTGTATTTTTCAAATTTGTTAGTTATAATAACGTTCTGATCGAAAATGAAAAACGTTTATAAATGAAAAAGGATATTATTAAGAAGATGGAAGAACAAGGAAGTTATTAGAGTAGTAAAAGGAGGTTATCATTAATTAGGTTGCAACAATAAAATAGATGTTATAGTGACATGGGTGTGAGTACTTGACAGCAGTTTCTATCTTTTTTTTTTTTTAAAGAAACAGGTGATAGTTTCTTTTTGTAAAATAAAATGAAGATAATAGCATATGAAATATGCAGGACAACAATTCTTCTTACTTTTTATCCGTAAGAGAAATGTGAAGAATTAATTATACTTAAAGAGTTATTTAACAAACAATAAAATTATATTTTCTTCAACAAACAATAACAATATATTTTCTTTCACAAACATGTCTATTTGAAAAACTTGTAAAATAATTAAAAATACTCAGTAGCATATTCTTTACGCTATTTCTTTAACAAATATATCTATTTGTCCTGCTCTTCTCTTCCAAATTTATAACTCTTAAAAATTGGATTGCATATATATTCTGTGATTATTATATTTTAAATTCTAATAAAAATATTTTTTTTAAGATTAAAATACTAATAAATAATTATAAAATTGATAAAATGTTACCAGAACTCCGATAGCATGAAATCATGGAAATCTTAGAGCAGTTTCTTGTGGCAAACATAACTGAGTAGGAGATCTCCAAATCCACTTTCTCATTCATTTTCAACCTTTATTAATAATCACAAATTATATTTACTTAATTAAACATATAAATAATAAACAAGTTGTGTTTCAAATCAAAACCATTAATTCATTAAACAAGTAGTTACAAAAAAACAAACTTGAATCATTGAAAAAAAAAATCCTGCATTTAATGTCACTCATATGAGACTGTAATATAAAAGAGGTTGTTTCTATGTATATGGTAAAGAGAGAAGACTCTAATATAAAAACAAAAATGCATTCATATGTAATTAAAGATATAAAAAATTATGTAATTATGTATGTTTCTTTCTTAAACATGACAGAGGGTGCGTGAAAATTGTGAAGAGAGAGAATCAAGCGGGAACACAATTAAAAAGTAAGAAAATAGGATAGAAACACATTACTTGATGAAAATACAAATAAAATATTTTGCTACGTAGTTGAATAAATGAAAAAAGAAAACATAGCAATTAAAGAGAAAATGTTGTATGCCTTGTACAAACCATTCAAAAGAGCAATCAAAAGTGATAGGGGACAACTAGTGCCAAGGTAGTAGTTAATAAAGTGATAGATGCTCTCGTGGGTAGTGGAGAACAATTTTTTTTTTTTAAAACATGAATAGGACAATTGCCTTTATAATAGAAGTAATAGATTATATATATATATATATATATATATATATTCATATACATTAATTTGAAAATATAGAAATTTGTTACATATATATTCACACAATATGATAATTTAATTTGAAAATAAATGGCGGAAGAAGAAGTTTGTTACATATAGATTAATTTGAAAATAAATGGTGGAGAAGAAGTTTGTTACATATATATTTACACGGTATGATAATTCAATGAGGACTATAATTATTGAATAACAAATCTACATATCACAGTGAACAATGTAGGTTACAGGAGTAGATAACATTAAGCAGATGCAGTTATCATGAAATTAAGAGCGAACCACAATGAAAATGAAAAGAGATGAATAAAAGGAGGTTGTCACCTAATGCACAGAGATGGAAGAATGAACAGAGTGTGATGAGAAGAAGTCTGCATGAAGAAAACCAAGAGAGATGACAGTTTTTATTTGAATTGTTCGTTGTTATTAAAAAAAAATATGATTTTTTTATTAAAATTGACAGTTTATAAGATTATAATGAAAAAAAATTATTCCCTATATAGATTTAAAACAAAAGTTGCTTAGATAGAGTATACACGCTATCAACTTAAAGCATTTTTCTTTAAAATAGTAATAACAAATAAAATTAAGCTAAAAAATAGAAATCAGTGAAAGATTGATTTATATATTATTTTATAAGAGCATCCAAGCTAACAAATTTATTGAGTATCTTGGTGGGCCAGAGTTAAAAAAACTCTAAGGGTGGAGAATGGTAAAGTAAAACCGTAAAGCTTTTGTGGGTGGTAAGTTGGTAACACTATGTGCAAAGCACCTTACACAGGATTCAAGAGCATAACAAAATTCCCCCTTGGCTGGGGAGAGAGGTAGGTCCTCTTTCTCTCTCTAATTTGGGCGAGGTTTGGCTGTTATGTTCAATTTCTCCTAAATAAGAAGACGATCCTTTGTTTGTCCAAGTAAGTCCCTTACATGCTTCTCTATCTCTCCTATTTCTCCAATGTTCATTTCTTTACTCTTTTGTGTGACCTTAGATACTTATTCATCACAAATGTAACCGACTATTTCCCCCTTTGCATATGATTAAGTTTAATTTATGAAACCTTGCACAGGTTGTGATAGATTGGTTGGTCTCTTTTGAAATTGAAGTTGTGGTTCAGTGTTTATTGTATTGTTATACTACTTGCCTAGTATGGAGCACCTTCCTGTTGAAGTGATTGGTAATATATTATCTCTTCTGGGTTGTGCCCGAGATGTAGTGATTGCTTCTGCAACTTGCAAAAAATGGAGGGAAGCATGGCACAGTCACCTCCACAACCTTTCATTCCACTTCGGTGACTGGCCCTTCTATCATGACTTTACCTCAACTACGTTGGAAATACTGCTGACTCAGACAATCTTCCAAACCAAGGGACTTCAATGCCTCACCATTTTAATGGATGATGAGCATGAGTTCTCGGCCGCCCCGGTCATTGCTTGGCTTATGTATACCAGGGATTCGTTGCGCCAGTTGCGTTATAATGTCAGGACAACCCCTAGTTTCAATATCATTGAAAAATGCAGCAGGCAGAGGTTGGAGGTCTTGACCTTGGCTCGCAATTCTATCACCGCTATTGATCCAAATTATTTCAAGTTTCCCTGCTTGAAGTCACTTTCTTTGAGTTTTGTTACTATCTCTGCCTTGGATTTCAGCCTTCTGCTCTCTGCATGCCCAAAACTTGAGACTTTGGCTATGGTTAGTCCAGAAATTGCCATGTCTGATTCACAGGCTTCTGTGGAGCTTACCAGTGTTTCTTTGAAGGATTTCTTTGTTGAGTCATTTAGTTCTGAAAAGTTCATATTGGAGGCAGATTTACTTGAGAAACTTCACTTGAAAGATTGTACCTTTGAGGTTTTTGAGCTGATTGGAAAGGGGACATTGAAGGTGTTGAAAATTGATGATGTGAGTGTCATTCATCTTGATATTGGGGATGGTACAGAGAACCTTGAGATTATAGATGTCTGTAACTTCACAATCATGTGGCCAAAATTTTATCATATGATCTCAAAAGCATCAAAGTTATATAAGCTTCGGCTGTGGGGTGTTGTTTTTGATGATGAGGATGAGGTTGTTGATATAGAGACAATTTCTGCTTGCTTTCCTCTATTGACGCAATTGTCCTTAAGTTATGATTTAAGAGATGGAGTGCTTCATTATGGCTTGCAGGGTTTGTCGTGTTTGATGAATGTGGTGGTGTTAGAACTTGGATGGACTGTAATCAGTGATCTTTTCTCTGTATGGGTGGCTGGACTTTTGGAAGGATGTCCCAATTTGAAAAAATTGGTCATTTATGGTGTTGTTTCCGAGGTCAAGACACATGAAGAGTGCCAAATTCTTGCCAGATTCTCTGAATTCATTCTTCAACTTGGAAGAAAATACGGGCATATAAAGTTTGAGTTTGAATATGATTAGTGGGCTCTCTCTCTCTCATCTAATCCCTATCATAGTGAAAGAAGATACATGCATGCACCCCCCTCCCCCAATTAGTTTCTTTTGTTCGCTTCTACTGTCGTGAATCTCAAGAATTCTTCAATTGTAAAATTATAGATTCTTTGTGTGTAAGAGTGAATTTCAGTTTCCATCGCTACCCCGTACTTTGCGCTTGAATATTTTCTTTGCAAATGTTTATTACTGTGCCTTGTGAATCATTTAAGATAATCTTAATCGTACTCCTGGTTTTATCCTAAACACGGCAGTTGGCTTTTATTCATGATAGTAACTAAAGCTTCTTCACATGAAATGATTTTTTTTTTTTTTTTTTTAAATTCGTGAATTAAGTGTTTGTATAGTCTCGATACGTAGAAGAACATAGATGATTAAACCTTTTCATAGCAAAGGGATAAATGGTTCATGTGCATCAGTGCATGTTTCTAATTTGTCACATGTATATTTAAGGCTCCCTCACCTCGCCTTTTTCCTCTTCCACTTCTGTGAATATAGGAGCTCTTTCAGAATTTTACTGGTCTTTCCACAGAATGCCAAAAATAACTATTTCATCCTTTATGTGCTTCTGAATATAGACTGCATATAACTAATTTGAACTGTGCATATAACAAAATCTTTATTCTTCAGACATTTCAAGAAAGGAGTTGTGTCAGTTTCAAAGTGAGACTAACATCATACTGTGCATATTGTGCACATAAAATCTTATTGGAACATTTCAAAATTTTGTCATGTTCAAGTATAACATGGCGGATCTTCACCTCTTCAATCCCCGCTCTGATATTTGGATCTTAATCCACGAATATATAATTGTACATTTAAATCTATGTGGGTATGCTCTTTCTAGTTTCTGGTTATGAAGGAGAACAAAAGCTTTTTCTCCCTAGCTCCTACACCACATACTTATGCAAATTCGCGTGTTGTCCTTAGCTTAATATATGTAATACAGGTGCGGATATTTTAGAATAGCTAAGTCGGATTACCAATACTAAAACAAACCATGCTAATTTTAATGTATTTAGAATGTGTAATCCAAATGTTGTTTATTACCTATTTAACTATTTCAAACTTATTTTAGAACACTTATTTCGCAGTGACTTTGAAATAAGCAAGTAAAGAATAAGTGTTGGAGAGTGGGTCCAAAATATGTAATCTTGATCTATAAAAAAACATATGGATTACCTATTTTGAATTTATTAAGTAAATGTTTAAATTAACCTTTGTAGAATCGATTTGAGGTTAAATGTGATTTTACAAAACTTCACAATGAGAATGGAGGAAGTAGACAGAGTAATCAACTTTACAAGGAATCATACCAAACTGGATTAAAGCAGAATTAAAATGACCAAACCATGCATAAGGAGATTTTAAGTAAAGGTAATTTTTGTTTAGATACATTTGTTAGAAAATTAACAAATTAATTTGTATATGGTTATCAAAATTTATTCTAAGTGTATAATTACCAAAATGGGTCTCAAGTAATTATTGATGTCTTTTGTATTGTAATGTTTTGTTTTTAATTATATATTAATATTCATATATTTTATTAATTTAATTTAATAATATATTAAAAATAATAATTAATATATCCCCAAACAATTCTTTAAGATCAAATAACAGATATTTTCCTTTGGAGTCATATCACTGGGCAAAATTGAATCCGCTAAGCCACCATTCATAATAAGTCATTAATATATCCCTAAACAACCCTTTAAGATCAAATAATAGATATTTTCCTCTAAAGTCATATCACTGAGCAGAATTAAATCCGCTCAACCACCATTGATACTCAAACAAGTAATATATCCCTAGACAATCCTTTAAGATCAAAGAATAGATATTTTTCTCTTAAGTCATTTTACTGATCGGAATTGAATCCCCACTTTTCATAGTCGATTTACCTCTAGAGCTCAGCCACCTTTGACAGTCAAGTAATAGAGATTTGCCTCTAGAGCCATATAGCCGAGCGGAATGACTTTTAAAACATCAAATAGCAGAGATTTGCCGGTGAAGCGATTTATTGATTCTGCCTAGTGACTTTTCAAAATCAAATAACAAAATTTTGCCTTTGAAGCCAAATCAGGGGGGAACTAAAACATTGATAAGAGAAATTAATCAGATGAGAGAAATCAGGACATTGTTAGGTGAGTTACTAAAGTGAAAATGAGTGAAATAACTATGGATAAATGAGAAAAATCAACACTGACCAAAGACATGAAAGCTACCCTCTGTAGACAATTTTGACAAATCGACTCTCGTTCGTTGAATCACATTAGAAAGAAGCGTCCAAACATCATTGAATCACATTCGTAAGACTCGGACGCATAGCGAAATACACGCTAAAATTAACTGTGTACTTAGAATAGATATCTGAATTCCACACTATTTAAATCTGAATTACCTATTCCAGAGTTATTTAATAAAATTGCTTTTTCTCTTTAAAAAAAAAAGTTTATCTCTGTAATTCATTAATTTGTTCTCAAATTTCAAATGTACCAAAAAAATCATCCAACTCAAAACACTTATTTATATAAGTAAGAATCCAGATATTAAGTGTCTATTTATAGCAATTTATATATACTGAACTGAACTAAACCTCTCGTTACACTAAACAATGTAAGCACCATTTCAACAATAAAGGTTGTCAGTAAAAAATTCACGACTTATTTCATTAATAATTAGATTGATTTTAGCCATTGATTAAGGAATTCAGTTTAATTTCCATATTCATGCCTGGCGATGGAAATAAGGACGAGATACACACATCACTAATTTTACAAACAATGAAATGCCATAAATCAATTTTTCTATGAACATGAAAATGCCATCAATAATACAACAACTCTAATGTACATTTGAGGACCAGTTATCATTTGATAAAAAAAAGTCGTCCAAATTCTATGATAATCATTCGTTGAACTTGAGAACTATTGCAGCTCGGCTTTATAATGAAATTCATAACTCCTTCCTTCTGTTTCTCTTTTCTTCAACCTGACAGTTTTTTAATTTTCTTCTTCCCTCTTGATTTGTGTCATTGCGTTTAGCCACATAAGTAGATGCATCGCACCAAACTTGTCGGTACTAAAATCCAAGGATTTCACCGGTTACCATGCAGTTTCTTCACAGAGGACAACTCATGTTCCTTCTCAAACCTCTTAGTTTCTCTTTTGCTTTCTGAGCTTTGGTTTGGACTTTAACGTTCATTTCTTCAAAACACTACAACAGGCGATCACAAGATGATTTAGATGTTGTTTTGAATTTGCTTCAAAGAAAAGGTGGTGTGTTGTAGTTAGATCACATGACAATTTTTCGAGAACAAGTGAGTCTTGTCATAATAGGTTTTAACTATGGAAATGGAACATGAAAGGACAATGATACACCAAAACTTTTGTACAATTTATATGTTGATAGGAACTTCAAACAAAAATTTAATCAAATCATTTTTGGTTAGTGGTTACCTGTTGCTTTCTTCTCTTCTCAAGCTCGGCCTAAAGAATAAAAGCAAGATTCTTATCAGTATAATTGAATTACTGATACATAGCAACAATATAGGAAAATTTCAACATTCTGCATATGTTCATGTTATTTAGAAGTACCAATGCCTGTTTCAATTGGGTGTTCTCTTCTTTTAATTGGTTTAGTTCTGCTTCTAACTCAACCGTGTATGCCTGCCAAGGCAAAAAAGAACAAATAAGGTTCCACAAATAAGACTCAATAATATATACATATAGAGATTCATGCATTATGCAATAAAACAATGTTCAGGTTATTATATCAAACCCTATTTCGCAAATATCAATACAACAGCTACTCTATGCAAGAAGTGAAAAATACCGTAAGCCTCATAAGTTAGCTAGCAGTTTCGCGATCCATCGAGCTAGCTAAGTAAAAGACAAACTAATATGCATTTTATATATGTTATTTAGACCCTATATTTCAAGCTGTGCCCCCCCTATAATGAATTGGGTGCAAATTCGCATATAAACAATTCCTAGATCAATTTTGGGTGCAATAAGTTAATAAAGTATTGTTAAATTTGAATTGTTAGTAAACTAGCCTTGTGTTAAAGACATACATTATTAATGATATGTATAAAGTATCTAATTCTTACATCACTAAAATTGAGTTGACCACCTTTATAGATGAATTTTAGCAGAAGAAGATAGGTAGCATAAATGTTAATTTGACGATATATAAGAGATGTATGTAGGCATTAAATTGATAAAATGAGAGATGCACCTGTTTTCTGGCTCTAGATCTGGCAGCTGACTCTCTATTCTTGATCATCCTCCTCTGCCTTCTCTCGACGACCTTTTCCACAGGGCCATCCACTATCCTTTTTGTGCCTCTGATGTCAAGCCCAAACTGAGCACCATCGTTTCCTATCCCATCAGAAGAATTAGCGGGACTGACAGGCCCACCGATTCCCATAGTGGGTCCCACACCATACCCACTTCCTCCAAAACAAACCCCAGGCTGATGATACCCTCCACCACCATCCCTCTTACCATTACCAGCATGATAAGTTGGCGCAACCACATTACTAACTGCACCACCACCCATAAGATGCCTACCAACAAAAGAAGGACCCATTGCAAGATTGTTGTTGCTATTTGTGTAATGTTGTTGGTGGTGAAGAGAGTGAGAGAGTACTGGTGGTGGAGCACATGGTTCACGAACTACCCCGGCCTTAACCAAAAAATCCTCCAAAGTCATCTCTCCAAAAGTGGGTTGGCGGGGGACAGACTCGGTATTATTATGAAAATTATTGTCCTTTTGTTGCTCTTTCTGAATCTGGGACCAAACTTCGTCCACGGTTTTTCTGCAAAGAGGTGCAGGAAGTGACAGTGAAGGTTGTCGAGGGAGACTTGGCTGTTTCCTTATTATTGTCGACCCTTTCTCGGTGGAAGTTTGTGACAGAGGCACGTTGTTGGAGGTTACTACGGCTTGGTTCTCCTCGGCGCTCCAGATGCTGGTGAGAAACTCATCCATGTTCATGGACCCAAAGTTCTTACCAGTCTCGCATAGACTCTGCTGAAACTCATCCAACGTGAGAGAATATATCGATGATTGTCTTCCCAGCGATGATGGTGAGAATGAGGGATGCTTGTTGGCTTCTTCTTCCATCTCTCCTTGGGACTTCATCTCACCCTCCTCAACCATCATTTTCTTCTTCATGGACCAGAATCATCACATCAAAACAAACAAAAATAAATTAACCAAGAGACCAACCATACTATCAAACACATCTTCTTGCATGGAATAATAATATACATCAAAATATAACTCAACAAATCTCCATCCTTACCTGCTATTTATTAAATATAATATAATATTTTTAAAAGTATAAGTATTCATCAAAATTGTTTTCTATGCGTGCGTTTTTATATTTGTGAAAAAAATTAATATCAGTGAAAAAATTAATGTAGTATAAAATATTAACTTGATTGTTTTTGATGTAAAAATCCTAACTACTAAAACATATTTATTTATTTTTTATTAAATAGAAAGCTAAAGTTATATGTGAGTAAATTCAAATGTTATGTAAAATATTTGAAGTAATTTTTTTAATAATTTTAAAATATTTTTTTATTTTTATTAAATATTTTTAATAAAAAACAAAAAAATGTTTTAAGTAAAAATCTCACTACTAAAAAAAAAATGTATCGTGTGGAACATGACTTAGAATTTATTATAAAATAAGTAGTTAAAAAGGAAGAGTAAATTAAATAAAAACTTGGTTGCAGCGACTATCCTCCCTCAAGTGAATGTAACGGCATGCGTCCGTGGTTCTAACCCATGATCATAGTAATATACTTATGTATTTTTCAATACGATAATAATAAGATAGAGTAATAATAGCATATAGGATCACTAAGCGTGTACTTATATATTTTTCAATACGATAATAATAAGATAAACAGTAAAAACACATATTTGCCTCAGTTTTCTTTTAATTAATAAATAAGAACTTTATAAACATAAGAGGTCGACGTCTATTTACTCATATTAAATTAATATTATATAATCTACAAGTTAGCATTCCCCATATATTCTAAAAATATATTTTAATTAGACTGTTCGAGAAAAATTCAATTAAAGTCCATTTTTTAAGGTGTAGCTGATGACATTATTACTATTAATTAATATTCGTATAACTGTCTGAATAAGTTATTTCACGTGGGGTTTAGTGGACCTTCATTCCTAATCAGTTCTTTTTTCTCGACTTGTGGTGGAATCGGGTACTTTTGACACAGTATTTACATTATTTAATATTATCCAAAACTAGATGAAGTAAAAGATATATGTCGATTCTGATTCCACTGAATTTCACGTAAAAAAGATTCCAGTATTTTATTATAGCACCAGCACTGAAGAAAGTTAGAAATTGCATAGAAGCACCAATTACAGGGTTCGCTAAATGCAAAATGGAAACCTCCCGCTGCAGAGCTATGGTAAATAAAATACTACACTACAATTAATATTGGTCTGAAAGCATCTTTTTTCAAACATCAATGATGAAATTGAGCAAACAAATGTTACTTTCCGACTCTAATTAAGTTTTCTCCATAGCTAGCTAATTAATCAAGTTATACCATAAATTGAGACATTGCAATAAAAGAAAAAAAAATTCTTTATTTCCATTTCTTGAAAAAAGAAAATCAAATTTTGGGATGAAATATCTAAAATATCTAATCTGAAGAACAAGTATATATACATAATTTCCTATAGAATTAATACTTGGTGGGTAGAAAGTTTAATGTTGGGAATCTTTCCTCCTTTAGTGGTCCAAATTCATACACACAACATCTTTAAGATAGGATTGAAAGAAGGAAGAGAAAACACTGACTATAACAAACCAGCATGAATCATCATAAAAAAGATTGATGTGATGAAAAGTATTAACCAAATAATGAGCTAATTAAAAGATAATATTGTAAAAATATTATATAAGTAATCTATCTCTTACTCAACCTAAGAGATAGCAAACACAGCTTAATTATAAACAAACAATCATAAAGACAGAAATAACAAACATGATAGATAGTAGAATAGAGTATAAGAAAATAAATACCTTTAGAAATTGAAATTCGTATTGAAAGACGGGATAGCTATTGCTAGTTCGTTTTGTGGCAATGACAAAAGTTAAACCTATGATATGATACTGAGATCAATGTTATTGCGGAGTTTGATGCACTCCGTGTGTTCAAATTTATCTAAAACAAACGCAAATAATAAAGAGCTGCATATATAAGGCACACTACCCTGAAAATTAAGGGACCATCTTCGTCTGTGTGATTCGTTACGGCTCAGGGTACCCCACAAGCATTAAATTAAAAAGTAAAATTATAAAATGCCGCAATAGACATGGAAATTTTCCTGATTCGATCACAAAACTCGCCACGTATAGAACAGGTGTCGCACGCGTAGCCTTGTTTTACTGCAGCGTATCGGTTCAGCTCAACACGTATTCATCGTTCTCTTTTTAAATTTTACACGCACCATTTATTACACTATTTTCACGTATGTAAGGAGTGATTCTTTACGCGTAATTACATTTTATATTTCATGCTAAACTCACTAATTTAAAATGTAAAATAAATTAATTCTTATAGAAAAACTAGCAAAATTTTAAAATACATTAGTTTCTTTAATATTAAAAATAATAATATAGATACGGTATTATAAAAATATGAGTTTAATTAGTATATACTCTCAGTATATAGGCATTGACATTTAATTATAACTTTTTATTTATGTGACTTTTAAAATAGTAACGAGTAAAGTCAACAAATTTATCATAAATAAAAAGTTGTAATTGACTATTAGTATAAAAATCTTTACACTAACTATGTGTACCAATTAGATTCATAAAATATACACCTAGCTACATATTCCCCCGAGCCCCCCCCCCCCCCCCCAAACACACACCAATTGTCCTATAGTTTTACTATGGTATATTTTAATTTAAACAAAAAATTCAAATTAACTACAGTTAATTTTTAATAAAGAATTCAGTTTAGTTATAAAAATATTATGATATTTTAGCAAATATAATTCTAGTTGATTTAAGTTTTTTTTAAAAATTATAGTCATTCTCTAGTTAATTTGTAGTAATATTGAATTTTAACTAGAAAAATGATATTAATATGTAATACATATTTAATTAGCTTTAAAATAACTACTAATTTTTTTGTAACAAATCTTAAAAATTCTTGTAGTGAAAATATAAAATTTAGTGTTTTAGTGTTTATTAGAAGATGTCCTATGAAGTTATTATTTGTCTTATTTATACTAATTAAGTCCTGTCTTAGTGGTTACTAGGGTCTTGGTCTTTAATTATTTTGGACGAGGTTGTTGCACGAGTCCGTTAGTGGAGGTCGGGTTGGTAATTTCTCAGTCCACAAACCCTTTAGCTTTGAGCTCAAAGAAGCAAAAGGTTGGACGATTTCCTAATGGGTCATGATCGGTACCGATATTGCTTTTGACTAGGATGGCAAAAATAGGTGCTCTTTAATAGATCGATATGAATATTGATCTCAAGGTTATCAAGAATATTGTATTGTCGTCATTTATCATTTGTCACATCAGTTGGTAAGGGATTGACCTTTGACTAAAGGGCGTTTAGTCTGTCAGTGAGTCTCAGGATGGATTTCCACGTGGTGCTTTACTATAGGTAGGGGAAAACCCTTGTAATGATAAGTTATGTTGCTCTAGGTGATGTTGCTTGGAGCCGTCGTTTCAAGTTCCGCCTTTTTCGAGCTTCCCATCTATTTATCACACCTAAGCATTTATATAAAGTGAAACAGAGACTATGGAATCCATCCCACTTCAATCATTCCTTCTCTAGCAATCTTCTAGTCCTCTAGGTTCTGTGTTAGGTCCTCAGTGGCATCGAGGTTTCTGGTGGTGTTTGGTTGTGAGGTGATGCTTACTTATTCGGTGATCGGTGACATTTGCTTATTCAGTGACGTGCGCATCATACCCTGTAGCCAAAAGAGGTATGTGACTTATAAAAACATTTCTCTTCTCATTAGTTTGTTATTCCATTATTTTCTGTGTGCCTTGTTCTTAAATTTTAATTATGGTTTTAATGGTGAAGGTGAGTGGTGAGTACTGGAGAGAAAATAAGTGATGGACGTAGAAATTGACTATCAAGCCATTTACCTTTGGGCTAAAGATGTTTTTAAATATAAAACTAAATGCAATAACTAAGATAATTGAGAGGAAAAAGTGTTTTTGTTCTTGACCAGGTAAAGGAAAATGTCGTATGCAAACCTTATTTGTATGGTGAACCTCTATGCATAACTCTTAAAGGAAATGAGCAAGTTTTTTTTATGTGTTATGAAACAATATTAGAGAAGCTCGAGGTATAATTTCCCTTCATTGACTTAGAAAAAGAGGTCCTTACATATGTTAATGTGGCTCCAATTCAATTACATTCAAATAGTTGGGCATTTTTATGTGAATTTTAGATATTATGTAATGCAATCAGAGTATTACTGACCTCAAGAGTGTTTCTCCATTTTTTCGAACTGAAATGTAACATCCCCAATTTTTTTTAGAAAAATGAAATATTAATAAAAAAGGTGTAATTTTATATTAATAGGCTTAAATTAATTTAATATTTGTATTTATTAGAATAAATTAAGAATTGATTTTATAAAATAAATAAATAAAATAAATGTTGGTGTAAATAGTAAAATAATCTAAAGGTTAAGTTTGGATCTAGTATTAAAAAGCCTAACCGATTATTAACCTAGGTAATTCAGAGGGATTAGGGGATGACACTTCAATTTTCATGTTTTTTGACTCTGAAGGTTAGAGAGAAAAATTGCAAAGAGAACCTTGTCGAGGAAGATTAAGGAGCACAACATTGGGGAACTTGAAGACACATCATTTGCATCTAAGGTCACCATTCGAGGTAAGGGGGGTGAAAAATTATCTTTCATGTGGCATGTGTAGAGTAAATGGGTAATGATGCATTCCTCCTCAAGCCATGCTTGAACAATTCTTGAGGAAGAGAATGCCGACTAGGATCTACTCTTATAGGTTCTTGAGGTTGAAGAAATAAAGGTGGAAGACTAGGAGATGGAGGTGGTGTCACTTCTTCAATGAAGGAGATAAGCCATGGTGAAGCGAGCCACAAGGGAAGGAAACCTTGATAATAGAATGAAGGATTCTCCCAAGAGTGGAGAGAACATGAACACTTTCTAAGAACAAAGAGCTCTCAATTTTAGAGAAAGGTTATTTTCATTCAAATAAGTGTTAAAAATTACATGAAGGAGGGAATGCTCTATTTATAGAGCAAAGCATGAATAATGGGCTTAGGATCCTCAAATTGAACATCCAACATGCTTAAACAAGGGTTAGTTGGGTTAATTTAATGTTAATTTAGCATGTGCTAAATTAACACTAATTTAATCCAACTAAAGATCCAAACATGGCCCTAAAAATATGGATCTATGTTCCCTTTAGTTTGAATTTGAATTTTGGAGGGAAATGACATGACACCTCCAAAATTCAAATTAAAATAACAAGGAATAAGAATCAGCCATGTAGGAGTGAGAAAGCACATGTGGAGTGAAACATGGGGACAAAAGGGCCCACATGTCTCCTACATGCTTCATGTGTTGGTTAGAAGGTTTGAAGATGAATTAGGGGTGTAGAAGTAAGATCCTACACGTCCAAACTCTCTTGGACCAGCCAAACTAATTAACACACTCCACAAAGAGACTAATTACACCTCATAAAGAAAAAAGAACCTATAGGCCAAAATAGAAGACTGAAAATAAAACTAACTACACCCCTAAAATCCTAATGACTTAAGGGTGACTTCTTTCTCACTTTTGACCAAATTTTGAACTTGAGGATTTGATTTGAACCTTAAGGATGTAGGCTCAAATTCAAAACTTGGTGAAGTTTCAAGTATGACATCACATTCACCTTTCTCCATCAAGACATTTTCCAAGCATTGGACTTCACAATTTTGTTTCTCAAAAGGTAAAGATATAATTCCAAAACTTGTTATATTGTTCGATGAAGAATCATATTCAATGTGAATTTGAGATTATGAGTCAAAGTGCTCAAAATATTTTTGCACAATCTCAAACTCCACTTGTGTTTTTATGGATTGGTTAGAAGATTGACCTAAGCTAGAGTTTAAAACTAGGTTTGAGCTAGAGTCACTCTTCTTACTAATCTTTTTTTCTAATTTTATATTTTTTTCGTATTTTATAAAAATATTTTCTAAACACTCCCAACTTTCTTCTCTTTCTTTTCTTTCTCTTTCTTTTTCCTTTTCTTTTATTTCTCTTTCTCTTTCCCTTCTCTCTTCTCTTTCTATTCTTCCTTTCCTTTCTCTTTTTTTCCTCTCTTTTTATTTTCTTTCTTTTCTTTCATCCTCCCTTCTCCATCTCTTTTCTCTCTCTTCTCTCTCCATCTTCTCTTTCTTTCTTTTTTCTCTATATCTTTTCTTTCTATCCTATCTCTTCTATATCTCTATTTTATTTTTATTTCTCTTTCATCATCTCTCACATATAGATAGGAAGTTGAGTATGAGTTATAGGAAGGACTAGGAGGGTAATCTTACCAAGAATAGTCACTCATTTCACCCTTTGTTTTTTGTTTCTTAACTAAAAGATGTATGAGCCTTTGGAACTCAAACACCACTTAAACAAAGCATATAAGAAAATCAAATGAACTAAACTAAGCGAATACCTACAAGTTCAAAGAGCCTTTTCAACTCTTAAGCACTCACTAAAACATATAAAACAAGTTAAGGTAACTAAGATAAAACTAAAGGAGATAAGGATTTAACATGCTCCTAAAAGTGTGGAAGGTGGTGTACCACTTCCTTATTTACACCTTAATTAGCGAGAGACTAAGCTAAATACTTAAGAATAATGGCCTTTTACAAACCAAGAAAAAGAAAAATAGAACTAAAAATTATCAACAAGGAATGAGCTAAAAATCTTCAAGTCTCTCCAAAGCAATTTCTCCCAAGGCGTTTCTCTCTTTGTCCATGCTCTTCCTTTTGTTCAAGTCCTTTTAGCTATTTCAACTCTTCCTTATGAGGCTACCCTTGTGGAAAGCTTCCTTACTCAAGACTTACCTATACAAAAGTGGCACCAACCAAGGCAAGAACAAAAAATAGGGCAAGAAAAAGTAAAGCAAGAAAAACACAATTTTAAAATGGACACTATCCAAATGGAAGGATTAAATGGAGACAAGACACAAACAGTTCAAGAAGAATACAAACTAAAAATAAAGGTAGAAAGAAGGCTAAGCACACAAAGGAAATCCTAGAAAAGTTCTAGATAAGGATAAGGACTAAAAAGCAAAATGACTCAAATAATTTTCAAAAATTGCACCAATAATAAAAGTGATGGCTGAATGCTATATGTTTAATTTCAAGCTATTTCAATTGATTTTAGGTCCTCTTTTTCAATTAAAATAAACTTTCAATTAGGTACAACACTTTTGTCTATGTATTTTTTTTTTTACTTTGTTTTTGCACTCTTTTTTGTTCTTTGTTTTCAAATTGTCATTTGACTTCTTTTCTTTTCTTTTTTTTTTAATTTCTTTTGGCTGCACCTATTTCAGATTTGGATAGCAAATTTTAAGAGGAAGCAAGAGACATTAAACCCTTGAAGTGATTTAGCAAGCAAGACCACACAATCTCAAATACAAGTGCAACTAATGAAAATTTTAGTAACTAAAAAATGTACTAAAATTTGAAGTGTTTTAAGGAATGCTTGATTTGTGCATGAAGTAACTTGTTTTGCACAAGCTCTTGTTCAATAACAATCAGCCAAAAACAGCTCCAAATACAAAAACAGATTTCACTCCAAACAAGCACACTAAGATTTACTACAAAATGTAACACAAGACACTTAAAATTTAGAGAAGAAATTGAGCTATAATTTCTTTTGAAATTTCAATTAGGAACATGCTTGAACTAAAAGCATGTGTGACTTCTTAAGAGAATTAAAAATGAGAGAAAAACTCTCTTATAAGCTCAATTGCAAGAAGCTTACACAACACCTTTTTTTCAAGACACAAAATTAACACAAAAAAATAGTAAAACCTAAGGAATTTGATACGACAAAATTAAGGACTAAACAAAACTCTAAATGAAAAATACTTTGAGATTTTAAAAATGAAAATAAAAATAAATAATAAGATAAGCAACAGAAAAAGCACAAAAAATAGTCCAGGAAATGCAAAAATGAGGTCAAAACACTTAAGCCACAGCGCTGTGGGAAACGCCACAAAGGTGTGGGTTCACGGTTTGGTGTTTCTTAGGAACTTCATTATGCACAAAATGACTCAAAATAAAAATTTAACGGTGAAAATGAGTCCTAAACACAAGAATACATGATTCAAAGGAAGAATAAGCAATTTGAACTGATTAAAATCAAAACAAAGTGCATACAACACAATTGCACATATTAAGATGAAGAGAAATGACTTAGAATTAAAATGAACCGAAAAAAATCACAATAGCAAGTCAATTAACACAAGACAAGCAAGGAAATATAATAGACAAAATGAAATGGTGAAAATAAAATAGAATTGGAGTAGAAGAAGAAAGTGAACTCAAGACAATAACCGAAAAAAACTAAAGATAGGATAGATTAAGAACCTCTATCAGAGCCTAAGCTCTGATACCAAATGATGCATCCCTCCCACACAAGAGCCTCAAGTTTAAACTTGGTTCAAAGTGAGAGAGAAGAAGGTCTTCAAGAAGATCACCTTCTCCATCCTAAAGGGGATCTTATTAAAGAAACTTCTCTCCTAGGAAATGGAGGTTGTGTTTAAATCATTTGAACACATCTTTCCACGACCTCTAGTTGCATATAAAGAAGCAAATTCACCAAGTGTTGAACTTGAACCTTTAGTAATAAAGCTCAAACAAGAACCTCAAGTTCAACACTTGAAAGAAAAGGAAGTTGTTCTTCAAGGGGATTTATCTTTGCTATCTAAGGAAAATCTAATTCAAAACAACTTTCCCATGTTGCCAGTAGGAGATGAGGTTGTGCCCATAACTTGCATTAGAATATCGCTCCTGTGCATAATCTAAAGTCAAACAACTTGCATTAAGTAAAGGAGCTTAAGATGGTCAATGGGTATTACTCTCTCGAGCATTAACACCCATTGGGAGCTCTTCTCGCTTTATAAGTCAAAACCCTCTCTTGAGCTCATTTAACGATTAAAACCCATGAAATATTTAGAAAGAAAGAGTAAGATAAAGAAGAACATCAACATTGGAAAATAAACTTAGATTAAAAATACAAGCATACACAAAAGTTTAGGTAGAACTACATCAAAATCCTACTAAATGCAAAACCTAGTTAACCATAGGGGTGGATGAGCTTGAGGATGGCTGAAGATGGTCTGGAGCGTGCCCTAAGCCAGTAGGTGTGCAACCCTGGGTCAAAAGAGAGTGTGAAACCCCCAGAAGAAACCCATTTCTGACTAAAAACTCGACCTTTTATTTTTACATTTCGCAACACCAATGCTTAGAGATAAAAAAATGGTCGTTGGGTGCCATAAGACTCCTTAATGGCTAAGTTTTCTGGGCACTGAGCGACGACAACAGTGGGCATTGACTCAATTGACTTTTGATGATGAACACCACTGTATGCTCATAAGAGTGGTTGTTAAGGGTCCATGGTAGACGCAGAACCAAATTTTCTAATTTTTCTTTACTTCTTCAGTCCTTCCTAAAACCTGACTCAAAACTAAAAACAAGCAGATAAACATAAAAGATGAATAAATATAAATCTAAATGTAAATTTCTAACTAAATCTAATTTTAAGAAAAATAAGAGGAAAACAAGACCTTAAATAAGAAATAATTATGATGATTGCTCTATTTACCTATGTAAAACAGGTAAATTAGGCAATTATCACCTACTAATCTTGATCTTCGATTCCATTACTAGTATATGCTCCGGTGCAAGACATGATCATCACAGTCATGCAGAAAATACATACAAGCAAGGGTAAACATATAATATCATGAATATATATAAATATTAAAACTATACAATTTACATATATCCTTATTCAATACAATGTTACCAATATTAAACAATCACACTTATGCTCGCTCTGAATATAGGTATTCATAATCATTGAAGTCATAATAATTCAATATATAAATTCAAAAACCAAGGTGGCGACCCATCTAACTTCCCCCCACACTGGTATCTTGTGCATCTGACTCATCTGGTAACCATTGAAGTCTAGACATACTCATCTGATACCCAACTAATGTCTAGTCTACTGGCCTAATTTTGACATTTAGTTACTATTTGAGTATATCTTATTGGTGCATTATTGCCTTAACCAGGCTAGCACCAAGTGCATTATCACCCTAACCAAGCCTAGCATCGCATAATCACCCTAATCAGGCCTTAACACCAGGATCACTTAAACCTATCCACATCCCAAATTCAGTGACTTTGTTACCTCTTTGTAACAGCCCACATAACAATTATTGAATTATTACTTCCAACAATTCACCAAATCCAAAACATTCAACAAATCATAAATTCAACACCATTACAAAGAATAACATTTCAAATAATTAATTCCACCAAAATATCAATCTCAATATTTACAAAGAACATCCAATACATTCAACAATCATTTCAAGAACAATACTTCCAAAAATATACTTCATTTCAATTACACAAAGCACCCAATTTCATAAAATACTCAATCAAGATCAAAAGAAAAATCACTCAAAATCAATTAACTTCACAACCATCAAATCATAAATTTCCATTTTTGAAATTCTTGCAAACTCGTTTTTTTAAAAGAAGGAAGATTTTGAAACTTTCAAAAAGGGGTTGTTTTTGAAAATACTCTAATACTGTTGAATAGCAAAATTTTGAAAAATAATTTGGTGAATCTATTCAACCCCCCTTCTAGATTCCTCCATGGGACCAATAATTGACATCAAGAGTGAGATTTTGAGAAATATTCAAGATTATATCGATCCATTTTTTAAAATGTTAGGGAATCAACTACCTTTCAGTGAAGGTGCCTCTATTACCAGACCACTATTATTCATTGGTGAAAACTATCTTTTTGAAAAGTTAGAATGAGAATTTTTATGGAGTCTACAAATAGAGGCATTTGGAAAGTTGTAGTAACCAATTATAAAATTCCTATATTTATGGTTGAAAATCAAATAGTTGAAAAATTATATGAGTTGTGGACTACTGATGAATTAAAACATGTCGAAAATGATTCAAAAGCCTTAAATATTATACATTCTTCATTGAATAATGATGAGTTTTTTAGGGTGTCATAATGCAATACAGCTAAAGAAGCGTGAGATCTAATCCAAGTCACCCATGAAGGTACACCTGAAGTAAGACAGGCTAAAAGGAATAGCTTGATCCAAGAATATGGATGTTCCGCATGAATCAAGGTGAAATAATCATGAATGTACATAAAAGATTTACTTAGATAATCAATCATCTGAAGGGACTTGGAAAGCTGTTTGAGGGAGAAAAATTGAATGTAAAGTCAAATCTCTCAATTGCAAATGGCAACCCACCGTGACAAGAATCATTGAATCAAAGAACTTAGCGACCATGAAAAATGTTGAACTCTTTGGGAAACTCAAAGAGAATGAGATGGATATGATTAGAATGGTAGAAAAAGAACATAAGGAAAAGAAAGGCAAAGACTTAACACTCAAAGTTCATGATCAATCAAGTGATGATGAAGACATAAGATTAAATCTTCAGAATTTGAGGACATGAGTCTCATGGTAAGGAAATTCAAAAGATTCATGAAGAAGAAGAATAACAAAGAAAAGTTCTCAAGTGGTAGAAAGCAATCAAAGAAGGGGAATACAACTCCTCCAAAGTTCACTTGTTTTGAATGTGGTAAGACAAGTCACATGAAATCTGATTGTCCTTTTAGAAAATAGAACAGTGAAGAGCCCAGATCAAAATTCAGAAAGAATAAAAAGAAGAAGGCTTACATTGTTTGGGAACACAATGCCTCCACCACATCCTCAAGTGAGAGTGAAAGTGACCAAGAAGCTAATCTCTGCTTGATGACTAAAGCCAAAGTAGAAAATAGGCGAATGATGATGCTAAAAGATTAAGCTGACTCAATATTGGCTTCAAAAAGCAGATCAAGGCATATAAAGCTAGCATAAATGACTTGCAAAAAGAAATGGAAGTTTTAAAAGATGAAAATTTGAAATTAAAAACCATTTCTAATTGCAATCATGCTTCATCGTCCACTTGTGCTAATTGTAAAGAGCTTGAAGGTAAAGTGAATTATCTTACAAAAGCACTTTCTAAGTTCAATATGGGGAGTGCTAACCTTGATACTTTTTTGGGAAAATAACATGACATTTCTTCAAAAGCTGGTCTTGGATATCATAATACCACAAAGAAAAAGGCCTTAAAAAATACTTTCAATTCTAGGAAATCTTATAGGCCTTATGTTTCTTGTCATTATTGTTTTCACAAAGGACATACTACTTACAATTGCCTGATCAGGAGGATTGGAGTTCCAAGTAGGAAATATGTATGGATTCCCAAAGGATTCAAAATTGTTACTAATCCAAATGGACCCAACTCCATTTGGGTACCAAAATAAGCAATTAGCTTGTTTTGCAGGTGTGCCTTAAAGGAAAGAAGTCCCTTTGGTACCTAGACAATGGATGCTTAAGGCACATGACGGGAGATAGAAGCAAGTTCATTTCCTTACAACCAAAAACAGGTGGTTTTGTCACTTATGGAGACAACAATAAAGGTCAAATCCTTGGTGTTAGAAGCATTGGTAAAAAAGACTTTATTCAGATTGATGATGTTTTACTTGTTGATGATCTCAAATTCAATCTGCTTAGTATAAGTCAATTGTGTGACAAGAATTTTAAAATCAAGTTTGATCATGAGTGTTGTACTATTAGTGATGCATCAAATCATGCTTTGTTTGTTGGCATGAGAATGAATAACATCTATGTGCTTGACATTGATCATTTTGCATCAAACTTAACATGCTTATCTTCTAGGGATGATTTATGATCACTTTGGCATAGACGCATTGCACATATTAATTTGGGTCAATTGAATAGATTTGCATCTAAAAATCTTGTAGTAGGCTTACCTAACTTAAAGTTCTCTATAGATGGCCTTTGTGATGCATGTCAAAAGGGAAAACAGTCTAGAAAATCTTTTAAATCCATTAATTAAGTTTCTACCTCTAGACCAGTTGAACTTTTGCACATGGATCTATTTGGTCCTTCTAGAACTGTAAGTCTAGGTGGAAACTTATATGGGTTGCTTATAATTGATGATTATTATAGATTCACATCGGTAGCTTTCTTATCTTTTAAAATTAATGCATTCCATGCTTTTCTCAAATTTTCACCAAAAGGATCCAAAATGAAAAATATTTGAAAATTAAGTCCCTAAGAAGTCACAATGGTGGTGAATTTAAAAATGAGGAGTTTGAAAAATTCTATAAAGACCATGGCATTGATCACAACTTTTATACTTCTAGAACACCATAACAGAATGGGATGGTGGAAAGGAAGAACAGATCTTTGATTAAATAAGCTAGATTAATGCTCAATGAGAATTATATGCCTAACTACTGTTAGGCTGATGCAGTAAGCACTGCATGTTATGTTCTTAACAGGATTCTGATTTGTCCTCTTTTGAAATTAACACCATATGAATTTTTCAAGGGTAGAAAACCTAATATCTCTCATCTGAGGGTATTTGATTGTAAATGTTTTTGTTTTGAACAATAAGAATAATCTTGGCAAGTTTGATGCAAAAGCGAACCAAGCAGTATTTCTAGGATATTTTGCATGTAGTAAAGCATATAGAGTATTTAATAAAAGATCCTTGAGTGTTGAAGAATTAGTTCATGCTGTATTTCATGAATCTAACCCCTAGAAAAAAGGGAGTTTCGTTGGTAGATGATGATGATGCAGGTACAAATGATTTTCCTCCTGAAAAGTCAAATAACACCATCAACTTGGAGGAAATGGAAGTCTCAAATGAAGTTGAAACTCAACCTCTATCTAAAGAATGGAAGACACCTAGAGATCTCTCCCATGACAACATACTCGGTGATATTGAGAAAGGAGTTACTACTAGATATTCTCTAAATATTTTCTGTGAACATATGGATTTTGTTTCTCAAATTGAACCATCTTGTGTGGATGATGCTTTAAATGATGAATTTTGGTTGTTAGCCATGCATGATGAACTGAATCAATTTAAAAGAAATGATGTTTGGGAACTAGTTCCATATAAGAGTTTATGAATGTCATAGGAACTAAATAGGTGTTTAGAAACAAACTAGATGAAACAAGAACCATAACAAGAAATAAGGCTAGATTAGTAGCCAAAGGCTATAATCAACAGGAAGGTATAGACTTTGGTGAAACATATGGTCTAGTAGCTAGATTAGAAGCTGTTAGGCTCCTTCTTGCTTTTGCATGTGTGCTTGACTTTAAGCTATACCAAATGGATTTGAAAAGTTCCTTTTTAAATGGTTTCCTTGATGAAGAAGTGTTTGTTTCACAACCCTTAGTTTTGTAGATCACAGGTTTCCTTACCACGTGTATAAGCTTAAGAAAACCCTTTATGATCTTAAGCAAGCTTCGAGGCAATGGTATGAAAGGTTAAGTAAATTTCTCTTGTCTCAGAACTTTGAAAGAGGAAAGGTAGACAAAACTTTATTCATTATGAGATCTTCTGAAGATATACTGTTGGTTCAGGTATATGTAGATGATATTATATTTGGTTCTACTAACACATCTCTTTGTGAGGGCTTTGTTTCCAAAATGTAGGGGGAGTTTGATATGTCCATGATGGGGGAACTGAATTTATTCTTAGGCTTGCAAGTCAAGCAAACGGAGAAAGGAATCTTCCTTCACCAAACCAAATATACAGCGGAGTTACTCAAGAAATTTAACATGGAAGAGTGGAAAGTCTCTAATATTCCAATGGTAACCAACTGCTAACTAGATGCTGACTTGAAAGGACATCTAGTAGAAGTGTCCAAATACAGAGGAATATAGGTTCACTGCTATATTTAACTACTAGTAGACCTGACATTATGTTCAATGTTTGTCTGTGTGCTAGGTATTATGTTGCACCAAAAGAATCACACATGACAGAAATAAAAAGGATCATGAAGTACCTAAAAGGAATACTTGATGTGGGTTCATGGTATCCCAAAGGTACAAATCCTTTCTTAATTGACTTTTCTGACTCAAACTTTGCAGGTTGTAAGCTGGACAGGAAAAGCACAAGTGGAACTTGTAACTTATTTGGGAATAGTCTAGTATCTTGGACAAGCAAAAAGCAAGCATGTGTGGCCTTATCAACTACTGAAGCAGAATACATAGCTATTGGAAGTTGTTGTGCCCAATCCTTATGGCTGAGGCAATAAGTTGAAGACTTTGGCATCACAATCAATAAAATACCTCTCAAGTGTGACAACATAAGTGCAATAAATCTGACGAATAATCCTATACTTTACTTAAAGACAAAGCATATGGAGATTCATCATCACTTCTTGAGAGATCATGTAGAAAAAGGAGATTGTGAAGTCTAATTCATAGAAACAGAGTTCCAACTAGCTGACATATTCACAAAAGCACTACCAAGGGAAACATTTTACAAGGTTAGAAGAGAGCTTGGTATAGTAGGTGCTCATGAACTATGACTTTGACTATGTTTTATTGATCCTAGAATGCATAAATTGTATGGTCTGAATGGACTTATAAGTCATTGCATGAGTTGGCTGAAAACTTATGACATTTGATGATTATTCATGTATTAGAAGCATTGCATTTTGATAGAATGGAATGAGATTGAATAATTTGTATGTACATGGGTTTTTGTTCTACAGTAATTGATTACCATTGTAGGTAATTGATTACCCCAGAGGCTGGATTTTTCAGAATCAGTCCCAGACCTTTTGGTAATCGATTACCCAAAAGTAGTAATCAATTACCTGTACTAGTTTTTCAATTCTGAGTTTAAAATCCTAAAGGGCACGAATCCAACTCATTCTAAAATCTCTAAATTTATTCCAAGAGAAGTCTCAGGTGCGAAAAATTCCTCAAGAAGCTAGGGTTCTCTACCAATCCAAATCATCTGAATCTTTCAATTTCTCTCATCTCAATCCCAAATCTGCTTCATCTAAACCCTAACAATGGAAGAGGGTAGCTCTAGTAAGAAGAAGAGGGTGAAACATAGCAATAGGAAGGGAATTTTGGCCAAAGCTCACTCTCAGGAAGCCTTCTGCTCCAAAACATCCTACATAAGGCTCTTCAGCCAAGATTCGAGAATACTCCCATGAGTGGTTCTCATCTCAAGAGGAACAGAACCACTTCAATCAAAGCTATGCAAGCAAGGAAGTGATCTCCTCGAGGATGATTATGCAAAGTTAATTTCCGAGGTGAAAAGGAAGAAGATTGTTCTGATTGAGGAGATACTTTTGACTATTGGTGGGGTTGCTAATACTGGAATTAGTGCAAATATGGATGACATCAAACATAATGGGGTCAATTACAGGAAGATTGGGGTTTTCAAATCTATGATAGTCAAACTTGATGATTGGGAATCAGGTAGAAGTGGAAGAAGAGACACCAAGAAAAAGATTCTGTTTAACACCAGGGGAATGGAGGTTGATGATAGACTGATGCATTACTCTATTTCTTGGATATTGACTGCTTGTGAGAGCTATCATGCTCAAATCTTGCAGGAAGACATGATTTTGATGTGTGCTATCAAGAACAGTATCAAGGTCAACTAGGTGGATGTCATTAAGAACATGTTGAAGACTCATTGTCAGGATGAGTACAAATGCTCATATGCTGTCTTTATCTCAAAATCCCTGGATAAGTTTGGCGTGCACACCTCTAATGAAGTGAGGGAATTTAAAAGGGATGTTCACTTTGTTAAGGACCGTGCACTGAAGATGATGAAGCTGATTAAAATAGATGAAGGATGGATGACAAAGGAAGAATTGCAAGCTAAAGATGAAGATGAGTCTATGGAACCAAAGGTGCTGACTTCTTTTGAGGACATGATCCTGAAGCAAATGAGGGAATTGCAGGCTTCACAGGAGAGAGAGTTCCAAGAGATAAAAGACTCCTTGGAATCGATCTTAGAAAGGCTGGATTTGTTGGATGTCCCTTTCCCTGGACTATAGGATTAGGACTTGTCTGTGCATTTTCATCTCAGTATTAGCCATCTTAGGACTTACATTGCTTGTGTATTGCTTCAGTTTACTTTCTCTGCATTTGTTTGTATGTATACTAGTTTACTCAACCTTTTGCATGTTTACTTTTGAATGTCAGATTTCATAATTTGTAATGTATCATGATTAAACTCTGCTCTTATATTGACCATGCTGAATGTAATGTCATTTAATATCAATGGAAGCTTAATTCTTGGTTCTGAATTTGTGTATTAGTTAATTTCTTTATTCACTATCTGCAAATTGAATTTTAATTTGAGCTAACTTGAACCCTGTTTGATAAGGAACAGAGGTAAATACATATCCTATCTTTGCAAGACTGTGAAAGTTCAATTTCTGCAGTTTTCTCTGGTTTATTGGCTCATTATGCAACAATTTTTTTGCATAATTCTGCCGAATTCTTAAGAAGTTTAGTGCAGATTATGTACTGCACTGGTTGAAGTCTCATCCTTGCAACATTTAGCTCTCCCAGCTATTTTGTTTTTTTCCCTAACATATCGCTTTTTTTTATATGCCTCTTGTCTATTTCACCTTTTTGTTTGAAGTGCCAAAAGAGGGACAAGACTTGTAGAAGCTTGTAGAAGATATGGTGAAGTCATAGGGAGAAGACTTGGTGAAGACATTGCTACATTTCTCAAGTTTTGATTCACGAGTAAAGAGCAAAGGTACTAGAAGAATGAGGCTCAACTTAAGAGTGGCTTGAAGAGTGATTTGGCTTATCAAAACCAAAAGAGGGAAAATTGTTGGAACCAAAGGATACATTGAAGATTAGTGAAGTTTTGGTTTTTCTTTTCTTTCTTTGTTTTTGCTTTTGAATCAATTTTATGGTACCAAACACGTTTATAGGTGTGGTACTTGTATTGTGTGTTTTAGATAGGCTTGAGAATGTGTTTAAGGTGGTTTTGGATATATTACATAGGCTGGGTTGTGCTAGAAAATTTTAAAAAATGAGATTTAGGTAAGGTAATCAATTACCTAAAAATGGTAATCGATTACCCTACAAGAATTTTTTAGAACTGAAATTGATGCTCTCCATGGTAATCGATTACCTGAAATCAGTAATCGAATACTCCTGAGAACAAGCACTTTGATCCAGTTTTGTGCAGGATATCAGGTAATCAAGTGGATAATCGATTACCCTACATAAAAATTAATATAAAAGCATTTTATTTAACTACTTTTGATCAGTCAATCAAGTGCTTGCTTCTCTAATAGGATTTCTAAGAATTCTCTCCATGATTTATACCTATTTTTTGTGGTTTGAAAGTGCTTCCAATTCAAGATTCAAGGAAGAGACTCTATTGAGTTCTAATCTTTCTGTTTGGGTATTCTTCACATCAGGTGATATTGTTCTGTACCTTATCTGTGTTTTTACACTAGGTTAACAATCTCTTGAGGTGTTCTTGAGGTTGTGGAAAAATCTTGCAGCGAGGTGTTGCAAGTGAGGTGTTGTGAGTGACAGAGTGTCACAGTGTAACAAACTCTTGTGGTATGCAAGAGGAAACCTCTTCTTTTGTGATTTAAATCTTTCAGGGAGTAAAATTTGTATGTACGGTGCGCATGTACTGAGATTTTAGTGAAAAATAGATTAGCGAAAGACTAAGTCTATAAACTGGATGTAGGTCAGTTGGACCGAACCAGTATAAATCACTGTGCAAATTCTTTTTCCTTATACTCTTTTATTTCAGTCTTTATTGAATTCTTGGAGTACTAACATTTGGGTTTTTGCAGCTATGTTTGATTCATTTAGATTTTTTGTTGCAGATCTAATTCTTGACATATAATTACTTGACTTTAAATTTGGGTTTTTCACCCATATTTTATGGGTTTGATTTCTATTATTTCTATTCTTTCCTTTTGATCTTGAATTACTTTAAATATAATTCTTTTCAAGTTTCTCAGCTATTTGATTAGAAATCATTATTGAAGAAATTGAATTGATTGATGTTTTGACTAAAGGGTTGAATTCTTGAAAACCCATTTTTGTAAAGAAAGGTAAATTTTGAAAATTTCAAAAAGAGGTTGTTTTTTAAAGTACTATAATACTCTTGAATAACAAAATTTTAAAAAATAATTTAGTGAATTTGTTCAATCTCCTTCTAGATTCCCCTAGAACCAACACATAGTTATAGCAATTGAGATTTAGTATTCATCTATGAAATTCATACTTTCTTTAGAATCTGAACCATTTTTATCAAGTGATATGTTATATATGCCCTGCAGTGGGGCAATGAACACTGCATTTCCAAGAGAATTCCATCCTTCAAGATGTGTCTTGCCGTACCTGTGAAGGCTAGGTTACTTATTATTCTTCTATTCCACTCAATTCTCTGCAAATTCAGCTCCCGATCAGATTTATTATCTTAGACAAGCACAATTTCCCTACCAATTTCACAATCCTGTACTTAACTAACCTAATGATGACCAAAGGAAACCTGAAATTAATATATTCATTCGAAACCTCTGTTTAGAGGCAGCCAACATCAGAATTGTGCATAACAAGTGCAGAGGAACAAAGATCTTGAATCACTCTCAGCATTAAAATACAAATTCAAGAAAGAGGATGCAAATGTTTACATGTCAAAAATAGAAAAGAGAAAGTTCCGATTTAGCTAACAGAATTACATTAAATCATACCTGTGGGGATGTACTTAAGGCACCTACAAACAACCTGCACACCCAAAGAAAACCCTATTATGTGGAATTTGGACCCTAGTCCCAATTTATCATCAAGTTCTTCTATATCTATTATCTAGTACCAGGCTCTTTACTGTTAGGTTTGTATCAGGATACTTTCCCCATACCCAGGCTTATCAAAAAGATACAACGTAGACCCCTAAGTCCTCAGCAACCTCCTGCAAATGACCAGCATAAATTCAAATAATACAAAGTGCATATATATATAGCAGAGTATGTTATGAAAGCAAAATCATAAACAAATACAGGTGATAGTGTTTGGGTAACATGCAAGCATCAAAACCATGGACAAAGATGATTTTATGCTTGGCTAAATCTTTTGGGACACCATGCTCTTTGTATGCTAAATTCCTACCATCTCTCAGTTTGATCCTGGGTGCTGTTATAGGGGGCCCACCAGTAGAGCCACATATCTTTAGAGGAGGAGGTTGAATAACCTGAGAACCATACGGTTACAAATCCAATCTACAACACTGCCAGTGCCAGTACTGTACTAAAAATTCCTGAGAGAGTGCAAAGTTAAATTAAAAAAAGGAAATAAAACGTCATTTCACTGAGAAATAAGAATAAGAATATAAATTGTTCAATTTAGTACAATAAAATAAAAAGGTGAACAAGTCCCATCAAAAGTGAGTATAATGGCATGGGAAAAATGAATATGATAATAAATCACAAACAAGAAGGAGATGGCAGAGGAACATGTGAAGTGCAGTGCAGTGGAAGAATGCACATGCACATTTCAATCAAGAAACAGAAAATGTGGGACCTGAATGGAGCTGAGTTGAAGGGCTTTTGTTTTGGTTGCTGGCATGAGCACGGGCTGAAGTTACAGAAATTTTCTGTTTACTCCACTTCCCATTTCTCCCTCTGTTAGACAATGACAAACAAGACATAACGTTTCAGCTACAAACACGGACAGGATCACACTGTCACACTTATAACGGAACCAGAATATCTACTTATCTCTACTTTCTAGTTTGTGGAATGATAAAAAAGGGAAAAAAGTTTGGTAGAACTAGAACGTGACAATTCTCTAATCCACACATGTTGTAAGGGAAAAAAGTTTGGTAGGAACCACAAAAACAGTAAATCATCTATGGGATTTTAATTTTGGAGTTTGCTTTTTAAAAGCTAGTACATCATATTCAATTTATTAGTTTTTAAGATTTTTTTTTACATAAAAACAATAAATGAATTAGTTAATAAAATATATTTATTAACATATCTATTAATAATATATTACATTTATTAGGGATAATTTATTGAAAATTTGATAGACACAACATTAAAAATAATTTAGATGAGCTAGTGCGAATATTTATTATGAATAATAATTTGTAATTTGTATTGCATAAAAAGAAATAAACTTCTATTAATGTGAATAACTAAATCGAATAATTAATAAAATGAAACTGAGAGAGTAACTTACAATAATAATTAGTATGAAATAAAAATTAATAATTGAAAATTTGAAATTGTAGCTATATTTTAAATTTAAATTTATTAAATATATTTAATTTTAAGATCTTGCTAATCAACAAAAGTTTTGTTTATAATTATATAAGAGTATATGCCAATAATTTTTCTTTTAGTTTTTAACCAATGACCATGCCTTTAATACAAGATAGATTAACACTTGTCTTAATTTTATTAGAATTTTTATCATTTATTTTTAATTAATAATTATAAATTTTATTTTAAAATAACTTAAATAACATTTTGGTCTCAAAAAATAGTATTTTCTTAATTTTTGTTATTATTTTTTTTTAATTTGGTCCTAAAAACAAAGTTGAATGCTAACATTAGTGTTAAACATATCAATTAACGTAATTAATATTGGTTTTTAAAACTTAAGACTAAAAAAAAAACAAAAATATCTTTAAAGAACAAAATTAAAAAAATAAAGAACTAAAATAAAAAAACACTATTTTTAAGAATAAAAAAGTTAATCACAGTTACATATCTATTATTGTAGTTAATGTTGACGAACATCACCTGTTTTGACCAAGTACAAGTCTATCCAATACAATGATTTGAGTAAAGATATGAGTATGTAACTATTCATCATGTACCTAGATCTGTCTTGTTATAATTATAATAATTATGTAATAAGTTTAAAGTTATATATTTAATAAAAAAATTTAATTTTTAAACTTTAATTTATAATTTTTATTACTTATTATTTTTATATACTTTTTAAATTAAAATAATTAATAAATTAATGTTTAATTTATTTTAATAATAAATAAGTAAATTTAAAGTGTAAAAAATAATATAATGGGTTAGTTACATGTATACTCAAATCCAAAAATATCCAACAAGAATGAGGAGTAAAATTTTATAAACATTTCTTTTTATACTTGAACTTGAAACCGTCTTGCACTTTCTAGGAATGGGTACGGGGATGGTCAAATCCGCACCTGCTCTACTCTATTGCCATCCCTAATTAAGGGTCTGTTTAGGATAGATGATATGTTAAGAATTTAAGAACATGATAGGATATAATATAGATGACGGATAACATACTCTTTAACACAATCCTCTTAATACATAATCTATTAGTTGAAATTTATTGAAAATTATAGAGTTAGAAGAGAGAGATATTTAATGACAAGTGAGACTCACATAAATTTGTGTTTTTTGATCATAAAAGGTGTCATGCTAGCTTGAATACACCTTCCTTGATCTTTCTCCAAAGCCCCCACGTACCAAGAAGATGGTTGATAGAGAGGTAAGAGATGGAGATGGGTGCCACTTCCTTAAGGAAGATAAGCCAAAATTGAAGGTTTGCCACAAAGGAGAAGACTCTTGATAAAAACAAGTAGAAGAGTCTCTCAAAAAAGAGAAAATCCAATAAAAATTTACTATAGAAGAAAGCTCTTAAGCAGTCTTATATCAATTCCAAATTCAAGTATATGGAAGTGCATGAGGTAAGGGACTATTTATAAGAGAATGAGGGATAACAAGAGTTGGATTTAGAGGAGTTGGACCTTGCCTTAATTAGCTCCTAAAAGCCAACTAAACCAAGGTTAACACCATTAAACCTCACATTCAACTTAAGCAAGGATTAAGCACATTCTTTGTCTCCCTCTCCCTCCTAATTAATGTCTAGAAAATATGGAGACATGTAAGACCCTTGTGTTGATCATGTTTTCTGTGTTACAAAGAAGGTGCAAAATAACTAAAGACATCTCATGTTTTTATAAGGAAAATGGTCAAAATACAAGGCCTAGAAATAAGACTAGGTCATGCCCCTAATTCTAACATGAACAAAAATATTTACAAACAAATTGAATCAAGACTAAGGCCTAAGGTCTTCAATGAAGCTTCATTCTTGCCATGTCTTCCTTTATTCTCCTAGTTAAGTTCTATGCTAGGTGGAATTACATCAAAATAATAATGGGACAAATTATATATATATATATATATATATATATATATTCAAATGATAAAATTATTGTTTCTTTAAAATTACATATAAATTTCTAAAATTGACCTTTAATTTTTATTTTTACAAATTATAAGAATGTATAAAATTTAAAATTATAATTAATGTTTAAAAATATTTAAATAATTATTTATTTTAAATATTTTATTGTTATTATATTTAAACTATTAATCAATATTTTTGTAAATATAAATGTATTGGATAACATGTTAAATAAAAAAATATAGTATATATTACTATATACATTAATGACTCAAGTAACATTTTGATTCCTAAAATATTAGGTGTTTTGAATTTGATCCGGTCAAAATTTATTCTAGTTTTGGTTCCTCGTGTGTGTATATATATATGTACGTATTTGTATATGTATATAAAATGACCTTTGCTAATAGTTGACCTGTTACAATGATAATATCATTGGATGGCATTATCACATGTCACAGCATAAAAATGTATAGTTTTTTTTTATTAAAAGGTGTATTTTTTAAGAAAAGCAAACCAGTTCAATTAGACCGAATAATTGACAATTCACTTGACTGACTATTGATTCAACCAGGCCAACTAACATGATTGGTCAAGGAAAATAAGATTGATTCCATAATCGGTCCAAGATATGTATAAGACTAATTAGTTGACCGGTCTCAGTTGGACCAGCTCGACCAAACTGATTTTATAACTATGTTAGAAAGTCTCTATAAATCATGTTTATAAGGAATGTAATGCAATTGTAGACTTTTAATAAGTATGGTTATTCTCATAAGCTCTACTCGGTTATAAGAAAGAAAAAGAAACAAAATATGTTGAAAGAAAAAAAAAAAAGAGATGCAATAAAATAGAAATTAAAGATTGAGTATAAAATGATGTGATAAAGAAGAAGAATTATAAATTAAAATTATTAATTATAAAATTATCCATGTAATTATTTAAACATAAGTAAGTAATATATTAGGGATACAAAATATATTTCAATATAAAATTATTTAAACAATATTTTACTTTAATTTTTCAATCAATTAACATTAAATATAATAAAATAAAACTCATCATTCAAATAATGAACAGAGTTTACATCACACAAACCAATTCTAAGCATTAATTCATATTGTAATTTTTAGCTGAATATGACCAACATATCTGCATCACTTAACATGTAATATGCGTTTTTAGTACACATATGTTGAAGAACCCAATATGCTCACTACGTGGCCAACATAGGAAGACCATTATGCATGCCCTATGCGATTGTACCTCTGCAACTAGTGTGTGGCAGAAAGTGGGAGACTCCAATATTCCAAATTTTTTTACCTACATCCTGAATTGTGACTTGTATCAAATTTAAGCACTAACCACATTATCTGTGATATAAGTTGGAAGCAAGTGTTTGGAGTCACACTCGACCAGATCCAATGGAGTCAAAATAATCTTATTTTCAAGGAAATATATGCTCTGATGACCAAGTTGTTGGTTCATTGAGTCAACTCCTCAGTGACTTCAGGAATATTCATTGTATGCATGTAGCATTGAAGGAAACAAGTTCGTGCACTATATGGAGTAACAAGGCAAACATGCTTGGAGACCTACCAAAACTAGTGTTCTCAAGATCAACTGTGACACAGTTATGCTCCAATCCAAAATGCTAGCAAATGTTGGAGATGTAGTAAGGGATTCAACAGATATGTTTCAACTTGGTTTCTCCTACAAGATCCCCTTTTATGAAGTGGATAAAGCAGAACTGATGGTTATATCTCTATCTTTAACAATAGCTTATGAGTAAGGATTCCGTAACCTGATCATTGAATCTGATTCCCTTAATGCAGTGAAGCTTTTAGAGGAAGGTTGTACTGTATCTCATGCTTATTTCCCCATTATAGATCGTATCTACAAGTCTAATGGCAAAACCTTAAGCTACAACTTACTTATATTTCCCATAAGTCAAATTTATTGACAAATAAATTTGTAAAGTTAAGATTAACCTCTTACCAGATATTATTATTCATAATTATGTTTCATAATCTTTGTCTAATGTACTTCATAATGATTTTCTTTGTATTATAATGACAAATGATTTTTAATGAAGTTTTTCTATGGTTTGACATTTTTTCCCATATCCTTAAAAAAAAAATACTGCATCACTTAACTGTTGAGAGTGTATAAATACATATTCAAATCTTGTTAAGAATCAGAGACCAAATTTCTTAAGAAAAGAAAGAAAGAAGTTCTATATCATAACACATTATATATATATTTTTAATTTTATCAGCAGCATAGTGACATTTTATTTATTTTTTTTTTGAAAGGGAGTGACATTTTATATGAAAGAACTAAGAATGAATTCGTAATTAAATGTCTCAATACTATAAAGAATAGGGACAGAAAGCTATATGACAAAGATTGATTAGCTAGGTTCATGGTGTATAAGAGTTGATCGAAGGGTATCATATCAGTAAATTAATTAGTTTTATTATTTTCATTAACTCGTATTCTTTCCGATCGATCCTAACTCACAAAAATGGTTACTGATAAGAAATTGAATTTTGTAGCTGTTCTATTTGTGGGGATGGGCTGAAATTGACTTTTGTATTTTGTTTCCCCATTTCAAGATTGGCATATATATTATATCCTAATATTACAGCAATGCCCTTAACTGGATCTAGCAAGCCAGAATTAGGATATGTACAAGTCGATGTACTACTTGCATGCATTCGACCAGTTAATACCCCCTGGTACATGTGGCAGGTATCTCCTTCCAAAGGGGATTAAGATTCGTATATATATGCCTCACCATGCACCACTTCAGTAGGCAAACTCAAACTTAAGTAATAAGAAACACACAAATGAAACTAGGGTTGCGACAAGTGACAAGTAACCATATAAGTTCTGACCTGCAACCAATTAAATTGAAGGGCAATGTTAGAAAACATTCATATTTTCAAACACCTAACATATATCCATTATTTCTGTTTTTTTCTTCCTAGCTATCATTTATAGTTATATTTTTTTTTTTCTGTTAGCACTTTTTCACTAGAGATCTATCAAATAGAATATTAGAAGTCCCAAAATAATTTTCGAATATATAAATCATCATGTATATATAGCAGTGATGAAAAGTACATACTAAGGCTCTTTAAAATTTGGGGATCATCAGGCTAACTGCCTCCCTAAACAACTCGGTCAAAAGATACTGTGTCAATCTCAATTCATAAAAAAACTTCTAATCTGCTAACAAATATAGTCCAACCAAATTAAAGAAAATTAGATCATTTACCTGCATAACAGGGTTTTTAGGCTTTTTGGAGATTACATGGAACGTCTCATGACTGAATGAATCAACATGTTTTCAACTGTTCTAGTACTAGCTTATCTGTTAATTAGATGCAAGTCAAGAACGAATTTTATTTCCAACGAAACAATGTACTATATGGAAATAAATATAGACACGAGAAAAGGACTACATACAGAATATAACAAAGAACATATATGGAAATAAAAAAACAATGGTAAATGAAAGTGCTAGGTGTGGTATATAAATCCTGTTGTTAAAGGATATTAATAAATTATGTTAGTTGTATCCGTACGTTGACTGAATTTTTTTTATCACAGATATTAAATTATTATAATGTGCTAATTAGTTGTTAAATATATACTTTTTAATTAAGATTTATATAAATAGAGCACATACCCTATTTCTTTTTTGTATCCATCTATCCAATGCAATATTTTGTATTGTATTAAGAGTTTTTATTATTTTTGGTTTAGGGTTGTGTATGGAAAGGTCTTGACCTATAAAAAGATATTTGTCATGATCCACATGTTTGTTTAATTTTTTTTTTTTATAATTAAACAGATAAAAATAAGGTATATATTCTTGGTATTATAAAAATAAATTCTTATTAACTTATTTATATATAACCATATTTATAAGGTCTAATATATTAATTGTGATAACTTATTTAAAAATGTATTTTACGATAAATTCTTTACATAGAGCATAATAAATTTGTTTTTCAATACACTTACAAGTTTATGCTTTGACATTTTGTGTAATCAGCATTAATTAAATATGTGTAATTTTCTCTTTAATTTACTATTTCTAATTAATTGACCAGCCAAACCATTTGTTTATTAATGCATATGCAGAATTTCTTTAACTAATATACTCATCTTTAGAATTAGGAATAGTAATTAGCAGATTAATATACAAACTGCTCAATCACTGACACAGATATTCATTTGCTCAGTTTAAAGTGATAAATTGGTGTATCCTGAATCTTATAAGCCTAATGGAGATAAAGGGTAAAATTTCAAGAGTTTAATTAGTAGACACTATTAGTTAAAAATTTTTACACTGTCATTTAATCATAACTTTTTATTTACGGTAAGTTTCTTGACTTTAATAATTAGTACTTTAAAAATCATATAAATTTTATACTAAAAATGTATACAAATTAAACTCAAACTTAAATATATCATCTGGAATAATGTTTTTTGGTACAAAATATTCTAAAATAGTGCTAGTGTTATTTTTCAATTATAATTATAATTTCACTCTAATAACAATTGTACAACAAAAAATTATATTATATTGAGTAATATAATCCTACCTCATGTGATCTTTAATAATATTTTTTTTCTAAAAATTCAATAAAAATATTGTTAAAAATATTTGATAATGTTAAAAAATATTATAAATTATTATAAATAAATATTACTACCATGTTTTTGTAATATTTTCTTAAATATTTTGTACAATTTATATCGTTAAAGCATTTAACAACATGAATTAATATAACTAATATTTGATGAAAAGTTAAAGAATATATTAATAACATTATTTATTTATATTTTCAATATTTTTATATTGTGAAAAATTTTTAATAAATTTTTATTAAGTTTTGGAAAAAATATTATTAAAATTTACATATGTGTAGTAGTGTAAATTACTTCCATAGAATTTTAATTGCAATAAATATATCTGTATTTTAAAAAAACTTTTCTCAATATAAATGTCCTCTAATGCAATAGAAATTGGATTTAAACCATATACTAGGTGTTCGCGGTGCAGTTTTGAGTCTAAAACTAGTCCGAACCAAACTATAAAAATAAGTGCAGTGCGGTTTGGTTCGGTTTAGATTAATTATAAAATCCGAACCAAATCAAACTAATCTTTTATGGTTTGATTTGATTTGGTTTTACGGTTTAAAATTTCTATCATTAAGTATTAAAAAATACATAAAAAATTTATTTCCTAAAATTATATAAAAATTTAGTCATTCCCAATAAAATTATATAAAGTAGTAACTATTAAAGTTAAAATATAAACAATCAATTCTTTTAAACATTACATTCTAGCGGTTGTCGTCAAATTGTATCAAATAAAATTAAATAAAATAGTTTTGTTAAAATATTTATTTATCAACTAATTTATATTAATTGAAGATTAAGTTAAAATCTCATAAACTTAGAAAATAATGAGTAATTGTATATGTTTCTTAGAGATTTGTTAAAATAACTAAAAATTAGCGGTTTGATTTAGTACAGTTTCAACATCTCAAACTGTAAACTAAACAAAACCACATAATTTAAAAATTATAAAAACCAAACCATAAAAAATTAAAACGATTTTGGATTTGTACTGTTTAATTTTAGGTTTTCAATTCAGTTTTTCAGTTTTGAACCCCTTATCATACACCATCGATCAAGTCCCACAATCTATTAAATGTTCTAAATTTTAATGAGTTATAAAAAAAAAATCCTGAAAAAAATATGTATACCATCTCAAATTTTTTATTAGAAAAGAGGATCACTAAAACAAAACAGGGACATAATTTTCATTCTACAAGCAAATATCCAAAGAGAATTGAAGCCTCAGTTGAGTGACTTAATCATTCACAAAAAAGAAAAATTGAATGACATGATTGCAACGGAATGATTATGTACCTGTTACTAAATCTACTAGCGAAAACATTACATTTTCAGAAGTCAGGGTATATAATGATTGCGAAATGAAGTCGTGTTCCACCCTTATTTGCACTGCAGAAAGGGGCACTACTACATTAGTACTGTAATATTACTACAAGTGGCAAATAACCCAATGCCAACAATTAGTTTCTTATGATTCCCTTATCTATTTATTTATTGAAGAAGTAAAAATTGCAATTATGGTAGAGTTGTTCAATGTACTTTTCATAAGAATATACGATCCGAAACACTATTATGATATCTAAGACTTTAAAAAATTAAGTGTAATTCATAAGATTTAAATTACATTATATAATTTTTTTTTATAATAACAAGTGAAGAGTCAGGAAGTTCTTTCTTATAAAGTGCAGAGCTAAAGTCACTAGTAGTAGCGTTGGACTAAAGTTATTATCTATCAAAAAGTGAAAATTAATAAATATTAATTTTTAAATGGTATTTTCTCCATCCAAAAAAACTAACTAATAAATAAATGAAGAGTATACTATAATTTTATAAAATTAAATTTTAATATTATATTGAAAAGGTAAAATGATATATATTTACTAGGAGTATATATTAATTAAAAATAATTAATATTATATTAAAAATTAAATATGATACTCATTTGAAGATAATTTTTCTTAGATAGCATTTATTTTTTAATAAAAAAGTATACAAATAACAAGGGACATACTAAGAGAAAGTTTCATTAATTAATTTTTTAGGTTAAATATTACTTTTTTAATACTCCATATTAATATTTTAGTGTTTTTTAATTTTGATACATTAAATTTAAAAATTTTTATTTTTGTCCTTTTATGTTTTCAAATTTTTTATTAATTTATTATTTTTTTCTATTCCATTAACTTTTTAAAGATGTGAAATAATTAAATTAAAATAATAATAATTAAAAGTTATTAATATCATTTTTTCCTTATATGATTCACATTTGTTGTAACCATCATTTTAACCATAATATTTATCTTCAACATCACAATCATTTATACAACAATCATGTTAAAACATAGTTTAATTTGTATGTATATGCTAAGTGTGATTAATATGTTTTTTAAATGAGAATATTCTTAAATTCAACTGAAATATATAATTTTTGTTGTAGTAGATAGATTATAATACTGACTATGATGGATTTTTTTTTATAATTTTAAGACTAATATTTATTTAATAAACACATGAGTTGTATCTCTCAATTTTTATCATTTTAATTTTCTAAAATTTGAAATCTTTCTATTTACATTTTACCCAAAAAAGTTTTTTTTACATTAAATTTTAATTGAAATTTTCAATATTTTAATATCAATTTTCTATTTAATAACCCTTTTAATAAATTAACTAAAGGACACAAAAAATCTATACATATATAAAAGATGGCAAAGAATCCCACCACAAAATATCTTCATTGTGAGTGTCGTGAGAGACTAAACTATCTACACAAGTGTTACTTCATTGGTAAATGTGCTAAAAAAAAACATAAATTTAGTGAGTTTAACATATTTTTTCAATTTGTTTTAAGTTTCGAAGGGACTAATATATCAATATGGAAGCTTGGGTCATTAGCATAGAATCGGATTCCAGCCACAGCGTAGACCATCCTTTGTTGTTAGCTATTTCAACTGTAGTAATTGCTGTAGAAAGTTCAACAAAAAGGGCATTTTCAAACTCGCGTGCTAACCAAAAAACCTTTAAAATTACATTTGTAGTCTGTGAAAATCCATCTGCAACAACTAACTCCAGAGAGACTTTGGCTGCCTTGTAAATGTTGCACTTAACCCACCCTTCAATGGGAGGTGCCAAAAGACTTGTTTAATGTTTTGTTGCTTTCTAGGGTGCCCTCCAATTGTAAAAAGAGAGAGGAAAGAGAATAGCAAATTCTGGAATGGAAGAGGACATCTTGTTAATAGAATTTCTTGTAATCTGGTAGCAACTTTGATGCAATTGAGGACAAAAATTTTTGCACTTTAACATTTTCAAATCCCAACTTGTTTCTACATAGGACCAAATCTGTCTAATAATAAAATAATGGCAGCTAGGATGATGTTGTGCACCTGAGGCGACCAAGTTTTATAGCAGCCAGAGAGGCTGGAAATGATAAAAGACTTGTCAATAGGTTGTTGACAAATATGGCTTAACCAATCCCAAAGGTTAGAAGCAAATTAATAGTAGATGAATAAATTGTCAGTTGTCTCTATAAGGCCTTTCTCACACAAGTTGCAAATAATGTAACACCTTGTCTTCTAAGAGCATCATTAGTTGACATTTTTCCATTCATAATCCACTAAATATTGAAGGATTTAGAAAGGAAAATGAAAAAGTTCCGTACAAGTTTAGACCAAGTGTGAACATTAGAGGGGAAACAAAAACTGGAGTGCCTCTTTGAAAGAAAAAATGTTTGCGTCATATTTTTTTCAAGATCAACAAATCACTTCAAGGATCATATGGGATCATTGTTTTGTAAATATCTCGCATTAGCTGAGGAAAATGACTACCCAGGCCAGATCTGTAGGAATGTTCCACCTGCTATGAGCAATGAAATCGCCCACTTTGGCAAGGAGGTGGGGAGTGCAAAGCTTGAGGGAGATCAATATTTATCAGTCTAAAAATTTATCGTTTTCCATCACCGATAACCCAGGCTGAATTAAATTAATGCAAATGTCCAAATAAGGTCTAATACCAAGCCAGATTGAGGAAGAGAAATAAGATTTATTGGCAACTCTAGTATTAAGAAAAGAAGCCCAACTTTTGTTAGTAGAAACAACCTCCCAAGCAGCAGCTTTAAGCATAGCAGCTTCGTTAATACTTCTAATGTCTTATTCAAAGACTACATCATAGTTTTAGAATTATGAAATAATTAAGATTTTTTTTATTGGTTGAAAGGATAGAGATACTAATATGTGGTATAAGTTTAGTTGAAAGAAAAACTAGCTTAAAGAAATAGTTGAAATAACTTTGAATGGAAATGAGTTATTAGTTTCTTGGGTTTTAATTACAAATGATGAGTACATGATTTATTTATAGACTTTAACACAATCATTCTAGAAATATCATACATTGTTTTAGAGTTTTCTATTTATATGTAATTTTAGAGCTATCATGCATTATTTTAGAATATTCTATTTATATGTAATTTTATAACTATCATACATTATTCTAAAGCATTCTACTATATGTAGTTTTCTACATTATTCTAGAATTTGTATCAATTTTCATCACTCCTCCTTGATGCAAATTTAGGTAACTCAAAGCATAGTGCGAAGCTATTCAAATCTTGGTCTGGGTAGTGCCTTTGTGAATCTGTCAACAACTTGATCTTCACCTTTGCAATATTCTAGCTTGACCTTTTAGTAACAACCGCTTCTCTAATGAAGTGATATTTTATTGCTATGTATTTTGCCCTGCTATGATGTATTGGATTTTTTGCCATTGCTATTGTTGATTTATCATCGCAATAGATTGTAGTAGGCTCATCTTGTTGTTCTCCAATTTTTGTAATTATTCTTCGTAGCCAAATTGTTTGACTTGTAGCTTTAGCTGCTGCCATGTATTCTACCTCTGCGATTGATTGTGCAACCGTGTCTTGCTTCTTTGATGCCTAAGAAAATATTTTTGATCCAAGTGAGAAGGCATAGCCAGAGGTGTTTTTCACGTCATCTATCGATCCTGCCCAATCATTATTTGTGTACCCGAGTAAACTTGAGTTGCTCATGGTTTTATACCATATACCAAACTTTTTTGTCCCTTTTAAATATTTGAGAATTCTTTTAGCTGCTCCAAAGTGAATTTGGCTTGGGCTTTGCATAAATCTTGATAGAATACTTACACCATACATGATATCTGGTTGTGTGGTTGTTAAATACGGTAGCTCTCAATCAGACTTCTGTAGCGAGATGCATTAGCTTCTGGTGCTCCATCATCTTTTTGTAGTTTCTTGTTTGTCACGAGCCGAGTAGTGACAATCTTGCAACCATTCATGTGGAACTTCTTGTGTAGAGCTTCTATATATTTCTTTTGACAATGAATATCCCTTCTTCCTTTTGACTGACTTCAATATCAAGAAAGTAGTTCATCATGCCAAGGTCGGTCATTTCAAATGACTTCATCAAGACTTCTTTGAATTCTGTCATCATCTTTATATTGTTCCCAGTGTAGATAAAATCATCTACATACAAGGAGACAATGAGAGTGCCATACTGACCTTAGGTCCTGATGTATAGTGTTGCCTCACTCTTACTCCTCATGAATCCTTGATCGATGAAGTACTGATCTATTCTACTGTACAATGCCCGAGGAGCTTGCTTTAAACCATATAAAGCTTTTCTCAATCATAACACTTTGTCTTCATTGCCTTTGCTCACAAAACCTTGTGGTTGCTCCACGTAGATCTCTTTTTATAGTACTCCATTGGGAAAAGCAGACTTGACATCAACTGGTAGATGTTCCAGCCTTTTGGTGCAGCAAGAGCTATTAGAGCTCTAATTGTATCTAAGCGAGCTACTAGGGCAAATGTCTCTTTGTAGTATTTTCTTGGTTATTGTGAATAGCTTTTAGCTACAACCTAGCTTTGTTTTTTTGTATAGTACCATTGAGATTGAGTTTTATCTTATAAACCCATTTTACCCCGATGACATCTTTGTCTTTTGGACTATTTACTAGCTCCCATGTGTTAGTTTTCTAAATTATTTTTATCTCTTCTTCCATAGCCTTGGCCCATACTTGTTTCTTTGATGCTTCTTCAAAGCTTCCTAGTTCAAGTATGGCCAAGTTATATGTTTCATATAGGTCCATCAAAGATCTAACTAGTCTTGGAGTAGACTCTGGCGATGAAGTTTATTGTTCTGGAGGAGAATGAGTCACACTTGGGACTTCTGTAGTTTCTTCAATTCCTTGAGGTTACTGCATTGGCATAAAAATGTTTTTCTTTATTTTCTCGTCATTCCAATTCCAAGCAACATTTTCATCGACCAACATCTTGACTATTAGGGAGCTTCTTGATTTTCAAGTTGTAGACTCGATAGCCTTTTGACTGTGTGTTATACCATAGGAAGATTCCTCGTACAATTTTATCTTCTAGCTTATGCCTCTTCTCTTCAAGAAAGTGTATGTAGCAAATAGATCCAAATACGCTTAGGTGCTTTGCTGATGGTTTTTGCCAGCTCCAAGCTTCAATTGGAGTCTTATCTTGGACTGCTTTAGTTGGACATCTATTCGGTATGTAGACAACAGTATAGACTACTTCAACCTAAAATGTGTTTTGTAATCCTTTCTCCTTCAACATCGATCTAGCCATCTCTATTACTGTGCAATTTTTCCTCTCTATTACATTTTGTTGCAGAGAATATGCAATTTTAAGTTGTCGCTCAATGCCTTAATATTCACAAATTTATCAAACTCGTGGGATGTGTATTCTTTGCCATGATCATTTCTAAGTATTTTTATTTATTTCCCACTTTATTTTTTGACAAGGGCCTTAAAATTCTTAAAAATTTCAAAGACTTCTGATTTTGCTTTTATAAAGTAGACCCAAGTCATTCTAGAAAAATCATCTACAAAGAGAATGAAATACCTGTTGTTGTGGAGTGATGACATCCGCATTGGTCTTCAAATATCTGTATGGATTAGCTCCAATAAGTCTTTTTCTCTCCATGCCTTTCCTGTTGAAAACGATAGTTAGTGTTGCTTGCTGAGGAGATCCTTCACATGTTTCACTATTCTATGTTAAGCACGTGAGATCTCTCATCATATTCTTTTGATATAAAAACTTCAAGGCGTTGTTATTGAAGTGGCTAAATCTTTGATGTCAAAGCCATGAGTCATCGACTTTTGCTTTCATGACAATGTTAGAGCTTTGTCTCAAGCTTATTAGGAAACTTCTATTCCTTTTCTCCATTTTTACTCGACCAATCTCAAGCCTTTTACCATCATATATTCTACACGTGTCTTCTTCAAAGTGGAGAGTGTAGCTTTTCTCCATCATTTGACCAATGCTTAAGAGATTTTCTTTGAGGTTAGAAACTAGTAGGACATCAGTAATAAGTCTCGTACCTTTATTTGTGTCTATCATAACGGTGCCTGTGCCTCTTAATTCAACTATAGTGCCATTGCCATTCAAACTTTCACTTTGACAGATTCACCAATATCCTTGAAGATGCTCGCACCTTTGGCCATATGATTGCTAAAGCCACTATCCAAGTACCAATTTCCACCTGTTTCACTACTGGAATCTTGGGCAGCATAGAAAAGATGCTGCTCTCGATCATGCTTTTTAGAAAAATTGGCTTGATGCTTATTTTTCTTACGACAATACTTCTCCACATATCCAAATTTATTGCAGTGATGACATTGTGGTTTTCCATGATATCAATAATCTTTCTCAGCATGTTTTTTTCTATTGCAAATTTTGCATGAAGGATATTTATTCTGATAATTTTTGGAGAAATTTCTAGAGTGTTCTTTATTTCTAGAAGTTTCTCCATTATTTGTTTTTTCTACATTTCCTTTATTTTGAGACTGTAATTTAAGCTTTGATTGAAAGGAATTTTCCATTGAGTCTTCATCATGCCTAATTAGCCTTTGCTTATAAGCTTCAAGTGACCTTATCAGTTCTGTCACTAACAAGGTAGATAAATCTTTTGTTTGCTCAATCGTTGTCACGATGGATCATATTTATGGGGAACCGTGATTAGAATTTTCTCGACAATTTTCTTGTTAAGAATATTTTTCCTGTAAATTCTCATTTAGTTAACTATTTCATTTATGTTAGAATAGTAGTCCTTTACATTCTCATATTCTTTCATTTTTAATTATTCAAAGTCACGTCATAGAGTTTGGAGTTTTATAGTATGTACCTTTTCACTTCTTTTAAACTCTTCCTTCAACATAGTCCATGCTTCTTTACTATTTTAGCACCCGTTTATTCTTGGAAAAATGTGTCTGTCATGCCTTGTTCCAAGATAAATAGTGCCTTTGAATTCTTTTGTTTGTTTTCCTTTAACTCCTTTTTTTGAGCCGCAATAAGAGTTGAGACATCTTCTAGAGCATAAAATCATTCTTTTATTGTATCCCACAAATCTTGGGAGGTAACATATGTCTTTGTTTTTGTACTCCATAAATCATAATTTTTACCATTAAAAATAGGAATAGGGATAAATGATGGTTGAATGGTGTTAGCCATGAGTTAGAATTTTTGGAAGTGGGTAGGATATTGGGAGAATTTTTGGAGATAGTGGGGGTAATATTTCTAGGCCTAGTTAGTAGAGGACTGAATGTAGCTCTGATGCCACTGATAGTTTTAGACTTACGAAATAATTAAGACTTCTTTGATTGGTTGAAAGGATAGGAGGCCAATATGTGGTATAGGCTTAGTTGAAAAGAAAGCTAACTTAGAGAAATAGTTAGAATAGTTTTGAATGGAAATGAGTTGTTAGTTTCTTGGTTTTAATTACAAATAATGAGTACATGAGTTATTTACAAGCTTCAACACGACCATTCTAGAAATATCATACATTATTCTAGAGTTTTCTATCTATATGTAATTCTAGAGCTATCATGCATTATTCTAGAATATTCTATTTATATGTAAGTAAGCTTGGGTAAGAAGTTTCCTTCTCTAGATAAAATTTCTTATCCATTTATCAATATCTTTTAACAAAGCTATTGGCATGAATAAGTAAGAAATGAATAAATGGGAGTTCCATGAATAATGGATTGAACAAGCTCTGCTTACAAAGGATAAAGATTGCCCCTCTAGTTAGCAAACTTATGTCTAATTCTATCAACAATAGGTTACATGGACATAAATATAATTGAAGACATCTCATTAATCCAACTTAGTTAGATGGAACTTGAGTAAAATTTTTATTTTTTTTTTTGTTAACCATTTGCCTAAAAGCTTGGTTATACAAAAGAAGTTGCTCAAGTTTTGCAAATTTCTTTTGATCTCACGACAAAAGATAAAAAATCAAAGCTTAATGTTTAAGGCTACCCATAGGTGTAACAAGACCTTTTTCCACAAGGTTAGTGGCCTCTTTACTTAAAACCTCGACAATGCAAAACAAAGAGATGAGATGATTGATCTCGTTACTTAACACCTCTTCTACAAGTGAAGAATCCCACCGAGGTAATATTGACATGGATAAAAAGTTTGGTAAAAAGAAAGATTTGTTCAACCCAGCTGCAAAAAGTATAGTTGAAACCAAACTTATTAATGAAGAAACTCCAATTAATAATGTCAAATGTGTTTTTAATGTCAACCTTCTTAGCTAAGTTTTCTTCAACCACTTTCTTGTCAAGGTTAATGGTTTCTCAGTTGATACTTATAGCCTTATAAGCTATATTTTAAGGGTATTCAAAACCGGACTAACCTAAACTAAAAATTAATCCAGAAAATAAAAAACGGATAAAAAACCAAAATGATTTGGGTTTGTTTAGTTTATTAAATTTTTAAACTGTGCGGTTTAGTTCAGTTTGTGATTTAAGATTTAAAAATAAACTCAAACTAAACCTAACCGTAATATACATAATTTTTATATTTTTTTTCTCCCAAATCATGTCTAGTTTAGAAGAATGACATGATTCATGTTATAAACATAGTTATGTGATAAATAAATAATGACTAGTGACACTACTATAATTTTTACTAGTTAGATATGTAGTGAAATTTTATGTTATAGGCAGTTTTGGAATGAGTTTGATTTTCAATAAATTACCAATAAATATTTAAAAATTCTCGAAATAAAATAAACTATTTAAGTATTTTTAAAAGTATTAAAAATCATACTAAATAATACTTTAATAATATATTTTCAAAACTGAAAAATGAAACCAAACTAAACTGTACTTAAATTTTTTGTTTAGTTTAAATGACTTTTACCATAAAATTCAAACCAAAATGAAACCAATTCTCTGAGCCACCAAAAGCTAATCTGTCGGACTTTGATGATTATATTGAACTGAAAATTAGCGAGAGTTATATAAGTCTATACTGATCTATTCTGTTTGCTTGAGGGATTTTAGGATCAACACCACATTAGAGGTAAGGTTAGGAAGCAACCAACCATGTTGAAAGAGTTGCAAAGTGACTCTAAAAGCATCTGCACCCACTATATCCCAATAATGCTGGAAAAAGTTGCCTCCGTATCCGTTAGGATGGGGCTCCATTAGGGTTGAGATTGAAGACAACAAGCTTGACTTCTTCCATGGTGGGCAAGTTGGTAAATGGTAAGCATTTGATTATCATCACTAGTGAACAAAGAGGGAATGACTTCATCAATTAGAGAATTAGTCATGGTGTTTTTATTAGACGCTAAAGAGAAATATAGTAATGCAAAACATGTTGAATCTCCTCCGGGTTTTGTAAAAATTTGCCATCACAGTAAAGCATAGAAATTTGTTTGATGGTGGGTTTTATTTTAACAATTTTATGAAAAAAGTTGGTATTTATGTCTCCATGCAGGTACTATTCTGGACTTCTCTCTCCAGTAATCCTCTTGGTCTTGAGAAACACTTTGAAGCACATCTTGGACATTTTTCTCATCCTCAACAAGAGAGACAGACAAGTCATCAGAGCAACTGCCTATTGGTTCTTTATATGTTCTCGTATTCTTAAATAAGTAAATATTCTTAGTAGAATCATATATATTGAAAAAAGATATAATACAATCAGAATATTACTTTTATTTATAATTTTTATGTAATATTTCTACAATTTAATTTAGTAATAATATTATTAATATTGTGTAATTAATTGCACCATAAATTTTGTAATATTAAAATTTTTCCTATCAATATTAACATAATTCTTTTTAAAATCATAATATTTTGTGGGTTTATCCTTATTTAATAATTTTCACTTATAAATGAGTAGTTTTCAATAATAATAAGAGACTTGCTGCCATTTGACATAAGATTTTTGGACTTCTGCCCTTTAAATTATAAAGAAGCTGAACCTAAAAAAAAAACATTGACTATGGCTTCCATTTTCACTACAAGTTTATTTTTTTTGTATGATTTCTTATATATTATCACAATCCACGCACGCCTATCTATTTGGTGAGAAAGTTATTTTATATCAGTAAGATTTAGAAGCAAATATAGATTAATTATATATTATAATAAATAGTTAAAATTAAAAGTGTTTTATACTTGAAAAATTGTATGACATTTTAAAATAAAAAGTCACATGGCACATATCTGTATGAGAGAGAGAGGGGAGTGTTAATCTTCAAAAGTTTCTTATTTTCTTTCAAAAAAAGTTTCTTATTTGTTGTGTGTGCATTTTTATATATTATTTAAAAATTTAAATTTGAGTACACTGATAGTGTAAATATTTTTTGTATTGTAATCCAATTATAGATTATCATATAACAACCATAAGAAATCCTTATCCCACTAGATGAGAATAATAGGTTGCCTTAAACATAAAAACTATTAATGTATTTGATAATTCTTTTAATAATTACATGTGTAGTGTTTTTAATTAGTTGCTAATGCTTGTTTCTTAAAGTTTTTATATATTTTTTTAATTAAATAATTTTTTAATATGTTTATGTAAACTATTTTTTAAAAAAATACATTTTTTTTACTTTTTAAGAAATAAATTTTATTTATTTCTTCAAAAATGTACTTTTAGTAAATTTGAACAAATCGGCTAAATATGAAAATCGTTATACTAACGTTGTAATAGAAATTAAGCTAAATATGAAAAGCAACTTCAAAAGTTCTGTTGTATATAATACCAATATGACTAAAGAATATTCCCTGCTAATCGGCATCGATAACTTTTGTTCAAGTTAAACGAAAAGAGAAAAGGAATGAAAATGAAACATGGCCAACTTAGCATTTGAAATAATGATATTGGAACTTCAGAAAGAAAAGTTAAACTATCTAAATTTGGAAAAATGAATATCAATTATACCGAAATAGGCAACTAACAGTTTCAGACCAACAAATTTCAGAATCATTATCGCCTTATGGAACATAAGATAACACTTAAATTTAAACAATAGTATTATGTTCTCATGGTGAAACGATACCTTCAATTTATTTATAAAATAGACGGTCTATATTCCACTTTCAAATCATAATATAAAATAATGAAACAACCAATGTCTGCATAATTAATTATATGTACGAAACCATGCCACCAAAAATAATTAGGGTTTTTTAAAATTTTCTGGAGGTAGAATTTGTGATCTTTTTTAAGCACAGGATGCGCATGTTCATACACGTCATCCCCTTCTCTCCAACGAAAAAATTACAAACAAGAGTTGAAGAACATGAGAATTTGACATGAAGAAATGAGAAGAGCAAAATGGTTTCTAGATAAAGAAGGTCCACCTTCTTCCTCTTTTTCCAATCTGGGAACTTGTTTGAATCTGAGTTATTAAGTTTTATTCTGAAATGACATTAAGCACTCACACAACTTATAGTCCCATAGGCATTATAGCCTCGAGTGTTTGTGGTGGAGTTCCTTTAATTATGCCCCTTCCTCAAGAATCTTCCAACAAAATTAAAAGAAAGACTAGGGCGGGGGAAATGGACTAGAGAATAACGCACCCACAAACAGAAATTTTCATTTTGTGTGCATATAATTAAGGAAGGTTCTCTACGCAAGGCATACAACAAAAATTTCTGCACGTCGATGGTACTGCTTCTATGCTAAAATGTGGGTGTTCAAGAAGTGAAGTATTTCCTAGAATTTTTGCCTTTTGTGCTTTTAGTTTATTAAAACGCGCAGAAGCTTGACAACTTGCAAAGGGAAAGGACCCACTTACAGGATTACACATGATGCTTTCCTGACCTGATCGAACTGGGAGGAAAAATAATGGGAAAATTCTCTTTTTTTCATATTTTTTACAACTAGGATAATCATAAAGATACGAGTATATGATAAGAGATGTTACAAGTCAAGAATTAAAAAAAAAAAAAAATCCTTGTTTGATGAGAAACATGCATCCGGTGTACATGCAAATAGCCAATCAATTAAGAACCGATTCCAAGGGACCCATTCTGTGCTTATGAGCAGGGGGAGAGAGAGAGAGGAAAGGTGAAGGATTTGTCACTTGTCATGACTAATGTGATTTGGCACAAACATCCCAGACCCAATGGCAATTGTTGAATTGAGCCAAATTAGAGGTCGACAAAATACATATATATTAGGAGTAGTGGAAGGACCTGCACGGATGCATCTGATTTATTTATTTTTTGTTTTTTCTATAGAATTTGTATTTTCTCTAGATCTAAATCTTGTGTTGCGACATATTTTAAAGGAGGGGAAAAACACACTCTACCTTGAAAGGCACTTTTAGGACATTATAAATATGGAGCTCACACTCCCTTGCTCAGCAGGATTCTCAACTTGTATTCCTCACTTTTACTCAGCCTTCTTCTCTTTTCTTCCTTCTCCTCCTATCATGGCAAGAATGCCTTTAGAGCCTCTTATAGTTGGGAGAGTCATAGGAGAAGTTCTTGATTCTTTTACCACAAGCACCAAAATGACTGTGAGTTACAACAAGAAGCAAGTTTACAATGGCCATGAGCTCTTCCCCTCCACTATCAACACCAAACCCAAGGTTGAGATTGAGGGTGGTGATATGAGGTCCTTCTTTACACTGGTATATATCCCTTTTTTCATCCTCTCCTCTTATTCCTTTTTCTTTAAAGAACAAAGGAAAAAGAAAGAAGAAAAAAAAAAAAAAAAAAAAAAACTTAAGCTGTTGCCAGTGTGTTTCTTTGTTGTTTTCTGTAATCATGCTCACACAGTATCTCTCTTTTATTGGAGTGTTCTTTACAAATACTGAATCATTAAGCTAATGTCTCCCTTTTTCGGTGCAGATCATGACAGACCCTGATGTTCCTGGCCCTAGTGACCCTTATCTGAGAGAGCACTTGCACTGGTACTTAATTAATATAAAGATAAACTTAGTTCCAATCCTTAGGTTGTAACAACAACTAGCCATTTATTACATAAATGACATAGAGATTTTCTTAAGAACTAAACCCAAACGAACATTTTTATGATATATAATAGTTTAAAAATAACGAACTGGTTAACCATTTCTTCACGTTAAATGTCTGTGTATTATATGTAGTTTGAAGTTTTGCAAGATATATGCATTCCTTTCATCACATCAACCAACAGAGGTAATCAACACTTACTCACATGAAGAAGGTACATGAATTCCGGTAAAAAGTTGCATGTTCCACCATCACCAATCCATCCTAAAATGAAAACAATCTCAAAGTGTGAATAAATCTCTACGTCTCAAACATAACATAACTACATACGGTAAACTAGGCATTCATAGGTATCTAACACTAACAGTCTGTTATATTTTGTTGTAAATATTCTTTTTGCAGGATAGTGACAGATATTCCAGGCACAACAGATGCTACATTTGGTAGGTTCATGTAAATGATCGATTTACTAGAAAAAACGTATACATAAGGGAACTTACTCTGATCATTAGAGAGACTGACAAAAATGATAATTTGTAGGGAAAGAGTTGGTTAGCTATGAGATCCCAAAGCCTAATATTGGGATCCATAGGTTTGTGTTTGTCCTGTTCAAGCAAAAGCGTAGGGAGTGTGTTACTCCACCTAGTTCAAGGGATCACTTCAACACACGCAAATTCGCAGCAGAGAATGACCTTGGCCTCCCTGTGGCTGCTGTCTACTTCAATGCACAGAGGGAAACGGCTGCAAGAAGACGCTAGTTTACTAGCTGCTGGTACTTGCCACTGCAACCAAAGTAGTATTGAATAAAAAAGCCCATAAGTACAATGAATTTCGGTACTAGAAGTTGATCCTCACATGTGGCTCAAATAACTTGCAGAAGGATGTGAATCATTTTCTAGTTTGACTAGTGTGTATGTTTTGTTTTACTTTCCATCAGATGTTGTACGTCTTGTACGATAGTGTCCTACGTGTATTATTATTATCTCCTGGGTACTCCTATGAGGTGGTCTTATATAAACAAATAAGAGGTTTGCTACTCCTTGTGGTTTCTTTTCCTTTAATAGTTTAGGGTTTCGCTTCCTTTTTTTGTGCTTTCCTGTGTTTACCGGTTTCATCATTGAATGCCCTCTCTATCTATTGGTCTTCCTAACTAAATTAATTTAATTATATCAGACTTTATGAGTGACTTTTCTACACTTTCCTTGTCATGTTTGATTATTATTTTGCCTCCACACTCTTCAATATTATTTTAGTAATACGAGGCTTGCTCATCTATAACATCTGCTTTTTGCAAACTTGATGGATTGACCCTTCGGCAATACAGTGTGATTTCTACACCAAATTTCCAGCGTATATTCACTCTGCTAAAACAAAATGTGATATGCTATTGTCAGTAGTGCATTTGCAAACCGTTTGCTCTCTTTTAGATGTAGGTTTAATTTACAGGTTCCAATGCACTAAACATAGAAGCTTAAAAAAATTAATAGATGACGTTATGTTCAAATGAATACATTTCTAAACCCACATTTAACATTCCGTTCAGTACAACTAAATTATTATATATGGTCAAATTAAAAAGCACCTTGGAAAAAACAACAAATATATCGGAACTGTTTGCACTCTTTTAAAATGCAGGTTTAATCGTTCCAATGCACTTAACGTAGAAGCTATGAAACAAAATTGCATTAAGTTGAAATTAACACATTTCTAAATACAGACCAATTTTTTTCTTTACTATCATGATAGCTGTACCAAGTACTCCATCTACTACCTATTAATCTCTGTTAGAGATCATAACCATACTACTGAAAATGACTATTTTCCTCCAAACATCTTAAGATCAAGATTCAAATCTTGAAGATTGTTAACAGACAATAGCGATAGTTTTTTTTTTTTTTTGGGTGAAGACAATAGCGATAGATTACCACTTATGTATCATTGGTAATACATACATATTTTAAAATAAGGACAATACTACGGAAATTGATAATAAAGTAAAAATAAGATTATTTAATTAGAAAGTGAAATAATCCATTCTCTCATACATATAATGGTAATGTATTAATTTTTAATAAAAACTTTCTACATAAAATAATTTTATATTATTATTTAATTAGATATAAATTTTGATATTTATTATAAAAATAAAAAAATAATATCCTACATTGTTATCCTTATCACCAGTTTTAAAGAAAAATAGTTATGAACTGACACTAGAAAATACTTTTATCATATCATCGTATCACAATCAATCATATGTAATAAGCTGTTTGATTTTTATAATGATACAAACAATGAGTTATGGATAGATGATTGTATAAAATTATTTTATAATGCCAGTGCATTATTATTAAAATTTTATTCTTATCTTAAAAATTTAATTAGAAAGCATTTAGCATGTATTAAAATTAATTTTTATTATTAAAATTTAATTCGTATCATAAAAGTTTAAATACATACTTTGAATATCTTAAAGAATATTGAATAATTTGTATGATTTGTGCAATGTTATATGGACCTTAAGAAAATCATCTATAATTCTGTTATAATAGTTGAAAAAGTTAAGAAACTCACATTTTCATTCTTTTATTTTTAATTAATTGAGTTTGAAATAGAATCATAAATACAATTAATTGGTTGTTACTCAAAAATAAATTTTTATAGCTAATAAATTGTATGTTTGCAAAAGATACCTATCATGTTTTTTAAAAAGACATACTTTGTCATGTAGATACAATATTTTAGACTTAAGCATGTTGGAAACAATCAAATTATTTTAATTTCAAATCTCTAAGATAATGTCTAGTAAAATAACTATTTTATCTTCATGATTTGTTTAAATTTTAAAAATATTAACTTTAAATTAAATATTTATCTTCTCAATTAATATTAGGATATAAAGTTTGTAAATAGAGTTTTTGAGATATATAAGAATAATCATCTAACTTGAAGAGGGACTTATGACTTTAAGTGAGAGAGGTTTATGATGTGGAGTAAGGGTTTGATTGGTTTGATTTTGTTTTTTAGTTTTTGAAAAGAGTTTTCAAATATAGTTTTCAAAAACTGTTTTCGGGAAGAAAAGAAAAAAAAAACTTGTTTGACAAGTGATATTTGAAAACTGTTTTGAAGATGTAAAATGGAAAAATTGTTAATGTTTATTAGAATTTCATTAATGAAAAGCAAAAAACAATATATTCTTATTGTATTTTGAGTTTTCAAAACAAAAACTGTAAACTGAAAAACAAAACTACTTTCAATTGTTCCAATTTTTTAGTTTTTAAAAACTAAAAAAGCAGAACTGTTTTTGAAAATTGTTTTCAGAAAACACTACCCAAGCAAGTTTTTTAGTTTTTAAAAACTAAAATACTGAAAACAGTTTTATAAAACTGTTGTCAAACAAGCACTAAGAGTTTGTAGATTTTAGAGTTGTCCTAAAATGTCTTGCATATAGCATGGGTGTGAACAACGTTAACAAAAAGGAGGATTTGTAGGTCTTCTTGATCCCAAAGACTTTTTCATGGATATAAGTATTGAGTGCAAGTAGGAATGACAACGGGTTGGGACAGAAACGGATAATGGTTACCCACTACTCGACCCGTTACAAAAATTCATCACCTACCACCCGTTAAAAAACCTGTCAGTTATCCGCTAAAGAAATACCTATGGACTTTTTAATACCTGCAGGTATCTACGGACACCCACAAATATTCTAAAAAAATAAAATTTTTTAGAATTAAATATTTTTTATAAAACGTTTTATCAAACAAACAAACAATTTATTTGTTAGAAAATTTAGAAATAAAATTATACTAGCTTTTATAAGATTAATTAGATTTTAAAGTAGATTAATATAATTATAAGAAAATATTGAACACGAATAAAATCTTTATTTAATATTATCGGTACAAATAATTTTATTAATTATGAAGTTTTCATAAGAAAATAAGATTTGTATAAATGAACTTTGATAATTAATATTTTAATTTTATTTATTTCAAACTTTTTTAACTTGAATATATATATTATTTTGGTTTAGTGGGTAGCGGTTACCCGCGAGTACGGATATTATGATACCCGTACCCGCGGGTGGCAGATACCCATTTATACTATCCGTGCAGATATTTTTGAGAGTTTTATCCACAGGTATTTGCGAGCGTGAATTTTTTTGTCATCCCTTAGTGCAAGCAATGTGAATAAAATAATATTGTTATTTTTTTTGTTTAGGTATTGTATTTTATTGTTTGAGTATTTTCCTTATTAATATTAATAAAGAAAAATTAGTTTGTTATATTTTTTTGTTTCAACAATGTTGGAGCAAGCATGGATCATCTCCTTAGTTATAGTTTTGATTTTGCTAATTTTGCAAGCCAAACATGAAACATGTTTCAAAGGTGTGACTTTGTATTGATTGTTTAGTATATGCATGCATGAGTATTTTATCATAACCACGATGTTTGATAGATGAATGATCTAAGTTCAAAGTCAGTTGTAAGCTAGAAGCAAGTGCAAAATTGAGATAATCGATTACAAGCTATTTGTAATTTGTTAGATTGGTCATGAACTTCAACTGAAATTGAACAAAATGCTAAGTTTTGAAAATATTATCGTGATAACCAATTTCGTAATCCGTTACACAGTACATTTTGCATTTTGATTCAAAACGAGACTTCTCTATTTTGACAAGTTACAAAGTTTTTGTAACAAGTTACAATAATTTTGAAACTAAACAAGAACTTTTGAAAGGGAAGAATTAATTGATTATGGGTTTTCTCATAATAAGAGAATTTGCACACTAGCTTAGGGGGTTTATGTAGGAAAATAGGGGTGTAGATATCAAGGCTACCCTTTATTTCCTTCATAAAGAACCAAAAAGCTAAATCCACCCTTTAAATTCCTAAGACACCTCCTAAAATAAAAAATGGACTAAATACATGTCCCAAATTAAATTCCTAATGCTCCTCAAAATTAAAATAAAGGAAAATTACATTTTATTAACTAAAGTCCCTAGCCTAATATCTTCACTCTCCACAGGAGGTGAAGTATTCCTTTGTCTGCAAGGGTTAGGTCTTCTTTAATCCTTCTAGCCATGGCCCTAGTGATAGGTCCTTGGGTAGGCATGGTCACATCATCTCCTCCCCCTTGGAGAGGATTTGACCTCAAATCCATAGGGTCTTCATCATTTTCAGAACCTACAAATGGAGACAAATCAGAAACATTAAAATTGGTGCTTACCCCATAATCCTCAGGCAGATCTAAAACGTAGGCATTATTACCGATCCGCTCAAGGATTTGGAAAGGTCCATCTCTTCTAGGGCTAAGTTTGGACTTCCTTTGAGCAGGAAATCTATCCTTTCTCAAGTGAAGTCATACTCGGTCGCCTTTTTCAAAGATGACCTCTTTTCTCCCCCTATTGGCGAAAGTAACATCTCTCAAAGATTGGCGCTCTATGTTAGCTTTAACCCTCTCATGTAATTGTTTTACAAAAATGGATTTTGCCTCTCCTTCTTTATGCACAACAACAGAAAGAGGAAGAGGTAAAAGATCTAGAGGAGTACGAGGATTAAAGCCATAGACTACCTCAAATGGAGAATGCTTGGTGGTTCTATGAACAACCCAGTTATAAGCAAATTCAATGTGGGGAAGATACTCATCCCAAGACTTATGGTTGCCTTTAAGGAGAGCCCTCAGCATAGTGGATAAAGATCTAATCACCACTTCTGTTTGCCCATAAGTTTGAGGGTGACAGGTAGTGGAAAAAATAAGTTTAGTTCCCAGCTTAGCCCAAAGAGTTTTCCAAAAATGGCTAAGGAACTTCACATCCCTATATGACACTATTGAAGAGGGTATGCCATGCAATCGGACAATCTCTTTAAAGAAAAATCTTGCGATGTTGCTCGCATCATCCACTTTGTGGCAGGGAATAAAATGAGCCATTTTTGAAAATCGGTCACTACCACAAATATGGAGTCTGCACCTCGTTGGGTTCTTGGGAGCCCAAGGATGAAATTCATGCTAATATCCTTCCAAGGTGCAGAAGGAGCAGGTAACAGTGTGTATAGTCCATGAGGCATTACTTTAGACTTTGCTTGCAAGCAAGCTATACATTAGAGCAATGTCTATGGACATCTCTACACATATGGAGCTAAAAGAATTTCTCTTGTAAAAGCATAAGGGTTTTTGAAATCCCAAAATGCCCCATGAGCCCACCTTCATGGCTCTCTTTTGTGAGTAAGTTCCTAATTGATCCTTGGGGTATACAAAACTTACTCCCTTTGTAGAGATACCCTTCACTGATGAAGTACCCATTATAGGCCTTAATGCGAATGCAAATGCAGAGGCAGCAAAGATGGGGCCGAAATCCTTGTCAGAAGGATACATAGCCCGAATGTCATCAAATCCTAGGATTTTTGCATTCAAGGATGAATAAAGGGCATGACGCCTAGAAAGAGCATCAGTCACCATATTTTTTTCCCTTTCTTGTACTTGATGACATAGGGGAGAATTCAAGATATTCCACCCACGTTGCATGCCTTCTTTTCAATTTACCTTGATCCCTCAAATATTTTAGTGACTCATGGTCACTATGAATGACAAACTCCTTGGGAGTAAGGTAATGCTTCCAAGTTTGAAGGGCCCTAATTAGAGCATAAAACTCCTTATCATAGGTAGGGTAGTTGAGGGGGGCACCATTGAGTTTTTCACTAAAATACGTAATGGGATGCCCTCCTTGCAACAAGACAGCTCCCACACCTACACTAGAGGTATCACATTCAAGTTCAAATGTTTTAGAAAAGTCAGGTAATGCCAAAACTGGTGAATGTGTTAGTTTATGCTTAATTAGCTGGAAGGTTTTCTCTTGTCTCTCACCCCAAAGGAAAGGAACTTCCTTTTTCACCAAATCATTTATTGGTGTGAAGAGTGTGGATAAGTTAGGCACAAAGCGCCTATAAAATCCAGCGAGACCATGAAAGCTTTTGATCTCTGTCACACTCTTTGGGGTGGGCCATTCTTGAATAACTTTTATCTTTTCGGGGTCAACATGGACCCTTTTTGTGCTAACTACAAAACCTAGGAAAACTACACTATCTATAGAAAATGTGCATTTTTCTAAGTTACCAAAAAGATTATTGCTCTTAAGAAGAGAAAAAACATGCCTTAGATGTCCTAAATGATCATCTAGGTTCCTAGAGTAAACTAAAATGTCATTAAAGTAAACTACAGAAAATTTACCAAGGCAATCCCTCAGTACATGATTCATTAAGTGCATGAATTTGCTGGGGCAACCACTCATAAAGACAAAATTTAGTATTAAAAGCAATTTTCCGCTCATCACCCTTTTTGATCCTTATTTGGTGGTAACCACTTCTAAGATCTATTTTTGAAATATTTTTGCCCTATGCAATTCATCTAACATGTCATCAAGATGGTGGATTGGGTGTCTATATTTGATGGTGATGTTGTTGATTGCACGACAATCAACACACATCCTCCACTGGCCATTCTTCTTGGGCACCAACAAGACTGACACAACACAATGGCTTAGGCTCTTTTGAACCCAACCCTTCTCCAACAGTTCATTCACTTGAGACTCAATCTCTTGGGTCTCCATGGGGTTGTCCTACAGGCAGGTCTATTAGGTAGACTTGCACCAGACACCAAATCAATTTGATGTTCTATACCCCTAATGGAAGGAATTCCTTTCGGAACCTTATTAGGGAATATATCATCAAATTCCTTTAAAATATCTTGAACCCCTTGAGGAAGGTGCTTATGTGCATGGGTTGTGGCAGTGCTCTCAGCATAAGAATGTAGAATGGCAGAAGGATTTGATACCTCTTTGCAAAAAGGAGATAAAAGGGTTTGTTAGTCAAAGGAGCTTCTTTTAAATCACGTTTAGTAGCAAATAGGCTCCTTTTACTAATATTCCTTTTGGAAGGGGCATCACCTTCTGACTCTCTCTCTCTTTATCCTTTTCAAGCTTTAAGGGTGAATTTTTTTGTGTTTTTTTTGTTTTTCCTCAAATCTTTTCTTTTTCATCACAAATTGATCTTCAGCCACTTGAGAAGGTGACAAAGGATACAATTTGAAGCATTTTTCATTATGGGTGAGGATTATTTGGTTGGAGTGACCATAGTGAATGGATTTCTTGTCAAATTACCATGGTCTCCCCAACAGGATATGGCCAGCCTCCATGGGAACTATGTCACAAAGAATCTCATCATTATAAGATCTTATGGAAATTGGAACCATAACTTGTTCATTGACTACCATTTCCCCTGGCTCATTGAGCCATTGCAATTTGTAAGGTTTGGGATGGGGCATGGTAGTCAAGGCTAGCTTTTCAACCAACGTAAAGCTACAACAGTTATAATAGGAGTCACTATCAACAAGGAGAGAACATACTTTGTCATTTACTTTACATCTTGTATGGAAAATGTTCTCTCTTTGTGACTGGCCAAGCTGTAGAGGTTGGCTTCCAAGAAGCCTTTGAACCATAAGGAGATCTCCCTCACAAGGAAAAGCTTCCTCATACTCTTGTTCAAAAGTAATCCCCCTTCTTCCCCACTCTCACTAGAGGAGGAAGATGAGTTATTCTCACTACAAATGTCTTGTCCCCTCATGATCATGGTTATCTTGTTGGGGCATTGAGAGGCAATATAGCCTCTCCCAAGACATTTGAAGCATTTGATACTACTTTGCCTCTCAATAGGCTTAGTAGTAGGGGGTTTTCTCTCTACATGAGGTGCTTGTGTATCTTGAAAGTGCTTGGGTTCCTCTTTGGGAAAGCCCTTGAAAGAGTTCCCTTAAGTTGGTCTATCTTTGGGTAAGAGGGAGAATCTTTTTTAAAGCTTTTTCTCTTGAGTTGATTCTTAGCTTTTACACAAAGTTCTACCAACTCATCAAGGTTTTAGTATGAAAGAAGCTCTACCTTATCTCTAATGTCAAAGCTTATTCCACACAAAAACCTAGCAAGGGTGGCATTGGGTTCCTCAATGATATTAGCCCTTAGTATGAGAAGCTTCATCTTTTGTCTATACTCCTCAATACTTAGGTTATGTTGCCTAAGTCTTTGGAGTCTATCCAAAAGATCCCTCTCATAATATGAAGGAAGTGCCTTCTTCATAAACAAGCTTTTAAATCATTCCAGTAGCGAATGTCAGACATTTGTTTAACGCATCCTTCCAATGCAAAGCAGGACCTTGAAAACTAAGGGAGGCCAAAGGTACTTTCCTTTCTTCCCTTATTTCATAGCATCGGAAGAGTTGTTCCACTTTGACTTCCCAATCTAGGTAAGTCTCAACATCTTCCCTACCATGAAAATGGGGTAGGTCTACCTTTGACTCCCTAACATGATTTGTGTTCTCTTGAGGAGAATGATGCTTGTATGATGAATGGGAGTGATTGATGCATCCCTCCCCAAGGCAAGTTTGAGGAATCCTTGATGAAGAGAATGCTCCCAAGATCCTTACTTATAGAGGTTCCAAGGTTGAAGAAATGGAGGTGGAAGACTAAAAAATGGAGGAGAAGTAGGCACCACTCTTGTTGAAGGAGATAAGCCAAAGTATGAAGCTAGCCACAAGGGAAGGAACCCTTGATAATAGCATGAAGAACTCTCACTAAGAAGAGAACATGAAAACTCTCAAGAGCAAAAGAGCTCTCAATTTAGAGAAGTATAATTTTCATTCAAAATGAGTGTTAAAAGCTACATGAAGGAGTGAATGCTCTATTTATAGAGCAAAGCATGAACCATGGGCTTAAGATCCCAAGTTGAACGTCCAATATGCTTAATTAAGGGCTAGTTGGCTTAATTTTGTGTTAATTTAGCATGTGCTCAATTAACACTAATTTAATTCAACTAAAGATCCAAACATAGCCCTAAAAAAATGGATCTATGTTCCCTCTAGTTTGAATTTGAATTTTGGAGGAAAATGACATGGCACTTCCAAAATTCAAATTCAAATAAGAAGCAACAAGAATCAACCATGTAGGAGAGAGAAAGCACATGTGGAGTGAAACAAGGGGACAAGGGGGCCCATATGTCTCCTATATGCTTCATGTGTTGGTTAGAAGGGTGTGAAGAGGAATTAGAGGTGTGGAAATTAATAACCACACGTCCAAATCCTCTTGGACCAGCCCAAACTAATTAACACACTCCACAAGGATACTAATTACACCTCCTAAAGAAAATAGAACCTATAGGCCAAAATACAAGGCCCAAAATTAAACTAGCTACACCCATAAAATCTAATGACTTAAGGGTGCTTATACAAGCCTAAAAATGGTCAAATTAATACAATTCAATGGAACATGTCCTAAACTAAGCTCCTTGAAGCTTCATCCAAGTCATGCTCCTTTCTTATTGATCCTAGCTCAAGCCCATGCTAGGCGTGAATGCATCAGTGATGCTTATGTTGATTTCTATAGTATTCTTCTTCACTAGAGCTAAAATGCCTAGATGGGGATCTTATGAGAATTCCTTTCTTTTTTCTATCATTTTCCCTCCAATCTCTCCTCTTACTCTTTTCTCCTCTCCTTCTCTCTTTTTCCTCTTTTTCTCTTTTTCTTTCTAGTTTTTTCCTTCTTCTCCTTTCTTCATCCTCTCTTCTCTCTCTCTGCCTTCTCTCTTCTCACTCTTTTTTCTCTTTTCTCATTTCCAACATATCTTTTTTTAACTTTTCCTTCTCTTTTTGTTTTTCTTTTTCTTTTATTTCTTTTTTCCTCTTTTTTTCTTCTCTCCTTTCTTGTTCTTTAGCCATCCATTTCCTAAATTCTAAGTTAAGGTTTTCAAGAGTATCTTCCTTAGAAGGTTTTCTTTGGTTGACACTCTTACTTGATGAACAATTATGTGCACTAGAATGTGTGTGGGAAGTCATGGTGCTTGGATGCTAAAAACTAAAAGGTAGGCCAAAAACTTTTTTTTTTCAAGCAACACTCCTCTCTTTATTTGTTTTCTCACCTAAGGTGGCTTGATGAGTCTTTGGAACTCTTAGCCTCTACACGTTTTTTCAAAATAAAATAAAATAAAATAAAATAAAATAAAAGTGCAACAATGTAAAAGAGAAAGGGTTCTAATCGTGCTCCTGAGGTGTTGAAGGAAGTGTACCACTTCTCCCTTCTTCACCTAATTAACGAGGAACTAAGCTAAAATTAACCAAAATTATTACAAACCAAGGGAGAGCCTTAAGGGCACTCAAACTCACAATCTAAAATTAAGTTTACACAATACAAAGAATAAAAAATAAAACAAAGTCTTCACTCTAAGCTTGTTGGTGTTTGGCTCCTTTTGATCAAGCCCTTTTGAGTTGCATCAACCCACCCCAAGAATACTACCCTTGTTTCCTCTTGTTTGGACTTGCCAAAATCTTGTGTATGGCACCTTTCCCAAGCTTTCCTTACCAAGGCCAAATACAACCCAAGACAAAAAACAAAGGTGAATAACAAAACAAGGTTCACAAATCCAAGTGGATAGATTAAACAATGACAAACTCAAAGAAGTAAATAAGACAAGCAAGAAAACATAAGGCTCACAAAGGAAGGTAGCACACAAATAACTTTCCTAGATTAGCTCTAAGAGTGGAGATGAAAAAAGACTCAAACAAACAAAAAAAATGAAACCAATAGTTGCACACTTAATAAAATTTAAGTGACCAAAAGCTAAAAAGCTTACTTAAGTATTTTTTTTTTTTTGGAATCACAATTGGTTCCTCATATCAAATATTTCTACTATTAGGTACACAACTTCAAAATTGTCTTTCTTTTGAGTTCTTTATCTTCTTTTTTTTTTTAACTTGAACTTTTTCTAATATATTTTTTTTAAACTTTTTCTAATCATTTTGCTGCACCTAATAGCTTGTTGAATTGAAATTTTAATGAGGATGCTTGAAATAATAACGTTTGAGTGAATAAGCACAAAGTAAGGTCACACAATTTTCAAGTAATGCATGCAACTAAAGGCAAAACAAGTTAGTAGTTCCAAATACCACTGAACTAATGGTGCTTAAGGAATGATTTAGGGCTGATTTTGAAGTAAATTGATTACTCAAATTACTAACACAATTCACCCAGGCTAAAATTCCATAAAGAGGCACCAATAGTGAAGGTAAACCAAGTGGAAAGCTACTAATAATTCAACATAAAACAAGAAGCATATAAAGATTGAATTGAGCAAATATTTAAGAACGAATAAATAGATTACTATGCTTGAACTAAAAGCATAAAAGACTTAAGAGACTCAACAAGAGGTTCACCTCTTAAGAGCTAATTCAAAATGTTTTGAAGGCTTTTTTAAGAGGCTAAAACCTATGAAATTTAAAAGGAGACAAAATAGGAAACTAACATGACTAGTATTTGACAAAACACAAGATTAAGAAAAAATAACACACCTAAAAATAGAGCAAAAATTTCAGCAAGAGACTCAAAATAAAAGGCGCAACAACGTGGCCAAAGTTGATCACCACAATGGTGTGGAAAAATCCTCAACCATGTGGGTTTAATGGTCACAACTTCTTAGGCACACTTTAACATAAAAAACAAGGGAAAACTAAGCAACTTGAACACGGAAATAAGATGCAAAGAAAGGGACAAATAAAATTGCATCAAATTAAATGGAACATATGCGCATAGATGGGAAACAAAAGTGCATATAATAGCAAGAATAAAAAGTTATACTACTAGACAATAAAGGAAATCAAGATGACAAAAAATGAAGGACTATAAAATAAAGAGATCACAGAGATAAACAACAAAGCAAAAAGAAAATTGAGAAAGAATGTGACCTTTAGAAAGTGGCTCTAGATACCACTTTATGTGATCTTTGATGATCACGTACCCAAAGGATCCTTTCTAAGGTCACTTGTAAGGGAAATGGATTTATGGAGAGGAAAGGAATGGGGTGAGGTGCCATAAATACTAGGTTTGATAAGCCAAAGGGGAGAGGCCGCAAGGGAGGGATCCCTTGAGAACTCTTAGAAGCCCTCACAAAGGAGAAGGGGGGACACTCAAAGGTAAGAACATCACAACCAATATGGTCTCTAGGATTAAATTCAAGTGTAAAAAATACAGGTGAGGGGAGGAGCTCCTATTTATAGAGGTAGCTAACCTCTTGAACAAGATAACCTAAAAAAGAAGGGCTAGGATTAAAATGAGAGATTTAAGGGAGGAGGATTGAGAAACAATTCCCTCCTTAGATCATCAAACTTGGTGCCCAAGTTTCTCAAACCAAGGGCTAAGATTCCTTTTTATTAGCTTAGGGGGTTTATGTAGGAAAATAGGGGTGTAGATATCAAGGCTACCCTTTATTTCCTTCATAAAGACCCAAAAAGCTAAATTCACCCTCTAAATTCCTAAGACACCTCCTAAAATAAAAAATGGACTAAATACATGTCCCAAATTAAATTCCTAATGCTCCTCAAAATTAAAATAAAGGGAAATTACATTTTATTAACTAAAGTCCCTAGCCTAATATCTTCACTCTCCACAGAAGGTGAAGTCTTCCTTTGTCTGCAAGGGCTTGGTCTTCTTCAATCCTTCTAGCCATGACCCTAGTGATAGGTCCTTGGGTAGGCATGGTCACATCACTCACCTTTTCTCCCACCCCTTTTCAGGAATGAGATATAGAACAGGTTTGTAGCCAGAGCAGAGTTTACCACTTCGAGGCAAAAGACCTATAAAATAAAGTGCACATGGTCTCAAACATCACCATTAATAACCACTTGTTGGTTGCTATAGTGAGATCAAGGGAATGACTTTGTTTAGACCCTTTTAAGTACTTCAAAGGTCTGGTCTGGTCAAAAGTTCCATCTAGAGGGATTTTCCTCAAGACTTGAGCCAACCATTAATTGACTAATGATAATAACCTCTTATTAACCCATTTTCCATGGTGAATATACGTTGTTTGCCCCCTCCTTCCACTTTCTGACCTAACCTACATGTCATGACTGGACCCATTGTTGAGTGCCATGTCGACAAGTAAAGCCCAACATTAGACTTGAATAATCTAAGTCAAGACCTGAGAACATGTTGTTGTTGGGGTTCAAGGCATACCTAACCATGTGGGGAAAAGTATACTTTGGTTCCATTGCTTACCCCAAGCATTGGTGAATTCCACCAAATATCGGAAGGCAGCCAACTCAAAAGTTTACACTATAAATAGCGAAAGTCGCTTAAGATATTATTCCTTTACTTTGAAAAGCCTTTGAGGACCATAAGTTGCTTTCAAATGGTACGTGGGTAGCGTTTTCAAGCTAGTTCCCAAACCATCCTTTGGTTAAGGGGAATGGTGCAAAAATCCGAGATGTATCGAAGAATTAGACTAGGTAATTTCTCCTTTATCTGCCCAACTAACTCCACAACATGATCAATATCATCCACATGATATTTTATGGTTTAGAATGTGGTTGTGCTTAGTCGTTTCCATTGCTCTATGATTCCATAAAATGTGAGGAATGACAAGTACATGTGAAGTAATCTATCAGCCTCTCCCCAGCTACGCTGCATTATAGGGGATGAAAAGAATGGATGATCCTGGGCAATCCATATCTTGTTAGTGAGACTAGTACCAACCGAGCTATATGGGGGGTGTACTTCCCCCCATAAAGTCAATTTTATACTTACTGAGAACTACTTTAAATACAATGAACAATATAGCCTTAGAGAAGAGGTATATGGATATACATTTATCCTTAGAGAAGTGCTCCAAGGCCAGAAGGGTCACGCTGTTTAGAAGTGACCTCCCCAACCGAAGGTGTTCCAATACCTTCCTCCACTAGATGAGGCGCCCACTGACAGCTAACGAGATGGAAGTTTTGAATGATACATTCATATCTCCTTATTCATTAACTACCAAGAAGTCAGGAGCATTCCATCTTAGACTTTCATCCAATTACAACCTTTATAAAGAGGATGTGGCGGTTCCCCACACCTAAACTTACCCTCATGTCCCACGCTGGGTAGGGCTCGTAGGAAGGAGCCTTATGCTATCATGGTACCTAATTAGTACATTTACCCAAAGAAGGTCAGGGTAGCCAAGGCCATTCTCATGGTCTCACAATTGCTCACATGTGAGGTTCCCCTATATATGGTCAACTGACCAATATTTTTGTCAATCAGTGTTGACCCCTTCATAGGGGACCCACCTAGGGGAGTTACCTACCCTTGATACCTTTGAGAATGATATATAATGAAGTAAAGAAATATAGAATTCGAAAAATCTAGAGTTGGGTATAAAGGCTTATGACCTGGAGATTCTTAGCTTGTTAGACACGATATTACTAGTTATTTAGTGGATTCCTAGCCCTTGACTCATGTTAAAGAACACCAAAGGGTATTGCTAACTTTGTTTCTCTTTATGTGGGACGAGAAAAAACTAACTATAAATTTGCAGAACCCACTACCAACTCCTGCTTCTTGGTCACTAGAATCAACAGTCTCTACTTGTGCTCTAGCTTTAGGTTCACCTAGGTGGGAAACTAGCTCTCTTTATGTGTAGATATGGCTGGTGAAACTATTGGACGAACAAGACTCTTCTTTAATGCGGGCTTTACTGTACCACAAAGGTTCTAGAATTTGACTCTTATTTAATGAAGTATTGAGAGCAACGGATGCAATACAAGAGTTTTTCCCTTTTAATTTAAACCTTGAGGGCGACTTAGAAAGTCAATAAAAAAAGTGATAGGGAAATGGTCCCCTACCTATAAATAATCCTATCCCCCCTACTTGATAAGACTTCCAACGATAAACAAATTGAAAGCAAGGACAAATTGGAATGATTAGAATCTGGAATGCTTACCGAAGCAAAATGTTAAATACTAGAATAAGAAGACTAGTGTGATTGAAGAAGTACTAAAGACTGATGAAACTCTCTCAAAAAAGTTGGTTCCTTATTCTATCAAACAAGCTTGTAAGCTCCTTTGCCCACTATCTTGTTTTCAGACAAGAAAAGCATGAAGTAAGCTTAGTAAGCAATAAACAATGAATGAAGTCTATCAGTAAGTATGCATTTAGCAATGGGAAAGATTCCATAGATAGAGTAATGAAGAGAGGTGAAGTGAGACCAAGTTCCTTCCCTAATTCCCTATCACTAGATAAACATGATGAACAGACGATCCTGGAGGACTCACAAGAAAGCCCAATAGCCGAAATTTGAACATGATGATTTACACCCCCTGAAACAAAGACTATAGTAGGAATGAAAGCTTCGAATTGTGGTTCCACTCTTACTCTTGGAAAATTTGGAGAATCCACTACTAGGGAAATGGGATTCATGCAGAGAAGCACGAGTGGAATACTTGCACAAACTGAAGAGGAGACTATGGCAACTTTCAAAATGGAATGTGTTGGGGACTAATGCCAAAGAAAATGCAAAGAAGAAACTCTTAGATATTTTTCTAGTCTTAAAATCAAATCCTTCCTCCTCAGAGGTCTACAAATGAAAAGGAAAAGGTTTAGCATAATCTAGATACCAAGAATCCATTCTTCTTAATTAAATCCCCTGAGAAGTTGTTGTTGGAATAAGGGTTGAAAGTCTTCTGCATCTAAAGTTGTTCTAAGCCTGGTATGTTCTTTTCTTCGAATTTGGTCGCGCCTAACCTAAGGGGAACGAGATTCTCTTTGTTGTTCAGCTGGTGGCTAGACTGGTTGTTTAATATGTGACATAGGATAAAGAAAAAGGTGTTTTACCCAACTAGTGCAATTTTGGGAACTGTGGAGAGAAATCTTTCAAAACTGAGCTTCGAGTAAAGCATGAAAGGAAATCTTTTATGTTCAGCCTCATTTTCGAAGAAGGATGTTGTGATAGAGGAGAAATCAATTGGAATTGCCCCCGTTTTTCCCTTGGGGGCAAGGAAGACTGTATGACCGCACTCATTCTAGCAGATCTGTCTTTGTCACAACCATTGGAAGATAGATTCCTAATATTTGATTATCGAGATTGTGACCATCTTATGAGATTGGCCAATCTATCTTTGTCCCAACACTTTTAGACCACTTTCCCAAGATAATAGGCTACAGAGCGGGTAGCCTCAAACGAGGAAGCAGTCCAATCTATTCCACACAATCACTGATCAAATTAGGAATATGGGTTTTTTCAAACTTCTCCAAGTCTGAACCTTCTTCCCCCCTTCCCCCACCTTTATGGCAGACTGCAAGCATAGAAGCTAAGGGCATGATTGCCCTGTGGAGGAATCCCCTAGTTTCATAGCAGAGGTGAAGAAGCTTTCATGCGAGAAGAGGAAGCATCATGGGTAGGTGGAACTATACTTTACAAAAGCTATTTAGAATGATCCTGGTAGATTAGAGAAAATAGGGAAATAACAAGGAAAGCGCTAAACTTTGCTACAGACATAGCAAGGGAGATTCTGACTAATAGCTGTAGGGATCCCTAGGCCTCACTCTGACTACTAGCTATTGGGATCTCAACTTCCTGTTCAAGTATTCATAAACTTCAATAATTGAATCTCTTCTTAATCTCAAAACTCTTTTTTGCCCACCAAAAATGTTTAAACATTGATTCTTCGATGAGAGAACCCTATAATAATCAAATCATTGATTCCTCGATTCAATATATTAAAATAATTAGATAGTCGATTAAGGGAAGGACAAAAGATGCATAAACACTATTCTATTCCTAGATTGAATGTTTATACAGTGTTTCTCAAATCCTTTGCTCAAAATCCTTTTCCAATTGATTCAAGTATATTAAATAAAGTTACAGGTTTATTAGACAAAAAACAAGCATTAACAATAGAGAAAAACACGAAATGAGGAATATAACCTTTGATTATGATTAAAGGTTTACAAAATAGTTGACAATACATCGATCTTCCAATTAAGCAACATTTAGCTACTCATTTCCATGTGTAGCTCACAAAACCAAGAAAATACAGAAGATTGAAGAAGAAATCAGAAAGATTGATCGTGTCACTACTTCTACTTCTGCTTCAAAGTTTTTCTTTGTATGAATCTTTTCTCTCTCATCTTTTCTTTCTTTCTTTGTGTTCTAAAAAACTTATCTTTCTTTTCACTTAAATTCTTTTAATTTCATTGGCTCAATTAGAAAGTGCTCGCCCAGTGACATCTCTCGCCCATCGAGAGTGTTAAAATTCATGATCCCAAGGTAAAGCTTCTTGGGCAACATGTCTTACCCAACAACAATCTCAGAATTCTCCTTCCAAACTTGGTACTCTCTCGTTGGGCATAGATGTTCCCTGGGCAACAGTAGATCATATGCCCTATTCTGTCGTTAAGCGATACCTCTTGTTGAGTGCAAATTAGTTCCTGCCTAGGAATTTTCTAGGTTTTCATTGGGCGACACATCTCGCTTAACACCATTAGTTCTCTACTAGCAATTTCTCTGTTTTTCTCCCAACGACACCTCTTATTGGGTGACCTTCATATTTGCTACACTAGCTCTAGAACTCCTCATTGGATGACATGGCTTGTTAGGTGAGGAAACATTGATCAATCTTCTCTTATGTTATTAATGTTTTCCAAAATTGGTGTAAAACTTGTCAAAATTCCTCAAATTAACTATATTATAACATAAAATCATGTATAAGTAGGATATACAGTAATTATATGTATCTACAACTAAAATGAGTTAAACAATATAGAAAAGTTGAGAAAATAAAGATAATTAATGAATTTTTATCACTAAAAATTTTAAATCCAATAGTCTGCCAATGTAAAGCATGGTCTAAGGGAAGGTCGTGAGGTACTATTTTGGGAGGATAAGTGGCTAGGGGATTGAAAATTTTGTGACGTCTTCTCAGGGTTGTATGGCTTAGCTCAAAACCTTATTGTGTAAGTCTTAGAATTAAGAGGCTCAAAGGTAAGGTAAGGGTGGCAGTGGAGGCAGTGGTTGTTCACATGGGAGGAAGAGTTGGTGAGATGTCTTGATGGTGTAAAGATTCGACAGGGTATGCTTGATAAGTGGGTTTAGGAAGCTGAAGGATCTAATTAGTATTACATGTAGTCTACCTATAGGGTGCTCACTGAAGTTAGTCATCATCAACCTCTGCTTTTCTTAAAGTGGGTGGGAGAAGGAAGTGCTAGCAAAAGTTCAGTTCCTGGTGTGGCAGCTAGATATGAATAGGTTGCCCATAAGAACTAAGTTATGGAAGCATCGAGTCATTCTCCAAGGGGAGGTGAGCTATGGCCTATGTGGCCTAGTAGAGGAATCATGAATGGTTAGCAATATACAAATGGTGGATGATCTGTACAACATTTTCTCCAGGGGTTTGAAATCACTGTCATAGTTTAAGCCCCACTCACCATTTTAATCATAATGGGTCAAGGCTTAGCACATCATGGGTACATTAGGGATCTTCTTAGTGGAGGGAAGAGCACTAAGGTGACCTTCATCTTGAAACACTTCATGGTGTTACCCTTTGCGACCCTAACCTAAAAAGGGAGCTCTTTGTTCTTACTGCATCCCTGCTTGGTGAGAAATATCTGCTTATTATTTTTCCTATCTTTTTGCAGGTGGAAGAAACGAAAGAAAGCTTAAGATTTGAGGGCAAATCCTTTTTAAGGGAGAGGAGATGATGCAATATGGCCCAAGACCCTTGAAGGATACATGAATAAAGCTTCTTTTATTGTATAAATTAGATTTAGGACTTTTTTTGTAATTTTGTTGACTTTGACTTTTTGTAGGTTGACTCCTATAGTCAACGTTTCCTTTTTTACCATTGTATTTGGGTTATCTTTTATTTTCCTAAAAGGTACTATAGTCATCATGCTAAAGTTTGCTAAGATGGGCTAGCTTTTAGAGAAGATGAGCATGTGTTATGCACACCCCTCTCATTTTGGGCACACCCCTCCTAAGCATGCTAAAAGCATGACTACTATTCCTACCTCTAGTTGCTAGGCATCACCTCTCTTTGTCCTGCTTTAAGCATGACTACTCTTTACCAACCTTATCTACTATTCACCTTTTGTATCTAGACTAGATTAAGGGCACACTCATTAGTTGGTTGTACATGACCACAGTTAGCTAATCATGGTTAGATGAAACTCAAGTAGAGTTAGCCTAATCTTTGCAAGATTAACCCATGGTCAAGTTAGCCTAACTCATCCCTTTTAGCCTATAAATAATACCTTTCACCTACATGTAATAATTTTAAATCAACGAAAATATACTAGAGCATTTTTGCTTGAGTGTGAGGGTGAGTCCTATTCCTCCATAGGCATAAGCTATCTTCCTAAAAGAGAGGTCTCTTCTAGCTTTTATGAAGGATCCCTCCTTGTGGCAAACATCACGAGCTTATCTCTCATCCTTTGAGAATGGCATTTCATCCCCTTACTTACCTCTCCATAATCCATTTAACCTCTTAAACATGCTTTTTCATGGAATTAAATCTTAGGGAGAAGGTGAGTCTTCAACATTTGGTATCAAGAGCCAACTCCAAGAAGTTCATTTCTAGTCTTAATTCTCTTTAATTTTTTCCAGTTTTTTTTCTTAATGTTCTTGCTGTTTTTTCTTTATTGTTTCCAGCTTTCCTTATTGTCATTTTATTTCCTTTATTGTCTAGTAGTTTATGTTTTAACAGTTTTCATTCTTTGCAATTTCATTTCCTACTGTATATTGTTTTTTAGATTCAATTTTCTTTGTTCTTTCCGTTGAATCTTGTGTGTGCTTCTTTAGGTTTTATTTATTTAATTTGTGCCCAACCATTTATTTTAGTTTATTCTTGTGAAATATCCTAAGAAGATCATTGTAATGAATTCACAAAATTTGTGAAGGAAGTCACACAATTGTGGTCTTGATCTTTAGATGCACATTGTTCTTCTATCTTTGTGTTTCAATTCTATTTTTACTGCACTTATTTCTCTATTTTGGGCATCTTGTGCTGTCTTTTTTTTTTAGTCATTTAATTTTACTTTTTTTACTTTTTCAAGTTGTTTCTTAGTTATTCATATTTAGTCCTTTACCTGTCCTTTAAATTCAATGTAGTATTGCCTTTTATTTTTCACCGTAAAATGTGTTGTGTTTCTTCAAAAGTGTGTTGATTCTTATGGAATTGAGCATAAGAGGCTATGTACTCGTGTTCCTATTTCCTAGAGTCCTACATATTTTAGATCATAGCATGTTTCAAAAAAAAATTCAAAAAACAATTGCTCAATTTTCCCTAGAGTCCATTTTGTTCAATTTGTGTGGTAGCTTAATTTTGTGCTAGGCTTTGTGGTGATTTGATTTTACTGGTTGGTTGAGACCAATTAGATGTGTAATTTAGGTTGAAACCTTGATCAATCAAGCTTGCCTAAACTCCATAAAAATATCATTTGGTGCCTTGCTATAATTACCTAAAATTTCTAGTTCATATTAAGTTACTTGCCTTTCTTTGGTTTGCACTTTATATCTCAAATTTTGTGGCCTTTTCCTTTGCATTATTTCAAGTGATTATATGCCTTAGATTCCTTATTAAATTTGTGTTTGAATCTTGTTAAGAGGTGTAGCAAAATTATTTTTTTTTTAAAAAAAGAAATCACAATAAGTCAAAAGTTAGTAAAAAAAGTGTTAAAAAAGAGAAGTGAAAAAGAGCATGAAAAAATTTAGTGCACCTCAAATTGTTATATCTTTCAAAAGGAGTGTTTAAAATTCAGAATCTTGATTAAAATTCCTTGTTTATGATAAACAATAAAATTGTGCAAATCATTGAACCATTTTTTTTAGTCCATTCTAATCTAGACCCATTCTAGGTTCCTTTTGTGTGTCAAATTTATTTCTACACCTTTAATTGTTGCTTGTCTTTTTCGGCTTTCATTGACTTTGTCACTTAATGATATTTCCATTTAGATTTATACCATTTCTTTTTTAGTGCTTTTCTTGCTTTCTTGCTTTTATTCTTGCACTTTGCCTTGGTCTTTTTGTTGGGTGTGTTGTTTGCTCCTTGCTAGGTGGCCAAAACACCTTGAACTTCCACATGGGTAGCATCTATGTAGTGTTGGTCTAAGCTAAGGAAGAGCTACTTGCAAAGGAGGTCAAGACTTGAGAGTAAACACTTGTGAGAGAGCACTTGGAAGAAAGCACATTTAAGATTTCTTTAAATTTTTTTGTTAATTTTTTTGTTTTAATTTAGGTGTATATTTTAAAGGCAATTTTAATAGAGGAGTTGAATGCACATAAGGGTCACCTCTTTTGATTGTAATAAATTATAGTTTCTTGTTTAAGTATGAGTGAGGAATTGATACCCTTAATTCATACTTTAGGAATACATTATTCCTTAATCTTTGTTTTTAAATTCTTTTATTATTTTCACGTTTTAGTAAGTGTTTAAGCTCCAAAGGCTTAAATCACTTTTAGTTGAGAAAACTTAAAAAGAGAGGAGTGTTTGCATCTTAGTCCCCTACACCTTGCACTTTGAAATGTCATCTTCACACACATCTAGGAGTGTTAGGATTAATAATAAAACTAGGGAAGATAAAAGAGAAAAACAAAAAAAGGAATATGAGAATAGAATAAAAAGAGAACAGTGTGAAAAAGGGAAGGGTGAGATAAGTAATTATTACCATAGTTATAAACTCACCTTACCCTCATATTCATACTCATTTGATTGGGAGCGAGTAGAAAAACAAAGAGAGGAATTTTGGAAAAATAAACGACAACAAAAAGAGAGGAGAAAAAGATAACAAGAAAAATAGATAGGGAAGAGAGAAGAAGCAAAAAGAAAAAGAGAGATAAGAAAAGAAAGAAAGAGAGAGAAGAAAGATAAAAAGATATGGAAACAAGAAGGGAAAAAGAGAAGAGAGAAAGAGAGGAAAGAGAAAAAGAGTGGCAAAGACAAAGAGAGCAAAGAGAAAAAGAATAGCAAGAAAGAAAGAAAAAGAGAAGAGAGAAAGAGAACAAAGAGAAAAAGTGAGGCAAAGAGAAAAAAAATGGCAAGAAAGAAAAGAAAAAGAGAAAAGAAAACGAGAAAAAAGAGAGGAAAAAGAAAAAAGAAAGAGAAAATAGAGAAAAAGAGTGAGAGAGAAAAGAGAAAGAAAGAAGGTAAGAAGAGATGGAAGAAAATGATAGTAATGCCTTTAAGAGTGCCATAGTGAAGTATCTCACTCTTATAGGACTTAGAAGAGCCTAGCACAACCCTTGACCTTTCTAATCTCTTCTAATGAAATAGATGAACCTAAGAGGTATCCTAGGAAAAAGACAACCCCTTTTAGAAATAAAATAGAGTCATCCAAAAGAGAGATAGAGAAGAAACCCTTAAGCAAAAGTGACTACTAACTCTAGTTCGAGCAATCGATCTAGAAGCATAAATACTTTAAATATTTAGAAAAATGGAACATTGATTTATATTTCCCAAAAAGAAAATGGACTTTAAGGGAAACATCAAATGAAGAGGGTACTCATTCATGTGATGATCTCTTCAAAGTGAAAAGGCTTCTTGGAAGTCATCCTTATAAAGACACTCAAACACAAAAAGAGAATATTTTTCAAACAAGATGCAAAGTTTTGGTCAAAACTTGTTTTCTCACTGTGTATGGTGGGTAATGTTGTAACTATTGTAGTGCAAAGATGGTGGAAAGTTACCACTTATTACTACTCCCCATCCTTCACCTTATTCTTTGCATGGGCTTAATGATGAAGAAAGTGTAATAGTAAGAGAATGGGTCGAGATTAGCTTCTCCATAGAGAAATATGAAGATAAAGTTTTATGTGATGTAGTCCCTATGGAAACTAGTAACATGTTAGGAAGGCCATGACAACATGATAGGTAAACCTTGCAGAATTGCCTCACTAATAAAATTACTCTCTCTGATAAGGGGAAAAAGATTACCTTACATCCGCTTACTCCTATTCAAGTTATGGAGGCTAAAAGGATTATGAAGCTTAAGAGAGAGAAATGCAAAGGAAAATAAGGTTATTGGTAGAAAGGTTGAGCACTAAGGAAGATCCACTTTTACCTTCAAAGGAGGTTCTTTACATAGAGAAATCTTCCAACAACCCTTACAAAAAGAACAAGTTGAATGAGGTTGTGCTTAAACCTTTTGAGCACATTGACCCACAACCTCAGGTCCAACTTGATGAGTGCTCCATTGCACTTAGACTACACTCACCCATTAGTTAAAAACCTTTTAGGCTAGCATCTAGTGTAATAGGAGAAGGATGAGGAGTTGTTGTTTGCAGGCACATGCACACTAAAACTTTTTCAAACCTTAGTGTCAACCTCCACTACCCCATTCCTAAGAGGTCTCCTCATAGATCTTTTACTCCTTCTAAAATCATTTGTCTGCATGAACTTACTACTTTACTTATTTTTCTCTCCAAAGGGGGAGGAGATGATGCAATCACACCTAGCATGCATCATGGCTAGGAGGATAAGAGCAAAAATTGGCTTGGATGGGAGCTTAATCGAAGACTTTAAGCCATAGCCTTAAGATTGTCCCACTTGTAAATATTTTTTATTTCCTAAGAATTTAGGGCGCAAGCTTTATTCCCTTTAAGGCCATTTGTATTTAGGCCATTTAGTTTATGAAGAAGAGGTGCCTTTAGTTATTTTTGAGAAGTAAGCTTAGTGTGAGGTTCCTTTTGTTTCGACATTTTGGGCTCACTCTCCTCACATTTTAGATGAGCTATTTTCACCCCCCATAGTTAGATTAGGTGCACTATTTTAGGCCCTAAGACTTGGATTAATTAGTCTTAATGCTAATTAAGCTCAAGTCCCACATTGCCTTGAATTGTGTGCCCAAGCTCTCCCTCTAGGCTATAAATACTCATCCCCCTTCTTGTATTCCTCATACTTGAATTTGGAATTAATATAAGACTCTTTAAGAGCATTCTTCTCTAGTAAAGTGTCATTGAGAATCCTCTCTTTTGAAGAGTCTCTTCCTAGTTGGCTTGTATCTAGGGTTCCTTCCCTTATGATTTGACTATGTAAATGGATTTGGGCAGGATCAACACGAATACAAATATAAAAACATAAATTTTAAAAATGCATATTAATAATATAAATAATATATAGTTAAAAATATATTAAATAAAAATATACATATAAAAGTATGTTTGATGTGAAGTCAACTTTTACATATTGTTAATATACATATATAAATTATATATAAAAGTATGTTTGATGCTATTTAATAATATATTTTTAATAAATGAAAGTTATGTTGTTCTTAAATGTATATTAAATTAAAATATGGATATAAATATATTTTGATGTTATTTTAGACTTATTTATTATGTGTTTTGAATTGATTTGGACTTGTATTATAAAATAAGTTTTATTTTAATAAAAATTAGAATTTTGATATTTTTAAAAAAGGTTTGTTTTGACTCGATGACCCAATATAAGGCCAAATTGGACTTAGAGATATGCAATTCGAATAAAATATGGGTCATCCCGACCCAACTCGTTTTGTTGTAAAAGACCAATAGGTTGGGCTGGGTCGGCTTACCTGAATTGTCGGCTCTAGTTGTGAACCATTTCTGTTGTATTGAGTTCTGTAATAACTGCCAGTTTCCTTATGCTGGTTAGTATGATTTGACAAAGTCACATATTGTGTTCTTGTCCATTCTGTAATAAAATTTCTTGGCTTATAAAAAAAGAATGGCATGAGTTGTGTATAAGGATGATCATACAAAATTTAATTGAGGCATTTTCACCCTAAATGGGTTTATCCAATGTGACATAAATGGGTTTTCACCATAATAATTGAGACATTTTCTTAAAATAAAACAATATAAAAATCAAATTACAAAATACAAAGAAAACAAATATGATTTTATAATAAAAAAGAAAAGAAAAAAATGAAAATCATTTAAAGTGTGCTCTACTACTCTAGCTACTCACCTTTTGCTTCCTAATATCTCACACTATCACATACAAGTCACCCATAAATCACCTTAAATCATGCTTCTACAAATTATGATTCTCAAAAAGAAAACTTACATTAAATGAAAGCACACATCTCTCCTCAATATTATTGGACATACTAAACCTCACTTGGGAGCTTATTCAATATATTGGCACAAACACAAAATCTTTAGAGGGAACACACTCAAATTTTTTGTCTTTTGTATAACCTCTTATTTTCACAGTGACAACACTCATCTCACTGCTCCTTTCCATTTTTTTCTACCTTCTTCTCTCGCCAACACACTTATGGATCACATTTAGCAACAATACCATATAGTCTCTCAACTCTACCTTACTCACATTTCCTTACCATAGAAAAAGCCACACCATGTAGCATTCACCAAACTAAGTCATACCCAAGTCTGCTACCCTCTATGTACAATGCACAAGCGGGGAAAAATGAATGAACCGTATTCAACTATCCTGTCTTAAATAAGCTCCACGAAGATGTCTTTTTATGCTTTTTTTTTTAATGTTCTTGTTTTATCATTATTTACTACTATTCTTGCTTCTTCCTTTTACATCCCTTTATTGTTATGAGTGGTAGATTTAAGCTGTTTTTGGTCTATGTTTGGTGTCTATATGTTACCTTTTTCTTCTATTTCCATTTTGTTAGTTTGGTATCATTTATTTTATTAAGTGGTCACACTGTTACGTTTATATGTGGCATGTAACTTTTTTATTATATACAAATACTTGAGCTCATGACATTTTTCTTTTGCACAAATAAAAATAATGTCACAGTGTTTATAAGGATTTTCTCTTATAGAGGCATTTGTGTCATGAACTAAAACATCATTTCTGGTAAAGTAAACATGAGAATGTAATATTTCCATGTTTGTTAAAAGTTTTGAAATTTCATTCCTTGACATCTTTTATTCCTAAGAATGCTTTAACTTCCCATTTTTATTCTCATATTAAAGGAGTGAGAAACTTATATTCGCATGAGAATATTGTAAGTTACTTATAATACATATGTAACTTCTATTTTTTTATTTAAATTATTTTAACATTTAAAAACATTCCAAAGAACATAAAAAATAATCAAACACAATTTTAAATTTACCTAGACATAATATTTTCATTTTTATTACTACTAGGAATGAAATTCCTAGGAAGACAATACCCTCACTAGAAACAAACCCCCTATGATACTAAAATAGATCTTGTTCTTATTGATATTTTTTATATGCACTAAAAAGCTGAATAAAGTGAGAAGTTTAGGTCATTAAAAATAAATAAAAAAAGTGTCAAAGCAGAAGGAATATCAAATTGTACACATTCACTCATTATCTCTCTTATAGCATTTATTATCTACCTCTCTCAATGGCTTAGATTTTTTGAATAATATTATTCTCTCTTCTCGCTCAATGGCTAAGATTTGTTCATCTCACTCTTATATAAATTTGGTTTTCTCACTAGATATGTCCTCGTAGAGAGGGCATATTATATGAGAGTAAGGTATCTTATATGAGTGAGAGAAGCAAATCTCAGTTATAAAAATAAAAATTAATGGTTAAGATCAAATCATACACATCCATTAATTCTCTCTCTTCTAGCATTTATTATTAATATTTTCTTTCTACTCTCTCAATTACTGATATTTTTGGAATATTTTTCTCTATCCTCTCTCAATGGCCGAGATTTGTTCCTCTCACTCTCATATAAATTTTGCTTTTCACTAGGTATGTTCCCATGTAAAGGGCATATCATATGTAAGATATCATACAAATTCACTCATTGTCTATATTATAGCATTTACTATTTATCATTCTTTTTTCTTTCTCATCTCTTAATGATTGAGATTTTTCAAATATTCTTCTCTCCGCTCTCTCAATGGCTGAGATTTGCTCCTCTCACTCATATAAATTTATATGACAGTGAGAGGAATAAATGGTTGATATCAAATCATACAAATTCACTCATTCTCTATCTTATAGCATTTATTATCTATAATTCTTTTTTTTTCTCCTCTCTTAATGACTGAGATTTTTCGAATATTTTTCTTCTCCTCTCTCAATGGCTGAGATTTGCTCCTCTCACTCATATAAACTTGGCTTTCTCACTAGATATGTCCTTATATATATATATATATATATATATATATATATATATATGAGTGAGAGGAGCAAATCTCAGCCATTGAAATAAAAACTTAATGGTTGAGATCAATCACTAATTCTCTCTCTTTTAACATTTATTATCTATCATTCTTTATTCCTCTATCATATCTCAAGATCTGAGATTTTTACATATATTCTTCTCTCTCCTCCCTCAAAGGTTTAGGTTTAAAAAATATTTGAAAGTAAATGTTTATAATAATTAATTTAGAAAATATTTTTTAGTTACTAAATTTATGTATCTTTTATTTTAATATTAAGAACATAATTTGTAATAGAGAAAAAGTTAATTGAATATGATGTCTCTTTAATAATGAATTATGTGGCACAATTTGATGTCTTGAAATTCTTCTCTAAAATAAAATATTAATTTGAAATTAAATTAATAACATGCAAGATAAAAATGTTCTAATGGATTGACTTTAGTGTACAATAACCTTCTCAATTTTAAATTTTAAGATATATGAACTATGCCAGTTAAAAAATATCACTTGCCCTAATGAATAAATAAATAGGAGAGGCTTCTAAGTCTTAATAGAAACAAAAAATAAAAATATTAACACACAAATATTTTATACAAAGAACTACATAAACTCTATTGTGCAGTGCACCTGAAAATACATAGGAGCGAGAACTCTTTCCTGTTGAACCAAAAAAAAAATTAAAATTAAAAAGATAAAAATATAATAGTAATAATTTTATAAAACATAAATTTCTCAATAATAAAATTCTTCTTGTTAAACTCAATAAATAAAATAAAATTGTCTTTTAAGTTTTAAAGGGTGAAGTGAATACTTTAAAGTTATTTAATTTTGTACATTTAATTAGAGGTAACTGTTTTTATGACGAACCTTGTAGGGTGCTAATACCTTCCCTATACATAATCGATTTCCGAACTCAAAATTTGGTTTTACAGATAATTTTTTTTTATTTTAAAGTTTTTGTATGTTTTCTTTAATAAACGTAGGTAGTGACTCCTCTATTTTTAAATCATTTTTCGTCATCCAGACTCATATGTCGATAGATACTAAGATACTTATTGTGAATGAAAACTTATAAAAGACTTAAGGTATTATTTAGATAAAAAATTTAAAACTCTTTGAAAATTAAAATTGAAAAAAAATCATACATTAACATTATAAAATAAATTTACATTGTCAATAAATTACAAATCATAATGAATGATAAATTTGTTAATTTTTAAATGATTATTTTAGGCATTTGATATTTATAGTCATTTTAATTAATAAGCTTACTTCTCTTTGTCTTTTATATAATTTTTATTTGTAAAATATCTTTTTTTATAAAATTAATATAGATTCTAATTTCATTCAATCTTAAATTGCAGTATACCCCTCGTATCTTGATTATCTTTTAGCGAACATTTGTTTCAATGAAGGTTATAATATTCATGAGAATCACATTCCTATACATGTTATTACTCGATATATTTGAAATTGAGTTTAGTTAAATTTTAGCACTGTTGAAAATAATTTAAAATAAATTTAAATAAAATGAAAATTTACTGTTGTAATTAATAATAATCTCCTTTATTTTCATGGGAATATCATTCTCATCCTTCCAAGTGGGAATAACATTATAACAAAAGATAGAAAAATAGAAGTTACAATATTCCCAGAAAATCTCAAGAGTCAATAAAATGTGGAATAAAGGTTGTCATAATCACCTTTTCAAGTAAACTCGTGACATTTTATTAAACTTGGAGATTCAATTCATAGAATTGTAAGAGTTTATTTTGTTAAAAATATACTTATAAATAACATAAAAATTAAAAATTTTCAATACATAATAAGTCCAAATTACTCCAAATAAATAGAAATTAGAGTCACAACACTCAAACTTTCAAAACCCTTTTGATACATAAAAACAAATTAGATTCAAAACACTCAAAATTAGATCCAACGGAGGAAAACACATGCGAAATTTTCTCATAAGTTTACTCATATTCTACTACCGATTATATTGAATTTGTTCTTATTCTACTCGATTATACCAAGTCTACCACCGATTTAGGGTTTATGGTTTAGAGTTTAGCGGCTTGTAATTAACATAGCAATATAACAATCTCATGTTAACATTTCCAAGAAAACAATTTTAATTTGTGAAACAAATACACTCTTCAGTAATATTTTATGATCTTCTCTATTATTCTTTAAATACTAATTTTCTACCTTCATCCAACATTTTCTTCTAATTTGATTTTTAGCTACCGATTTTTCCTTTCTTATGTTAAGAAATCTTCTTTTCAGTTTTTTCGTTTTCCTTTTTCTTTTTCTGTGTGATGTTAATCAGCTTTGAGTTTTGTGAATTTTTTAAAAGTACCAAAAAATACATTTTAAAATATGCATTTGTACTTCGTATAGTAATGGAAATAAGCAATTGGTCTTTTCATAAGATCGTGTGATTATTTTGAAAAGTATTTTTTTGTACTTGCCTTTTCCAACAAATTCAAAGAAAATACTCTATGAAATAGTCATTTACAATTCTAGAAAGCACTTCCAGAGTTTGTGGAAGAGAAGAGATTACATCACAAAAAAGAGACTCTGGAGCAGAGGAAAGTGATGTGTATAGGAGGAAAAATTGTGTTTTCCATAGAAATGGTTATGCGTGGAAATGGAATGAAATTGCAAAAAGAGGTGTGTTGTAGAGGGTTTAGCAGGTGTGTTGTTGACGATTTTTAGGAGGTGTCGAGAAAGGAAAAAATTGTAAATTAGAAAATGGGTACATCTTTAGGGGAAAAAACATTGAAAATGAGTTCTGAGAAAAATGCAATATGAATAATGATGAGGTCAGAGCGAAGGTTACAATTTTGCATAAAACTTTACAACTCTAAAATATGTGATTTTGCAATTTTTTTTCCTATTTAAGTGTGAGAGGGAAGGGGCAAAATGGGGCCTCATGCTAGGATGAGAACCCATAAAACTCGCTAGAAGCGATGACACCACAGACCTTTACGAATAATGAGGTTTTTCCTCCTCACTTTAAACTCCCCAAACCATCTTCAGTCCCACCCCCGATCCCTAGTCAGGGAAGGGGGTGGGTCAAACTTTTTACCCTATAAGGAATCGAGTGCAGGGACGAGGATGGTTTCTGAGTTGGGAGTGGGGACATGAAACCTACCCCTTCCCCTCTCTATTGACGCTTCTAAAAAATACTTTTCAAAATATGCATTTGTACATCCAAAAGTACTTTGAAAAAAGAATAAGGGTTTAATTGGTTTGATTTTGTTTTTTAGTTTTTAAAAAGATTTTCAAAAATAGTTTTTAAAAACTATTTTTGGGAAGAAGAAAAAAAAAACTTGTTCGGTAAGTATTATTTGAAAACTATTTTGAAGATGTGAAAATAAAAAAAAAAAGTTCATATTTACTGAAATTTCATTAATAAAAAGCAAAAAAAAAAACATATTCTTATCGTATTTTGAGTTTTCAAAAAGAAAATAGAAAACTAAAAAAAAAACTACTTATAATTGTTTCCGTTTTTTAGTTTTTAAAAACTAAATAATCAAAACTGTTCAGAAATTGTTTCAAGAAAACAATAAATAAATGCGTTTTTTAGTTTTTAAATACTAAAAACAATTTTATAAAATTATTGTTAAACAAGCACTAAGTGATTATTTTGAAATGTAGTTGTAGACACCTAAATTTGTCCATTTTTTTGTACAATTTATTTTTTGCATATAAAAATAAAAAATAATAAAAAGACAGAAAACAACCAAATGAGTGTATATAGAAAAATCAATAGTATAGATAACATATTAATTTCTTTTTAGGCTCTTAGGCAAAAAGGGGTACATTTAGCATGCTGAGAGGTGTAAATAATAAATCTAGAAAAAAACAAAAAAAAAATGTTTTTTTATTTTTATACTCTGTCAACATACAAAATATAACTCAGAATACACATTAACCACTAGAAAGCTCAATAAGGTATTTCAATGGACAAAAAAAATAAAATAAAAAATGAAAACAAAAAAAGAAAAAGAGACCCAGAAGAAGAAAATGAAATGCAAGAGGTCAACACCTTTAAACCACTGCCATGTTTGTACCCTCTACAATCAATAGAGATGTTGTTTGGCTCAGCTGCAACCACCAACACAATCCCATAAAATCGTAGATATGCAAGATTTGTCCTGAAAAAATTAAAAATTTTTGTGAGTAAAAAATCACAAACTAAGTCTATAAAAGGATGCATTTGAATTAGAGAAAGTAGGTTATAAAATTTTCCAAGAAAGAAGAGAAACAGAGCTTCAAGGAAAATAAAAGGTTGAGAATAAAGGAGAACAAATGATAACAAATTTGAAAGCATACACAACTATAACAATTTTTTTCTCATTAACACCCTTTTTTTTCTTTCTCTAAATTCATGTATGCGTGTGTGTTTGTATTTGCGTGTGTGTCTACTTGTAATAAGTTATTTAATAATAATAATAATAATAATAATAATAATAATAATAATAATAATAATAATAATAATAATAATAATAATAATAATAATACGTGAAACAACGAGTAATAAAATAAAAAATAAATCTAGATCTCACTACAAAAATAATAATAATAATAATAATAATAATTTAAAAATAAGAATTTAACAATAACCACTTTAAATGTACTTCTAATTTGCTTTTTTTTTTAAATCTTAGTTGTTATAATTATTATTATTATTATTATGTCATTTAAATTATTAATTTAAAATAAAAAAGTTTAATAATAGTTTCTTTAGATACACTTCTAATTTGACTATTACAAAAACTAAAATTTAAAAGAATCACTTTAGATGCACTTCTAATTTGGTTTCTTTTATAAAATCATAGTTGTTATAATTATTATTATGTCATTTAAATTATTTAATTAAAAAAATAATAATGGTAACTTTGAATGCATTTTTAATTTAACTATTACAAAAACTAAAAGTTAAAATAATCATTTTAGATATATTTCTAATTTGGTTTCCTTTTTTAAAATCTTGATTGTTATAATTATTATAATTATGTCATTTAAATTATTTAATTTATAAGAAAAAAAATTAATAATAGTCACTTTGGATGCACTTCTAATGTGACTATTATAAATTTTAAAAAAAATCATGACAATCACTTTGGATGCACTTTTGATTTGATTATTGTGAACTCTTTTAAAATTAATTTTTAAAATATAAAATCATAAAATGCAAAGCTTTAATTATGACTACTTCAAATGCAATTTTGATTTAATCATTATAAAAGTTATCATGATTTAATAATTGTCACTTCATATGCACTTTTAATTTAACGGTTACATTAAATAATCATCGTGATCACTTTGGATGCACATATAATTTGGTCATGGTAATAATATTTCAAAATAAACACAAGGATATTAAAATTAAAGAAAAACCAAATCAAAAGTCTTAAATACTCAAATGATTTCAAGAACTACAAACTTTGCTTTTCAATTATACATGGAGATACGTAGAAGTAGAAGTCCACTCCTATCGACCCCTGAAAAATAAAAATAAAACAAGTTAACTAAAAAAATAAAATATTAATAATCTTTTTAATGAAAAAGAAATTTTCTGATAATATTTTTCTCGTTAAAATGTTAAAACCAATAATAAAATAAAATCAGTATTTATGTTTTAAGATTGAAATAAATATTTTTAAAGTTATCTAATTTTGTACGTTTAATTAAAAGTTATCATGCTTAAGACGAATGTTATAGGGTATTAATACCTTTTTTATGCGTAATAGACCCCGAACTTAAAATCTGATTTCATAGCCCACTTCTTTTAAAAGGATTTTCATATATTTTACTTATTAAATATTGGTGGTGACTCCTCTAATTTTAAAATTATATTTTTTATCGTTCTGTTGAGACTCGTGTATCACCAGTAGTTTTTTGTATCTTTTCCAATAAAGTCAAAGATAATACTTTATGAAATAGTTGTTTACTATTCTAGAAAATACTTTTTAGTATTTGTGGAAGAGAAGGGATTGCATCAAAGAAAAAGCACTTTGTAGTAGAGGAAAGTGGTGTGTTGGAGGAAGGTGTTTGTGATGGTGGAAAAATGGTGCTTGCTAAAAAAAGGGGGGAATAATTGTAAAAAGAAAACAGTGCATCTTTAGGGAGAAAAAAAAAAAAAGGTATAGAGTTGGTACTTGGTAAAATGACTCTACTCAGATTAGACTAAGTGTGAAAAAATGAGCTAAGAAGCTTGACTAACGCAAGTACAATATGGGCTTTGACTCGAGTTGAATTAGTTCATTTTGCTTTCTTTTGTCTAAATTACATTTATATAAGTTTAAAATTAAAAAATTATATAATGTTGAGTGAAAATAAACCCATTAAAGTGTCAAAGTTTCTTGAGTCCAGTTTAAACTATCCGGCAAACCATTTTATTTAGCTTGAAGCGATATGTTTTTTAGTCCAGCCATCTGATCCATCAACAAGACTCATTTTGCCAACTTAGTCTACGTCCATTTTGTCAACCTCTAGGTATATCTAACATTAAATAAAATATAATTAACATAAATCCCATTTTAAAAGTCATATAAAAAATATTTTATAATTAACTGATGTAAAATCATTAAACTCGGTTTCGGTTTAAAATATGTAAAATTTTAATTGTATCAATTAAATTCTTGTCATTTTAAAACTGTTTTATTTGCATAAAACTATTCAAAATGTCTTGTATTTCATATTATCTATTTGAATAAAACAATTCAAATTTTTTGCTTGAATAAAGTAATTTAATTTCTAATACAAATAAAATCAAGATGTTAAATAGAATTTTAACCCAAAAAATCAGTTAAATTTTAAGTAATAATAAATTATAAAAAAATTATTTACATTGGGCACGATTTTTTATATTTTAGGTTATGAAAACTGATGGCCTACAATTAAATGTAGTAAACAGTAAACAATCATAGTCATAAATTAAACAATTAAAATATAATGGGCATAATAATCTTTTTAAAAATTACTTCGTAATGTCCGTTTTATTTTGTTTCGTTTTTAATTATTACCAATTTGCTGAAAAGAAATAGCCTTCTAAATAATGTATGTGGTTGTCAATTTAAAAGAATAGAAATATTGAAGAATGAAAATGAATAATTTTTAATAACTCTTCCCGGAATCCAATATTCCAATTGAACTTGTTGCTCAAGAAAGATGTATTTAAAAATTTTCTTGGAGTGTTTGGATGAGAAATTTTAAGAAGGTAATTCATTTTATTTTGGAATTTCAAATCCTTTGTGATGAAATACCTTGTTTAGATAAAAAATTTTAAAAGAATCTGAAATTCTAAACATTTTAGAAAGTATTTTGATTAGTTAAAGTTGTATAATTTCAAATTCCTTAAAAAAAGTAAGAATTTAAAATTCTTCAAACCTAATTTTCTTTTACTAAAATTAACTGAGATTATTTTTTACTTGATATCAATTAAGGGTGACAAACGATGTGAGTCAACCAAGCTGACCCGCCAACCGACCCTCATTTTTACGGATCAAACTAGTGTATTCAGCCACTTGATCGTTTTGACCTGTCCCACCTAACTCGCCAATTTAGCAGACCAAAGACGGGGTGGACGGACCCGCCAACCCCCAATATTATATTTTATATTTTAAAAATTATAATATTTATATAAATTAATAAAATACTTATAATAATTAAAATATAAAATAAATTATTAAGTAGAATTTATAAAATGGATTTGTTAAGAAAATAAAATAAATTTTGTCATAAATTTATCTGTCATCTGATTATGTAAAAGCATAATATTTTCAAAAAATAAAACCGATTATGCAAGGTTTACTTTTGTGATTTTTGTATTTATTTATTGTAAAAGCATTGCTTTTTTGAGAAATTAAAAATTTATTTTTGAATAGAATTTTATATTTTTTTTAAAAAGAACTTTTTTTTTCAAAATATTGTTTAGTAAAATAAATTATTTTAGTAGGAATTGAAATACTCTATCCAAACAAAAAAATTAAAATTCAATAATTTAAATTACCTTATCCAAACAAAATATTTGAAAAATGAAGTAATTTGAATTGAAAGAATTTCAAATTCAATGTATTTTAAATTCCTTATATTTGTAAAATTCTCTATCCAAACACAATATCAAGAAAATTTGGCAAAACCACTAGGTGCGTCAATTAGGAACAACCTGTCATCTAAGGTTAACACATATGATATAATACTTCGTATGATATACTAATTGTTATAAAAAATCTGATTGCATTTTAAAAGATATCCACACACACGTGCACATGCACACACACCCACCGACACGCACGCATGCGCACATAGACACGCACACACACATGCACGTGCTATACTATTATTCAAATCAAGACAAAAGTCCAAACCTTTTTTTTCCATCTACAAAACCATAAACCCATACATTATCAGTGAAAAAATAGACTAAACTCTCATCAAAGAAGTTTAGTGCTAAAGTTGAGTGAGAAATGATCTTGTGATTAAGCACCCATAACCAGTGTTATTAGAATCGCATGTATCTAAATATGATACATGCGATTCGATACGATTCAGAGGCTCAACGATGAGTATCATCGGTCATCTTGTTTTTGGGTGTGAATTAGCGACTAATCGCGTGAATAGAAATTTTAGGGAGAATCTCACAATCCATACTCCACTTCTCTCCATGCTTAGGTCGGATCAAGTGACCCAGATTCAAAAAACATTTATTCCCCCCTCCCCCCCTCCCCCCTTTTTTTTGCCAAATCTGGTTGTCGAAGAAGGTAGAAAGGTGACAAAAAACTTGTCTCTTTAGTTTGAACATGTTTCATTAATAGAAAAATTGTTCTTTCTCCTTTAAAATCACCATCTCTACTTCACATTCATGTCTGCTTGAGTCGCATCGCACTTATTTGTGTCGCGCACATGCTTACGTTGCAGTCACAGTCGCAACTTTTCTCGCATTGCGATCATTGTTTTGCTCACGTCACGATCATACTTCTGCTTACATCACACCTTTACTTGCATTGCATCTCAAGATCTCTACTTCGCTTCAACATGTTTGCGTCTTTACTCACGTTTATTATTCGCGTCTTTCTCTTTCATTAATTCGTCTTTGCTATGCAATAATATATGTACTTATATCTCTATTTTTTGTTGTATTGGGTTGTTGGCTAGTGTGTTGTTGGTTTAGATGGTATAAGCTTATTTTTGTGTGTGGTTGGTTTAGGTGTTGAAGAATGACTCAAACAAAGAAAAAAACAATTGATATTACACGAGAATATTGTGAAAAATGTCCCACTAAATAGGCTTCAAGTAAAATGTAAATTTTGCTCTCATATTTGTTGGGATGGGATAGCTAGATTGAAGCACCATCTTGCTAAAGCAAGGGAAAATGGTATTCCCTGTCCAAGTGTTCTAGATTATGTACAAGAAATATTTGTGAAGTTGGTGGCAACAAGTAAAACAAAAAGGAAAGAGGAAATCAATAATTTAGAGGAATTAGCAAAACAAAAGGAAAATCTAAAGATGGCAAACAAGTGACAATGAATGAAGTGTGTAAGGATAGAGATAAGGTTATTTAAGACATTAGTCAATGCATTTATTCCAATGCATTACCATTTAATTTGGTAAGAAGCCCTTTTTTTTGTGAAAATGTTTAAATCTATTGGAGAATATGGTAGTGGCTTAAAGCATCCACCTTATCACATGAAGCAAGGGTATCTCACTTGAAGAAAGTTTTTAACAACCTCCAACAAAGTCTAGAGAAACACAAAGGTGAATGGGAAAAATGGGGATGCACATTGATGTGTGATGGTCGGATGTATAAGAAGAGAAAATTGTTAACCAATTTGCTGGTTAATAATCCTACCTCCAACAAAGTCTAGAGAAACACAAAGGTGAATGGGAAAAATGGGGATGCACATTGATGTGTGATGGTCGGATGTATAAGAAGAGAAAATTGTTAACCAATTTGCTGGTTAATAATCCTAGTGAGACTTTATTCTTAAAGTCAATTGACACAAGCAAGGTCATAAAGGATGGAAGACAAATGTTTGAATTGGTGGACAACATTGTAGAAGAAATTGGTGAGAAAAAGATAATCCAAGTAGTGACTGATAGAGCTTCCAATTTTGTGATAGCTGGAAAATTGTTAATAGAGAAGAGGACCAAAAATATTTTGGTCCCCCTTATGCAGCCCATTATCTTGACCTTATCCTTAAGGACATTGGAAAGCTTCCGATATTTTATAATATCATTGTCAATGCAAAAAAACTTACCACTTACATTTATAAACATACATGAGTGCTTAATCTGTATAGGAATTTTTCCAAAGGTAGGGAATTGGCAAGCCCAACTGTTACAAGGTTTACAGCTTCCTATCTTATCTTGAATTGCATTATAAACAACAAAAGATTGTTCTTAGGTCTATGTTTGCATAAGAAGAATGGGTCACTAGTCCACATCTAGAGGGTAAGGAAGTGATGAACCTAGTACTAAGTGATATTAGATTTTGAAAAACATTCACATATCGCCTAAAGTGTGTGATTCCACTTATGAAAGTGCTAAGGCTTGTAAATGGTGATTGTAAGACAACCATGCCATACATTTATGAAGCAATGGATAGAGCTAAAGAGAAAATTGCTAAAAATTTTCAAAAGGAAGGGTAAAGGTATAGAAAAGTGTGGAAAATTATAGATGTAAGGTGGAATTTGCAACTATACAGGCCTTTTCATGCAGCTGCCTATTATCTCAACCCTAGGTAAGTGACTTACATTTGTCATTTAAATACAATTTATATCTTCTCTGAGGCTAAGCAATTTATATGATTGATTTATTAGGTATCATTATGAAAAAAATTTCAATCTGAATAATGAAATGTTGATTAGGTTGTATGATACCTTTCAAAGAACGGTTCTGAAGCAACCAGGTATCTTTTTTTACTCTTTTTAGTTTACCTTATAAAATATAAATGGATGCTTTGTGAACTATAACATTTTAATTGCAACATTTTTTATTTTATAGCTTTTCAGTGGGAGAGTTATGGTGGTAAAGAAATTAAAGTACTTTTTTTACCAAGTGCATATTAAGAGAAGAAATAGATTAAAACAACAAAGATTAAATGCCCTATTGTATGTCAAATACAATCTCCAACTTGAGATGAGGCAAAAAAATTGAGAAGAGAAAGGGAATACATATAATCCCATATATTTGTCGGATATTGAATCAGATGATGAATGAATTATTAAAATAGAAGATTCATGCTTACCTATTGGTTCCTCATGGATGGATGTGCATGAGTGTTTTGGAGTTGAGGGAGCTCCAATAAGAAAAGGAAGAGAGGTAATCATTTATATTTAGAAATGAACTTAGAAAAATTAGAAGTTTAGGACTAGAACTTATTCTTTCTTTTTTTATCATATAGGTCAAAGAAACTTGAATGCTAAGAAACTTGAAGATATTGGATCCAGGGAGAAAAAACATGTGATATTAGAAGATGAAGATGACTTGAATAATATAGATCTTTGGGAAGATGAATGACTTTCGAATATGGATATTGATCATAGGAATTTTGAGTTTATAATTTTATATTGTTGAATTAATGCAGCTAATGAACATTATTTTTTGGGTGGCTATATTATTGAATTATTATAGTAGCAAATAACCACTATTTTAGGGACTTATGCAACAACAGTGATATTTTTTTGCAGGCTTTGTTGTTTAGTTGTGCAGCAACAAACATCCCTTCTTTTTTACCTTGTGACTGTCATTTTGTACTTAAATTGAAGTTTATATATCACTATATTAGTTGTTTGAATTCAAATTGTCATTAGATATGTCTATGTTTTCATTTTAAATATGTTTCATGATGTTAAAATACTCCTATAATACTTTTATATGTTTTCTATATATATATATATTATAATTTTTTAGTGGTCGTGAATCTTACTATTCATGATTCAAAAATTTGACTTTTCGATACATAATGTGTATCCCAATTCAACTACCATGCTCGTATAACTAACAAGCTTGGTAATATGTCTAAAGTTAAAATCCTAATACGCTGTGTTTCCATTATTGTGAGATCAAGAATGACAATGAAATAACTGAACAAAGAAATAGCAAGTCAATAAACAAAAGAGATGCTAATTAATCAAAGGTCCAACATGAAGGCATTCCTAGTTTTTGTCTCAGCGGAGTGTTGAAAAGTCACCTTAGTAGCTATCACTCCAAATCCGCCTTAGTTGCAGCTACTTGGGAGGCTACCTTAATTACAGCCTCAAGGATGGTACTTAGTTCCACATCAACTAGAGATATGACTTAATTAGAGCTTATAAAGTTTGGACTATCCTATCCTTACAAATTGAATTTGTGGGGTTAGACCTTAAACCCAAATTCTAAGAAATGTTAAAAAATATGATATCTAAGCTTGAACCATTAAGTTTCAATTCTGCTACGCAATTATTAATGATAATAAGATTCAATTAGTATGTTTCTCAAAGCTGGCAAATGAAATTCAAAATAAAATTCATACATAAAGGTCAGTTAACTATATGTAGCACACAATATCACCATCAAAGAAAAGAATTACATACCTCAGTTAAATAGTTACAAGTCCAAAGATAATAAGATTCAATTAGTATGTTTCTCAAAGCTGGCAAATGAAATTCAAAATAAAATTCATACATAAAGGTCAGTTAACTATATGTAGTACACAATATCACCATCAAAGAAAAGAATTACATACCTCAGTTAAATAGTTACAAGTCCAAAGAAGAAGACGGGTGTCCTAGTAGACAATGATGTAAGAATGAGTTTCACTCGACAAGGGCCGCGAGAGATACACCCTTCCAATGAAAATGCCCCTAACAATTGAATACAGTTTTCTATATTCAACAAGTCACTCGACAAGGGATGCGAGAGATACACCCTTCCATAGAAAATGCCCCTTACAATTGAATATAGTTTTTTATTTTCAACACAATTGTCCTTTTTTCCTATCACTCCCTCCAATCTATACTCAACTCTTAATCATTTATGACTTATTAGCTATCTTATTAACTATCTTGTTACTTCTAGAGTATACTTCTATCACTCCCTCTTCCTGTTCCCAATCAAATAATCACAACCCCAGTACACAAAATCAAGTTTCGCTTGTTACTTCAGAGTTGAAATCCCTTTACCCCAGCAACATTGCTAGAAGTTAGCATCACTCAGGATTCATTCTTAAATCTCAGACGAAGATAAATAAAAGAGCCCAAACTGTTCAAATGGGTGCATATGGAAGAGTTTATTTACAGCTTACCCAGAGACTTATCTTGCAACAAAACTGCTTGTATAAGTGTGTAAAAAAGCCTACGCAACTTACTTCAAGAAGTTCTTCAAGACAGCTTAAGAAAACAACTTACAACTTATATGTAAACAATTTGACCGTGTTTCGTCCTCTATTATAGAAACAACTCATTGACCCAAACAGTTGAAAAAGTGCTTGATGAAGCTATTTACCCAAACACACCCAGGTATAATTTAGATAAGCACACCTTTTAGATTGCTAATAACTTGTGACAGAACCTAGTTAGACAGGTTTTCTAGCACCAGAGTCACATACGAACAACTTAATTGCTAGAAGCTTTACCAACAACCTTGGAAAATCAGAACAAAAATGTTAAATACTTTCCACAACATACATACGCATGTAACCTAGGGACAGTTTTTAAAACGCAAACATTGAATCAAGCTAATAACTCAATTTTCTATAGATGATAGGACTGCACCAAAAAATTACAAGGTTCAAAATGCAGGAAGAGAACTAAAAGTAGAATAAGAACAGAGATCCAAAAATCTGAACAGCAACGAGATCCCTAGAAAATGACGAGCAACGAAAAGAGGGTGTAAATCAAGAAAGAGGCGTACGCAATGAGTGCTCGATGTTCATCACCTCCATCAGCGAGCGAAACAACGAGAGCAGCGGAAGCTTTGGTGGCCCACAAGACGAAAAAGGCAGCGACGAAAAGGTGAATGACGCCATCGACGGGTAAGAAGAGGGAAAGAGCAGAGAAAATGACGACGGGCAACATGCAGTAACCGACGACGCTGGTGCAGGTGTGGAGGTCGAGGTTACCGGTTCGACCGGCTAGCATGTTGAAGACGACGTATAAGAAGATGGAAGAGACAACGATCCAGCCCAAGATGACGCCAAATTGGATCTTCCCAGCGAGTAATTGGAAGAGGCAAAAGGCCATGTAGAGGAGGATTGGACCGGATAGATCGGAGTCCTTGTGGACGGTGTGGTTCACGCGAAAGGGATTCAGAACCGATCTGATTTTGCTCCAGATTTGCTCCGGGTGGATCCCCAATTCATCCAGGAGGGGCTCCTCGTCGTCGAAGTTCACCGACCCGCCCCCAATCCCGCTCGACCCCGTGTATATTGGCCCTGAGGACGTCGACGCCGCCGCCGAAGCTATATCGAACGACATGAAAGGGATGCCTGAGTTCGGTTGGAACGGCGCCGTTGCCATGCGCCGCTGCTGGATGTTTGGGGCCGCCGCGCCCGGGTTTCCCGCCGAGGGGAAAGCCACTGGCGGGACTTTGAACTCTTTATTCGCCATCTATTCAGATCTGCCTTCCTTCTGCTCTTAGGGTTTCAAAAGCTTCAATACACGGTTGTGTGAGTACAGAGTAAGCAAACACGGGCTCAACTGCCTGCTTAACGGATTACAAAACTTAATACCTATTTAATTTAGGCTAATTACATAACATAATTCAGGTTGCCTTTGGATTTATCATACGAGTATTCAGGGTTTAAAAGTTGAGAAAAACAGTCATAGGTTACAATTGTTCGTTTTATTACTCATTATTTAATATTTATATATTTATTTTAAAACTAATATAAATTATAATGATGATAAGTTGTGATTTAATGTATACATAGTAAATCTATCAACATATATTAGTTTTTATATTATCATTTAATAATAAATAATTATATATATAGTTTTTTTAAGAATTTAATTAGTATACACTGTCAGTGTAAAATATTTTTACACTGATATTCAATCATGATTTTTTATTTATATAACTTTTAAAATAATAATAAATAAAGTCAACAAATTATATGATTAAATGTCGATGTAAAAATTTCTGATAGTATATATCAATTAAACTCTTCTTTTAAAAGCATCTAACTCAACACAAATTTATTATAAATAATATTATTTAATTAAATGAAAATATAAAATACAGCCTAACATATCACTCTATCCACACTCGCAATTTTTTGAACTTTTTAATCATTTATAATATGTTGAGGCACAAAAATTCAAATTTATTTGCTCGTACATATTACTACAATTTATCACTAGTGGTTCATCTCATTGTTTAGACAATTTATAATCAAATGTAACAAATATTTCATTACATTGTTTTGTGGAGACGACGAAATGTAAATTATAACTTTTCATTTTTTATATTTAAAAAGTCAATTGCATTAATATACACTCAGATAAGCTTTAGAGTGAAAGAAAAGTAATGGAATAGAATAACCATAATTTCATCCTTTTTATTTCCTTTTTTATCATTATTTAAATAAATTGGTCCATGTCCTCCATCCCACCCTTTACCATATCATACGTATATATTTATATCATGGGTTTTATTTAGTTCTTAATTTTGTTTTAATTTATAAAATTTTAAAGGTGTTCATTAGATTAGATGATCTAATGACTCAATCCAATGCAAAGTGATTAGGTTGAGTTTTTTTTAGATTGGTGAAACTCAACCTAACCCGATCAAAGACAATCACTTACGGGTTGAGTGACAGGTTCAAAAGTTGAACCTGAGACCCAACTCAACCCGAAAATAATATTTTGTTATTATTATTTATTATTTTAAATTAAAAAATTATCTTTTACAGTTTATTATTTATTATTTTAATGTATATATTTCAATCCAGCCGAGAGTTATTACTCTTCAAGCACTATGTCATTACTCACTTTGCACTACCCTCATTTCATCTTTCTTTTCTTTTTCTAAAAGCCTTAAATACTAAGTGCTTCTTCTTCGTTGCCATTCGGACCTATCGGTCATTGTTGTGCTTTCGCTGGTGCTTTCCACTTTCATTGGTGTTTCTCACTTGTCGTCATTGTCTCTTCCTTTGTACAAAACTAATTACAAGTCTCATTCTTTCTACCAATGCTTAGTGTCTGTGAATTTTTAAAAAGATCCATTTTTGTAATGTTTTTGCTGTTATCCGTGAATATGTTACTAAAAAATGAGAAGGGCAGTTAGAGGAGTCATTAAGGACTGTCATGTACTTAATTTATTGGGTTCTAATTAACAAAATAATATTTTTATTTCAATTCTAGGAATCAAACTTAGTCTCAAATGAAGATGTTGGTTCAGATTCTTGGTCTCACATTGTATAGTACTCAAAGATAGGTTGTCTAATGCAACAATCATTATGTCAATTTTGATAAATGATAATGTTTAGCATTGTCAAATTTTATGTCTTGTTTAGAATTTCTTTTTCCACACTTTCATTTGCGTAATTAATTCTTCGCTAGAAAACTAATTTGTATTAAAATTTGTTTACACAAACTTCTTCTATTTCTAAAAGGGAAAAAAGAGATATGGAAGAAGCATATGCTATTTTGTTTCGTTTTTTCAATCAATTTAAATAATCAAGGTCTCATGCTAAATTAAAGAAGATCAATTTAATCGCAGATGTTTTTGTATGTATTATGAGTTAAACATAAGTGTAAAAACAATGTTATGACCATATCATATGTTAGTTTTAATTTATTTTAGTCATATAATTCGTAATTATAAATTTATTGTTTAAAAAAATATTTTTAAAATGGTGACCCAATTAACCCACCCAATCCAACTTGATTAATGGCAGGTTGGGTTGGGTTGGGTCTAAGAAAAAAATAAAAATCTAACTTAACCTGATGTGTTATGAATGAATTGGGTTTTGATTTTGTCTAAACCCTACCCAACCTAACCCATGAACACCCCTATAAAATTTTATTAAATCAGTTGTTATACATGATAAATATAATTGATTTAGTTTTTTTTTAACTGGTCTTCATATGTATAAAAAATTTTATATTTAATCTGTTTATCTAATGCATTCTTAATTTAGTTTTTATAATAGGGAGAGGTTTTCATTTTTTTAAAAAAGTCTTATTTCGAGAATATTGATTTTTTATGTTTGATATCTATTTTAAAAATAATATTTTCAATAAAGAATGTTTCTCCAATTTTCGTTTTGATTATAGTTTTTCACAAAATGATCCACAAGAAGATTTCAAATTAAGTTCTTCTAATTTTTAAAAAAAAATATTAAAGTAAAAATATCCCATTATTCTTATAGAATTTATTAAAATAATTTATTATGATAAAGAATTAAAATTTCCAATAAAAATGAATTACTATCATTAAATTATTTAATGTGGTATATAATTAAGATTTTTTAAAACTTAAAAAAATAATTCTAAAATTATTTATGACTAAAAAACTAATTTTAAATTCTTTTGAAAATTATCAGAATTCATAATTTTTATGAAACATGAATCCTATTGTTGATATCAAATATTTTTTTAACTCTCAATTACTGTAGGAACTACTAAGATGCGCATGCAACTCAAGTATTCCCGAAAACTTATTAAGATCTAAAATTACATGTAAAAATGTACTACATGCACACTAAACCTAAGTGTAAAATGAAAACACTTAACGATGCATAAAAAACATGAAAAGGTTTCACCTTATAATGAATGATACGAAAATGATGCATCGTGATGATCTTTTTCTTGAACTTCAAATATTCTTCATCTAAGATCCATAATTAAAAAATTGTTAAGTCAAAAGTACCTCAAATTTTGATAATAAAAAATAAAATATAAATATTTTAACTTATGTTTTCAGAAAACTAAAAAATAATTATGTTTTCCTAACGAGACAAAATATATAAAATACGAAGATAGATGAGTCTCATTAACAAATAAATAAAGACATCAAAGTCATTTTTATATAAAATACGAAGATAGACGAGTCTCATTAACAAATAAATAAAGACATCAAAGTCATTCTTAAATAAGTAAAAGAACTATTTATCATACAAAGTAATTATGATATTATTATTTTATCTTGTCATAATATCTCGTGTTATATATATATATATATATATATATATATATATATATATATATATATATATATATATTACAAAATAAGAAGCTTATTTTTTGAAAGCTTTAGTAGAAGAAATAGCAAGTATGCATCTAAAAAGTTGTCGACCTTAGATAGAATGACTTATACCAAATTACTTGAAATCTATTGCTACAAGTAAACAAGTACCATAAATAAGAGATTAGTTGATTGCATTATTTTATCATGTGACTAATTCGTGAAGTATATTTAATGTCCCAATAATTTTCTTAAAATATGAAGAAGAAGTATATGAAGAATATAACATTTTATTCACAACGATCACTTTATTTCTAAATGCTATAAATATGAGAACATTTAAAGATTTCAAGTGATGCAGCTTTTTATATTATTTAATTTGATTTTTACTTGAAAAAAAATATGAAACTTTGTAAGATATTAAACAAACTGAAGTTTGTTTAAAAATGAATACTTTAGTGAATAGCTTAAAAATCTTAGTGTAAAGAGTAATTGGGATAAAGTATGAGTGATTTGACAAAACTACTTGTATCTTTATGAAATACGGTGAAACTTTGATAGTTGTCAAAAAACTATATTAAGTCATTAGGTTGAGATAAATTGGTATAAAAATATTGTTGTGCTATGTTTTTACCAACATCGGATTGTTGTTTTCTTGCTTACAAAAGTTTTACAAATTGTTCTCTAGAAAACCTCCATCTTCTTAAGTTAAAATCTATTTTTGACTAACTTTGTTATCTACCAAACTTCCTTTGTGAAATCTAATTGTGCAAATATATGAAAAACACAATTCAACCTTTCTTTTCTATTAAGAAAGATTTATCACAATTCAATTGTCCAGTAAAGACTTAGTCTAAGTTTTTATATCTAGTTTATATACTTGCAAAATAAATTTTGAAAAAACATATAGCTAGTTTATATAGTTTATTTAATAGCAAGTGAAATTTGAGGTAATGCCTAAACCTTTTGAGCACATTGACACACAACCTCAAGTCCAATTTGAGCATACCTTAAGGGAAAAGTGTTCTAATGCACCACCCCTAAAGTTAACCTTTTCACTTTGACCATTATATTTGGTCATCCTTTCTTTTCTAGAGTACTATAGTCATCATGTTAGGGTATGTTAGGTTAAGGCTAGATTCATAGAGAAGATGAACACATATGATAAACTCACTATTTTTTTTGGAATCACACCCCTAGTCATGCATAAAGCATAACTACTATTCCTACACTCTTTTTACTAGGCATATCACCCCTTAGTCATGCACAAAACATGACTACTTCTTACACCCATTTTTTACTAGATCACACTGAATGTATCTAGACTAGATTAAGGGCATGTTCTTGGTTGGTTATACATGACCATAGTTAGCCTACTATGGTTAGTGTTGACTCAACTATAGTTAGCCTAATCATAGTTAGATTGACCCATGATCTAGTTAGCCTAACTCACCCCTATTAGTATATATATAAGACCATTGACTTACATGTACACATCTTTGGATCAATTGAATTAACTTTGAGCTTTTGGTGTGAGAATGAGTCTCTCTTGATTGTGTGGGTTCTCTAGAGTAAGTGTTTTTTCTAACTTTCATCAAGGATCCCTCCTTGTGGCAAACATATTTATGCTTATCTCTCTCTTTAGAGTGATGCACCACAACCCATTCCTTTCCTTTCTATACTCTATTTCACCTCCTTAAGTCTCTTCATAGAAGTAAAGATCAAGGGAGAAATCGGGATTGCATTACCAGTTCTCTTCCAAATACCTCTTGAAAAGTTCCACTATTTCAATAAAAATACAACATGCATTCTTACTACCACTTTTTTCTTCCAACAAGTATTATACACCGCTTCTAATCTACCCTTAAACTTTGTTTAATACATAAATGTTCTACTAAGTAATTTTTAACTCTCAATACAAATGAATAAGTAGAAATGAAATAACTTTTAGAAGAAAGGTTTTACATATAGACTTTAAGAAATAACTTCACAATAGTGAAGGATTTTAAAAATGAAAACGAAAAAGGTTTTCCCTTACAACACCAGAAGGTGTTGATCACAAAGTTGGCCAATAGAGCTTTTAGCACACAAAGAATAAGTGAATAATATGCACACTTCGTTGTTCTTCTCTTTGTGTATGGATTCCTTTATATTGACATGGAATTGATGTTGTTGTTAAGACTAAGTTTTGGATTGTCACTTTTTCATTGACTACTTTTTCGTAAATTATGTTGAGCATCAGATTGAATCATTATTCTAGATGTTTAGGTTTTAGGGTTTTATGTGGTATATTCCAAATGGTAAGTTCATCTTTGGGATGTTGAGACAACGTTTGCCTTTTCATATTATCCGATATAATGATAGTGACTATAAACATTAAAATTAGTTCATATAGTAGATTCTAATAGAGTAGTTGTTGTTAACTCTAGTGGAAAGGTGTAAAAATTATCTTCCTGAGACGTGTTGGGCATTGTCCTAAAAAACTTATTCGGGTAATCCCGCAAATCTCTCAGGATACAACAGGAACCTCTCAGGCAAGCTAAGACTACAGAACCAACAAGATAAACATGAGAACCAGAGGGAAAGCCAGAGAGAAGTAGAGGGAAAAGAGCTCAGGGGTATTTTTTAATAGTGAAACTAGAGACCTTATATATAGTGTTTTGAGTTTGTGCCTCATAATGAATATAGTTGTTGCAAATATAAATTATAATAAAAATGATTAAATTTAATTAATTGTGTGATTACAAATTAATTTTCTTTAATATGTAATAAAGACTAAATTTAATACATAATAAAACTTACCAACAACTACAAACATTTTAAGGCGCTTTTAAAATGACAGTTACAAATTAATTTGCCTATTGTAATACTTAAATTTCCCAAAAATTTCCCTACATATTACAAAGGAAAATAAAAATTTTGAAAATAAAAAATGTCTTTCTAGGTTCTCAAATGGGATATATTGCATCAGACCTAGTGTATGTAAGGACTTGTTTATTTAATAAGTTATAAATTTGTAGAACAAATAGTGAATGAAATTAAATTTAAGACTATACTTAAATTACTAATTGAATTAAGGTGTGATGATTTTATTAATAATGGTAGAAGAATAGGGGAAGATGAGAATAATTATTATTTTTTTGTTTCAGAAGATTTTAGTTGAGTTTCAAAAAGTTTTTGGAAAATCCGTTTTTATAAGGAGGGGTTACCTCTAGCAAACTATATTTTTACTAAACCCTTGGGACTATAAAAATCTATTTCTTCCTCACTTTATTAAAATTTCTTTCTCTTCTGTTGCAATTTCTTCTTGAGCATGCCATTTTCTCTCTTGGCCATGAGGAACATTGTCTTTCATGGCCAAGTTTCGGCTAACAAAATCTGACACGATCTCTTTGAATGTTCCTGATTCTGAGAGACAATCAGTATTGGTATGTCTGACATAGTTTTATAAACTTTTTTTCATTTGTTTTCAATCCTTTTGTTCTCATTAAAAAAAAGGATTCCTTTGGAAATTTCTAATTTTCTTAGGTTCCTGTTGAAATTGGGATTCTTGTTAGGTTATTGTGTAATTTTTTTGAGTTGATTCTTCTCTTCTATTTGAATCAACTTTTGAATGAAGAAATAGGTAAAAGAAGCTCTTTTATTAATTTTTGTTAATGGATCAGCGATTTGGTAGTTGAGAGGTTTGAGCTATTTAAGATAGCGAGTATTTTGACTATGTTTTGAGCTATTTAAGAATGTGTATTTTAATTCTGTTTTGAGCTATTTAAAATAGTGTATATTTGAATTTGATTTGAGCTAATTGACTTAGCGTATTTGTTGATTGTGATGTGAGCTAATTGAATTGGCGTATTTGTTAATTGTGATTTGAGCTATTTAAGATAATGTATATTTGGATTTCATAATTGAGCTATTTGGGATATCATGTATGTTAATTGTATTATTGAGCTATGTGTGATAACATATATTGATGGTATGAATGAGCTACTTGAGATGGTGTGTATGTTAATTACGTATGCATGATGAGCTGATGAGTTGATGCATGTTTTCAGTAATATGTGAAATTATGTATTGTGTGTGAATGATGAGTTGTTGGAATTGTGTTTGTGGATGATTGGAGATTATAATTCATTAATAAGGAGTATTAATGAATTGTGGACTGTTACAAAGAGGTAATAGAGCTCTTAAGGTGATGCATTGAATTAAGGAGGTGGATAGGTGTAAGTGATCCTGATGATAAAGCCCTGTTTTGGGTGATGATGCAGTGTTAGGGCCCTATATCAGGTGATGATACACTAGTGTTAGGGTCCTGTGTTAGGCAATGATACATTACAAGATATACTCGTATAACAACGTGATGTAGTGTTAGGGCCCTATTTCAGGTGATGATACACTAGACATCCATTGGTTATTCAATGAGTATGCTTAGACTTCAACTATTATTGGATAGGTCAGATAGATACCAGATAGTAGTATGGAGGAAGTCAAATGAGCTACTACTTTGGTATCCAAATTCAATGTAGTGAATTTTTTCGAAAAGCATCAGTTGTATGTTGTGCTTCTTATGTTCAGCTGGAGCATAAGTGTGATTGATTGGTTGTTATACTTTGAGATTGCATCATTATAATATAATAATAATATGTCTTTTATCTTATGTTTACCCTTGAAATGTTTGTGTATTTTGTATAACTGTGATGATCATGTTTTGCATGTGAGTAGATATTAGTGATGATGATGGAAGTCAAAACTAGCAGGGTTGGTGGGGGATCAGAGGCAATAGTGGAAGTTACTTGTTTTGTGATAGAAATAATTTAAGTTATGTATGTATCAGAATATGTATGTGTATACAAAGCTAGAACTTTTTTAGAATGTCGAATGTTTGAATTGTTCAAAACTAGTATCTATGTTTTAAGCATGTATATAGACTTCTGAGAATGGTTAAGTTATAATGGTTGAAGTTATGTTATGTATGAGGATATGTATTAGTTATGTTTTAGCGGATAGATGACATGTAATGTATCTATTTAGATAATATGTTAGGAATTTGTTAAGTGAAAAAGGGTTCGTTGGACGTGCTACTGTTGCATATATTATGTTATATTTGGTTTCAAATTTTGAGTACTTTAAGATGTTTATGATGCTAGATTTACTGTGTTGTAATGAACATTTTATATTTAGTAGTTTGATTTTATAAATTTTATGAGGAATGATCATAAATAAATTAAATTAAGTGAATAAAGGGGTATAAATAGTATATAAATTTAGGATGTTACAGTGTAGTTATGTCGTATAAACCATACCTAGACTAATAGTACTTATCACAAAATATAGTTGGTGTAGTGATGATATATGAACCAAAAATGCAAAATTTTAATTTTTTTTTATTAGAACAGACAAAATTTAATTGGTCTAATTTAGAATCGTCTAATAAAATTGAATCTTATCTATCTTAAGGATATATCAAGGGATAAATAATCAGCCTCGAGGAGCTATGGTGGTCCCGCCTGGATCCCACGAGTGAAGAGAAAGTTAGATTTACATTGGATCTCACCTGAATTACCTCATCTATCCTCCTGAGGACAAGTTTGGTTTACCCCCGTAATCTTTTACTATTTTTGCTATGTTGCACGTTTAGGCCATGCATATGCCCGATATTCATGAGTGCTTTAGAGATTTTCCAAGATCTCATGCAAGTGATCCTTCTAACACTCATATAGATGATTTCATCAAGTGTATACTGAAAATCATACACCACCCATAAGAGACATGAAATTCATTAAAAACTTTCTAAAATGCTAAGCTTTCTCATCAAGCTTAACTATAAAGTTTAATCTCTCATTAATGCAGCATGTAACACTTTCTCACATCATAAGAACGAACTAAAAGGAAATCAATTGATATTAATTTTAGTGCTAGGAGAACTAACAAATGACTTGTTCTTACCCATATGAACCTTCTTCATGGGATCTTCCATCACAAAGGTTGGGTTACCATCATTGTTTATTTTCAAGTGGCTTAAGTCATATTCCCCTTGATGTTTCTAATATCATTTTTCTTCCTAGGGGTTTCATCAGAGGATCCGCTAAATTTCCTTCTAACTTAAAAAAATCTATGGAAATTATTTCAAATTTTAGCAGCTGATTTATTACATTATGTCTCAATTGTATATGTCTATTCTTACCATTATAAGTTTTATTTTTCACTACAACTTTTGTTGATTGCGAATCACAATGTATAGATACTTATGGTGTAGGTTTCATTCCTAAAGGAATGTTAGCCAATAAGTTTTTCAACCACTCAACCTCAGTATCAACCATTTCTAGAGCAACAAACTCAGATTCCATCATTGATCTAGCTATAATAGTTTGTTTGGTTAATCTCCATGTAATTGCACCACCATAAGTGTAAATACATAACAGTAATGGATTTTGTCTCGTGTGAATCAGATATCCAGTTAAGATCATTATACCCTTCTAGTACAAAGGAAAATCCATTGTATTCAATACCATAGTTCATGGTTCGTCTTAAATACTTCATGAGTCTAGCAAGTGTTTCCTAATGATCCTTATTAGGATTATGAGTGTATCTACTCAATCTACCTACTACATAGGCTATATCCGGTCTTGAGAAATTTCTCAAGTGCAGTAAGCTTCCAATAATTTATAATCATAATAGTCAAACTTCTTAAGAAGTTTCTTCATATAATGCTCTTGGGATAGAAATATACTATCTCCCTTCCTTATGACTTTAACTCCTAAAATTACACTTGTCTCACCCATGTCTTTCATATCAAACTGGGATGCTAAGAAAGATTTAGTTTCAAAACTATATCATTTCATGTACCAAAGATTAGCATATCATCCACATATAAACATATAATGACACATTCACCATTCACAAGTTTTGTGTACATGCATCTATCAGTATCACCAGAACAAAAACCATCAACAAGTATAGTCTCATTAAACTTTTCATGCCTTTGTTTTGGTGTCTGTTTTAAATCGTATATGGATTTTGAGAGTTTACGCACTTTGTTTTCTTGACTAGGAATCATACATCCCTTAGGTTGGATCATGTAAATCTCTTCCTCTAAATCACTATTCAAGAAATTTCTCTTAACATCCATTTGATGAATCACCAACTTGTGAATAGATGTTAATGCTATCAGAACTCTAATAGAGGAAATTATGGTAACAGGCACAAAGGTATAAAAATAATCTATGTTCTAGTTTTCAATAAAATTTTTAGCTATTAATCTAGCCTTATATTTATCAATAGATCCATAAAAATTATACTTTATTTTAAAGATCCACTTATAACCTATTGGTTTTGCACCCATAGGAAAGTCTACTAAACTCCAAGTATTATTTTTTTTATAGAATCAATCTCAATCTTAATAGCTTGTTCTCAAAGGTTGTGTCTGATGAATTAATAGCTTTAAAAAAACTCAAAGGTTCATCCTCAACCAGATATGTGTAAAAATCATCACCAAAAGATTTTTCTATCCTTTGTCTCTTACTATGCCTTAAGTCCTCAATCATAGATTCATTATAAGTTTCAACTGATTGCTTAATAATAGTACTATCACTAGCGATATCAAATATACAAGATTTCAAAGGGAAAATGTCCTTAAAGAATTAAACATTCTTAGTCTTTATAATGTTATTGCAATCAAGTACATCACTTTTAATGACATGAAACCTATAGGTTGTACTATGCTTAACATAACCAATAAACATGCAATCAAAGGTCTTAGGTCTTATTTTCTTTTTCTTAGGATCAAGTAACATAACCTTAGGTAGGCATTCTCACACTCTAAGACATTTTAAATTTTTTACTTTGTTTATCATGCAAGTTGATTAGGCCTAATTGATGTAATTTAATAACATATAAGGAATTAACATGTCCTAATCTACCATGCCACATATCATACGAATAAATCATATAAGCAAATGCATATTCTCATTAGATATTACATACAAAGAGACCTAATCACAATAACCTTTTCCCCACAAATGCATTGTTTTTTGTCATGACAATCTTATAAGACTCAAAAGTCACTTTTACCCTAACCTTTCCCAACAGTTCCACAAAGACTAAGTTTACTCTGATGGTAGGCACATGTAGCACATCACATAGAACTAGTGTTTTTTCATATGTGAGTTTTAAAAGAACTTTTCCTTTCCTTAGATTGGAGTAGATCCAGAATCACAAAGGAAAACCTCTCCTCTCTATCCTCCACAAGAGTGTAGGAGGAAAATGTATTTATATTAATATATATGTTTCTGGTAGCCCTAGAGTTTACCACTCCTTTACTCATATTGGTCATAATATTTACCATATAAATGATTGCAATAAAATTATCATCTTGTTCAGCCAAGTTAACCTTAAGCTCAAGAGAATTGTCATTTCTCACACGTAAGCATTGGGCATAAAATATTTTGGCTCTTCACAAAAAACTTATTCTTTTATTAAAAATGAGGTTTAAAGCTGCACAAGGGGCATGAGAATTATTATTGTGTAATTAAAAAAGATTAAATATAATTAATTATGTAATTACGAATTAACTATATTTAATAGTAATAAAAACTAAATTTAATACAGAATAAAACTTACCAACGACTATAAACATTTTAATTTGCCTATTATAATACTTAAAATTTCCAACAATAGTTTATACATATAAGAATCTCTTGTTTTACCATAAAAACTTTCTAGTCAGTTATAAAGTTAGATGGTTTATGCAGCAAAGCATAAAGTGCATCTGACACTTTTCCATAAGAAGATAGATCAAAATGCTTTACGATCTTCTGTTTCTTGGAAGCGAGTCTTTTCCTGATTTCACCTTTTAACCTTTTTACGTTATTACAATGTGTTAATAATTTTCCATAAATTATTTTTGTGTAAAACACCTTGTTTCTTCGTTATTCCTTGTTTATATGTTATTCAGCTACTCAGAATCATCACTAGCTAATCAACCTTAATATCATTTATTATCATCAAAATTAATTAGAATATTGGTATAATCCTTTAACCCTGTGAACCTTCTAAACCTAAACATTTAACAATTTTTTCTTTAGTCTCCATTATTAGCCATCATTACAAAAAAAAGTTAGTTATGACATAATAGTCAAATCATACTTACATCATCACATGTCACAAACAAAAGATTATGTCATTATGAATTTATGAGGTCATAATATGTCACATTATCAATATACCATGTCACCAATGAGATGTTAGCATAATTTCACATCATTAGTGTCACGGCAACAATAGTTATACATTGTCATCCCCTTATTTAAAGGACTAAGATTGAAAATAAATCATAAAGACAGAAAATGAAAAGAAACTTATAAGGATTAAAAATGAAAAAATAAAGGCTAAATTACCACTGGTGTTCCTCTATTTAGGGGGTAGCTCACTTTGTATCCCTCAATTTTTTTCCGCACCTTTTGCCCTCCCATTTTTTAAAAAGTTTAATTTTTGTCCTTCTGTCAAATTTAGGGCATTGACTGTTAAAAACGAACGATGTGGCATGGTTATATTGTAATTAAAAGTTAATTAAAGTTTAATTAATTATTTAGAAATGTTAATTTTAAAAATATAAAAAACATGTAACATGGCAAGAATTGGACCTAGGTCCTAGAAAAGAAAAGCTAGAGCCAATTCACTAAACCAAAGGTCAAAACCTATTTTATTTTTCAATTCCAATGTATTTAAACTAATAAATAGCAATGTTAATTTTAAAAATATAGAAAAGTTGAGCAAGGCTGAAATTGAAATCAAGTCTAGAAGTTTAATTGCTATGTGAGATTCAAATTTAATTAAACTAATCATGTGACAACATTAATTTTATATTAAAATTGGACAAAGTAAGATTTGAACCTAGGACTTGTGAGAGTTTTAAGATGATACCATTAGATAGTAAGTCAATTTTGGTGTTATTGTCTCTTTTCCTTTGTTTTGTTTTACTATTCTTGGTCATTTATGTTGTAAATTTTTTAAATAAAGAAACTTTTTTAAATTCTAAAAATTACTTAGCTTGATTTTAGGTTAAATCTATTTGAATAAGTTTATTTTTTTTAATTTTTAATTTTATATTTAAGTTTTAGTTGTTTCTTTAATTTATAGTTTTTAACTTTTAATTTAAATTTTAGTTTCTATCTTTTGTTTTTAATTAGATTTTATATTTTATTTGTATATTTTAATTTTAAATCTATTGTAGGTAATTTTATGTTATATATTTTATTTGTGATTTTGAAACTTAAATTAACAATTAAAAGTTGAAATTAAAATTTAAGGGTTAACAACTAAAACTAAAATTTAGTTATATTAACAACAATATAAAATTTAAAATCTAATTAAAAATAAAGACATAAATTAAAATTAAGAATTAAAATTTAAAATTAAAATTTCTCCATTTAAAAAAGTTGTAAATTTTAATATATTTTTAAAATTAATCTTGCCACGATTAGTTTAATTAAATTTGAATCTCACAAGAAAATTAATATTGGCTTTTGGTCTTGTGATATAACTTTAGCATTTAAACTTTTAGACCTGTGTTCAATTCTAGTCTTTCTCAAATTTTCTATATTTTTAAAATTAACATTGCTATTGATTAGTTTAAATACATTGAAATTGTAAAATAATACAAATTCTTACCTATGGTCTACTTACAATATAACCTCACTTAATTACGAAATTAAACTTTTGAAAAAGTTGGAGGGCAAAAGGTGAAAAAAAAATAAAAAAATTGAGGGTCACAAAGTGAGTTACCCCCTAAATAGAGAGTCACCTGTGGTAATTTAGCCAAAAATAAATTATAACAATTAAAATTGAAAAAAAAAAACTCACAAGAATTAAAATTAAAAAAAGCTAACAAAGAATAAAAATAAAAAATATACATGGGTACAATAAAAATATTTAAACCTTAAATATAACGTAAATTTAAATTAATATATTTATTATTGATGAAATTAAAGATAATTTAAAGATATAGACTAAAAGTGTTAATGCAGAACATGTAGTTTCTTAATATAAGAGAACCAAAACATAAAAATATACATGTTTAAAAATCAAATCCACAGTTAATCCTAACTAAATTTTGATAATTTTAAAATGAATTAATTTTCTTAGTCTTGCTTTTGCAATGTATACTTATTTTTCCATTATTGTTTTCCCTCGTCATCAAGGAAAAAAAATATTAACAAAGAAAAATTATATAGGAATAAGGTGCATAGCTAAGATGAAATTAACACGTGCCAAAAAAATAATACAGACCTATTAAAATAATTATTTTTATTTATGAGAGATAAAAATCAAATTTTTTATAAGAATTAAAATAAAAACCTATTTGTTTTTCAACAACCAAGTTAAATAAAAAGAAAGAGAACAAAAGGAGAAAAGACAACTTTGTATGTTAGTTATTCTGTAGGAGTCTACTAACCTTATTACTATATTGGACATTCTGGCTTTCTCTAGGGGAAGTCTTTATAAACCATAAATTGATATTGTATTTAGTAGCTCTCATTCTTATATTGTTCCTGTCTTATACCTGTGGGTCAATCATTTGTTTGTCCTTTTCCGTCAGGTTAAGGCTAAATTAACTCTTTGTTGTCATGCCTTTTAGTGGCTACCCTCAAGGTAATTCAAGAGAACTCCTTGATCGATATGATACGAGAGTATTCTTCTACTGAACTTACAGTAGATAAAGATTAGTTCAAAATGAGTTACTTGCAATCAATAAATAACTCACTAGTTAATTTAGCTCTTAAATAAATTTAAACAACCAAGTTCTTATTCTTTATTTTAATATTCATTATTTTTTGTTATTTTACATTTCTAATATAAATATTCTATATATAAAATACTAAATATTTTCATTAGATTAATTTACTCAATTCCTGAGTTGACTAATAAGTTCATTGATTTGTAATCACATGATGCGTAGATGTCTATATGTTCTTTTGTTTCATTTTTAGTCCCCTAACATCATGATATTGTAGCATTATTGTTGATGAACACTAATGACATTAATGTGTTGATGTGACACAATATGGCATTATTTTTATGTTGATATCATCATTAACATTTTTTGTAATTAAGATTGACATTAAAAACCAAAAATAAAAATCACTTACTTGAGTTATAATCCATTTACAAGACAAAAATATAATTAAATCATTATTTACTCATTGTAATTTGTTATTATGTTGTTTAGATAAGTTGGATAAGACCAAGACTAATATAATCAATTATTATTTGGGATAAATTTTTATTTGTGTTTTCTTATCTTTAGTACATTCAAACAATTAATCAATCCCATAAGATAATTTATTATTTACTAGTCAATGACATTTGTCAATTTTACTACTCAAAATAATCGTTTATTTCAATCTATGATTAATTAAATTAATCATAGTCATACTTTGAAAAGTGATTAAGGTTAATTACTTTTGTTACATTTTTAAATTTTGTATTATTACACAATCATATTTTTAACTTTTCTTAATACAATATAGTTCCTTTAACTTTTATTTTGACATCTAATTAAAATTTATGTCTTTTTTATGAGAAAAAAATTTAAATATATCTTTCATTAATTACTTCTTCACAAAATTATCCTCCATTCAAGTATTTTATCTTTTATTACATGCCAATTAACACTAACCAAATGCAAAATATCACCACTTACACTTAAAACTTCTAATATATTATTCGATTTTTTCTCACTCTTTGACTATTTAAAGTTCTAATAGAGTAATTAAGTGAGTAATTAAACACCCAAAGCAGTTCTTAAAAAATGTTAGAAGTGATTGGTAGGTCTTTTGAGCATGTTAATCCTTAAATATTTTTAACCTTATGCACATTGATCTCTAAAAACGTTTAGATAGTGTTTTTAAAATGTTTAAAGTGAGTGATATCTAAAGTGTTTTATGAAAAAAAAAATTCATAATACAATTATTAGGAAACAAATTTACTTAAAAATTTCGTATAAAAATCTAAATGTTGGTGCTCTAAATTTTAAAGAACAAAATAGTGGTTTACTCGGAACTAAATATTACTTTTCCCAAAGATTTTTTGTTAATCAAAATATGGGAATACTATTCAAGTGATTATGATTTGTTTGTCATGTCAACAAAAGTACAAGTAATGCTTATTTGCTTTTATGCTAACAAAAGAAAAGAGCATCTTACCTAACAACATCCAATATATGACTCTATTCATTTCTAGAAATACTTACAAGTAGAAAACATGCACCACAATTGTGCCCAAAACACTAACAAATCAACATGCATCACAACGAGAGTTACCAACATGATGCACATCACAACAAAAGCTACAAATAGTAACTCTTTAGTTATTTTTCTTATTTGATGTGATTTTATTGTTTGACATGTGTATCATTTGATATATTATTTTTCATTCGCGATGAACTGATTTCGTCATATCAAGTCTTTGACTTATATAGGTAGTTGCCTCTACAAAATTTTAAAAATTTTGTAATACAATATACTCTTTTTTTATTCTTATTTTAATACCGAATTGAAATTAATGTTTGGGCTTTTTTTTTAAGAATTAATCTAAAATATCTATTGCATTAATTAATTTCTGACAAAATCTCCTGATTTACTATTTACTACATTATAACTTTTAGGAATATTCCATTTTAATATCTATATTTATTTAAACTTTGTTATTGTTAATTAATTACTAAATTTTACGTAACTTCTTTTATTTTATATAACTTTTTTTTTCTTTTCAATTTTTATGTTTTATTTTTTCCTTTTATTTTTTTATTTAATAATATAAGCAAAGGCACAAAGTTTTGTGCCTCTCTCCCACTAGTATCAAGTAATCCTAAGCAATACTTACACTAAACTTGTAATATATTATTCATAAGTAATAAATTTCCTCACCTTTTCCCTCTTCTAATTGTTCATAGAGTAACTAAGCATTCCTTTTCCCAAGCATTTTTAGTTCATCAAAACATGGGAATGTTGCACAAGTAAATAGTTATTTGCTCGTCAATGTTAAAAAAACAGCAATAACGACACGTATTTGTTTGTTATGCTAACAATAGAACCTCACTTAACGGCATCTAACTCAACTACATGCACGTTTGAAAATAATAACAAGCACAACATGCAACGTGACTATGTGCATGTTTGGAAATACTTAAAAGTGACACAACATGCATCACAATTGTGTGCATGCTTGAAAATACTTATAGGTAACACAACCCGCATCATAATAGGAGCTACAAACATGATTTACATGACAACAAAAGCTACAAATAATAACTTTTACGTTATTTTTCTTAATTGATTTAATTTTATTGTTTGTCATGCATATTTTCTACATGTCTAAACACGTGGTACATTATTTTCGATGCATGATGAATTTGTTTTTCATTGTTTTATAGGCAAATGCATAACGGTTAAGTTAAAGGACATTGACTTTGTGACATTTGAGGGTAATTGCCCTACCACAATTCTGACTTTCCTTAATACAATATACCCTTTGATTTTATTTTAAGACATTAATTAAAATTGGTAAACATCCTTTTTATAAGAATCAATATAATATATCTCTTGATTTTTACAAAAAATACTCCTACTTCAAAGAATTTCTATCGATGTAATATAATAAGATATTATTAATTTCAAGTGTTTATAAATGTTTCATTAATGTGAGAGGCAGCTTTGAAAAAAAATATAAGTTAAAACATGTTTAATGTTATAAAATAAATTAACTATTTTTTAATTTTAGTTAATTAATTAAACAAGTCTTGTAAGACAGAACAAAGTGTATATATGATTTGAATTGAAGAATTATTAACGAAACATTTTTTCTAGTAAGGCTAGGTCTTAATGTTTTAAAAAAAACAACATATTTTTTTTAACATAATATTTAGTATTAGTTAAAATGTATTAAAAATCACAAAATTGTAAAATTTACAATTTATTTGATAAAATATATTTTGAATTTTCAATAAATTTTAATTAATAATAGAAAGACAAAAGTGTTAACATTTCTCTTATAAAGTGTAGCAAAAATAGTCTATATATGGATAATATAAATATAAAAAAAAAACACTTACACATTGTTGAAAAGAAATTTTATACTGATATTTAATTTATAAATAAAAAAAATATAATTAAACGAAGTTTCATAACTTTGTAATAACTTTGTAAATATAGATACATGGATTTAATATAAGAATATTGTGCCTATGACAGTTTTTTTAATCAACCACTGGATAAGTAGACATAGATTTCTCTTTTCTGTGAGTTTTGCTTTAGTTGATCTCATTTCATTTACTACATTTAGTTTTGCTTCATTTCTGTGTCGCGTATAGCTTAGCATTTATGTTAAATTATGCTAATTGAGCATGAATAAACTGAATGGCAAACCAATGAATTTTCGAAGAAAATACTGGTATCCTTTTATGATAATTGATAATGATAGTATAACTGCATAAGAAATCTTTTATCAACTGGAAACCGATTAAGCAAATCTTAAACACGCGCATAATGTATTTCACAATCATACCTTATTAACACAGAGACAGAGGAATAGCGAGATAAACATATAAATTTATATTCCTTTCTAGCAGATAGTCTAATACATCATACGTCCATGTTTTTCAGAAATTCATATCTAAACCCCAGACAGAAGATACGATAAAAACAAGAAAATGAAAGCAAAAACAACCGGATAAGAAATGCTAGTATTATCCTATGCATGAGAGACTAGAACAACTGCTATGATCACTTTGGTTTTACACTAAAAAGGGGTCTCCTAGTGGGGCCATGATGCACCTCATCTCTAACAGGATTAATTGCTAGAACTGGAAGGATTTTGACTGGAACTTGAGCCAAGGTTGAGATCGAGAATGGTCTTTGGAGCATTGGATTTTGCGTTTCCCTTGGAGAGCTTCTTTTTCAGTTCACACAGGAGTGCTTGATTCTCTTGATTCAGAAGCTGAGCCTTCTTCCTCAGCCTTTCATTCTCTTTCATTATGTGACAGTTCTGGAAGTACAACTCTGAGTTCAGCCTTTCCATGATTGTGAAACAATTCCTTCCCACTACTATTCACAGTTCCCTGTCCTGAAACCAGAAATATATATATATATATATATATATATATGTATAAAAAGGAATCAGAACAAATAGGAATCTTCAGATTATACTATTACCAGGCCCAGAACTATAATTCAGTAATCGAACCCAAACTAACTTATATATATAAATACATTTATAAATCTCGTGAAAAACATAAAGATACGAGTATGATTGAAAAAAGCAGAAAAAAGAGAGGTCGTGAGGGAAAAAGAAGGAAATGTCATCATTAAAAAATTAAAAAAATTTAAAACGATGAAGAACCTTAATAATTGATTGAAATATAAAAGGAAAAAACAATTATTTACAAGCTTCCTTGCGAATGTGTTGCTTTATGATCTGCTTTGATAGATATATAATTATGACCCCTAACTGAAGCCATCGACAACAGGGAAAAGCATAGCAGGTAGAGGCAGAAAATTTGAGTCTTTTGGACCACCCTGTCAAATAAATAGAGCATATGGGTTGTCTAAACAACTAAAGAAGGAGATATAGAGGTGGAATAACAGTTGTACAAATCTGCACTCACTTGAAAGCACAAAAAAATGGTTTCTTTCGGCTGTCCCAAGAGGGAAGAAAAGGATAAAGGTCACCCTCACACATAAAAAAGACAGAAGCTTCATACCAAAATCTTCTGTGTTTTGTGCATGCCTTTGTAACCAACAAAGTTCTTGCTCTCACTTCTTGCACACACACATAACCACGTTGGAGGCATTCAAATATTTAATATCAACATGGCCAAAAGTTTGTGGGAAGCAATATTAAATTAGAAAGAGTGGGGGCTTGAATCAGCTTTATATAAAATAAAAAATTCGAATGTTATCTTATAGCTAGTGAAAGACAAAGAAATTATTCAGAGGTCTTCTTTTTGTATGAAAGAAAATAATAATTAAACGCAAGAAAAAGAAAATGCTACAGAATTCATATGGTTTGGCTTCATATATGGAAACATGTTAAACCAGATACTACTTGCAGTAGCCTGAAATGGTTGATAAAATTTACAAAATACTGAAAGAGAAAGACAGAGAGAGGGTGGGGTCCTCTGTCTTTCTCTCTTGAACTTTTCGAAAAAGATCACCTTTAGAAGGAAGTTGGGTGAAAACTTTGATGGTGGAAACGAACTGGAGTTGGAACTTGGAAGAGGAGTAGCAGTGGGAGAAAAGAGAGAGATAGAGAAGGGAAGGATGGGACAAAGTGAACAATGTGTGTGTTAATTTATAGAGGAAACGGAAGAGAAGAAGGAAGAAGGGTGGGGGACGTGTCTCTTCTGTCTCTGACACAACAATCATGCATGTGTAAGCATAGAAGGCGGCTGGTTAGGGGCCTAAAAGATTTTCATGTTTCGGTTCTATGATGATGCTTATGGCGTCATGTAAATGATTATTCTGAATGGAGTTTTGTTTTTGCTGCTTCTGATGCTCTTTCCTTGTGTGCAGTGGCCAAAGGGCATAATGGGAATACAAATTGGCCTAATGGAAATAAGAGGGATCATAATGGGTCTTCCCTCTAGGGTTTCTAAAATGATGGTGGGCTAGGCCATCCCAAGATATGCAATGATGGTTTGGATTGGGTCTGTGAAACCACCATCGGTATTCAGCACCCTTCCTTAGCCCTCTCCCCCTATCATCAATTACACTTTTGTTTTTATTTATCTTGCACTTCTTCTATTTTTAGTCCTTCATGATTCTTACTTTTATTTCGCAATTTCCATGTGTCGGGCACTGTTGGCAATAATCATTCTCGTTGCTCTAATATTATTATTGTTAATATTATAATTATAACAATTATTATTATTATTCCTTTTGTTGAAATTTGGCGGTTTTGTGCATTGATAGTTGAGAAGAAGAGAAGAAAATGCCAATATTTTGTTGACTTGTCATCACTCTTGGGCACTAGGTCTTTGTTTACCAATGATGCTTGTTTTTTAATTTTACATTTGGGCGGATACCAGATATGTTGCTGTGGGGTTAGTGGAATGGCAGAATCTCTTACTTGAACGGCAGGGCCTGTCGATAATTGGCCATGTATGAGTATTCTTTTATTATTTATGCTTGGGATTAGGATTGCTTTATTTTAACAAACGGAATCTGAAATCATTAAAAGGGTACCACAAAAAGGGCGAAAAAGTAAGGATGTGGAGGGTGTTATGCATACGAAGACGGGTTTCTCTTGGTACAAATTCCTTCTGAGAATCTAGTATTACTTCTAGTGGAATTTCCTTTCACCCGTTACCCAAATGGCCCATGTTTTCCTACCATTTATACCGTGAATATGTGTGCTAATGAGGGTTATGAACCATTGATGGTATTTTGTTTTACGTTATTATAATGATGGTAATTATAGGCGAAGACAGTATCATAATTAAAGCACTCGTTTTCTTGCCAAATTCAGGATATGAGCTTGGAATTATTGGGTGGGGAAGAACAGGAATTCAGATGTGAACTGGGGCCAGCCATCCCCATCTCCTCATGGGTTATGAGTGGCATGGCGTGAAACATCATGCTTGCCAGATAATATTTTGGATGTGTTTAATTTTCTTCTGGGAGTAATGAAATTTTTAAACCAGGCTTTGGGTTATCCCTCGTGTACCTCGTTCATTTCTCCCCTTCCCACCCACACAATACACAAATCTTAACTGCTAAATCAGAAACTTGTACATTTCAAAAACTGCTAATTTAATTTTGCAGTTTTATATATTCTTCTCATAGACAAAAGGTTAGCATATACCATACTAGTACTTTGTCAATCACATTGTGTATTAATTAATCATTTTATCTGAGTGTGATTCGAATTCTTTGTTATACCAAAAGTAAAAGCAATAATTTCACTAGTCATTTCCTTGTGCTCCGTACAGTTTAGTTCAGCCATTTGGATGGAACTATATATAAGTTAGCCTAAAAAAAGCTTAGTCCATTGATCTTATTCTATTTGCGTGTCTTTATAGAAATAGAGTAACCTTGGCAGAATCATGCATATATTTGACCCACCACGTAAGACGTGCTCTGTTCGACCAAAGTTGTAGCCTCATGAGTTCCTATCCCATCAAATTTTCAAGCGTGTTCATTTCAAATGCAGGAATATGAGCCTGGTCAACAACCCATATGGCATATGGTATTTAAATTGATACTAAAATAACAATTGTACCGTCAGAGAAAGTATTAAGGAGGCAAAAGGGTACCTCCCAAAGCAAACCCATAAGCACACGGCATATAGCAGTAAATTGGCGTGAATGAGTGAGTGAATCAAATAAAACAGGATATAAATCTCGTCAGAAACCAAAAATGATGGCACAGCCCCGCTAATAATGGTTCTTTAGGTAATCTATTCATGTCCCTCTTAAAAAGTCATTTTGCTTTCCTCTCCAATATGAATCACTTCAAATTGAATGATTTGGGAAAAAACTGTGCATTCATCATTTAGTACAAGTTTGGAATCTTTTACATTTTTCTTCATAAATGTGCATATTGTCTACCACAAATATTAGTAAAACTCTTTTAAAAAAATTTAGAATTTTTTTCATAAAAATTTCTAAATTGTTTTTCATAAAAATCTCTTAGAAATCAATGACATAAATCCTAATTTAATGGTAGGACATCAGCATAATATTATCTTTCGCTTGTAAAAAAAAAAAACTATAGAACATCAATGTAAATCATAAGAGAGCTTTTAAAAAAATTAAGATTTTCTGTAGCACTTCTCTCCTTGTCTATACTTACAATTCTCTCATTGTCTATACTTACAAGAAGACTTCTAAGTGATAAAAAAACTCTATAAAAAACTTTTTTTTTTTAAACTATATCTATGATTGATTAAAATTTATTCCACTTGTCATTTAAATGACTTTTATATTAAATGATGATTTTCAATAAATTATAACTATAGAAAAAAATTTACTCTATAGTTTCCTAACACTCCTCTGGTTACAATTATGCAAAGGATTATATTAACAAATTTAGCTATGAACATGAAAGTGTATTATTGCTTATAAAAATGTTAGCAATTTTTTTTTTAATAAATGTGAATATAAAATGATTTTTTGACTGGTTTTTATTTATTCTTATGGGAATTAAATACAAGGATAAAATAGTTTACAACAATCCATACGCTTAACTTTTTGACTAATATGTTATTGTCTTTGTACCTTAAAATGTCATAATGTGCACACCTAAAAGTTTTGTAAATAACTATAGTGAAATTTGCATATAATTTAAATTGTAAAACAAATTAATTTTCACTCAAATTCTAAAATTACACAACTTATTTTATTCAGAGAACTTTTAAATTACACAAGTATGTTCTTTTTTATTAAACTAGAAAGGGTTTACTTTCAACTAAAAATCATCAACATTATGCTATATCATCAGTTGCAAAGTAAATTCAATTTGATTTGGTAAGAAAAGTGAAGATAGTGGATGTACTTGATTTTGTACTCAAAGAAGTACAATAAATGTAAAGGGAAAGAAAATCGAAACAAATGCATATTAAAGACTAAACTAAAAATAAATTTAGAAATCCAAAAAGTGCAAAAAAAAAGGTAAATTGGATTAAAGTATGAGTGCCAACATATATGCCAATTTCATCACATTGTTCTTTTAGATATTGTAAATATCTAAGATTTTGATAAATGATCTAACCAATGAGCAATGACACATATGGTATATATTTATAGACTAATTTTTACAAATGCTAATTGCCTATGAGGGCTTAAACGTGTATTTTTATTTTTATTTTTATTTTTATTTTTTTAAGGAAAGAAACTCCTAAAATTGAAAAACTATTAATAACCCCCTTATGTCATTTAATTTCTTGCTAGCTTCAATGTATTATAGTTCGGATTCTCTTTGTGACACTCTTCTATCATCAAATACTTTATTTTTCAAATTAGAAAATAATATAAAAATTTGTTCATTTAAATAACTAGACTTGACATTAGGGTAAAATAATTTACACTGTGACACCACGAATTGATTAGTACTAAACAGGTCATGAAAGAGAAAATAATTTATCTTTACATTGAGTTAAAAACATGGTCAAAGGGATATAAACTACTAGTTTACATAGATCCATTAAATTGGGTTAATTTGCTATTAAAGTTGTGAGCATTAAATGAACAGAGAATAAATTGTTAGGATCATGTGATGCAACACTATGAACCTTATGAGATCCTTCTAACCCAAATAAATATAAGTAAACAAAACTCCATTAATTGGGAAAAAGGTTTACAAAAGTCATCACAATAAAACATTGTCTCTTCTAAAAATTAAAGTTAACAATTTTAAAATGAAAATAATAATAAGTCAACTTAAAATGAAAAAGAAAACTAGAGGCATGATTAAAACAAAGAAATAATTTAACATCCTAATATAGTCATGAAGCCCCAATGCCACCTCAATCAGAGCACAGAATCCCACAACAATCTCAGGCATTACTAACATGTACCTTTTCAGCATCTTTCTAGTCTATGGGCGTTCAGACCCAAGCAACACACACAAATAGGGAGTGATATTTTACTCATACATATATAAGTAGGATAAATATGAAATATATCCATCGCAGTATATCACATGAAACTGCATGACCATAAACTTAAGTCATGCTAATGATGCTCATGCAATGCAACTCATGTATATTCTCTCAAGTAGACGCCCAAAACGGTCCTCTTCTACACAAATAACACGTACATACAACCATATCTTCTACACCAGTAACACTTATGTATAATTGTGCATTGTAGCACAACCTAAGAAAAATTGCTATATAGCACCACACAATGAGCGATCCTTACAAGCTTCTTAGATTGTCATATTCATGCATCATATCATTCATCAACATAATTCACAATATCAATAGTTAACTATTCCATCACAATCCATCCTCAACCGCAGCTGGGATGACACCTTGTCAGACACACCTTAACCATCATCATCAACACATCATGCATCCCATTATAATTCATACACTTTCATATAATGTGACAAATTCCTAAGTTTATTGGAAAGATAACATCGAGGGATAAAACTTTAATGCAGAACATGAAGCCTAGTAAGATATCATGCACTGAATTAGAGACCCAGCTTCCAACTCACATAACTCAGTCTATTCTTACCATTTTTACCTGATTCTAGTATCTAAACTATAGTCTCAAATGTCTACTTTACATTTTCAATCTTCATTTTTAGCAATGTGTTAATGTAAGCATATGCTTGAATTTTCCATGCACATAAAAAGCATATGATTGAATTTTATGTCTTTGTTTATCATGTTTCTTTCAATATCGAATTCGTGTTTACACCTTGTTGCATCATTTTTATTTTCTTTAAATAGTTTTTTACTCGACAAAAGGCAATAAAATATTTTATTCCCTCGACCCAACAATAATATATTTAGATGCGAAATAGTCAACTATTTTCAAAAAATGATCAAATATGTTGGGACAAAATGGTAAAAATATTGTGTGGATTCCAATTTTTGTTTCGGACCTACATAATTCTCTGTTTTTTTTTTAATCAAATAAAAAATTATATTGAACTTGTGTTTTTTCATTTCCTTCATTATTCTTTTTTTTTCTTCTAATTCAAGCAAAACATACATGAGTCAAGATTATCTTGAGAGATAATAAATTAATTTGTGAGTTATAAAAGCGCTTGTATGAGTTATAAAAGCGCTTGTGAGTTATAAAGGGAAGAACTTGCATCACTATCTCAATTTCAATTCAAACATGGGTTTGATTTACACTCCATGTTTTGAGAAATATTTACCATCCGAAAAAAACGAAAAAACAGAGTTCTTGTCTAAAAAAATGCCTTGAGAAAGGGCAGATGCATAGAACATTTCAACAAGATAGTGCTTTTTTAACTCTCTCAAAATGGAATCTATTCCAAACATATATACCATGGTCCCTTACCTTGATAAAGTACAAATATCTAAATTTCATAAGAGGATTAGCTAGGCCCACATGATCAATGCCATACATTTTTTTTTTCTAAATCACAAATATTATCTATTGAATCTTGTTCGAGTCAGATTTATCTCTGAAAAATAATTTTTAAAATAAAAATTACTTTATTTAAAAATATTTATACCAATAAAAAACTTTCAAATATCTTTAAAATTTGATGGATATTACTTTATCTTGATATTAATCATCTTTGATCTTATCTTTAAACATTTTCATAAATATATTTTTAGTCTTTAAAATTTATATCTATTTTTATTTTAGCCACTATAATAAGTAAATAATTTTATTTTTTTCTCAAATATTTGTAAAATGATTAATTCAAAAATAAAAATATTATAAGACTAAAATAAAAAATAAATATATTAAGATAATTAAAATAAAATAATGATTTAACATTTGATTTTTTTTAAAATTTGAAATTTTGGTCTCTTATCTTAAATTTAGATATTTAGTATCATAATTTTATAAATATATAATTTTCATTATTTACACTAGCGAAAACACAGGCATTATCGCACCTGTGTATTTGCATTTCTATTTTAAAATCTTTTGTAAATTTTTATGTTTTGAAATATAAATTGTTATGTGATATATTTTGAAATATATTTTGTTAATTTTATATTTTTTGTTTATGATAACATGATAAAAATATGTGAGATCATGAAATGGATATATCAAATATGCAATGAATATGGAAAAATGGAAATAGGAGAGTTTGAATAGAACTCAAAATATTGTTGCACCTGTATAGTTGCATGTTTATTAAAAATATTTATCACGAAATGTACGCATATATTAATAGGGACAAGTTAATAATAGATATTTTGAAAAGTGAATATCAAAATGGGGTATTGCCTTTATTAATAGTATAGTTATGGAAGTATAAATATTGTATATAATATAATATCATATATTATACATCATAGATATAATTGGACAATTATGTATATTGCATATCAATATTTTAAAGAAATTTTTAACTTAAAGTTATAAGGTTGGTCTAGTGGTAAAGTATATCTTTGGAAAATAAGAAGTTATGAATGCAAGTCCCTCTTATTACAAATTAGTTTATTTTTTTTAATTTTAAAATAGGTATAAGGGTAGAATAAGTATTTTGAAAAGTAGATATCAAAAGGGGGTATTCCATTTATTAATAGTTTATTTTTTTAATTTTAAAATAGATGTAAGGGTAGAATAAGTATTTTGAAAAATAGACATCAAAACGGGTATTTCCTTTATTAATAATAGTATAGATAAAATTAGAACAATTGAATATTAAGAAATAAAATAAAAAACTAGCTTGATACAAATTTAGTTATGTAACAAGAGACTAACAATTTAATTTATGTCATAATCAATGTTAATTTTTATAATATTCAACATTTTATGTTTAAATGAACACTAAATATCTAAGTTTATGGTATTTGGATTTACATTTTATGTTTTTACGTTTGATTGAAATCAATTTGTCAAGTTGGAGACATAACTATCATATTTTCAATGTTTGCCTTTCTCACAATAATATATCCTCTCTTTCATCTCGATATAACATCATCAACGATTATTTTTACCTATTTATACTTGTTATTTCATTTTTTTTATGTAAAAGAGTATTTTCAAATCATACAATATATATATATATATATATATATATTATTTATATTCGATGAGATTTTTGCTTTTAGAATAATATTATTTAATTATAAAGAATTTTATTTTATTTGAATTGTTCGAATTGTATAATCATTAATTACTGACATCGGTAAACGACCCAAAGTAATTTGATTATAATTCAATTCATGGCGATCATATGGCGAAAGTTCATATTCTTCAGTTGTTGATAAACAATTTGTCGGACAAAACTCGATACAGTTACCACAAAATATATAGATTCTGAAATAAATACTGTAATTAAGCAACCGTTTCTTTCGAATATCAGTTTCTAGTTTCCAATCAACAACAGGTAGATCTATGGGTCATACACGAACACATACTTCACAAGCAATGCATTTATCAAATACACGAACACATACTTCACAAGCAATGCATTTATCAAATTCAAAATGGATTCGAGCACAAAAACGTTCTGATGAGATTATTTTTTCATAAGGATATTGAATAGTTAAAGATAACCGATTTGCATGAGATAGTGTAATCATGAAACCTTGACCTATGTACCTTGCAGCTCAGACTATTTGTTGACCATAATTTATGAATCCAGTTACCATAAGGAACATATCGTGAATATCTCTGAATCTTTTTTTCTTTCTCTTGTTTCATACAAGTTATGAATATCGCAGGTCCTCATTTTTTTATAGTGAAAACAGTTGAGATGAAGTTGTTAATAATAGATTCCCAAGATAAATTGGTAAAAGAAACTTCCACCCAAGATTTAATAATTGATCTATTCTTAACCTAGGCAAAGTCCATCTTGTTGTTATAGAAATAAATAAGAATAAATAAGTTTTCGCTAATGTAATAAAGATACCAATTATCGTTACAAAAACCCCATATGTGTTATTTATTTCAAAAAACTCATAAACAAATATGTATGGAATAAAGATATTAGAACCACCCAAGTAAAGAACGGTTACAAATAAGGAAGAAATTAATAGGTTTAAGTAGGAAGCAACGTAAAATAAACCAAATTTGATACCCGAATATTTGGTTTGATAATCTGCTACTAATTCTTTTTCCGCTTTCGATAAATCAAAAGGTAATCTTTCACATTCTGCTAGGGAAGAAATTAGAAAAGATGAAACCCATAGGCTGACACCATAAATTCCAACCCCAAAAACCGTATTTTGATTGAGCATAAACTATATCAACTATACTTAAACACACCTCTGTGGGAATATCCACACTGTTGTGTCAAGTGTTTAGAAAGTAAAAAAAATTAACTATTCAATAAGTAAAATACAATATTTCATATGGTTATTAAAGAAAGTAAGGATAAATTCAATATTTAATAAAATACAATATTCACTCGACCATGTCTAATTTAATTAATGAGTATTTCTTATTTTAAATGTGTGTATATATATATACATACACACACACACATATATATATATATATATAATATTTTAAGTTATATTTTTCCTGTAATTATTAGTAAGCTTTTACATAATATATTTTTTATTTGCAAAATTTTCATATCCTTAAAACATAATTAAGTAAAATTTGAAATATTTTATTGATAACTCTATATATTCTTAGCCTGGATTTTGGATTTTTAAAAATCCAAATAAATATCCAATCCATATCCAATTAATTGGATTGAAGGTAAAATAAAAAAAATGGATATGAAACCAATTCATTAAAATGGATTGATTTTGCATATCCAATCTTTTTGCAACCCCTATTCTTAGGGATAGAGTTATCAAAATAGGTATGATGATTAACGACCTCCTTGTAACCAATTTTGCAATAACCTCCAAGTAACCACCAAGTAATAACCCATAATCACCTGATAAGGTAACCAACACTATGTAAGACACATGATGGAGAACCATTACGGGGACTTCATAGTGAAAGTTGGGAAAACTATTCTAGCGACCATCATCCTATTACCAACTAGAAGGGCAAGATTTCCTGCTTTCTATATTTTCAACTTCTTGAGTGTCCCACCCTTCACAACCAAAACAAAAACACTATTTGACCATATCCATTTACAACCAGTCTCTATCACAGGAAAACTCTATCTATATATTGCATACACTACACATCTGATCTCCCATTTCTTAAAGAGGGAAGACTATCAAACAAACTCCCATATTTTGTTGCCCTTTTTTTTTATTTGTTCATCATAATCATGTAAGAAACCTAACCTCTTAGTTAAAAAATCTCAAGGGTGGTGTTGACAACCCCAAAAGGCAACGAACAGGGTTCTCAACGCCCTAGACCTGCTCATGAAGTTTTACTACATTAGAGCCATTTATTTCTTCATCAATGAGGTGACTAAGGGGCTCTCAATGTATGACCTCAAGGAAGCCATGTTCCACCTCCTCACCTAAGTCACGCACCTCCTAGGTTGTATTCAAGTGTTTGAATCAAGTTGACCCTTCATAAAATGCAACGATGTTGGCATGCACATCATAGAGTCCCACATCGATCACACACTTAAGGAGCAGTTGCAAAAAAATGGATGACCCATTAAAGGTTTTGTCTACGATCACATCCTTGGTCTTGACCTTGGCTTCTCTCCTTTGGTTTTTGTAAAGATAAATTGGTTATAGAAAAACTTAGCGTTTATGGCCCATGCAGTTATAAACTATGAGGTGTTATTTTATTTTCTTTTTCTTCCATTCCCCATTTATGTATACTTTTGTAGGTTACTAAACAAAGTAATGTGATGTCAGTACTCCAATATGTGTAGTACCCACCAGTCCATCTTAGGTCCCAGCGTGAACATGATTTAGATTTAGAGATCTATAAACATTATAAGGCTTTAATTTTTTATCTCAATGCACATAAGAATTGCACTTAAAAGATCTATAAATTTAGCATGTGTGTACAAATAAAAAAGGATCTACATTCGATAACATTGACGATAAAGCATGCTCAACAAAGAAATAAATAAATCTCAACCTCAAATGCTAACAAGAGTTACATTTTTCAGGTTAATGATTGACAAATAATACATAAATTTCAACATCAATACCAACAAGAATTACATTTTCAAGTTAAGATTGGGAATACAATAAAGCCTTATCACTCCTAAGAGTTCAAGGTTGAGGGGCTTTTGAATTGTAAAAAAACGATTGATAACTTCCTCGTAACCAATCTTGCAATAACCACATGTAACCACCAAAATTATCAGGTAACCACTTCTCGTAAACGATCTCATAATAACCTCTAGGTAACTACAAAGTAACCAACTCATAACCATCCAATAAGATAATCTTCGTGTAACCACAAAATTATATAAGACACACGATAAAAACCACTCGGGAAACTTCAGGGATCTAGAACAATAAAAAATACAAGTGTTTGTGCATATACTATACTGATTCCTTCTCCTTGCTTTCTATCCTTTCCCAGTGCAAGTTATACAGAAGAGTGGCTTATTCTAGCTAATGAAAACTTTCTTGTTGAAGAATTGCATCACACTGGGTTAAGACGATTCTTAATAGTTTATGAAGATTTTCAATGTTTTATCATTACCATAAAAAGAGAAAGGAATAACAATCACACAATAATTTAGGGATGACAACAGGGCGAGACGGCTACGGGTATTATGTTCCCTGTCCCAGACCCCCATAATTGTCCCTGAACCCCTTATCGATCCCCGACGGGTAGCCATCTAGGGACCCCATCCTCGTCCCCGATTTTTATCGGGTATCCTGGCCCCAAACTCGAACCCGTTAACATGTTACAAATTGATGATTATTTTTTTCTCTATTTTTATCACAAGTATAGTCTTTGCATGCAGTTTGGTTTAGTTTTTGGTTAAAAAGTCTTTCAAACCAAACATAAAAACTACATGCAGTTTAGTTTGAATATAGTATCAAATTCAAATTTAGTGTGACTTTTCAAATGAAACTTGAATATAACATGCATGATATAGTGGTATATATAGAATACAAGAAGCTTCTCAAAGACGCTACTAAGACATTAGCAGACTTAACAAAATGCTAACTGAATATAGTGTGTTCTAGAAAATTAGAGACTATGAACTTGTCACTACCATTCCTTGTTGACCAAAAGAAAATGTGATTCGATGCTTTAAAAAGTGATTTACAGTGTACATTAAGGATCAATTTGCACAAAGATAAAAATATTAAAGACTAATTTTTTTTAAAAAGTTTCTTTCAAAATTCAACTGTTACTGTTTATAACTTTCTAGGAAGAAAATGATATTTCATTCGTTCTTTGTGTATTAAATAACTGGTAGGATGCTAGGCAATTTACAATGTAATTTCATTAGACACATATATTAAAACTTAATTTTTTATTGTGTACTATATTTGGTGGGGGTTTATCGCTAAGTAACTTAGCAAGGAACCATATAATATCAATAGTTTTTCACTTATGAAGAGCCTTCTTAGTATATAGTTTTGCTCCCAGATAAAATGTTAATTTTATTTTTTATAAGAAAAATAAGGGTCTAAAGTATAATATAGCGTATTTTTTATCCCAAATTTGACAAGCTTATGTAAATAGGCATGCATATGTATATGTAAAAAAAAAGAAAACCACTGTATAGGCTATTTATATTGACATAAAGTTGGGATAAAAAAACTCAATATATACTCTATACTCAAATTAGAACATTATTTTTTCATTCAATGTGTTTTTAACATGTACTAAAATAGGTATTATATCTTTGATCAATAGTCAAGAACAATCTAAAACCAAACATAAAAAATACATGGGTTTAGTTTGAATATAATATCAAATTCAAATTTAGTGTGACTTTTCGGATGAAACTTGACTTTCTGCACAAATTTAGTGTGACTTTTCGAATGAAACTTGAATATAATATGCATGATATAGTGGTATATACAGAATACAAGAATGGATTTCTACCTATGCCTAGATCTAGGATAAATGAAAATTTTATTGATAAGACCTTTCCAATTGTAGCCAATATTTTATTACGAATAATTCTGACAACTTCAGGAGAAAAAGGGCATTCACTTATTACAGAGATGGTGCAATTTGATTCTATTTTTTTCACAGATTTCGGTAAAAACAGAAAAAACCCACGCTTTTTGAAGGTGAAATTTGTAAATAAAATAATTAATTCCTTCGGTCGTGTATCCTCGATTAATGCAGCCTCATATGCTTGAACTTTAGGTTTATAGTATTAAGCGAAAGGTTATACCCATACTTATGGGGTTAGGTCAATCCTAACCTACTAGGCAGCATGGGGAAAAAAAACACTACGCTTTGGAATCAATAATACGAAAACTTTGTCTATATAGACTTCCATGTCTTATCAATGAGAATATATCTCTAACTTTGTATTTTTTAGCCCTTGAAGAACATTTTTTTCAGCTAAGTAATTCAACCTTTTTCCATTGATATGACTAAGACTTCAGTGTTACAAAGATGCCTCCATATCTATAACATTCATATTGTATTTAGCAACCAAAGTTTTTGTCCAATACAATTTAGAAATCTTCTTCCCTTTAGCCACAACCAAGTTTCCTTTGGTGAGTTTTCACTTTCCAGAACTAAAGTGATTATCATGACCACAATCATAAAAATAAACATCAAGAGCATGTTTGACTCCTCTAAGAAACAATTACATTCCCATGTTGGTTTGCAGGTAAACATCACCAACACCAATAACCTTAGACACATCATCATTACCCATCTTCAACACTCCAAAATCACCAGAAGTGTAAGATGTGAAGAACTCCTTCCTTGCTGTAACATCGCTATCAACAATCCATATGCTCTCATATGATACAAGATAAACTAACTTATGGTCATAAAGATTAACAAGATCACCACAAGTAGTATTAACAACACATTTATCATTGTCATGATCTTTCTCTTTCGGCTAACCCTTCTTGTCTTAGTTCTCCTTTTTTCATAGCAAACTATATTTTTGTATGTGTCATGTCTTATAATAATAATGACACTCCACATTCTTGTATCTATACTTAGACTTACTCGTGCTCTTCTCTCTACCACCCTTCGGTTCCTTTTTCTGACTTCTACCTCTGTTTTCGGTGACAAGTACTTTAGGCTGAGATGAAGAACCCTGAGTCTTCCTTCTAATTTCTTCATTAAGAGCATCACTATTTGTTGCTTGCAAAGAAATAACACCATTAGGGTTGAGTTTGTAATAAAAACCTGAAATATCTCCTAAGACTTATGTAAAGTATTCAACAGTCATAGTCCCAAAACTTAATTATCAAATTTGATACCCATTCCAAATAAATGAGCTAGAAGTCCTTGAAATTCGTTCAAGTGATCTGAAATAAAAAAACTCTCCTTGTCCATCAAATTCATTAGACAGTTTAATAAATGCAATTTATTATTTCCTGATTTAGTTGCATACAAGAACTTAATTTTCTCCCACAAAGTTATCACATGTGTTTCATTAGCAATGTGATTATAAACATTGTCTTCTAGAAATTTCCAAATAAAACCACACACCTGTTGGTGTTCATAGTCTCATTCTTCAGACATAGAATCCGACTTCTGAGTAGTAAAGACAAAAATATGCATTTTCTTCACAAATAGCAAATCTTTCATCTTACCTTTCCATAAGTGATAATTAGTGTCATTGAAAGCAACCATTTTTGTATTTGCCTCCTTCAGTTGAGCAAGTCAAATAGTCATACAATCAAAACCAAGAGCTCTAATGAGGAAACAACAACAATAACAGAGCATACACAAAGCAGTTAAAATAAATCCTTTAACTTGCAAGAATCTGTGAGGAGTAAAAAAAAATGCATAGCAATAACAAATCACCAAAATCACAAAATAAGACACCATGATTCTAACATGGAAAACTCCTCAAAGCAAGGATAAAAACCACAGGTTGTCCAGACCAAAGAAATAGCTCCACTATTATCAATAAAGAGTACAAGAGAATCTCAATCAAGTGCACAAACCTATGCTAACACTCAGCCAAACAATAAAGCAATAAAAGTTACAAATAGAGAATAAGAAAGATGAAAAATCCCAAATACACTATTGTTGTGCAAATTAATATCTCCCAACTCATACCTTGTTTCAACTATCCGAACAGTTAGAATGAAGAATCAGATGTTCCACATCGTTTGTCTAAAACTAGCCTGATCGAGTCTGCAGTGGCAAATTTATGATTGCAGCATTGTATAAAAATGAAAATGACTTTCTCTCTTCTTCTCTCTCAAACTGTTGGTGTATTTCTCTTACTAATGAGCTTCACTATCTCTAACCCTCTTTAAAAGCACCTTCTCTACTTAGGTTAAGTGAGACATCAAGTGAACTTCTAGATTTAGGCATTTTCTCCACATAGGAATGGAGCCCAATACCTAACAAATGGAAAATCTCATTCCAAAAAACTAGAATTTTGAAATACTTTGTATGAATTCTATTATTTTAATTTTATTAATAATTTATTTTTTACGAATATTAAATTTATTTTAGAAATAAAAAATAAATAATTAATTAAATTTATTTATTAAAAATTAAATAACCAATCAGAAATATTAATAAATATAATTTAGTTAAAATAATGATAATTTAACATTAACATTAATTATAATATTGAAATGTAAAAAAAAAACACAAAAAAAAAAATCACATAACCTTATGTCTCCCTTTTACTAAGAATGTTGTTGTTGTTAACTTTGTTAAGATATTCTTTTCTTTTCTCCTTCTCTTAGGAAATTTTTCCATTTTTTAATTCAAATTCGTACATATCTTTGGATTCTTCAAGAATTACTTGCTCTCCATGTGTAAACCTAGTTAAGGTCTCTATGGGTAAGATCTTGGTTGTGCTAGACCTTAAGCTCAATATCTAGTAATAAAAATGTCGTTAGAGAATTGAGTTTTCAAGGAGGTTAAGGGGAATGAAGCGAATGTTCGAGTTGTAAACAATGACAAGGGAGGAATGGAAATCCGTATCCTAAATTTGTGTCTTTTTCAATGTCCAAACCAATTAATAAATGTCATATCATTTAATGAATTTTCTTTTAAAATATTTTTATATCTTATATTGCTCATTAAATGACATGACTTTTATTGATTAGTTGAGACAGGACATAAATTTGGGATAGAAGATTTTCATCCGACGAGGAAGACAAAAGAATATGAGAAACGTAATTAAGCAAATGAAAAGTAAATTTAACATTGAAAAAGTTACAAATATTAAGAATTAAAATTAAAAAAAAACTACTCAAATTTTAAAAAAATGCAAAAATACCAAGGATAAAGATATATTTAAGACTTAATTACACATTTTCATCCTTAATTTTTGTCATTTTGAAAATTGATGACACTCTCATTTTTTAATTTAAAACATTATGTCCCTTAACTTTTAAATTTTTTCAACTAATGCTTTGATTCGATAGAAGACTAATGTCATAGACTCAACGCACACCCCAACTCCACAATTGATTAGTAAATAATCAATTATTGTGGAGTCAATCTTAACATTAACTCTATAATAATTAGTGATGGATATTATTATGTAAAATAATTTGTTATTATTTTGAGTATATCTTGTAGCATTAGTTGCCCTAAATTATAGCTTGTCAAATTTGTATATATTCCTTTTCAAATGTATATGCAAATCACGAATTATTTCCTACATGGTGTCAGAGCCGGTTACCTTTCTCAAATCCTGAAAAACCTAGCCATCATTGTTCTTCTTCTAAGCATTTTTTTCTTTTTCATTTTCTCTTCCCATAACTGCCCACCAATGGCCGAAAATTCAAAATATCACTCCATCCTAGCCATCACCAACGTGAAGCATCTTATTCTAATCACCTTGGACATGGAAACAAGCTAATATCACTCATGGGCAACCTTATTCAAGGTTTAAGCTAAAGTTCATTCGATGCTTAAACATATCATCCCTCTTTATGAATGTCGTAGCCATAACAACATACCAAACAACCAAGGCAGCTGATCTCCTATTATGGAACCACCTTAATGCTATTATACTCCAATGAATTTATGAAACTATATCTGCTGGTATTCTCACATTGATCCTTATGGCTGATGATTCGGTCGAAAAAGCTTGCGAGCGTGTAGCTGACTTATTTCAAGATAACAAAAACTCTAGGGCAGTATATCTTGAAACTCAGTTCACTAACACGAGCTTGGCAGATTTCTCCACAACCTCCGTCTATTGCAACCAGCTTAAATCTCTTTCTGGTCAAGTATCCAATGTCAGGGCTCCTGTTTCATATCAACGTCTAGTGCTCTGCCTGTTTGCTGGGTTAACCGAAGCCTATGCTGGTTTTGTCACAGTTATGCAACAAAAGGATGACTTGCTAAGTTTTGCTACAGCATATTCTCGATTAAAGTTGTAAGATACCAGGATTAAGGAGCAAGCAACCTGTGAATCTGGTTCCACCGCCCTCTTAACCATGGATGAAGGCTTCTATTCACAACCGCAACAACATAACAACAACAACAACACTTCACAGGATTGTCATAATACTAATCAAGGCAAGAAAAACAACTGAGGCAGAGGCAACAACTGCGGTGGCAAAGGCAAACGCGGCAGTTGCAAGGGTACAGGCGTTGGAAGAAGTGGTGCACCAAAACAGCAACCGCAGTACCAAAAGTACCAAGCCTACCCACGGCACCAATATCCCTTCCTTAATCCTTGAGACGAGTGGGCCCAACCTCTTTGTCATTATCCTGCAGCTTCGTGGCAGCCTAGACCTCCACGCCAAGCCAGTATACTTGGACTGAGACCACCACAAAAAGCATACAATGCATTAGTAGCACCATCTAAGGTTGGGTACACACCTACAGAGATTAATGCGGTTGTGTTGGATTTGTTTTACATATCTATCTAAGTTAGAAATTAATAAATTAACAAAAAATGAGAATTGAATAAACAAGAAAATGGGAAAGATGACAATGGTTTAACGAATAAATAGATGACGACACTTTCAAGGATGGAAGATAAGTCATATAAACGTCACAAGGGTGGTGATTTACCCTTGACAAGTCTAGCAGAATACCGCAGGAAAAAAAAAATTCCTTGATAAGTTTTAAAGAGAAATTATCTCTCACAAAAGAGTAAAACACAATTATAATTTCACTAATTCAATGGTTCTCCTTTTAGTACAATCAAGCCCAGCCTCTATTTATAGAACTAGTTGGCTGTTCAAAATCATAATTTTTAAAAAAAATTAAATACTGTATTATCACGCAATTATCACATATGATTAATTGCATGTTACATTAATTCATAAATTAATGAAATGTTACAAAAAATTAAAAGTCATAGTCTTCGGCATTCACATCATTTCCTCTTTCTTTGAAAAGATTCGTTCTCGAATCTATGAGTTTATTTTTCTATCAATTTTATTCACTTATAATTTAAAACAAACAAAATCAACCTCCAGGATCAGATGTAACTTGTAAAAATTCATGCATCAAAGAAGTTTTCCTTTTTGGTTTCCAAACCCAAACATTGGAATCAAGAGGAATTCTTCTTTTAAAATAGATATGTGCATTTTCTTCGGAAGTTTTAACTTCAACAAAGAAGTGAATGTACAATGATTCTGTAAAAGGGATATCCACATTTTTCTTCCTCCAATATGACAATTTGTGGGTTGTATTCTCATCATCCTGTGCATTCAAAATACCAATAAAAGAAGAAAAATCATTAGCACTTTTCATTTTAATGTTCTTTTTCTCTCTTTCTCTTTCCTTTTCTCTCTCTTCCTCTTCACTCTTTTCTTTTTCTAATTTTCTATTTTCTTCTCTCTTTTTCTATTTTCTTCTTCAACTTATGTTGATTATCACAAACTTGGCTTGGTGTCAGAAATTTCAAATTAACTTTGCGTCCTTCATACACCAAAGAAACTGAAAGTCTTTCAGGATTTATCCTTTTACCCTGCAACCAAGACCTCCCTAAAAGAAAATGACATAAGTCCATGAGAGCAATATCGCATGTCACTTCTTCCACATATTTTCCAATAGTGAATCTAAACTTGTTTGCCTAGGATGAAGACTCGTTGGTAAGTTAAGTTTATTCACCAATCTTTGACTTACCACGTTGCTATAACTTTCTTCATCAACTGCAAATAAACACAAATGATCTTCTATTAAACACTTTGTATAAAAAATATCCACCATAATTCCAAACCTAAATACAAATCCAAAGGGGTTGGATTTGTTTTGCAGATCTATCTAGGTTGGGAGGTAATAAGTTAACAAAATAATGTGAATTGGGTAAACAAGAAAATGGAAAGGATGTAAATGGTTTAACGAAGGGATAGATGACGCCACTTCCAAGGATGGAAGATAAGTCATATGACGCCACAAGAGTGGTGATTTACCCTTGATAAGTCTAGCAGAACGCCACAAGGAAAAATTTCTTAATAAGTTCTAAAGAGAAATTATCTCTCACAAAAGGGTAAAACTCAATTATAATTTCACTAATTCAATGGTTCTCCTTTGAGTACAATTCAACCCCTATTTATAGAACTAGGTGGCTGTTCAAAATCATAACTTCCAAAAGAAAAATTAAATACTTCATTATAATGCAATTATCACATATGATTAATTGCATGTTACATTAATTCCTAAATTAATGAAACGTTACAAAAAATGAAAAGTCATTGTCTTTGGCATTCACATCATTGTGCATACCCTTGCACTTTCTCAACCAGATGAGAACTGGTATATGGATACTGGTGCTACCTCTCATATGACGGCGAATCAAGGTACACTCTCATCTTATTTTTATTCGAGCAAAGATCATAATATTATCATTGGTAATGGTCATTTAATTCCTATCTGTGGTCATGGAAGCACTACACTATCCCCACCCAACCCTCCTTTAAACCTAAACAATGTGTTGCATACACCAAGGCTCATTAAAACCTTAATATTTGTTCATAAATTTACAACTGACAATTTGGTTTCTGTTGAGTTTGATCCATTTTGGTTTTTGGTGAAGGATTTGCGAACAGGGAACCATCTAATGAGGTGTAACAACTCCAAGGTTCTCTACCCCATCCTTCCAAAAAATTAGGCCATATCTCCACCAACATTGTTTTGGTGCATGCAACACATTGTTTAGGTTTAAAGGAGGGTTAGGTGGAGACAGTGTAGTGCTTCCATGACCACATATAGGAATCAAATGACCATTACAAATATCGCCACCAACATTTCCTTCTGCCTTTACTGCTTTGCCTCCTAGTTTGTGGCACAATCGTTTAGGCTATCCGGGAACTACTATCATTAACTCTCTTCATCGTTAAAATTTTATTAATTGTAATAAAGGTCGTCACGATTTTTGCACTTCTTGTCCTCTTGGTAAACATGTGCAATTTTTTTTTAATGCTTCTTGTTCGTTTACTAAATTAACATTTGATATTATTCACAGTGATATTTGGACATCACCTATATCCATCTCTAAATGTCTATGACCTTTTAAGTGAAGACACATTTCCTCACTTAATTCATCACCTACGCACCTATGTTTGACAAAATCAAATACCATAGCCCACTTTTCCTATTACAGAGCTCATCACACATCCAGGACCAAGTTCCCAGCCGGTCACCCTCTCCTCAACTAGACCCATCCCCTCACACCAATCAGATTTCACCCTCACCAATTACTCCTTCCTCTTCTCTGCCCTCTACCTGTCAACCCACACTAAACATTCTCAGGCCTCACCATATGACCACTCGTAGTGAACAAGGCATATTTAAACCAAACCCCAAATATACCCATAATTTGAGTGCTTCGACCACCACCTCTATTTCACCTTTACTAAAAATCCAGTGAGTGCTCTTCATGACTTAAATTGGAAAAATACCATGATTGACGAATATAATGCTTTAATTACCAACAAGACATGAGAGTTGGTAACCCACCCCTTTGATGGGAATATAATTCGGTCTATGTGGATTTTTTGACATAAACGCAACTCTAACGATTCTTTTGAAGGGCATAAAGCCCATCTTGTATGTGATGGCAGGTCACAAAAGAAAGGAGTAGATTGTTATGAAACATTCAGCCCGGTAGTAAAGTTGGTGACCATTTACACAGTTTTGAGCATTGCTTTGACAAAATCATGGCCCATTCATCAATTGGACGTCAAAAATGCTTTTTTACATGGTAATCTCAATGAAATGGTTTATATGCATCTACCCATGGGTTTAAAGGCTCCTCTCATTTGATTATGTTTTCTTGCTAAAGAAATCACTTTATGGCCTAAACAAGCCCCTCGTGCTTGGTACCAACGGTTTGAAGATTATTTGGCCACGATCGGTTTCAATCATAGTAAATCTGATCACTTATTATTTATATATCATAAGGAGTCTGATATTGTATATTTTTTTTGTTGTATGTTGATGATATTATCCTATGGCCTCCTCTGATTCTCTTAGAAAGTCAATTATGTCCTTCTTGAGTGTAGAGTTCGCTATGAAGGATCTAGGTCCACTTAGTTATTTTTTGGGGATTACAATTACCCGTAATGTAGCCGGTATGTTTCTCTCGCAAAAAAACTATGCAAAAGAAATTCTTGAAAAAGCAGGGATGACTAATTGCAAAACGTGTCTACACTGGTTAATATGAAGCCCAAACTTGTTGTTTGTAATGACATTCCATATGAGGATCCTACTAAATCTCGACATCTTGCAGTTGCATTGCAATATCTTACTTTTACGAGGCCTAACATTTCTTATGTGGTGCAATAAGTATGCCTTCATATGCATGATCCCAAGGAAGAACACATGAATGCTCTTAAGCTAATTTTATGTTACATTCAGGGTATTATTGATTTTGGCTTGCATTTGTATAAATCAACTATTGTTAACCTCCTCTCTTTCACAAATGTAGATTAGGGTGGATGTCCAAATACTAAATGATCTACCTCTGGATATTGTGTTTTCCTCGGTGATAATTTGATTTCATGGTTGTCCAAACGAAAACCTACATTATCTTGCTCCAGTGCCGATGCCGAATATAGAGGAGCAAGCTAATGTTGTTTCTGAATCTTGTTGGATTCAGAACCTCCTTCTCTTCAATTCACAAAGCTACATTTGTGTACTATGACAACATTAGTGTCATTTATCTATCGGATAATCTTGTACCGCATCAATGCACAAAACACATTGAGATGGACATTCACTTTGTATGTGAAAAAGTTGTCCATGGTGAAGTTTGTGTCCTTTATATTCCGTCCCGCTATCTGATTGCTGATATCTTCACCAAAAGCCTTCTCCGCATACTCTTTTGATAGGACAGTCTAAGCATATGTCAACCTCTCACTTCAACTACGCGGTGTGATAGATATTATTATGTAAACATATTGTTATTATTTTAAGTATATCTTATAGTATTAGTTACCTAAAAGTTAGCCTAAATTATAGCTTGTCAATTATAACGGCAATCTAAATTATAGCTTGTCAATTTGTATATATTCCTTATCAATGTATCAAATCACGGATGATTTTTTAGAATTAGTTTTTTATTCAATTTGAATATCAATTTAAAATTTTAAAAGTTTAGAATTACATGTCATAAATTAAAAATGTGTAATTAAACTTATATTTACTCCAGCTTTAAAAAATATATATATTAACCCGAAAATCTACCTACGAACATATACATACGTTTTTGCAAGTACAGTCCACACGGACTACTACTCAACTCTTTTATTCTCTTACCGCATTCTTTCTCTATTTTTCTTTTTCTTCTAAATCTCGAGTTAACTATTTATATTTCTTGTTATGATAGTCTAAGAAGATTACTTCTTACACGGACCTGTTAAATTTCGGAAGATTCTCGTGTTATCAATTGAAACAAAATAATCATTAAAGACAGTGTCTTACAAATCTTAAATTTACTTTTTATAATTTTGGTTCATCATTTCGATAACATATTATTATTGCTTTTGGTTGACAAAATTTTATGATTATAATCATGATTTAAGCTTAAGTTATTCGTGTCATGGTTACGTGGAAAGATGTGTCGATTTTCCTTTTCAAATGCTTTTATGTAGGAATAAATTTAGAATGCATTATGATGTTTCATTGGCGAGAAAATTGACAAATCAATTCCTTTGTTGACATTTTTTTTAAGCTTGTCATATCTATTTAGTTCGAAGTAGAAACATTTCTCGCCACCTCCACGTTACATTTTTGGAAAGTTCAGAGTATAAATATACTTTCAAAATAGAGTAAGAGAGAAAATTCCCAGCACAAAATCAAATATTAAATATGGGCAATTTTTTTTAGTAAACTTTAATTCATCCTGTCAAATAAGCAGTTGTTTCTTTTTTTTTAATTTTTAAAAATTAAAAAATTAATTTCTTTTAAAAATTATTTTAAAAAATACTAATAATTTTTTTTTTAGTTTTTCAATATTACAATATTAAAAACAGTTATTTTATAAAACTATTACCAAATAGACATATCTCTTTGTGCTATAGTTGAGCTCATCTTCATTATATCAACTTTACTATTACTTCATTACATAATTCGTACATCTAATCTTAATTACGAAAAAGATAATTAGCTAGACTAGGGGAGCAATATGAGCAATACTTTAGGTTTCCATTTTGGGGACTCTACATTTTTTTTAAAAAAAAAAAGATAAAATAAAATTAGCTTCTAACATCCTTTTATTATCATTTCTCGTTGTCTTTATTGAGTTATATTTCTTTATTTCAAATGAATTGTAAAGATGAAGAATATTTTATATTCACTTTTATGTGTGTGTGTGACACATATGTTAAATTTAGTCAAGTTACACATTTAATAGCTTCGTATAAAATGCAAATTTTACCATTTCAACAATTGAATTTCATATTTTTATTAATTAGATCAAATACATAAACTTTCATATAATTTCAAAATTATTCGATATTACATTGCATCATGCGACTTAATTTTAGCATATAATATGGGATTTAAATTATGTAAATAACATATTTACATATTTAAAATATGATATTACATTCATTATTAAATAACATATTTAAAAAATGTTAAATTATGTGAATTTGATAAATATAATCCACAAGATAATATAAAGAGAGAGACGAAGGAACTTGTGAGAAGTGTAAAACTATAAGAGACAAAGCAAAAGACATTACTGACATGACTCAAAATTTTGAGGGTGCCAAAATAAGTTTAATTTAATTTATATATTTATTATTTAAATTTTATATTTAAAAACAAGTTTTATTTTTTTATTTAAAATAGAGATTGTATTCCTCTTATTTTTTCAAAATTTATAATTTTTGTTCCCTTATTTTAAAATCTATTATTTTTTATTTTTGGTAAATTAAAAATATCAAACATTTAAAAATTAACTTAATGGGTTTAAACTCACCGACACACTAGCATGACATGAGTTTGTTTGTTTATTTTATTACATAATCAATGCCAATTTACTAACAATAAACATTTTATGAAATGATCAAAATTATGAAATTTAGAAAATTGAAAATTATGTAAATTTTGATAATATAGTAAAGTTTTGGAAAAAAAATCAAAATTGCATTTAAACTAGCCTAATTCTTTTTGTCCTAAAAAAGTCTAATTTTAAGTTGTAAAGATAACAATAAACATCATATACAGACCATACAAAATTCTAATATCCACATTTGATAAGCTATGTCACAAGATATTTTAAATATAATTAATTTAAAATATTTTTAATAATATTTTATTATATAATAATATAATGAACTTAAAAAAAAACATAGACTTAGAGAGTCTCCGATATCATCATTCCTGAAATTTTACAAATAGAAAATATGAATATGATACAAATAAGTACAAGTATTTTAAATATTAAAATGTAGGAATTTACTAGTTTATTCACATTTATTTTTTAGAGAAAATAAGTTAACAAGTTATAACTATAAAATTTTTAAAATACATCCAAAGTGCGTAACTAGCAAATTTACTCTTTCTAAAGTTTAAGTGGGTGTAAATTAGAAAATTCTTATAATTATAGTGTTTATAAACTTAAATCCACTTATATTTTAGAAAGAGTAAGTTAGTAAACTATATATATAATTTTTTTATAAAAAAATATTTATTGCTAATGTATTAATTTTGTTACGAGAGAAATTTGAATCTACAACTTCTTCCTTTTTCTTTTTTATGCATGTGATCTATAAATTTATGTTTTGGGTGGAACTCTATAAATTTATCCTGCACATAAATTACTAACTTAGTTATTTTTAAAAATAAGTAGATATAAGTAATAACTCCTAAAATGTAATATTTTTTATTAATTATATTTTATTATTTAATACCTCATTATATGTAATTATAAAAAAAAAATTAGGTGAGTAACGATCTCCTTTATCACTTGCAAGGCCCCCCACTACTCATAAGTTCAGAGCATGCGCCAAATTAAATCAAAATTGTAATTAAAAAGAAGGTTGTTCATGATAGTGTGTAAGTTTAGAGGAAATAATGAGTAATTAAATTTGAACTGTAAAATAAGATAAAAAAGTTCAATAATAACCATTATATAATTAAATAAGGTCACCTGACGCATTTAATTGAGTAATTAAAAACCGCTCTCACATGTCCTTCCTCTCACGGGATTCTAACCTGCCACACATTAGCTTTGTGAGCATGTTCTCTTCTCCAATTTTCATTAAAAATTTGTAAAGATTCATCTTAACAAATCAAACAATAAGTTCGATATCCTCTCCGATTACCGGAGGATCTCAGCTCCGTTCAATATTCTATCCTTTGCCTATTATGTTTATTTTAAAGGTGCTATTGGAGGTGTTATATCTTGAGATGATGGTTTAGGGGATGTATGCGTAGTGACGTGTATTTGTGGATACCAGTAGTAGATTATAGACTGGAAATGGCAAGCTCCATATTGCATTCTTTGAACTTTGACATGGGTATTCATTACTTATCTTTATGCTATTTAATTTAATAAAAATAGGCATTCACCATTTTCTTTTAAAAAAATTCAGTTTATTATGCTGTGTTAATTCCATTTTAATTGTAACAAAAATATATTCATCTTCTAATTTTTTATTTCTACAATTGTTGTACAAGTCACAGTTATATGGAAGAGGTTCAAAATTCTAAACCCCATGCCACTTCTTATACAAACTCAAAATATCTTATGTCACCAACACATCTAGTTAAACAATCACTCATCACTAGCATGTTATCTTTTATTAACTTCATTTTTAAAATAATCTTATTTATAATATATGTTTTATTTTTTAGGTAAATGAATCAGTGTTGATTACAAATTTGTGAAAACGTAAAACCTAAAGTTGGATAATTACTTGAAGTTGGAGTCGAAACAAAAGAATTTTACATAAATTATGTCATTAATATTTTTGGCTTTATAGTGTACATCATTCATCTATACTAAAGAATAAAGAAAGATAAGGAAGTAAATATATCGTGGAAGCATTTTGTTTAACAAAGGTTACAAGTCAAATAGAAAAGAAGTGGTGCATAAAACAAATTAAGTGTGAAAACAAGAAAAAAAGTCTTACAAAAGTAGGATACGAAGAGTATGTTCGAGCTAGTAATGAACTATAAGTGTTTAACTTTAACAATTTCACAAAATCATACACATTCACTCTTTCATATATGTATAAGGTTATAAGTTTCATCCTATTATTATTATTATTGCAAACAAAATAACACTTAAATACAATTCTAGTCCCATATTTTTAAAAATTTGTTAAAAATTTAAAAATAAAGACATTTTTAAGGGTTGTTTAGTTGTATTTTACGTTTTTCTAGAATAGTTTTCAATTTGTTTTCCACATTTTTCATTTCCTAGAAAAGCATGAAAAATTGAGAAAATGTGTTTAGATATATCTAGTTTTACAAAAATTTTATTTCCTAACGAAAAAAAGTGTTGTCGAAGGCAAACAAGTGGTAATCAAAGTCGTGGCAGTGAAGGTAGAGAGGTAGTGAAAGTCGGAGTGAGAGTCGAAAGGAGCATGAGAAGTGGCGGTGACAGTGGCGATAGTGAAGAGTTGATGGAGGTCGAGATAGGAGGCGTGGAAGGAACATGTAAGGTGGTGGCAATGACGGCGAAGAAGTGGCGGAGGTTGGAATAGGAGACGTCGAAAGAACTTGAGAGGTAGTGGTAGTAGCGGTGGATATATGGCGTATTTAATATATTAAGAATTTAAGGAACTCAAAACATATTCTACCAAATTTAATTATTATTTTTATATTTTTGTCTTTTCAAAAAGCAATTCTTGATTTCTTCTCTATTATATTATTTTATTCTTTATATTTTTATGAAATATATTTTAATATTTTTATTAATATTTATCAACTGATAATTGTTGTTAGAGTCCACCTGATCCTTATGACAAAATAGTTGTCATCCAAGTACACTCCAAAGACACTCCTACTTGCATATCTGGTACTAGGATCATAATGTAAAACCACAGATTACCCCAACTTGCATATCTGGATTACATTGACCTTAGATACAACTACAATTCAATACACCTCACCCATATATATAATATATGCACATCACCCAAGGAAAAATTACCCCACAGTAACTTCCCACATTCATCAAATGCAACATAGATCTCATCATATTATACATCACAACAATATGCATTTCATCATCATTTTAATTATCACCAAAATCAATAACGAACATCAACTATCAACAAAAAACATCAATTATCACCAAAATCAACAACAAACATCAACTTCTCCTCATGTTTACAAACAACACTTGAATCTTAACATTTCATGAATACAACTAACTTCACATAATAACCAAATTCAGTTCAATAGCTTAATCAATTACCTTCTATTGATTTCACATCCACCAAAACACAACTCAAATTAAAGGCAATGTTTTAGCTTCCCTTACCTATTTCTCCCTTTAAAAGTTGACTTTAACAAAGAAAGAGAAATTCAACTAAAGGAATCACTCAAAACCTACCAAGAATCCCAAATCAAACAGGAAACTAAGATATTAGGATTTTTAAAGAGAATCCCCTTCCAAGGAGAATGTCCAAACCAAAAACGAATGGAAAAAAAGTCCAAAGAAATAGGATTAGACGCACCTATAATAATCAACAACCAAAAACAGAGGATTTGACATACACTTCTTTGGAATTCGCAGGATAGAAGGCCACCATGCAAGAAGGAGAAGAATAAATTTATATAGTGTTTGGGTATATAGTAAATTCAATTTGCTAAATGCAACCCCCTATTCTGATAATAAATTTTTTTGCATACTTCCAATAAAACCAGCATAACTACCTCAATATAAAAGAATCTTGTTTATAATTATTTCATTATTTAAATCTACTTAATTTCAACCACATTCATCAATCTAAAACATAAATCTCCACATAAATAATAAAACCAAATATTTAGCAATTAATATATTAATTACGTTTAATTTAAACTTAAATTCTTTCTTATTTATTTCACACACTTATGATCTATTATTTAAAAAAAAAAAAACAGGATTTGGAAATACTCCCAACAAAAAGAAATTTTCGTCTTCGAAAATGTACTAAGTGTAAAGTAAAGCTAAGATTACAAACCTACAAACAAATTCTCAAGTTACCTCATCACCTTCCATCTTATTCTTATTTTACTTTCACCAAGGTATCTAATTTGATAGTTTCAAAGATGGTTCTTATAATCATTAAACATAACACCTAAACTTTTTCTATCACATATTTGCCTTGAACCAGTACTAAGGTAATTTATAGGTTAACTAAAAAGGCTACTCTATATAAGAATCTCCTTCGAATCAAACTCTCTGAGAGGAAGTTTTGCAAGGAAACCCTATCAAGTTGTAACTTAATGACCCTAAAGGCCCAAAAAAGATTCAGTATTATAAAAATCAAGAACACAGGTTGGTTTCATCCAAATCAGAACTACGGTTTGAAAATTACGTACACAGGAAGTTTTTGATTTCAGAGAATTCTTAAAAATGGTTTTCTGTGCCAATTTAGATATACAACTCGAAACCTTTTGGAACTTAATGACTGGAAGTTTATGATTTTACAAAATTCTTAAAATCTTTTTCCCACCAATTTAGATATACAACTCGAAACCTTTTGAAACTTAAAAACATATTTTGTACGCATTAAATACAATCTAATGCCTTTTGGCTTTGATTCAATTTCGCCAAGCGTTAGAAAATAACACCCTTCACAAGTTTGCAAAAGATAAAGTTTTTTAGAAAATGGATTTCCTACCAACTTTTATGTAAAATGCTCAAATTCATGAAAGAATTCAAAATAGATTTTTTAAACCACAAATTAAGGTTGTAGAAACTGGTGTCATGCTAAAATTCCTCCTAGATCAAAAGGTAGCCTTTTCAAGTCACTATATGAACTAGTTTTTATCAAAATGAACCTAAGGGTCCAAAATGAGTTATGCAAATCCATTGACTATGGAATTTAACAAACAACGCACCCCTCACACTTCACCCCCTTACACCTAATGCTTCCTCTCCCCTTCACCACACTTATCAGCCACCCCCCGTATCCGTTATCCCACCTACATTTTCAACAAATTTTCACCTTTCACCCCCCCACCTCATCCACCTAACCAGCAACATCCTATCAAAACCTCCCAATATTGACTTAAGCCACTTGATGGTTTGAGTCCTTTAGAATGGTTGTTCCAAGCCCACCATTTTTTCTCCTACTATCATGTTCCCCCTGACAACCGCATCCACATGGTTGGTTTTTATATGCGAGATGATGCCCTCATTTGGTATCAATGGATGGCTCACACACACCAATTTTCTGATTGGCTTGCCTTCACTAGAGCTTTGGAACTTTAGTTTGGACCCTCTACCTTCGTCAACCATGAAGCTGAATTATTCAAACTCAACCAAACTGGTTCTGTTGTACAATATCAAACCCAATTTGAACGATTATGCAATAGGGTTGTTGGCTTAAGCCAAGACTCTATTGTTAATTGTTTTCTTTCTAGCCTTCATCCTGATATTAAACGAGAGCTTACCATTCTCCACCCTTATTCCATTCCCCAAGCCATTAGTTTAGCAAAACTAGTTGAAGAAAAACTTAATGACTCTAGACCTAAACCTTATCGCCCAACTTCTCACCCCCCACAAACTGCTTCTCGCTCGATTAGTACCCCCACCCCCACACAACCACCAATCACACAGCTTTACCTATCAAAAAGATCTCATCTGCCTACATGCAAGAACGACACGCCCAAGGTCTCTGTTACTACTGTGATGAAAAGTTTATGATCGGTCATAAGTATGCTAAAGGACACTTTCTTCTTCTCCTAGAGGATGATTCGGAATATGATTCTCCTTCCATGGCCAACCTGACTGCACAAGAAACAATCCACTTTCAACTTTCCCCCCAAGCTTTATTGGGCCAAACCTCCCCAAAGGCACTAAAATTTAACGGTTATAGCTAGTTTACAGGCCCTAATCCTTCTTGACATAAGCAATTCCCACAATATTTTGCAACCTCGCATTGCGACTCACTTGGGCCTTCTAATCAACCCAACTCCAAATTTGAAAGTTATGGTAGGTAATGGTGAACACTTGTCCTACCAGGGGCACTACCTAAAGGTTTTTCTCTCATTACAAGGGCATAACTTTCACATCCCCTCTTACTTATTTCCCATTGAATGTGCCGACATCGTTTTAGGACTAGAATAGTTGTCTACTTTAGGCCCTATTTCAGCTGATTTCTTGGTTCCTAACTTCTCATTTACACACCACGACACTGGATCACCCTCAAAGGCACCCCACCTTGATCCGCCACACCTTCTTCCTATCCTCAACTTTGCCATTCCTTGCAAACTAGATCTATTGCCTCCTTTTGTGGTGCATTCCTCCCTAGCAAGGGACCTTGGCTAGGAAGATTAGAGAGAGTACATGGCTAGGAAAGATCTTCATAAAGACTTTAGGCCATAGTCTCAAAACTGTAAATAAATTATGTAATGTTAGTAGTTTGTTAAGTGGGTATAATTTCGTAATTTTAGGCCTTGTATTTTGGCCTATAGGTTTTATTTTCTCTAGGAGGTGTGTTTAGTCCCTTTAGAGGAGTGTGTTAATTAGATGGGCTTGACCTAGAAGAGTTTGGATGTGTGGTTCTCCTTTCCACACCCCTAATTGCTTCTAAAACTCATATAACCAACACATGAAACAAGTAGGAGACATGTGAGGCCCCTTGTTCCCACATGAGAGGCACCACATCATGTTCTCTCTCCTACATGGCTGCTCTTATTGCTTCTTATTTGAATTTGAATTTTAGAAGTGTCATATCACTTCCCTCCAAAATTCAAATTCAAACTAGAGGAAACATAGATCCTAAATTCCAGAGCCACGGTCTCTCACGTCTACACAACCTAATTTCTAAAACTATCCAAACCCCAAAACAACATAAATGGACTTGGAAACTACAAGGTTATGAGTTTGAAATAATTTACCGACATGGTAAATCAAATGTGGTGGTTGATGCCCTCTCTCGACATGATCAACAGGACACAGCTTCTACAGAAGGGAGCGAACGCTCGGTCTCACTTTTGTTGCACTCTAGTCCCGTTCCAGCCCTCCTCTAAACCATAAGAAATTTTTTTAGCACAGATAAAGGAAAAAGTTTAATCAAGACTACAAAATTGAAAATTATTAGCATTTAAAATTTAAAATTACTAACCTTTACTAAGTTTAAAATGATTAATGTTTGTTATCTCCTAGAAATTAGGACTAAAAGATTTTGTTGGATAAAAAGATTAAAAAAAAATTATTATCTTTTCATTTTTTTTATACTTTTTCAATCTGGTAGCTAATCTTTAAAATTTAATTTATCTGTCAAAAAAAGTAAAAAAAGAAACTTAAATTGAATATTCTGATGCACGTCCCAATTTGTTTTTTTTTTAAAACGTGAACAAAAATTTACATTTAACAATTAGGGAAGTTGCAAACTTTACATTCTCCCTCCTGTAACACATTTAGCAAAAAAATAAAAATAGGGAGAGAAGGAGTTGTATTGATATTTTTCTCACATTCATCAATAAGGAGGGGAAATTGTGTTAGCAGGCTAAGGAGAAACAGAAGGAGCCCAATATGGATGAAAGACTTTTATGTGGGTTTTTGCTAAATGTAGTATTGTCTTTCTATTGTGTTATTTTTCTTCCATTAGGTCTTTATGTGTCCTCTATTTAAGTTTCTTTTCTGCAAAGAGAAAGCAAGCAATGAAACATTTGTGTCCAAATTGTGCCTTCATTTCTTTAGCTTAGCAATTATTCTAATAAGAGTACTTTTTTACCCTCTCCATTAATTTCATCTACCAAATTGTGTCAAAAGAAAAAGAAGAGGGGAAAGATTGTATGAAAAGAAAAACAAGGAGGGAAAGAATGGGAGCCGAAATTCACTTCATAAAAAGTTTCAACTTTGCACTTTTTTTTTGTCATTTAACAATATATGTTTTTTGTGATTTATAATTGAGAGAAAACAACAGAGAGAAGATCATTCACTGCGGTTTGCAATTGGGAGAAAACAAAAGAGCCAAAAAATAATACACGGTAGGTGCACACTTCTCTACCCTTAATTCTGGTGGTTTTGTGTACAATACACAGTATGTACACACTTCTCTACCCTTAATTATGGTGGTTTTATGTACTGCACCAATCATTTCTTTAACTCTTTTTGTCATTCTTTTTTGTTCTTTCTTTTATTCACCCGTGATTGCGTTCATTCTTCCTTTCCTTTTTTTTTTTTTCTTCCTTGACTTGCGTAATTGTATTCTGCAGTTCCTCATCTTATTCCAAAACTTTTTTTTATTTATCTTTCTAAATTAAAATCTATATCTTTTATATTTTTTTTTCTTTTATTCAAGGAATCATCTAATTAAAATGTTTGTCAGGTAAAACATAAATTTTATGTGATAGCTCTACGTCAAAATTGTTCTTTAATTTAAATTTTAGATATAATTCTTTTCTTGGTTTTTGCAAATATATTTATTATTTTTGTGTATTTAACTTTAAATTAGAGTAATGTTATAAAAAAATTACTACAGGATTATTCTTTGTGTCAACAAGAGAAAGTAATGTTAAAGCAAGAAGTTTCTGACTATCAGAAACTAAGGATCCAAAGAATTGTAGAAAATAGAGCAAGATTAGAAGCTTTAGGACTACCCAAATAGCTTTTTTTTTTTTAGAGTCTAACTCAAAATTTTAAGATTAAGGATAAGAATAAAGTTTAAGACTATGAAGATTATATCCCAGAACATAAAGAAGAATTTGCATTAAACACTTCAAGTAAAAAATACAACTATGACAAAGATGATAAATTGACTATTGAAAATGTTTTTAGGTCACGAAAAAAAAGGTAAATCTTGAAACTTATTCGGTATCATGTTAATATATCATACTTTGAAAATCATAAAAGATGAAATTGTGTACATTGATCCATATGCTTGCATGTACATTAATTATGCTTGTGCTTGAATTATTGGGTGCCTACTCTTTTATTTTTTCTTGTTGTACATGATTTCCACTTGTCACTAAGTTAACTTGCATTTCAAGAATAATAAAGTTTGATACCACTTGCTATTTTTTTAAAATATTTAAAATTAAGGATTATTCTCTTTAATGATAAAAAGACGTTAATGGTTATTGTTTTTTTCTACATTAATTCTAATTCAACTATTAGTGAGACATTCAAATGACGTTGCATTTACTCACTCTCTAGGGACAAGTGAGATTTCATTTTTACCACTGTTTCACTTTTCCTATTTTATCTATGTTGATCATTTGTGATTTAAGTCCCATATGTATGGATGAAGATGTAAATTATTTTTACATTTACTCACTAAAATTATTTTTCCTATTTTACTCTCTAAAATTATTTTTTTTGTATACATTATTTTTAAAATTTAATTTATATTACAAAATTTTAATTTGCTAGTTAATTGAGTGAATGACATATTTATTTATGACATTCTTTACACTCATTTAATTTATATTTTATATTTAATTTTTAAGGTTAATTTTTGTAATTGACAGATTGTAGAACCATTGAGCTTAAATTCTAAAAGAGTTTCTAATGACCTATTAACATCTCATTCTTTTTAGAAAAAAGTTACCAAGTCTCAACCAAATAATATACCCCATGTCTCAGATTAATCAATGCAAAACAAGTTGACTCTAATGCAAGTACTTATATAGAATATTTTTCCAGAAAATATGAAAACATATTATTGGTAGTAATATTAAAAGTTACAGAATATATCACTAGGAAGGGACGTGACATACTATTAATGCAAAGTTACAGAAGAAGAAGAAAAAGTTAATTTTAAAAAGCAAAAGTCTTGATATTTCATTTCCTGCACCTTTCTTTAAGATATGTGGAAAATACGCTAAATATTTCAAGTCTAGGGCACAAATGTGTATCCGTCAAAAAGCTTCTTTAAAGGTTGAAGGTTGGACAGAAATATCTAAAAATGATATAGATGAAATGCAGAAACACTTGAAGGCTAGTATAAATGCATGACGGTGTAACCTGTTCATAGTCATCTCTACTTGGGAAATTGGATGGTCCTAATTTGATTGAAAACATGGGTAGATGGAGACATATAACATTCCATATAGAAAGACATTATGTTTGAATTGACAGAAATATTCCTAGAAACTTAGGTTATCGCTCAATATCCATATATCTACGTATATGGTGTCACTTCTTATAATTGTTTTAATTCATTTACAGTGATGATGATTACTAAAATCCAATAATTAGAATTATATTTCTAATTGTCATTATTGGTTGAAAATGGATAAAAATTCTATTAAAATATTGATTTATGATTACTTTTAAATTAAGTGAGCATGTAAAAAACATTTATTCTTAAATTAGTTTTATTACTTTAAAATCTTCTGTATATTTAAATTAAATTAATTTTGTAATAATTAATTTCATGTTCAATAAGGTCATTTTGTAGTTAATGTTACGTAATGAGACATTATTTGCTAACTAAATGTGCATTTTGTTGAATTCATTTTATTTTATTTCTTGTTAACAAATAACTAGTAATGTAATAGTGTATTCTAATTATATTATTTTTAATTTTTAATAGGAGGATTTGAAGAATGTGGGTGATACTTATCAAGAAGAAATTTCAAATGCTCTTATACCATTGGTTGAGCACTTTACCATGGAATTGGGAAGAAAGTCAAATTATTCTTTAGGTGTTGGTACTACAGCAATCACAAAAAGTTTTTCACACAAACAAATTGTTCAAAATCAACTTGAGAATGCACAAAATCAAGCAAATAATTTAGAGTTGGAAGTGCAAAAATGAGTGATATTACAAAGAAACAAGAGCCCCAAAGAGAACTCATTGATGCTCAACAATTGACTTTAGAAATTCAAAAAACACAAAATGAAACAAAATGTTGCAAATGAGGTGAAATGTCAAATTGTTGACTTATTGGGACAATTGCCATTATATGGACTAGCGAAAACACAAGTGCTGGCGTGCCTGTGTATTTGCATTTCTATTTTAGTATATTTTATAAAATTTTATATTTTGGAATGTAAATTGTTATGTGACATATTTTGAAATATATTTTGTTAATTCTATATTTTTTTTATGATAACATGATAAAAACATGTCAAATCATCAATGGATATGTCAAATGTGCAATGAATATGAAAAAATGAAAAGAGGAAAGTTGGAATAGAACTCAAAAATATTGTCACACTTGTGTAAGCATATATTATTAAGGAGAAGTTAATAATAAGTATTTTGAAAAGTGGACATCAAAAGGGGGTATTGCATTTATTAATAATATAGATATAGAAGTATAGATATAGTATATAATATAATATCATTTATTATATATTATAGATATAATTGGACAATTATATATGTTGGATATTAATATTTTAAAGTAATATTTTGCCTAAAGTTATAAGGTTGGTCTAGTGGTAAAGTATATATTTAGGAAATAAGAGGTTATGGGTTCAAGTCCCTCTTATGGGAAATAAGATGTTATAGGTGTAAGGATAGAATATGTGTTTTGAAAAGTGAATATCAAAAGAGGGTATTGCCTTTATTAATAGTATAGAAGTATAGATATAGTATATAATATAATATCATATGTTATACATCATAGATATAATTGGACAATTACGTATATTACATATCAATATTTTAAAATAATTTTTTGCTTAAAGTTTTAGTACTAAAGTATATGTTTGGGAAATAAGTGGTTATGGGTTCAAGTCTCTGTTATGAAAAAAGTTTATTTTTTTTAATTTTAAAATATGTGTAAGGGTAGAATAGGTATTTTAAAAAGTAGACATCAAAATGGGGTATTTCCTTTATTAATAGTATAGATATAGTATATAATATAATATCATATATTATATATTATAGATATAATTGGACAATTATGTATGTTGGATATCAATATTTTAAAGTAATTTTTTGTTTAAAATTATAAGGTTGGTCTTGTGCTATAGTATATCTTTGGGAAATAAGAGGTTATGGGTTCAAGTCTCTCTTATGACAAATTAGTTTATTTTTTAAATTTTAAAGTAGGTGTAGGAGTAGAATAATTATTTTGAAAAATAGACATAAAAAAGGGGTATTCTCTTTATTAATACTAGCGAAAACGCAGACGCTGCCACACCTGTGTATTCATATTTCTATTTTAATATCTTTTGTAAAATTTTATATTTTGAAATATAAATTCTTATGTGACATATTTTGAAATATGTTTTGTTAATTTTTTATTTTTTGTTTATGATAACATGATAAAAACATGTCAGATCATCAATAGATATGTCAAATGTGCAATGAATATGAAAAAATGAAAAGAAGAGAGTTGGAATAGAACTCAAAATATTGTTGCACCTGTGTATTTGCATGTTTATTAAAAATATATATCATGAAATGTAAGCATATATTAATAGGAGAAGTTAATAATAGGTATTTTGAAAAGTGAACATCAAAAGGAGGTATTTCCTTTATTAATAGTATAGATATAGTATATAATATAATATTATACATTATAGATATAATTAGACAATTATGTATGTTAGATATCAATACTTTAAAGTAATTTTTTGTTTAAAGTTATAAGGTTGGTCTTATGGTAAAGTATATCTTTGGCAAATAAGAGGTTATGAGTTCAAGTCCCTTATATGACAAATTAGTTTATTTTTTTAATTTCAAAATAGATGTAGGGGTAGAATAGGTATTTTCAAAAGTAGACATATAAAGGGGGTATTCCCTTTATTAATAGTGATATAATTGGACAATTATGTATGTTAGATATCAATATTTTAAAGTAAGGGTTCAAGTCCCTCTTATGACAAATTAGTTTATTTTTTTAATTTTTAAATAGGTGTAGGAGTAGAATAAGTATTTTGAAAAGTAGACATAAAAAATGGGTATTCTCTTTATTAATATTAATAGTATAGATATAGTATATAATATAATATTAGACATTATAGATATAATTGGACAATTATGTATGTTAGATATCAAAATTGTAAAGTAATTTTTTGCTTAAAGTTACCAACCGGTCATATGGTAAAGTATATATTTGGGAAATAAGAGGTTATGAGTTCAAGTCCCTTATATGACAAATTAGTGTATTTTTTTAATTTTAAAATAAGTATAGGGGTAGAATAGGTATTTTGAAAAGTAGACATCAAAAGGGGGTATTCCCTTTATTAATAGTGATATAATTGGACAATTATGTATGTTAGATATCAATATCTTAAAGTAAGGGTTCAAGTCCCTCTTATGACAAATTAGTTTATTTTTTTAATTTTAAAATAGGTGTAGGGTAGAATAGGTATTTTGAAAAGTAGACATAAAAAAGGGGTATTTCCTTTATTAATATTAATAGTATAGATATAATATATAATATAATATCATATATTATACATTATAGATATAATTGGACAATTATGTATGTTAGATATCAAAATTTTAAAGTAATTTTTTGTTTATAGTTATAAGGTTGGTCTTGTGGTAAAAGTATATCTTTCGGAAATAAGAGGTTATGAGTTCAAGTCCCTTTTATGATAAATTAGTTTATTTTTTTAATTTTAAAATAGGTGTAGGATTAGAATAGGTATTTTAAAAAGTAGACATCAAAAGGGGTATTCCCTTTATTAATAGTGATATAATTGGACAAATTATGTATGTTAGATATCAATATTTTAAAGTAATTTTTTACTAAAAATCATAAGGTTGGTCTTGTGGTAAAGTTTATTTTTGGGAAATAAGAGATTATGAGTTCAAGTCCCTCTTATGACAAATTAGTTTATTTTTTTAATTTTAAAATAGGTGTAGGGGTAGAATAGGTATTTTGAAAAGTAGACATCAAAAGGAGTTATTCCCTTTATTAAATTATAGATTATCTAGTACCTCAATTCCTTTGACTTACAAAGTATGTTTATTTTGTTATTATTTGAAGTTTCTTGTATCATGACAAATATGATATTTAAAAACTGATAATTACTTTATTTTTTGTCAAATAATTATTTTCCTTTTTGTACAGGATTTCAGCTCATAAAGATGCTACTATTTGTCATCATCACTTTAGGAGTAGTTTGATCAATTTCAACATTATGATATTATAGTAGTTCTTTTTCTTTTTTTTTTTGTGTAAAAAGAGAATCATATACTGAAGTGATTTAACAAGGATATAATGTATGTTTTACCTTTACAATATTATTTTGTTTTAGCTTTTATCATTGAACATATAATAGATAATTTATATTTTAATGTTAAAATTTATATATTTTATTTGTATTATTATCATATTTTTTACATATTGTCTAATTATTGTATTTAAAAAATAATTTAGTAGTAACTAGAAAATAATTATGATTTAAAAATTATCACAAAAATGTTAAATTAATAACTAGTTGTGAGAAAGTTGACACTAATAATAATAACTTTTGTTATTATCAACTTTTAATGGTATCATTAACTCATTAGGATTGTTTTATATATCTTTGACAACTTCATTTTGTCACTAATATATACAAATATCATTTGCGATATATTCCTCACAATAAATATTTTTTATTTGTGACAACTTTAATGTGTCATTATTACATATAAATATTAGTGTCGATATATTTGTCACAGTAAACTTTTTATTTGTGACTTCTAAAAATTTTATCACTAAATTTAGCGGTGGCTCTCATGTTTGTGACAACTGGTGACCAATAAAAAAATATTCACTAAGTATTTTTAGTGAGGAGTTTTTAAACTTTTAGTGATGATTACTGTCATAATAAAATACAATTTGTTAAAAGATACATCTTTTATTAAAGCATACAATTCATATAAAAAACAGAAAATTTGTTAATAAAAGTAGTTTCTTTTACAATTTAAAATAATTAATTTTTGAAAGTTTTGAGAAATTGTTATATTCACTGTTGCAAAATAAAATTTTTCTTTGGTTGAATGTACAATCTAAAATGTTCAAAATATCATGTAACTTCCTTCAAAATTAATTTATGATGTAACTATTTTAATAAAAATCAAAAGCTAAGTGATTTATAATATAAAATTTATAATTGGTTAACACTATAAAAATTGTATACACTAATGTCTGTTTGGTTCAAATAAAGAAAGATAGGGTGAAAGATTTTAATAGGAATATTATTTTGAGGTATATTGTAAATAATGCACAATGATATAGGTTGTTAATTTATTATTTTTTGACATATTATTCATTTGCCACATTATATATAACTTCAAATTTAATAATGTTATATTGTCTAATTATTTTTTAATTAATTAAATTTAAAAAGGATATTTAATCATTTTTCTATCCACCAAATTAAATTTAATTATAATATTTTTAATTAATTTTTATGAAATTTAATAATATATTATATTTCAATTATATTTAATAAATAATTAAATTACTAATAAAATATTTATGATCTAACATATAATAATTATCTTAACTGTTATGTTAGTCTCTAACTGGAACTTTAAAATTAAGAGTATTATTACTTTGCTAACAAAAGTTAGTTAAACTAGTGGTCTTTATCTTTTGAATTTTTAAATATTAAAAGGTCTTATGTTCAAGTTCATGTAGTATTTGTGGAGAAACTTTTTATTTGAATTTAAAATCAACTGTGTTAGGTGTGAATTCGCAATGGTTAAATTAGACGATAAAAATTAAAATATATAAAATTGGTACAACTAAATTAGCACATTAATTAATTAAAATATATAATACTAATTTGATTATTATATTCTTCTTTCATCTATCACATAATGCATGAATAATAACTGAACTTTAAAAATTATTTATACGAATTATACAGTTATAGAATTAATTTAAATTAATGAAATCTTGTGTTTTTTTATAAAAAATAACAAACACCTAACATTAAGTTAAATTAATTAAATTTAATTTTTAGAATAGAAAGATAATATTAAATTGATTTTTTATTATCTACTAAGAAAATACTGATTGTGTTATATTCAAAGATTTTTTATTTTTCTTCTTATTTTTTATCATACCTTGGCTATATTAAACCTCCAACTATTTTATAAAATAACTTGTGTACCCTTGTATTAAGTCCACAAGCTGAAATTAAGCATTCATATAATCTTTCTTCTCCATCTTTTTTAAAAGGATAAGCTATAGAGAGTACATATGGTTAAATAAAAAAAGCTCATTATATTTATTAAATTACTTCAAAATTAAAATCTTATGACATTTGATGTTTTTTTGTTGATCCTTTTTAATAGAAGTTGAAAACAATGTTAAAAGGTTTACAACAACTTATGTACTTTGCTCAACCAACTAAGCTACATTCATGTTCAACCAACTAAACTAGACCTCATGCTCAACCAACTAAGCTAGACTCCATTAACTCTTATGACATTTGATTAGATTAATAAAAACATAAATTAGAAGACATTTTTCCATTTGATTAATTCAAAACATATAAGACAATATCTTGATAGAGTTTCTAAATTAATTAAATTTTATTATATATTATCTTATTAAAATTAAATTTCATTATTTGACATGGCAAAGAGAACACAATTCAATAAATAAATGGATGAATTACTAACTTAACAGTGTAAATTAAAGATATATAAGAAAAAAGTAATATATTTTCTTTCTCTAAAAACAACATACTCCTTTATGTTAGTGAGTCGACCTATGCCTAAGTGAGATGGACCAAAGTATCAAACCCTAACTTATGATAGCAAGTTAGCTCACCAAACCTATTTTTGTAGGCCATATGCGAGGTGGTCAAAATAAAACAAATCTAGACCGTACTTTTTGTCACCTTATATAAATTATCTTCTTCCATATAGAAGGAAACTTTACTCTTTCAACATCCACGTTGTTAAAACTATACCACACACTAGTTAGTTCAAGTGGTTTAACTGAAAACCGATTAACATATGTCTAATTACTCTAAATAATAAAAAGGTTTTAAAACTAGTGGAAACTATTTAAGAACTAGTCAAACTAGTCTAAAATTCACCAAAGCAATAAAATTTGGTCAACCAATCAATGACGCAAACCAATTTTAATCAAAATTTAATAAGACTAAAAGAAAAACTCATGTTATGTTATATTAAGAGTTAGTCAATCAAAAAATGTTAAAAGAATATGTTACAGACATTTCTTTATAACAAATACATATTTTTTAACATGTAAATTACATTTCAGATTTATGAAAAGTAATTAAATATATATTCTTTCTGCAAAATTTAAACGTTTAAATATATCTCATATATTTTCTTATGTTTTAATATTATCTAAAGTAACTTTACTCATTGAGTAAATTTGTTTAAATTTTTTATGAGAAAAGTTACTCATTTAAACAAAATAAACATTTATTGTAATTTTTTAGATATTTTGGTTAACATTTTAAAAAAATATATTAAACATTGAAAAAAAGTTTAAAACAACTTATTTTAAGAAGATACTTGGAATAATTTTTTAAAATAAGCTGGTGCAAAAGTTATTTTATGAGAAACAAGAAACTTATATATTTCTAAAAACATGATAATTGTATCCAAATAACATAAAAAGTTTCTATTTTTTATATAAATCAATTCTTTTTAACCTAAACAAACTCATCATTATCTCATTCAATCTTTTTTCTGTAGTATCTTTATTTTTAACTTGGATTTTAATATCTTTTAAAAAAATTTATCAGTAATTAGACAAAAAATGTATATATATTTTAAAAAGTATTTCAATTTTAAATATTTAATATATTAAATATAATAAATAAGTGATACATAATATAATAAATATTAAAAGCTAAAAGTTTAATAAAAAACTCTGCTTTCCCAAAAGAAGAGAAAAATCTACCTTTCCTAATTCCTAAATTTTAACAGCCCTCTAAAATTTTATAAAATATTCACTCCCAAATTTCCCGCTTCCCCAAAATGTATTCACTCCAAAATTTAACCAAATTTTAACCGTCCCTCCCAAATTTTAACAGCCCTCTTTGTTATCTCATTAAGGTTTTCTTCCTTTTATTCTCTTTTATTGTCATATTATATGGTTTTTCTTCTAGAATGCTAAATTGCCTAGTGTTGTTTTTCATGTAACACAAAACTTCTCCTAAATAATTGTTAATTCTTGAAGATACATTTATTAAATGAGGTTTATTTGGAATGTTGTTGTTACCTATTGCTTGCATCATATTACCTTAAAACTAATTTGTTAAAAAAATTTGCATGTCTATTTTTTAAGTTATTTTGTTGTTACTGTTGCTTTAGGGTACTTTATCTTTTGTTTTTATAAAACTTTTATGAGACTAAAAATTAAATATAGATATTAGCATAACTTAAAAGATATTTTCCAATGAATAAATGGTAATATCATCTTATAGTTTGTTTAATGTAACCTGAAGGAATTTGTTTTAAACTTTATTATGAACATATAGTTTGAAATTGTACCTCTTCATTTATAGATTTGATTTTTTTTTTGGTAAGTTAAGAAAAACTACAAAGACCGCAATATAATTAAAGAATGTGGAATCGCATAATCCTCATTCCGTAAGCTTCTTCTAAGTCTTGGAAGATCATATGCAATCATATTTGCACTCTTATTAATTTGATTGATTGTCACACTCTGAGAAAGATTAAGGATTTCCTTAATTTTATAGATGACTTCGCCATGAATATGTAAGTAAATATTTGCAATAGAGATATAATCTATGAACCTAATTGATGTTTGAAACATATTGGATTATTTCTAATTAAAAAAGAATAGTTGTTGGTGTCATTTATTTTATTTGGCAAGTAAGCAAAGTGAAATCTTGTTTGATTGATGAAAATGTCTTTGTCTACTTTGAATATGTTCAATTAGAAATTGTATATTTGCTACAAATGGTTAAAGTTGTAACATTAGTTTTAAAACATTAAATCTTACATCATGATATTTTTTTTCTTTTCAGATGTCATCTTAATTAGGTAAGGGTGATGTTTTAAATGATAATTAAAAAGACCAATGAAATGTTACTTGAAAAATATCATTGATGTGGAATTTGTTTATTTTTTGCCACAAATTTTATTTATCTAAAAATTTATCTAAAAACAGAAAAAAGTTGTTTGAAATTTTTATTAATGATGATATTGCTACTATACTTTAAGACGATTCAATGGTTTATTAGGTGCTTTTTTTACTATACAGAATATGAATTAAATAATATTATTGTAAAACTTTTTGTCATCTAATGTGCTTTTTTTATGGCTTCTATAAATGTTACAAACAAATTTCTAAAATCCCCAATTCCTTTTCTTACATTTCTCATATGTCTAATTATAGTTCCATAGTATTTGTAGACTATGAAAGCACACTTTAGTCCTATTACCATTTGAAGAGGAAGCACGTGGTAAACATGCCAATCATGATTTATTATATAATTAGGTTTCAAATAAAATTCTAATCACTCTATATTTTTTTATTAATATGTATTATTTGTTTCTATTTATTTATAGAATTGGAATTCATGAATATGCTACATTTTTTATTGGTAAACGGTCAAAACATAAAAAAACTAAAGTAAAAAGCACAACATACTAGGGAAGGTGTATCCAAGCCATGAGAAGATGAATCTAAACAATTAACTGCAACATGCTTCAAATCTCCATAGGGATTTTGATGGATTATAAAACATTACTAAGAAGATGCTACTGTTTTAATTGAAGCAACACATCTACAAAGTTTGTGGCATATGTTACTTAATATATATTGTCATTTTAGAAATAGTTTTTTCTTTTAAAACTTGAGAACCAAGTACGATTTGGATTTAAAATTATGGCTAGATATTATATTTTATCTTTGTCATTGAACATGTAAATATGTAATTTATTATTTATATATTAATTTCATACTTTATTTCTTTGAAACTTAATTTATTTCAAATTGTATTAATGTTGGCATTTAGAAAACATTATTATTTGTGCATTATTATGGTATTTAAAAAGATATATTCTGCAAATATTAATACTTTTAAAAAGTAATAAAAATGTTGGTAATTCAAAATAATAATTAATTGTGGCAAAATTCTGACACTAATAGTGATATTCATTTATATTATACCTAGCGAAAACACAGGCGTGACAAATATATTTAATTATGTATTTGAAATTAAATATAATATTTGTATAATTTTGTACATTATTTTTACTTGGTTGTAACTTGCTTGGATGTTATAATATTATATATTATTTATGTATTATGTTAAATATTTATCTATATATCTATTATATATCTTAAGATTTTTATTTTCTTTATGTTGAAAGTGAAACCTACTAACACATTTCACTAAAGACATAAAAAAGGAGAGAACTAAACCTGGCAAACACGAACTGATGATCAAGTGGAGGAACGTGTAACTTCTTCACACAAGGTGGACTTCCCACTCCCTGGTGCACACAACAATAAAGGGTGAAATTCATGCCGAAAAATCATCACTCCCTTCCCAACCCCAACAGTAAGAAACAGACGTTTTGGATCAACAAACAATTTGTCCATGATTCAGTAAAAATTTAATAAAAACTAAAAAGGAGAAGATGAAAATTATCTTAAACACTTGCAACCTAAAAAAATGACAGACAAAAAATTATTAATAAAAAAATACTATAAACCTCACCAACAACTAAAAAAATGGATTGAAAAGAAGAGAGTAAAAAAAGTTATCAATAAACAGAACAAAATAAATCAGAGGCAATAATAACATGTTGTTTTCCTCTTCAACTTCATCTGAAATTGAAGTGAGAAAATGAAGTGAAAGTGTAGAGAGAGAAATAGAAGATTAGAGGAAGGAAGAAACCCATGAAGGGAAGAAGAAGTTGCACACACGTTTTCTCCGGATTTTGATTTTTCATTAGGCCTTATCTTTCTTGGGTAGTTGTACAGAGTCTCTGACGGAAAAGAAGATACATGGTTAGATAGTTTATTTGGCATTTTGAAAAAATAAGTTTATGTAGGTAGTTATAGCATGGTAAGTGGTTAGGTAGTTATAATTTGGATAATTTTTATTTACAAATAGATAAAAAGATAAGTTTTTTGTTTATTAAAATATAAGTGTTGGGTAGCTGTTATTGTTTTTGTAAGCAATTATAAATTAGCGTTATCCTTGTAACGGCTAGAGTCCATAGGTGTGACATTTTAAATGAGTAAAACAACAAAGAATTCTTCTCACTATTTATAAGAGAGGAACAAAAAAAAAACATTTACTAAGTCATTTCGCTGGAGAGTAGTTTTTTTTTTAAGAAACTGATGGCAGTTACTTTTTATAACATTATGAGCAGTTATTAAGTTCTTATAAGGTTATTATGAAAAAAGGTATTCCCTTTATATATAGGTATAGAGGTATAGATTATGAGTAGTTATTAAGTTTTTATAAGGTTATTATGCAAAAGGGCATTCTCTTTATATATAGGTATAAATACTCAAAATAGTGATGATTAAGTTATTACTATTTGTCTTTTAAATTTGTGACAAATTAACTTTGTCACTATTGTATGTAAATATAGTAATGATATTTTCATCACAAAAAGTAATACTTTTTGTGACAATTAAGAATGTTGTCACAAATTTAATAGTAACTCATATTAGTTACCAATTAAATTATTGTCACTAAATATATTTAGTGACAAAATTTTATGTTTTTAGTGACAAATCTTTTTATAACAAAAAATATATTTTCTTGTAGTTTTTGCTTGTATTATGTTGTTAACTTTACTTGTATAGGATTGTTAACTTTTCTTGTATTTTGAGTTGCTTTAAATATATACAATTTGTTGTTTTTGTTGCATTGGGTTGCTTTAATAATTTAATTTGACTAATTCGGTAATATGAAACACTTGATAGCTTCTTATAAAATTATGAATTTAATAGATTAATGGATTTAACTAGTTTGAGGTATAATTTTTTTTATGATTTAATAAAAAGAGATTTAATATTTTAATTTTTATCCGTTTTTTCAGATCCAAACCAGACCAACCCAATTATCATTGATTTAATTTAATTCAGATTAAAAAAATTTAACAATTTAAATCAACCCGAACCAATTAAAATTAATTAGTTAGTTTTTCTTTTTCCTTTTAAAATCCAACAAACCCAAATCGTGAGCACCTCTATTCGGACACACTACCCTTGGCTTATAATCAAAGGCAACAAATATAACACATCATTTCTAATTAATAAATATAAATTTTAGTAAAGAAATTTTATTTATTAAAATTATGTAATAATGCTAATTAGATTTTCATAAATATTTGATACATATATCAAAACTAATTTAACAAAATATTTTATGATAAAAAAATTTAAATTAATTACTAAATAATATCATAAATGATGCATCCCTGAAGAGGTACGAAGCTTCTTTGAGAATGTTCCCAAGAGCCTTACTCATAGAGGTGATTCTTTTGAAGGTAGAAATGGAGGTGGAAAACTAGAAGATAAAGGTGAAGTAGGCGCCACTCTTGGTTGGAGATAAGTCTTAGAAGTGAAGTTAGTGATAAGGGAAGAAATATCCTTGATAATAGCATGAAGAACTCTTACAAAATGGAGAGAACAATGAACACTCAAGAGAAGAAACTCTCAAATTTAGAGAATAGAAATTCATTTAAATAAGTGTTAAGGGTTAGATGAGGTGAAAATCTCTATTTACAGAGACATATGGATTTATAGGCCTAGCTATGGTTGGACATCCATTTGGCTCTAATTGAGGAGGATTAGTTGGTTAATTTAATGTTAATTGAACACATGTCAAATTAATACTAAATTAATTCAACTAAGATCCAAACATGACCCTAAGAAAGTGGGAACAAGAGTAAGTTCAAATAACATTTAACAAACATATACATAAATGTCACATTTCACATCTTTAAAACAGTTTTCAAAGAATACTTAACAAACAAACTTTTTTTTCTCTTCTTTCAAAAAAAATTTTTTGGAAACTATTTTCAAAACACTTTTAAAAAACTAAAAATTAAAATCAAACTAATCAAACCCTTATTTCCTCAATTATTTTTCTTTTTCTCTTTTAATTTTAAAATACATGAGTTTTAATTCAACAATTAAACAATTTTTAACAAAAATGTTCGATCAATTAAAGTATACAGTTCTTCTTGTTATTTATTAAAAAAGACTAACAAAAATAAACCAAAATAATATCACCAATTACTGTTTCTTGATGTTACAGAATGGGTATCTACTATTTAGTATCATTATTTTTTCTCAAGTACCACTATTTACAAGAAGGATTAGAGGATAAACTTGTAAGCCAAACATAATCACTAACAATGACTTCATCGTCATCATTCCTATGCCAAGTCCAACGTGCAGAAGATTCATTGAATACTTCGAGTGTACCATGTCCAAAGCTAGCTTCCCTGAATATTGATGTCGTTGGCTTGGGGTCTATGTACCTATTGACACAAAATACAAAGGATTAATTATAAATTTATGATGAAGAATTGTTGCAGAAAACTAATACTCAACTTAATTTCAGTGAAATTGTAAGTGCTCAAAAGAAACAAAATATCAAAACATGAATTACTTGGTAGCAAGGCCTTCCCGATTACCCCCATCTCCGATTGTGATATGCATGGGAGCACAATCGTTAACTTTATCTTTATAAACCCGAGTCTGACAAAACAAACGAATATTAAACTTGATTAATCTTAAATATCAGATGATGAAAATAATAGCAAGAAATAGTAGCAAAATATATATATATATATATAATAATTAATATACTTACAAAGCGCTCATAAGCATGAACATGCCCTGCAAAAACAACATCAACACGGGCTTGATAGATCAAGTCTTCCATGCTAGCCTTCATATCAATCGATTCAGACTCACCCTGATGAGCAGTGTTGGTGTTGTACCATGGGGCATGAATCAAGACCACAACCCAAGGAGTTGTTGCCCTATTTACCTTGCCCAAGTCATTTTGAAGCCATTTGTATTGTGGAGAAGAAGGGTCAAAGTCGGTGTAGGAGCCAAGCATTATTACATGAACGCCAGCCACATCTAAAGAGTAGTAAAGGTTAGAGTATGATCCACTTTCTTCAAATGGCATGCGCCACCTAGCATTGTAAGCCGTGAATGGGGTTTGGTGAAGTAATGGAATCTTCTCGACCTCATGGTTACCTTGGGTGACCATCCAAGGACGCTGACTAGCTAATGGTTCAACTAATCGACCATAGGAATCCCATAAATGTTGCTGTGTGTCGGCATAGGCTAGGTCACCGGGTAGTAGTAGCATGTCGTAGTTTGACTTACTCACATGGTCCAATGTCGACCTAGTCCAATCCGTTTGCCCCAAATCTCCTGTGTACATTAATAAATTAAAACATATAAGTTACAAAGCCAAATAATATATACAGTACTACTATATAACATTATGTGTCGCCTATTTCATTAAATATTTGGTTATTATTTTTCATTTGGTTAATATCGTTTTTCAATTACTGTGATTTACATACATTTCAAATAAAAATAGGAGAGTAAAGAACATTTTATTAAAACTTCTTAAATTGATAGTTCTTACAATTTGGTTAATATCGTTAGAAAAATATTGTCTTATATTATAGGGTACATGAGTGAAGGAGCTAAAGAAATTTAATATTAATATAAAATATCGAGTCAAAGTGTGAAATGAACATGGATATAGCCCACTTACCAACTACAGCAAACTTGATCGGAAGTTGACAGGGAGGAGTCTTAAAGTTGTATATTTGGGAAGAGGGTGGGTCACCCAAACGGTAATAATAGACAGTGTTGGGGTTGAGGGGACCAATTACAACGTCATGGATTTCACCGGATTTGTAGAGCAGATAACCATATGAAGATGTATTCCCTGTGGCAGAGGATGCATTAGCCGAAGTAGATAAATCGTATGTAACCTTTGCAGGACTTGAACTGTCGGTGATCCATGATATTCTCATTTTGTTTTGCCCCACTTGAGATATATGTACCTAAAAAGCCCCACCCATTCTCTCACATTAGGCTCCCACAAACTCTTTCCACATACATTAAAAGAGAATGGAAAAAATTATCATACCCAAAAAAAGTGCTCAAATTAACAACATGAAAAATTACCCTTGAATAAGACAAATTCATATTGATACTAGTGGCAAAATGTTCAGTTAACTAGTTCAAGTCACGAGGATAATTTACGAGATTTAAGCAAACTGAAGATATCAACAAATAATAACTAAAGTTTAAACATAAATATCAAGACACTGTCAAAAATATGCATAGAATAAAATATCAACAAATAATAACTAAAGTTTAAACATAAATATCAAGACACTGCCAAAAAAATGCATACAATATTATAAAAAACGATCGATCGATTTCAAATAGAAACTAACAAAAGTATGATAACATTTTCGTAAATAAGTGAACTTTTATTAACACCCGTTGCCAACAAACAAACGATAGCAGCATTCCTAAACAACATAATCTTAATTTTATATTGATTAGCTAATGTATTATTTGAAATTAACTTATAACGGCATGGTTTGTCATAAAATTGATGCCATTATGCACTTTCGAACTATTTTTTTTTTTTATTTTTCAAGACTTCAAAAGATAATTATTAAATTTATCTTTAAAAATTTTCTTTCAAAGGGAAAGAAGTAAGAAAAAAATAAACAAGACATCTTAGAAAAAGTGTATGTAAAGATAAAGAGGAGGGAGAACACTAAAAATTAAAGAACATTAAAAGTTTTAATGTGCCATTGTTAGAGAAATGAAATAGTTGTTGAGGGTAAAAAAGAACCCAAGGACATTGTCAAAGTGGATGGTAGTCAAAGAATATGGAGAAAATTATAAAAGAAAAGACACGACAAACTGATTGACAATAAATAACAAAATCCTAATTGAATAGTGTTTTATCACAAGTGAGAAGATCTTATTATAATATACATGTTCTACGTGTATAAGACCCTTAACCATAAGCCTCACCTTGAACTTCATCTTCTCCACCTTGAGAATTTCATGCTTCTTAAAGACTTAGTTGCATCCAACCACTCTCTGTCCCTTTGGAAGGTCTACAAGCTTCCACATGTGATTCTTCTCAAGCGAGCTCCATAGCCTTAAGTCATTGTTTCCCCTCCTTACTCTCTCATGCCTCCCTAAAGCTTCTTGGTTAACCAAAACTTCCTACCTCTTCAATCACACTAAGGGAATAATAGCTTAGAACATCATGTCTAAACCTTCTACTAGGTTTCAAAATCTTCTTCTCTCTATCATGCACTTACTGATAGTCTCTTACAACATGTTCTAACTCATAAGCATTAGGAGTTTCTCTTTCAACCTCCTCAATTGAAGTATCTTCTGCCTCCATAAGATGATCTCTGTGGACTTGGTGGATGACTCCACCTCAACATGAGTCTTTTCCCTTGATCATATGAGCTTCCACCATACATTTTCATCCTTGTCTGATCGAACACCACATCCTTACACATTAAAAACTTCAATGACTTAGGTTCCAACCTCCACCACCTATAACCCTTGACACCTTTAACGTATCTAAGGAAGATACAATTCTCAGCATATGCCTCCAACTTGTTATGCTTGACATATGTGAATGTTAAGGCTCTAAACACCCTTAGATTGGAGTAATCAGCTAATCTCCCACTCCAAATCTCCATCGGTGTCTTGCACTCAAGGCGGAAGAAGAACATTTGTTAATTAAATACACAACAATATTAATAGCCTCTCCCTAGAAGGCCCTAAAACCTACTCCCAAGAGCATGAATCTGACCCTCTCTAGAATGCTTTTGTTCATCCTCTCAACACGTCCATTTTGTTGATGAGTACCTGTTATAGTCTTATCATTTTTAACCCCTCTCTACAAAAGTTGTTAAACTTTTCTAAAATAATCTCCAACTCATTACATGTCTTTAGCACCTTTAACTTGGTCTCCTGTTGATTCTCCCTTCGAACATACCTTCATTAAACCTCTAGAATGTCTTTCCCTTGTTTTTTAGAATGTATATCCAAACCCTCTATGATAAGTCGTCAACAATGCTTTGAAAGTAAGACTCTCCACCATGAGTGTATGTCCTAAATAGACCCTATATTTCAGCATATGCATACTCAAAGAGTCTGCTGGATATGTGTTTCTCAGTCCCAAATTGTAGTTTGTGGAATTTCCCAATGCACATTGAGCACAAAGCTCTAGTTTCTACAACATGTCACCCATTAGCAATTGGTTCTTGACTTGCTTTGATCTCCAGCTCAACCAAGTCTCTCTCGCTAACATGGCCCAACCTTAGATGTCACTACTTAGCCTTGTTCACTATCGTTTGACTAACTATAGACGCATGTGCAATAACAATAACCCCTCTAATTGTACAACTATTACTCCTTGCACCCCTAGCAACTATCAATGCCCCATTGGACATTTCATCATTCTAGGCTTCACCTTGGTGGAATAGCCCATAGCATTGAACATGCTTATGGACAAAAGGTTCCTCTTTAGTTCAGGAACAAACCTCATCTCTTGGAGCAACATCTCATGACTATCAAATACTTCTCTTTTATTTCTATACTTTAACATATGGGATCGTATTAAAATAATAGTTTTAATATTAAACACCTTATCTAAGAACCTCTCATTACATATCTCTCAAATGGTAATGATTAGTGTTCCTTAACTAAACGATTCAGAGTTTTGGTGATGTTAATTTGGATATGAACCAAATGAAGAGGGTACTACCTTAATGCTAACTTATGTAGACTTCTTAGTGACTTGTTTATCCTATTTTTTAAAAAAACTATAGTTTTAATCCTCCTTTAATTTTTAATTTATAATTTCAATTCTCCTATTTTTCATAAGTTTAATCTATATTTAAAATTTCATAATTTCAATATCATTTTTCATGTTTTAGTTTTTATTCATGTAAGATATTATCAAGAAGTAATTTAATTTATTAAAATAAAAATAAAAAAGAAAAACATATGTGGAATTAAAAATTGAATTTTGGAGATTCAAATTATGAAAAATAAATAGAGTATAAAATTAAGAAGGATAAGTGAAAATAAATTGGGAAGGTGCATAGTGTAAAGGAATTAATAAAAAAGAGATAGAAAGTACATAAAGAGATTAGTAGAAATAACTTAAAAGTAATGCAATAGATTTTAAAATTTTAAAAACTGTTTCTTCCTTACATTTTTATCAGCAAAACATTGTGATTTGTGGTGAGGGAATGAAAAAAAAAAATATACTAAATTCACAAATTTACCAAAAAGTTTTAGAAAAGTGTGAAACAATTGGTGCAGCGGACGGGCGCACACATGACACAACCAACTACTCAATGGGTGTGAGGACGTGCGTGTGGAGATCCTTCTCTCTCAAATATCCCTGTTTAACCATATTCGTTTCCTTCCACAATAAGCCAATATTTCTCGTTTTGGTAATCCAACATCTTCTCTTCTCACCTAACTACCACTATTGACAAATGAACGATGAAATAATAGTTTCCCTGTTAATAGCTCCATCGATCGTTAATTTTCCAACAAGAAACCTGAACCTTAAACATGTTTATCAATAAATATGATGTTGCAAATGTACGCTGATCCAATCATTCAGGCGATGGAGTTAACTTCAGCAAAATTAAATGCAATATTAATGTGAACTTAAATTTCACTAAATTTAATTTAAGTTAGTCCAGCACGAATTTCAACCAAACGAAACGTATAAAAAACATGACGATAGCCTCGATGCTCGCAAGTCACACCTCAACAGATTTTGTCATTTAGCAGACGGGGAAATGCAAACAATTTTAAGAAATGAACTACTTATGCAGAAAATTAAACTTTAAATTGGTAGTGTTGTATGCGTAGGGGTACCTGTTGAGGCGAGTCATCCTGATCTGCATGTTGCACAAAGAGTGTTTCACGAGGTGGTGGTCGAATGTAACCAGAAACGGCGTGGAGTCCGAAGATTCCGGTTATTTGCAAGAGCAAGAACAACCCTGACACACGCATTCGCATTTCGATCCTTTTCAAACTTCGGCGCTAACGATGTTGTAACTACAACACAGAAAGGTTGAAATTGAAGGAAGGACAGATGAGAAACAGAATAACACTATATTTATATTGCGTGATTTGAATATTCTACCTCCCCCGGCCCGTGACCTTTTCTGTTTCGTGTTCTTTATATATAATTAGCCCATGTCTATACGTATTTTTATTTTAATATTTTATAATAAATTTAGAATTTTAATTTAATATATTTTGTAATAAGATGATATAATTTAAATAATTTACTATGTTATTTTACCTATGATATAATAGAATATATTTTGTTAATTATGTTAAATTGAATATGATAAATTTGTAATAATTTAAAAAGTTAGGTGAAAAAAAATTTGAATAAAATTTAAAATATTATTTTATCTTTATATTTGTATTTTTATTAAAAATATTAATAATAAAATATATACGTTTATTAATAAAACTTATATTTATGAGAATAAAAAAATTCATAAAATATTTAGATAAATAAAATAATTAGAAAATGTGAATATCAGAAAACTTTATTCCTATTATATAATATAATAATAATATAATATAAATATAAAATTATAAATTATTAATTACTAATTATACATATAGATTATAAATAGTAAAATAATTAAATATATTTAATATAAATGTTTTAGAATAATTATTTTATTAAAATTACAAGTTGATAAAAAATTTATTTTTGACAAAAGAAAAGCTATGATTTTGAATCTCTAATTTTTAAATAAATATAATAATAGGTTAGATAAAAACAAAAATTTCCATTAAAACAAAAATTTCCTTAGTTAATAGTGTAGCTATTGAAACTATGTAGAGTGAACCCGTTCCGACAATGTGATACTTAAACGTGCAGGTGTATTGGTACAACACCTGTGCATAGGATAGTCTTGCTGCCTATAGGTGGTAATTAATTAAGTAATTTCTATTTCAGACTTGAAAATAAGAAATAAAATCTATATAATTATTAAAAGAGACATTTTTTCTTTATTGTCTAATTATATAAATAATTTGTCTTTTTATTAATAAATGTTAGCGAGAGGAATTTGATTACATGATCTCTACGTCTTCTTTTCTTTGTATAGTTTTTGTAAATAAAATTAATTTTATAACTTACATAAATAAAATTATATCTATAAAATGATTTTTTAATGTATTTAATAATCATAATAATAAATAGTTGCTTAATTGAAACATAATGTTTACGGATCCGAATTAAATTATTTAATCATAAATAAAATCCTAAAACAAATTCACACATACGCTATTAATACAAATTGGAAAAATATGCTAAAAGCCAAAAAATAAAACAACCAGAATTAGTTCATTAATACAAAATCAAAATTTATTAGTCATCCTCTAAAGAAGTACGTGATAAATTTAGTTATGCATATCCACTTCTATGTGGATAATTGTATTACTTTTTTTTTAAAAAAAAATTACTACATTTTTAGTCAGATTTGTTACATATTAGTAAATTATAAGAAACACCATGTTTTTTACTAATTCCGGTTGCCTGATTCGCAATAAAACTTATGAAAACTTATATAATGTTTGTATTAAAGTTGAAACCAGAATAAATTGAAGTTAAAATAGCGGTCAAAATTTCTTACTTTTATAGCATAATTGGGTTTGAGAATTATATAATATAATATATAAAATACTTATACACTGTTTATAGAGCGGAGGCGATGAGAGTTGTGACTCCAAACTTTTTTAAATCATATATATATATATATATATATATAATAAAATATTAATAAAATTTATAATTATTATATTATATTATTAACTTGTTGGACATGTTTTGCTTTTTAAACTTATATAAAAAGTTTTGCTTTATCGAAATAATGAGAGATAAGATCCACTATACACAATTATACACTCTGGGTGTTCATTTTTCTTATTTTTATACTCTCCCAATTTTTCTTATGAAAACTTTTAGCAATCCATCACTATACTAGAGTTGTCAAAACATGTTGACTTGATCCATATAGGTTAATCCACCTTAATCACCAGAAAAATAGGTCAATTCAACCTGACTCGTTTCTCCTTTCTTGTTCAATCTAAGAAAATTTCTTTTAATACCCCCTATCTTTTATTTGCACACCCCTAGACTTCACAATTTTTTTCATAATCCAAAAATACCCTCCCTTTTCTTAACCTACTTGGCTGATGAAGCACATCACAACAATTGTGCGCGCTACCACCGCACCTCTCCAATTGCTACTTTGCCCACTTCTCCGGTCACTCCTTTGAGCACCTTTTCAATCACCATTTTGAGCATTTATCCGGTCATCCCTTCGAGCACCTTTCCAGTCATCTCTTCGAGCACCTCTCAACAAATATGTTCCGAACAACATGATTCGGAAGGCAAATAGGATTCCGCAAGTATGTTCCAGACAATATGATCCAGAAGGCAAATGAGATTCAACAAGTATGTTCTGGAGAATATGATCCGGAAGGAAAATGGGATTCAGCTAGTATGCTTCAAACCATGTGATCCAGAAGGCAAATGAGATTCAGCAAGTATATTCCAGACAACATGATTTGGAATGTACATAATGCATTCTAGATCAATTGATCCGGAATGCATTATGTACATTCCAGATCAACTAACCAGAAAGTGGATCAAATGCATATTATTATTGTGAGTTCCAGATCAACTGATCCGAAACACTGTAACACTCGTGAATCGACGTTAGTATGAATAAAAAACGCAAACAAACCCTAAATCATAAATCCTAAAGAGTAAACTTTAAATCAAGAAAATCAAACTTGAATAAAATTGTGTTTTTCTTTTCAAATAGTGCTTAAATCAAGGAATAATACCCTAAAGACTTATAAGAATGATTAGGAATTTACAATAGGACAGAATGTGACAATTGGTGTTTGACACACAAGAGTAGCAAGATAAAGCCCAAAAAGACAAGATAATAAGAAAATAAATTCAAAAATTTAAAATCAAATAAGGATAAGGGTATATTAGGAATTTACAAAAAATATAAACTTTAGGGGGGTACAAATAGAAAATGGGGGTGTTAAAAGAAAATGCCTCAATCTTATGGTCTGACCCAACCCACAACCCACAAAAAAATAAAAATTTATTTTTTAAAAATTTTAAATTAACTATTTAATTAAGTTTTTATTAAATTTAAGAAAAATTATTTTCTATTTGATTATGTAATATAATAATTTAAAAATAAAAAAATGATTATATAAAGTACAAATTTACAATTGAAATAAAATATAATTAAAAGTGAGTTCAATACAAGTTGACCTGACCTATTCGAGTTGAACCCGTATGAGCCTATCTTAAGTGGGTTGGATAATGCTTTTGCTATTACAATACAAATTTTTTTTTTTTACCCAACTCGACTGATATTCATGACGAATTGGGTTGACTCACGACTTTCAGCTCGTTTTGACAGCTCTATGCACCTTCTCCAATTCTACATCAATTACACAACACGTAAAGCACTCCAACGAAAGCAGTACCATAAGTGATTTTTTACTTGAATCTTGATTTAAACGGATAACATTATAGATTTATAGCAATTGGGATAAATGGATAATATAATATAATTTTAAATTATATTTATTTATCACATTTGACATTAAAAGTTTGTAACGTGTATATAGATGCAGACATGTAATCCTAATGCAGTAGCGCCAATAACATTCAATTCTTTTTCTTGTTTTTTGCTTATTCAATTATTCTCCTTTTATTATCATTCATTCATTCATATATATATATATATATATATATATATGGAAAAACTTTGTATTTAAATAAAAAAATTATTTTCCTTTGAAAAAAAAATTGGCAATTGGAATTAACTATTATTTATTTGGTGGTGCTTTTTGTGAAAAATATTTAAAATCCTTAATAGCGTGTATGATACTTATGTAGATAATGAAGAATAGAAGAACTTATTCTATTTTCAAGAGAAAAGCTTTTGAGAAAGATTTAAAAAATACTCCTTCCATGTCATTTGAACTTGAAAATTGTATTGAGAAGCAATTTTTCCAAGGTTCCTAGAGTTGCATATGATGAATTTGAGAATTATTTAGAATGAAATCCAAGCAAGTGCTTTCAAATTTGGCAATATCTACCAAATAAAGTGGATGAAATTCGAAAGAATTATTTAAAATAAGGTCCATATCAAATACATTTATATCAATATCCTATCTCTGTAAAGATGATCATCCAAGACGGTTTCAATTTAATTGTTTTAGTATATCTCTTTCATGACTTGAGTATTCTACTTCAAAAGATGTTGTATATTTCTTACCTTGTTATCTTTTTAGCAAAACGCCTAGTGGACGTCCTGGATTAGTTGTTTTATTTGCTACAAGTTTTTAAAAATTGGAGAAAAGTTAATAATGGAAAAAATGTGTTTTTCTTAAACACATAGGGAATAATCCTTTTTCACCATACAACAATACAGTGAGAGCTTGTCAAGATTTGTTGAATCAAGATGGACATATTCATAATGTTATTCATGCGTAAAGCTCAGATTAAGTTATTAATAACGACTATGTCTCAAGACTTCAATTGATATTATTCGTTATTTGACATTCCAAACTTGTGCTCTTAGGGGCCATGATGAAACTAGTGAATCAAGAAATTGAAGCAATTTTCTTGAAATGATTGAACTTTTGGCATTATACAATAATGAAGTTGCAAAAATTATGTTGGACAACTCACTATGTAATTCTAAGTATACTTCACATCAAATTCAAAAAGAGATCTTGCATATTCTATCTAGCAAGGTGAGGAATCGTATTTGTGAGGAGATTGGTTGATTCTAAATTTTTCATAATTGTTGATGAAGCTCGTGATGAATAAAAAAAAGAACAACTGACTCTTGTTCTAAGATTTGTTGATAAAAATGGCTTCATACAAAAACAATCTTTTGATATTGTGTATGTCAAAGACACAACTGCATTAACTCTTAAGGAAAAATGATGCACTTTACTTTCTCGAGATAGTCTAGATGTTTCTAACATTTGTGTTGAGGGGTATGATGGTGCCAACAATATGAGAGAGGAATGGAATGGTTTACAAACATTGTTTTTAATGAGTGTGTTTATACATATTGTACTTATTGTTTTACTCATCGTTTATAACTTGCCTTAATTGATGTATCAAGAGAAGTCATTCCAATTCATCAATTCTTTTCAAATTTGACTTTTTGATATTAAAATTGTTTATTTTTCTGGTAGGCTCATGATGAGTTACAAGCTTCTAAGTTAGATGAAATTTTATATCTATTAGAAATTGATGAGTTTGAAATTGGTAAAGGACAAAATCAAATTGGTACTTTGAAACAAGTTAAGGATAATCTTTAGGGATCATATTTCTCTTCTATTTGTAGTTTGATAAATATGTATGATGCAACTTGTTCTATTTTGCTAAAAATTATTATTGATGGGTCAACATATTCTCATCATGGGGATGTTGATAGTGCTTATAATAGTTTGACCTCATTAATTTGAGTTTGTATTGATTTTGCATTTGATTGATGTAGTTAATGTCATATATTTAGTTCACTCTACAAAAAATCTTATTCAAAATTTAAGAGAAAATTGTTGGCATAAGTTGTTAAAAGATGTGAGGTCTTTTTGTGAAAAACATGATATTGAAGTTTCTCAATTTAATAGTCTTTATATAGCAAGATAAGGGTGCTCTCATCACCAAAAGAAACACATCACCATAGAGAATTATTTTAGAGTGAAAATATTTTTTGTTACAATTGACAAACAATTGCATGAGTTGAATAGTAGGTTTAATGACCAAGCAATGAAGTTGTTAAGTTTAAGTATTGCCTTGATTGCCAAGGATTCCTACAAAGTTTTTAATATTGATAATATTTGCACTCTTGTAGAAAAATATTATTCCTTGGATTTCAGTGATCAGGAGAAGATTAATTTACAATTTCAACTTCAATATTTCATTATTGATGCCTGTCTAGAATCAAATGTGATGAATTTATCATCCATTCTAGATTTGTATGTATGCTTAGCTTAACCAAAAAGTCAAAAGTTTATTACTTGCTTGATAAATTACTTCACCTTATCATGATGTTTCGTGTTTCTACAGCTACAACTAAAACATCCTTTTTAGCAATGAAAAACATTAAGAATATGTTGAGAAATAAGATGGACATTGAGTTTTTAGCTAATAGCATGATAATTTACATTGAAAGAGAGATTGTTTCAACTTTTACTTCTGATTCAATTATTGATGATTTCAAGTCACTCGAAGGGTGTACAACTATACTTTAAGTTAATTTTATATCGCTTACTTAATTTTGTTTGATATCATGATGTCTCTCAAAATTTTGATCTATCTTTTTATTATATTATCATAGTGCATATATGTGCTAATGCGGTGAGTGCATTCTGGTATGTTTGAATATGCACATGATGATTTATAATAACTTTTGATTGAACCTTCAAGGAGTATGACACAAATCATCCACTAATTAATTAATTTTATATATATATATATATATATATATATATTATATTTTGTTATGTAAGGTTTGTGTGATTATTATGCTTTTTGTTTTGATACCTTCTAAGATATTTTATGTTTACATTTATATAATATAAAATTATATATTAAATTTTATTTTGGCTCCCTTTTTGTTTATGAGTCAAGCTCCGCCACTGACTATCAGTGTTAAAAATTTTATACTAGCAGTTAAGTACAATCATTTATATGGTAAGTTTGTTAATTTTACTACTTGATACTTTAAAAATCGTGTAGACGAAGATTTAGGATTAATCATCCTTGTAAATCTCTTTTACACTAATTAGATGAGTTTAATTGATATACATTGTCAATGTAAAGATTTTAACACTGACATTCAATCACAACCCTTCATTCATAATAATTTGTTGACTTTATTTGTTACTACTTTAAAAGTCACATAGATAGTCATGATTGAATGTCAGTGTAGAAATCTTTTACACTGACAGTGTATACCAATTAAACTATTTCTTTCTCTCTATATATATATATATTATATGTGCATGGAGAATGCTAACAAGTGTTTTTAAAATGTTAATCACTAATGAGTTTTTATTTTATTTAAAGAACAAAAATGTTCATCAATATTATACAGTTTTAATTGATATTTTATTCGATGCACATAAAAAAATTTTAAAAAAATTATGCATAAAATAATTTTGACGTTGTTTTACAATTTTTATTTTTATTTTTATGCTGCTGAAATTAAAAAATTAAGAATTAAATAATTTTATAAATCTTATATAAATAAAATGTAGATGTAAATAAGAGATGAAACTTTCGTTATATTTTCCTTATTTTTTCTTGCTGTAAATAAGAGATGAAATTTCATATCAATTACAATGTAGTAAATAAATATGTTGTCACAAAAAAAAATATAAATAACAATTTAAAAATAGATTGGTTTTATTTTGGATTAATAATTTTATAGATGGATTTTAAATAAAAAATATTAATAATATTTTATTTATTATTAAAATAATATTTTATAATAATTAATAATGTTTACTTTTGAAAATAAAATTTCAAAACTTTAAAATAAAATTTAATTTATAATATTAAATAAACTTATAAACTATAAATTTTAAACACATATTCAGAAAAAAAAACTATGAATAGGTAAAAATAAGTAAATTTTCACATAATATTTTAAATAAAAAAATTATGCTCAAATTAAATAATTATATATTTTATTTACAATCTCTTTAAATTTCTACATTCATATATATTTTCTCAAAATTAATATAGTTAAATTTTGATATAATACTAATACTTCGAAAACATTAATTTTATTAATGAATATATTAAAAAATATAAATATAAATATAAATATAAAAACATATAATTAATTAAATCCATAAAATGAATATTTTTTCAATTTAATTATATTAATTATATTTAATGAATAATTAAATTTATAAAATAATACTATTTATATATAAATTTGTTACTTAAAAATATAATTAAATATTTTACTTAATTATAATTTAATTAGTTTAGTATATTAATAAATATTTTAAAAATAATATTTTTATTTATGTACATATATTTTAAAATTTAAAACACAAGTATAAAAATAAGTTAAACGAACATGTCCATTGCATAAATTTTTTTAAAAGCAACATAAATTTTTTTAAAATTAACTTATAAAAACTCTTCTTCCTTAAAAAAATTATATAAAAACTTTTTTGTTTTAGAAAAAATTACCAAAGGGCTACTTTCATGGCTGCGGTTTACTTTTGCTTTGTCCGGGCGAAGAGTACACGACTAATGTTTATGTTACAATTGGAACTATGTGCCGTGGCGTTGAGATGATTGATGATGATGCTGGCAAAAGGTGGAACAATTGTTTGTGCAGAAATTGTAACAGATCAATAACTTAACTTTTGTTGATTAGATTTTCTAGACAAATCTAATTTAATCATAATATATATATATATATATATATATATATATATATATATATATATATATATATATGTTTCATGCATAGCATCTTTCCTATTCTCTCCTAGTTTGTAGATCCATGGGTTTCTGGTATCAGAGCCTGATGGGGAAATAGGACTTTATTGTTCTGGATCTAAGTTTAATTTATCATTCAAATTATGATTTAATGTTATTCTGTTTTGGGGATGCAGACTTTTAATCTGTTCTTCTTTCTTCTGAAAACCTGGGTACTTGCTCATGATTTTCGAAAACTGCGGTTTTGTAAACCTTGTCGGGTTGAAAAACTCATGAGGTGTGACGCAGATAACTGGTACTGCGCGGATTACCGCCTTGTAAATCCAGCTCGTTTCTGTTTTTCTTTTCTATTTTCTTCTGTGTTAATATTTTCGTTGTAAGTTTTGTTTATCTCTTTTGTTATCATGACTTCATTGAGTAATGGTTCATGGTGTCAACGGTTTGGCCTGGGGCTGGATTGGCAGTAAGGCCCGAGGGAGGCGGTAAATCCATGTTGCCTATGTGCCTTTGCCGGATGTCTCTACCATGGACGGTTATTTTATTGATGACGTAATTCTGAAAGAGATAGTGTTCTGTAAATTTTGTAATTCGGAAAGTTTATTTTGTAAAAAAAAAAAAAAAAAAAAAAAAAAAAAAAAGTTTTGTCTGTAACCTGGAAACTGGAATACCTTTGGATGATAATTTTGTGTTAAACCTAGATTTAGATCCAGAATAATAGATTTTTATCGAACCAAGTGAAGGTAATGATACTAGAAGATTTATAAAAATGAGTTCTTTTCTTCGTTCCCTCTCTCGTCGCTTTTCTGTCAAATCTTCTTCATCTTCTTCTCCTTCTACCAACAAATCTGCTCACTGGGCAAAATCAATCGGTTGAGGAAATACCTCCCAAAAATAACATCTTCGAAGAAGAAGTTTGCTTTGAGGATATCAATCAAGCCATAGATAATTGGGAAATCCCTAAAATCCCTCAGGATGAACTCTATATTCCTGATGAATCCAAACATGTCCGTAGTTCTGACTACATCATTAGGACTGCAGAAAACAATATCCCTTTGGATCCCCAAGCCGGTGAGGAATTCCATCTTCTTACCAAACAATCGATAGCTGAACATTCTAGGAAGTACAAATACCTCCACATAGGATGTGTTCAAGTAGCTGTCAAACCCCTTGTTAGGGAAGGTCTTAACGCCTCAATCCTCATGTGCCTTCGCGATATTAGGCATAACGACTTTCACGATTCCCTCATAAGAACCGTAGAAACCAGTCTAGGACATGGTCCTGTTTATTTCAATTGTTTTCCAAACAAAACGGTGAGTCTTTTAGATAGAAATGTCTTAGATTCATTATTTCTAAACATTCGTCTGCATGGGTTAAACATGAAAGAAGGTTCTATCCCTGCAGCTCTCCTCTATCGAATCCAATACAAGGTCATGAACACTTGTAACTCAAGGGTTCTTCTTAAAACCAACGATCGGGAAACAACTTTGTTTGTCACAGATATGACTAGGGCAAATGTTGTTGTTCCCAAACTCATCAAATGGGATGAGGTAGAGTTACCAACCTCTTGGCAACTCGAAAAAGCTACACCAACCCTTCCTCGTCAAACCCCTGAATTCCAGGAAATTAGACAATCCGAGGCTGGTAAGGTAGAAATCATCTTTGATCGGAGAAATTCTTTCTCTTCAAGATCCGAAGCTTCTAGATCGGCCTATACTAGTGCCAGAAGATCTTTTTCTATAGCTTCCCAATCAAATCGGAGTTCAATTCCCAGAATTATTAGTCCAGAAATCAATCTTCAAGGGTTAGATAACTCATCTTCTATCCCTAGAAATATCTACAGTAGGACTGAGGAAGACATTTCTTCAGAAATCCATTCTCCTACTCAATCTGAAATGCAGTATGGTCAACTATGAATAGTTACACCTTAGACAAACCAACCCTTCGTAAGGAATTCTACTCTGAGACTTGGACCTCTCAGAGGAAATGGTTTCTTAGCAAGTTTAAAGGTGACCATAGGTCAAAAATCATCGATTCTTTTTATGAATTTCTTAATCAAGTCCAAACTCATGTCTGTTTCTTTGATTGGTTAAATGTCTACCTTCATAGGAACAAAATCTATCCTCCTTGGACAATTACAATCACAGAAGATCTCTCTGTCAATACCTTAACTGTATGGCACCGTAAGAATGGTCAACTCATTAAGTCCAACCTACCGCCGTCTAGCAGTTATTTTATTCCAGACTTAGAGAATAAGTATTTAGCTTCGCCCTTTAAGTACAAATCAGATGAAACCATAGGAGCCCAAGATATTAAAGCCCTTATGGAACAAAACAATTATACCAATAAGTACCTCCAAGTTTTAGGAGAAAACCTGGTAGGAAAAGCCTCATCTTCAGGAACCAAAGACGATGAGACCTCTTCCATTTCCAAACCTTTGTTCAAACCTTTTAGTCTAACTACCGAGACTAGAAATAAATTTAGGCTTATTCATCAGAATTGGACTAAAGCCTTAGAAAAATCCAATCCAGATAACCCTATAGTTATTCCCGATACCCCTAGTTCTTCACAGGTAGAATCTGTTAAGCTAGGACCAATCACTAGGAGTGTCTCCCAAAAGGACCAATCTGTTAGGATTAACAAATTAGGAACTTCTTCCATAGGTTCCGAGTCTGAGGATGCTGCATCTAGCAGTAAGTCTATTCCTCAAATCAATCCTGTTATTAGCAAGGCTCTCAACTGGAAGCAGCCTTCTAAACTTTACTACAATCGAGCTACTGCTCCTGATCTCCTTCTTGAGGAAAAGAATGATCAAAGTCTTCGATCATTCAACGCCAATCAAATCTATGAATGGAACATAGATGGTCAAACTGAGTATAATATCCTTAATACTCTTCAGCTCCACTGCATATCAGACTGCTTTAGATAGCTCTGATGAGACTATAGTAGAAATCCTAACCGCTGGCTTTTCTGGCCAACTCAAAGGCTGATGGGATAATTATGTTTCCGACACTGAGAAACATGAAATCTTTACGGCAGTCAAAACGGACGCTGAAGGAACCGTCCTTACTGACAAAGGGAAGCCCATTCCCGACGCCGTTAATACCTTAATCATGGCCATTGTCAAACATTTCATCGGAGATCCTTCCATCTACAAAGATCGTTCTGGAGATCTCCTCTCAACTCTTAAGTGTAAGACCTTAGGTAATTTTAGGTGGTATAGGGACACCTTCCTTACTCGAGTCTACACTAGAGATGACTGTCACCAACCTTTTTGGAAAGAAACCTTCCTAGCTGGACTCCCAAAATCCTTAGGAGACAAGGTTAGAGAAAAGATCCGTTCCCAGTTTAACGGAGAAATCCCTTATGATCAGCTAAGTTATGGCAATATCATAGCTTATGTTCAAAAGGTCGCTCTCAAAATCTGTCAAGACGACAATATTCAAAAGCAATTAGCCAGAGAAAAGGCTCAAAATCGCAGAGATTTGGGAAATTTCTGCCAACAATTCGGTCTTCCTTGTTCCAAGAATCTGGGAAAGACTACCCATAAAAAACATTCTCAGCAACAGCTGAATAGACCTCATCGCAGAGTCTCTAGGTTCAAGACTCGTCATCTTCATTCCAAGCCCAGTAGGCCTCCAGATCATAATCTTCCTCGACGAAGTACTAATCCTCCTCAAAAGGATACCAATCTTTCTAGAGAAACTAGAACTTGTTATAAGTGTGGCCGTAAAGGTCATTTAGCAAGATTTTGTCGAGTCTCCTCTAAGATTCGTGAACTTAATCTTGATCCTATTGTCCAGGATCAACTTAACAATCTTTTGATAAATTCTTCTGATAGTTCCTCAGAAGAAGAAAACGATATCGCTAAGACATCTTCTCACGAAATCCAGGCTGACGATGATCTTTCCTCCTCTAGCAGCGAAAGTTCTGAATCTCCACTCATCAATGTCATTCACAATGATGAGCAGAATCTATTGCTTGATGCTCTAGAATCCATTCAAGACCCTCAGGATAGAAAAGAGTATCTTGAGAAATTAAAGGCAATCCTTTCCCAACCCAAACCTACGCGTTCAGAAAATAGGTTTGTCAATAACAAGTTTGATCTTACTCAAACTCTCAAACGACTGGAAAAATCTTCAGCCAAGCCAGTCACTATTCAGGACCTCCAGGCTGAAATTCGTTCTCTCAAATCCGAGGTCCGAGAACTCAAAACTCAATCACAGTTGCATGAGACTATCATATCTCAAATAACTGCAGCTTTATCTGACAACATGGTTTCAGATAACCATGAAAATTGTAATCAGGATTATGAGTCTGATCATAATTCATCAAACGAAGATACCCTCTTCAACAACCCCATTAATCAGTGTAGCATTCAAAAGTTTTATATTGATGTTACCATTGTCGTAGACGATTTCGTTCTAAATACTATCGCTCTATTTGATACCGGAGCGGATTCAAATTGTATTTTGGAAGGACTTATTCCGACCAAATACTTTCACAAAACATCTGAAAGGCTTAGGACTGCTAGTGGATCAAAACTAGAAATCCAGTATAAGCTTCCTTCGGCAATCATCCAAAAGGATAATCTTTAGGTAGAAACTCCATTTCTCCTGATCAAAAACCTTAAGAATGATGTCATCTTAGGGTCGCCATTTATCAAGACTATCTTCCCTATTCAAATTTCCGGTGAAGGTATAACCACCCAACATTTGAGAAAAACAATCTTATTCAAATTCCTAGACAAACTTGTCCATAGGAATATTAATCAAGTTAATCGAAAACTTAATCAGATTAACTTTCTTAAAGAAGAAATTTCCTTCAAACAGATCGAGAGTCAACTTTCTCTCCCTCATGTCAAAAAACGAATCAAGAGTCTTTCTGATCGTTTTCAATCTACCATCTGTTCTGACCTTCCTAATGCTTTCTGGGATAGGAAAAAACATATGGTAAATCTTCCTTACGAAAAGGATTTCATGGATAGACAAATCCCGACCAAAGCTCGGCCAATCCAAATGAGTCACGATCTTGTCACTCATTGTCAAAACGAAATCAAGGACCTTTTGTCCAAAGGATTAATCAGAAAGAGCAAAAGCCCTTGGTCTTGCGCACCTTTCTACGTTAACAAAGCCTCTGAAATTGAGCGAGGCGCCCCAAGACTGGTTATCAATTACAAACCGCTCAATCAAGCTCTTCAATGGATTAGGTATCCAATTCCAAACAAGAAAGATCTTCTTTCCCGATTACACTCGGCAAGAATCTTTTCTAAATTCGATATGAAATCTGGATTTTGGCAAATCCAAATCAATCCCAGTGATCGCTACAAGACGACCTTCACTGTTCCCTTTGGGCAGTACGAATGGAACGTAATGCCCTTTGGTCTCAAGAATGCTCCATCAGAGTTTCAAAATATCATGAATGATATCTTCAATCCTTATTCCAATTTCTGCATTGTCTATATAGATGATGTCCTAATCTTTTCCCAATCTGTGGATCAACACTTTAAACATCTTGAAATCTTTTTCAAAGTAATCAAACGAAACGGTTTAGCCATTTCCAAAACTAAAATCTGCCTATTTCAGACTAAAATCAAATTCCTTGGCCATTATATTTTTCAAGGAACTATCAAACCAATTTGTCGAGTTATCGAATTTGCTGACAAATTCCCCAATCAAATCTTAGAAAAATCGCAACTTCAAATATTTTTGGGTTGTCTAAATTATGTCGCTGACTTCTTTCCTCAGCTCAGTATAATTTCCAAACCTCTTCATAACAGACTCAAAAAGTCTCCTCCACCGTGGACTGATATCCACACCAATTTAGTCAAGCAGATTAAGCAGCAGGTCAAAGTATTACCCTGTTTGTATCTACCAAATCCCAATCTCTTTAAGATTGTAGAAACCGACGCCTCTGACTTAGGTTATGGGGGTATTCTCAAACAATGCATGCATCATACAGAAAATTGCATTGCATTTACATCAAAACACTGGAACAAAGCCCAACAAAACTATTCTACTATTAAGAAAGAAGTTTTGGCTATTGTCCTGTGTATTTCAAAATTTCAATCTGATTTATTAAATAAAAAATTTTTAGTTCGGGTTGATTGCAAGTCAGCCAGAGAAATTTTACAAAAAGATGTAAAAAACCTTGCATCAAAACAAATTTTTGCCCGTTGGCAAGCAATCTTAAGTATTTTTTATTTCGATATAGAGTATATCAAAGGTACTTCAAACACTCTTCCTGATTATCTGACTCGTTAATTTCTTCAGGGTCGGACTCATGTGAGATGCCTCCCAAACTAAAAATGAAGGTCGCCTCTTCCAGAGGCGGGGGGAAAGCAGTTCGGGGATCATCCCGGACAGAAAAATCATCTTCTGAGGATGCCCAAACCATGCAAGTCGCCTTCCAGACTACCAATCAAGGGTCATCTACCCAGACTGGGTCTTCAATCCAGCAGGCTACCATTAAGTCTGAGTCATCAACTCAGCAGGCCATCACCAAAACGGGGTCATCTACTCCGCAAATAGCAAAAGGGTCTTCTACCCTAGCAACCAAACCATCCGACTATGCGATGGCTATCCCAACCCTTCAAGCCCTTCAAGACTGTGGGCTAACTAATCTTCCATCCAGATCATGGAAACAAATCTTTTCAGAAGAAACAGATGACCTCTTCTGGAACCAAAATCTGAAATCCATTATTTCAGACATAGCCCAATCTAAAATAACCTTAAAAGCATTGGTAGAGCAGCCTCAGCCAATTGCTCAAAAACAACCCTCTTCCTATCAACCAAAAGAAGGAAGATTTTACCCAACAATCCAAATGGAACCTGAATTCTGGGATTCCAATCCAAACAAGATTTGCGAAAAAATCTTTCCACCAACATTTTTGTTTAAACCTCTTAGTCTCAATAAGACTAGAAAATTTTATGAATTTATTTTGGTGGATTCAAAATCTGTTTCAATCAAACATAATTTTGATAAAAATGATGACACTGTTATCACACATTCCACTTTTCAAATTTTAAAAGTTCTTACTTTTAAAGATTTTGAGACGAAACCAAATCAAGAATTGAAGAAGGAAACAATCCGTTTCATCCATCTCTTCGGTTCTTCTCAATCTTTTCCTTAGCATGGATTTTTGCCTGGCAACATCAATACCAGAACAATGCAAAAAATCCTAAGCTTTTGCCAATATTGGGGAAACAAGCTTCAGTAAAGTGGTGGGATCAGTTTAATACTTCCCATGCCAATTCACAGGGAGTGGCTTTATGGTTCCAGAAGAACCTAAAAAGCCTCAAATCGGCAGACCCAGAGACCTGCCAATTCCTCAATCGCAAGGCCAAGATTGCAGCTGCCCTTGCAGCCTCAACAGATGATGAAACCTTGGCAAAGAATCTTCATCAGATTTTGACTCTCCTCTCTACTGACTCAGAAGCCAGTTCATCAAAAGGAAAGTCAAAGAAAGAAGACAGTTCGTCTGCATCCTCTTCCTCCGGTTCATTTTACCAGATCGAAGAGTCTGACGAAGACTGACTCCAATCCTCGCAGGCATTTTTGCGAAAAATTACTGTTCAATCACTGTTCACTATTGCGGAGCCGTCAGTCACTGTACACTGTACATTGTTCACTGTAGCGGAAAAATCGAGTTACTGTTGTAATAGTTAAAATTACTGTTGTAATAGTAACTTTCAAAATTCTATAAATTGTAATCGAGGGTTCAGTTGTGGAGGAGCTCGAACGGAAACTCAGAGCCTCTCTCTCCTCTCTCTTCCCTCTACTCTGTAATTTGCTTCAATCAATACAACCTTTTTTGTATTATTTCTGCTGCATACTCTCTGCATAATCCAGCCTTCTTTTCTTGTAACCTGTTGCATGCACTAGCATAACATCCGGTCTTGTGCGGACTACCGCCGTGTAACATCCGGGCTTATCTGTTTCATGCATAGCATCTTTCCTATTCTCTCCTAGTTTGTAGATCCGTGGGTTTCTATATATATATATATATATATATATATATATATATATAAATAAAAGATATAGTTAAACTATTTAATTTTTATCATATTCTACCTTTTTATTTTTTTTTACATGTGTTTCTTCTTCTTTTTTTTCGTTCTTAATTTTTCTCTTTATCTTATTTTGTTTTAAGATTATTTGTCTATCTTAATTTCTGCTTTCTTTTTTATTTTTATATTATATCATTTTATATTTTATTTTTATTTTATATATTTTATATTTCTTCTTTCTTAATTTATTTTTAAATTTTTTCTTTTTTATATTTTCAAATTATTCTTTTATATTTCAACATTATATTTTAAATTATTTTTAATATGATAATGTTAAATTTTTATGTAAACAATTCAATAAATTAAATTATTCTAATTTTTTATAATAAAAATGATGCAATCATAGATTATTCCTCCCATGATCTTGCTCCAAAAAGGTTCAAAGGTAGAAGATAAAGGTAGAGAGGTCAGAAATAGAATGTGATTAGGAGTCACTCTTAAAGAGATGGTTCCCTCCAAGTTACTGATCTGTTCCAATTTTTAGAGAAACAATTGTTCCAGAAATTAAATAGGTAAAACTAGAACTGATGCATTAGTGAGTCTATCCTTGATAAGAGAAAGTGCCTTCTCGGTTTAGCACCCCAAAGGAAAGAGACTTCCTTCTTCACCAACTCATTTATTGGTGCAAGAAGTCTAGAGAAATTAGGCACGAAGCGCTTATAGAATCCAGCGAGACCATGGAAGCTCTTGATCTCTGTCACACTTTTTAGAGTGGGTCATTCTTAGATGGCTTTGCTTTTTTCATGATCCACATGGACCCTTTGACTACTAACTACGAAACCTAAAAAGACTACACTCTCAACACAAAAAGTACATTTTTCAAGGTTTCCAAAGAGGTGGTTGATCCTGAGAATGCAAAATACTTGCCTAAAATGTCCTAAATGATCATCCACGCTCTTACTTTACACTAGAATGTCATCAAAATAAACTACACAAAACTACCTAAACAATCCCGTAGAACATGAGTCATCAATCTCATGAAAGTGCGTGGAGCATTGGTAAGCCCAAAGGGCATGACACCATTCATAAAGACCAAACTTTGTCTTAAAAAGCGGTTTTTCACCCATTACCCTCTTTGATCCTTATTTGGTGGTAACCACTTCTAAGATCTATTTTTTAAAATATTTTGCCCCATGCAGTTCATCCAACATATCGTCAAGTCTAAGGATGGGTGCCTATACTTGATAGTGATGTTATTGATTGCCCGACAATCCATACACATCCTCAATTGGCCATTCTTCTTGGGCACCAACAAGACTGACACAACACAAGGGCTGAGGCTTTTTTGAACCCAACCCTTCTCCATTAGCTCTTGGACTTGAGATTCTATCTTTTTTGTTTCCATGGGGTTGGTCTTATAGGCAGGCCTATAGGTAAGCTAACCTTAGGTACCAAATCAATTTGGTGCTCTATACCTCTAACAAGTGGCAGTCCTTTGGGAACTTCACTAGGAAATACATCACAAAATTCCTTTAAAAGATCTTTTACCCATCAGGTAGATTCTCATATCCAATCTCTTTGGTAGTGCTAGAATCAAAAGAAGATGATGTCTCTTTACAAAGGAAAAGATAGAAAGGTTTGTTAGTTAAGAAAGCTTCCTTTAAGCCCTCTTTTGTAGCAAGTGAGCTCTCTTTACTCAAAACCTTCTTGAAAGGGGCATCACTTTCCAAATTTTTCTCCTTACCCCTTTCAAGCTTCAGGGGTGAAGCTTTTTTTTATGTTTTTTTATTGCTTCTTGTCTTTTTTATTTTTCATGATGAGCTAATCCTTAACTACCTATGCAAGTGATAGAGGATACAACTTGATGAGTTTATTCATATGAGTGAGGATAATCTAGTTGGAATGACCATGGTGAATGACTTTTTTATCAAATTTCCATGGTCTTCCCAGCAAGATATGACCAACCTTTATAGGGACTATGTCACAAAGGATTTCATCATTATAGCTCCTTATTGAGATTGGTACCTTAACTTGCTTATTGAGTACCATTTCCCCTTACTCATTGAGCAACTGAAGTTTATAAGGTTTTGGATGGGGAACTAGAGTCAAGGCTAGCTTTTCAACCAACCTAGAGTTACAACAGTTATAATAGGACTCACTGTCTACAATGAGAGAACAAATATTTTCATTCACTTTACACCTTGTGTAAAAAATGTTCTCCCTTTGAGATTGGGTTAGCTCTAAAGGTTGGCTTCTAAGAAACCTTCTAATCATTAAGAGGTCCCCTTCATATGCATATGCATCTTCACAATCTGAATGTGATGCATATTCCCCCTCTCCCTTACTCTTACTAGAAGAGGAAAGTAGGCTACTCTTACTACTGTAAATGTATTAGACCCTCATGTTCATGGTTTTTTTTTTGGGGTATTGAGAGACAATGTCGTCTTTACCGAGACACTTATCACTTAATACTACTTCGCCTCTCATGAGTGTTATTAGTAGAGGGATTTCTCTCTATATGAGATGCTTTGTGATCTCTTTGATGCTTGGGTTCCTCTTTAGGGAAACTCTTGGAAGAGTTCCCTTTGAATTGGCCTTTTTAGCATAGCGTTGAGAATGTCTTTTAATTCCTTTTCTTTTTAATTGATTCTCAGCCCTAATGCAAAGTTGAACTAACTTATCTAGGCTCGTATATGAGAAAAACTCTACTTTATCTCTTATCTCAGAGCTTAACCCACATAAGAACCTATCCATGGTGCATTGGGTTCTTCAACAATATTTGCTCTTAAAAGGAGGAGTTTCATCTTTTGTCTATACTTCTCAATGCTTAGGTTTTGTTGCATAAGCCTCTGGAGTCTATCCAAAAGGTTTCTCTCATAATAAGATGGAATGTGCCTTCTTCTCATATCACTTTTTAAATCATTTTAATATTTTATTTCTAGCATATGAGTTCAAGTTCTTTTCGTGATTAACCTATCCTACCAATGGAGGGCATACCCTTTCAAGCTAAGAGCTTCGAATGGAACTTTCCTCTCTTCTCTAATCTCATCACATTTGAAAAACTGTTTTACCTTGACTTCCCAATCAAGGTAGGCTTCCACATCTTCCCTCCCATGGAAGGGAGGAATGTCAACTTTTTGCCCCCTATGAGGGGGCACATAGTCATGCATGGGAGAATGAAAATGGCTTTTCCTTTTAGGTCTCTCTCTATAGTAATCTTCTTCACTTTCACTACCCACTCTAAAAGGAGACCTAATCACTATACTTTTCTTTTGTTTATCCCATTGTCTCTTCTTCTCTTTTTTGTTCTATATTCTTCTATCACTCTTCTCTCTTCTTCTTCCCTCTTAATCTTCTCCCTTTTCTCTTTAAGTTTTCTCCTTATTAGGCCAAATAAGTCTTTGGAACTCAAGCCTATACTACACAAATTTTTCAAGAAAGAAAAGGAAATAATGAAAAGGTTAAGGGACTAAGTGTGTTCCTAAAGGTGTTGAAGGTGGTGTATCATTTCCTCCTTCACACCTTAATTACAATAGACTAATTAAAAAAACCTAAAAACTATTACTATCAAATGGAGTGACCCTTAAGGGTATCAACACTCCTAAAATGAATACAAAGAAATGAAATGAACAATTTGGTCTTCAATCCAAGCTCCCTCAATGTTGAATCCTCATGCTCTTGCTCCTCCCATGATCTTATCCTTATGTCCTTTGATCAACTCTTCCTAAAATGCCATCCTTGTAGGAAGCTCCTCTTCTCAAGCTTTTTCTTCACAAATGGCACTTTCACCCAAGGCAAGCAATCCAAGGAAAAAAACTGAATAGTTGCAAGACCAAAGGCAATTAAAATGGTCACAATCAAAGGTCACTTATCCAAGTGGATTGAAGAATTTAAACAAGACTAGAAAGATTGTAAAGCAAGACAAACCCAAATTAAAGGTAGAAAGGAGAGTAGGCACACAAAAGAGAACCTGAATAAGCATTAAAATGGAGTAAGGACTAAAATGGAAAATACTCAAGTAATTTTTCAAAAATTTCACAATTAATCTATGGATGGACGAATGCTACTAAGGACCTTTTAAAGCAAATGAAATCATGATCTAGCACTCTTTCACAATTTTCAATTAGTTCTTAGGTACATCTAATTTTTACTATGTTATTTTGTATTTTTCTTTACACTTTTGTTTCTTCTTTGATTTTCTTTTGACTTTTTTTTTTAACTTTTAGATGCACCTAATATCTTGTTGTGATGAGAATTTTATGAGCGTTCTAGAGGAGGTATTCATGTGAAAGGAAACAATAAACCAAGGCACACCCATTTTCAATTTACATGCAATTAATTAAAAACCACAAAAGGCAAATCAAAATGTCGCAAAGTAGAAGTGATTTAGGTAATGAAGCAAAAGTATTTTGATGTAGTTAGAGATCACTTGTTTGTACAAGTAGGATGCTAAAAAACTCATGCCACTTAACTCAAGCAAACCGTAGGCACAATCACTCCAAGATCTAGTACACAAAAGAGCTATTAAATTTGAGAGATACAACAATGATTGAAAAGAAATTGAGCTATCTTTTTTTTTTAGAGAAAAAAATTTGATATTATGCTTTGATCTAAAAAGCACAAGAGACCTCTTAAGAGACTTAGTCAAGAGGATGATCCTCTTTGAAGCTCAATTTCAAGAAGTTCTTTAAAGATTTTTGTAGAAACAAAAGAGGTTAAACCTATAGGAAATAATAAAAGACAAAACAATGAGTAAACATGACTCTAGTACAAATACTTAAGATAAAAAACTAAAACACCTAAAAACAGGGAAAAAACATAGTAAGGCACAAGAAATTTTGCAAGAGTTAGTCAAGGTTTGTGACCACAACTATGTGTATTTAAGCCACTCAACCTCTTAGGCAAAGAACTCAAGCAAAAGAGAGCAACTTAAGGCAAAAGCGAAAAGTAAAATTATCCTAAAACAAAAGCCATAAATGCAAATGAAGGGACTACTAAATTGCACTAAATAAAATGGAGATATAAATGTATAGAATCAATGAAAGAAAACACAGCTAAAGAAATACATCAAGACATGAAGGAAAAATTGATGAAGAATAAAAAATTACCAAACAAAACATGGAATAGAAAGAGTAGAAGATGATGAATAAATAAAATAGCAAAGAAAATGCTAAGGATGTGACCTTATGGAAGCTTAGCTTTGATTACCACATGATGTATCCTCCCTTGGATGCTTGAACTCCCATGGATCAACCTCCAAAGATCACATGAAGAAACGAATTCGGTGAAGAGAAAAGAAGTGATGGATGGTTGGTGCCACTTTAGAAGATAAGCCAAGAGGTGGTGGTGTTTGCCATAAGGGAAGGAACCTTTGATAAAAGTACAAGGATGCTCTCAAGAAGAGAAGTTTGGACACTAAACAATGAAGCAAATGCTCTGACTTTCATATATTCAAGCATAACCTTTACAAGAGAGTGAAGTCAATTATTTCTAGGTAGCAAGGGGGTAGCCGTGAGATTTGGAGGGAAATCCAAATTCAAATAATTAGCACATGCTCTTAAAATCATGGATCTTAGATCTAACTAATTTCCATGTAGGATGTCATGTGGCAACTTTGAAAATGGCGCCCAAGGGGGGGAAACAATGATGGCTCCACCTTCTCCATGGTGTCACCAAATCTTATCCAAGGTGAGATGTTGAAATGGATCTTCTTCAAGGGCTGAAATAGGTGTGAAAATGGGGCTTATGAAGGGTGAAAGTGGTTCATGAAAAATGGAGACAAAAGAATGGTGTTTTGGTTGGTGGTGGTTGAATGGTGTCTCTTTGGCTAGCTCCCTTCACTTGGAGAGGGTAAAGGCCAATCCTAAGTAGACCTAAGCTCCTTCTAAGCTAGAGAGGAGAGGAGGGGGCCAAGAGATCCCTAAATGACTAAAGAAGAGGAATGGTGAGGAAAACTCTCTCAAATATTAAATATATCCAAAGTGACTACATATAATCTAACCTAGGGTATTTAAAGAGAGGGTGGGAGGCCTCTAGGCCATTTGCACGAAATTTTGAGAGCTAAATGCCTCTCAAATGAACCCTAAATGGACCTCAAATGAAAAGTAGGTCCCTCCCCCCTAAATGACTAAAATACCCTTGTGTCTAGAAAATAAAAGAAATGGACTTTTGACCTCACAAGTCAAGGTTTAAGTCCCAAAATAAATCCTAAACTAATTTGCCCCATAATACAAAGGATAAATAAAAATACACAATGAAATCCTAAGTGATTAAGCCTACTCAAAATATAAGGGAAAAATAAGGAAAACAAGCAAAAGACTAGGTAGATTCACCAAAGTTCACACATGTGATCATCAATGCTCTTGGTGTGGTATGACCTTCCTCTTCTTCTATTCTTCTTGCGATGAACCTTGTGATGAGTCCTATTTGATGCTCCAAGGATGGTCCTCCATCAAACAAGGTCCCACCTTGTCTCCTCCATGCTTTATGTGCTAACTAATTGAGTTTAACAAGAGAGAAGAAGGTGTGGTTAAAAAAACTACCTACCAACACTCCCATACGACCCAATTAGCTAATGCACTCCATATTTCAACTTGGCACATCCCTAAGCCATAAAACTAACGAAATAACGGCCAAAATACATGGCCAAGAAAGGGAAGAAATACAAGGCCACAAAATGAGGACTATAGATGCTTGATCTCTAAGCTCAATAAAAGGTAAGGTCTTTCTCTTTCATTTCTAGCCAAGTCCTCCTCTATCCTCATAGTCGTGACCCTAGTGATAGGACCCTTGTTAGGAAGAAATACATCATATTTAAACTCAAATTCACATGAAAGCTCAAGAAAGTCCTGAATTGTAGTCATTATTTGGCCTCCTAATCAAAGAAGACTTTATTACTCCAGAGCCATGACAACATTACATAATTAGTAGATGCATTTTGTTTTTGTACATTTTACAATTATATAGAATTTAATATTTTTCAACTTATATTATTCATTTTGGTATATATGGTGCAAATTTTTTATATACTACTAAAAGTCAAATTAAAATAGTGTACAAAATTATAGAAATATTATATTTAATTCTAAATACATAATTAAATATATCAAATTAAAATAATTAAAAATGAAAACACAAGGCTTGGTAGGACATGTGTTTTTGCTAGTATATATAAAGAGAAATTACTATTATTTTAATTTTAAATTTGATGAAAAGTTATAGACCATTAATAAAAGATAACAAATTTTACCTATTTTATCTATTTTTTTAGCGATAAAATGACTGTATACTGCAAAACATATATATTTATCATTTTGAGCTTTAACTTTATGATGAATTTTTAGATAAAAAAATAAGGAAAAAAGGTTCATGCTCAATGTATATAGTTTTACACTGCATCCAAGTTACACTTCATCCTTAACTCTTAAAGTATTTATGGATAAACTATACGAATGATTATCATTAAATGTTATTGTAAAACTAAAAAAAGAATGCACTATTCATATTTAGTTAAAACCAAATTAAGTAAAAATAGATAAAAAAAATATTTTTGAAGTTATTTTTTATTTTCTGATTTTATCTCTCATTGTTTTTCACATCATGTTTCACTATATAGTATTATTGTATTAGTAAAAGTTTTTAATTATCAAATTAGTTTCTTAAATATATAAATTATTACATTGTTTTTCCATATTAATAAATTTTTTTAAAAAAAGTATTTACTACTAAACGTTTTTTCTTTCAAGATGTAATTATTATATGAAAATTTATAAAACTAAATTAATTATAACTTTTTAGAATCTAAAATAATAAAAAAATTCTTATCGAGTTAATTTATAAACAAATTAAAATAAATTAATATTTAAAAATTAACTTAACAATATTTTATAAATTAATGTCCTAATACTATATTTATAGAACTAAGACTTTATTGATGTTATACATAAATATAAAGACTATTTAATTTTTTATTAAAAATTAATTTATCATTATTTTAATTCTAATTCTTGTCTAATAAAATTTCAGATGATGATATTTATATTTTAAAAATAGAAGCAAAATCGTCATAAAGTTTTAAAAAATAATGTAACAGTAATTTCTATCTCTTTATATATAAATAAAAGTATTGAAAATAAATAAGAATTTTGGTATTGTGCGAACACATCCATATATAAAAGTATTATATGAACATATGTTATCCATTGTTTTTAATCAATGGTATCAACGGAACACTCTCCGGTATTTATAAAATGTAGAGTATCCAAATCTATATACCTTGTCGCATTAACATGTAAAAGAGTAATCTATTTAGCAAGAAGTCTTATATTCAATTCCTCTATGTGAAAATTTTCATTGGGTTAGGCAGTAACAAGTGCAAATAAAACAAATATATATAAACCAGTGGGTTGAGGAACACTCAATCTCTTATGAAACAAAAAAAAGCATATTCTAAAGATATTCTGAAAACTAATTAATAGTTTGCAAGAATAAGCTAATAACTTTGAAATTTCAGAAGTCATTTTTTGCATGACGAATGTCTAATACGCTTACCCATAAAAAGATAGTAACATGCCTAATGTTTACATTGATTTAACAAACAAACTTGTCCATAAACGGAAAATCAATAGTTAAAATGAGGTAAACTAAAGTTGCTTTTGCGGTCCCCCCTCTTACTATTTGTACCAAAAAGCCTAGGATTCTATTACCGTGGGTGTTCGGTCGATGGTGTTGAGAAAAAGGACATCTAAGAATTTTGTATTAATAGAATATGAATGAATGTTATTAATTTCATATAGTTATTTTAAATTTCGTTCAGTATATGGTTTTTAAACCTCATTATCCTTTTTTATTAACGCTCACTTCTGTCTATACATAGATTATATACAGGAAAGGAATCCTAGGACCGAACCAGACCAACTATAAGAGTCGGGTTCACATCCAGTGCCAAAAATATCTAGTCCTATATCCCACTCAGTGAAAGGGACCTACCATACTACGCCGTACTACTTGAAAGACTAGATTACTCCATGGAGATAAATGATAAAACCTAATTATCTATTATTCCTAATTATCTATTATCATTAAATTACCCAGGGAGATAAATGATAAAACCTAATTATCTATTATCTTAAATTACTTAGGGAGATAAATGATACAACATAGTTATCTATTATCTATTATCCCTAATTTTTTTTTCAGTAGATCTAAATCATCATTCAAAGGGTCGAAGCCCAGAAAAGTAACGCTCTATAAATAATAGATCACGTGTACAAGTTTGATAATTCATCATTATATACTATTCTCACTCACACTTGAGAAATCTTTGATCTGCCCTAAGTTTGAGCTCACACTGACTTGAGCGTTGAAGTATCATTGGAGGCACCACCTGTGGCCATCAGACCTGCCAACTTGGACTTTTGCCAAGATTAGAAGCCAATGAAAGAGACACATTCAGAGAGTAAGTACTCTACCTATTTTTGTATATAGATATAGATATAAATATATGAGGAGGGATCCACTTACTCCAAGAGTAAGTTTAAGAGATTTACTCTCCATCTTACCCATTCATTTTTTTAAAATTTAATAGTTAAGATTAGTTACTCATTGCAATCATAAGATTTTAAAACAATGGATTATGAAGAAGAAGAGTAAGTCTCTTAAATTTACTCGTGAAATATCTCATATATATATATATATATATATATATATACACACACACACAACACACATGTGTGTGTGTATATATTTGTTCTTTTCCTAATAAAAAAATCTATCAATATTTATACATAATTTTTTCTAAAAAAATAGGCTTAATTATATTATTACTATCATAATAAATTTAAATTGCTCAATTTAATAACCTACTTATTAAAATTTGCAATTAGATTTTTAATGATCTAAAACAATGTTAGAAAATGTGAATAATATATTGATATCATTAGGTTTAAATTGTTTAAACAAAGTTAAGTGTTAACATAAAATGCATCTTTTCTTTGAAAGTTTCTCCCACTCTTTTGTGGTCAAATCCCTCATTGGAGTTTCTCTTCTAGTCCACCTTCTATGGCTATGTGGGAATAGTCACATCACTTTAGTATATGTGAAAATAGTAAATACAAAAATTTAATTTTATGTGGATATAGTATACATGTTAGTTATCCAATTTGGTTATAACATTCATATATCATTCTGACATGCACAAGAGTGGTGTGACTAAGCCATCTATAGGGGTATGATACACATGTCAAAAGAAAAACTTCAATTAGGAGTTTTGACCCAGTGTTGTGGGACATTCCCACTAAGATGTGGAAGATGTTTTAGAAGAGAAAGTAATATTTGCTTACAAGTTGTATTACATTCCAGGAAGATTTGATTAAGATTGACAGATCTATTTTTATATTTTTTAGGTTTAATATTTTCATTTTAGGTGTTTTTAATTATATTTTGAAATTTTTTATGCTTTTAGTGTTTTTTGGTGTTTAGGATATAATTTGTTAGATATTGATGCGTTTTTGGACTGATTTGGAGCATTAGAGTGGAACTTAGAGCTATAGAGGAAATTTAGAAAAAAAATGTTATGAGTTAATTAATGAAAGATTGTACTCCCTTGCAAAAATATTTGAAGATTCTTGAACATGGAGGAAGCCTCCTAGGATCTACTCTTACAGGTCCTTGATGAGCCTTGAAATGGAGATGGAGGAGGCGTCACTTCTACTATGTAGATGATAAGTCAAAAGTGAAATTAGGCATAAGGGAAGAAACCCTTGATAATAGCATGAAAAACTCTCGCAAGAATGGAGAGGACAAGAACACTCTCTCTAAGAGAACAAGGTACTCCAAAAGTAGAGAAGAAATTTATCTTTCAATTAAAATGAGCGTTGAAAAATTGCATGAGGTGCAGAGCTCTATTTATAGAGCAAGCAATGATCATGGACCTAATAATCTAATGTGAATGTACAAGATGCTTAAACAAGGGTTAGTTGGCTTAATTTAATGTTAATTTAGCATGTGCTCAATTAAGATTAATTTAATCCAACTAAAGATCCAAACATGACCCTAAAAATATGGATTTATGTTCCCTCTGTTTTGAATTTGAATTTTGGAGGAAATGATGTGGCACCTCCAAAATTCAAATTAAAATAAGAAGAAATAAGAATCACCCATATAGGAGTGAAAAAACACATGTAGAGTGAAACAAGGGGACAAGGGGCCCACATGTCTCCTACATGCTTCATGTGTTTGTTAGAAGGGTGTGAAGAGGAATTAGGGGTATAGAAACTAAATTTCACACATCTAAATCCTCATGGACCATGCCCAATTAATTAACACACTCCACAAGGAGACTAATTAAACCTCCTAAAGAAAAAAGAACCTATAGGCCACAATATAAGGCCAAAAATAAAATTAACTACACCCTTAAAATCCTAATGACATAAGGGTGCTTACACAAGCCTAAAAATGGTCAAATTAATACAAATTAATGGAAAATGTCCTAAAATAAGCTCCTTGAAGCTTCATCCAAGTCATGGTCCTTTCTTATTGGTCCTAGCTCAAGCACATACTAGGCATGCATTCATCACTTGTGTAATCATTTTAATTGCTCTATTGTTATGACTTTTTTTGGTTTAGACATAAAAAAAATATTTATAGAAGAAAAGATAAAAAATGGATTAAGGCAGAGAAATAGAAAAAACAATACCACAATTCCTAAGAATTGATAAGTTGAGGAGAATTCGCCACAAAGAATAGGAATTCTTTGATAAGAATTTGAAAAGGTTCTACTAAAAAAGTCAAAGAGAAAACACTCTCACTTTAGCAAAAACTATATTTGATTTCTTCCAAGTCTCTCTTGAAAAAGTTTCCTTAAGCCTATTTATAGCCTAGGATTTCTAAAATAAATTGATTGGTAATTAATAGGAATTAAATTCTCACTTACATAAAAACCCACTAACCATTTAATGACTTTAAAACAAGCATAAAATTGACGCAAAACATGCAAAAAGTCATATGAACTTATTACATAAAATTATTACGAAAATACAAATTAAAATATAGAAAATGAGTTTTAATTTAACTTCAGTCCAATATTCATAATCTTTAAGAAAAGCTTGACGTCTCTTTCATAATCCTTTATCACACCCTCCTTCTTGAAGAAAATTTTTCCTCAAATTTGGGGTAAATATGCATAGGAATGACGCATCTCTTATTATTCAAGCACCTATTAACCTGTCCTCCTAGATCAAAACAAAACTTAAAGAAGTCATCATAGTTTATCATCAATATAACATACAACTCATGAATGAACAATCTTAAGCAAGTCATTTGATTCCCGATGCATGCACACATCTTATATACCTGAAGTTTCATGTGAGATCTTAAGCAATTCTCATTCAATGCATGTAAACTGTTTTGAAAATTCAAAGTATCCAACAAATTATTATCATGATATATTTCATCTAAAGAATCATGCAATCCACAAGTATCATGCAAATCAAGAGTTAAAACAAAATGTATATCAATGGAAACATTAGGCCTAAACAAAATGTATATCATTCCAATTGTTGCTTGGATCCTCATGTGCCTCCACGTCTTCCCCAAATTGTCTTGTCCATTGGTCCTTTATGAATAGCTCTTCCTTAGGCATTAAAACAAAATAATTTTTATCATTAGAAGCAACATAAATTTTACTGGAAGAGTTAATTTCACCATTCAATCTAGGAGAAGGAATTAGACTTTTGCATTCTCTCAACCCTTTTTCTTTGATTAGTTTTTCTTTTTCCCTCAACTTCTTTTCTCTCATTTCTTTTTCTCTCAACTCTTTCTCTTTTATTTCTTTTTCTTTTTCCTCTTTTCTCTCTTATTCTATTTTTTTTCAACCTAATTAGATCCTCAATTGCTTTTTTAGGTGAAAGCGATGCAATTTTGAATTTGCATCCTTTGTGCATAAAATAAATTGTATTTGTCTTTTCATTGTACATCACACAACACAACATCTTCATATTTTCCAATGGAAAACTTCACTTCAACTTGCTTATTCACACTTATGCCACCATTTTCACTAAGACTTTGAAGTTTGTAAAGTTGTGGGTGTGGTGTAGTCTCTAAATTCAATTTGGTTACTAATCTTGAACTAGCACATCAGTACAATTTCTTCCATAAATAATGATTGAGAAAATCTTTCCTTGGATTGAACATCTATTTTGAAATAAGCTTCCTTTTTTAATCTCAATTTGCAATCTCATTGTCCCCCAAAATTTTTCTTTTCTTGTTTGGACAATTTAAAGCAATACGACCTTTACCCAAACATTTAAAACATTTAATTGTATTAATCTTGGAAGTATAAGAAGTGCAAGGGTTAAGAACATGTTTACCACTTGAAGACTTTGAACCTTGTTCCCTAGGTAAGGAAGATTCCTCCTTCTTGGACTTGTCCTTACCACTAGAAAAATCATGGTGACGTATCTTTTTGTATGAATATGTGTTCATGAACAATTGCATTTGATCTACAAAAGTATCAAATATCAACTTGTTTTTGCCCACCAGAGAAGGGTTACCTTAACAACTAGTACTTGTCATGATTCAAGCAAAGGAAGCAAAAGTGAAAGAAAAAATAGGATCTCACCACTCTCTAAGTGTTTCTACTCAAAAGTCACTTGTGTTTTCACACTTTTGAGGCTTTTTCAATAATGTTTCACTCATGCCTTTTTCCACTTTTGTACCTTTACAAGATCTTAAATTGAACCTCCAAAATCCAAATAAAGAAAATATTCCATGTGAAATATATAACGAATTTCAAGCTCAACTCAAAAGGTCAAGGAATGAAAACTCCAAGACAAAACCAAAGAAATTTTAAAGACAAGCAAGAAAAGCTAAAAAAAGAAATGAAAGGGAAACTCAAAGTAGAATCCAAAGAAAGACAAAAACTGGACAAAATAAACAAGATAAAGACAACTCAAACCAAGAACCACACAAGATTCAAAATTAGCGCATTTAAAAGGCTTGAATTTGATGTAGAAGAACTTTTTATGGGGCAGGATTTTCTCTTTTTTTTTAAATTTTTTTTACACTTTGGCCACAAAGTTTTTTTATAAGTGTAATGTTGCCCACTATATTTTTTTTTTGTTCTTTTTTTTTTACTTCTAAATAATCTCTGTTTTTTGCCAAACTGCCCTGTCAAACCAAATGTTTTTTTTAATAAAAAAATAAATCTACATCAAAATTTTCATGAACACCATAAAGATATTGAGTGATATTCTCCAATTTCAAGAAATAAGAAAAAATACTAGTGCAAAATTGACTCAATTTGATCATAGAAACATGAGAACAAACTCAATTAAACTGGATAGTGGATAAAAGCAAAAATAAAATTAAAAAAAAACTTAATGAACACAAAAATTTCAAGGCATAATAAAACTGACACAAGGAAACATATGGTACCCATTGATGCAAGAAATTTTCATGAACGTAAATTTTCAATAAGACTGACACGTACACAAGGAATTTGAATTGTGCACCTGCTTGATCCATGAATTCGAATAAGTTTGATGCTTCATAAGCACTCCAACCATAATAAATCACCAAGAATATTTTCACAAAATTTTCAGATAAACAATGATATGAACCTATTTTCAGATTGATAAATTCAACATTAAAAAGAACAAAATTAAAAGGAAATATTTGTAGAAGAAAAGATAAAAAATGAATTAAGGCAAAGAAATGGAAAGAACAACACCACAATTCCTAAGAATTGATAAGTTGAGGAGAATTCGCCACAAAGAATACGAATTCTTTGATAAGAATTTGAAAAGGTTTTACTCAAGAACCCAGAGAGAAAACACTCTCCCTTTAGCAAAATTTATATTTGATTTCTTCCAAGACTCTTACAAAAGTTTCCTTAGGCATATTTATAGCCTAGGATTTCTAAAAGAAATTGATTGGTAATTAATAAGAATTAAATTCTTACTTACATAAAAACTCACTAACCACTTAATGACTTTAAAACAAAGATAAAACTGACAAAAAACATGCAAAGAGTCATATAAATTTATTACATAAAATTATTACAAAAATACAAATTAAAATATAGAAAATGGGTTTGCATTAAACTTCAATCTAATATTCATAATCTTCAAGCTTGACGTCTCCTTCATGGTCCTCTATCACGTGGCACCTCCAAAATTCAAATTAAAATAAGAGGGAATAAGAATCAGCCATGTAGGAGTGAGAAAGCATGTGTGAAGTGAAAAAAGGGAACAAAGGGGCTCACATGTCTCCTACATGCTTCGTATGTTGGTTAGAAAGGTGTGAAGAGGAATTAGGGGTGTAGAAATTAAATTGCACACGTCCAAATCCTCATGGACCAAACTTAACTAATTAACACACTCCACAAGGAGACTAATTACACCTCCTAAAGAAAAAAGAACCAATAGGCCAAAATACAAGGCCAAAAATAAAACTAACTACACCCCTAAAATCCTAATGACATAAGGGTGCTTATACAAGCCTAAAAATGGTCAAATTAATGGAACATGTCCTAAAATAAGCTCCTTGAAGCTTCATCCAGGTCATGCCCCTTTCTTATTACTCTTAGCTCAAGCACATGCTAGGCATGCATGCATCACTTGTGTAATCATTTTAATTGTTCTATTGTTATGATATTTTTGGGTTCAGACATAAAAAGCCCATTAGTTTAAATAGAGGGTTTCTATTCGAAATTGAGGGAGTTGAACTTCTAATTCAAAGACGGCATAGAGAGCAAGACTTGAAGCTTTTCCTCTTCACTCTTTATGATCGAGTTTGATGAATTTTATTTCTTTGTTTTCGATAGTCATGAACATGTGAGAATAGACTTTTTATTCTAGGATTGAGGTTTAACCCTTGACTCTATTGATGATGAATTAAGCATTTTTATTGTTCTTATGTTGGTTTCTCTTTATTTCTTCTCTATAGATTTTACCAATGCAATACGCTTGATCACTGTTTTTCTAGTGATAGATAATTAGAAAAGGAGCAAAAGGTGAACTTAATTATCGGAACCCAAGGGAAGGAACTTAGGAATTAAATCATGAAACTATGTTTAACCCTTCGAGGACTCAACGAATTTGCAAGGAACTTAATCGGTTTAATTGAACATAGCTACCACGAAAGTAGGAATCAATTCAATTAGATACACTTTTGTACTTTGAAAAAGGACGAATGTTATCTTATGGTAATTCACCTTCACAAAGAACCTGTAAGGGCATAAAAGATCATTAATTTTGATTCAATAGGCAGTCATGGTGAGCTATCCCCAATCCTGGAAGTTTTTTAATATTTGAATTTCAAATCCTTGAGTTATCATTTCTTTTTATTTACCTAATCTTTCATCATTTTTTAATATACAAAAATCCAAAAAATATGTCTTTATATTAGTCACAATCTCCTTAGTTTAGATTTTATCTCATTTGAAATTGGTATCTTTTTTTTATTTTGATTCTGGAATTCACTTCACTTTATTTTTATTATTTCAAATTATAGAACTTTAATATTTTTATATAAATAGAAATAATTTAAAAATTAATTAAAATTATAAACAATTATTCTTTTCCAAACGCACAGTCCCTTTAGAAAAACGATTATTATTATTACTTGACAACAACGTACACTTGCGATTTTCGCACATTAGCCAACTTGGACTTTTGTTAGGATTAGAAGCCAACGAAAGAGGCACATTCAAATAGTAAGTACTCTACCAATTTTTGTAGATATAAATTATATATATATATATATATATATATATATATATATATATATATTTGTTCTTTTCATAATAAAAAAATCTATGAATATTTATACATAGATTTTTCTAAAAAATTAGACTTAATTATATTATTATTATCATAATAAATTTCAATTGCTCAATTTAATAACCTATTTATTAAAATTTGCAATTAGATTTTAATGATCTAAAACAATGTTAGAAAATATGAATAATATATTGATATCATTGTTTAAACAATGTTAAGTGTTAATAAAATGCATCCTTTCTTCGAAAGTGTCTCCCACTCTTTTGTGGTCAAATCCAGCATTGAAGTTTCTCTTCTAGTGCACCTTTTATGGCTATGTGAAAATAATCACATCGCTTTAGTATGTGTAAAATAGTATATACAAAATTTTAATTTTATGTGGATATAGTATACATGTTAATTATCGTATTTGGTTATAACATTCATATATCATTCTAACATGTACAAGAGTAGTGTGACTAAGCCATCTATATAGGTATGATACATACCTCGGAAGAAAAACTTCAATTAGGAGTTTTGATCTCGTGTTGTGGGACATTCACACTAAAATATGAGAGATGTTTTAGAAGAGAAAATAATATTTACTTATAAGTTGTATGACATCCCAGAAAGATTTAATTGAGATTGACAGATATATTACACTTAATATCATTTAAGCGATTTGGACGGAATGAGCTTGATTTTTGGGTTTAAGATAATTAAAAGACCTAATTGTAATTTTGATAAATAGAATGAGAAATTGAACAATAAAAAATAATTAAGGTAATAATTATGAAATTAAGAAGAAAAAATTCTGAAATGAGAATCATTTACAGATTTTGTGATTGTTTGAGAAGTATATAAATATGAATTGTTTTAAGAGGAAAAAGGATTCCATAAGGCATGATGAGAGTTGAGAAGATGGAGGTTGGAGGCAGGCGTGCGTGGGTGTCCAAGAGATGGTCCAGTTGAGAATTGACAAGGGCACAAGGCCGACAGAAACCGAACCAGAAGGAGGAGGATAAAAGCTTCCCCCTTCCGTGTGCTTCTTGCTAACTAATTACAGATCGGAAATTGAATAGCAAAAAGGAAAAAAAAGAAAAGAAAAGTATAATAAATTGAAAATGTATTCCATGTGATGCTGTGTATGTTCCGCAAGCGCAAGCGCAAGCGAAGGCCATTAGGCCATTATATAATGAATGGGCGTCCAAGTGGAAGGTGGCTTTCACTCCCCGCAACAATCAAGTCAAAAGAAGAAGATGAGGGGAAAATGTTGCAAGTTCCTTATGGCGTTCCCAATCCTATGGTTCCTCTTGTTCCCACAGCTCCTACTTTCGGAGGAGAACAGTTATGTTCGTCAGCCAGCTGGTCAACTCGTCATCACACCCCACGGACGTTCCCATTCAGAGCCCCAACAGGTGCACATTTCGTTGGTGGGGACAGAGAATATGAGGGTGTCGTGGATAACAGAAGACAAGCACGCAGTATCTGTGGTGGAGTACGGAACAAAGGCAGGGGAATATAGCGCTAGAGCAGAGGGGGTGCATTCCTCCTACCAATATTTTTTCTATAACTCTGCTAAGATCCACAACGTTGTCATTGGTCCTTTGGAACCCGCCACCACTTACTTCTACACATGCGGAGGCTCCGGCCCTCAGTTTTCTTTCAACACACCTCCTTCCAGGTTGCCCCTTGAGTTTGTCATCGTTGGTATGTTTATTTGCCTTTCCTTCAGCTTCACCGTTTCTTACTGGTTCTCTTTCCATTTCATGTCTTGCCTCATGTTTAATTACACATTTTTTAGCACTTCTTCAAGCCTACGCTAACATCGTGTGGGACACCACACAGGATAAGGTGCCTTTTAAGATTAAACGTGTTCCTTAAGTCCACTCTGTCCACCACTTGTTTCCTACTTCCCTAAAAACATCGCTTCCCAATCATTTATTAAATAAACAAAATATTAACAACATTTCTCAGTGGATATAACCTTATTTCCTTGTAAAAGATGACAAACCTACACTCTAGTTTCGACTTTTCTAGAGATGTACTTCATGCTCAGTAACAGCAGCAGCGAGGTGACTCTGTTTTCTGTTGATTTTACCATTACTTCTTAACATTATTTTTTACTGTGAATCCAAATACATATGGACAAAGAGAAAGTAAAAAAAGAAAAGAAAAAGAGAAGGTCATAAATATAATAAGACAAATATTTCAAATATTCTCTTTTTTAACACTTTATATATTTGTGATTCCACTATTAAATCACTGTGATTTAAATAAATGAATTGGTTCAGAACTCTTTAAAAAATTATTTTAAATAAATTTTAATCAATAATAAATATAATATTAAAAAGAGATTTTTTTTATAATTTCTCATATAATAAAGTTATATAAAAAAAGAAAGAGATAGTAGAAAAAAATAAAAAAATACACCCAATGTGGAAATATATAATGTCTCATTAATCATTTATACTTGTATATAATAATCAATAGTACATCCATTCTTATTTTTTTCTAAATATTCTCTAAAATGTCCTTATAATTATTCTCTTTTTTTAAAGATACCCTACCTCTTTGATTTACAACATTTTTCCCTTTATCCATACCTCCAAAAACTCTAACACTTATCTTCTCCTTCCATAATTCCTTTATTTCTTATAAACATCATCTTTCTTTCCTCCGGTACAAACTTCTTATCCACCATGCACCTTCTTCCTCCACCACAAACTTTCTCTGTTGCCACAAACACCTTTACCTAATTGTCAACATTGTCTTGACACCATTGATTTCCAACCGTTACTTGAGATAAATCAATTATCATATTTATTTTCCACATTTAAAGGTAGACTTGATTTTTAATTTTGTAGTGTCAATTATGGTTTTACAAAAGAGAGGTTACAAGATTATATTGAGAGGTGTATTCATTGTATCCTTCAATTCTTGATAGATTAACCATGTATATATTCCCTCAAACTTCTTATAAAATGATTTTCTATGTCTACATAAAAAATTAAAATTAAAAAAAAATATTATAAGGTAATGCTCTGAAAAGTAATTTTCTAAAGCTATGTTAGAAAATAAAAGCTTATAAAAAATATATTTTGGAATATGCATTTATACTTTTACAAAATACTATTCAAAACTTTAAAATCAAAATATCAAATTAATTATAACTTCTATGTTATCTGATCTCTCATTCCCACCACCAACATTTCAATTTTCACCTACCAATTTGATTTTTTTTTTAAATTCTCATTTTTTTTCAAAACCTAATTCACTCTCTCTTCTTAAATACCCTCTCCCTAACCTTTTTTCCAATTTAATTCTTTGTAGAGATCATTATGGAGAGTTAAGTTAAAAAAATTTATATGGTTTTCTTCAATTTCACACATTGTAAAATATACATTCAGCCAAATACATTTGCATGGGGACAATATGTTAGTTCCCATTCAGCCAAATACATTTGCATGAGTCCAATGTTAGTTTCCATTTGTATACCTTATAATTTATTTTAATTTAACTCTTCACATAGATCTCTACTTAGAGTAAAAAAAAATTCAAATTTTTTTACTTTTCATAAACCATTTTTCGAAGAGTAAAAAAAATTGTAAATTTTAACTTTTATAAGAGATTAAGTTAAGAGCATATAGGTTTTTTTGTATCGCCCAATAAATGTAAATTCAAATTTTAAAAAATATTAATTCAAATTCCCCAAAATAATGATAGAACTGGGCTGGGTAGTGAACACAAATGGCCATACACAAAAAAACCCATAAAATAAATAGTCGTTGCTTGTTAAGTATCACATAATTAACGAATAATTAAAATCTTAATAACATAGTAGTAGAATACTAGCAAAACAAAAAGATTGATTTCATATTTCAAGTTTTGTTTTCATACCAACAAGTAGATGTTGATTAGAATGGTATTTTGATCCTTTGAAACAAAGTTTCAAATTTAAATTTTGAATATAGAAAAAACGTAGTACACATATAAGACTCCACTAAAAGTAATAAAATTTAATCACTGAAAAAGTCCGTGAAAATCATCATCGGAGAATTAAGTAATATCATGTCTCGCATTTGTATTCAGTTATTGGTTTTTATCACTTACTGTTGACACGTGAAAGATATCGACGAATTTGTTCCTTACATATCTGTAATTATGTTTATATACAGGGGACTTAGGACAAACAGAATGGACAGCATCAACCTTGAAACATGTAGACAGCAGTGACTATGACGTGTTGTTATTACCTGGAGATCTATCATATGCGGACTCCCAACAGCCGTTATGGGACTCTTTTGGGCGATTGGTGGAGCCATATGCTAGCAAAAGGCCATGGATGGTTACTGAAGGTAACCATGAGATTGAGATGTTCCCTATTATCTACCCACAAGGCTTTAAGGCTTACAATGCTCGTTGGCCCATGCCCTTCCAACAAAGTGCTTCTAACTCCAACCTTTACTATTCCTTCCAAGTTGCTGCCACTCATGTTATTATGCTAGGTTCTTACACGGATTTCGACACCCAATCGGAGCAGTACAAGTGGCTTCAATCTGACCTCGCCACCATTGATAGGGTCAAGACACCTTGGCTCATTGTGTTGTTACATGCACCTTGGTATAATACTAACCAGGCACACCAAGGTGAAGGCGAATCTATGAGACAATCCCTGGAGAAATTGCTTTACCTCGCCCGTGTTGACTTAGTTTTTGCTGGTCATGTTCATGCATACGAACGCTTCGTATGTCACTCCATCTATATTTTTAATTCGCTACTCACTCGATATTTCACTTTCTTTATTTTTTTTCACCATTTTCATTCTTTGCAGACTCGAATTTATAACAATAAGGCTGACTCCTGTGGACCCATGTACGTCACAATTGGGGATGGAGGAAATCGAGAAGGACTTGCCCTAACGTGAGATACTATTTATCAATTTCGCTTAAATGTATTTTAGATCTTTTTATAATATATCATTTTTTGTTTTCGTCCTTATAAAATTATATTTTTCAAAATGGTTATTGTAAAATTCAAATTTTTCTTTTCATATATATTAGTTTGTTCAGTCCTTCTATATCTATTTTTAATATTTTAATCCCTATAATATATATTTTATTTATTTTGAATTAGTCTTTTTGAATAATACTTAATAGGGACTAAAAAAATTATTTACATGTTATCAAAGGACTAAAATATAACGAGAAAGAGGAAAACTAAAAAATTTACAAGGATTAATTTGAAAAGAAAATTATAAGGATCAAAACTAAAAATTATATTACAGGAATAAAAACTATATTTAAATCAATTGTTTCAATGTTGAGTGTTAACCAATTGTTATATATTTTCAAGTGTAATTTTAAATTTTCATTGGGTGTTGATAGATTAATACTAATATTATGTATTGATTGTTGAGAATAGGTTTAAGAACCCTCGTAGCCCTCTCTCGTTGTATCGAGAGCCAAGCTTTGGACATGGAAGGTTGCGAATAGTAAATGAAACACATGCATACTGGTCATGGCACCGCAACAATGACGCTGATGCAGTTGTAGCTGATGGTGTTTGGATAAAGAGTTTAATTACTACAAAAGCATGTTCCAACACACCAGACATACAAGATACTCCTAATGAAGAGTTATAAAATTCCACTCTGAGAGGTAATTTTTCCGACATGGAAGATCGTTAATTACTTGCATTCTTGCAAGTATCTTCACTTACGATGAGAAGTGAAACTTATTATATTATAGCACGTGGTAGCATCTCTTTTTGGTATTATATTAGATCCCAATGGAGTTATACCATGTTTGAATTCCATTAATGCTTGTACTTCAATTCTCCATTCAAATCTTGTGAAATAAGGCTCAAGATTTCACAATACAACCTTCTATTACCAACATTGATTGTCTACGTAAAAAAAAAGTCCGGATTTAGAAATTGTTTTCTATTGTGACAGCAAAAAAAAAATCATATTGATATGAATATGTTTCTAGCGCCAGTTTTGAGACATCGTTAGAGTTACCATGTCTAAGGTATTGTTAGTTTTGGAGATTGTAACTTTTCACAGTTTTTATCCTGAAAAGGGCACCTTAAGGGGTCAAGGAAAGAGGGTATACATTTATAAACGATCATGAGTCACGACTTGTAAATGATGTGAGACTTCATATGTATCAAAACAAACTCTCCAATCGTGGTTAAGCGGCGTAAGAGTTGAGGTTGTGCCCCACAGTGATATTGTCCCTACTATTAGTCCCAGTACATCGTTAGGGTGTGTCATCGCATTCGAGGTATTATCCACTTTGGAGCTAGTTGGTTCAGTCACAATTTTGTTCTAAAAAAGGTGTTTTTTTAGGACAAACTTGTGACAAAACTACGACCGCCAAAACATACAATACCTTGAGCGCAGTGACTCAAACAATATCCTGAAATTGGAAGTAAGAATAGAATATATGAACAGTTAGAATAAACTATTACACCTAATATCCAAATTATATGTAATTAATTATAGTTTTAATATAATAGTATTATTTATTTTTATGAGTTTAATTAGTATGCACTAACACTGTAAAAGAGTTTTACACTAATATTGAATCGTAACACTTCAATTATATATTTATATGACTTTTAAAGTATTAATGGTAGTATCAATAAATTTACCATAAATGAAGGGTTATGATTGGATATAACTTTTTACACTGTCAGAAGATACTAATTAAACTTATTTTTTGTTATCTTTATATTATTTTGATACAATAGTTTATGAGTTTAATTAATATGCACTAACAATGTATAAAAGTTTTACACTGGCATCTAATTACAACTCTTTATTTATATAATTTCTAAAGTATTAATTCATAAAGTTATCAAACATACAATAAATGATGAATTGTGACTGAATGTCAGTGTGAAACTTTTCACACTAAAAGTATATACTAATTAAACTCATAGTTTATTTGGTAAAAATTCTTGATTAAAATTAAAAACTTGATATTAATAATTATGAATAAGATATTTTCATAATTAAAGGAGCTATTATCATAGTTTATTTGATACTAATTAAATACTTGATTAATACGCGATATTATCATAATATAGAAGATGATAATGAGAAACATGTTTCCTTTATAACAATAGGATATTAATAATTCATATGAATAAGATATTAATAATTCATATAGATGAATAAATATGTGACATGTAAATATTAATGGATCCTATTTATTAATATTTTACATATATAAATAATGCACATATTAATTTGATCATTGAACTAATTTAATTGAGAATTTCTAATGGCTTACAAGATACATTTATATATAATCTAATATTTATATATAATTTAAAATATATTTATATATAATTTTTTTATAATTACAATATTATTATTATGTTTTTATGTATTTTTAATTTTTGAAAACCTTGAAAATAAATTTTTTATGTTTTCTTTTTTAAGTTGATTCTTGAAAATGTTTTAAGAGAAAATACTTTCTAAATTGTAACTAAAATTATTTTTTTCACTACTGTTATATGTAAAAATGAAAACACAAAATAAACAAAACAAACATCATCTTAAATTTTCAATGGAATTTTCTTAGGAAGAAATTAAATAATTTTCTTACATGACATTATCATTTAATAATTAACCAGCTATTTATAGAATTTCAATCCTAAACAATTAATTACCTTATGACACTGGTTGAATAGATTTGAAATATAATTAAATACTTATAAGATTAATGATTACTTAAGGTATCCATCAAACAATGATAATGAATTTGAGCTCGCTTCATAATAAGATTAAGACCTTGAGCTAAACAATTGAATGATAGAAGAAATGAATTTATTGTTCTTCTAATGAGTTTTGAGAGAAGATGTAAAACAATACTTCATATACTATTTGAACACCAAGAAGTGTTACAACTTACTAAATGTTTACCTTGATTAATATAGTTAAATTAGAGAATTTAATATGATCAAATAATTAATTAATTTTCAGTGAAATAGAGTTGGCAGCTATGAAAACAAACTTTAAAAAATAGTTTGTCAAAAGTTAGCAACCGAAAAAGATTGTAAGATAAATTTGAATTATTTTGATAAAAAATAATGTTAGATATATAACTGATTACTTCCAATATTGGAATTAGGGTTCTTTTCGTGTAATAAAGCTTTTTGGCTGCAGGTTCAAAAATACACCGTTACCATCTTCTCTTCCATCTCTCACATTGGATTGGATTGTAATATTTTAAGTTTTTACTTTCTACAATTTCCTTTTGTTTCACTTATCAAAGTAGTAGTTAATAATAAGTGTTATTGAAGAGTTTTTATGATTCAAGAATTGGTCAACAAGTATATATATTTAGAATAGCGTTTAATTATTATGTGGGAGTTTGTAACTTGAATCATAATTCTATATTTATATAATTTTTAAAATATTAATTAAAAATAAAGTAAATTTAATATAAAAAAAAGTTGTGATAGAATATCAAGTAAAATAAAAACTTTTTTAAACTGATACTACAAAAGTTCTTTTCTTATTAAAATATTATCCAGTATATTTTAGATACAAATTGGTTCGGGTGTGTTGATCTTTTTTAGCATACACGTGATTAAATGTCAATTTTTTTTTTCAACTCAATTTTTTTTTTTGCATTGCATTCATTTGCATATAAAAATTTTCAAATTTTTTGACCGGCCTTGAATTTTCCATCATTTTTATACGCCAAAGAAATATACTATATTAAGAAAATAAAAATCACAAAATATACCTTTTAAAATTGAGTTACAAAATAATTTTCCATCACTAGCTTGAAGAAGTTTGGTAAGAATAGAAAAAAAATTTAATACCTATACATAGTCAATGTAAAATTGGTAATCATAACTTTCCGTTTATTACTTTTAAAATATTATTTGAAAAAATAAACAAACATATTATAATAAAATATTGTAATTAAATATTAATGTAAAATTTTTTATAATAAGAAAAATCCGTTATGATGGTATTTGTGGTATATGTAACAAGGAGAAACGTGTTGGCCAAGCGAAGAAATTTTTGAAAAGGTATTTTAAATGAATTTTCCTGTAAACAAATTCTTTCATCTTCAAATAGTATATATAATAAATTATGTTTAATTTTTGACTTATTTTTTTATAGATATAAAATAAACTGGGCTCTATAAAAAAAAGAATAAAAGAGGCAAATATAAACAAAGAATGCGCATATACAGCCTGTTATGGATATTTGTTTTTTTTATCTGAATAGAAATTGAATACAGATATTTACAACAATCTATGTTGAACCAACTAAACTAAGCTAGCATAATTGACAAATTGTTATAAATATAATTCTATGTGTTACACTATTATAATCTAGTCTAGTATCTGGTCATTATCATTGCATTATTTGCACTAATATAACACATAACAGGACTTGAAAGAATAAACAATGAAAAGAGCAGTGGGTTCATACTGCGTCTTGGTAAATACAACTGGCAAGAACTTCAATCAACCAAAAAATAAAAAATGACGAGAGTGTAAGGCTGGTTTATGCAATAAAAAATGAGACCAAAGTATTGAGTTGATTTTCTTTAAAGATGACGAGAGACAAAAGTATAAGAACCATTTCTTCTAAAAAGAACGGTTCATACAAAAAACTCAACAACTAATTCTTAATAGCCATCACCATTTTAATTTATAGATATCAACATTTTATGTATTCTGATATTTTTTTCCTCCTTTTGAATTTTATTTTTTAAATAAACATCTATCATGTTTGATTTTGCTATCCTGTAAAGTGGCCCATGATTCTAGTATAGTTTTTTAGGCTTAGGGATTAAAAAATAATATTTTCAAATAATTAAAAATAATGTGAAACTAAATTTCAATATTTATAATCTTTTTCTCTTTATAAGATGAGTTTAATTGATATACACTGTCAATGTAAAGATTTATACACTTACATTCAATTATAATCCTTCATTTATGGTAAATGTGTTAACTTTCCGTATTACGACTTTAAAAGTCAAATAAATGAAAAGTCATACTTAAATGTTAGTGTAAAAATCTTTTACACTTATAGTGTATAATTAAACTTTTATAAAATTCAATTGAGAGAAAATGACGCGAAAGTCGATAATTTAATTATTTATATTAAATATATCATTTTTTTTTCAAATCTACCCTTAAAATGATTGGAAGATTATCATCTTCTTCCATCTTCACGTGAACAATTGAAGGTGTTTTAATAAATAAATAATAATATATGAAAAATAAAAAAAAAGGTCTTATAAAAAGGATCCTTATTAAAAAAGTGTTATAAAAAATTACCTAGGCAGTACAATAAAAATTTTAAAATTAAAAATTTTATATATGTATATATTTTTAAAAATAAAAAATAAATTAAATGAAATTATCTCCATTCACTTGTTTTTATTTTCTGCCAATTGTCCAAACATGCTCAATTTCTATAACCCAAAAAGAGATTTGAAAACAAAAATAGGTACCTATATGAATTTAGAGGAGGTATGTTTATGAATTACCAATACTCAGGCTGCAGTTGATTTGGGCTTGAGTTTGTATTTGACCCAAATTCACTCTGTAGACGAAAATGATGTACCCTGGTCCCTGGAGAAGATCTGTTGTGGTTACATTGAGTCTGAATCTGAATGGAGTTGTCTGCACCTCCCTCGCTCTCTCTTCCAATATGTCCTTCCTCACTGCTTCTGAAATCTAGGGTTAGGGTTTTACGCACTACACCCAATCCCACGATCCTACCTTTCCGACCTTCTATCTTTTCACTCAATCAACTAAATCTCACTCCAATGGAGCTCCCCAGAAACGTCTCTTCCGCTGCCATACTGGGAGACAACGCTTCACCTACTGCTACTTCGGCTTTTCCAATTGACACAGGTCGTCAACACAAACCTTAATTTCTAATCTTTCTTTTCTCAGATTTTGGATTTCAGTGATTTCTTCACCATTTTCAGGCGCTAGAATTGGAGAGGTGAAAAGAGTCACCAAGGAGACCAATGTATCAGTCAAAATTAACTTGGATGGCTCTGGTATTGCTGATAGTAGTACTGGAATTCCCTTCCTCGATCATATGCTTGATGTCAGTAATTTCAACTCAATTTTAATACCATATTGTTTCTGATGCTTTAACTAGATATTAGGATAAGATTATTCCCTGTGTTATGTAGTCTACGGATTGATACAAAATCCAAAGCTCTACTTTTATGCATTTGTAGTAATATAAAATTATAAATGATACTGGTGCCACAGTCTTGCTTACTAAACTTGACCAAGATTGTCTGATTGTATAAAACTGAGTAAACCACCAACTAAGTGCCTGAGTGTGTGGTCTTGATATTATAACTGTAAAAGACATTCAAAATGATAATGCATATTATTCCATCAAAGCTCTAGCCATGATATTGTGGAATGAAAGAGATGAAAAACTAGGTGGATGTACAATGAACTTGTTTACAAAAGAATGTATCTCCTTCGTAAGACTTGATTTGTTTGAATCTGATCACAAATGAGGAGTTTGTTTTTTTCTGTTTTGTAACTTGAAAACCAAACATTAAAGGCTGTTAAAAATTAAGATTATTCGATGACATAATAGTTATGGAAACTAAACCTGGTTGTAATTTTCCAGCAACTTGCTTCACATGGGCTGTTTGATGTACATGTCAATGCTACCGGTGACATACATATTGATGATCATCACACAAATGAAGATGTCGCCCTTGCAATTGGAACAGTATGCAAATCATTACATGAGCTGATTCTTTTCTTTTTTATTTTCTGCATTACAATATTTCCTTGAAACTCAAGCATTCTTCATTATCTTGCATTGAAGATTGTTGTGCAAGTTATGACTTTATATTTCACCTTTTCCTGTTGATGCACAATAGCAAGAGGCATCTAAGTAGTTGCTGATGATTTTAACAGTCATAAATTCAATTCTAATCTTATAGCATTGGGAATTTGTGGTTACACTAAGCTTTATATATTTAATAAATTTTTATTTATCTATTTTCTTTTAAAACTAAGAGGTTTCTAATTACTACATTTTCAGGTGTTGCTGCATGCTCTTGGTGATAGGAAGGGTATTAACCGGTTTGGTGACTTCTCTGCTCCACTTGACGAAGCATTAATACATGTTTCATTGGTAATTTGCATAGTGTTTGCAGAAATAATTGTTAGTTCAAGTTAACATGTGTGTTGTATAAATGAATAAACATGCTTCAATATATTAGGCTTTGTATGTATAAATTTAATAATTGTACTACGCTATGAAGTGTTGTTAAATAACTGTTATGGTGGCGCTATAGTGCTACTGCTTAGGAGAAAATCTTGGACTCTGTCCACTAAGAGTGTTCATGGGTTAGGTTTGACCAAACCTATTACCCAACCTAATCAAAAGTGGTAGGACCAGGTTGAGGGAATTTTTTTCTTGGCCCAACCCAATCCAATCATGAATGGGTTGGGATTGGATCATCCTGGTCATTGAATCAAAGCATTTAAAAAATGTTTTCTTGAATTTTAAAATAATTTTTTAAGTCATAAGTCAAATAATCAAACATTAATACATAGTTTTAAACATGATGCAATGTTAAGAACATTCCTGTGATAGTCAAATACTAATACAAACTAAAAAGCTTAATATAATAAGTGAAACACTTTTGTATAATAATTCAACATCAACTCAAGTCTCAAGATAAACACCAAGTCACTATACAAAATATTATGTATATTTTAAACAATGTATAATTGTACATATAATTATATTATTATTAATTATGTATAATTGTATATAATATTTTGTCTTTAGTTTCTATTTTTAATTGTGTATAATTGTATATATAATATATTATTATTATTATTATTATTATTATTATTATTATTATATTAAATATTAAATTTGTGTTTGGTCACCCGTGGGTCATGACTTCATGGCTCATTATCTAACCCAAACATCAATGGATCAAGTTAGGGTTGGGTCAGGTCTGGCCTAAATATCTTTAGGACAAAACCCAAATTGTTTGTATCCGGTTGGATCTTTAGGTTACCTATATTTGTGAACACTCCCATTGTGTGCTATTGTGACCACTATAATTGTTGTGGTTGTGGCACATGTTTTGCTTCCTTTGTCATAGTTGGCAAGTGTCCAACCAACTTAACTTTCAAGTTGATATTATTGGCAATTTTATATGTATTTTATTTTTATTTGCATACAACTTAATTTTTTGTACATATATAATTGATATAGATTACCCAAATTGATATATCATATATTTCAACCTTTATGTGACTTCCGCTGCATTCCTGCAATGCTATCCACTATATGATATAGAGGATTATTTTCTTTGTTCTATTTTTCTCAATTAATAACATTGTTGCAATTAATAACATTGATTTATGTGATTCAAGACATTCAAATGACTCTTAAAGTTTGTTTACATTGGAAAAAGAAGGGGCATTGCATGTATGGTAGTATGAGCTTCTGTTAAGGCTCATTCATTAATTACCTCTAGGAGTACTTGTACGCAGTTTCTGAATTGAAATTGGGAATTTTAGTGTACAATCTGATAAGTTTTATATGCTTTTTCCATTTTAAAATTGTTATACACTTAATTACTTTAGTATATCTGTCCTTCTTTACTGTTCAGTTTCTCAAATATCAATAATTAGTCACAAGTTATGGTAGTAGTAGAAAGAATTGTCATCCAAATAATTTATCATTGGGTAAATAAAACAGTAGCTCAGGTCTGAGGGGAAACCCTTAGAGGAAAGATCTTTGTTGTTCTGTTCATTTTTCAGTCGAGCAATAGAATTTCTTATTTTCTCTCTATTTGACTATTTCCATCGTGGGTTCATTGCACACTTACTTTTTCAGGATTTGTCTGGCCGACCACATCTGAGTTATAATTTGGACATCCCCACTCAGAGGGTTGGGACATATGATACTCAGGTAGTGTATGCTTTTATTTAATTATCATTGACATTTAGAATTCTGTCCATATACCTTTTGTCTATTGAGCTTGTAATGTTTCCATATTTGTTTTTATGTGAACGAATGAATCATCTATCCTGCTATTCGTTACTTTTATCTTATTTTTATTGTTTACTAATGAATCCACCGTATATCCTCATTTATAGTTGGTGGAGCACTTCTTCCAATCCTTGGTGAACACGTCTGGTATGACACTGCACATTCGACAGGTATTAATACATGGAATTTAGGTCACAATCAGTTATAGTCATTAATATATTTGTGCATATCATTAAGAAAGAAATGTACCGAATGTTATAGATGTTTTACCCGGGCTCTTTGATGTATACCATTACCGCTTACATTTAGATATTTGAGTTATTGTTTCTATATTCTTGCATTGACTTCATGATAGAACGTGGGGTGTATGCTCTCTAGTTGCTGTTTTTTATTCCAATTTTAAAAAACCTTTTAACCGAATATCTATGCATTCCTCTGAGCACAGCTTGCGGGTAAGAATTCTCATCATATTATTGAAGCAACCTTCAAAGCTTTTGCCAGGGCTCTTCGACAAGCAACAGAGTATGATCCACGTCGCCATGGAACTGTACCTAGGTAAGGCTCCTCCCTGGTAAATAAGGTTGTTTTGGTGAAAAGCTTTTTATAAATTTTTTTGTCATTTACTAGTGACGAAAAACTTATACAAGCCCCGGTCTTCAAATGATATAAAATCAATGTTGTTTGTTTACATGCTTTGCATTCGCATTTGCAATGTGTTGAAACAATGTGAATTTCCTTAATTCCTCTGGTCGAACTAATACTTTCCATCGATTTCTATTCTATGTGCAGTTCCAAAGGGGTTCTGTCCCGTAGCTAATATATTCTGCCGGTAAACCTTCATGGTTCTTTTGGTATATGGCTCCACAATCACCCACCTCAGATGGCGTGTGATGGCAACTGCTTGCGCATGCAGTATCTGTAAATAATATGTTGTACATATGTTTATTTTAGAAATAAAAACAATTTTCTATTGTATTTTTGAAAAAGTAAAATATGTCGGGATCAGTTCGGTTGTCCTCAGAAAAAAATTCAGTGCTCCAGAACCGTGTTTTGTTTTCACTTTTCTCCTCCTGGAGTGGCGAGTAGTTAAATTAGTTTGAAACACTCTGATTTCCCTACCAACCGACTCTTCTGCTGAGTCTGCAGTCCGCGTCGAAATCTCATCAGTGGCTTCATTTCTTTTCTCATTTCACCTTTCTAGACTTTCTTTTCTCGTTAGGATCACAACGATTTGATCTCCATAACCTCTTTTATCTTCGCAGATACTATTGGCGGTGAAAATCACTGTCAAGATAACCGTTGAGCGACCAACATCGATTAAGAGATGCATGTGACTTGACGAGGCTTCCAACGGAAAAAAATGGAGTCTATTTATGATATTGCAGAAGTTGCCAAAGAAGAAACGTTAAGTTAAACTTAACCCACGTTTTAAACAATTCACTAATATTATTACGTATCCGTTTTATAATTGGGAAAGTGTGAATGGATGTTTGATATCTCAAATTATACATAATATTGTTATCGATTAAACTTTGTTTATTCCTTCAGATTTAGAACGAAATAGTTTTTTCCTAAAAGCAAAACAATTAGTATTTAAATGACATAATGCAGTGCTAACACAAGCTACGTTGGGATGTGGCGGCAAAGAAAAGCTGTGCCCGCCTACCCCAACTGTGTATGACAAATCCAATTGCATGGCTAGATGTAATATAGTAATATATAAATTAAAGAGAACTAAGTGACATTTGTTTGAAAACATGCTCACCAGGAATAACTGTTGATGAGCTATTTAATAAAATTAAAAATTATTTAATACAGCGAGTGGTGGCGCCCATAACATTCGTTTTTTCAAAATTATTACCGAGGCGTCTATTTTGACTTGTATTCGTTTTTTAAACAAAATGGGGAGAGCGTCAGGAAGATAATTTTGGGTTTCTGGCGAAGCAGAAAGAAACGTGCAAGTCTAAGAAAAATAGTATTAAACTAAACTGCTTTACATTTCAATTCAAAACCCCTCCATAAGTTTCCGAACGTGGGTGGACCTAACAACAATTTCCAGTTTTAATGAACACAAAGCAAAGCCACGGAAAAGATGACTTATTCCAATGTCGTCATAATAATAGATAGATTTTTTACAAAAAATGGGTCCACGAGGGAGGGTACTGATAAAATTGCTTCAATGAAGGGCGCAGATTAAATCCTCCGTAGCTTGTCGGCTTTGATCACGGGATTAGCCCGTGCTATCTCCTCTCTGCCCACCGCTTTGAAATCGAAGTGACAAGCGTGTTTCTCGGGGTACCGGTGGGTCCCACAAAACGTGGTTCCGCACCTGCACTTGAAGCCGGTCAAGCCGACGCGCTTCCGACACTGGCCGCAGCGGGTCGGCTGGAGCGGTGCGCTGGCATCGGCGGCGGACAGAACCGGCGGCTGAGGGAGGGATTGGACGGGCGGCAGGAGAGAAACGGCGGCGGGTAGGAGTGGTGAGGATAAGGATGATGAAGAGAGAGCGGATTGGATGGTGGATTTGGTTTTGGCTTGTTCTTGTTCCTTCAAACGGATGTCTCTGTAGCATTTGGAACAGAGATTCATGGTTGCAGGGCTACCGAAGAAGCCGCAGTTGTTGGCGCAGAGTCTGTGACCTTCGGGAGCTTGGCATCGGTGCTCTTCGGCCATGTTTTGATTCGATGATGAATATTGGGGAGGAATAATCCAAAGGAATTATATAAATAGAAATAAACGGAAAATTGAAGAAAGGAGCGGCGAAAATAGGGGAATTTAGTTTGTTCAAGATTATAATAATTATTTTTTAAAAAAGAGTGGGCATTAGTATCGGGATAGGAATGAGAGAGTTAGTAGGTGATTTATAAGGAGTGGTTATGGGTTTGGGAATGAGAAGATAAGAACGAAGGGGGAAGGGGGAAGGGGTAACTGGTAAAGGATATGAGAGATAGGAAGCCACCGCGAAAGGAGACAACTTGCCATTAATCATTTTCAACTCTGATATTAATTTATGGAATCACAAACTTTCTTAATTACATCTTTTGCTTTGTGGTAAGACGCAACCAACCTCACCCAAATAACCAAAAATATGTTTGGTAATTCAATTTAGTTAATAATAATTTCATTTTCTCACTTTATTATTATTTACTAAATTGTATTTTTAATAAAAAGAAACTGTGCAGCCGTAGGCGTGAATTAATAAATGAAAACACGGTGAGCGTGTTTGTTTGGTGAGAAGCGTGGCTAAAAGAATATCTTACTCTTACTAATTCTTAACCAACATGCTAAATTAACCCTCAATAAAATATCTAAACCAACACGCGCCACCTTTAAATTTCTCAAACAACCATTAAAAGCCCGTTGCCGCCAGCTCTAGTCACTAGTCACTAATCACATCATTCTGCCGGTCTCACTCACTTCACCACTCTGGATCCATTTATTAGATACCAAATTTTAATTTCTATTCCTATTGTTGGATATTTTGTAGTGTAGATACTAGATATAGCATGAGTAATTTGGTATATTCTTTTTATAATTTAAATTTATTTATTTATTTATTATTAAATAAATTATATATTAAGTTATTCATTATGTTTTAATTTAAAAAGTTTATAAAAATAATAATTAATAAATAATAAAAAATAATAAATAAAGGTTTAAAAATTAAAATTTTCAGTTAAATATATAATTTTAAACTTATTATATAGTTATTAAAATTATAATAGGACAAATAAAAATTTCAAATATGAGATTATAGTTGTATACTCATACTCATACATGTTTCTTATTTTTTCATATCGAGCAATATTCATATCCATGATTGCATCCTAAAAATTGAGATGAATTCAGAACCATGTACGCAACAATTATGAGTATTTTTATCCTCCATAAGTGATGATAAAATCATAAAATAACTTATGTAGGTTTAAATAAAAGGCTCTTGTAAAGTAACTTTATTTATCATTGTAAAGCAAGTTAACAAATTATAGCAGGTTTAACACGTCTTACATGATTCAGTGAGGCGTTGCATTTTTATCCATTTTTATGTCTTATTTTAATTAAAATTTTATTTATTTTTATGTTATTTAGATTTAATATTTGTATTTTAGTTGTCTTTTAATTATATTTTGAAATTTGTTATGTTTTTAGTGTTTTTGGTGTTTTAGGATATGATTTGTTAGAATTTGATGTGTTTTTGGATTGATTTGAAATATTGGGGTGAAGCTCGAAGCTCGAGAGGATATTCAGAAGAAAAACGAGTTATGAGTTAATTAATGAAAGATTGTAATCCCATGTAAAAATATGCACTTCCTTATGTAATCAATTTAAGTGTTCTATTTTTATGATTTTTTTTTGGGGTTTAGACATAAAAAACCCATATAGAAACTTTCTATTCTAAACTAGGGGTCTAAAATTTTGATCAAAGATGACATAGAGAGCAAAGTTTAGAGCTTCCCCTTTCCCTTTTCACTATTTATCTCCAGGTTTGATGATATTTAATTTCTTGTTTTTTCATGCTTATGAATATGTGTGAGTATATATTTTTATTTTAGGATTGAGATTTAACCCTTGAATTTATTGATAATTATTTAAGTTTTTTATTGTTCTTATTGGTTTCTCTTAATTTCTTTTTTATTGTTTTTACCAATACAAAACATTTGATAACTGTGCTTGTAATAATAGATAATTAGGGAAGAACCGAAAGGTAAATTTTCAATTTATTTATAATAATTTAGTCAACCTGACTTACATCCACTTTCCAGACTTAGCCTTTTACTAATTTATTTTCCACTAAAAATCTAATACATGCATGTCACACATACAAATTTTTACTTAGAAAGATTCAAAACAACACAACAAAAAAAGCTTCCTCTTGCACCCTACAAGAGTTTATTAAATCGTCATACCTCGCCACTCACAACACCTCGTTCTCAAGAGCACCTCAACAGATTATAAAAATCATGTGCAAAAACACAAGAAAATAGTATAGAACAACATCACTTGATTTGTCTTGAATACCCAATCAATAAAATTCGAGATCACTATTCTTTTTCTCTTTAATCAATCTCTTCAAGTCATCAATTTATGGGTTTTCCTCTTGTATAAAATGGCTTTTTCAGTTAGGAGTTTGCCATCTTTCTTTTGGACCTTCTTAAAAATTATGAAAAGCTATTTTAAAATTGTTTTTATAAGAGTTGGAAAACACGGTAATCGATTAACCAATCAATTACCTGATTAGGTGCTTTAAAACAGGCCCAAAAAGTTTGGTCTCAGTTTTAATCGATTAAATTTTTCAGGTTATCAATTATTCTTGGGACCATAAAACTTGGAACCCAAATTTTAAGTAGGGTAATCGATTAACCTTTTATGGTAATCAATTACCTCTTGAGAAAAATAAGTTTTGATGATTTTTCAACACTTCCAACTTAGGTAGTTTATTACCAATTTAAGTAATCGATTGCCTATGAGGTAAATCAACACTTAACTTAGTAAATTTGATAAATTTGCTACTCAAACACATGCTCATGCATATCCAAACAATCAATACAAGTATTACATCTATTAAAGGTGTTTGGTATCATAAAATGAATTAAGCTAACTCTACAAAACCAAAACTTCAATGACTTAAGATGCTTCATCATTGCTTTCCAATCCTTTAATCTAACAGGTGTACCAATTCCTTCCTCCGCCTAAAGCAAGAAACTAAAATTTATTACAAGAAAAAAATGTGACTCTTATAGGCATCCAACACCTCTAAATAAAGGCCTTTTAATTACAAAAAAAAAATCAAAAATAAAATAAAAATTATTGTTGAAGTTTGCTTGTTCTTCTAAGTGTTTGTCTCCCAAGGTGTTTGCTCTTAATACTCTTTTCTTCAATCAACTCTCCTCAAGATGCTATGCTTGTGAAAAAGACAACTTAATCTTTTCCTCCTACAAAAAAAAGGGTGCACCAACAAGAGACCAAGGAATTGCAAGAGCAAAAAACTAAAAGCAAGAAAAACTTAAGAAATAAAGGCAAACATCTAATGGATAGAATAATGAAGACAAAATCAAAGAATTTTAGAAGAATGACAATCAACAATTAAAGGCTAAGGAAGCTAGTAATCAAAAGAAATCCTAGAATGGCACTAGAATATAAGGACTAAAGCAAGCAAAGACTCAAAGCTTCAAAAATTGCATATTAATCACATAATAGTCGTGGCTTAATCACACTTAGTTCAAGAAATTTTCCACAATTTTCTCCTTTTCACAAGTTTTAGGTGCACTAATTTTATTTTTTTTTACTTTTCTTCTCTTTGAACTTTTATCGAACACTTTATTTTTACTCGTTTTCTTTTTATTTCTTTTCTTTTTTTTATGAATTTTTTTGCACCTAATATCTTTTTAGAATGTATATTTAGCGAGAAGTTCTATGAGTATAAACGCTTGATCAAAGTAGAAAGGAATAGCCACAAAATTTTGAGTGTAGAAAATGCAATTCAAGAAGAAGCAACTTGAAATGGTCTAGAGTTTTTAAGGTGAAACAAAGGAGTGTCAAGAAGAGTTAGCAACAGTTTTTTGGACAGCTTGTATGCACAAATTTTAAGGACCAAATGCAACAATCAAATGCTCTCTCAAACTCCAACAAGCCACCACACAAAATAGCACAAAAAATTCAAGCTACTTTAACTTTGAAACAAGAAATGACTAAAAACAATTAGTTTTTGTAAAAATTTTTGGGGAACATGCTATGATCTAAGGAGCATGTGAGACTCCTTGGACATGAACTCAACAAGAGTACAATTCCTCTTGGATGCTCAATTCCTCAAGAAGCAACAACACACTTTTATGGTGAAAATAAAAAAGGCTAAACAAAGGAAATTAAAATGAACAAGTAAGGACTAACAAACAATCTAAGTGACACAACTTGGAAGATTAGAAACTTGAAAATAAAAGTGCTAGATATGAAAGAAACTCACACCCAACACGAGAGAAATAAATGCACAAAATGAAATTCAAGGAAGAACAAGATATGATTCCAAAGGTGTAGACCACACTTAGATGGATTCTTTCGTAAAAATTGTGAAATCATTACTAAGACCTTCTTAGGAACCACATGAATAAACATAAATGGGTAATAGGTGGAAAAGTAAAGGAATCTAATGGACAAAATGATCCAATGAAAGAACTAAAAATTGAACCATAAACAGGTAAATTGCAAGGAATTTAAATGACAATAAATTAAAACTACAAGACAATACTAACAAGACATGAAAAGGAAATATATATGACAATAAAAGGAGCTGGAAAAAATAACAAAATTGCAGCAAAGCAAAGCTAAGAATGACACATAAACAAAGGAGAAGAAGAAGAAGTGAACCTTAATAGAGTAGGTTCTTGATACCAAATGATGCAAGACAAACTGCACTTCCCATTATCATCTCCATCCAAGGTTCCCAACTTTAAGAAGGTGAAATATGGAAGACAAGAAGATGGTGGTGTCGATTCCACTTCTAAGGGAAGATAAGTGAAAATTAACTTGAAGTTTTCTACAAGAGAGAGAATCCTTAATAAAAGCATTAGGAAGAGACTCCTCAAAGAGAAGTTTCTCAAGAACTTAATTAATCAAAATGCTCACTAAAGGAGTTTTATATTCATTCATTCAAGTGTGTGAATACATAAGATTGAGGTGGGTATATATAGGGGAATGAATGAGCTTGGACGTGAATCCCAAGCAGTGTGGAACTTGGCTTAATTAACTTTTAAGGCTAATTAATTAAGTCTTACACTCCCTTAAGCTACATGCCTAAACTAATCAAGCAGAAGGATGCTAAATCAAACCTAGGGGGTGCGGAGAGGAGCTCAACATCCCAAGCTAGAAGCCCACCTACTAAACATACACCTCATTCTAACTAAAGACACACTAGAGAGCTAAACTAAGTGAAAATGACTGAAACACATGACCAAGAGAAAAATACAAGCAAACTAATATTTACAAGGAAGTAATTCAAGAATTATGGTCTATGATCTTTGTTTCAAGCAAGAACCGAGTTCTCGCATGTTCTTTCTTAACCATGTCCTCTTCTATCCTCCTAGCTACCTTAGTGATAGAACCATTGATAAATAAAACTGTATCACTATTGGTAGAAAAAGAGTATAAAAGGAGGCTCAAAGTAATAATTAATTAACATTTATAATAATTAATTTAAAACTCATATTAACAAATGATAAAACAAACAAACTCATATCAACCGTCACTTTTGAGTTATTGACTCATATTATAATTACTATACTGATAATACATACTAGTTTAGTAGAGTCATTTTTTCTAAAATACCAGGAAAAACAAAAATATAATTCTGTCTGAACACTACGTAATAAAATTATACCAATCAACTTTCCTTAAAAAAAATTATAACCATCAATTTATTTTTTATTAAAAAGTTTATCTTTAGTAAAATTAAATATGTTATATATATATATATATAGATATATAACATATTTGTAGGATGCAAGTATCTGTCGTTGAGATTTACATATTACTATATTTTAAACAGATGTTTATGTTTATTGGTAGAAAATCAATTTCGTCTTAGCATGACCGTGTATTAAAAATAAAACATATTTTTAATTATTACATAGTATTACATAAAAAACTGTTAGATAATTGCTTCAAAAGATGAGAGTCATTTATGTAAAGATTTCTATTTCTAGTGTGATTATGGTATACCTTTTTTTTTAATACTGTAGAAGGTTAAAATTCCAGAAAATATCATTTACATGCTGACCTTATTTTCTCATAACATCTATATAGAAGGTGAGAACAAGAACCAGAGAAGAATCTAAAACTAAAACATGAGTAGGTACAGCATAAAAAGGAGTAATATCTGTTAAATGATCCACTATCATATTAATTTTTTTCTACAAATATGAAAGCAACCAAATTTAAAAAGGTAATCACTTTAGCTCGCGGTAATGGACTGTGGAATATCAAACCTACGCATGTGATTATTGGAATTGGAAGTTTTACGGTTACGGGTGAACGTGTTTGGTCAGTGGGACCTAATCTCCTCAAGAGGGACACGGAAAGAATTAGAAATTTTGTTAAGGGTGTTTATGAATTAATATTAATCCAATAATTTTGGAATTAATATAATTTCTTTACGAGCTAAATAAATATAGTAAATCATGAGTATGCTCTAAACAGTACAGATGTTATGAGACTTTAATCATAAGTATGCTTCAAACAGTACATAATGCAAAGTTAATTTAGTTGCATGACATTATTTTCAAAACCTTACAAATAATGTTAAGAGTATATAGATTTTTGAAAATTTTTGTATTTCTGACTTTTTATATATGACATAACCATGTGAACCATACAAGAGTATGAATCAATATAATTTGTTTTTGGATAAGATTTTTTTTTAATTGCATTAAATTTGATCTAATCTTATCAAATTCTATTTTAATTTAATTGGTTCACAGATTCGTACTAGTTTGTAATACAGTATAAATTTATTTTATTTTAATTATTTTTATTTTACATATTTAAGATTAAGTATTTAAATTTGGTTTGTTTGATTTTAGTTTCTATTGTCAAACAACAATTTTGTTTCTAGTCCTTATTTTAAACAATGATACATGCATGCTAATTAAGTAATTTTTGCAACCGAGTTACTTAACACACCAACAAATGTCAAAAAGGAATAATCTCATACAATAATTTAGGAAAAAATGTGTTTTTAATATCTCATTGGTCCAAAACAACTTATTCCATATACAAATTTATAGTTAATAAAAACATAATTTACTTTTTAAAAAAAAAGTATACTGAACTATGTAATAAGTTGTTTGGCTTTTCTAACATTAACGTTACATCCTAGTTAACAATGTTTTTTTGAAACCATGAATTAAAATTAAATAATATTTTTAAAGGACAAATTAAAAAAAAAGAGAGACTATTTTTCGGAGAAAAAAAACCTAAAATTTATTTTCACTCTTTTAGAAACTACTAATGTACTTTAAGTTATTTTGAAATTAAGCTTAGTTTATGCCAAATGTTTTATTTACATAACTTTATTTTGTCTTATTTCTTATGTTTTGTTAAAAATTTTGATTTCATTTATTTTGTACTCTAATTTATTTGAATCAACCGATCATTCTTAGTTGGAATGAATTAGATTGAATCCTTCTTTTTTCTTACAAATTTGATTATTTTAATCTAATCAAAATTTTACATCAAATTTGATCTTATCCTATGGACATCTCTAATCTCATCTGTTTCTTAATTTTTATACTAGGGCCTGTTTATTTTTATTTCTTTATTCTATTTCGATTGTCTATTTTAATTTATAAAATTATCACCTTTCAATTTGTTTGATGCTTCAATTATATTTATGCGTATGAAAAATAGATGAAAAAGAAAAGTTAGTTTCACAGTTTTCTGTACTAAACTTTGAAAATAGAAAAAATGAAAATAACATGACAATTTTATAATAAAAAAGTGAAAATAAAAATAGTCGGACCTAACTTTAATTTTTTTTTTATTCAATATCTTCACACATTAAATTATTGAGTCAATTTAAATTGTTTGAAATTTATTTTGAAAGAGAACACCCAAAATTAGAAGAGTGATTGTTTTGGATCAAGACTAAAAGAGACGGTCATAGTTGTAAAACCTTATTTGCACCGGCTTGAGGAACGCGTTGAACCAAGATATTGTCACATAATAGGGTTAATTTTTCCAACAAAGGAACATGTAGTTGGCTTGTTTCGGAGTGGTTAGAATGATCAATTCTAGCACAATCTGGTAACTTGGACCGGTTTGACTTATTTCGAGTTGAGCTTGGATATTTTTTTTTAATTGAAATGACATTGTTTTTTTTTTATCTTTAATGTAACTTACAAATGTAAAAAGTAAAAATTATGATGTTATATATATATACATATATATACACACGCCTATGTTATTTATATGTACAAACAAGTTAAATTGGTTAATCGATCCAATCACTAATCCATTAATTTACTGTTTTGATCGATTATTGATGGAATTGGTTTCATATTATGGACAATAATGGTTTCAAAATACCTATTTGTGTAGTAAATTTTTTACATTATTTAGTATTGAAGTATATCTTTTAACAAAATAAAAGGCATGCAAATTTAAATTTTTAAAGAATTAAAAGTAAAAGTTAGAAGGATAGTCCGGATCTAAAAATTTTAAACAGTGGAGACAACATTTATACATAAATTTTTAATATTAAAAAGCTAACATTATATTTTTAAAGCATAAATATATTGTAATTAGTTTTTATAAATTTTCGTATTTTGAAAATATTGAATGATTTTTCATTGTCAGTACTAAAAATTCTATTTCTTTATATAATTATAAAGTAACTAATTAATCATTCAAACATTCTACATGTAATTTTGCATCTAATCATTAAAATAAAAAAAATTAATATAGTAGCAAATTCAAAATTAAAAACATGAAAAGTAATAACTAGTTTAATTAGTTTTAAAATATTAATTTATCTACTCAAAAATAAAATATTAACTTATTTTTAAATAAAATCTAACTATCATGATAAAAGAAAATATTTTTTAATTGTTATTACTTAATAAAAAGCTAAAGTTATCTCCTAATAAATTCAAATATTATGTGAAGTAGTTTTGAAGTAGTTACTTATCTTTAAAATAAATATTTTTAATTAAAAAATAAATAATTTATTAAATAAAACAAAAATAATAACTAAAATCATAATTAATTTATTACATGTAATATATGAACGTAATATTTAAAGTTTGTAAAAAAAAATATAATTAAAAGATAAATAAATTATATATAATATATTATTATAAAATAAAATTAAAAGTTAGTAGGGACTATAAACTGTTAATTAATTATCGCATTGTTACAAAAAAGTAAAAAAAAAAAAAATTATCGAATCAAAACTTGCTTTTTGATACCGTCCTTGGTTATCAGTGATACTTTTTGTTGTCCTTCTTGAATCTTCATACCCTAAACAATGTTTCATTGTCGATGTAATAATTGTTCTTTCACCTCACTTCTCCTTATCTCCACTTCTCCTTTCTTGATATATGCACTTTTTTTGCTTCATATATTATTTTATATTATTAAATACAATTGATGTTCTATTTTATTTTCAATTTTAGGCCTTGTGAAAAGGTTTAAAATTATGATAATATGTCTTAATTTAAAAAAAAAATGAATTGATATCTTAGTGGATTGCTGATTGTTAACTCGGAGTGTGTCATGTGTAAAAAATTAAATGATGTGATAAATAATTATTACTTAATAAAATAATTAAGCTAATAATTTAAGACTTAATAAAAGAGAATTATTACTTAATAAAAAAATTAAATAAACCCAAAACATTATCTTAATCATTTTATTAAAAAATTATTTTCTGTCATATTACCTAATTTCTTGCACAAAACAAAATCAATATCTCTAAGATTACCTATCAACCTACTTATAGAGGGAGTGTCAATTAATTAACAAATTTTTAAAATTTGATGGTATAATATGATGATTTTAAACTTTGGAAATACAATGTTTAAAAATAAAAATATTAGGAAACATCAATTATCTTTAAGTCTTATTTTATATCATATTGATTCTATAACATTCTAGTATGTATTAAAATTGACCCATAAAAAAAATCTATTGACTCCAACAAGGGTAAAAATACAAAAAATTATCCATGATAGACAAAACTAATAATTATTAATTTTATTGTTAATAGTTATTAAATATTTAATTTAATAAAAACAAAATATCAAATATTTTAGTCACATAAATGTTAACATAACTATATTAAAAAGTAGATATTTATTGTTTTAACATCAAGTAGGTGCAAGTACTATTACTATTCATCCTCTTAAATAAAACTTCAAAGTTAATATTTATGAATGAAAAACTCTGGATAGAGACTAAAAAACCAACTAAAAGTGATCAATCACGTCATTAAGCAGAGATTAACCATTAAAAAATTTATGGATATTTCACATCATAACACAATTAACAAAAAATATTATTTAAAAAAAAGTAGTAATAGATACTAAACATAGGACTTTTATTTAAAAAATAGATACTTGTGTTGTATATGAAAAAAGTAGAAGTGTCTAACATACTAAACATAGGACTTTTATCCTATTGACGTTTAGTTTTTTTAGGGAATGTATTTAGCAATAGTATGCCGTTTTAATTATTTATAAGTTGAGAGTAAACAAAAGTGAGAATACAATCAATGTAATTACTGTACATGAGATTTTGATGTCTTTGTTAATTTATGAGCTACAAAATTGACTTGTGTATAGAATTTGAGATAAGAAGAAAGAGATTGTTTACAATTGAAAATTAACACATAAAATAAAAATATTGCAAATTGCAATCCATCAGTAGTAGTTATCATCTTGCAGTGTGTCTGGGCCATTATAATGCTATGATATAGGCCGAAAACTTGAGCCCGAACTGGTTGTGAAAGTTGTGTGTATTGTGCAGTGCAAAAATTTAGAACAAAGCCATTCTCATGACGTAGGGAAATGCACTTGAGAGTGGTAGGAGTAATGGATGGCGATTTGATTCATTTTTGTCATGAGAAGAGTCAAGCTTGCCGGTATTATCTATCTTGCCCAATCACAACTTATACAAACATATATTCTAAATATAAGTATGGGTTATGCCAATTAGAATAAAAAACTCATTTGAAGGCACATGAATATCAATTCAGCACATTTATCACTTTATTTACAATGTAGAATATTAATTAATAACCTGCCATAATTTATGTCTAATGACTAATATGTTATTGTATTTTATAAATATTCCATCTCAATGTTGTTGGTACCATGGAAACATAGAAACTCGCTTTAGGGTGAAACTTTCATGAACCTCTCAAAAGATCTTCACAAAAAGTAATGCTTTACCTTGGGTGGAATTTTAAGTTGCCATACCAAGTTACAATTTGCAGTTTATCCAGCAGGGTGTTCATCATACTGTGAGGACAGCACTGTAGTATATCTCCAAATCAACTTCTCCTCCTCCTGCACATGCAAAACACAAGTTAGGCATTTAGTTATATTTTAAATATTTACATTCAAAAATTATACTCAAACTCAAACATTAGACTTTGGAGCCGCCCTGACCCTGTAAGTTATATGTATAAAATTTGTTACTTTTTATATATTTCCAATTTTCCAACAACCCGATAGAGCAATTGGGTAAATAATTCTTTGTAAACATAAAATGACAAAATGGTGTCTTAAAAATTTCTTTCTACTTAGTAATTGTACCATTCCATTCATTTCTTATTATATTTTATTTATTTTACTATGATTTGAACGTTCGAAGGAAGCCTCCGAATACGAAGAAGGGCCACCTGAGATCCAGCTGTTTTTAGCGTATATGCATGTGGCAATGTTTACTTTGTAAAATATAATAACTAAAAAAATATTCTTAGACAGTATGAATTATATATGAAAAATTGCATTCGTGAGATCGCACATTCGTCACCCGTGACTTCTATAAATTAATTATTAATATTTTAATTATATAATTTTTAAAATAATTATAGTAGTCTATATTTTAATTATATAATTGTAGAAAAAATTTGAATTTAATTAGTAAAATTTGTAAATTTTACGTACTAAATTTGCTATGAGTTTAAATGTTAATATTAAAAATATTAATATTTTAGATTATTATAAATATAGTTAACTTAGTTTAAAAATTATTTTAATATAGTTAGAGTTTTCTTTTCTTCTATGTATTATAAACCCGCGTGGTATCAGAAGCCTGTTAATATATACGACACTTAAATTATTGTTTTTTTCAATTTCATAACACGGAACGGAATAACGGATCAGGCAGTGGCTGTAAGTCTTATCCTCTTACGTGATCCTGAGCTGGTTGGGGAGAAAAAAAATAATTCTAAAGCATATATGATTTATTTTTTATTCAAAAGCATATAAAACTATTGACTCCTTAGAATGTTAATGGGATGGTTTCATTGCATTTTAACTCTTTCTGTCATGATAAGGAATAATTTTGATTTTTCAGTAAAAGTTGTCTTTCAATTTTTCATTTACTACAAACAAGTTTTTTCGTTACTTTATTTTATATAAATTTCTTACCCTTAAATAAAACTTGTATATAAATTTCTCAAATTCATTTTTTTATTTGAATATTTTAGGACATTTGAATGAATTTGAGATACAAATTATTTAAAAGGTAAATAAAGACTTAAAAATGATTTTATTTTTTTATATATTAATAAATTTTATTTTTTTCTTAAAGCACTATCTAAATAATTTATAATTTTTAAAGCGATATATATAAACATATTTCGAGATTTAAAACCCAAAAAAAAATTAGACACCAAAAATAAAAGTTACTAATTTATAAGGGACTACATACTTAAATTCATACTAATTTTAAATATATGAATTATGATTTTAAAATGCTTTTTAATTTTCTAAATTTTTATAAGATTTGATATTTTGATCCATAAGTTTTGAATAAAATACAATTTAAAATAGTTAGTTTAATTGTGTTCATGGAGATTTAAAAAGGGAGGAATCTCCTTACTATAAGAGTAAGTTTAAAATACTTATTCCATTGATTTAATTTTGTTTTTTAGTTTTTTAAAAATAGTTTTAAAAAACCGTTTTCTATAAGATAAAAAAAAACTCTTGTTTAATAAATGTTATTTGAAATTTTTTTTTGAAGATGTAAAAATAAAAAAACTTGTTTATATTTACAAAAATGTTATTAATGAAAAACAAAAAACAATATATTTTCATTGTATTTGTATTTCGAGTTTTCAAAATAAAAAGAGAAAACTGAAAAGGAAAATTACTTAAAATTGTTTCTCTTTTTTTGTTTTTAAAAACTAAAACATCAAAACTGTTTTCAAAAATTGTTTTAAAAAAACAGTAAACAAACAAGTTTTATAATTTTTAAATATTAAAACACTAAAAATAATTTTATAAAATTGTTGTCAAACAAACACTTATTCTTTATGTTAACCTTTCATTTTTGTTTAAGAAAGAGTTAAACTTACTCTTGAGTAAGTTTTTTAAAGTAATTATATCTCTATCTCTCCTTTGAATAAAAAGAAGAGTTTGTTTAAGTGAAAAAGAAAATCAACAAATTTAGAAAATGTAAACTGATATATTATTAATTTCGTATGAAATCCAACTAATTTTAAAATCATATTTTTTAAAACATTATATAAAATAACAAATTGAGCCTCTTATGAAATTCGCGGGTTATTTACTTAGAATTCGAATCTCACGAATTTGAATTATAGAGCATTTTCATGCATAAATAAATTAACCTTAAAAATGGAATGTGGTAATTGGTAAAGTGGTATTTTTTGTTTTAATTTCGTGAATAATTGTGATTAATTAATAAATAAGGTAATTATAAATCCCATTGTTTGTTGTTTTTTATTCTATGGTTGGATTTGACAACAAAATTTCTCTACCACAAATTTGAGTGACCGTTATCTTTTCTATATTTTTTCTCTGATCGTATTAACTGGTGTTATTTTTGCACGAATCACGTCTAGTGTCTTTGCAGGTTTCTCAAAGAAATATTTTGGCTTATCAAAAAAATTTCTCTACTACTCTCTTCTGAAAATGAAACAAATTAAAAACTACAAAAAATAAGTTAAAATAATTATTAATTTATTTAAAAGCACAAAATTTGAAAAATGGTTTATTTTGTGAAGACGAGTCTTTATAAAGTTATAAAATAGTGATTAATTTAAATTGAAAATCCTTTATATATGATCCTTTATATATGAGTTGAGCTTTTGTAGAACTTTGTTCCAATGAAGTTAAATTTGAATCTTATTAAATTAATTATTCTTTCTGAGATAAATTCAATTTATTTTGGAGTATTATTTAAGACATAATTTCTAGTTACCAAAGGATAACAAAAAAAAAAATAATTTTTGTATTAATAATTAATTTATTTTTTATTTTAATTTCTATATTTTATAAATTTAATTTCTAATTAATCCATAATCTCGCTTAAGTTTTGATGATTGGAACTACGAATAAATGAGACACTTTGTGTATCATTGTTAATAAAATAATTAATTTTTTTGAGAAAGTAATATATTTATGTACGACAGTTATATATTTTGAAAGTATTTTTTTATTTTTAAATAAATAATTATTAAAAAATATTAAAAATAAAATTAAAAACTAAATGTAAATACCGAAAAGGTGAATTGTGATAGATTATAGATTAACTATATATTAGTTTTATTGGTTATCAGGTAAAGGATACTCTCTATGATGACATATTATGTCATAGAAACTAAAACTTAAATAGAATAAAATTATAAAGACGATAAATTAAAACTTTCAAGTTTAAAGGTTTAAAAAAATTAAATAAAATTATAAGAATGAAAATGTATATAATTTGAAGAATGTGTCTTTTTCATTCAAAAGTTTCCCACCTCGCTACCCCAGCGAAGAATCGTCTTTTTATTTGTTTTTTTATTTTTTAATTTTATCATTGAGAAATAAGGATAGATTGATGAATCATCTCCTCCTGAATAGAGCATATGGAAAGGAGCCTTTTAAATTATTCCAAAGTAGACTGTATCAGAATTTCAGAATAAAAGAGAACAAAGTGAGAAAGGAGCTTAAACGGTTCACAACTGTTTTATACAACACTAATTTTAATACGAGTTTATTTGTAACGTAACTAATTAAATTTGAAGGTATATTTACGAGTAACTTTTAGATATAATGATAAAAAAATCCGTGTGAATAAAGAACAAAGCTGAACGAGTATCTAGTCATAACCCACTTGCAGGGATCAGAAGGAAGCAAAACAATTTATTTATAAGAAAAGATCCATACGAAATAAGTAGCTAGCAGTGATTTAATTTAAAATGAGTGGTGTTGAATGGAAAATTGTTCTAATAAAGCGCGAATGTAAAAAAAAAAAAAGAAAACGGTAATAACAGAATTTACAGTTATGGTAAGAAATAAAATAAAAAATAGTAAAAAAGAATAATAGGTTAGAGAGAAACGTGTCAAATATGTAGAAAAGAATAGTATGCATTATTAATGTAGGATTGTGCATTGAGAAATGAGAAATGAGAAATGTTGGGATATTAAAAAAGGGGATTTGGATGCGGAACGTGTGTGGACCTGATAAGAGAAAATTAGAAAGGGAAGAAAAGGTTGGTTGCAGGGAGGGGGCAAGCAGGACCATTATATATTTATCATTCCTACCCTCAAACTTGTTCATCTTCATAATCTTAATCCCTGCGTGTGTATGTGTGTATGCTCTCTCAAGTACGCACATACATACATACATACATACATAAATAAATAACTACCACAATTCTCTTCTTCTTCGCCCAATCCCGATCCCATCATGGCATCGCCACTCAACAGCGGTCTTCTCGGAACCGCCCACAAGCTCATTATCGATACCGACCCTGGAATCGGTTACTTTTCACTTTTCACTTTTCACTTTTCACGCATCCATGTTTCCTTCCGTTGTAACAATACCACGGAGGATTTCAAAATTCACTTGTCAAATTTGTACTTTCAATTTGAAGGATTGTAGATTCGAGATAGTTTCATGACAATTGATCTTGCAAATTGCTTATGTTTTATTGATATCTCTTTGCTGGATGTTTATTGCTTTTTGGAATATGAATGGCATTTTTGTGATTCTGCAGATGATAGCATGGCCATTTTGATGGCTTTTCAATGTCCAGAGGTGGACGTTCTGGGTTTGACAACCATTTTTGGTAATACGACTACCCAAGTTTCCACATGCAATGCTTTGCTTTTGGTATGTGTTTATTCTCATTTCTCCAAATCATCCTTTCTCCTGTTTGGATAAAATTTTCTATAACTTATTATTTGAGATTCAAATAACAAGATAAATGCATAACTTGATTTTAACTTGTGGGACAAGTTCAATTCATTTTATCTTCTTACACTATATTTGGATTAGATTCATTTTTTCCATAACCAATTCTAAAATCACGTTGAAAACCAAAGCAATAAATAGTTGCTTGCACTTTTAATTTCCACTATCCAAGCATGCTATTTTTTTTTTCTCTCCTTTAGTGCTTATTGAGAAATTTATCCATATAGGCCAGAAAATTTCCATGTCTTTCGTGTTTGTGGAAACTTGTTCTTGATTATGTTTTTAATATGCAAAAAGGATAGTGTGAGATCGCAGGCCGTGAAGATGTTCCAGTTGCAGAGGGCAGCTCTGAGCCGTTGAAGGTAACCATTAATGCGTAGTTTTGAGATTCTCTAATGTTGATTCGGTTAAATTAAGTTATAAATGGATGTGAGCATATTTTCTGCTACACCTCTGAAATTGGCAGGATCTGATTTCTCTCTTGTTTTTGGTATTAATTGTGATTTATTGTCTGCAAAAGGGTGGAACGCCGCGTGTTGCTGATTTTGTTCATGGTAAAGATGGACTAGGGAACACATTCCTACCCCCTCCTAACGGCAAGAAAATTGAGAAGAGTGCTAGTGAGTTTTTGGTAGAGAAGATCTCTGAATATCCCGGAGAAGTATCTGTGCTAGCACTTGGACCACTAACAAATTTGGCTTTGGTAAGTTGTACATTGCTGCCTTGTACTCTATGGTCCTGCCCTTCATAACTTCAAACCGTAGTTGTCTAGGGTTGTTGATTTGATTGTGTCACTTCCATTATTAGGCAATGAAAAGAGATTCTTCCTTTGCAAGCAAAGTGAAGAGAATAGTTGTACTTGGTGGTTCATTCTTTGCCTTGGGGAATGTGAATCCTGCTGCAGAAGCAAATGTAAGTACATGGTGATTCCTGTTTGTTATGTTTCTTGGAATCAGAGAAAAAAATTAGAGACTAATTTGCTTGCCTTTTCATTTTATATGCTGTAAGCTTCATATATTTGAAAAAATATGAAGCAGAAAACTTACAAATCCAATATTAAGCAACTTCACATGGTGGCTTTGCCTTTTATATTTTTTCCCCCAAGATGACATGAAAATTATGTAGAACACTAGTTATCAACAATGCAATTATGTACATAAGTGAGTATTAATTTATGGGGTTGAAACTAAACCTTAATTTCTTGATAGAAGTTTGCCGAAATTATACATTTTTTAATTATCCATTATTTGCTTTAAGTTTACGGCTTACAGTTTGCACACTAAGTAATATGGCTTGCAACTTTCTACTTAAATAATATTGTATGCATTTCTCTGGCTTGTGGGTAGAGAGGGCAGCAATTAATGGTCGTAACTACTAATAAATGGATCCCATTTTAGGCTAATCTAAATAATTCGATTTCATCTAAAAATTGGTCTAGTCCAAATGACTATTTTACTTATCAGATCTATGGAGACCCTGAAGCTGCAGATATTGTGTTTACCTCTGGGGCAAATATTGTTGTTGTTGGAATAAACATTACAACCCAACTCAAATTCACAGGTGGGATTGTAATACCAGTTTGTTCCAATTTCTGGCCTATCTTGAACAATTTGCTATTATTCAAGGTCAGGCACCATAACTTGAATCTTTTGATTTCAGATGATGATCTACTTGAACTGAAGGAATCTAACGGAAAGTATACTCCCTTTTTGAGTGACATATGCAAATTCTATAGGGACTTCCATGTAAAATCTGACGGTCTCCATGGTAATTATTCATTCTACTTCGATGTCGTAACTTATACTTCTACATCTATGGTCAACTATTTAATTTGCCATGGGAATGATGACTTGGCTTCTTTCAGGAATTTACCTCCACGATCCTGTCAGTTTTGTGGCACTTGTGCGTCCAGATCTTTTCACATACAAGGAGGGGGTAGTGCGGGTAGAGACACAAGGCATCTGTGTGGGGCATACACTTCTGGACCAAGGATTGAAAAAGTTTGTCCAAATTTAAAACTACCATTATTCATTCATTTTTTGCTAATCATTTTGTGCCTGACTTAATTGGATTTATTCATACAGATGGAATACGAGCAACCCATGGACGGGTTATTCTCCTGTTTCAGTTGCTTGGACTGCGAACATAGAGGGAGTTCTAAATTATATCAGGGAGCTGCTGATGAAACCCTGAAGTATAGGCATTTGTACTACCCTTCTGACAGATGTCAAAGCTTTGGAAAGTGATAGAACAATAGCTTCTTAATTGCAAAAATATGTATAAGGTCATTTTCTTTATTTCACTCAATTAATGTCGACCAGAACTTTGGGAATCAAGGGTTTATAGTGTTTCCCATTCCCACATTCAAGCCGACCTTAGCCCTTTAATTTTTAGAAGTTCGTGTACCAATGAAAATGCTTTTTACATGAAATGATTCGGGTTTGTATTTCGCCACTCTTCTTTAAGAAGAAGAAACATTCTTTACTTTTCCTACTTCTGAACTTGCATTTTGCTTCTTAGTTTCGGTGTGAAACTCGCACTAAAAATTCTTGGCTTGTTCGGCAAGAAAATTAATAATTCCATTACTATGTTCTGAATTCTAATGAAAGGACAAGAAATATGTTGCTTGTTGTTTGGCTATCAGGCTATGCCATCATTGTCATACGGCCATGCAAGATTCTTAAGAATTTGACGAATTGCATATGCTAGTTCGTAACGTAATATTCGAATATGAGAATATACCTTGAAGAAAACAAAGACTATAAGCTGTGTGGATATATAAAATTCCCCGGTCTGTGAATCCAACATAATTCTTTAAAGTTTGAACAATATCATTCGTTCATAACCGGCTACGGATCCAGACTAATACACTAAATTTTTGGTTTGGTTTGTAAATATATTATTTTATTTTTAATTTTTATAAAAAAAATATTATCCCCGCTAATAAATTTTAATAGTATAAAAGAAGATAAGTTATTATATTTCTATCTAATTCTAGAAATTTCATTTGGTGCCTACCCATTTTTTTATTTAGCACTTACTACTTGTAAAAAAATAATTATACCCCTTGTATACTTCTATGGAAGAGTCTCTTTAGAAGAAAAAAAAATTGCTTTCTACGAAAAGGTATTTCTAAAAAGCAAAAACATTTGCTTCTTTGCTTCTACGAAGACCCTCATGCATAAAAGAGTAAAAAAAGCAAAAAAATTGTACCTCTTCTACGGAAATGTATCTCCGTAGAAGGAAAGAAATTATCAATGAAGGAGACAATGAAGTAGAGGGGAAGACCCACTAACATCACAGAAATAAGAGGGAGGGGAGAGGAACAGAGACGTTGCGACGGAGACGGGGAGATGTAAGGTTGAGAGGAGGAGAGAAAGGAAAGGGCACGAAGGTGAGTGAAAGGTGAGAAGAAAGGGGGTGAGGGGGTGACAAAGGGAGAGTAGAGGGAGAGAGAAATAGGTTAAAGAGTATTATAGGAATTTTTTAGAATTATTTAGGTGGGTAGGTGTTAAATGAAATCTCCCTAATTCTATTATCTTCTTAGTCATGAATATTATAAGTTGCAATGTTTTAACTTAATATTATAAAGATATTTATAAGGTTGGTTTAGTGACAAAAGTTCACATGTGAGGAGGAGAGAGAGGACGTGAGTTCAAATCCCTTTATTAACAAAATTAATACACTAACATCTAACATTTACCTATAAAAAATATTATAATATTACATTATTTCTCACGTGTAAAGAAGTTTATAAGGTTGATCTAGTGACAAAAGTTCACACGTGAGGAAGAGTGAGGAAGAGGTTGTAGATTTAAATCCCTCTACTAACATCTAACATTTTCTTATAAAAAAATATTAATATTATTATATTATTTCTCATATATATCTCTCTTCTTATTTGTCTTTTCTTTAGTTATTTCCCACCAAATACTTTTCATTTTAATTTTATTTCTCATATGTCTTCACAAATCTATTTTATTCCAACGAATATATATTTCTCTCCTTTCTACCAATAAGATATTAAAAAATAATTATGACATATATTTATTTTTTAAAATATTACATTTTTTGGTTATGAACTCGTTATTATCATTATCATCAAGAGTATGGATCAACTAGTAAGAGATTGTTCCAACTTATCCAAAGGTCTCAAATTAGTGCACGATATATGTAATTAAACAAAAAATATTTTTTATCCTAATAAATTTGTGAATTTTTTTGTCCCTATTATATTTTTTGTGTTTGTTCCTTAATAGTTTTTCATTTTGCTTTTGGTCCCTAAATCTTTTAGGTAGTCCTTTAAAAACATTCTAAAAATGATTTAGATAGTGTTTTATAAATAGAAACAAAATTAAAATTTTATTAAAGGCTAAAAACAAAAAAAAAATTATTATGCTTTAAAAACAAAATTCACTAATTTATTATGAACCACCAATGTACTTAAGTCAAAAGTTATTACTGCCCATTGCATTACAATCCTGAATTTGTCATGATGAAGGTTATTAAACTCGAGAGATAGACTCGTGGGAGTTTGATAAACTCGACTCGTAGATTCATAAAAGTTTACTTTATATGAAATGAAAAAAATCTATAAATAACATAAAATTAAACATTTCAACAACATAAGAATTCAAAATAGTAAATCATACATTCCATAATACTTAAATAACTAATGGTAGAATATTCTAATTGATGTTTGATATTGTTAAAAAATGAAGATTTGATGTTCTTAGAGAAGTTTCTTCTCCAATTTAAGAATGACACACTAAATAAAAGTATATTAAACTCTAAATGCATACAAAACAAGTTGATTTGTTGACTCAGCAAATTAGTAGTAAACTCGAGAATTTACAGAGTTTGCATAGAGTCTACTGAATTTACTTAAGTTTATTCCGAGTTTACTAAAAAGAGAGTTTACACACGACTTGACTAGCAGAGAGTAAATGGACTTATAAACTTGTAAGAGTTTAAGAGTTAACTTGAGAGTTTGATAACCATGGTCACGATTTACAACTCAGATTAGTTGACTCCACTTTTTATTTTTCGTAATGTGGATGCCAAAAGGCAAGAAAGTAGAAACTAAAATATTACTCTACGGGGAAAACAAACCCCAATAAAATCATGCTAGAGCAGAGAAATGTAGCTTTGGAAAGGATTATAAAAAACATTAAATCCTAAAGGTTGCTCAGTTACATACTTTGTAAGCCAATCTACTAATCTATTTCCTTCACATAGTCCATGTTTGATAGCGACTTGCCACTCTTGATTGCAGAGCTTCAGAGTCCTATTAAGAAGAGGGCATGCATGTGAGAAGGAGGATATCCTTTGTTGATGAGTTGAACTACAACACTGGAGTCACTTTCTACCCAGATTTTGATAACTCCTTGATTCTTAACTAGTTGTAATGTTGCGACTATGGTCAGTAATTTAGTTGATAAGATTGTCCTTATACCCAGATTGCACCAAAAGTCATGTAGTCATCTTTCATTTTCATCCATGAACACATCATCGCAAGCCACTTTACAATTGCCTTGCTTGAACGAACCATCCACATTACATTTGGTCCTACCTTCCTAGGGGAAGGACAACCCACATCCCTAGTGTAGTATGTTTGCTACATGTGACTAGTTAAGTGGTTAATCTCCAATACCATTTTGTTGATTATGTAAGTGATATCTCACAGATTAAAAGCCTTGTTAAGCATATAAGCTTCATTCCTAACATTCAAAATTGACTATAGAGTAACCCTAAAAATGAGATGAAAATCTCTATTACGACTTTGTTGAAGGTTGGCCATTACCCACCTCTCCAGGTATGCAAACCATTAATAGTTGGGCATATCCCTTTTATGCTTTTTGAGTTTCTCCTAAACCATGCAAGTAACACTACAATCATGCAAAATTTGAATTTCATACTGATAAAAAAATTGGCAGAGAAGGCTTAAAGTATTTCTGCCAATAGGTCACCTAGCCATTCTTATGATCCTAGATTTGCCTTTGTTGTTGCACATTCCCATTAGTTGATAATAAATAGGTTATCTTTGTTGAAAAATAACTATTAGATGTGAGACTCCAACTAGGATGATACGTTCCTATCTCGTCGTTAGAACAAGGGTGGTTAAGAATCTCATTAACAACACCACTAGGGAGGTATTTCTTGAACAAGTTCACATCTTAAACCCCATCTTTAACATACGCACTCACCGGTTGCATTAACAACTCTTAAGGCACTTGTGCAATTGTTAATTCCTCTAAGGTTTTCCCCCAGGCATGATACTATATGAAATACACCATTTAAGAAGATTGTAGAAAGAGTTATTGAATTCAATATCCAAATGACTATAGCTTGACTTTATTCACTAAGAATAGCTTGAATAAAGTCAAAGGCCTTACTATGGAGTTTCAGAAAGTTACCAGCTAGCTCCCATCTATCTAGCACCTCCATGTTAGAGTGAATGGACTTAAAGAAGCCAACCACATGATGTTGAAGATCTATGGGGTCAATAATAATGCAACCATATCATCATTTGTTAGGGCTTCCATTTTATTCCTATGTCTTCTAACTAAAATGGACATGTGGAAGAACTTTGTGTTCCTATCACCAACCTTCACCCAATCCATTCTAGCCTTTTGGTAGCAATAAATATCCTCCTGTTTGACAATATCATTATATTGGAGCCAAAGTTTTTTTAGTAGCTTCTTTAACCCGATATTTGGACCTTGGGTCAACTTTTTATTTACTCTCCCCATGCAATTCATTAACATTCTCTTTTTATGAAGTATGTTCCCAAAATGTTAAGTATTCCACTTGTGTGTTTTCTGAACAAAGGAAGAAGCTTGAAGCTAATCTAGATTACCTTGACACACTTCCTTTACTATAATGCAGAAGGATTTGTCAACCAACTAACCAACCTATAAAGAATCTAAATGGTTTCTCACCTCTCACACTACTCCTATTAGGCCTCAACTTGAGAAATAAGGGATTTGTGTTTAGAATGAAATGGTCGAAAATGAAAAGGGAATGCTTCCTGAAAACATATGCAATCTCGTAGCACTGTTACAAAGGCCCTTGTCAATCCTTTCTTTTATATCTCTCCAACTCCACGTGTACTTGGGCTCCTTAAAACCCATGTCTAAGAGGCCACATTTAAGAATACATTCATTGAATTGACGTATAGAAGTAAGATTTGGACCTACTCCACCCACCTTATCACTAGCATCAATATAAGCATTAAAGTCTCCAAACACTGCCTATGGATTATCCCTTATATTAGAGAGGTTTTCAAGCTCTGACCAAACTAGATCTCTAATACTCGATCTTGGACTGCTATAAACACATGTTAACACTCAACTGCTACTATCATTATGTGGACATACTCAAAGGTGAATCAACTGATTATGTAAATGTAAGGTTTCAATCTAAAATAAGTTATCATTCTAAAAACCTAAATTCCCCCTAAATACCCTACTACCTTTACCCGAACATGTTTTGAAAAACCTAATCTTCTAAGCACTACAGATGCCTTGCCACCACTCATTCTTGGCTCAAATAGAGCATATAAACTAACCTTGTGTCTTCCATAAAGATCTTCGCAAACGCTAAGAAAGGTAGGATCTTCTGCCCCTCTAACATTCCAAAAGAACATATTCATTATAAACCTTTTTAAGGAGATCGTTAGCATTTAAAGCTATCGGAGGAGATGTTGTAACCATCAAGGTCCCGTCACTCACCTACATAGGATTAATAGTGTATTCATCTGACTTAGTCTCTTAGGTCTGGTTTGGTGGTTTTGCATGATAAATCTCCATAAGCTTAATAGTAGGCCAACTTTGGTTTATCTAGGGGTCCTGATTATCCCCAAGTGGAGAAATATGGTGAAAAACACTACTATAACATTATCATTAATGGCCACCCCTTCGTCCAGCTTATTTGAACCTGTCCCCACTGCATGTGCTAACCCTTTCGTTTTATGTAGCCCACTTCCATCTTGGGCGTAATCAATCTGAGATTGGGCCTTAATAGGTAATTAGGCCTCTATGTCATCCTTTTCATTAGGTACTTGTGGGTTCATCATTCCTAGAATGTCCTATTTGAATTTTCCCATAGACCCATTTTGGTGGGACCTTACTCTTGGAGGTTGAATCCACTCGGGATGGCAACTACACATGTTTTTATGATTCTTACTTGTTACCATATACCCCTACATGATATTCACATGATCCTACTCCCTAAAACCTCGTACCTTGATTTCTACGTGATTGGCATATGCTTTTTTCCTTATTAATGCCCACAAAGTTTGCTCCTAGAAGACATGGGCCCTAGTGATTACAGCGTGGTTTACACTAGGCAATCATCCATGTGCCAAAAATTTTGGGATCCTGATGTGATCATGCCTAGCCAAGGACCTATCACTAGGGCAATGGCTAGAAGGATTGAAGAAGACCTAGCCCTTGCAGACAAAGGAAGACTTCATCTCCTGTGGAGAGTGAAGATACTACGCTAGGGACTTTAGTTAATAAATGTAATTTTCCTTTATTTTAATTTTGATGAGCATTAGGATTTTAATTTGGGACATGTATTTAGTCCATTTTTATTTTAGGAGGTATCTTAGGAATTTAGAGGGTGGATTTAGCTTTTTGGATCTTTATGAAGGAAATAAGGGGTAGCCTTGATATCTACACCACTCTTTTCCTACATAAACCCCCTAAGCTAATAAGAAGGAATCTTGACCCTTGGTTTGAGAAACTTGGGCACCAAGTTTGATGATCTAAGGAGGGAAATGTTTCTTAATCCTCCTCCCTTAGATCTCTCATTTTAATCCTAACCCTTCTTTTTTAGGTTATCTTATTCAAGAGGTTAGGTACCTCAATAAATAGGAGCTCCTCCCCTCACTTGTATTTTTTACACTTGAATTTAATCCTAGAGACAATTGGTTGTGAGGTTCTTACCTTTGAATGTCCCCCCTCCTCCTTCGTGAGAGCTTCTAAGAGTTATCAAGGGATCCCTCCCTTGTGGACTCTTCCCTTTGGCTTATCAAACCTAGTATTTGTGGCGCCTCACCCCATTCCTTTCCTCTGCATAAATCCATTTTCCTTTCAAGTGACCTTAGAAAAGATCCTTTGGCACGTGATCATCAAATATCACATCAAATCCTCTCCCGCATCAGTTACTATAAGAGGTTAGGTGACATGTTTCGGCTTCTCTAATGGTATCCCATTACCCTCTGCCTCATTCATAGACAGCTCATGGTAGACTTCTACTGCATCAAGATACTGAACAAGTGGGCATACATCCTTTTTATGGTGATACCTTTCACAATGGAAGCATATGAGGTGAAGACCCTCATATTCCACCTTGTAGATCTTTTTGTTTAATTGAAACGTTGACATTAGGACACTTCGCAAATCCACCTCTACACAAATTCTTGCAAATTTTTCCTTTTAAATAAGGAACTCATCATCCCTAAACTCCACTCTCTAACAAAGAGCATTCCCATCATTTTTCAGCATATGCCCTAGATTGCTTCCTATCCTTCACAATATTTTTTTATCATAATACTCAATGGGCAACCCTGGTATCCATACCCAAACCATGACTCTCTTAAAATCATGTTGGCTTGGGAAGAACTCAGGATGCCATTTATGTACCATAAGATAGTGGTCTAGAATCATCAATGGACCCCCTTCAAACCCCCTACTAACATCTTCAGGGTTTCTAAAACGTATTAAAAAATACTATTCTCCAAATCTATCATCTCCATGCTTCCCCACTGGTTGCCACATTTTAAGAAGGTGTTGCCTAATAAATCGCATGCCCAACGTCTTATCCAAGAGTTTCACCAAGATACATGGTTGGCAAACCTCCCACAACTCCACTTTGAAGACCAGAATAATGGGGCACAAAGAGTCTTCCCCGCCTTCCTGCTTCCCCTCATTCCATACAATCCCCCTTCATCTGGCCCCTACATGTTCTCATCACTCTTCTCAGACCCTTCAACCGAAGCCTCATCATCTCCCTCGTACATCCTCCTCCCTAGTCTTCCAATCAGAACAGGAGTAGTGTGTTGACGCCCCATTAATGCCAATGCATGCATCCCTACATGAAACAAGTTTCCTTTGTAGACTTTCACCAATACTTGTTGGAAAAGCTTTCTTCTTCCCTTTTCTACAACTTTCGGCTTGGTGTCCTGAGTCTCTACCACCACCATATCCTGTGACTCATTTGTTTTAGCTTTCTTCGTATTCCTGTTAAGCTAATCTTCTTCCTCCCATAAGAGTGTTAGGGAAACCCTAGCAAAGCATAAATTTTTGCCTCCCCTAATTGTTATGACTCCGGCTTTGTAGTTAGGGGTTAAAAATAACTATAATGAACATTAGGATAATTTACTAGAGAAAATTATCTCACTAAAATATCAATGTCATATAAAGTTGGATTATGCATGGAAATTATTAAATGGATAAGAGAATCATTTGAAAGTCGTTAAAAAAATGTAAACAATTTATTATCACCTTTAAACTCACACAAGTTATGAATGTTTTTTTTAAGTATATCATGGGATGAAGTATCACTAATTTTAATTATAATTAATAATCTTTGTTAAAGAATTTAGTTAACAAAATTTATGAGAATTAAGTGCCTAGAATAACTTTTAGAGCTCTTTTGATGAATATGCTTATTTAGTTTTTAGTATTTTTGGAGTGACAAGAAAATATGATATTCATAAAAATAATAGATAAAATATATTTTTCTTTAATATATCTCCTAATACACATGAATGAATATATATATATATATATATATATATATATATATATATATATATATATAATTCTGTGAAACAACTGTACTTTATGAGAATAAAGTTGTTTAATCTACGGACATAAAATACAAAAATAGATAATGAAACATAATGAGACTCACAAAAAAATATAAATTTTTGGTGTATAAGTTTTTGCATAAAATTATTTGGTTCTTTGTCTTTCAAAGATCTATTTCGATCATTATTTTGACAATTTTTGACACATGATATTGAATTTATTTTTTTTTTGTCTAATTTAAAACATAAAATTTGATCATTAAATTGAAGTATGAAAATTGTGAATCTCAACTAATATAATAAAAATAAATATACCCAGTATAATTAATAAGCATTTATAAAAAACATAAAGAGGGAATCAGAAATATAAACAAAAAATATATAATTAAATTAAGAAACAAAAGATAGAAAACCTTTGAACAAAAAAAAAAAAAAGAAAGATAGAAAACCTGAAGTTTGTTGGGCTTCCGATAAAGAGAGCTGATGTAGAGGCAACCGTGGGGTGTTACGGGGATCTTGGAAAGGAGCTCCGATGTTGGGAGGTGGGGTGTGCTAAGGTCACGGTAGTGGCTGGTGGGATGGTCCTGTAGGAGAAGTCGAATTGTAGACGAAAAGGAAGAACAAGAAATGTTCAATTTTATCTACATATTATTTAATTTCATATGTATATAAAATTAAATAATTATTGTATATCGTAATTTAGTTCGCAAGTCGTTCTGCAGTAGTTTTAACTCCATTATATTTTATGATTGTTACTTTCTTTTTTTTCAAGTCAATTTATGTACAGTCATGATTGAGAATTATTGGCGCCATCTAATTGTTGAATTGATTTTGCACATTAATTAAATTTGAAGAAAATGTATGATTGTACCAGGTCCTAGTCACACACATGTACACGTAAGGCCCAATCAATTAGTATTCAGTTATGTGGAGTGTGGGATTTAAAGCCCTGCTGTGCGCATAATTAATGTTCCAAATTCTGCTGATCAAAGAGGCATCTCTTGATGTAAAAAAAACAACAAAAGAGGCATCTCTTGAACGATTCATGAGGGAGAGTCTCAATAATCACTAGCAATATAGCATGCCACAAGTTGAGGTTGAATAGTTGAAACATGCAAAAGGAGAAGGAAAAGCTTGGCGCGCGTTCAAACAAGGTAGGCAAGTCAACCAAGGCAACAAAGATCAACCCCATTAAACAAAGTTTGAAACCAATTTCTAGCCCTTTTTTTAGTTCAACAAATTGGCAGATAGCTACTTCGCTGAAGGAACCATTCCAACTTCCATACAAGATTATCTCACCTCAACAACCTACGAAAGTAAACTCTTCCCTTATATATATGAATATGGTTCTTCAGGTTATGGCCAAGGATGTGTGTTATATGAAGAGGATATTGTTTTTAAATATATCTTAAAAGTTAAGCTTCGAGAAGCTAATTGTTGTTGCAATTAGCAAACAAATAAAAAGGGCGTGTGTTAGCAAGTTAATTGGGCATGGCTTATGTGTGCCGTTCAACAACAATGGGAGAGAAGATATGTTGGTGCTGTGTTGTGTTTGTGGCACTAATTCTAGTGTTGAGCTGCTGTGAGTTCAGGGTTCAGATGCCGTTGAGGAATAACAAAATGGCGTGTGATGAAATATATGTGGTTGGTGAGGGAGAGACTCTGCAAACAATAAGTGAAAAATGTGGTGATCCGTATATTGTTGAAGAGAATCCACATATACAGGACCCGGATGATGTTTTCCCAGGCCTCGTTATCAAGATTAACCCCTTCACGAACCCAAAGTAGGCTCTTTCTATTTGTTGAAGAGGCAAGGTTCTACTTTACGTAAAGAAAAAAGCCTCTCGTGATCATCTGTATATTGGTAAGAACAAATATGTGTGGTCTGTTAGGGATGGTTCTGATTTTTACTTCATGAGCAGAAATAGTACGTAAAACCCAGGAACCAAAAAAATCACAAAGTTGTTAGGGATAAGCGTAAAAATAAATAGTATGGCTTGGTTGTAACTTGTAAATATATTAATAAGTTTGAACGAAAATGTTGTGTTTGTAAATTGTGTTTCATTTATAATTTCTCTAAATTTTTTTACCTTTTATATATATCTATAGTTGTAGTCGCTCTCCGACCGACTAATTTAGGTATTCTCAATTAACTGCCGACCGATCTATTAAACTCTCACGGTCGTACTCTAATTGAATACCATCAAGTCTTTAATCATTGTTCTCCATATCTTATCTAAATTTTCCGGAGATTTGTATTTCCAGCCTCATCATATTTGAATATCTCATATCATATCTAAATCTCGTACAGATCTATATCTTTATCATATCTAAATCTCTCTTATCTTCAGTCACCTAATCATAATAGAATATTTGTATTCTGTGGATCTCGGGATACTCACTCCTTACAATACTTATAAATACCTCCATGCCATGAGGTGTTAGACAATGAATTCATGCACACTTCCTAAATTTGATGCTCTCAGTTTAGGTATACTTTCACTAGAGTTTACTTGGATTTGAGACTATGTGTAGGATGATGAATTCACACTCCCTAAACTTGATGTTATGAGTTTAAGTATACTCTTACTAGAGTCTACTTAAATTCAAGAACAATAACTAATTAAAAGATATAGTGTTTCTTGATAAAAGAAAACAAAAGACAAATTGAAAATAGAGGATTGTAAGCTACTTGTGTGTGTATATATATATATATATATATCTATTAAGTGTTAAATCACTTAAAAGGAAGAGAGAAAAAAATAAATTTTCTTTATAATTAGTATAATTCAGTGTATATTTCAATAAATAGTGGTTTATTTATAAAATTTAGACTAAATAATAATTTGGAAAAATGTTGAAGCATCATTTAGACTCTTTAAAAAGATTTCTTAATTAAGGGTATATATAACTTAGTGCTTCATCTCTCTCATGTGGTGTGCAAAATAATGCTTCAACATTTGTCTATGTCTAACGCATCATCCATAGTTACCTTGTGCGAAATGTTACAAAGGTGTCACGTACGAACTAGTGTTATAGTATTTATGACATCACTTAATCCACATCTTTGTCAAAAAGGACACAAACACTCCTCAAATGCTCCTACCAAGATTTTATGGCTCTTGCTTGCTAGCTAATTCGAATAATAGGTGTTCTTACATATGTACCACAATATATATTGGTTATTGAACATTTCTAGAAGATAATCTAACTACTATTAAATGTAAAATTACTAAACATGTCTTCGCTTTGTGTACCTCCAATACCCTACAAAATTGAGATTTAAATAAGATATTAATTTTTTTTATAAGCCAAAATTGATTAAGATGAAGAAGGCAGCAAGAACACAAGGTGTGTCTGCAAGCCTGATTACAATCAAATAGAAATGCTTACGGCATAAATAACCAAAAAAATCTAAGCACAGTATGTTGGGTTCATGATCCACTCAGCAAACGGATATGAGGTTATTTTTGCTGCATAGCACCACTCCCACAAGCTCAGTTGTTGCTTGGATGATTTCGTCAACGTCTAGGATTTGATTTTTGAAAATTGCCGAATTTCTAACCTTTAAAATGTGCCATAAACCTGCAAACCAAACAAAAGACCAAACCCTTTATAACACTTTGTTTCCATTGGTGAACCGCAAGAATTAATAACAAATATCTTACCACTCATGTTCAAGAGCCACCTTCAGCCCCCACCATTCGTACAACCTAACCCAAACTATAAATGCCTTCAAGCAAGACATGAATAGATGTTGCATTGATTTAGATTGCACTTCACAGAATGAGGACCCAACCTCTTCTACTGTAATAACTCCTTTCTAATACAAATTGTCACGAGTCAATAACCTGTAAGCATTTAATTGCCATGCTAAAAATTGAACCTTTGGGGGTATATCTTAGTCCATAAAATGTTTAAAAAAAGGTCTAAGATCATAGGCTTCATGCATAACAAAATCATGTACGCTAAAGCTACAAAATACATACTTGTCCCATCTGCTAACCACTTCCATCCATCAAGGATCCCTTTTTTAAATTTATTCGTCCAAACAGTCATTCAACTCCTTTATTTGCAGCTCCTCCCAGGAAAATAACGGTCTCCTCGAGTTCCATTTCCAACTCGATACCCCATGCTGCATCTCCTTGATTGTGACATCCATCTTTGTAACCAGTCTGTATAACCTGCTAAATGCCACACTAAAGTAGTTTTCCCCTACCCACCTATCTTCTCAAAACCAAATTTGAGTGCATACCTTACTATGTGTTTGACATTTTAGGACCACCAATCTATGTGCTCTTGATATGACGCCTTTATGGACTACAAATCAGTCCACCATTTGGAAAGCTTTCGTCCTTGCATCATCCAAGAACCAACACACTTCTCGTACTTAGCTTGCAACACTTTAGCTTAAAACATCTTTTGATCCCTCAGGTTGAAACATTGTTCACTCACTTGTCACATTATTTACATGGTTTGATGGAATAGTCAAGTGTAGTTTTTTTAATAAACCATGTTTTCGTTGTCTTGTTCATTATCAGCTGTTGCAAATGAAGAATTAAATGACTTACATTAATGTTATTTATTATATAATTTATATAGAAATTTATTGTTTTTTAAAAAAATTAAATTTTTTTAAAATCATAATCATGTAAATATTTTACTTTATATATATAAATATATATATATATATATATAAATATATATATATATAACATGATATTAAATATTTTTATAAACAAATTTTTAAATCGTAAATAATTAAAAAAATATATGTCATACTATTAAAAACATATAAAAATCTTAAATATTCATATATTTTTTACCTATACTTAATAATTAAAAAAATATATTATATGAACTGAATTTGGTCGATGTCAAAAATATTTTAAAGAGTAATAGGAATTATATATATATATATATATATATATATATATATATATATATTTATTGTGAATAGTAAGGGCAAAGCCCCACCAAAGAAACTTTAATTATTGGAAAGCAAAATACACTTTAGGTCCTTTATATAAGCCGCCATAACTAGTTGTGGAATAAAGCTAAAAATGCTATTATCTTGGATGTTGGACATGCCTAATTACGCAAAACCATCTACCACAGAGTTTGTCTCTCTAGGAACAAAAGCAAAGCTACACTTCTTTGTGTTTCCACTTTGCCTACAATAGATCTTCTCTATGACGGGATAATATCAAGGTTATTAAAATCGAAATTTTATGTAGACTCGTGAGAGCCTAGTAAACTTGACTCGTAGAATTATAAAAGTTTACTTGATTAAAAATATATCTATAAATAACATAAAAATTGAAAATTTTCAATAATAATAATTTGAAATCCACATAATAAGTCTAAATTACTTCAAATAAATACAAATTAGTGTCAAAACTCTGAAAATTGCAAAACCTTTTTAAACATAAGAATAAATAATATTCAAAACACTCAAAATTAGAGATAGCACAGGAAAATACAGCTTGAAAAATTTACTCACAAGTTTGCTCTTATTTTATCAAGTTTGCTTTTATTTTACTGAGTTTACTACCTTTTCGATTATATATACGATTTAACTCATCAAACTTGTAAACTCATAAACTCATACGATTTTATGAGTTAACTCACGATTTTGATAACTATGGATAAAACTCATGGTCAACAGCACATCCTTTATCCAATATGTTAATCATAGGTAAGGAATCAAACTCAATCATAGTATTTCAAAACCTATGAGCATACGCCAAATCTAAGTCTTTGAGAATAGCCAAAAGTTCCACCTTATCAACTTCATAATAAGGTATCTTATAGATAAATCTCAATAGAAAGGTACCTCTACAGTCACGAACCACACCACACACAACCATAATCCCATTAAAGCACCACACCACTCAAGTTGACCTGCAAAAAAAATTAAAGAATTTGAATTTGTGTCCTTCAACATGATTCTCAAGCAATTGATATGTTGGAGCTCAAGAAGCATGACTTTTACAGTAATGGCAACTTGATAGTCAAACTGAGTTTTGCTATTGAAAACAAAGTCATTCACTGAAAGCACACCCTGTCAAGAGAAATACGAAAAAGTTGTTTCCAAATGTTATTATCGATTTGCTGCTTGGATCTCTTAGGTAGGAGCCAAACTTCTAGTGATTGTTCAGTAAAAATAAGTTAGGATTGTTGACTGCACCCAAACATGCTGATGGCCATATAGTGAGCAGGTAGGATATCACTTGCCACTTTCGAAAAAAGGATTTGAATTTGTTCTAGTCCCTCTCACTTCCACAAGTGTTTAAAGATGTGTTTTCCTTCGTTGTGGCATTGGTCTAGAATGCCCTCATAAGTGGACAAAGTGAAAACCTCACCGTCCAAATGCTTTCCTCAATGAGGAATATCTTCCACCATATCACCTCTAGATGGAGGCAGTTGACAAATATCCCTGGCCACATCGTTTGGCAAGCATCCCTCCAACCACCGAAAATCCCAAGATTCGTCTAGTGTTATGAAGAAACATGGTTTGGATTTAACTTGAATCCTTGATGTGACCATGCCTAGCCAAGAACCTATCACTAGGGCCATAGTTAGAAGGATTGAAGAAGACCTAGCCCTTGCAGACAAAGAAAGACTTCACCTCTTGTGGAGAGTGAAGATATTAGGCTAGGGACTTTAGTTAATAAAATATAATTTTCCTTTATTTTAATTTTGAGAAGCATTAGGAATTTAATTTGGGACATGTATTTAGTCCATTTTTATTTTAGAAGGTGTCTTAGGAATTTAGAGGGTGAATTTAGCTTTTTGGGTCTTTATGAAGGAAATAAGGGGTAGCCTTGATATCTACACCTTTTTTTTCCTACATAAACCCCCTAAGCTAATAAGAAGGAATTTTGGCCCTTGTTTTGAGAAACTTGGGCACCAAGTTTGATGATCTAAGGAGGGAATTGTTTCTCAATCCTCCTCCCTTAGATCTCTCCTTTTAATCTCAGCCCTTCTTTTTTAGATTATCTTGTTCAAGAGGTTAGCTACCTTTATAAATAGGAGCTCCCCCTTCACTTGTATTTTTTACACTTGAATTTAATCCTAGAGGGTTGTGAGGTTCGTACCTTTGAGTGTCCCTCTTCTCCTTTGTGAGAGCTTCTAAGAGTTATCAAGGGACCCCTCCCTTGTGGCCTCTCCCCTTTGGCTTATCAAACCTAGTATTTGTGGTGCCTCACCCCATTCCTTTCCTCTCCATAAATCCAGTTCCCTTCCAAATGACTTTAGAAAGGATCCTTTGGACACGTAATCATCAAAGATCACAAGCGTCTCTCACTCAGGCACCCAATTGTCATGCCAAAAGTCTATCCTTCTGCAATTTTCAATTTTCCAGGCTTTATTAGTATAGACATTAGACCAAGAAGCAATAATTCCTTTTCAGAAATTGGTGCCCTTTTCTTGTTTCATTAATAGAAGGTTTAATTCCCTTGCCACACTTGTATTTGGACTAAATAAGACGCACCCACATGTCATTTCTTCTGGTTATTAAGTGACATCCTGATTTCATGATAAGGGCTTATTTGCTTGTCTAGTTGGTCGAAGCTCAAGGTCACCCCACTGTTTTGGAGTGCACAACTTCCTCCATGCAAGCTAGCTCACTTTCCTAAATTCATTCGTGTAATCCAAGAGGAAATCACTGCAATTCTTATCAACTACTTCACACACAAATGTTGGAAATAGATTTTTTTGCATAACATATATGGGCAGTGCTCAAGAAACTGACTTGACCAAAGTAAGACGACCTACAAAAGAAAGGGTGTTTCTTTTCTAATTACTCAGGCATTGTTGGAATTTATTAATTGGAAACTTATATGACTGCTTGGAAACACGATTATGATGTAGCGAAATCCCTATCTATTTTCCTAGATTACCTATTTTCTTAAACCCAACACACTTGATATCTGCTCCTGGCGATGACAATTAACATTTGCAGAGAAGAAAACACAGGTTGTCTTGACTAACTTTTTTCCTTAAGCACTCCCAAAATAGGAGTAAGAATAAAAAGAAAAAGCAAAGACAAACAAAAGGAGAACCTCTCAATACTCCTATCACATGAAGTCCAATAAATCAAGAATCTGAAAATATGGTTGGTGAAGGACCAACTCCACCTAGAAGAACACTTGGAGACTATGGTATGCAACAAGGCCAAGACATTTTTCTTGCATAGCAATATCGTTCACCACTAGATCATTGGAGATTAAGCCAATTTTCCTTAGCTTGATCAGTGCCCATCAATTCACGAGAATGGATCATGGAGATCCATATACTCATGTTTCCACTTGTTTTATGAATTGATAGGAACTATGGGTTTTGAAGAAGGAGATATTGAATATGTATACTTATGTTTGTTCCCTTTTTCATTAGCAGCTAAGGCAAAGGAATGGCTAAAATCTCATCCGAACCAAAGCTTAACCAGCTGGAGTGATGTAAAGGAGAAATTATTGAACAAGAGTTTTCCCATATTCTTGTTACATCAAGGAAAAAACTGATATTTCCACCTTTAGGCAAGGACCAAATGAACCATTCTGTGAGGCCTGGGAATGATTCAAATCCCTCCCTGATAAGGACATGTCCAAATCATGGATTTGAGGATATTGCTCAACTGAACATTTTTTGTAATGGTCTGAGGTTTGATACCAAGATGATTTTGGATGCAGCAGAAGGAGGGAGAATGATATCTATGGATGCGGAGTAAGCAACAAGAATTATTGATGCATTAACAAAGTAGGTGTCTAAACTACCTCAATAATTACATGTTGTGAGATGTGACTTCTGTGGAAGTGATCATCCAAATGGTTATTGTTCTTATCAGAATAATCCATAAGAAGAAGAAGTCCATTACATGAGCAATCAAGGAAGACCATGTAATTTCTCCAATAATAACTATCCTAACAATTTTTTGCAAGGTTGGAGAAACAATCAGAATCAAAATTTTGTGTGGAAGCAAGATGCTAGTCCATCTAACAGGAAAGTTCTTTATCAGAAACAACAACATTATCCTTTAGTGCATGATAGAACAACCAAATTGGAGGATACTTTAGAGAAATTTTTGCAAGCCTCTTTATCTAATAAATAAAATACAAAAGCTTCAATAAGAAATTTAGAAACATAGGTTAGACAGTTGGCTAGACAACTATCATATCAATAGGGAGGTCATTTTTCAGCCAACACTCAAACTAATCCCAAAGAGCATTGCAAGTCAATCACTACAAGAAGTGGTAAGGTTGTAGGTAGAGGGATTGGTGAAAACCTGGTTGTTAAGGAGGAAGTTTTGGAGAGAAAAGAAAATGAAAAAGAAAAAGATAAGTGTGAGGGAGAAGAAAAAAACAAGAAAGAAAAGTGTGTAAATAATGAGAAAAATAAAGAAAAAGAAAAAGAGAAAGAGGGAGATAATAGAAAGAGAGGGAAAAGTGTAAGGTACAAGTCCCCCAAATAAAGAACTACCATAACCTCATAATCCCTCAAACAAAGACAAGGAGAGACAATTTGCAAGATTCGTGGATATTTTCAAGCCATTGCAAATAATATACCATTTGTAGAAGCCATGGAGCAAATGCCAACATATGTCAAATTCAGGAAAGAGCTCCTTACTAAGAAAAGAAGATTCACAAAAGAAACAGTGAAACTCAATGTTACTCCTTTAACTTTGATGTCTCCCTTTGTCCGCTGTCGTTAACATTCCCATCTGTCACTGTTTTACATTTAACCTTCGGTTACTTCTCATGAGTAGATTTTCCTCAGCCTCTATCAAAACCCTAGCAAAGCCTCTACTCATATTTTCCTTGTTTCTCTCAACAATCATATATCTTATAATAAGAATTATATTAATACAAATTAATTTGAACTTTAAAAATTATAAAGATATGCTTTTTTATTTGTAGAAACTTTGGCATATTAAATCACAATTATAATGTTTTATAAAAATGATAAATTTTAAAAAAATATATTTTTTCATTAATTTAAAAGGTCAACAACAATAACTTAATGGACTATTAAATCAATAACGTAAGAAAAAAGATTTAAATTTTGCAAATGAAATTGACAATTAAATACTTGGTTATGTATATAATTAGCTATAAATCATGTAATTATTTTTTATTTTTATAAATCTTAAATGACTATTTTTTTCTTACATGTCCATAATTTTGAGTTGAAAATATGTTTAATATTTATTATTTAACTTTGAGTAAATTATAATAACATCCTATTTAGTATAATTATATGCATTGTACTTTTTTTCATTTTTACTTTCACACCTTTAAGAGATGTTATAAAGAATGAAATTATGCGTAATATAATAAAAGTTTATGGGGCTTTTATGTAATTTACTCTTAATTTTATTCAAATCTTTAAATTTTAAAGATATTAAAATAATATAACAATATACTATGAGTTTTTTTAAATGTATATATATAAATTTTGTTTATTATTTATTTTATTTTATTTTTAAATATTTTGTTGATATTATAATAATATTATAATTTTATTTTTTATGTTATAACAATCAATTAATTAAATATTTTTTAATTAATATTTATTAAAACCTAAAAAAAACTATCATATTAATAAGTCACGTTTAACATATAAATAAATATTTTATTAGAAACATGAGATGATATCATTATCATCAGTAAAAATATGAAGCGAAGGTGTTTCTTCAATCTTTAACTTTTCATTACTTATTACTTTCTTTTCTTCGTAACATTTTTTCTCTTCAATATCTCTGTCTTTATAGTTTATTTTTTAATCAATATCTCAATTTTGAAAGTTTTATTCCCTTCATATTTAAGAGAGTGAGAATTTCCTTTAATATATGGTAGCTAATTCGCTTGCAACAATGATATTTTCTTACAAATATAGCATGAGAGTTCACCATTCAATGAGTTTAGCAAAATATGGAAAGTAAAGATCAGAAGCTAAATATCACATAACAACTAATGACTATTTTTTTTTTATATATATTATTCATCTGTATGGACTATATACATGTATTTCTATGCATTTCTTCTTTTCATTCTTTATTTTACTAATGTTGTTCTTTCCAATCTTTGTTTCACTAATATGTTATTTTACTACTTTACTAATTACTAATAAGTTATATTTATATATATAAAAAATAATTATATTTTTATCATTTGTATTCTAGTATTTTATATATACTTCTATATTTTTTTCTTTTCTGATATAAACAATACTATATATGTACTAATAAATCAGTTTTTTGCACAAGTTTCTTGTGTTTCGAAAAAGTACAGTTTTTCCTAATAATATGCAAGTTTTAATATGTATAAATAATTGGTTGCAGGTTCAAGGTGATATTAATGTTTAATATATAATATTTTCTCTTTAAAGTTTAAACTAAGTTATGTAATATAATGTATTCAGGTTGCCGGATGATGGATGATGTTACAAATAAAGTGAACAAATTTTTAAAAATTAAAAACAAAATAATTACATAAAAAATTGGCTATAACATTGTCAATAAAGATTAAAGAATGATTATTTAATAGTTTATTAGAAGTATTATATATATATATATATATATATTATTTATGTGCATGTTAAATTTATTATTAACTTAAGTACGTCCAGTTACTTACATATCTATATCTATAAATAATTATTTATATTCTCTTGCTAAAACTTAAGTATTTATACGAATCTAAATGGTTATTTACCACTATAATGGTCTCTGACCTAGAGAAAAAATAATTGCAGATATTTATTGGATTTTTTTTAATTTTAAATATAAAAACTATGAAATGTAAATAGAACAAATCCACTATGTACATCTAATCTGAGGTTTGTACAACTGCATGATAATCCTTTTACGGGCTTTGGGCTTTATAGCAAGAAATTATCTAATGATTATATTCAAGGTGTTTAGTTTTGGAATCCCAACATTTTCTATCGCACCCCTAAACAAATCATCCAAAATGTTAGTATTTAATTTTAAGTCCTGAAATTAACCTTTATTCATAAGTTCACCTAGGACATATAACAAAGTAAAATTCAGATAAATTTATTTAGATAACAAAAATGATACTTCCGAATCACTTAATTTCAAGTCAAGTTTTTTGTGCTCTAGATCAAATAATCTAGTTAAATGAAAAATTGCACAATTTTGAAATACTTATCCAAAATACATATAAAGGTCAATTCTGGATTAAGTAATTCAAACAATATAATAATCACAGTCAAAAATTCATTCCAGATCAACCAATCTAGAACATATAAAAGAAGAAAATGCATAGTTATGAATGTCTATCTAAGTATTCTATAGGTGAGAGATTTCTAGTAGTTTCATGTTTAGATCATTAAAAGTTTCAACTTATGGAGGACCTAAGATAGATAAGAGGAAAAGGAAAGAGGGATGAGAGATGCGTTTTGAGAGGGAAGTGTGTGAAGGGAAGAAAGGAGGTTAAGTGTAGGTTAATTATGAAAGTGTGTGTTGGATAAAAACTTAATAACTAAGTTAAAACGAGTACGAGGGTATTTTGAAATATTTGAAATCAAAAGGATTGGAAATAGAAAATACAGGGTGCCAAACAACGCCTATATTCTATTACTAAGTGCTTATTTGGCAACTGTTTTATAAAATTGTTTTCAGTATTTTAGTATTTAAAAACTAAAAAACTCGTTTGAGAGTGTTTTCTAAAAATAGTTTTTAAAAACTAAAAAACAAGAATAACTGAAAGTAGTTTTGCTTTTCAGTTTTCTATTTTTATTTTGAAAACTCAAGATACAATTAGAATATGTTATTTTTTGTTTTTCATTAATGAAATTTTAATAAATATGAACAAGTTTTTTTCCATTTTTACATCTTTAAAACAATTTTCAAATAATATTTACCAAATAAGTTTTTTTTCTTCCGAAAAATAGTTTTTAAAAATTATTCTTAAAAACAATTTTCAAAAACTAAAAAAAAAAAAAAATCAAATCAATCAGGCCTAATTAATGGGTGTATTTGATGTTTCTACGACAATCGTTCACATAAATTGTTTTGAATAAATAAATCAATAATTTGTTTTGAGATTTGAAATTAATCCTTTGTTACTTATTAATCGGTGTATTTGATATGTATTTCCTCTAGTTCTCCAAAAAAATAACTTTATATCAAGGATAAGTGATTGTAAAATTAAAAGATCTTAAACAATAAATCATATTATAATATTAACTATAAAGGGAAAATTATAAATACATATTTTTACTTTTTATTGATTTGCTCATAAATGATATAAAAAATTAATTTATTCGTAAAAGACACCGAAATCTATTCAGATGAAAAGATAAGTATAATTAATCTTATTTCACTTGTCTCCTGCGGATCTCCTATGTGACCAAACTACAACGATTCATTTTTTAAAAAAGAAATTTTGGTCTTTCCTTTTTATTTTATCTCAGGCATTGGTTTTTTATTAATCAATAACACATTTTCCCACCGAAACAAAACTTGTGGAAGATGGGAAATTGTACCAACAACATCCCAACGGAAGCAGCATCCAAATATTCATCTTGAATCTAAAAATCAAAGGAAAAATTTATTTACAACTCACATAAGGTAAAATTATTTTCTTTTATTTAATCTTTGAAACGTCTTTATTCTTTGATTTACAGTAATCAATTTTCTAACTTATTTCATATACATTTGTTATGTTGGTTGAATGTGGTGGTTTTATGCATAATTGCATATTGAGAACCTTTTTAATATATATAAATAAAATATAATATAATATAATATAATATAATATAATATAATATAATATAATATAATATAATATAATATAATATAATATAATATAATATAATATAATATAATATAATATAATATAATATAATATAATATAATATAATATAATATAATATAATATAATATGTTTTTCACTTACCAAGAATAATGATAGATACAAATTTGACTCTCAAAGTTGGTCTTGAATTCGATAATTCAGAAGATGCATCACAATTCTAGGTATTACGGAGGCATAAAAGGTTTTGGAGTTAGAAAACAATATTCAAGCAAGAGTAAGAAAAATGTTTGTTGTGAGAATGGTGTACAAAAATAGACTCAAGGATTATAAAACAATAAATCCAAAACCTAAGACAAGAATCGGATGTATGACAAGAATGAAAGTCAAACTCCACATGTGGAAGAAGAGGGAGAGAGAGGTTGTGGATTTGAATCCCTCCACTAACAAAACTTAATACATTAACTAATATTTGCCGTATAAAAAAGAATGAAAGTCAAACGATTCAATAAAAATACACAATGATTAATTTTGTTGATGATCATAATCACGGAATCACCCACTCCAACCACTAGAAACAGTGCATATGTTAACTTCTCAGCAAAGAATAACTGAACAACAAACATATGAACTTGAAGTGGCAGAACACGCATGATTCAATATAAAGCCTCATTTGATTTTATGAGTAAATATGTAGGAGGTATAGAGAATCTAGGGTACACTAGACAAGATGCAAAGAATTTTTTAATTCTAGATAGAGGTGTCAAAACAAGTCTGACCCACCACAAGTTCAAGTAAATTGGAAAAAATTGTGCTTCGTGAATCCATCTGTCTTCTATGATCCGGCCTACCTAACCCATGAGTTTGGTGGGTTCAGGTCGGGTTGGCCCACAACCCACTGCAAGGTCTTTTTATTTTTTATTTAAACTAAAAAAACTTTTATTTTGTATGTTGAAGTTGAATTGTTGATGAATGATAACATTGATCCCTTTAGTCTATGTTTAGAATGGATCTTTTAATTAGATTATATGTAAACATAATTTTAATGTTGTTAATTTATATTATTTCTAATTTGTATGATTGTTGGTTTAATATTACGTACATGTTAGGTATCCTTTTTAAACTTATTTACGTGTTTATAATTTTAATGTGCATCTTTAAACTTAATTGTGTATTTAAAATATGAATTTTTTAATAGAAAAGTCTTACTTAAAAAGAAAAATCATAAACTAAATTTAATAATTTTTTTTTTTGCAAATCTGGTGGGTCAACCCGTTTATCTTAATGTCTGGTGGGTCGGGCCAGCCCAACCCGTTTATCTCACTGCTCGTGATGGGCCAGCCCATATGGGTCGGACTGACCCGTTTTGACACCTCTAAATTTCTAGGAGGCCGAAAGATATGGTTTATGGTGAAGTTAAGTATTTGCTACAATATTTCTAACAATAATTAATAGATAATCCTTTAGCTTTCCATGCATACCAAATGGATTTGGAAAAGCAAATAAAAACTATATTTTGGGCCAGTGCAAAAATGCTGTTTGACTATCATTGCTTTGGTGATGTATTTCTTTGGATACCACATATTGTACAAATAGAGATCATCGACCCTTACAATTTTATTGGGCTTCAAACATTATAGAAGAGGGGTGATCTTTAGGGCAACTTTACTACATGATAGGACTATTGACTCATTCTAATGGCTTTTGGAAATATTTTTGCAAGCACACAATAAAAAATACCATAAATTATTTTTACTAACCAAGACCAAGCTAATGCAAGAGCACTGAGGGAGGTTATACTAGAGATAAAGCATGATTTATGAACATGGAACATAATGAAAAATGGAATCAAGCATCTTGGCAATTTAATGAAAGATGGATCACATTTTTTACATGATTGCAAGAAGTGTATGTATAATTGTGAGAAAGAAACAAATTTGGAAGCCTCTTGGAGAGCCTTGTTATTGAAATATAATATTGAAGAAAACACTTGGTTGAAATCAACATACCAAATCAAACAGAAATGGGCAACATGTTATATGAAGAATGTTTTTACGCTAGGCATGCAAAGTACACAATTAAGTGAAAACATTAATTATGATATAAAGGGTTGCACAAGACCAAACTTGAACATCAATAAATTCTTTAAGTAATTTGAATGGGTTGTTAAGGAAAAGCGATAGAATGAGTCAAAGCAAGATTATGAGATGCATCAAAAGTTGCTGAAATTCAATTAAACCAACAATCACACGATATTCATGATTCCACATGTGAGGTTACAAAGTATATTTTAAAGCCTTCCACATCCAAAGGAATTAGATTTAAGAAGAAAAATGGTAGAAAGATCAAGAAAAATAAGCATTTAAAAAGTTGGGTTGACGATTTGAAGTAGCAAAGAAGAAAAGTTAAACCTTTTATGATCATAAAAGCATAAGGTTTCTTTTTTAATGAAGTTTAATGCTATTTTTTGTTCATTTTAGTTTGTTATTTGTGTAGTGTGCTAATTTAAGATATATCAAGTCAAGTTTTGCTGGAACTTAATATATGCTTGTTTACCACCTTTTGCATCTCATTCTAGTCAAGTATCATTAAGAGAATTAACTTTAAATCCTCCGACAGCATATTTTCATGTGATGTCTTTTGCATCTCTATCAATTCAAATGAGTTTTATCACAACGCTTATGGTATGTATATTGACTTTTACATCTGTATCAATCTTCAAGAATTGTATAATTATGTTTCATTATTTTACATTGAGCTTATTTTCACTTAGTTCCATTTAGGCTAAAGATGACTTTAATTTTCTATCACTTGAAGCATTGGACCTCAGTCAACCAATCTTTGATGGTACATCATTACATAAACGTGAAGAATCATGATTGGAAATTAACACGACTCATGGTTGAAAGTATGTATATTGTGTATGATACACGTATAAGTTTATTAAACATTGTTGTATATTTTGTATGATACGTGTATAGGTTTATTAGACACCTTTTTTTGGAATATGTTCTGCTTACATAGTGGATATATTTTGTAATTTAATTATCATTACACAATTTATGTGTTCCATTATAAGAACCATTTTATACTATTTGATCAGTTGCACAAAATATCAATTTCTATTTCATTGATTTGATCAATTTAGAATAGTAATGATAAATATTTTATTGCAATGCAACACATTGAATTTCATTACTATTTCATTGCAATTTAGTACAAGAAATAAATAAGAGCTCTTATTACAATTTTTAGTACAAGAGTAGTTGCACTCTCTAAAAGAGATTTCATTATCAATTCTATACATGATAATTTAATACAAGACCAAGCTCTATCAACAATTAAACAACCCCAACAACAACAGATAGTAGAACTAATTATAACAGATAACAAACACTCCCAAAAAAGCATATAACATATTGCAAATAGTCCCATAAGCAGATAGTAGAATGCAAACAGTCCTAACAACAAATAACATATTGCAAGCAATTTCCATCAAATGAGTTTTTCCAACATACAAAAGAGGTGAGTTTAGTCAAGTAGATGAGTGTTGAGTGTTTTTTACACTACTACTAGCAAATTCACCTGTCGTATGTAGTATCTTATTAAAATCAAGTTGTCTCCTCAAAGATTTGAGTGATATTTCAAAGATTGAATATCCTAAATTAGACTTGATAAGGTAAAAATCATTTGTATTAATGGAGTAATATAAACAAGAATATAGAAATATGTTGAAATAGTAAAGATATAAAGGAAGTATAATGAGGAAAATCAATATGAATAAGTGTTGAGAGCTCAGTTTCTTGTTCAACTCTTTTGTAAACTAAGAAATCATTATCTCACATTAATCTCAAAACTGTTTTTCTCACAAAAAGTGTTCAAACATTCATTCCTCAATGAGATAACCTTAACGATAATAATCAAATAAATGATTCCTCGATTCAAAGATTAAAATAGTTGGATTATCGATCTAGGGAAAGGCGAAAGATGTATAACCGTTGTTCCATTCCTAGATACACGTTTATATGGTGTTTTTTTCTCAAAATCCTTCACTTAAGATCTTGTTCCAATTCTCTCAAGTAGATCAGAACAAGTTAAAGAGTGATCAAAGCCAAAACATGCATTAAAAATAAAGAACACAAAATGAGAAAAAACCTTCAATTAAACAATTCAAAAGTTACAAAATAGTTGACACTACATCAATCTCCTAACAAAGGAAGATTTAGCTAATCATTGCCATCGGCAACAAACAAAAATGAATAAGATTGAAAAGAAAGTAGAGGAATTGAGTTGTCTTCGCCTCCGCTTCGATTTTTCTCAGTTCTCTATCTTCCAGAAATAATGAATGAGCCTTCCTTTTTGTTTTCTTTTAATTTCATTGGTTCAGTTAACAACATCTCGCCTAATAATACCTCTCACTCAGCAACCATCCTTGAATTCATGATCCTGAAGTGAATCTCATTGAGCGTAATGCCTTGCTCAGTGACAATCTTAAAACTCTACTTCCAAACTTCACATCACTCACTGGGCGATGAGTGTCATTGGGCAATCTTACAGCACATACATTATTTCCTTGCTTAGTGAAGCTTTTCGTTGGGCGCAAAGAAGACTTTGGCAAAAAATTCCTTGGATTCTCGCTCAACACCAATGTCTCGCTAAGCAACCTCACTTTACTGGGTTAGGCTTGAAGCTTTTCACTCATTTCAGATGCTCTTCTCCTAAACTTCTTGTCCTTCCAAATCCCATGTAAACCTATCAAAATTTCAATATTAGGTATATTTTTACACAAAATCAACTATAAGCTTATTATAGTATATTTTTATATATTTACAACTAAATGAGTCCAAAAACTAAGGAAAGTTAAGGAAATAAAGATAATTGGCAAATTTTTATCACTAAATTAATCATAAATTCGACAATTATTAATGAGAAAGGTGATGACTTCATAAATTTCAAAGGAAGCAATTAATGCAAAGCTTTTGGGAAATGTATATAAGGAATAAATGTTTCTAGTTTTGAAAATTGTCTGCTTTTATACTTCAAATAGGTGTATGCTTCTACAATTAAAGGGTAGGGAAAGAGCTTCTATAATTATTTCCTCAAATGATTTTAGAAATCAACAAGTATAGGATAAGCATATACTTCATTACTAGTAGCTATCCAAAGACTGTAGGCATTACATCTACATGAACATCTATAACTATTCCACCGATTAGATTATTATGAAAAATACGAAACTACAAACCTTCATTAATTTTAATTAAATTTTTTATAGAATAAATTTGTAAAAAGTAAAGGTGTAACATATATATATATATATATATATATTATTTATACCATTATTGCTAAAAACTAATTCACTTTTCTTACAATTTATAATCCAAAATACTGAGATATACAATTTTCATTACAATACACATAATATATCAATATATATATCTCAATAATTTCAAATTTTAAAATAATATATAACATAGTATAGACAATCTCAGATCACCTAGCAATAATCGTTGCCCAACGAAGACCATATTAGACTGTCCTAATAATAGGGACTTCGCTCAGCAGAACACATCGTTGGGCAAAAATCCTGTTTATTTCCAAACAGAGAGTAATTTGTGTTAAGCGAGACCTCTCGTTGGGTGCAAATCCCATTTAAATCTAACATGAGACAAATTTGTGTTGGGTGAGATGTCTTGTTGGGTGCAAAGCTAAAAAACAGGTCTAACAGGAGATAAAGCTTGATGGGTGAGACCCATAATTAATTATACAACATCATGTCTCATATGCATTCTTAAATACAATCCTCTAAAAGGTGCAAATGTTCGTACTCCACATACATCTCACAAACATCATACTTAGAATATATATAATACAAAAAGAACATTTCTGACATTATCTACTCAACTCATCTCTACTCCTGCTAAACCTGACCTTTGCCGTTGTCATTGCCATATGCTCTTGTGTCAAACACAATCATCATAGTCATACATAATACACACATAAGAAAGGGTAAGCATATAATGTCATTAAATACTATTAAACATTCAAAATTATGCTAACTAACAACCGTTTCAATCCAGTCAAATTAATTGATATGAAAATAATCACACTTATGTTCCCTTAAACATAAGTACATATAAACTTCTACCAGACACTTTCTAGAAAGACTTTATTAAGTTCGGATAATAAGGTAGCCTAATGATTTCATCCAATTGGTGTTAGGCGTCTACCTGACCAACTTCGATAACCAATCAAGTCTAGACATACTCATTTGACAACTAATGTGTTAGTGTTTGATGTCAACCTAACCCATATAACAATCCAGTTGTGTCTGAGTATATCCCATAGATACCCCTACTTGCATATCTGGTTTCGAGATCATAATGTAAATCACCTATGTACCCTCACTTCATATCTAGTACTAGTATTATATTGTCCTTAGCTGTATCCCAAACTCAATACACCTCACATATATATAAATATATGTGCATTATTCAAGGCTAAGTTACATCATAAGGAGATGATTCATTCATCCCATCCACTTAGAGATAATGTTAGACTAGTTAGCTTACCAATTTGACCATTACAACTTTCATGTGACGTAGATAAGATGGGAAGCAAAAGGGTTGCAATGCAAATGGTCGCAGAGGAGACAATTGATCTTGGAGTATACGATTGGTTGTAGGGGGCGCTGATGGCACAACGACATTGCAGTGGGGAATGGTTTGTAGGGTGGAGTTCATCTTCCACGAGCTATGCGAAGGAAAAGCTTTCATTGTGAGGGATGACTCTCTACTTAGGCGGAGATATAATTTTTAAATTAACCTGAAATAGTGTGTTTAGAGGAACAGGAGACACACAATAGAGAAAGTTGGAGACATGCCAAATTAGAGTTTACCAAGGTTTTTTTGTGAAACTCTCAGGTGATTCACACACGGTGTAGTTTTAGGTAATATTTATGAAAATGGGGCAATCAAACGAATAATTTTCAAAATGGTATAGTTTGACTTTTCAAAGGCCCCAAACACTAAAGCATTTGGCATTGTTGACGAAGTCACGTTAGCACAAAGCAAAAACGCATTTTTGCTTAGTTGGACTCACATTTGTAGGAAAATCTCATGCTTCCCAGAGCTAGAACTCCAAATGCCAAAATAAATGGCTTTTTTCAGGCACACTGTAATCTCACCCAAAGGGAAGATGATACGTTGAATATGTCTACCAAAAACACTAAAGCAATTGGCATTTTTTTGTGTTTTTGCTAGTTGCTTGTACACACTATTAGGGCCTGATAATGTAGCAGTTTTGGCTCCATTGTCAATAAGTCGAACCCGAGTGGAGAGTGTTGTTGTGGTAGCTCTTTGGGGTTGTGGCCATGATGTTGGTCAAGTTATCTTTGGCTTACTATTTTTGCTACTCAAGGATCAACTTCATATTGAAGTTATTTGCACTTGGGGCACCTAAGTGGTTAGTCTTACCCTACTAGTAATTATTGCAATGGGAATTAAGGAAGCTTCAGAAGTGCCTACCTCATGTGTTGCTTGAGAAAATGGTGAATGTGATGTTAGTGTCTATGAATCACGTGATAGTAATCCTATAGTAGGAAAAAAGAAGATTAGTTTTGCTACTTTTGCCACCAGAATAGTTCATGGACTACAACCAAACACATTGATGATGGTGTTGCCTGCTCTTGTTATACCTCTGTGCTTGGCTGATGATGCATTTCTCATCATGTTCTTATTTGGAATTGTTGTTGCAATGGGGAGCTATACAATATTTATTGGCTCATGTAGCGAGGCATTAAAAGGTAAAGGTACCTAGAATGACTTAGGAACTCACTTAGGCTTCTTCTCTTGTTGCAATAGCCCTCGGATTTGCAGTCTTCATTAGCCAATTTTTTTGGGTTTATAGACAATGTACATAGGACACCAAAAATGTCAATTGTTTTGGCTTTTTTGGCAGACACATTTCACGTATCATCTTCCCTTTGGGTGAGATTGCAACGTGCCTGAAAAACATCATTTGGTTTTACATTTTGGAGTTTCAATTCTGGGAAGCGTGAGATTTTCCTATGCATGTAAGTCCAACTAAGCAAAAATTTCCATTCAATTGGCATTTTTGCCCTATACTCACACGACTTAACCAAAAACACCAAATGCTTTGGTGTTTTGAACCTTTGAGAAGTCAAATTACATCATTTTGAAAATTATTCGTTTTATTGCTCTATTTTTGTAAATATTATCTAAAACTATACTCTGTATGTGAATCAGTCAAAATTCTCACTCCTTTTGGTATTCAGACATGACCAATTTTATGTTACTCCATCTTGGTTGAATTTTTTAAATTAAAAAAAATGTTTATTTTTAAATAATTTTTTATGTTTGAATATATTTAAAAACTTTTTAATTAAAAATAATTATTAATTTATTTGACTAAGACATTTGTATAAACATTTTTTATTTAAAATTATAAAAAGTCATTAAAAACACCACGACCAAGTTCCTAATTGAAAACAACAAATTAAAAGCAAATTTCCATTCCTAACACTACAGGAGAAACAAAAATTAAAATTCCACGAAAATCACTATTGATTCAATTATTCAAATGAGAGATAAATTTTAGAAGGGACAGCATGGCAGAGCAAAAGTTTCAGAGAAAACAAACATTGGCCACTAATTTGAGTACAGAGCTGAGACATATCCCAATTACCATCCTCAAAGCGCGGCCCTTCAATTTCCTTATTCAAGGTTGCCCACCGTCTCGTCGTTTACCCACAAAACAATATCCAGGCACATTTTCGTTCAATTTTTTTTTCTTTTTTTTATAGATTGTCCAAAACTTATTGAGATGAATATTTATGTAGAGGAATTTTAGTCACTAATAATATTTTATTTATGTAATTTTAAATTATTAATAAAGTTATAATTAAACGTTAATTAATATAAATTTTTTTTTACAATACCAGTTTATAACTTTTTTTCTTAAACTTATTTCATACTTCCTCCGTGTTTCTATCAAACCATTTCCGCTACAACTTACTCATAAATTATTTAAATAGTTTTTTTGAATAACCTGTTTTAAGTTTCTTTAATTTTTTTAAATTGATAAAAATATGTAAAATGTTAGAATAAATGTTATTCTATTTGAATAAGTAATTTTTTCAAAAAAGTTTAAACAAACTCACTCCTTATTTTTTCTAAATTGATAAAAATAAAGAATTTTATTCTTTTCAGATAATTAACTATAACACCATGGTAGTTGGCTATCGAAAAAAACAAAGAACAAAAACCAAGGTAGTTGGCTACTAACAGGACGAATTAACTTTCAAAATAATCTTATTTTAAAGTTTAAATTGAGTTTAGCACCACGTTCACAACATTTTCAATTTTCGGCCAAGGCATGACCCTTGGTAAATGGTTGACATTGACCATAGACAAGTCCCCAGCGTTTCACTTATATATATATAAATATCAAAATAACCTTCCATAATATTTATCTAAATAATATTTTTTATTATTAATGATGAGAAATTAGTTGGTGAGAATTAATTTTTTAATGTGATTTTTTAGGTAAAAAATTTATAAAAAATTGGTTGTTCGATAACAAATTTTCTATAGAATTTTTATATTAAATTTATTTTTTTAGTTAAGTTTTTAAATTTATTTTTATTTATGCATATCTTTTAAAATCATGAATTTTAAAATTAATGTTTTTTAGCTATTTATATTTTATTTTATTTTATTATGTATTTTCTCTTTAAGTTGTTTATCATTTTTTATTGTTTTAATTATTTTAAACATTTTTTCCCAAAATAACTTTAAAATAATTTCAAATATTAGGTTTAAAAATTTTAATTTAAAAACATTGAACTGAAAGATAAGTTACAAATCATTTAAAAAAATAAATAACAGAGAAGATACATAAAATAAAAATAAAACACATAAAAATAATATTTTAAATTATTTTTAAGATAATTTGATAAAAAAGTGCTTAAAAATTTTAATTAAAAAATAAAACTAAAAAAAATTACAAAGTATTTAAAAAAATTAAAACAATAAAAAAAGACACAAAAGGTAAAAATAAAATACATAATAAAATTTTAAATATTTCTTAAAAATAAAGCATGGAAAAGATACAAAATTTAAAAAGTTTTTTAAGTTAATTTGTACTTTATTTTGTTTTTTATGTTGTGTATTTTTTTGTTATTTTAAATTTTTTAAATGCTTTGTAGCTTATTTTTAGTTTAAAATTTTGAAATTAATATTTTTAAACCTAATATGTCAAATTATATTTAAATTATTTTGGTAAAAAGGCATTTAAAAAGCTTAACTTAAAACTATACACAGAAAAATAAATTATAAAATATTTAAAAAAAATTTAAATAACGAAAAAGATACATAACATTAAAATAAAGCACATAATAAAATATAAATAATTAAATAATATTTTAAAAATTTAATTTTAAAATTCATGATTTAAATAAATATACATAAATTAAAAAAATGACTAATTTTTTTTAAATTTGTTTTTTTAAATTTGTTTTTTAAATTTATTTTTAATTTATTTTTAACTTATTTTTTGTATACATATATTTTTCTAAAGTATGATTTAAAATTTTTTTAAGTTAATTTATATTTCATTTTTTTGTGTCTTTATTTTTATTTTGTGTATTTTTTTATTATTTTGAATTTTTTAAAATACTTTTTAATTTATTTTTCAGTTTGAAGTTTTTAAGTTAATATTTTTAAACCTAATATTTCAAATTATTTTTAAATTATTTTAGTAAAAAATATTTACAAAATTTAACTTAAAAAATATAAACTAAAAAATAAATTACAAAACATTTAAAAAAAATAAAACAATGAAAAAAGATACACAACATTAAAATAAAAATCATGATAAAATAAAATAAAGTAAAAATTGAATAAAAAAATTTAAAAATTATTTTTAAACTTCATAATTTAAAAAAATATACATATATAAAAAATAAATTTATAAAAATTCAAAAACATTGACTAAATTATTTTCAGATTTGTTTTTTTAAATTTATTTTAATTTATTTTTAAATTATTTTGTGTATATATTTTTTTCTGAAGTGTGATTTTAAAATTTTTTAAGTTAATTTGTATGTTATTTTATTTTTATGTAATGTATCTTTTTTGTTATTTTAATTTTTTTAAATGCTTTGCAATTTATTTTTCAGTTTAAAATTTTTAAATTAAGATTTTTAAACATAATATTTCAAAGTATTTTTAAATTATTTTGGTAAAAAGTGTTAAAAAAATATAAGTTGAAAATAAATTACAAAGAATTTAAAAAAATTAAAACAATACAAAAAATATACACAACATAAAAATAAAATATATAATAAAATAAAGTATAAATAAATAAATAAATTTAGTTTAAAAATTAATTTTTTAAAAAATATAGGTAATAAAAAGTAAATTAAAAAAAATTGACTAAAAAATAGATCTAAAAAAAACCTATAAGAAAATAGTTATCCAGTAATTCATTTCTTATAATTTTTTACATAAAAAAAAATAAATCAAGTTTAAAAATTGGTTGCCTAATAACCAATTTCTCAACATAAATAATAAAAAAGATTATTTAGATAAATAATGTAGGAAATAGGTTATTTGAATAAATTCTTTTTTATATAAGAGACTCAGGATTTGGTCACTAATTTTAATTAATTCTGTGAATTTATATTGTTTTTTATTACAAAGACCGTTTACACAAATTAACGTATTGAGTGATTAAATTATTTCCAAGTATAAAAAATTGAGAGTAAAGCTAAATTCTTTATTTGTCAAACTTATAATAATTGAGTCAGATGTATATTTCTAATTCATAGGGACGACCAAGATGGTATAAACTTAATTTCCACCTTCTGGAAAAGGACGTTTGATTTACTCTGGATGTGATCCAAACAATGTATTGACCTATCGACTTCTACTGTATTCACGGGTCTTCATCGCACAGACCCACACTATCCCTCACCCTGAGTCTCTGAGAGTGAGTGGAGTAAAATTTATTTTTAAATCTACGGCAAAATTTTATTTTAAAATTACCCAACTGCTCTATTTTTAAGGGTGTTTTCTTAATGTACAAAAAAAATTACCAAAATAAATCATTCTTATATTATTTATTTAAATAATTTTTTTTACTATTCATTTTGAAAAATCGATCTAAAAACTAATTTCTCAACATAGTTTATTTTTTATGTAAAAAGTATATAAAAAATCATGTTGAACAATCGATTTCTTAACATAATTTTTTTTATGTAAAAGTGTATAAAAAATTAGATGTTGAACAATTGTTTTTTTATAGGTATTTTTTATTTTTTTAGCAAATTTTTTGAATTTTTTAAATTTATTTTTTATTTATCTATATTGTTTCTAAGCATGAATTTTAAAATTAAAATTTTTAAAATTTGTCTAGTTAATTTACATTTTATTTTATTATGTTTTATTTTTACGTTTTTTATTGTTTTAATTTTTTTAAACTCTTTGTAATTTATTTTTCAGTTTATATTTTTAACTTAAACTTTTTAATATGTTTTTCATGTTTCTTTTTTGTGACATTGTTTATTTTTAAATTTTTTTTATGTTTGTTTAAAAAATTTTCTTTTAAATTTTATTTTTAGGTTTATTAAGTAGATAAATATTATGTAACTTATACTGCAGAATTATGTTAAGTATTATGTAACTTATACTGCAGAATTATGTTAATTTTCATAGCCTTTTATATCTTTCAAACATACATCTAACACTTAAAAAACTTAATATTTTAAAATTTTAAAAATAATATTTTGATATCTTAAAATTATACAAAAATAATTTTAAATATTAAGTTTAAAAATCTTAATTTAAAAATTTTAAACCGAAAAATAAATTACAAAACATTTAAAAATTTACAATAATGAAAAAGATACACAACATAAAAAATAAAACACATAAAAAACAAAATGAAATACAAATTAATTTAAATTTTTTTTAAATCATACTTTAGAAAAACATACATACATAAAAAAATTAAAAAGAAATTAAAACAAATTTTAAAAAATAAATTTGAAAAAAAATTAAAGACAACCAATTTCTTATAGACTTTTTACATAAAAAAAAAAGTAGGTTGAGAAATTGGTTACCTGAATAATAAAAAGTATTATTGAAATAAATAATGTGAAAGATGAGTTATTTTGATAATTTTTTTTATATGAAAAATACCCTATTTTTAAATTATTAATACGGAGTAAGTTCTAGTATAAAACTAATACTTTTTAAGTTTCTAGTAATTTATAAACCTAAGAATTTATTTTTATACGCTTTTAATATTACATAAAAAACACGAGAAATAATATCTATAAGAACTTAATTAAAACACATTATCCTTCATTCACTCATAAATTATTATATATATATATAGATATAGATATAGATAGATAGATGAATTATTAATTATTTTTGTAAACTATTTTTAAAGTCTTATCCGACTATATCAATTATGATTAACATGATGAATTCGTTCATCCAAATTATCACTTAAGGTTTATTTTTAATAGCTTCATTTATAGATTTGATAATCTGAACTTAAATAATAAAATTTAGTGTTGTACTTATATTAATAAAATATAAAACATATTTATAACTTTGTTTAGTTGAATATGTGTGTATTTTATTATTTTGGTATATGTTAAACAATTTGTTATTTTAAAATAAAATTATTAATTAGTTTGATTTTACTTAATTTAGAGTATGTTAAACATTTGTTTTTTTTAATTTGTTTAATTATCATATTATCGATTAACTTTGGAATAAAATCATCTTTTTTAGTTTTTTTAAAAAAATATTTTTTATTGGTTAAGTTTTTTGTGCCTAAAATTTCACAAAAAATTAATTTTAGTTCTTAAAATTCTAAAAATGTTTTTTTTAGCCTTTGATATTATTTTTTTTATATTAATGTTATGTTTCAGCTTTGATTGTGCACAGTTATATGTGCAGCTGTGTTAATTGAAAAAAGAAAAATTAAAAATAATTAGATTTTAAGACAAAAAACTTATATAAATTTTTTATTTTTATTAAACTAATCAACCTTAAACATTTTTTATTTAGTTTGATTTGGATTATAGAATTTTTTAAAAATTTGAAACAATTAAAATTAATTAATTTATATTTTTTTTCGGAAATTAAAAAAAAAATATTGAATGAAAAATAACCTATAATTTGAAAAAGGGAAAGAAAAAACGTGTATTGCCCTGGCCTGAGTCCCTATAAAATTAAAAGACGTAGGAAGTTTGTTTTTCTCTTCACTTACCTCTGACCATACATACGTTCCCCAGAAAGTCTGAGATGAAGCAACTCTTTCCCATCCTCTCTCTTTTCTTAATTCTCTATCTCTCAGTCTCAGGTATCTTATAACCATCAACAAATCTGCCCCATACTTTTTATGCTCTCTCTTAACCGAATCATTAGAAATTCACATTATTACCTTTGCAGGACAAAGGGTGGTGCAAGCAAAGGCCAGCCCTCAACAGCGTCCAACAAAATTGTTCGTTTTCGGAGACTCCTATGCTGACACCGGCAACATTCAGAGAGCTTTCTCAAATTCATGGAAGGACCCTTATGGCGCCACCTTTCCCGGCAAGCCCGCCGGTCGATTTTCCGACGGTAGAGTCCTCACCGATTACATTGGTAAGTGCTACTCATCCACTTCTATCTTTTTCTTTTGCCTCACTTTTGCTTTTCTTTCTCAACAAATTAAAAGTTTTTGCTTTTGGACCTGCTTTCTTTCATTTCATATATGTAAGTAAATGCTAGCTACACTGTTCATTATACAAGTTTACTTGGTGGGGTTCCTTTCTCTGCTCCCCTCCCACTTTTCCTTTTCTCCTATCTCTTCATTCTCACCTTCTGCTCTTCTCTTTATTTACTAAAATGTTTCATGTTATTGTGTTTTTGTTCTAACATGTCACTTTTTCTCAATTCCCTTTTTTTACCCTGTTTTCGTTTGTATGTCGCGTTGGAACTCCATTTTATCACCTCTTTTTCATCCCATCGAATTATTTGGGACATGTTCTTTACTTTCTCGCGTGACACCATGCTTTGGACGCAGACACTTTTGTCCTTATCATTACTATAAGTAATCATTGCTTTAACATTCAGTTCTCCACTCCACCAATCACTTAATTGTTTTTTTCAATTACCCTTTCCTTCCATCATTTCTTCTTATTTATCTACGGACATTTCATACTATGATAAATGCGTATTTGATTAACAAATACTACTAATTTGCATTTTATGTTCTTTTTTAAGTTTTAAAAACTTAATGATTGTTTTCTAAAACATATAAAGAGTTTTAAATACCTACTGATTATGCCGGAGAGGAATTGATATTTCGGTCAAATACCAAAGTGTCTTTATTATCACTTCGGCTTTGGGACATTCTTATTTTTCTTATCCCAAAAATCGAGCCTTTTATCACTAGCCAATGGTTCTGATCTAGACTTGTGCAGCTTTGTGAATAAAAATAAAAGTGTTGTCTTGCTTTACCAGGATCACACCTCAACTCTAAAACCAAAAGTATTTGATGCTGTAATAATAATTAATTAGAGACGCCGTGATTTCTTCCATTTGTTTAATTATCAATAGTGGCTATATGGTTCACTCCATTAAGGAAAGAATCTTAACAAGCTTCCCATTGTTTACAATTTTTTTAAAATTCTCCTGAAAAAGAATTAAATTTAAAATCTATGAAAGAGTGTATTTAATAATTTTTGGCTTAAATATAAAATATATTTCTAATCTTTTAAATTTAAAACACTTTAAGTTTTACTTTTTCAATTAAAAAAATTATCTTTCTTGTATTCAAAATCACAAAAGGTTAACTTAATATTACTTATATTTTATTAATTTTAATTTTAATTTTAATTTAATATTTTGCATACAAATAAATATTCTAAAACAAGACAAGTATTTATTAAGAGCCAATCTTATTAAAATATTTTTATTGTCTGTTTTAATTTTAATAAACATATTATTAAATAATTGAAGATAACAGTATTTAATAAATGATAAAATTGAAATAAATATCTTAACATTTACTAAAAGTTAAGAAATTAATTAAATACATTTTTTAAATACTAAAGTAGTCATCAATTTAGAATGGAAGGAAGACCTCACAGTCTAATATTTCAATTAACATTATCCCAAAATACATGACAAATTAAAATTAGTAACCTCCCTACTACTTACTCAGTTTGCATTTAAATAGAATGTCAAGACAAGTTTAGTTAAACTCTTTTTTGAAGAAATAACACGTTTGCCAACTTTTAGAGCAGAAGAAAGAATGGTTAATGAGTTTTAATTTACTTTTCTTGATTGGCTATCATACCAGGCCTCATGATAATAATAATAATAAGTTTGATACATCAGTTTTGGTAGCTAATATAGAAAAGTGTGATGCAGCGAAGTATTTGAAAGTGAAATCGCCAATCCCCTACAGATTGAGGAAAGTGATGCCGAAACAAGTGAAATATGGGATGAACTTTGCATTTGGGGGCACTGGTGTCTTTAACACGTTGGCTCCACTCCCAAACATGACAACCCAGATCGATTTCTTGCAACACCTCATCCAACACAAAGTGTACACTGCCTTAGATCTCACCAACTCCGTTGCCCTCGTCTCTGTCGCTGGCAATGACTACGTTCGTTTCATGCAAACAAATGCCTCTCAGGTTAATTTATTATTTCACCTGCTTTTTACTCATTAATCTTCCAATGCTATCTCCATTATAAATTAAAACTCTCATGATTTTTTCATTACAAATATTTTTTTATATAGTTCATTAAATAATATACTATATTATTTTCGACCAAACTTCCTTACAGTGTCTCATGTACCATTTAAATTAAGAAAACATTCGATAAAACTGTTGTTCTTATTCATAAATAAAAATAATCAGTAAAAGTCATAAAAAATAAGCAAATTCAATATATTTTAAAATATAACAGAAGGCCGAATGTGCTCACGTTTTCAAAACTATTTTCTTTTAGGCCATACTTTGGGTCCAGTACAACTTTAAGTGGGTTAGGTATTTCTCTTTTTACACCCCCATTGTTAGAAACTTCCCCAACTAACCTTGTTGCTTTTACTTTTTGTTTGGTCTTTTGGAAAATCCTCTTAGAAAATCCGAAATTGAAGACTGACCTTTCATTCATATTAATTCAATCCAAAATCCTTTGATTTGCCCAAGTTGTATAATGATAAGGTGCCATCAAGTCTCGAACATGATCCATAGGCCAAACTACCCATCACTTGGTTAAATTGGGGAGAGTGCCTTCAATCTTAGATTGTTTGACCCTGAAAGGTCAAAGTACAACTATGTTACTTATCACAAGAATGAACTAGTACTGATTATGAAAGATTCTTGATATGAATATAGTATTATTGTAAATGTGTTTCATATTAGGGATCTCATTATCCGTACAATATGCAAGCATATTGTTGATCACAATATTGAACAATAGTAGTGGTGAGTGGAGAGATGAGCGGCGAAAATGAGCTCCATCCTGTGAGCAGAAGGTTGAGGGAGGTACTTATTGAAAAATTAGGCTTGCAAGGGAGCCAAAAGGTAGATCAATTTTAGAATTTTAAAAATTAAACGGTGGAAAAAGAAAAGGCCTAAGGAGAAAATGAACCTTTACTTTTGGGGGCAACGGCTGTCAACAACCCAATGAAATAAAAGTATTTTAAATAAAGACCATAGTTTAAATAATTTAGCAATTTAAATGTAACAGGTAACAGCAAAGAGTTTTGATGAATGAGACAAAGAGTGAAATTGGACGTTGAATATTCAGGTGAGTGAAGATTTACGCATGTGTGTTTGCAGGGTTTAGCATCTTTCGTGGCCACAGTGATTAATCAAACAAGAACAAATCTGATTCGAATAAAAGGGTTGGGAGTGAAGAAAATCGTGGTGGGAGCTCTACAGCCCCTTGGATGCCTTCCCCAGATGACAGCCCCAACCTCATTCCAACGTTGCAACGACACCACCAACGCCATGGTGCTTCTCCACAACGCCCTCTTGAACCAAGCAGTGACCAGACTGAACCAACAAACCAAGGACCGATCAAGCTTCCTAATCCTCAACCTCTTCGACAGCTTCATGTCAGTGTTCAACCATCCTTCTACGCACAACATTCGGAGCAAGTTCACGCCGTGCTGTGTTGGCGTGAGCAGCAACTATTCATGCGGGAGTGTGGACATGAACAATGTGAAGAAATATAGGGTGTGTGATGACCCAAAATCTGCTTTCTTTTGGGATCTTGTGCACCCTACACAGGCCGGATGGCATGCTGTGTATAACAAGTTGCGAACCATGAATGCTCTTCAACACATTCTTTACTAGCTCCCACCCTTCATACTGTCCTGCCTTGTCTTGTTGCCTAGTTTCTCACTCACTTTCCTTTTTTCTTTTTTGTATGTTTTCGAATAATACTACATGTCTTTTTGGTAATTCAATTGTTTCTCAAATAGTGTTTTCTTTCGTTCATATGCTTTTTTCTGACTGTGGGTGCAATGTGCAAATACAATATTCTCTTTCCGTCCATACTACCACGTACCATAACAAATTCTCTTTTCTTTACTTTTGTGCAAATAGATTGCCACCTCTATTTTTACATAAAAAATAAAAGAGAATACCACATCTATTTATCTAGAAAGCTTCAAAAAGTGTAGGTTTTCACAGTTTGACTGGCATAACAGAATCTGACGATTCTAATTACATTTTTTTTTTGTGTTTTCTGCTGAAAATAATTTTTTTTAATAAAAATTTCACACTATAATTTGTAAGTAATTGTTGTTTGTTCCGGTCCTAATAACTATATAGGATAATAAGAGCTATTTATATTATTCAAGGGTCCTGTTAATTCTCTTGTTTATAGATATAAAATTAGTTTCAGTCCTAGAAATTTTGTTCTCAACCGAGGTGGTGTACCTGTAATCACTCTAATGCTCAAGTTAGAGGTGATGACGGATAGGTATAAGCAATAAATGTGAATAATTAATTTTACCTGACCTACCTACCCCTTATTTATAGGCTTCGTGATGGGGTTGTGCTCGTGAATCTTGCTAATCAAGACCCAAGTACGACTTAATCACGTTTCAATTTTAACTGCTGTTTATTATATCATAACTATCTTTGTCTAGATACCCAAGGTGCACTCGAGTATCGCATTGCCTGGTGACTCATTGTGTTTGTATATTGACATTTTTATGATCGAGGTGTGACCAGTATCTAGACGAAACTTTAGATGATGCCGAGATGATGTATTCCGAGGTGTTCCCTGTACACATGCCCCCCAAGCTCAAATAGGAGTAGTAATGGACCATGATGAGCCAAAATTTGGAACACGGTTAATATATGCTAAGGAGTGTGCATGTTGCTTGGGGAGACAGAACGTATGAGGCATAGTATCTGTCATGATTCTAGGAAGTTGGGGTGTTTAGAGTAGATGCCTAGGTAGTCCCGCTCTTTGACAAGTGGACACCCAGATACCACCAACTAGCTGCGATCGAACAACAGGGGTTAATTGGCGTGTTGGGCCTGATTGGCTAGCTTCCTGTAAATAGGGGTGTAGCTACACTTTCTGGTGTGTTGTATCAGTGCTTGATTATTAGAGATCCATCGTCTTACAAGTAATAGGTGTGTATCATGTCGACGAGTTTGAACACGTCGTCTCATAATGGGTCATCATCCTCTGAGGATGGAGAGTGCGAAAGTTCTAGGGTAGGTAGTTCGGACAATAGAGGCAAAGTCTTTAGTCCCCTGGACATGGTGTCGGCTCGTGTAGGGGAGTTAACCGTGGCTAGCAACCTAATAACTGAGGTAGTTGGAAATGATTGCGCCTGTAGGATATGAGTGGATATATCCTTCTATTCTGTCGTATGGGTCATGCTACACCAAATTTAGGGACTTATAGTGGACTCTAGATAAATTTGACCTTACTCTGCCAGACGCATATGAGGATATGTTTAGTATAGACGTCTATAAAAAGTCAGATAGGGTTTCTTTTGATCGGGTGATTCCAGTGATGATGTCTTTTTTATGTATGATCGTCTTTTTTCAGAGCTTCATGTACAACTCCCATTTGATGAGTTCACAATGGTTGTGTTGCACATGTTGAATGTGGCACCAAGCCAATTGCATCCTAATATCTGGGTCGCTCTACAATCATTCTGAACGCTCTATACAGCGTTGTACATAGAGCCCATGATGCAAAAAAGATTTTTGCACTGCCCTTAATCTTCTCTGAGAGGTTCCAAGCTATAAAGAAATGGATTTGGAAGGGGGAAAGATATGGACGTGGGGCGCCACTCTCAATGAGGGATAAGCCAAAATGTTTAAGTTTACCACAAGGGAAGAAACCCTTGAAAAAAACCAACTAGGAAGAGGTTCCTCAAGAGAAAATATCTCCAAGACCTTTTACTAAAAATGTGCTCACAAAGAGACTATTTTCATTTAACTTCAAAGGTGAGATTTACAATAAGGAGAAAGGAGTATATATATAGCTCAAAGGAAGAGCTTAGGCTCACAAATCAAGGCAATGTGGGACTTGGGCCTAATTAGGATTAAGCCTAATTAACCCAAGTCTATTAGCCTTACGTTGGGCGTCCAAAACTAGTCCAATGTGTGCAAAAAGAAACTCTTATTTTAGGTGAATTGACAAGCCCAAAATTCCTAAAATAAGAGTCTCATCTAAGTCTACTCCTTCCTTCTTACTAATTACACCTAAAACATCCTAACTAAAGGAAGATGACCAAAATACAAGGCATTCAAGGGAATTAAAATGCACCTTAATTCCTAGCTAAAATAAAAATATTTATAAGAAAAATTCCTAAGACTATGGCTTCATGTAAGCATTCATCCGAGCCAAGTCTATCTCTCTTGAATCTTCTTAGCCATGATGCTAGGTGGGATTGCATCATCCCAACCCTAGGATTTTCCTATGCCACTACTATGTCCACCTAGGTGAGATCTCGACGTGGGTCTCATTGACGGGCCAACAGAATTTTTTTCTGTTTAGTCCATACACCCTCTTCCTTAAAGGATTTCAAGTGAGGGTTTTTCAATGTCAGTGCCGGTCCTCGGGGTCATAAGTATATGTACAATGAGAACTACCAAATTAGGTTTCCTTTATATTGGACGTCGAACCCACGTCAGTACAATGACTGGCCGAGGTCACATATGCTGGAGAGCGACTTAAAGTTGCTATCCATTCTGGACGATCTTTGTCGCCGACTTCCCACAAAGTTTGAATTGAAATTAATGTTGTCTATTGATCTTGACCCTGAGACAATAAGTCTTCATCCTTAGCAATTTACTTTCAGTTCGTAATTTTAACTTGGCTAATTTTTGTTGTCTTTGTAGGTGTCATGGCCAACAAAGGGCCGAAGGGTTCCCAGTTCTTGTTCAAGAAGATTCGAGAGGGTCGGGCTTAGGAGAGCAAGAAATAGAAGGTGGTAGTGGGACCGGAAGGTGTTGGTTTGCTTGACCTGCTACCTCCACCGCTCGACAATACTAAGAAGAGAAAGGACAATAAGAAGAGGAAGGATTTGGACGAGGGAGATAAGTCAAGCTCCCCTTCAAAGAAGCTAACTCAGAAGACTCTAAGTTTTGTGAAGTCGGTGGACTCGCCCAGACTCTAAAACATGTCACTTTTAAAATTTTGAAATTTTAAAATCAAAACTACTCTTTATTTTTTATAAATTTTAAAACTGGAAACAAAAAATCACCTCAAGATTTCATCTGATAACCGCTTGAAAGTAATGAAAGGGTTAACTATGTTTTTGGTACATAAACATTTCAACAATTCATGTTTTGATATATCAAGTTTTAATTGACTGGTCAACATACATGAAGGTTTATTCCATCACGAACGTAGTACATTCTGTGTGTTGCTCGGTTAACTACCAATCTCGCATGACATGTGTCTAACTATGCGAAACCAAGCTAGAAAATAATAGTAATGTTGCAACATGTCATTTATTTATTACATTTTATGGCGGGTAAAAGCCACTACAAATTAACAAAAATTACTCCCCCATTATTCCATTGCATAAGCACCCAAACACACTGAAACATAAACCTAAAGGAGACATAACAAAACTCAAACTAAAAGGAGACAAAACATAATTGAACTCAAACTAAAGGAGATATATTCCTTCTAATCAAATACAATCATTCCACAAAAAAAGAAAAAAAAAGTTTAAATTCAAGAGTGTGAAGAACTTGAATGCATAGGAACTACAAGAACTCTACTCCCAAACCACTTAACGACATCAGAGCCTTTCAAAATTGGCAGTAAAGCAACGGTGAAGGTCTCACCACTAGTGTGGTAGTCTACGGACATTGCCGATAGTGCCTGGAGCTAGTTGTGGGACACATTCTCGAGAGTCAGAACATTGGCCACCCCTCAATAGGCAGCCTCCTCCATCAAAGTGTAGGGGTGAGCGACGGCGTACCTAATCACCAATGCGAAGTGCGAACTCTCGACCGTGTCACACGAGACGAGCTCAATTTGGACATAAGGGTTGGGATTGGGTGTTAAGGATTGGTAATTGGTGGTCGGTGTCGTGGTTAGAGTAGTTGCGCTTGTGGCGATTTTTGGTCCATTTGTTAGTATGGTCTGTAGTAAAAGAAACAGAAAAATGAAAAGGTGGGTTATGAGTTATGAAAATGAAGAGAGAAAAAGGTTAGAGGTAAGAGGTGAGAAGTTGAATTCAAAATAGAGAATATTTTTGTGGTGATAATAATTTATACTTGAGGGAGAAAACTTATTAAATTAAAACCAATAATTTTTGTTAATTTGTAGCAGCTTTTAGTTGCTACAAAATGTAATAAAAAAATAATGTTTTACAACATAATTATTATTTTCTAGCATGGCTTCGCATAATTAGATATGTGTCATGTCATATCATTAGTTAACAGAGCACCAGACAGAATATACTACATTCTTGATGAAATAAGTCTTTATGTACATTAACCAGTTAATTAAAACTTAATGTACCAAAATATGAAATGTTGAAATGTTTATGTATAAAAAATATAGTTAACCCATTATATAACTTAAAAGTATAAGGAACAATTTTCTTATTTTCAAAAACCAGTTAATTTATTAGTGTTTTAGCAATCAAGTTATATAAGGGTTTTATTTAGAAATTTTTGTTGGAGGAAAAAAATGCTTGAATAGCTTAAAATCTTTATATATATATATATATATAAAAAGAATAAGTACACTTACATTTTCTAAATTGACGTAAAATTTGTTAACCTTATAAATTTAATAATAAACTAAATAAAAAAAATTACGAACTATGTACACTTACATTTTCTATCTATGCCTTTCATAATTATTGAAGGAATGGGTAATCTTAAAATACAATTTAGAGGGATTAAGAAAATTATTTTAAGAACCAATTTATTGGCGTTTTACACTTTTAAAGACCAACTTAAGGTTTACTCGAAAATTTTTATTGAGGGAAAATATTTGAATTAATTAAAATTGACATAAAGTAGATTACTTATATGAAAAGTGTTCTAACCTTAAAATATAATAACGAGTAATCCTATATAATAAAGGACTGAATAACAAATTATGAGCTACACTTACTTTTTCTTTGTACATGCCTTGCACAATATATCGTACTTTCTTTTTCAAATATTTTATCATACTTTTGTTGGACAATATAGTTGCTATTTTGGGGTTTTAATTGATGCTTCCATCTTTAGGGTGTAATTGATGTTTGCATCTTTAGGTTGTAATTGATGCTTTGCCTTTTGCATTAAAGCATTCCTCTGTCATACCAAATTTCTGTACTTCTTAGTTCTGGCTTTGACAAACATAATTATATAGAAGTGGGGAAAAAATATACTTTATGAAATATTGCATGGAAAAATGTGAGAACCGCCTTACACTTGTAAAACTAATTTTTTGTTTCTAAATAAAAATCTCATGTTTCAAACTGATTTTTTTTAATCAAATGTTTCAAACTGATTATTAAAAACACATAATTGTTCTTTCAAAATTTTACATCGTTAATGGAAAGAATGATACCATTCAATGAAGACCTAAGTGAAATCTATAAAAAAAATACAATATATTAGATTTTAAGAACATTAATTTTTACCAAACATAGAAGTAACAAAGTTAACTTTTTTTTAACTTTGTAATGTAGTTTTAAAAAAAAAAAAAAGGTTATGAACTGTAGTGTAAAAAATTTTACTTAATTATCCTATCACAACTTATTATTTATGTTAAATTTATTGATGTTAAATTTATTGATTTTGATAATAGATAATTAGTTAAAAAATCATATCAATAATAATTTGTAATTGGTTGATAGTGTAAAATTATTTTATACTACTAGTATAACATTTAAAATTTAATTTTTAAATGTGTATATATATAATTGAAAAAAAGAACAAATAAAATATAGGAGTAGATATAGTATAGTTACTCAAGAAGTTACACTCGGTATCAATTTCTTCATTCTCAAATAATAAAACCCTACGTTTTAACCACCACAGTCTATATGTTCCACCCCGTTTTTTATTCATTGATCTTTGTGATGATGATACACACATATACCTATTCATATAAAAGAATGTAGATTGATTAATTAAAATATATATGTTATTATTATTTTTATTATATTATTCATATTAATAATTAAAAATATTTAAAACTACTTAGGCATTTAAGTTTCGATATAGTGCTTTTAACTTTAAAAAAAAATGTATTTGATATATACATCGCTGATCAAGAATTAAAATACTCGTATATACTTACAAGGAACCTATGTCCAATAATTTAGATATTATGATTAAAATATATATATATATATATATATATATATTTATCACAGATTACGTGAGCATCTTTATTTTAAACTTTAAACCCTAAACACAAGCATATATAGCATCTTTGTTTAAAAAACTGTCAAAAAAGCATTATTTTGCCATGTAATTTTTGTTAATTATGATATGAATTGAACAATTTGTTTGGAAAATTTGTGGCTAACTTAAGGTAAATTTACCTAAAATATAAATCTACCCAATTTGGCTCATTTTATTTTTAGTGTGAAATTTTTTAGTTCGGTCTAGTTCATTAAGGATTGGTAAATTATACAGGTTGATTTATCAACTCACAAAAAATTAAAATATTTATTTTAAAAAATAAATTTAATTATTTAAAAAATTTTAAAATTTAAATAATCTATGATAGCATTATCCTTAAACTTCATGAATTTGAAAATAAAAAATTATTTAAATGATATTCTCCACTAAAATCAACATTTACAACATGTCAAATATTAGTTTAAAAATATAAAAAATTGAGAAGGGATTCACTTATTCTAAGAGTATGTTTAAGAGACTTGTTCTTCATCCTTATCGTTCATTTTTTTTAAAATATAATGATAGTAATGAGTAATTAATCTTAATCATTACATTTTAAAAAAATGATTTGTCATATGCAGAATATGTCTCTTAAACTTATTTTAGAGTAAGTGAATTTCTCCTCTAAAATATTAGTTAAATGATTCCAACAAACTAAGAAATATATTTTCATAGTATATAAGTCAAATAAACGACATAATAATTTAAAATTTTAAAAAATAAAAAATAATTATATGTCATAATAACATAAAATCAAATGTAAGTAGGTTAGTGGGTCAAACCGCTCTGCCACAGGTTCAACTTGAGTGAGTCAGTTCATAAGTGGGTCAAGCCATTTTTTTTTCATATGATTGACTTATTTTTATATTTTTCAATCGATTTGTCCGAAAATGTGATGGGATAAGCTAACCCACGGGTTCTAATACATTTTGACAACTTTATACTAGCTGGTAGGCTGGTTTTCACCAGGGTTAGTCCTATCACAAAATTGGAGTTTCTAACTCGTGTGATTTCTTAGTGAAACTCAAGGAACCCATTTGAGTATGGTTGGAAAGATAATGATATCAAACGGTTAAAATAGAATTGAAAGTTCAAAAAAGAAGTGAGTTAAGGATAAGTAGTATTAATCATCATAAATATTTATTAAAAGTAATATTATCATTAGAAAATATTAATATATTAACAATAAAAATATTAATTTAGCTATAATTTTGTTGTCATATATATTTTATCGTATAAACAATTTAATATATTAAATGTCTTATTAAATTATATTTTTTGGGACATGAATAATTAATCTATCTTTTAATAATGAGTTTAATTAGTATATACTGACAACTTTTTGCATTGCCACTCAATTACAATCTTTAATTTATAGTATGTTTGTTAGCCTTAGCCGTTAATATTTTAAAAGACATACTAAAGAGAAGATGTGATTTAACGTCAGTGTAATATTCTTTTACACTCTCAATGCATACTAATTAAACTCTAAACTCTATTAATATTTACTTTTAAATCAATTATATATATATATATATATATATATATTAATTAACATTTTATATAAGATGAAACTAAACATTCTAAATGACTAAATGATATTGCTGTAATTGAATAAGCAATTTGAAAGCAAGATGGGAAGATGTGTTTGTTGCAGTACTCGATGATGAGCATGCATATATATATATATATATTATATGAGAGAACTATGCTTCCACCGGAGACATGAAGGATGGGGCCAAGAAGATGATCATGCCATGACCCATCTGCCATTCTGGCTGGCCCTATGGCATAGCGAATCGCTCTTTGACGTCAAACCAAATTGTTGTACTCAGCAGAACAATTAATTTAGCATAATAATTGGTCCGAACATGGGTCCTATGAGATCATGAATGACGATCTTTTCATGCCTTCTTTTGCTTTATACCCACTTGATTTTAACCCTTTTCTTCGGTACTGATTGAGGAACCAGAACCAAATCATGTGCACCATACAATATAGTCTCGTCTGCAATTATATGCGCTGCATTTTGAAGAAATTAAAGGACCAAAGATCACTTGACGTGACCTTGCTTCCCTGATTATTTGTCTTCCCTCTACCAGTTATCATTAAGACAGTTGAGGAGATACAAGGTACCCCTGATAGTAAACTAAAGATGATAGAGTGAAGAACTAATTAATATAAACAGTAACAAACTAAATAATAAACATTTGTTTATAAAAATCTAAGACAATATTTGATTTATTATTTTTCGTTTAAAAGTTATTATAACTAGAAATATATACCAGTAAGAATTTAAAATTTAAATTATTTCATTTTTTAAGTTAAAAATTCTCTGATTTTGTATAATCATAATCTTGTTATGTAAATTTTAAAAAGACGACAAATAAAAGTTAAAAACACCAAAAACTAACAATTTTAAAAGTTTCGATATTTTATTATTAAGTTTTTTTATTTTTCTGGTTTTGTGCACTTTTAGTAAAGGTATGAGTTAATCTTGAAAAGACATTTTTTGAATTGGATAGTAATAAGAGTTTGGGGTCTCGCAGGATGAACTTCTTATTCTTAAAAGAATTCTAGCACATACTTAAGGATGACTTCTTAGGTTTCTTTGCCGAATTTCATGTCAATGGTTAGTTGGTTAAGAGTTTCAATAGCTCATTTTTTTAACCTTCATTTCTAAGAGGGCTAAACCACACAAGGTTGAGGATTTATGTTCGATCTCTTTTATTAGGTGCATGTACAAGATTTTGGATAAAATATTGTCCAATAAAATTAAAATTGTTGTGCATACTGTTATCTTTGACATGCAAAATGCTTTTATAAAAAGGGGAAAAATTTTTTATGGAGTTTTGATTGTGAATGAGTTGGTAACAAATGTGAGGAGAAACAGTAAATAATTTATGCACTTAAAGGTGAATTTTAAAAAGACTTACAACTCTGTCAGTTGGCAATATTTATGGGATGTGATGGTCTGCATGTATGGGTTTTGGTTGGAAATGGATCAAGTTGATGCAAGAATGTGTCACAATAGCACGAATATCTATGTTGCTTGATGATTGTTCTATGGAGGAATTTAGAGAAAGATTGGGACTTTGCCAAGGCAATCCAGTTTCACCCTTTTTATTTCTCATTACTACTTAAGGATTAAGCTAATTGGTGAAATCTGTAGTAGGGGTAGGATATGGAAGGGGTATGAAAAAGGGAAAATGATATATGTGTGTCATATTTATAATTCGCTGATGACACGTCATTAGCAAAGATGGAGTAGAGGTCAATGGAGGTAAAAGAAGTTTTGCAGAATTTTGAACTTATCTTGGGGCTCAAAGTGAATTTTCACAAAATCCAACTAGTTGGTATAAAAGTGGTAGAGGAATGGTTGTTTAGGCTTCAATTATGTTAAATTACAAGGTGAGGAACACTCCTTTTAAGTATCTAGATTTGCCTATTGGTGATTCCCCTACTAAAGTGAGGATGTGGAAACTGGTAATAGAGGTGGTAATTATGTGTACATTATTTTCTTGGGAAAATAAATACATTTTGATGGTGCGTAGGGTTATCTTACTAACATATGTCTTGTCTATATTGTCTTTTTATTTTCTTTTGTTCTTTAAGGCTCTGAAACGTATAATATCTCAACTTAACTCTTTGTTTAAAAATTTTGGTTGTCCAAAAATGTCAGACGACGAGTTAGAAAGACGGGGTAGTTGGATTCTGGAAAGATATGTGGTTAAGCGAGCATAACCTGCAGATTGAGCACCCATGTCTATCTGGGTTCGTGTTAAATACGTATTTATCAGTAAGAGACATGAGGGCGGAAGGTGGAATTGTGCCGGAGGAAGAAGTTGTTTGATTGAGAGGTTGAGTTACTAGATGATTTAGAGAATAGGTTAGAGATGGTAGTACTAGTAGAAAGGGTGGCAAATAAATGGAGTTGGAACACAAAAGGGCTGGGAGTTTACTTTGTATCATCAGCCTACAGGTTACTTACAGTTGACACCCAAAATGATGGTTTTTTCAATTAACTTTGGAAGAAAGGTGTACCCTCAAACGTGCATATGCTAGTGTGACAATTAGAAAGTAGATAGGCTACCAGCAAAAGCGATTTTGCTTCAAGCAGAGGCAACAATGAGTGGGCTTTGTGGAAAGGAGGTGGAAATAAGGACATATTTGTTTCTGACTTGTAAAGTGATCATAAAGGTGTGACAAGAACTATGCTACTAGTGGGGTATATCTACAAGTTATCTAGTACAGTCAAAAGTCATGCATTTCATTTTTACGGTTTTTTAAACGGTAACCAGCAATGAAAGCAAACGTGGTCTTGTGTGTGATTCATAGGATTGTGACACATCTAGAAGTCTCGAAACAATATAGTATTTAATGACATAATGTTGGTGCGCGTAAAATTATTCAACACATACAACTACATTCATGAGAATGGTGTCGATAGTTAAGATTACAATACACATTAAGATTATAACACACTCTTATACTAAATAGATGTTGAATTTAATGTATTGTATTTGACAAGTTTTGTTCCTGTATCATTGTTGCTATATTTAGTATGTATTATTGGAAAACCTATATTATTCTTTCTATTGGTTTATTAATAAAATTTTATGTGGCCGATAAAATAGATTAACTTTTTCCACTTTAAAATGTTTCTTTTTTTCAAAAGAGTTTATGAACAACATGATAATATGTCATTGTGTGTCAATTCTAGAGTATTTTATGCATTCTCATTCTTGATGTAATTTAAAAATCTACAAATAATGACTTTAATTTAAATTTTTTAATAAAATTTTATTTAAAATTTAAGCACGTGAGACACAGATACCTTAATAATTTTCCTTAAAGTAATGTGTGTAATTCGATATCTCCTCTTAAGGACAAACTCAAGATAAATTGGCCTAAATGTAATAAAATATCCTTAATGTAGCTACTAATTTATAAATCAAATACTTTTGTTTCTTTGTTATGCTGTTTTTTTAAGGTATTATATTGTTCGTAGCAAAACTATTAATTATATAAACTACTTATATAAACTGACTTATTCTTGACATAAGTGTCATTAAAAAATAAAATGTAATTGTAAACCATTAATTAAGTATATTGTGTAAGCTAGATATCACTAAATGAAGATATTTCTCCTAAAAAATAATAAATGAAGATATTAGTGAAAAATAATTAATAATTCTTATTGTATATTTAAAGTGAGATATATTTTGATGGAAAATTAAACATCAAAACTGATAAATTAGTTTAATTGCAGTTATTTTAATAGATAATAACATAATTATGTTTGAACCTTGAAGAATTATTACGTGCAACAAATTCTTCTTTTAATGTAGTTGCATATCCATGACTCAGAACTCGCGACCACTAGAATGAAGGCATAGAACATGAATTAAAAGATGCAACTTGTGAAGAATCAAACATAGAAACATTAAAAACATGACTCAGACCAAGAGGTAGAACCAGAACACATACAATAATATCATCTCGTGTTGAAATGCACTTGGAACAATATCTAGATTTGCATTTATCATTACTTATATTTTAATATAGTCATTTATTTTCAGGAATGTCTCGCATCCATTTTCTTAGAAAGGTGATTATCAACCTCGATTAGAGTGTCTGAGCAACTTTTTTTATTATCTCTAAATAAAAATATTTCAGAAGTCAATCAGTCTATAAAAGTATGTTAGTAATATTCTATATCACATCAAGAATGACTAGTTACTAGAAAAACATTTCATGTTTGATTAGAATATGTAAGATGCACCAAACACTGAAACACACTTTTTCAATCTTCGTGGTTCACAATGATCTATTTTGAAGATACCTATATAAAGAAAGTTAAACAGGAAGGACAAAGAGACAATTAAAAAAATACATTATAAAGAAAGTTTTCTTCAGCTCATCATCTTCAATCTAAGAACAATAAACATTGTGTTTGCATTAGACCACCATCAGATAAGTGAACATTTTGTATATCTTTATGTAGTAAAGTTATTTGTTATTGAGTGAACTCTTATATCCTCTCTTGTGAAAGTATAGTAATTTGTATAACACGTACATTTGACTTTGTAACCTTTGAATTGTAAATCATGAGTGACTTAGTGATTTAAAGAATATTTGTTATTTGTATACGACAAGAGTGGTTTTGTGTTCAAAGATCGTTTAATTTCTTAATTTTCCTAAAAGTTTCTTATAGTGTTTACTAAAAAAATTACAATTTTTTTATTTAATTAGCTCTAATCAACTGCCGTATGATTTTTTAGAAAAATATTAATTAAAAACTATATATAACCATTTTTTGTACATGTTAGTATTTTGTTTATTTTTTTAAAAAATATTAACCGTTAATTTTTGTGTGTAAAAAAATTTGAACCCAGAGCATGTATTGTCCCTCCTTGACCCTTTCTTCTAGTTTCTAGCTTTTAACCGCTAGGTGAGGTTATTAGTCCTAAAAAAATTAGTTTATAGGAATTTTTAACCATTAGACCTTATCTAATTTTTCATATATAATATTTATATTCTCAGACTACTATAAACATGTTTGATTTGACGTTTAAAGACAAAATTTACCCAAAATCCAATTGAAGACCAAATTCACCTTTAAATTCCAGTTGAATTAAAAATTATCATAAATTATTTTCATTAATTTAAGTTAAATTTGACCCAACTCAAATTTATAATTATTATCTCGGAAATACTATATAGTGGTACGTAACGATTGAGTCATGCATGTGTTGTGAGTAGTAACTGTTATTGCACTAACCTAACCCTACCGTAGGACTCATGTGGGCCCAAGTGATGAAGGAAGAACAAAATCAATATGTACTTACGCATGGATGATGAAAGCGGACCCTAAAGGAAAGGAAAAGACACATGAATAACAAAGAAGTTCTGTGTTGTATTATCAACAACGCTAGATTTGTACGCAAGAGAATACGTATACGTGCATATTTCTATTAAATTATTATTTTTTTAATGTTTTATAACATTTGAAAAAAAAATTAAATAAACATATAGATTAATTAAATAATTAATAAGCTTTTAATCTTCAATGTTTCCTTGTGATTGCATATTTTAAACATGTAATGTTATTTTAAAAACAGAATTAAAAAATTAATAATAGTTCAATGAGTTGAACATTCATCTATATTTGTATAATTCAATTAAATTTATATTTTGAATAGAAATATACATAAATGATCTTATTTAAATAACCATATTGATTTGAGAATATTTTGTTATTTTAATATACATGAATGATCACATTTCTATATTACCTCCATGCTATAGCTTGAGTGTAGGGAGTTACTCAAATAAGAATACTTAGTTATAATAAAAAATAAAATTAAATTAAAATGTAGGCGATTAATTTGATCTTGTTTAAATAGTCATTTGATATCAGCCAAATATATATATTAATAATTATTTCGAAAAATATTACATACTATGTTTATTTCTTTATTTTAAGAGGTCTGCGTCCATATCCTAATTGGAGGACCCTAAGTCACACTAACAAAAAATGATAAGAGTTGAAAAGTAAAAAAAAATAAATAAATAAAATTGAAAAATATAAAATTGGATTTTTAAGTTAAAAATTTTTAAAAGATTATAAATACATCAATTAAGTAAGATATTAAATATATAATTAGTGCAATTATATAAAATTAAAGAAGTAAAATATTAACAAACTGAGAATAATTGGTTCAAATATATAAAATTTAAATAAAAATAAAAAATAAAAACTGAAAGTAAGATGTTAAATTATATAAAAATATTATAAATAGAATGCATTAAATATATAAAAATATATTAAATATTTACATTAATTTTTTAAAATTAAATTGAAAGAGATGCTATACACATAATTCTGCGAATGCTTACAGTGCAATATGAAGTATAACACACCACATATGAAAGTTGTGCTTCATATATAAATTGTTTTAGTAAAATATATTTGAAAACATATAATGAATACACAACTTTATAATACCTGCAGGACTGCTTTATCCATATTTTCAAGGGCTAAAAATAATAGCTTTTGCTTAATTTTTATGAAACTTGGATTCATAATTATAACTTGTAAAATTATAATAAATTATATTATAGGTCATGATTATATGTTTATCAAATGTAAATATTTATATAATGGTTGAGGGGACAAGGGGTTGAGGGTGGTGAATTGTTAGTGGAGCGGTGTTGAGTTGATGATGCAAGGAGCGGTCATGAATGATAAGAAGAGGAGAATATGATATTGGAATAATAAGATTGGATTTGGATGGTTAGCATGAAAGGGCAGGGAACAACTACTTGGATGGATGGATTGATCTAGTGGACATAAACATAGTTATTATAAGTTATAACAAAACCAAAATTAAGATTCTGAATGGCTAAAAAATGTATTATATAACTGGTTGGAACACGTTTTGTCTGAGCCGCCCCCGATCATATTAAAATAAACACATTTTATTAGGGTCCGCCAATGATTCATGATGAATAATATAATTAAAATTTGTGAAGAGCACGGAAAAACGTCCAGTATAGTAGTGTATCGAAATATATTAAAAACCACGTGAAAACACTAAGAGAAGCAGCATTATACTACACCTGATCCAGGGCTGAGGCCTGAGGGCATAGACAAGTATGGTGCATTAATTACGTTAAACATTATTCCTTTTCCATTTTTATTTATTTTTACACTAATTCCTCTTATTATTTAAAAAATCTTCAAATATTTTTTACTTCCTCAAATTTAATCATTTTTCTTTCTTTTCTCAGTTAAACATTTATTTGTTAATTCTTTAAATTTCTAAATGTTTTTTTATTCCCTAAATTGAATTTGAGATAAAAAGAAGGGATTTTTAATCTTATGTTTCATGATACATAAACTCACATATTATTTAGGAATCGAGATAAAAAATATATATACTAGAGTTGGTAATTTAGACAGTTTGGTCCAGTCCATCGGGTTTTTATAATAAAACAAGTCAAGCTAACTAGACTAATATTTTATTCAGTTGTATATTTCTAAGTCTAATTTGACCCTATATTGGACCACTGAGTCAAAATGGACCTTTTTAAAAGAATCAAAATTCAAATTTTTATTAAAAATAAAATTTATTTTATAATACAAGTTTAAACCAATTAAAAACAACACATTAAATTAATCCAAAATACATTCTAAATAAGTCTAAAATAACATCAAAATATATTTATATGTTATTTTAATTTAATATACATTTTAAAACAATGTAACTTTCATTTGTTAAAAATATTATTAAATAATTTCAAATGTACTTATATATATTTTGTATATGTATATTAATAAAATGTATAAATTGACTTCGTATGCATATATTTTTATTTAATACATTTTTAATAATATATTTTTAACATGGAATTTTAAAATTTATATATTTATATTTATATTCGGGTTGGAACATGGTCCACCGAATTAAATTCATTTACATAGTCAAGCCAACTAGACTAATTAAAAAGACTAGCTTATATTTAGGTCTTCTCTTTTAAAATTCAGTTTGTCCCATTTTGTAGGTTTATGAGTCATACCCATTCTAACTCCTTTAACATTTATAAAAAACATGTTCCTCTCTCAACTTATGGAGTTGCGTTTTTAAAACAAAACTGTGACAAAATCATTGAACTTTAAAACGGATAATACTTCAAACATAGAAAACAAACGATGTCTCGGGATTAGAAATATGAACACCTTGAAAATAATATTGAAAAACTAAAAATAATATTTCACAAATCTAAAGTTAAATTCTTTCTTTGAAAGAATCTAAATAAAATATGTTTCAAAATGAAAAGGTTTAACATATTTAAACCATAATTAGTAAAAAAGGTCACAAGGATCTTGTGTATCTTACCTCAAAATAGAACACGTGAGTTTATATACTTACCGACAAAGTTGCAAAAGAGATGCCTGCCAGTGCCTGCACCAACTGACTTTGTTTCATAGGGAGGCCCAGCCATGAATTCTTCACTACCTAATTGCTATTTTTTTAATTTTAGTATCATATCATTTATCATCATTTAAACAATTGACGTGGTTAACCGTATACATAATTTTTTGTGGCAAAATTAATTAATCATAAAAATTTCTAGATATATCGCTAAGAATTTATCAAATATTAAATATTTTTAGAAAATAACGTATCTGTTTAATTAAAAGTATCGATGCTACTGATTGAGAAGTGAATTTGTGCAATTCGTGGTTTCATACTAAACGAGATATCTGTTTAATTAAAAGTATCAAAATTTAAATTTTATTCTAGGTACACTCCTTACCATTGCAAGGTCGAAGCAGTAGTGCATGTTTATATTTAATGACACCATATACAAGTAATTAGAAGAAAAAATTGTCAATTAATGTGGCTTATATTATCAAGGCAAATGTTAAATAGTGTTTTGATTATAAGAAATTAAAAAAAAAATAGCAAGATTTTAATTGCGATTAAAATTATATATGTTCTCAAATTCTGCTCACATATGTTAAAGAACCAAAAGAAGTATTAATGAAGAGAATTATTTTATAAATTTAGAGGTCTTATATAGTCATTTAATATTCAATGGTCATACATATAATTAAACAGTTTAATATGTATAGTATTACTAAAAAATAAAAATATTAAATCTAATTTCCTAATTTTATAGATGAAGTTAAACACAAGTTTCACAAATTGAAACTCTTCAATCTTATTATAACCTGCAAAAAACCTCCAACTCAAGTTAGATAATATTAGGTTATACTAAGAGGGGATATCTATGTTTAAAATGAGTGATGAACGGAAACATATTAATTAACTTAAATTAAAAAAGACTAGCATCAAGAAAACTAGAACATATTAATTAACTGAATTTAAAAAAGACTAGCGTCAAGAAAACTAGAAAATTGTATCAAAGCGTTAAAAGACTTTTTGTTATAAAATTATATTTATTAAGATTAAATGCTGCATATGCCACAAGATGTGACCGTGAAGATCATGGGCAACAGATATAATAGAAAATACAATCAATCAGAACCCCTCTTAGCACTCTAAGCAATAGATACATAAAAACTCGGAACCCTCAAAGCAGACAAGAAGCTAAAAATATCCCTCAGAGAACACATAAATGCCAGAAAAAAAATTAAAAATATACCAAGGAATCTATATCCTAATACGTTTCATACATCATACACAAAACCTGATATAAGAACCATTTAGTAAAAGACACAGTTGAAACCTTGCACAACCCTTTAATTCAAGACCACCATTTTTGCATAGTCATTTGCCAAACTTTATCAAATAGAAAAGATTTATTATCATCGTATATAAATTAAAAGAGTTGAGCTATAATTTCTATAATTTGCTACATCACTTGAGGCAAAAGATATATGTATTATAGTACTCAGAACCCTCAAAGCAGATAAGAAGCTTAAAATATCCCCCTCAGAACACATAAATGCCAGAAAAAAATAAAAAGTATACCAAGGAATTTATATCCTAATACATTTCATACACAAAACCTGATATAAGAACCATTTACTAAAAGACTATGTTGAAACCTTGCACAATCCTTTAATTCAAGACTACCATTTTTGCATAGTCATTTGCCAAACTTTATCAAATAGAAAAGATTTATTATCATCGTATATAAATTAAAAGAGTTGAGCTATAATTTCTATAATTTGCTACATCACTTGAGGGAAAAGATATATGTATTATAGTACTCAGAACCCTCAAAAGCTAAAAATATCCCCCTCAGAACACATAAATGCCAGAAAAAAATAAAAAGTATACCAAGGAATTTATATCCTAATACATTTCCTAGACAAAACCTGATATAAGAACCATTTACTAAAAAACACAGTTGAAACCTTGCACAACCCTTTAATTCAAAATCATAATTTTTGCATAGTCATTTGCCAAACTTCATCAAATAGGACAGAATTATTATCATCGTATATAAATTAAAGAGTTGAGTTATAATTTGATACATCACGTGAGGCAAAAGATATGTGTATTATAGTACTCGATTAAATTATTATCTTAAAATAAATTTAATTAATTTTTTTGGGTAATTTTTTAGCTATAAAAATTAAATTATTTCCTATATAATAAGAGATAGTTTTATCGAAGAATTGCATACAAAATAAAAAAAATAAAAGAATTTGGGAGGGCATGTGTCTCCTCAGAAGTTAGAAAACGAGTAACTGTGCCATATTATATGATGACAGTCAATCTTTATTTTTTTTTTAATTTATAAAATGTTAAGCAAGCATTAATTAAGACTATAATAAATGGTCTTATTACATAATATATATATATATATATATATATATATATATATATAAAATTTATCCTTTTCACGTAAGAAACCCTTATATGATTCAAGATCGCGTAATACATAGCTGAATTTTTATTATTTTTCTTTTTAAAAACTTCATTTACATATCACCTAAAAGTTAGTTAAAATTATATACTTTTTTTATAAAGATAAAATTATATACTTAACAAGTACTTTTTATGTATGAGGATCATATTAAAATTAAAACTTATCATTATCTTATACGTAAATACTACTTAAATTATAGGTTTGAAATATTTATTAGTTGTTGATGCTAAAAGAATTTATTATTCACTTCTGAGAAAGTTTCTCCTTTTAAATTACTTTTTTTTTTTTAAAATTCACATACTATACAGATTCAATCTTTTAATTTCCTTAATATAGGTAATTTTATATTCATATCTGCGAACTAAATGGATCAAGATAGTAGTAGACTTTGTATCAGTTGAAAATGTACTTTAATAATATTAAAAATTTTGACTGAAAAATAATGTATTTTTTGTAATTACGAGTTGGACCATTTAGAGCGTGAAAACCCTGGAGTAACTAGCTTTACCGGGATAAAATATGTGTTTAGCCTGTATGTTGGTTTCCAATTAGCTGAAAAGTCGAAATAATTTTAGTTTGGTGTGGATAATTTCAGGAGTTAGTATTGTTTTATAAAAAGTTACTCTACGTAACTTTTGCGAAAGATATTCCATTTTAAATTATCAACGGACTTTCTTTTTATGTATTTATCTTTCATTAATTAAGATATTATATTTTTATCCTTTATTTATTAATATAATTATAATAATTTATAATATAAATATATAATTATAAAAACTATAATTTAAAATTTATATATTTAACTATAGAAATATAATTTAAATATTAATTATAATAATTTATTATTTAAATATGTAATTGCATAAATTTATAATTTAAATATATAATTATAATAATTTATAACTTAAATATATAATTAATTTATATTATTAAAATTGATTATAATACGTATTTATTAGTTTAGAACTAAGTTTTGAACTAGTTAAATGAAAGATAAGGTTGTAGACGTAAGTTTGAGAGTAGATAGAGAGTTGCATACATGTAGATACATATTGTAAGAGGTCTTTAGTTGATGTTTATACATTAATGGAGGTTAAAGGTTTTACTCTGAGTGTGACTGTGAGGTGTGTGATGCAGCAGATGAGTGAGTCCCCCATTGGGAAAGTGTGTGTTTTACTGGCCATAATCAGCGTGCTGATTCTGACGATATTTTCATGTGGAAGGAAAATGTTACTCTGCAGGTGCGAAACCTGCCAGGCGTACCTGACTTCAAGCTGGTCGAAAAGCTTCGACAACCTCTGCGATTGGTACGCTCACCTCCTCCGAAACTCTCCGACCAAAACCATTGACATCCACGTCCTCGGAAACACCATCACAGCCAACCCAGACAACGTGGAGTACATACTCAAGACCAGGTTCCACAATTTCCCCAAGGGGAAAACCTTCTCCAGCATCCTCGGCGATTTCCTCGGCCGAGGTATCTTCAACGTCGACGGAGAATCCTGGACCTTCCAGAAGAAGATGGCCAGCTTCGAACTCACCAAGACCTCCATAAGGTCCTTCGCCTTTCAGGTTGTCAATTTCGAAATCCAACACCGTCTCCTCCCTCTTCTTCTTCTCTCCAAACAAAACCACGCTGTTTTGGATTTGCAGGACGTTTTCAAAAGATTCTCCTTCGACACTATTTGCAGATTCTCCTTCGGCTTGGACCCTATCTGTCTGGAGCTGTCTTTGCCCATGTCGGATTTCGCTACGTCCTTTGACTTGGCGTCCAAACTGTCCGCCGAGAGAGCCATGTCGGTCTCCCCTTTCATTTGGAAGATGAAACGGTTTCTCAACGTAGGCAGTGAAAAGAAGCTGCGAGAAGCTGTTAACATGATTAACATCTTAGCCAAAGAGGTAATAAGGCAAAGGAAAAAAATGGGGTTTTCATCTCGCAAGGACTTGTTGTCACGGTTCATGACCAGTGTCAACGATGAGACATATTTAAAAGACATTATCATAAGTTTCTTACTAGCTGGGCGTGACACGGTGGCTTCCGCTCTAACGAGCTTGTTTTGGCTATTGGCAAAACATCCCGAAGTGGAATCAGCGATCCTTGTAGAAGCAGAGAGAGTAATGGGATCAGACAATAACGAAGCAAGCTTTGAAAAGATTCAAGAACTGCATTATTTACAAGCTGCGGCATACGAGAGCATGAGGTTGTACCCTCCGATTCAATTGGATTCAAAGTTTTGTGTGGAAGATGATGTGTTGTGTGATGGAACTTGTGTGAAGAAAGGGAATAGGGTTACCTACCATCCCTATGCGATGGGTCGTTTGGAGGAAATATGGGGTTCGGATTGCTTAGAGTTTAGGCCAGAAAGATGGTTGAAGGATGGGGTTTTTTGTCCTGAGAGTCCGTTTAAGTATCCGGTTTTTCAAGCGGGGATGAGGGTGTGTTTGGGGAAAGACATGGCTTTGTTAGAGCTTAAGTGTGTGACGCTTTCGTTGCTTCGGAGGTTCCACATCGAATTGGTGGCAGCGGGACCCCATCATCGCAACCCACGTTTCTCACCAGGCCTCACTGCCACTTTCAGTTGCGGCCTTCCCGTTAAGGTAAGTCCACGGGGAACCCAATAAAACAAATTATTCATCTTTCCTTCATCCTAATGTATAATGATACCCTATTTTTCGCAATTTCAAGTTTATAAACTTCACCTTCTTCTTGCATAATTCTTCCTTAAACGTCTTAAATAAATATCAAGCAAACTACCTAATTGCGCATACATATATATGGTCCTTATTAGCTTGAGATTGTTCAAAGCCTAGATAAGATGTTCCCACTGTAGAGGGTATTGTTAAGATGTTGGAAAAGGGAGGCCATTAGTGGAGTGCAATTGTGTGCAATAAATGAAGAACAGGATTACAGAGACAAGTATGAATGCCGTCAGCAGTGTATATATTTTGCTTTTACTTTCTTTGTTCTTCGGTTCCGCCCATTGGGATAACGCTTAATTTGTCAATTCAATAGTACATGAGTGAGTACTGCGCCCCAAATTTGCAACTTATTTCACATCTGTACTTGCATTCTCTGTTTAATTATTCTTCTCCTGCAACTGTCTCAAGTGCTCCAATAAATCTTTAAACAACAAACAAAATATATTTTAACATCATTTAAATAAGTTACAAATATAAAGTATGTAATAACACTATATTTGTCATTAAATGATATCCATGTATATTAATTAACTTTCAACACTAGGTTAAACTGTATAATTAATTTAAATTATTTTGAGTTATATATCACAAATTCCATACAGATCAATTTTATTGTATTATCTTAGTAATCTATTGAAAGATATGATATCAACTTAAATATTATACATGTAAACATTTATATAAATTGAATATATACAATTTATTTATTACTAATTAAAATATATAATATATGTTAAAAGGTAGGGATCACTTACTTCAAAAGTAAATTTAAAAAACTTATTCTCCATCTACACCGATCATTTTAATAAAATATCTTATAGTTGAAATAAATAATTAATCTTTGTTATTAAATTTTAAGAAAATGAATAGCAAAAATCGAGAATAAATCTTTTAAACTTATTCTTAAAATAAGTAAATATCTTCCCATGTTTTAAAATATACAAAATTGAATAATATTAATGTAATATTATCAAATTTTTAGTATATATATATATATATATATATATATGTGTGTGACAGATTCACTTCAAGAATTAGAATTTAACACTTTTTATTGCTAAATACATTTTATATTTCTTAACTTTTTATAAAACATAAAATTTGCAAACGCAAAATAATATAACTTAGATATTATGTTTTAGGTAAAGTAAATATTCATAATTATGTAATATTTTACTGAATATTATTTATATTTTTAAAATATATTATAATTAAAATAAATTATTAATAAAATATTAAATCATTTTTAACTATATATTATTTTATACATTCGATCTACTTCAATGTATTATTAAAAGCGTGAAATGAACTAGTAGAGGATTATTTTGTATTAATCCATATTTTTATAGTTTAAGTCCTAAATATACATTTGTGTTAAGTATTTGAAGGAAGAATTTGTTGTTCATAATTATGCTGCAAAATTCAATAAGAAGTGTTTTCAATGAAATATACATGTAATTAAACTAAAAATTTACTTAAATATAAATTCTAGCTAAAACCAAATTGGATCAATAAAATTTAATATTTATAAATCATTATTAAATCTCTTATAATTGGAATCACCTTATTCTGAAAATAATTTTGTTTACACTTACTTATTCTAAGAATAAGTATAAAAGACTATTACTTTTTATCTTCATATTTCATTTTTTTGAAATTAATGTTTAAAATTAGTTACTCATTATAATCATTATATTTCAAGAAAATATGAATGGACAAGATGGTAAATAAGTATTTTATACTTACTTTTACACTAAGTTATATATATATATAGACACACACTCGCCATCTTCTGAAAGACTTATTTATTTAATATTCTGCTTTATTAATTTATAGAAACTCTAACAAATAAGGTAAAAGCTAAATTTCACGTAAGAATAGAATTTAATAATAATAATAATGCATATTTATGATACCTATATCATAATTAATGACAAATTTAAACAGCTTGTATATGTATTCATGACAAATAGATGACCACTTAGAATAACTAAACAAGTAATGAATGAGAAATAAAAGTAAAATATGGAGAATTTGTCTGGCAAAGCAAACAAAAAGTGTGAATACCTAGATGTTACTGTATTACGTAGGTAGAGTTAGAGATTCCTTTGGCGGGAGGCAGAATCCAAGTCAACAACTTAAAAAACCATGTTCAGAGAATGTCATCACTCATCACCATCATGTTCACGTGTTTGTACGTACTTGTTCTTAAATTAATTTGTCTCATTTTATTCTCAAAATTGGAACTCTCCTGATCACATGCCCATGATGCTCCAATCTCCCTCGAGGCCTGCCTGCGCCTGCATTTAACTTTATGTATACTCATCCCTGCTCCTCGTGTTACATGAAGAAGAAAACAGAAGAGATTCTAAGTTTAAATTAATAACTAGTATTTATCAATAAAATTAAATAAATAAATCGTGTTGCTCGTGCCATACACCCCATCCATGTCAGATTAATTCCTTAAGCACCCGTTTAGTGTTGCGAGACTTCAATTTTGAATATTGTACAACCAACACAGCCAACATAAATAAATATATGATGGGGAATGTTGTACAATAAATAAACAAAATGTAGTAGCAAATAAATTTTCTAAACTTGTAAAAACCCTCTAATATCAAACATATATAGCAACATGCAACTACAATATAACAGCTAGATAATAGCAAGATTTTTTACGTCAAAAACCTATTCCGTTTTAGGTAAAAATCACATGTTACCGGACCAAATAAATATATCTATATGATAATCAAATAATGATGAAAGAGAGTTTATCACATTCACGGGAATAAAAGGAGCTAATTACCTGTACCCTTAAATTAAAGAAAGAAACAAAGCTTACAAATTTCGTTTGCCTATCATGCTGTTTGGTCCATGCGGACAATTTTCTTCAACAAATAATTATAGAACATACTCCTAAGTCCTAAATCAACATTGAGTAAGGTTCGAATGATGGAGGAAGGCTGGACGGAGGTAATAAGAAGAAAGGACCATGACAGGGGAATGGAAAGGGAGGAAGACGAGCCGGTAGTGAGGTAGGGGAAGAAATGGGGCGACTAACATCTGGTTATTTCACTCATTTTCCTGAAGAGTATATGACAAAAGATATATGGGAAATGTTTGGGAGATACGCCAAAATTTACGATGTGGTTATCCCAAATAAAAGGAACAGGAGGGGGCAGAGGTTTGGTTTCGCTAGATTTAGGGAGGTACAGGATGCGAAAATGTTGGCAGTGAAATTGGATAATATTTTCATTGGAAACAAAAAACTTTGGGTCAATCTTCCACGGTATGAACAGCGGGCTGAGTACAGTCAGAGGGGGAATAACGGGTGGAAGAGGAAACAAATTCAAAAAGTTCAGCACACGGACGAGGAGCGAATGGTGCAATAGAAACCAATAAAGGAAAGCAAGAACAAATCATATGCATCGGTACTCCAAGTGCCCGAGGGATTTAAGCACAGAACAGGGCGGCAGGAGGCAGGAACAACGGAAACGGCGAAACTGCACATGGTGTACAAAGCACCAGTGGAGGAGATCACTCGGCTACAAAGGGCATATGTGGGAGAAGTACGAAGCAAAGGGAATGCGTTCAGGACTCAACTTTCCTTATGACACATGGAATATACAGAGTACGAGTAACTCCAATGGGGGCAAATAAGGTACTGCTGGAGCTGGAACAGGGGGAGACACTCGAAGACATCATAAAAGGAAAAAAATTCTGTTTCGAACAATGGTTTGTCGGGATACAGAAGTGGGAGCCGGGATCTGTAGACACGGAAAGGAGGGTCAAGGTGAATTGTTTTGGTATCCCCTTACATGTCTGGGGGGAAAACTTCTTCTATAACCTAGTCGCACCTTTTGGAGAGTTGTTGTATGTGGAGGAAGCTACTTTAAGGAAAGAAAGGTATGATATAGCTCAGATGGTGATATCTAGGAAGGATATGAAGCTGATAAATGCGGTTATTCGAGTTACTATTGACGACCGGATTTTTCATATCAGAGTGAAGGAAGGGGAAGATGTGCATGAATCAAAAGTAAGACAAAATAACAAAACTACTTACAGCTCAGAAATGAGCTCTTGTCAGGGGGACGATGACTTCGACGAATCGGTAGAGGCGAAAAAAAGGCTGGCAGAGTTGAAAGAGGAGATAATCCGGAAAGAGAAGTGGAAGGAGAGCGAACAGAGTGAGGGCGGAAGCGCAGGACGCAGCGGCTCGGTATTCCGGCAAGACGGCGATACCGTGGCTGGCGACATACATAGAGACAGGGATTCAGAGGTACGGATGATGCAGATAGGCTTAGGGAAAGGAAATAGCAGAGAAGCTAGTGACCGAGACAGTCAGGCGAAGCAGGAAAGGGAAAAGTACAAAACGAGACAAGATCCCAGCTTTTGCTGGATGGTATGACATATGAGGCGGATACACAGCAGGGAGAAGATGGGAAAAAGTTTGGTGGGAGTTGGTTAGCTGGGGAAGAAGAACAGGAATCGTGTTCGGAGACGAAGGGCGGAGGAAACACACAAGGCGCGAATGATGGGGAAAGAAAGAGGAGAACCGGCTTTCAACACGGCAAGTGTGCAGCACGGGGCTCGAGACACGTCAGTCACATCATGATGGGACAGGACGAAGACGCGGCGTCAGAGAAGCAATAGGTCCAGTGGCCTCAGAAGTTGAACGAGTGGAATGGGTTCGCTGATATTATGGGTCGGGCCGAGGGTGTTTGTGCTCCGCTGGTACGAAGCGAGTTTCGAGCTGAAGGAATTCGGGCCCAGAATGATGTATTGGACTGGGCCCGTAAGATGAATGGAGAAGGGAAATCCTGGGTTTTATCTTCCGGAAATGGTCGTGGTGTAAATAGGAAAGGGGACATTTGGGTGAATAGTGAATACGGAAATAATGAATCTATTTCTACACAACCATATGACTACAAGAAATGGATATTGGTTGGGGGAGAAGAGGTGTCCGGAAGAGGGGATGGGCAAAGGAGGGAGGTAGCCGTATGGAAACAAGTGAGAAGAAATAACATAGATGAGAGTGAATTAATGAGGAGTAGACAAAAGGATGAACTAGAGGTGGATGGGAATGGGAATGGAAGGGAGGAGGATAGAATGGGTAAAATATGGAAGGCGATGAAGGAAATCGGAATCACTGGTAACCAACCTGATGAAGTGTATATTCAGGAATTAAGAGAGATGGAAACGAGGGACAAGGTGGCGAAAGAAAAAAGGGATAGGAGGATAATTTAGAATAGCTAAATGAAGATATTCTCATTAAACGTGAGGGGGTTCCGGGATCAGGCCAAACGAAGAAGACTTAGGAGAATTCTAATTGATAAAGATTTTGATATTTGCTTATTACAAGAGACAAAGTGCAGAATGGTAAACGATTGGGAGATTAAGGAGGTATGGGGGTTGGCAGGGTGTGAGTGGAGAATACTTCCATCGACAGGGCTTAGTGGAGGATGTCTGACAATCTGGAAGGAACATATGTTGGAGGTCGTTTGGGTTATTCAAGGTCAAGGCTTTCTCGGAATTGGATTCAGAGGAAAGAATTCCAATGAAGTAAATTGTGTGGTAAACGTATACGCCCCATGTTCTTTAGAAGGGAAAAGGAAAGTATGGGAAGATCTGATGATGACAAAGCGGGGATTTCCGGGGGTAAACTGGGTAATTGGGGGAGATTTTAATGCAGCAGTGGACAGGCATGAGTTCAAAGGGAGGTCCAATTACCATTCTAGAACTGAGATGTCTGATTTTAGGTTCTTTATCCAAACAATGGGTCTTCTGGATATTTCGGTTATCAGGAGAGGAGTAATGTGGATAGCCCCGAACGGAGAATCATCTAGTAGGTTGGATCGGTTTTTGTTTCCCCCAGATTTTCAAAGGGTGGGAACAAGAGAGTTCTCAGATCACAGTTGGATCTTAACAGAAGTTAATAAACAGAATTGGAGTCCTAAACCTTTCAAGTTTTTTTATCATTGGTTGCAGGAGCCAGATTTTATGGAATTGTGAGTCAGTTTTGGACATCAGATCAGGGTCAAGGATGGAAGATGTATCAGCTGGCAAGCAAATTAAAAAGTTTGAAGCTGAAGATTAAAAAGTGGAAAGAAGAAAAGTGGGGAAAGGATGAAAAATTTTTGGCAAAGAAGGTAGTAGAATTGGAGACAATGGACCAGCAGTTATGTGAAGGGGTGAGTGGAAGTAGTCAGCAAAGACAGGATATTCTGTTAAAGTATTGGGGAAAGGCAAGGAGAATGGAACAGTCCATGCTACAGAAATCTAGGGTAAAATGGGCTTTAAATGGTGACAGTAACACCAAGTACTTCCACAAATGCTTTAAGGAGAGATGCTATACAAATTCATTACTGGCAGTCAAATCAGAGGCAGGTTGGCTGGAGGAAGCTCAATAGATCCAGGATTATGTACTAAACCACTTCTCAGAGTTCTTCACTGAGGAAGCAGAATGGAAACCAAATATGGATGGGGTACACTTTAATCAACTGAATGGGTATCAAAGAGAAATGCTGGAAAATCCTTTTGCAGCGGATGAGATAAAAGAGGCAGTATGGGCATGTGAAGGAGGGAAAAGTCCGGGTCCTGATGGATTTGGTTTCAATTTTTATAAATCATGTTGGGGAATCATAGGGGAGGATGTGGTGAAGGCAGTACAAGAATTTCATCAATCAGGTACATTACCAAGAGGAGTGTCATCATCATTTCTGACCTTGATCCCCAAGGTGGCAAAGCCAGATAGGTTAGCTTATTTTAGACCAATCTCTTTAATTTCAAGCATTCAAAAGATTGTGTCTAAATTGCTGTCGCTAAGAATGAAGAGAGTCATGGGGGAATTCATATCTAAATGCCAGTCAGCATTCTTGCCAAGAAGATCGATTCTGGATGGGGTAGTAGTAGCAAATAAGATAGTTTATTGGGCAAAACGGAAAAATAAATCATGTTTAATGCTTAAGGTGGATTTTCAAAAGGCTTATGATTCGGTAAATTGGAATTTTTTGGATTATATGTTGGCTAGGATGGAGTTTGGGAGAAGATGGAGAAAGTGGATGAACAACATTGTAAGGAATAGCCATGTGTCAATTCTAGTAAATGGGAGCCCAACTGATGAATTTAGTCCAGGAAGGGGTCTGAAGCAGGGAGATCCACTTTCACCCTTTTTGTTTCTAGTGGTAACGGAAGCTTTGGCTGGACTTTTCAGGTCTGCAGTGGGAAAAGGGGTGTTCAAAGAACTCAATATTGGGGATGATGCAAAGATTTCAATATTGCAATATGCAGATGATGTTATTATGATGGGGGAAGCCGATTTACAATCAGTATGGTACTTGAAGGTAATTCTACGTGGTTTCGAGATGACATCGGGCTTACAGGTGAACTATAGTAAAAGTAAATTTTTTGGATTAAATGTCGATGATTCATTCATGACTGCTGCGAATAGTTTTTTGAACTGTGAGGTATCTTCTCCGCCATTCAAATTTTTGGGGGTACCGGTGGGGGTTAATCCAAGGAAGGCAGAAATGTGGTCACCAATTATCGAACAATTTCAGAGGAGACTGTCAGGATGGAAGGCAAAACAATTGTCCTTTGTAGGAAGGTTAGTTATGATTAATTCAGTTTTGTCAAGCCTTCCATTGTATCTCTTCTCCTTTTACAAGGTTCCCAAGAAATTTCTAAAAGTTATATGGGGTTTGTATCTCTTCTCCTTTTACAACGATCCTTTCTGTGGGGGGGAAAAGATCAAGAGACCAAGATTGCGTGGGTCAGTTGGGAAAACGTATGTAGGCCTAAGGAAGAAGGGGGTCTGGGGGTAAAATGCCTATAGAAATTTAACTTGAGTTTGCTTACAAAGTGGAGATGGAGGATATTAACAGAGGAAAATGCAATATGGGGGAGTTTGTTGAAGTGTAGGTATGGTCAGTCACACAAATTCAATAATAGACCTACTAATTTCTCTCGAACTTCTCAGTGGTGGAGGGATTTATGGACTATTGATGGATCAAAAGCGGTGACACCAGACTGGTTCCGGAATAATGTTATAAAAAAAGTAGGCAATGGAAAGGACACTTTATTTTGGGAGCATAATTGGCTAGGAGATGGACCGTTAAGCTTAATATTCCCCAGGTTGTATGGGATATCGGTAGATAAGTGCATTACCATAAATGAGAAAAGGGAATCCTTATTACAGTCAGGGGGTGAAAATGGATATGGAGAAGGGAGTTATTTGTATGGGAACAAGATCAGCTGAGCCAGCTAGAAAGTTTGTTGCATCCAGTGGTCATTTTGGACCAGATACAGACGTCTGGAGATGGAGGTCAAGTAGGGATGGAGGCTTTTCAGTGGCATAGGCATATACGGTTCTACGTACGCAACAGACTTCATCAAATTTAATTGAGGTGGAGCCGAAAGAATTGAGACGAATGTGGAAGGATAAACTACCATCTAAGGGAGTTATTTGTATGGGAACAAGATCAGCTGAGCCAGCTAGAAAGTTTGTTGCATCCAGTGGTCATTTTGGACCAGATACAGACGTCTGGAGATGGAGGCCAAGTAGGGATGGAGGTTTTTCAGTGGCATAGGCATATACGGTTCTACGTACGCAACAGACTTCATCAAATTTAATTGAGGTGGAGCCGAAAGAATTGAGACGAATATGGAAGGATAAACTACCATCTAAGGTAATTGCTTTGTCATGGAGGATATTGTTAGACAGACTACCAACCATCGATAATCTACTGAAAAGAGGAGTAGATATTCCAACAGCGGATACTCAGTGTGTGTTTTGTAAAAACGCTACTGAAAGTACAAGTCACATTTTCGTTTTGTGTAGCAAGGCTCAATCGGTGTGGAACAAAATGATCAGTTGGTTGGGAATTCAAGGACCAATTCTAGGGCATTTGAAACAACTTTTTCTCTCATAGTCTGAATGGGTGGTTGGAAAGCGAAAGAAGAGATGTAGGTATGTTTTGTGGCTAGCTGGGTGTTTGGGTATCTGGATAGCTAGAAACCAGATTGTTTTTTATAACATACAGGCAGATTCAATTGATATTATGATGTATATAAAAGCAATTACGCAGAAATTGTTAGCATATTCCTTTGGGTTTAATAGGGGGTGTGTGATCTCAGATTGGTATGTTAATCCGAGAATGTATTTATTGAACATCAGATAATGGTGTCAATGTTAGGTTTTGTACCAATTGGATAACAAGGGGTATATAATTAGTATGTAGTATGAGAAACATTTTGTTTCTTCTTGATGAATAAATTCTTTGCGTTTCAAAAAAAAAATAAAAAATAAATAAAATATCCAAAAATAGTGTTGTTGTATAAATGAATAACTCACTCCATAAGACACCAATCACTAGTTCAATTAATCATAAAGAAAAATCATCCCTCTTGAATTAAAATGTTGTCAAGTTTTCATTTAGATCAAAACGATGAATAGTTTTTTTTTATGAAGAAAACGATTAATATAGATATCTAATACGCTAATAGTTTATAAAGACTATATCTTATGAGTACGTATGCTTTATTTAATTTCTCTTTTATCTTCTATTATCTCCTTGACTAAAATTTATGGTGCATATATAACTGATCCCTCTCTACATGGAGTATTGAGAAATGAAGTAGTCTTGCATATATGTAGGTCTTTCTCCACTACCAAGGAAGAAATCACAATATTCAACAAATCTTTTTCTCACAACAATTAATAATAGCAAAACTTTTACTTTAGTATAGTCTTACTTGTGGTTTTTTTTTTTTTAACAACAAGCATAGTCAATATATTATATATCAATAATGAAACAATACGTTTTATCAAGTATACATCCAAAAAGAAAAGTGAAACAAAAAAAAGAGACTATAATTTACTACACCATAAATCACCCCATAACATCCCTTATTACCAAAATAAGCAGAGAAACATTATAACTTCTTAATTAGTATACCAATCATAAAAAAGTATCCCCTATTAATACCCCATTTATACTAAACTCAATTCAATGATATAAACTGAATATAAGATAAAAATATCTATAAACTCTGATATTTTTCTCAAGAAGTCAATCTTAATTGTCGTATCAACAACAGCAACACTATTATCGTAAACTTATTTCTAAATTTGTTAAGAGAATTTATATTATAAATTTGAACAAATTGCTTCTAATTAAATATAACACTTAAATCTGTCAATTAAAGTTATCCTTAACTATTATTTCGAATTACTAGTACTTAGATGGAAAAAGTAATTAAAACTCCTCTCTGAATATAAATGATATGTGCCTATGTCAAGTTTCCATGGCATATATATTATGAAAATGGAAAGCATTTACGAAAATTTTGATTATTTATTAAGTTAAAGAAATGCAAATGATCAATTTTAGCCCATTATTTTTATATTCTAAAGCCGTTATTTTTATATTTTTTAATCAATCCATTATTTTGTATATGTTATATGTTTTGTAATTGAAGCTTGTTTTATTAGTTGGCCTTATATAAATTTATTAGATGGTTGTTTTTATTTGTGAGTTTTCATGTGTTGATTGTAATGTGATATTTTTTTTGACACAAGTTTTACAGATAGAAAATGAAGAAAAAGGAGAATTGATTGACTTTGCCAATATATATATTCACTATTTTCTGAAGTTTTTTACTATAAAATATATGTCTATCAAATGATTATCGCAGCCTACTTATCAAGGTTTTTCTTAAACAACAACAACAATTTAAATTGAAATTTCCCATAGACTTAAACTCATTTTCTCAATGAACCCGATCCAATTAGACGGATACACCCATAATTCATTATCCACTATGCAAGCTTAACTTGTGTATCAATCCCCACTTCTAGAAGGACATCTTCTAAAACTTAATAATAAAAAATAATATGATTTCTCTTGTTTAATTAATTTGTCCAATGGTTATTATCGTTGACATCTAGTGGTAAGTATTTGTGCATATGTATGAACTGCATGTGCTCGATGATGATGAATAAAAAAAAATGAATTTACGGTCATTTTCAAGACCATTACAAAAATATTGAATCTCAAGCCGTATTTATATGTGTATATGTATCTATTTATAAATTTATTATCATGTCTGATTATTTTTGTTTGAATAATAGAATAAAACTAATCCTTAATTTTAGAGTTGTTAAAACGAGTCAACCTCATGAGTCAACCTGACTCATCACACGTTCTGGACCAAGTTGAAAAATATAAAAAAGAATCTACTATATGAAAAAAAAAAAAAAGTTAACCTACTTATGATGAGCTGGCTCACCCGAATTAAACTTATGGGGGATGACATTAGTCCACAATTCCACTTACATTTGATTTTATATTATTATATATATATGATTATTTTTTATTTTTTTAAGTTTTAAATATTATATTATTTATTTTACTTATATTTTATGAAAATATATTTTTTAATTTATTAAAATCATTTAACTAATATTTTATATTTTTAAACTAATATTTGACATGTTTTAATTATAGATTTTTAGTAAAGAAAATTATTTATATAAATTTTTATTTTTAAACTTATGAAATTTAAAATAATGCTATCATATATTATTTAACTTTTTAAAATTGTAAATTATTAAATTTATTTTTCTAAAAAGTATTTTTTGCTAATTTAAAATGTATTTTTTAATTTTTATGAGTTGGTATGTATAATCCACTAGCCTGTAATGTAATGAAGTAAACCGAATTATAAAATTTTAAAATAAAAGTAAAGTAGGATGAATAAGATATGTCCTTATTTTAGTTGAGTGAATCCATATACATATTTTTGTATAGATTTACCTGCATGTTAACCTATATAAAATATTCTTATACGATACCAGTATCTCATTATTTATACTAAATTATTATTATATTATATTATAACAATTGATAAATAGAGGTGCATAGGGAACTAAATTAATGATACTGTTAGATATGTAAGATATCACCGATTTTGAAAAATAAAATATAAAATTTATATATTTGGAACGAAATTAAGCGACATGATTTATTTTATCAATACTGAGATAATTTTAATAACCCCTTTATATTGTTCATGTTTCTGTGTGTGGATCGATATTATAATTAATGGTCGAGTGCATATTAAATTTGTAAAATCGAATCCTATGCTGTACGTTGTGCGCCATGAAATCATATTAGAGGAGACAAGTTTAAGTGGATATGTTGGAAAGAAAATAAAGTTGATGAAAATGTTGACCTTGAAGGAGTGAACGAAAATGGCTTTCAAGCATTAAAAAATGAAAGAGAATATAAACATAGAATCGTGTTGCTCGTGCTGAAATGACATATCAATATAAATTAATTAACATTTTAATAAAAATATTAATTAAATAAATATGTGTACATTTAGGTATGGAAGTAGTATAAAGAATAGTTAAAAGTGCCTCTCCATATTGTTCGTAATTTAAAATATAAATTCAGCAGCATGCATGCAACCATTTTAAGTCTTCTGACATCTGACGCGGGAGAAAATTTGTATTGTTAATCATTATTAACATATTACGTATTAGGAAGTTAGATTAGACCATTGCAAGAGGCAGCAATCTGAGATTATTACTATTACTAATCAAAATATCCAGTTTTATACACACGCGAATATTATTTTTAATTTTGATTAACTAGTAATCATTGAATACATATTTACTTATACATGTGCACTCACTATTCATATTTTATTTACGTATAAAATTAATAAATCAATAAAATAAATTAGTATAAAATTAAATAAAAATATCGTTTTTAAGTGTTACTACATGAAAAAACTTTAAAATATAAAATCATGTATAAACATTATTACCATAAAATTATATTTACATCATTGAAAAACATTATAATTTTGCATCTTTAAAATCTTTATTTTTAATTACGTAATTTTGGTTTATACTATATTTGACTTGTCATTTCAACTAAGAAAAATGCTTTCAACTAAGGCTAATAAGAAAAAAGTTAATACTTTTTCTAGGTAGTTGTTAGTTTTTGTTTTTTTTTTTTTAAATTATGCCAGTTAACTTTAATAATTAATGAATTATATTTATTTTTACATTTTTTTATGAAAGATATGGGCAAAGGTCCAACCAAATATATTCAATATCTTTTATCACCATACAACTCAAGTCTCTTTGATATACCTTAGACAGAGAATCTGGAATAGTTATAAAACTAGATGTCTCCTGATTCATAAACAAGTCTAGTTTTACAAACTTATTAGTTAATAGATTTACTTCTCAGAGCACATAAATGAAGCTGCAAGACAGAGTTTTACCATTCTTTTATAAATTTGGTCTCTAATTTTTAATGTGGTAGCACTCCTTTTCGATGTCACATCCTCATCCAGCATTTTAATGGCATTAAATGAATCAGATTCTACAATCAAGTTATAAAAATCATGCTCATAGGCTATTGTGAGATCTTGACCAATAGTCTGAAGTTTAGCCATTCCAACATCACAATAGGTTATCATGTGAGCAAAACCCACAAGGAAAGTACTTCTATAATCATGCACAACATCCTTAAAAGCAATTTCCCTGCGATCTTGATGAATAATTGCATCACAGTTGATTTTGAGAGTGTCTCTCCTTAGAACTACCATTTATGATGCAATCATGGCTAGGAGGATTAGAGGAAGGCATGGAAAAAATGGAGCTCATTAAAGAATTAAAGTCTTTGTCTTCGTTGTTTTTTAGCTTGTAAATAATTTTAATTTCTTTCATAACTAGGGGCGTGAGCTTAGCATATATTTTAGTCCTTGTATTTTGGTCATTTTCTCTTGTAAAAACTAAGTGGTACCTTGAGTAATTATGTGGAGTGTGTGTAGGAAGAGGTGCAACCCATATTTGGAAGTGTGGCTCATTTTTACACCTCCTAACTCAGTTTTGCACCCCACTTTTTAATACACAAAGGGCCCATTTTCCTTGATTATAAGCATCTATTTAGGGCAGGAAATCTTTGTTAGTTAGACTAATCTAGATTAGAAGTTAGGACTGAGTTTGGACATCCACTATTAGCCCCTAGTCCTAACCACCCACTTCCGTATAAATAGCCCCCCTTACTCCATGTATTGGTCACCTTTGAATTGAATGAAAAATTGTCTCTATGTTGAACACATTTATTAGTAAAAGGTCTTAATGATCCTTTCTTTTGAGGAATCTCTTTCTAGTTGGCTTTTATCAAGGGTTTCTTTCTTTGTAGCAAGCCTCCAAAATATTTTGGCTTATCTTTTCCAAAAGTGGCGTCATCCCATCTCCATTTCTAACCTCTTTATCCTCAATTTCTTAAGAGAAAGAGACTTTGTTGGACAAAAATCAAGGAAGTGCATCAATTTAAATCCTCGTTGCATATCCATATATTGTGCACTATTTGCCTTCAAAGTTGATAGTAGTTAAGGAAAACTTTCACAAAGAAAACGACTTGGTCATTAGATTGTCATCGACCCTTGAAAATAAACCTATTCCTTTTGCACCACATTCGATCAAGAACAATACCAAAGGTTTGGCTCCACTTGTAGTTGCCTTGATGGAGGTTAGACTTTAAATTTGAGTACAACCACATGTAAAAATTATGTTGAGCAAAACAATTTGGCATCCCACCTGATCCAATCATTTTACATGTCACAACATTTCTCTCTTTCATTATAATTTAAATATATAATTATGATAATTTATAATTTAAATATATAATTATAAAAGATAATAATTTAAATACATAATTTAAAATTTAAATATTTAATTCTAAAAATAAAATTTAAATATATAATTATAATAATTTATTATTTATATATAACTATAAAAATTTATAATTCAAATATATAATTATAATAATTTATAATTTAATTATATAATTAAAAAAATTTATCATTTAAATTTATTACAATAATTTTTAATCTAGATATGCAATCAAATTATATTTAAAATTTTATATTATTAAAATACACTATAATTATTTTAAATAATTCTTTCCATTCTATCAACGAAGAATTAATAAAAATTCTCAAATTCAAATCGGTCAATTGTTTTCGGATAGCACCTGCTCCACTTGAAATTTCTCCATTTCGAAGTCTATCAAAACCTTGGATAGTAAAAAAATATTGTATGTTATGTTTCCAAGATTGGATTTCATTTTTTAATAAATCTCTTTTTAACTACGGGTTTATACTATGGAAAAATCAATTTCATTTTTTGAGTATTGGTGGTCAGTTAAGATAGTGTGAATGAAAAAACTTCATTCACACTATCTTAACTTATATACATTATTATTTTATTATGTATCAAATTTAAGTGATCTATAATATATTTATTTATGATTTTACAACTTTCAACTAATTAATTAGTTTTATTAAATATTTTATAACTAATTTTAACTTTTAAATAGTTTTTTTTTAATTTCAAGCTAATTTAAATCCTAGTTCTTCCTTGAATTCGTTGTTAACTTCTTTTTTTTTTTTTGTACAAATTCTACTGACATCATGTTAGAGATAATTGAATAATTGATTGAAACATATCTGTTAACTTTTTTAACAAGTATGCATTGCAGCATTAATTAACATGACATTGTGCCTATCATAATTGATTGATACATATGTTAACTCAACATTGATATGTTGATCATTTCGTGTTAAGGGACTAAAACCATACAACGTATTTCCAGAGTAAAATCACGCTTTTAATTTTGCATTAATTTATTTATTTCATCTGCTTTATATTTTTGTATTTAATCTTCTTAAACATTAAATTCAAAATTAAAATAGCATTCATAAGTTCAAAGTTCTAACTAACTGTTACCGTTCCATACAGTGATTGATCGAAACATTTTGGTTGTGGTTGTTACTTGACTAAGATCCAAAATCCAAGCCACCAAATACTGAGTCCTACACTCTCTTTCGCTCTCTCTTGCTCTTTCTTTATAATGTCATTTATTTCACGTTCTTGCATAATCTGTGCTCCTTGCAGTTACATGCAAGACCAAATTATGAGTTTGTAAACTACTTGCTTTATTCATCATAGTATCCAACATACATATATACACATTTTTCTTTTACACAAAAGACAGGGTCTATAGGAGAATGAATTATGCAATAAAGATGTTACACAATTTGTTACTATTACTTCTAGTCCCTCCCTTCTGTCATTATCATTTGTCTGTTCAAGGATCAAATCAACATGAAAGAAAGGTATACCTGTTGCCTATTGCTACAAGATTGATTTATGCTTCTTTCTGTTTAATTAACGTGAATTTTGTGGGAAAAAAATGAAACAGCCATATATTGTATACATGGGAAAAGTGCCAATGGCGGAAACCTATGCCGTGGAAAACCACCACCATAGCTTGCTGGAGGCTGCAATTGAAGAGTAATGATCTGTGTTATCAAATATAAGTGTTTTAAATTTTATGATTAATGGCTCTTGTTTCTTTTCACTACAGCAAGCAGTTAGCCAGAGAGTCCAAAATACATAGTTATGGGAAGAGCTTCAACGGATTTGTTGCACGACTTTTGCCACATGAAGCAGAGAGATTGCAAGGTACTCTTTTAGGGTGGAATAAGTGAAGGTTTTGATAGTAATAAGAATTATTATGCATTGGTATTTAATTTTATGTAGAGGAGGACAGTGTGATATCTGTGTTTCCAAATACATACCGGCAACTACACACAACAAGGTCATGGGATTTTCTAGGAATGCCCCTAAATTTGAAGAGAAACTCCAATGTAGAAAGTAATATCATTGTGGGCGTGTTAGATACAGGTATGTATCAAGAAAACGTTTCTTTAAAATGATTCTGAGAGCCGATAATGAAATGCTCTTGTATTCAATCAGGGATTTGGGTTGATTGCCCCAGTTTCAACGATAAGGGCTATGGACCTCCCCCACGTAGATGGAAAGGCAAATGTCAAACCGGAGCAAACTTTACTGCCTGCAACAAGTATACTTCTACGCTTATATCGTATTAGCCCAGTCGTAAACAACCAACAAATTTAAAACTATGCCATTTCTATCTATTCTTACATAATTTAATAATATTTTATCACAAATTTTGATAATATAACATTATCCGATTAAAATTTCCTATATATAAAATTGTCTTAACTCTTAAAGGAAAAAACAATTGTATGATTCAAAACAGTCTGATACCAATCATCTTTACATGACGTATTATTAAGTATTTTTCATATTAGGATTTCATGTGACATGCAGGCTAATGACAAACACGTAGGTCCATTTCATGTAATAATTAGTCAAATGAATGTGTTAAGAGAAATTAAATTAATCATGTGGAGTAAGGAACAAGAGTGGAAAAACAAGAAAAATAATAGCAAATTTATGCATGGAGTATGAAAAAGAAGTTGATTTGATGGCAGAAAGGTGATCGGAGCAAAATACTTCAATCTGGAGGACAGCAACACAGGGTCGGATAATATGAGTCCGGCGGACGACATAGGTCACGGCACACACACGGCGTCGACGGCGGCGGGAGCGGCGGTGAAGGGTGCGAGTGTGTACGGCATTGGGAAAGGGACGGCGAGGGGTGGGGTGCCATCTGCACGCATTGCGATGTACAAGGTTTGCTGGTCGAGCGGGTGCAGCGACATGGACATGCTGGCGGGGTTCGACGAGGCCATCGCGGACGGCGTCAACTTCTTATCCGTCTCCATTGGGGGGCCCTCTCGTGACTTCCTCACCGACCCAATTGCCATTGGTTCATTCCACGCCATGGCCAGAGGTATTCTCACTTCTTGCTCCGCCGGCAACAGTGGCCCTCGCCCCATGACCGTCGAGAATGTCGCTCCCTGGATTTTGACTGTCGCTGCTTCCGCCGTTGATCGCCAGTTCACCACACTCGTCGCTTTCGCCGATGGAAACAACATCACTGTGAGTATACTTGCCAGTTCCACAAGGCACATTACATGAAAATTAAATAACTTGGCTCGTCTATGATAGGGACTGTCTATTAATACCTTTGCCCCCAAAAGAAAGATGTATCCGTTGACCACTGGACTCCTTGCCGCCAACGATAGCAGAAATGTCTACGGCAGTGCTAGGTAATACCCATTTATTCAAATTAAAATAATAATAATAATAATAATTACAATTATGGTGCAGTGGTTGTGATTACGGGACTTTGAGCCAGGACTTGGTGAAGGGGAGGATAGTGTACTGCGTTGGGGGAACGGGCACTCAAGACTTAACCATCAAGGAATTAGGAGGAGCAGGGGCCATCATTGGCGTTGATGACAAAATTGACGCCTCCTACACCACGGTCATTCCTGGCGCCTTTGTTGAAGCCAGTTCTGTGGGTAACACAATCGAACACTACATCAATTCCACAAAGTACGTTCTTGTTCTTGTTCTTGTTCTTTTCCTTGTCATAACTAATAACTTTTACTTTTATCAACCTGATTAAATTCAATTGGACTTGGACTTCAGGAATCCTAGAGCCGTTATTCACAAGACAACAACTAAACAAATCCCTGCTCCATTTCTTGCTTCTTTCTCATCTAGAGGTCCTCAAACGATCACCCCAGATATTCTCAAGGTCATCATCATCTCTATCTCTCACTCTCACTCTCACTCTCAATCTCTTCTGTTCTTTGCTTCTAAAATTCTAAATTCTGTGCGAAGCCTGACTTGGTTGCCCCCGGAGTGGACATTCTAGCTGCTTATTCCAAATTGGCAACACTAACAGGGTACCATGAAGACAATCGTTACGATGTCTTCAACATAATATCAGGAACATCTATGGCATGCCCTCATGCAACTGCATCCGCTGCCTATGTCAAATCCTTCCACCCTGATTGGAGTCCTGCTGCAATTAAATCTGCTCTCATGACCACTGGTCAGAAACATTCCTAATTTCGTATCATTACAAATTTCATTATAAATAAATCTTAACATTTTGGTGTCTACTACTATTCAGCTACTCCGATCAAAGTCAGTGACAATTTCACGGAACTGGGGTCTGGGTCGGGACAGATAGACCCTGTAAAAGCATTGCATCCCGGCCTGGTATATGACATCAGAATAAACTCCTACATCGCCTTCCTTTGCAAGGCAGGCTTCAACGCCACAAACATTGGCATATTGATAGGCCGCAAAAATTTCAATTGCTCACGCATTAAGCCTTCGCCTGGCACGGATGGAATCAACTACCCCAGCATGCATATCCAGCTCTTCAGTGCCAGTCAGAGAATTTCGGCAGTTTTTCATCGGACTGTCACTAATGTAGGATCTACAAATTCAACTTACAAGGCTAAAGTTACCGTTTCCAGGGCTTTTTCGGTCAAGGTCATCCCAGATAAGTTGCACTTTACTCAGTTGCACCAAAAACTCTCGTTCAAGGTTGTGCTCAAGGGGCCTCCCATGTCGGAGGAGAAATTCGTAGAATCTGCAGCACTTGAATGGAATGACTCTAAACATACTGTCAGAAGTCCTATACTTGTCTTTAAACAGCCGATGGATTGACACATCGCATAATCTGGGAATTTGAGTTCAGGATTTTAAAAAACAAATTCACGGTTTTTCTATGTTTTTTGGCTTGATTCAGGACTTTTTCTTTTCTTCCACTCATTACCTGGATTATTTAGTAACCTCTCTCCGACCTTTTCTTTTTCTTTTAGTAGTAAATCATACTCCCAATGTAATTAAGTTGAAGGATCAAACAGGGTCTCGACTCAAGCCATATACGTTTACGAGCGTTATATCTTTTCTGGAAAATGATTGTGAGGGAGAGGAGTATCCATTTCAAGGTAAGGAGGTGCCACAAGATTGGTGGATGTAAATCACCCTTAAAATGAATTGCTGCAACGGTAACAGCAGACTTCCGTGTTCAGAGACATCTGACTATCAAGATGATACAAGACTATAAGAGCTACACCCCCCGAACAGCCGTACTACGGATTGTTGGCATTATGAAATAACGGTTATAAAAGTAATACTAAGTTTAAAACACTAAACAAAACAGGGTACAACGTGCAAAATATTCAGGCGGTTGCATACGTATGTCATTTACCCGCTGAGCCGACCAAAATATTCCAGTTAGATCAATATAATAATAACCTTGATAAACAGTCTGCAGATATTCAGGCTATGAAATGTAATAGTATCCACGCAAGGAATTAAAAATCGTTGTCTAAAAAACCTGGTTAACAGCATTTTGAGCTCAACATTATTAAATATTTCTACTTCTGCTGAAAGATTATGTCAGTTCTCAAGTAAGGATATCCTTACAAGACATATCACAATTTCTGAGGTTTACTTATCAGAAATTGAAAGTTGAAGAATCCGGATCATAATAACTAACTACCAATAAAAATTTTGGTCAGCTGCCCCATAGAAACCAACTTCCTTCTGCCCCTTTCTCCTCCACGGGATGGAAAAAAACCCTAGCAAGTAAATTTAAAAAGAAACAAGCAAGATTGTTGAGGGGAAAAAAAATTAAACCTTCAACGAAGTCAGCACTATACATGATTTGGACCTGCAACCTCTATGGAGGGACTTGCTCCCTTTGAACTTTAAATATTTCATATTAAGAGGTCAACAGTGCATCCGGGACTGGCGGTTATGAATGTTTTTCTGCTTTGTTAGTTCCTTTCTCCTCTTCCTTGCTTCTGCCGCAGCAACTACATCCACTGGATTTTTCCCCTGGCAAATGAACTGCTCTTGTTTCTTTTCCAGTGTTGTTGCAATACAAGATGCTGAAGATACTTTATTGTTTGGAGCAGAGTGGAATTGAAGTTCATTTTCTTGTTTGATAGCAGAAGCATGGCCATTACAACCAAATGCGGGTCCACCATACTTTTCTATAATGTGACATCCTGTTTTCTTCTCATCTCCATCCAAAAAAAATCTTGGTATGGCGCAACCAAGGTCATCCTTAGGTCTGGCCTCTGTCCAGCCAGCTTCTCTTTTAAGTTTGATAGGTAGAGCTGCTTGATAATCAACATTTGCCAGAGTATTCAAAGATGAACTAGAACTACATGGTTTACCAAGAGAAAGATTATCTTGTTTATCTTTCAGGCTACTGGAAGGTGACGATTGTCCATTTCCAAACTGTGGAATAGGTAATAGCCAAGGACATGGAAACATGTAATATGGATTTTGTATTCGATTATCATTTGTAAGGTTATTTTGCTTGTGAGAGGATACAGAATCAGAAGAACATGGAACATTAGCATTAGATGAAATGGCAATGGAATTAAATGATGCATTTTGTAAATGAACTGGATTAGAAGACTGAAGAATGGAAGGCCAAAATATCTGAGGAGCTGGAAAATGGTTATAAAGGAACCATGCACCATTACCGGACAAAGGTGCCACCTCAGCCACAGATGACTTAGGCTCAACAGGAGTTTTCTCCACTTCAGTATTTATTGACTTAGCTATCTGCAAATGGAAGATAATGTTGATTTTCTTGCATTCATATACTTCCTTTGCAAACAAGAGTTATATTAAAGATTTCTACCACAGCGAAACATCTTACTTGTTCCTTTAAGTGCTTATTTGTGGTCTCCAATGTCTGATACTCTTTCAAAGCCAATTCTTTCTCCTTTTTGCCAGAAATGTCACAAAACGTGGAAGAGTGAATGATCACATAAACATCAAACAGGGTAAATAAATTGAGAAATGATAAATATCTTACATTGATGCTTCATGCAAATAATAAGAAACAATAAAGACGAATTGGAAAAGTAAGACGTTAATGGTGGCTTAACAAGAGATATAAAACAAGAGATAAAACAAAGAAGATATAAAACAAGAGATAGTACCATACCCTCTTTAGTTTTTCATTCTCCACCACTAAAGTGGCAGCTTTTCTTGTTAACTCCTCACACAGAGCCTGAAACAATTTTATGTACATAGATAAAAAAGAGGAAACTTTTCAATAATGAGAAATCAATTAACCAAAACAGATAGACAGCTCAAAAAGAATCAGTATTTTTTTTATAATAGTTCATTTTTAGGATCAGGATTATTTAAAATTTACCCATTTGCATAAGTAGTATGGGATTACAATCAGCATCAAGCTTTACATATACATTATTCGACTGTCGATTTGAGCATCTTTTGGTCCAGCAAAACATATGCTATTATCCAAAATAATATACATATGGAACTCCTGATATGAATATTTTGCTTCAAAGGTCTTGCTAATAAAAAAGATAAATTTGATATCTTCTTGCCATAATATTTATTTGCTTTGATTGTGACAAAAAAATTTAGAGTCCATCTATAGCTAGAGGGGCATCCATTACGGCAAAAACATTATTTTTTTTTTTTTTTTTGTAATGAGAGATAACCAAACATCACATTTATTTAAAAAATAAACATAGCAATACAAGCATTACTCATACTTCAGTCACAAAAGATGGGATTGTAGCTTTAGATCATAGTTATCAAGCTTTATACCACATAAATACTATAAAAAATAAAATTAAAGAAACTAGAGATAAATAAAAAGTCAGAATTTACATGCACAATGACCATAAATCTTAGGAGCAATAAGACCATCATAACAAAGACAGAAATGAGAGATAACCAAGAAATTAATAGTTACAGAGCACAACTAATTTGATAAAATAAAATAGCGTAATGCAAACTGGGAAATCTAAAGGAACAGAACCCATGACAAGTAAAAAAAATAGTCCTATAAATAAAGTGAGGAGGAATATAGGTCAAAACAAAAGTTTTGGTGGAATATTTTAGCCCCAAAATAAAAATCCAAACAATAATATTGCAGGGACAAAAATGGGTTTTCGAAGCCTATATCATAATAGCACCTCTTATGCACGCAAAAATCCAATAACGCGGCTTATTATAATTATGCACTGTGAGAAACAAGCTCAATCCTTTATCCCGCCCTATGGACTACTTGTCAACTTCTGTATTTAGGAACACACAGGAGGAATAAAATTATTTAAAACTAATTTTTTGTTCCAGCGTCCTAACACTTAGTCTTAATACAACCAAAAATATAGCTTGTTATGGTTATCATGCACTATGAGAAATGTGCATAACAATGTTTGCTTTGAGTAGAAAATAGCATGCATCTTTTTTCATTAGGTGCTTTAAGAAATTTAAATTCTAATCTTTCTTTCTTGTAAGTAGGAACTTATAAAAACAATCATGGGATTCATGGCCAGTGTCACAAAAAGGACTGAGACTATTCTACAATACAAGTTCAAAGGACATTTCAAGATGTGCTGTTTTATGATCGTGGTTCATTCATTTGCTACAAGAAAAAGCTTAATCGTCGTCCAATTGCTAAGTATAGAGTGAATAAACAATGAACCACTGTATCAGTGAGGGAATGAATAATAAATAAGTTAACCTGAAGATCCCTGAAATGGTAACTGTTGATTAAAATGCATGAACAATAAATTTAACAGACAGACAGATTGCAAACCATGCTGGGAATTGGAAAAAAAATGTCAGCAATTGCATTTCTGCAAAACAAATTATGCATACACTAGGTATGTGTTGCTTTAAATTTTGGGTGACATAAGCAAATCTTCTAACAGTGGTGAAATGATTTGCCTGTGTAAATACCTGTCTTCGGCGAATTGTCTGCCTAGCCGACTCTCTATTTGCCAATATCCGACGTGTCCTCCTTTCTTCTTTTTCTTCCTGAACAGATAGCCCGGAAAATTACACGCATCAACTATTCAGTGTACACCCAGAAATTGCAGTAGAATACTAGAATGAAAAAATCACACTCAAACCTCAGTTAAATTTCGCCTTGACTTGTTGCATCGAGCTAAAGAGAAATCTGTGTTGGGTAATAAATCAGCATCTTGCTCCATCTTCAGGAGTCTTGAGCAGTCATCCTGATGAATCTTTTCTGTTTCTACAGGTGTAGCAGTGGATATTTTTTCATCTAGCTTCTGACCTGCAATAGCTTTGCCCTGCCATAAATTAAACCATTTCTAAATTCCTGCATAAAATTTTAAAACTTGGTGATGCTCTCCCAATTATTGGATGTCAGCTTTAGTTAAGTGACTGATCCAATTTTATATCAATGGAAAAAATAAAAAAAAAAGATTTGACCATGTTAAAGTTTATATATTTCTCCACAAAATACAGGGACTGAAGGACATATAACATGTTTACTTAACATAGTCGTTTGCGGAATGTAAAGATGTCTTAGTTTTACCATAAAATTGTAAGCACGAGCATGAGCATGAATATTATTGTAGGATATCCCTTTAGCGGAGTGCCGAAAGTAGTTGTATATAATGTACTAAGGATTTGGTTCTTCTAAAGCATGCAAAGATAAAGTAATCTATGATTCTATGTCAATTGTTATGTATGGAAATCAAAATCAATTGTTGACATTCCAACACTTCTATAATTTGTTATGCATTTATGTAATATCGACTGTTTATTTTTTTTAGAAGATTACTTACTTTATTACTCTCTAAAGTAATCTATCATCGATTTTGTTTTTTGGTTACTTACTCTACTCTATAGTAATTTGCTCATTTTAGAGGAAGCATATCCGTGTAATAAATATTTTCTTTCTTAATAGAAAAATTAAAAAAAAAAAAAAAAAAACTTCAGTCCTAACACTCGATGCTAACTAAACCAATAAACTTAACCAGTCATGACAAAAGAATGTGGGGCATTCTTTCTCTATTTCCAAAAAAAGATACAAAATTGCAACCCAGACAATTGGTGATTCTTAAAAAGGAAAACATTGGTCCCTACTACTAAGCTCTGGCTAAAACTTGGGAAAAATCTTTATTATTTTGTTGTAAGTTGTGTCAATTGTAAAAAACTTGTCTTATATAATTGGATGCCCTATATTTCCGTTGAAATTGAAATAGCTATCTGACTCGCTTCTAAATAAATAAATAAATATATATATATGAGTGGTGTTTGCGTTTTGCATAGAAATAAAAAATATAATAATACAGTTCAATAGTAATAGTGTGGAACATAGGGGAAAACGAAGTTGAAATTGGGGTGAAATGATGCGAATAAGTGAAGAAAAACGAACCCGAGGGCGAAGAGAGAGATCGGAGATGGGAGTAGGTGACTGGGGAGTGACTGGTTTGGCGCAGCATTTATCGGAAGAGTAGGTCTGGCGCATTGCCAAGTGCGCGAGAGTCTCGGCCGCTTCAATCTCGTGGGTGTGGACGAGGCGATCGAAGCGGTGGAAGGAGGAAGAGGAATAAGAGGACGAGGACGAGGAAGAAGAGGTGGAAGCGTAGCGCTTCTCCGATTCCGCATCCATGGTGGAAGAGCAGAGAGAGGAGAGAGAGTATTGGCGTTTATTTGTAATAGCAATTGTAACGGTGGAAGAGAGAACCGAACGAACAGAGAGGGAAGAGGGAAGAGGGAAGAGGGAAGAGGGTATCACATCAGTCACTGGTTAGGAGGAGAAGCACACAGATTGTAGATGAGTGCCACGTGTCGTGCCAACTCACAAGCGGACATCTATGATAATAAGCAGCGATGTATCTTTGGTCGCCACGTTTCTCGAATTTGACCACGTAGGCGATTTGCCGCACTTCAAAAGTCGGCCCCTTTTTCTTTCTCTGTTTACCCTTTACAATCACCTCTTCACGCGCCTTTTATTTTAACGCACCCTTTTCCCCACAAAATAAACAATTTTATCCCATATTTATCTTTATAAATTGGTGTTCACAAATTTAAATTTTAAAATTTAATAATTTAAAATAAAATTTCCCAAAAACTTAGATAGAATAGCTTTATGTAATTTTTTTTTTAAATTCTATTTTAAATCTTTCATATTTTTTAAAAATATTATCGCATTAAACAAGTTGGTAAATAATTAAAAAATATATTTTACAAATTAAATTATCTTATTATATTTTTAAATGACATGATAAGTTAATACATCGCTAATAGCATTGTTGCATCATCCTCAAATGTTAATAAAATTAAGATAAAGTAATAATTTTATCTATTTTAAACTTTCGAGAAGCGAAATCAATAAAAAAAATTTAAATAATAAAACCAAATGGAACAAATTCTCAAAGTGGCATAAACATATTTAGCCGTATTATAACTCTATGATGCAAAAACTGTAACATTGTAATAACTTATGACGCGTGGAGTTTATAAAATTAGTCAATTATATTCATCCAGCCTCTTGAAATTTAGCCTACGAACGTCTCAAATTCATGTTTTATTTTTTTTTATTTATTAAAAATATCATATCATTTAAGCGTCACTTATGTAACAATATGTTTTCACTCCTTTTCTCTTTCAGTTTGTTTGTTGTAATTGAATAAATAATTATCTCCTTCTAATAGACTTCGGCTCTCCCCCGACACACACATATATATATATATATAGAGTATAGCCTTGTAATTTTTGGGATAATAAATTTTTTCCTCGTTAATCTGTTTCAAATCATCAGAAAGTTTTCAGTATTTCAGTGGTGATTATTGTTTTTAGTGTGTTTTGTTTTTATTTGTAAAGAAAAGAGAAAATAATAGTAAAAATATGTTTAGTTACAATTTAGAAAATATTAAAATATTTTTAAAAAATAGAAAAAAATTATTTTCAGTATTTTTAAAAATTAAAATTATGTAAAAAGTTAATAATAATATTGTAATTATAACAAAAACTATGCATAAATGTATTCTAAATTATATATACAAATATTTTATAATATTTTTATTAAAATTGATTAAATTTAATAATATTATTTTTTTGAAAAAAGAAAATATCAAGTGAAAACAAACATATTTTATAAATGTTGAACCTTGAAATGAAAACGGTTTTCAAAAATTGAACCTTGAAATGAAAACGATTTTCAAAAAATGAAAATAGAAAAAGAAAATTCAACCCAGATGCCACCTAAAATACTTGTTTATTTGGTGTTTTCTTAAAATAGTTTTCAAAAACAGTTTTGGTTTTTTACACTACTAGAATAATACTGATTTCCTACTGTTTTTCTTTTTTGAATTAAAAGTAAAAAGAAATTCAATTTATTGGGGTTTATGGTATATAAATTTTATATCGAATTTTTTTCTTACAGGATCTAGAGCGTTTTTAGCTCATGTTTACTCTTTTCTAGTTTATATTTTTCCATACTTCTATAAATTTTTTACAAATTGTGGTTATGATTTGGGTGTTAAGAGAACTTCTCTAAACTATTTCAACTATTTTTGTTTTTCTATTTCAGAACTCAAGACATAAAAATTTGGTTCTCAAGCTATGTTTATGAGTCACTGGAGTCTAGCTTAAGTACTTTTTTCATAGATGAAGTTTCTAAAGAATAAGTGTGAGGAGGTATATTATTTATATTTTACTATGTAAATCTGAATATATGGATGCATCTTTGTTGTATTATTATTTGGTAGATTTGGTACACTACATATATATCTTGGTACTGGTATCTTTCTTACTATAGTATAATAATTTAGTTTTCTGGTAATGTTTTTCTTCTATAGGAAAAATAGTACTATGATGCTTTGCTTCTATAGGAAAAAGTAGTAAAAGTTAAAAGGATTGATAAAAATTATTTGTTTTGGGTTTGCCAATCACATAAAGGTTTCCCTCCTAATGATTGTGTCCTGATTTTTTGTACATTTGTGGCTATGAGGATTTCTTGAGAGGATTTAGGACTTTTGGAGCAATTTCTCATGTCATTTTAGTGGTTTTGGTTGTACTAGGAATATCTCATTACAACATGTTATATGAACAATGATTTGGTGCTTTTGGTTTGAGAGAAATGCTAGAATTTTTTAGGATAACTTCTTAACACTATTCTGCTCCTTTAAGATAAGGTGGTTATCTTGTGATTTGACATTTGTTCATGGTAAGTATAACAATTTGTTATTAGGTAATATGTTCTGCCTAATAATACTTATTCTTGTTGACTAGAATACTATTGTTGTTATGATCAAATGTTTACAAAGATTAATTCAACTACTATGCTTAAGCCTTCATGGGTTATTTATTCTAATTCTATTTGCTACACTTGTTCTAATTGGTTATTTACAGAAATTAAAGTTTATTTGTTATATGCTTGAGTGATTATTTATTCTTATTCAATTTACTATCTTTTTTTATTAGTTGTTTAACAGATATTAATGTTCAAGCGTTATGTTTGAGCAAGTTTATAAATGCTTTGATGAATGTTTCTCTCTTTGTCTTCATATACGCTAAAGGAAGTTGTCTATGTCTTGTGATGTTGCAATTATGAGTCATGATTATGTGGTGAACATTCTATTATTGTCATTGAGGCATTATATTTCTGTTTCTGCCAATGTTCATAGAAATTTGATTGGACATAAGCTATTTTGCATTTTCAGATAAAATTTACCTTTGTTAATATTTCATTTGGAGTTGTTTATGCTATCATGCATTCCACTGGTAACTTTGGGTGATATGGGTTGTTTGTGGACTCTTTTTATTCTTATTGCTTACTTACTAGGCAATAGGTATTGCATTTACATTTGAGCTTAAACTTACGGTAGAAAAAAATGAACTTTACTATAATGGATCATCATCCTAAGCTTGGCTTTAGATGACATTTATTTTAGGAATCTTAAAAACTAAAACTCCTTCATATTCTTTATTGTTTCATTTTTTTTTTGTTATGAAAGAATAAGGATAACAATTTATTATCTCATTAGATAATAAAACTACTAAATTCATTTAAGTTGGACTTAGACCAATCAAGTGCCCTGTATATATAATCTGTTAGATAATAAAATGTAATTCAAAAGACTTGAATAGTCTTAAAGATTGATATGAAATTCCTTAAACTATTATGAGAGTTCCTTAAAGCCCTTCTCTAACAATTTCCTAATTGTTTTCTTTCCTTTGTTGTAGAGTTCCTCTGAAAGTTGTAGCTGTGACTTTCTAAGTAGCCTTACCAGCTAGCTACGAGACAAGTATTAGCATGCATGTATTTCAGATCTCCACACAAATTTATATGGCAACCTCTTTTCTTGTTGATGGTTTAGTATTTAGTAATTGATGAACCATGGTTGGATATTTAGATGATAACACTTAGTAGGCGTTTAGACAATTTCTAGATTACACAATGTATACTATTGATTTACAGTTAATCTTCTAATTGGGATTTTTAATTTTCAATGTTTTTACTCTTTATAAAATTACTCTGGAACAAAAAAAGTCTACTTGGAGTATACATAATTAATATTCCCATATTTTTCTTTCTTTCATACACTTTCATGTGGGGGAGCTATATATTGTTATATCTATTATGAGTTAATAAGACTCATAGAACTCGAACACTTGATCCTCCCTACTACATCACAACTCCTAATATATCTAAACAAAAACTTGGATGCGATGTGACACATTTAAATAGCCTATATATGCTTTTCTCTGTGTGTATTGTGGCTCTCTCCACTGTCGAGTTGTATGGCCAAAACAAATACCAACTATATATGAGAGTGAGAGGAGTAAATCTCAATCATTTATTATTTGTCACTTTTTTTTTCTCTCTCCTTTATTTCTAATGCTTGAGATTTTTAGATATTCTTCTCTCTCCTTTTTTAATGACTGAGATTTACTCTCTTCACCATCATATATAGTTTCATTCTCACTAGATATTTCCCCTATATATATATATATAGTTGTAAATCATATCTTTTTGAATTGTGTATGTCATTTTTGCTATTAAATTTTTAGGTGTTACACATATAATATGCTTTATATATTATTTTATTTTTACACCAAATTTTAGGGATTAGTCAGTTACTATATATTATATATTGTAGAGGTACAATTCATATATCATTAATATAATTTTGTACAAATGTTGTACAATAATTAAATTTACCCCATCATTGTAATTATATCATGAATATTGTAGAGGTACAGTTATACAATTTTTCTAATTTAGTATGTAATAATAATAATAATAATAATAATAATAATATATATTTTTAGTAAATAAAATGAGAATTTTTGTTGTCTTATAAGCATAAATGTGAAAAATATAAAAAGGAAAATATTAAAATATAAGAGACAAAAAAATTAGAAAGAGAAGTTTAAAACAAGAAGAAGAAAGTATTCATATGTTTTTAAAAACTTCCTTTTATTTTATTATTAATAGAAATGAATTTTTTTTAATTATATTTGTACTTATTTATACTTAACAATCAAGTGAAATAAAGAAAATTTTTATTTGACAATAATATAAATTATCTGTATACAAATTAAATTATAAAATAATCATATTAAGTTATTAAAAATATTTATACTTTCTATCATAAATTAAAAATATTTTATTTTATGATATTACTTACTAATTATAACTAATTTATGATATTATTAAATAATTAAATTTAATTTTTTAGTATTATTTCAACAAAAAAATATCAAATTATTATAATAAATAATAAAAAATTATTTTTTTTAAAAATCCAAAATTTACCTACGGATATCTATCGCAGAAAAATCCGTAGGACTTTCCTGTGGATTTTTCTGTAACAGAAATCTGCAGGTATATTTTGATTTTTTTTCTTTCTTTTGCAATTTTTTTTATAAATAATCGTAGGTAAATTTTATGCTATTATTTCGGTAGAAAATTCCCTAGACAATTTTTTGCGGTTAAATTTCCTTAGAAAAAAATTATCCATAAAGGTTTTAGTTGGAGATAATATTTCGCAGGTAAAGCCGCAAGTAATAGATGAATTTTTAGTAATGTTAGTTTTAAAAACTAAAAAAGGGAAACAAAGTAGTTTTACTTTTCATTTTTAGGGTTTAGGGTTATAAATTCCCTTATGAAAAAATTATCCACAAAAGGTTTTTAAGAAAATCCGCAAGTAATATATGGATTTCTAGTAGTGTTGGTTTTAAAAACTAAAAAGCAGAAACAACTGTAAGTAGTTTTACTTTTTATTTTTATATTTTTTTTTAAAACTCAAAATATACGAAGAATATGTTTTTTTGTTTCTCATTAATAACATTTTTGTAAATATGATTTTTTTTTTATATTTTTAAAATAGTTTTTAAGCAACATTTAAGTTATTTTTTTCTTTTTTTCAAAAGACAATTATTGAAAACTATTTTCAAAAATTAAAAAATAAAATTAAACCAATCAAACTATTGCTAATATTATATATATATATATATATATATATATATATATATATATATGAAAATTTTGCATATATCATGCTGGTGTTTCCTACATTATTTTGAACAAAATAGTAATAAAAATTATACTAAGCCCAAACCACATAACGTGTCGTTTCCCTACATCAATGTGAATAATGAGGTTATAAAAAATTTTACAAAGAATTGTATTGAGCATGGACTCATAAGGTTGTGTGGCACTCCCACATTGATGTTAATGATGAGGTAACGAAAAACCTTACAAATAATTATACTGGGAGCAGGTTACATATATCTGGCCCAACCTATAATATTGTGGTTAACACGTTATTAGAAGTATTTAAAATTGAAGCAAACAAAAAATTGACTTGAAAAATATAAAATAACAAAAAAAAAATTAATTTGGGATTATTAGTTTTCTTAATTTTAAAATTGCATAGCTCAATTTATAGGTGACAAAATGGACCTACTTGACTGCCATTAGACGAATTAACAGGCCATTCAATCAAAGTTTGAATTTTTTTATTTCAAATAATTAAATTTAATTTTAACAAAAAAAAACATTCTTGACATAGTTATGATTTTATTAAAATAAGTAAAAAAAAAAAAAATAAATTTTACATATTGATTTTTTTTACAAGGTTTACAAGGTTGCAATTTTAGAAAAAATAAACAACAAATTCATTATTATAAATTTTACTTGATAATTTATTTTATGTTTTAATAATTATAATTATTTATTATTTATATAAATATATAATTTTAAAAAATTGTATATAATATTGCATGTTGAGTGGTAGAGACCGCATTGCATCAAACTAAATCACACATTTCCTTTTTTTATAGGAAAATTAAAAAATATTGTAAAATAGAAATTATTTTAATTTTTTCTTAACTACTTCTGTTAAACATATTTTAAAAAATAAATACCACTTAAAACTTATATTATATTTAATTAATAATTATTTTCATTTCTCAAAAATTGTCCTTCATTGATAAAGTTTTTATCGAACTTTTTCTTTCATGAATGATTCTACATATTTGTTTTATTATGTAATATCTACAAATATTTCTCTTTCCTATACCTAGTTTTTTTTTTCTTTTTTTACAGTTTTATGAAGTTTTATTAAACATAGATTGAGATGAAATAATATACAATAGATTATATTTTGTAAGTATGTAAGAATTTTTCCCAACATTATATTCATAAGCAGTTTTCAGGTAAATTTTGTGCAAATTAAAAGGTAATCATTAAAGAGTTTAATTGGTATAAAGATTTTTACACTGACATTAAGTTACAATCTTTTATTCATGGTAAGTTTGTTGACTTTACTCATTAATACTTTAAAAGTCATATAAATAAAAAGTAATGATTAAATATTAGTGTATAAATCTTTTACACTAACCGTGTATACCAGTTAAACTCATAGTTAAATACGGTTTCAAAGTTTAAATATTTTTAGTTATAACTTTGGTAACAATCTCTTTCAAAGTACTTTTTGAAATATTTAATAATACAATTTTTGCATCATTAAACCAAACGTAATTATTAAAGATTGATTTTGTTTGCCTTAGATTTTATAATGTGTCATTTTTATTGTTTTTTGTTTTCACTTTTACTGAAAACAAAAAAGCGATGCTGAAAATATGTTTTATTGTAATTTAGAAAATATTTTTTTAAACATTTTCAAAATACAAAAAAAAATTGTTTTAAAAAATTAAAACTATGTAAAAACTTAATAATAATATTGTAATTATATAAAAAAACTATATATAAATGTATTTTAAATTACACATATAAATAATTTTACTAATATATAGATTATACATATAAAAAACTATAAATAAATATATAATATTTTTTCTAAATTGATTAAATTTAACAATATTATTTTTTTGAAAATAAAAAATATCAAGTGAAAACAAACCTATTCTTTGAATGTTAAAAACTTGAAAAATGAAAATTGTTTTAAAAAAATGAAAATAAAAAATAAAAATATAAAACATTTTTTTGAACCAAATGTCAATTAATAAATTTAAATCAAACAAAATTGCACTATATGTTTCTTTCTTGTTTGGTTTGCAGTAGTCTTAAACTCAAAACATGTATAAACTGCATCATAAACATGGATAAAAATCTTTTGTCTCAGTTTGGTGTCTCAATTTTTGTCCCAATTAATCAATAATCACTATGTCTTTTAATGAATTTTTTTTATAATTTTTTTATATCATATATAGATAATTAAATAACATTATATTTATTATTGGGTAAGACAGTAATTCAAACCTCAATTTAAAACAGAAAATTTTCATCCCATAAACACACCGCACACTATGAAAGAAGACATTCCACGCACTTTTATAAAAATATTCACATACATGTAAAACTTGTGTCACTTGTTATTAAGTGGTCTTTATAATTGCAAAATAAAAATAATATAGTAATTTCACTTAATTAGAAGTTTCCTCCACTCAGGAAGTTTTGATTCTCACCCTTATTAAAAATATTTTTGCAGAAAAAGTGAACTAGAATTGATTTTAAAAAAAAAGTTGAATTTTTTTTATTATTATATAAGAAACGTGAAAATCACAATTTTTTACTAAGAATTATAAAAAAGCAAAAATATTTGTTTTACCAAATGTGATCTTAGATAATATTTATATAACTATTTTTTACTAAATCTAATTGAAAAGTACATTTATTCGATTATGAATCAACATGCATAATAAATTTGTTTATTTTATAACAATTATTTTAAAAATCATACGAAAAATAATTCTTTCGAGTTGATATATAATATATAAATTATTGCATGACAATTACTTTTTTATTTATTATAATTTTTCATTTTGGTGTTGTTCTTCCAAGTGTACTCAAGCCTTGAATATATTCATATTTAAATAGTGAATATCTTTTTTTAAAAAGCAGTGTTCATCATGTAATATGAAGAAGAAAAGATGACAACAACACATGATGAAAAATATATTGTACTGTTAGTTAAAATTTAACAATGTAAAACAAGGAGAAATACTTGTTAAATGATAAGTATAATAAAAAAAGTGATTTTCAATAAATTCTAGTTAACATTTTGATATAAAGACAATGTATTTAAAAAAATTAAGAGTATAGCTTAATTGATTAACATCCTAGATGTGTGAGTTGTTGTAATTTTTTTTTTAATTCCTACCTTGAGAATAAAAAAAATGTATTTAAAAGACTAAATTAAAGAGACTATTACTAATATTTTTCACAATAAAAAATAGGATATAAATAAGTTGAGTTATTCTTAAACTATTTGAATTTAACTCATTAAATACTTTAGCTCTATCAAACTCACTTATTTAATTAAATAAACAAAATCTAGTTTTAGCTCTGTCAAACTCAATATTAGCCGTAAGTGAATTATTCTTTTATTTAAATTGCTAATGATGGTTTAACTAGCTTTTGTTATTTTTATATTATTATGGAATTATATAGAATTTTGGTGAAAATTTTAAAATTAATTTTGAAGTTTCTTTAGTAATAAAATAGTTCTAAATTTTTTATTTACTAAATTATGGTAATGTAGTCTAGAATATTTTAATTTCACATACTCTAGATCATATTTCTATATGTTAATCGTAATCTAGTTTGAAAATATTTATTATATTAAATTAATAAATTAAAAATAGTTTTATCAAATTATATAAAAATGATCTAGTTATAAATAAATTAGGCTTATAAAAAAAAGTTATAAATAAATTATATAGGTGAAATGTCTAACTTTAACCAACTCCACACAACCTGCTTCTGAAGTGTGAGAATTGTTAAATATTTATAAATATCTTTTTAAAAAAATTTATAAACTTTATTTAAACCATATATATCAATAGGATGTGACACTAATTAAATTCTTTACTATAATTAAGATAGTCCTAAAAAAAAGTCACAAATAAGACCAACTAGATTGGCTAAAGTTAAAGTAACTTTTCAAAGCCGCTTTACGCACTTCCTTAAGTTTACTGACTCAATTGAATGTGCCCATGTAGCGGTCCAACAATAGATTTCCATAAGAGTTGGCAAAAATCCATTTTTTAAAAAAAAAATTGCAAGAAATCGGTTTTCAAACTTAAAAAACAAACTATTTTTAATAATTAGTTAGAGTCTAACTATTTTTAAGAAAGATTCTGAATTAATTCGTACTAGTTTGAAACAATTATACATTAATTTGATTTCCAACTTATTTTTGTTCCATCAATGCGTTTACCACGGTACCGTGGATATGCACACAATAATGTAGGTGACTTGAAGAGTATTTTTTATTATGTGCGTTTTTTCACACAATTCTGGATCTTGTTACATAGGTGTGGTGAATTTTAAGATTTTTTTTTTTTCCAGCAGCCTGATTCCCACGGTTCAATTTTCACATAAACACTTTTTTACTATTTTAGTAAAAGGTCATGCGCGTGGTTCAAAATTAATGTCATAGAAAAAGAATTTGGTTATTTGGTGTGTTAGGTAAAATTAGTTGAAAGTTGAAAAATTAGTTAAAAAAATAAAAAAATAGTTGTAAATGTTTAGTAAAACTAGTTTATTAGTTAGAAGAAAGTTGTAAAATGACAAATAAGAATATTATTAATCATTAGATTAACGATGAGATATTTAAACTATTGTAACATATATTTAATATATAAATTATTATAATTATATATTTAAATTATAAATTTCTATAATAACATATTTAAATTATAATTACATATTTAAATTATAAATTTATTATATAATTACATATTTAAATAATAAATTACTATAACTAATATTTAAATTATAATATTAAATTACATGTTTAAACTATAATTGTCTATAATAATATATTTATATTATAAATTATTATATATAATTACACTGAAGAAGAGAGATGTTGCATATAATGTGATAAAAAATAATTAATGAGAGATAATGTATTAAGTATAGATAAATATATAAAAATAAAATCAGCTGAAAATAAGATATTTTTTTGAAAAATTATTTGGCTTAGTTTTTTTTTTTAAAACTAGTAACTTCTAGATTTATGCTATTCAAATCTAACTAAAATAATTTCAATGGTTAATTGCCTAAGTAGCCTTTTTTAAAAATATTATATAAATGAATCTGTTTTTAAAAAATTTACCAAAATAAATCTATTTTTAAGTTTAATTTAGTCAAACTATAATTCTTACAAACAACTGTAATGTTATTTTAGTTGTATGCTCACCTAATATTTAAAATAACATAATCAACCAGTTAAACCACAATCATAACTTAAAGATTAATGATGGTTAAAAACAACTTCGTTTATACTACTAGCTATTTTATTGCGCAGTAGATATTGATCGCATATTTTTATGTTAAAACGTAAACTGCAACTGCGGTTAAACGCATCATCTCCCTTTAACGCATAACGAATTTTCTTTTACCATTTCATTTATGCTCAACTGCGGTTTCGATCTGTTATTTTTTTCTGATTTGATTGTTTTTCATACATTTATCGTCTCCTCCAATATATTCTTCAAACTGACCAACAGCAAAGAAAAAAAAACAAACACTTTAACGCATCACAATTTTTTTTTAACCCTTTAATTTATATTCAACTGTGGTTTTGATTTGTTATTTTTTTCTGGTTATTTTTTATACATTTCTCGTCAACCGTCTCTTCTTATATATTCTTTGAAATAACCAGGACAAAAAAAGAAGATATATGTTATTGAAGGTGTTGCGTTGAAACCGTACTAAAACTTGGATGATACTTAAGCATGCTATATTAAAATTGTAAAGTGAAAATTGCGATTTCATAAGTTAAATTTAAAATAAATTTATTTTAATAAATTTTTAAAAAAAATAGTCATTTAAATAATTATTTTTAAAAAAATAACTCGCTTAAATTAATTAGTCTATTTAATTAATTTTTCAACTTTCAATTAACTGAAATAACAAATTAAATATACTCAAAAATTTTTACTAAATGTTTACCTTTTAGAAACTGCGGTAAATGTGGGGATTTTTTTTTTGTTAAATGTCAGCATGATTTAGAATTAATTTTCTTTTATTTCATCTTGCTAAGTGTTTTTTACTATGTTTTTTTTTTATTTTTCCTTTTTTACACATTGGTTAAAAAAAGAAAAGTAAAAAAGTGTGATGAAAAAAAAAACGTAAAATGAAATATAATACAAATAGAAGTTATTGTTGGTCAGAAAATGACGTAAAAATTAATAGAAATTATGATAAAAATGATTAAAATTACAAAATCATCAATATATTAATTAATTGATTTTTTAACAATTTTATATATACGACCAGAGAAATTTTGAAAGGATTATTTTTTTTTTATATATTTTTCTTTCAATGTATGTTTGAGTGAAAAGTAGATAATTAAAAAAATAATTATTTTTTATTTTTTTTCTTCCAAACTAAAAAACTTCTACTCATTTATTTATATATAAATAACTTTCTACTGCCTGCCTGCTTTTCTTAGGCGAGTAAAGAAATCATACAATATAACATAAATTTCTTCTATTCCATCTTATTGATCTCATCATGTAACATCTATTTAAAGATTCCTCAAAATTTCAAACTTGAAATATGTAGGGACTTAAGTTAATATTCTCATAACAATCCAATTACAAATACTAGGATAATTATCTACACTTACACATTCACTAATAAGACGGTGGGAGATATCAACTTAGATGAGTGCTAGGAGTCTCTTTTAAAAAAATCCTTTTAAAATTCTCTCGTTAGAAAATTATTTAATAACAAATAAAATCGTTGGTGATTTTTAATTAATTTTAACTAATTATAAAAATAATTTTAAAAGTTTTTGTAAAACATTCAGTTACACTCGCGGTAATTTATAATAACTTTTTGGGTTTATTTTTTTTAACGTAAAGTTATAAACCATCTACAAATCATCTCTATACTGGTGGTGCCAACGACACAAAAGTTAGTTTTTCTTACACTTCCATAATTTTTTAAAAATGATAAAAGTATTTTAAGTAAAAAAAATAAAAATTTTATTATCTTTCACACTCTTTTCTCGTCTTCTTCATCTCTTATATGCACCTTTTGTGTTCACTTTTTTGTTTTTCTCTTTCTTATTTTTTTTATTGAACGTGTTCCAGTTAGTTTTGGTGTTCCTTTTTCTTTTTTCAGACTGCAATAATTTAATCTCTAACAAGTCTAAACAGATCTATTTAAATTTCTAATAGTAAATTTTTTTACAATTAAAGACAAGCATCCAAATTTGTAGTTACAAATTTTATATGATCAGATAGACTATTATAACGTCAAATTAAATAAATGGATTTCAGTTAAATTTACGGATTTGTGGATGGAATATAATTTCATTCATCACCTTTTAAAAGTTAAATCAAATTTTTAATTCTACAAATGAATAGACCATAAAATGTGCTGATGATTAATAAAAATGATAGGGTAGACAGTGTTTAGTTTTCCAACTTTCAATTTCGTTTCAGGCTTGAATACCGAGTAAAATATGATTTTTTGAAATGTTAATGTGTTATTCCAAAAAGTTTAGAATGTTTTTATAATTTAGATAGTTTTACAAGTTTGTAAGATATTTTGTAAGATTACAGAAATACAGAAAGAAGATATAAACGTGTAAGAAGAAAAACTCCAACAGCAGTCACGAGAAACATGACTGTCTCTTAGCCAGTTGGCCCTGAGGCCATTATTGATCTGTGTCCACATCCCAAGTTAGTCAATCACAAAATATAATATATTTATATTTGTTTGTCATCTAAACTTCTACCTTTTTTTTTTTAAGTTCCCAAGCGTTTTCTTACCAATCTTTTTTTTTTTTTTTTTTCTCTGTCCCTTTTGTCGTTCCTTTTTTTCTGTTTTTTGTGGTTTAGTGACCAGGAGTAACTCCTGTTGAATCAGACATTCATTGTTGTTATCTCATTTTGTGGAGTTATCTGTTATTATTATTGCACCAAATTACCTAGCCATTTTTTCTTTTTCTGAATTCTCTTTTGGCCACTCACAAATCACAATGTAGCTTACATGCAGGTCAAGCAAGCAACAGTTTCAGGAGAGGAAGCACATTCTAAATCTACCAAGGTTGTTTCTTTAATTTTTTCAATAATCAGAAAGAGCAAATATTAATGTATTATGGAACTTTGAGAAGTCAAAAATGCCTTTCCTTACTAAATTAAAGTCACTCGTCGCAGCCGGTTGATACATAATATCATGTGCGTAGTTAAGACAAAGTGCAGAAGTACTCAAGATGATCTACCCACCAACCATGAACAGTAGCATCATTAGAACACTTTTAGTTTAATTAGTATTTGTTGAACTTTTATTAAAAACATCTTTACAATTTATTAAAAAAATTTAACTATAGCAAAATTTTCGTTTCTCTTTCTTTAAGTGTAAATCTACTAAGTTAGAATTTCTAATAAATTTTAATTAATTATAAAGAATTTTTAAAAAATTGAGACAATTTCGTTCACACTCCTCATTATCAAATTACATCTTTTACATGAAATCTTTTAATAAAATATTATAATGTTATAAACTACTTTTATAATTTCAAATAAGGTCATCTATATGTCACCGTAATTATCTAGCATAAAGTTTCGCAACTGCTGGTCATTTCAAACATCTCTTCATGTTTAGTGGGAGAAAGAAAAGTATGAGATGAGATAATGACAACGATTGGACATTATAGGATAACAACAAAGTCCTAAAGAAAGTTTAGATGATATAAAGAAGGGGTATTTTTCAATATTAATTAACTAAGCGCCTTTAAGCTTGGCTTTTAAAATCTATAGCAACATCAAGCAGAAGGACAGATAACTCACTTAACACATGTCCCATCAATGTTAGAGCAAGAGCTACCAGGGGATGGATAAGGTGAAGTCAATACAAGTCCTGCCATTCGCATGTATGAAGAAGGAGTAGGGGGGATTTTGGGAGAAAGGTTTAGCATCTCCAAGGCCTGTGTTCTAAGTTCTACAGGGTAGTCAGCGACACACCCAATTCTTGGTCCAGCTCCTGTTGACCATCTAAGCGAAAGTTGGTGTCCTAATTGGTAGGACTTCGAGGCCTTCTTGGAATTGATTCTTTGCAATATTGCAGTCTTGGGCACCACAGCTCTCGGACTCTGAAGACCACCTGATAAAGTCCTTGTGTAAGTAACACATTCAGGATTAGGATCCTCCTTAACTGAGGATGGAGTATTGGTACCTCCCTCAGATATTTCAGGCACATACACTTTACCAATGCTTGACATTTCAGGTGTTGCTGCTCTTTCACTAAGATTGCTGCTGTCTTCGTACATATCAGAGTCTTCATTTGCCTTGTGCATCTGAAACCACGAATCAGAGTTATTTCAAATACACAAGCTAAACCACCTAGTCTTCACTTCAATAATTGAGTGTTTAAGCCTTGGACAGCCATGAGTCCATGACCCTTAATTAACGTTATCTACAATAACAAAAAACACTACGATATAACCCAAATGAACGATAGAAAATGCTAAGTGATCCAGGTATTGAATAACCATCTTTTGGCTTAAAATTTTCTACCAACATTTTGACAAAATCTTTAATAACTACTACAATTTAGCTGTATAGAAAATATCCTAATGCAAATCAATTACCTCAACTTCGTCTAGTTTGACGCCATTTTCTTTGAGATATGATAAGAAGCCGTCTAGAGTGTCATCAGTTGGCCGGTAGTGTCCACTATAAGCAGAGATGGACTGAAAAGTCAAAGTCATTGTACCATTGATAAACAGACATTTGCAATCCACATAAACACGACTTATCAGATTTGTTAGTCAATTATATAGTTAGCACCATCATATAATGATGCAGTCCATGAAGTTAATTCACCTTAAGAATTCCATTCTCGGCTACCAGCTTTCCAGCAGCTAATGTAGCTCCTCCAGCCAAAAAACTAGAATGATGAAATAATCCTTTCTTTTTCTGTAACGTTAGTGCAATGTCAGTGGTACATGTAGGACCTGGTAGGTTTTCTTTAAATAAAATACGCAATGTTAAAATGTGACTGAGCTAGAAATTGTTACCTTGCCAGCATAAAGTTTCTTAGAGGTGCTCATTACAAATATCCATTTTGCATCTTCACAGTCTTCATTTGTATGAAGTAAATCTGCATATTGCTTGCTGATAATTTTGCCCTCGCGTACAGCGTATTCAAATTGTTCTCTCTCTTGCTAATTTAGGAAAATAAGAACCAATAGAAAGAGCAATAAAACATGTCAAAAAAGCAAGAGTGCCAACCTCAACTACGTGTAAAATTTAAAATACAAAAATGCACATACTGGTCCCAGATACTTGATGCATTGTTTTTGAAGCTTTGATCTAGAGCATTGTTCAAGATCAAGATTCTTCCCATTTCCTAAATCCAACCTGGGAGAAGAGAAAAAATAAATTCAGTGACACAAACCAAACTATGTCCTCTGATTGTCCCCCTTTCCATCTTAATCTGCATCTTAACACCATTATGAATTATGATAGCCGTTTTTTAAGATAAGAAACATTACAATTTAAAAACCCTTATTTTTATCATAAACTAGATTTAAATATTTCAATTTTCTAATTCCAAATAACTAATTTGTAAATGAAGTATCATGTAAATATGCAAAAGCATAATTATTGATAGTATGGTTTGGAGAAACTTGGTGGGAATAGATGCTGAACCGTACAGTACAAGTGCGTCATAACAAGAATCCCATGTTCCCACTATGGAAACATGAAATAACATTATCATTATCAATTAGAAAATTCTAGCTTACGACGTTGTTTGTCCATATAAAGCTTAAAATTACCAAAAGACTGGTCGGACAATTGAACTTTTTGTGCAGAAACAACATATGTGTGCAACATAAAACACGCGTACGGCAAATTAGTGAACAGACGTACTTCCTTTCCTGAAATCTGAATTATGATTGCTTCGCTTGCCCGGGTTCAACTTTAACCCAAGGTTAAAAAGAGTGGCAAATAACCTTTCTTTCGGTCAAGTAAAACAAACTTACCAATAAAAAAACGGCTGACCAGCATCTGTTTTACACCATTCTTTATAGTAGTATTGTAAGTTATGTCCATAGCGATGTCGTGGATCAATCTACAATTCATAATTATACTAATCAAACTTCAAATAAATACAAGCATGATTCTCCAAGTACCGTAAAGCTTAAATAATTAAATATGGTGTCTCAGTAAAAAAAAAAAAAAAAAAAAAAACTAATAGGTCAAAAGAAGTGTATATATTAATAATAGTAGTAATTGGTAAACTCACAGCTTCGATCCAATGCTGGAAAGCCAACTTTTGTGCTGTGGCGTCCTTGGACAAACCTTTACCCACCTGCGCAAGCAGCAAGCTAAAACCATAAGAGCCGCAACAAGCCAACAACATAACATAAAGTATATTTGGACTTAGTAGCTACAAGATAGAAGGAAACAGAATATAAAAGAAGGAAGAAGGATGGAGGGGAAGAGTTTAGAAAAATATAGAGAAAAGCGATTGGATACCTTGGCAGCGTTCAATTTAACTCGACTCCAGCGCGACGCAGCAGTTTCAGGCAAATTAAAGAAGGAAATGGTGCTGTGGTTTAGCCTTACATAGTCTATGGCTTGCCACCTTCAAAATATATACATATTAATGAAAACTATTAAGATTTTAGTCTACGTGAGACATAATTTTATTTTTGTTAATTCTTATTAGTAAGTATATATATAATGATCAGTGGAGGAAGCAGCATGCAGACCATAGCTCCTCGGCTACAACGGCGGAATCGGCCAATCTGCGGCGGGTACGGTAACTCCTGTAGACTTTTTGCAGCTTGAGGGCGGCGGCATTATTGGGAGGGAAGTAGGTGTCGGTGGATTGGGAGAGAAGGTGAAATTCAAAGGAGTGAGTAGTTTGAAGCTCCATGGGAGAAGAAAGACAAAAACAAATGACATTAATTAATTAATTAATTAATTTCAGTGTGTTAGACTCATCTTCACTCTCCTACGCTTTCCATCAAGCTGGAATGGGGACACTTCATTTTATAGCCATTCAAATCCATCAATTATATGCCCTTACCCTTTTGAAAATTATTCATTATTTCCACAACAGGATTGTCTACCCTTAATTTTTTAAAATTCCCCGTCATTCTCATCTTTTAACTACCTTGTATTTAAGTACATCTACCGTAATATACAATAACTTTCAATTTCGAATCATGGATGCCTTATTATGGTAAGAAATTAATGTATGATGAAAAAAAATGAAAGGATATAAATTTTGGAAATATATTCTTTAATAATTTTGAACGAAAGATATGAATTTTGGAAACAAGTAATGATAGAAGGTTCAAAAGAAATATAAAAAAATGGCTTGTGTTTTATTTTAATTGCTTTTCTCTAAGGCCTGTATTCTCAAGCCCGTCAGGTTAAATTCTGTAGCTTCTTTAAAGAAAGTGTCTTTCATGGAATAGTATGAGCAGTTTTATCTCTTTTTTTTATTTGATTTTTACCCTAGTCATCTAGCTAAGAGTTTCTTCTTTCCTTTTCCGATTTAACTACTTTGGTTCTATTAAGTTATTATGTTTTAATGAAGGAAATTATTGTTTGATGGAAACAATATATATAATGGAAGGATATGAAGGGATATATTATTCAATTATTTTGAATAGTCTTTATTTCTGTCTAAGAAAATTTGTCTCTTAAAATTATCATTAAAATTGAAGAGAGCAAAGAAAAAAAAAGCGTGAAAGAGATAAAAAAGATTCTTCTTATAAATTCGATAGTATTCAGAGTTATTAATCTTATCATTAATCAAGGTTAGTGTTTCTATCTAATCTTATATGTGAATTCTAAGATCCTATTTGATCATTAAAATTATGCATAAAAGTTTTACATGTGGTATCAAAAAATGTATTTGAGAATTTATAGTTTTCAATCAATGGTAATTTTAATAATTGCATGAATGTTTTCCATCAAGAATTTGAGAAATAATATTTTTCGCTGCATTATTGTATTGATGATTTGTATATGAATTGAGAAATAAAACGATTTTTTGGGGTTACATTTTTGGGGTTACTCATTCATATCCAAATATTGCATTCATATCCCAGTAACTAAAATAATTGGCTTGTTGTTTTCGGCATAATCTGCACGTCCAAACTATATATATTCCTGGGAATTGGAATTGTTATAGATATTGATATTAAAATTGAAAGACAATGGCATATGTGCTTCATTCCATAAATATCTATGTGATTATTATATTATAAATGAATCTGAATTTGAAATGTATATTTTCTTGAGTATGATTATGATTTCAAAATTATTTAATTACAAAATTATCACAAATGGGTATTCAATTCAAAATACAACAATGCATAATGTAAATGATATATTTTAATTTGAAATTTTATTAAGAGAGTTTGTTAATCATCAAAGTGATCAAACTCTTAAATGAAAATTAGTTTCAAATTAAAATTATGTTTATGTCAAATAAATGTTTATATTTTGGAATTAATTGTATGATAGATTTGTTAGTCACCAAAGTGGCTAAATCTTTAACTTTGTTTAATTCCAAAATTATAGTAACTTTTTTCATTTACTCATAAATAATGGATACAAAATTATGATTTTTTATTTTATTTTTTTATGGGTATATTGAAGTTCATTATTATAAAACAGCTAAGGATCACCCAAAGGTTGATTATTTTTTCTAATAATTAATGAGCATAAATGTTGGTAGTGTAAATGCATTATTAGTTATATTTATATATCCAAAGATAATAAGTATTACTAATTAATGCATATATCATTGCCAAATTATGTATATATTTTTTGCATCATTATGTCAAGTATGGTCTATTGATGGATTGCCCAAAGGTGAACATCAATATGCAATATATGAAGTTATGTTTTGAATTTATTTAGCATGTTAGTATGTAACTCAAAGCATTGATATTTTAAATCTTTATTGCTTGCAGTATCTTTTGCTTTGCATTCACATTTCTCATCTGTTCCAACTTTTAATGGACTTAATTTCTCTAAATGGAGTGAGCAAATTCAATTTTACCTTGGGGTAATGGATTTAGATTTAGCTCTTCGTGAAGAGAAACCAAGTGCTATCAAGCACTAAGGAAAATAAAGTTCATTTTAAAATTTGGGAAAAGTCAAACAGATTGAGTTTGATATATATGCGGATGAGTATTGTTGATAAAATTAAGTCCGCTCTTCCTACAACTAAAAATGCAAAATAAATTGTGAAGTTTGTGGAAAAGCGCTCACAAACTATTGATAAGTCGCTTGCTGGGACATTAATGAGTACTTTAACCACCATGAAATTTTATGGTTCTTGTATTATGCATGAACACGTTACCGAAATGGTAAACATTGCAGCAAAACTTAAGTCATTGGGAATAAATGTTGATGCAATTCATATTGAATTCATTAGCGTCTGAGTATGGCCTTTTCCAAATGAACTATAATACTATGAAAGATAAATGGAATGTGCATGAATTACATAGAATGTTAGTTCAAGAGGAAACTAGACTTAAGAATCAAGTCAATCATTCCATTAATTATGTTAACCATCAAGGAGCTAGAAAGAAATTTGGCAAGAAACATGACAAGAAAGGGAAGGGACTCCTAACGATCAATCAAGCTTCTTCCTCTCAAATCTACAAGAAGGAACATCATGACAAAAAATTTCATTTTTGTAGAAAGAATGGGCACTTCTAAAAGGTTTGTCCAAAACGTAAGGCTTGGTTCAAAAAGAAAGGTAAGCCCAATGCTTATGTATGTTTCGAATCAAATTTAGCTGAAGTTCCTAATAATACTTTGTGGATTGACTATGGATGTGCAACTCATGTTTCTAATACGATGCAGGGATTCCTTACGACCCACACCACAAAGTCAAATGAAAAGTTTGTCCTAATGAACAATAGAGTAAAGGTTCTAGTGGAAGCAGTCAAGACTTATCATTTAATCCTCAACACTGAGCATCATTTAGATTTGTTTGAAACTCTTTATGTACCTAGTATTTTTAGGAATTTAGTTTCTTTATCTAAACTTGATGTTAATGGATACTCTGTTAAATTTGGTAATAGATGTTTTAGTTTGTATAAACATACCCATTTAATTGGTAGTGGGAAATTATGTGATGGATATATAAGTTAAATCTTGATAATTTTTTTGCTGAAACACTTTTGACCTTGCATCATAATATTGGCACTAAATGTGGTTTAGAGGAAGAACGTTCTGCTTACTTGTGGCATAAACGTTTAGGACATGTTTCCAAAGAAAGATTACAAAGATTAGCGAAGAATAAAATCCTTCTGGATTTAGATTTCACTTATCTGAATGTATGTGTGGATTGTATTAAAGGTAAACAAACAAAACACAAAGAAAGGAGCCACGAGAAGTAGTCAACTTCTTGAAATTATACACACCGATATTTGTGGACCTTTTAATGTGAATTTTTTCAATAAAGAGAAATACTTTATCACCTTCATCGATGATTATTCACATTATGGTCATGTCTATTTGCTACATGATAAATCTCAAGCTATAAATGCCTTAGAGGTTTATTGAAGAAGTAGAAAGACAATTAGATAGAAAGGTGAAAATTATCATATCTGATCAGGGTGGTGATTATTATGGAAGGTATGATGAAAGAGGAAAACATCATGGTCCCTTTGCTAAATTCCTTAAAAATCATGGCATATGTGCACAATACACAATGCTAGGTACACTGCAACAAAACAATGTCTCAAAAAGGCATAATAGAACCTTGTTGGATATAGTTAGGAGTATGTTAAGTAACTCTTCTTTACCTATTTCATTGTGGACTTATGCTCTAAAAACTGCCATGTATTTATTGAATAGGGTTCCTAGTAAGGTAGTTCCAAAGAGTCCTTTTGAACTATGAACTGGAAGGAAACCTAGTTTAAAACACTTATATGTTTGGGGGTGTCTGGCAGAAATTAGATTTTATAATCCACAAGAAAAGAAATTAAATGCTAGGACGATCAATGAATATTTTATTGGTTATCCAGAAAAGTCAAAAGAGTATAGATTTTACTGTCCAAACCATACTATAAGGATCATTGAAACTGGGAATGCTAGGTTCATTGAAAATGATGAAGTTAGTGGGAGTGAAACACCATGCAAAGTGGAGATTCAAGAAATGAGAGTGCAAGTTCCATTAACTTGTAGCTCTAATAAAGTTCTTGTTCCTCAAGTTATTGAACCAATTAATAACCATGAAGAACAACAAACTAATGATCCCATTACTCACAATGAGGTTGAAGTAAACGAACCTATATTAGAAGAACCACAACAAATAGCATTAAGAAGATCACAAAGAGAAAGACAATTTGTTATTTCTGATGATTATGTGGTTTATCTACAAGAGTCAGAAAATGACTTTGGAATTGAAAATGACACAGTTACATTTTCACAGGCCATGAATGGCGATAATGCTGAGAAATGGTTAGATGCCATGAAAGGTGAGTTAACATCTATGGAAGAGAATAATGTTTGGGACCTTGTTGAGTTACCAGAAGGTTGTAAGAAAGTTGGTTGCAAGTGGGTCTTTAAGACCAAATGTGACTCTCATGGTAACTTAGAACGTTACAAGGTTAGATTAGTTGTTAAAGGATTTACTCAAAAGGATGACATTGATTATAGGGAGACATTTTTACTAGTCTCTAAAAAAGATTCTCTCAGAACTATCATGGCATTAATGGCTCATTATGATTTGGAGTTACACCAAATAGATATGAAAACCGCCTTTCTAAATGGGGATTTAGAGGAAGATGTATACATGGATCAACCAATGGGATTCATAGAGAAAGGAAAAGAACACATGGTGTGTAAACTTAAGAAATCAATATACGGACTTAAGCAAGCTTCTCGATACTGGTATCTCAAGTTCAATGATATCATTATGTCCTTTAGATTTAAGGAAAACACTATTGATTAGTATATATATCTGAAGGTCAGTGGGAGTAAGTTCATTTTTTTAGTTCTGTATGTTGATGACATCTTGCTTGCAACTAATGATCTTGGTCTTTTAAATAAGACTAAGAATTTTCTTTTAGAAATTTTGAAATGAAAGATATGAGTGAGGCGAGTTATGTGATTGTGATTGGAATAGAAATATTCTGGGATAAGTCACAAGGATTGCTAAGCTTGTCTCATAAAGCATATATTAATAAAATTTTAGAGAGATTTAGAATGGATAAATGTTCGACATCTCCTGTTCCAATTCAGAAAGGAGACAAATTTAGTCTCATGTAATGTCCAAAGAATGATTTGGAACGAAAACAAATGGAAATAATTTCTTATGCATCTATAGTTGGGAGCTTAATGTATGCTCAGACTTGTACGAGACCAGATATTAGCTTTACAGTTGGGATGTTAAAAAGATACCAAAGTAATTCTGGTATAGACCATTAGAAAGCTGTAAAGAAAGTCTGAGATATTTGCAAGGTACAAAAGAACACATGCTTACTTATAGTAGATCTGATCAACTTGAGGTGATTGGATATTCAAATTCTGACTTTTTCAGATGTGTAGATGCAAGAAAATCTACATTTGGTTATTTGTTTATGATGGCTGAAGGAGCTATCTCATGAAAAATTGCAAAATAGTTGGTCATTGTTGCATCCACTATGGAAGCTGAATTTGTGGCATGCTTTGATGCCATGGTCCAGGCTAAGTAACTACGGAATTTTATTTCAAGACTTGGTGTAATTGACAGTATTGCCAAGCTGCTGAAAATTTATTTTGATAATTCCTCAACAGTTTTCTTTTCCAGAAACGACAAGTATTCTAAAGGTGTTAAACATATGGAATTGAAATACTTTGTTGTTAAAGAAGAAGTTTAGAAATACAGAGTGTCAATAGAACACACTAGTATTAATCTTATGATTGCAAATCCTTTAACCAAAAGGTTACCGCCTAAGACATTTATTGGTCATGTTGTAAATATGAGCATTATGTTAGCTAGTGAATGTTGAAAGTTATTGTAATGTCTTGTATGTTTGACTCTTTGAGCTCACTAATGAATAAGTTTCTGAATATTTTCTGTTTTCAAACTTATGTGCACGTGTATGAATGTTAATATTGGAAACAGTTTATGTCTTTGAAATTGACATTATTGTTAGACAAATTATGTACTTCCTATTAAAGTGTCATGTTTGGAAGAAGGCTAATATAGTAGTATATGGAAGGGACTATATTAAATAAGTAATGTACAACCACCATGACTCTTATTAGTTCTTGTTCTTAATTATGACTTATGATGTTATAAATGTATGATACATTTATTCTTGTTAATGCGCATTATGATTGATACTTTATTAAACTATGATGTTGTATTTTGTCGCATGAGCTAAGTGCGAGAATGTAAGAAATTAATGTCTCATGTGTGTGGCAACTGAAAGAATGTGACTTTTGGGAATATATTATTCAATTATTTTGAATGAAAGGATATGACTTTTGGAAAGGAGTTATTATATTTTAATGAAGGGAGATATTGTTTTATGGAAACAATATATATAATGGAAGGACATGAATAGTCTCTATCTCTGCCTAAGAAAGTTTGTCTCTTAAAATTACCATCAAGAATTGAAGAGAACAAAGAAAAGAAATGGGAAAGAGATAGAAAAGATTCTTCTTAAAAATTCTAGAATATTCAAAGTCATCAATCTTATCATGGATCAAGGTTAGTGTTTCTATCTAATCTTATATGTGAAAACTATGGATTCTAAAATCCTATTTGATCATTAAAATTATGCATGAAAGTTTTACAATTCCATCATATGCTGGAACTTTTCTTTCTACGTGAAAAAAAGTTAAAAATTTGTTAGTCTAAATTAGTTAATTTGAATTTGTAAAAAGAATTCTGGCTTATTCAATATGGTAGAATTCGCTCAAATTAACTTGCAAATTTGACAAGTTAAACAGATAGAGATGAACATTTGAGTGTAAGTCCGCGGACTACCCGTAAAACCTGCCAGTTGCATGGTACTTGAGTTCCAAAATTTTAGACTCATTTAGATATGCAAACTTTTTAAGCTCAACCCATAAAACTCATGGGTTTAACAGGTTAACTCGCGGACCTCCATAAAACCCCATATACTTAATTTTTAATAAAAATTATATTATACTATTTATGAAAATGGGATATCATAAGTAAAAAGAAAAAAAAATTAATACTTTTGTGATAACATTTAAAAATTGAGATTTGATATTTTACTTTCAATGTATTTATACTTTATTTGAGTGCATTTTAAATTTAAATTATTTTATTTTATATTTTAGAATTGAGAATTGACATTATATTTAATTATTTGTGATGATAATTAATATTTAACTATTAAGTAATAAATATTCTAACTTTGCTTAATTATTGTCTTGTAACCCATTATGGAGTAATTTTAGATATATATTGATTATTTATAATAATTAAAAATGAGACAAATTGTTTTTTTTTTCATTTTTATGCGGGTTGGTCTGTGAGCCTCAGGAGGCTTTGCAGGGCGGTTGTAGACTCAAATATAATGAACTCGTTTAGAATATTGGCTTTGCAGACCGAGTTTCGTAGTTTGCGGGTTATGGGTTTCGCGGATCGAGTTACCTACATGTTCATCTCTATAAACAATAATTAAGCAAAAGAATTTTGCATGTTCTTCAGAGCAATGCCCTACATACTACTAGTATAGCCTCACCGTACCTCTTCTCTCCACACAAACATCTAGAAACTTGAAGAGCAGAATGCATAAGATGATATCAGCACCTGCCTTTTGAAGGCACATTAGTGATTCCAACATAACCTTTTCTTCTTCTATCATCATAAAAAAATTTCTTTTACAAGTTCAGATTGGCCAACCCAGACTTGCAAAAGCAAAATTTTTTATTAGTCTAAATTAGCCAAGTTGGACTTACAATTTTTTTTACTATAGAGGTCGCAACGGGGTACACAGAGGTCACCAATGGAGGTGCATCAGAATGGAGGTTCATTTGGACTCAAAGGTGAGAAAAGGATAGCGGAGTGCAGGAGAGGCACGAGAAAGATGAACTTTTAACTTTTTTTTACCCAAGACTATTTTTGACATTTCATAATATTATAGAAATGCAAGGAGAAAATATGGTGGTACATGGAGATAAACTCCATATGCAACCCTCCTCGCTAATTTTTATATGCCATAGTTATTATACTATTTAGTTAATTATAAGGATACTTTAAGAGTTAGTATAGTGATAAATTTTACATGTGAAGAGAGGGAAGGGAGAAGTCAAAAATTTGAATTTCTCCACTAACATATTAATAACTAAAATTTGACTTGTAAAAAGGTATTTGGATAATTTATTAGAAATTACGTTGAGAATCAGAAACCCTGATTCTGCTAAAAGAAACAACAGACTCCAAGTTGTACTGGAAAAAGAACATGGGATCGAAATTTCATCCTTTCCCTTCTGAAGCAAACCCTTCTTTGGTCAGACATTTTGAAAAAGAAAGGATCTACAGAGAGATCTATGAAGAAGCTGGTTGCTACGGCCAGGACACACCTGGAGACTCTTCTCTCCCGTCTGAAGAAGGAGACGACCAATCTCTCCCCGAACAGATAGAAGAAGAATTCCAAGAATTCACCGCATCTATCACACGGCTAAAATAAAAGTTTTTACCTGTGACACAGTAAATTTACTTCACAAGTAATTGACTGAAGGGTAAAAATCATCACAAAAGGTTACTGGTCATTAGGTGACTTCCACAGCCGGTTTCTGGTCAAACATTTTGTTTATAAATAAGACCGTAAGTCTCTTATGCTGAGCAGGTCTTCAGACACACCCTCCTTCTCTCTCTCTAAACTCTCTCCCTTCTCTCTAAACTCTCCTCTTGTACATTCTCCTTCTCTGCAATAAATACGAAGTTTTTCTTCACCTCTTCCCTCTTCTCCCCTCTGTAAGTATATCATAATTTATGTTTATGTAATTTAAATATGGAGTAGTCACTTCTTTAAGGTATCTTCGGATGCCTAAAACTATAAATATTTAAAGATGCGATAATCATTTAAAGGCTTATCATACGTTTGTATATTCACCATCTTTCTCATCTTCTTCCGAAAACCTGGGTTTTTGCCCTTGATTTTTTTGAAAACCTGGGATTTGTTAGCTTTGTAGAGTTGAAAACTGGTATTGCGCGGATTACCGCCGTATAAATCCAGCTTAAACTCATAAGGTGTGCCCTTGATAACTGGTATTGCACGGACTACCGCCGTATAAACCCAGCTCTCTCTATTATTTTATTTTCCTACTATTTTCTTTTTATTTTTCCTACTGATTTTCTTGGTATCAAATTTAAATAATATCTAATTATAAAATAATTATGTTATTTTAAACTTTTAGGTAATATTTATATATATATATATATAATCATAATAAAAGAAATGTTATTAAATTTTTAGTATAATATTGTATTATTATGAAATGTTACGATTTAATACTTAATTTTGAATATATAGTATAAGAAAAAATAATAATAAAAAAATACATAGAAATAAATTTATAATTTATTTTGAAATTATATATATGTGATATAAAAAAAATATAGGTGAGGATAATAGCAATTTGGAATAAAATCTGCCAGCACTGTACAAGATAAAACTTATCAACGTTGAACAAAAGTTATCAATAATCAAAGGGAATTAGAAATTAGTTTAGGATGAAAAATAAATGTAATCATTACATTGAACCAATAAATTGATGGTTGAGGCTGTAAGAGAGCAAGGATAAAGAAAAGAAAAGAAAGAGAAATGTTAACTCAGACTTGAGAGTAGTGAGAAATTACAGTGATTTGGAAGAGAAAGAAAATCTAACATTTACTGTTATAATTATTAAGGTAAAGGGATGTGACATTTATTATTTTTATATTTGTTTATCTTATGTTACTTTAAATTATAACTATTTAGTGAGATGTCTCTAATCTCGTTTATTTGTTGTTTTATGTTATTTGTAGTTATAATTATTTATTAGATGTCTCTAACCTTATTTTATTTATTACTTTATATTACTTTTAGGTATAATTATGTATTGATGTATTTCCAACTTTGCTTTATTTATTATTTGCGTTACCTTTAATAATACTTGTTTAGTAAAATGTCTCTAATATTGTCTTTGTTATTATTTCTCTTACTTTTAAATTATTTAATTTGATGTTCCTAATCTTATTTAATTTATTAAATCATTTATTTTTAAATATTAATTAACCATTTTATTTTAAATACAATGGTTATTTATTTCATGTATAAATATTAAAAATATATAATAAAAGTTTTAATCCTTGGATAAAGGTTTGGATTAACTTGTAGTAGGAGGTTTGACCTTTAGAATTTAAACGAGTAAATATTTAAGGTAAAATAGTCTTGTATTTTTTAAAAACCATGATAAAGAAGCTCATGTATCCTAACTAGTCACTAAAAAAATAATTCAAATTTCTCTAAAAAATATGATTATTATAAACAAATTTATATATATATATATATATTTCTTTTATTATTTAAATTTTTATTATTTAAATAATTTACGTGATAATTGTTCTCACTCCTTTATTTTCTTGTCTTTTAAAAAAAAATATATGGAAATGCAAAATTTAAAAGATGAACACGCCCAACTATCTATACCCTTTCTCTTCAATAATTTCAGCAATGTTAATGATGGATCATTAACATGATTGAAAACTCAAATCGCATTCAAGGAGGCAGACATCTCCACTTTAGTGTTTGTGAATAACCAGAAAGGATTCCTAGTGATTGAGGGATCAATAGTTGTCACTTTTTACCTTTCGCCGACTAACTATACAAATCTGTTATTGAACATTTTTTCCCCAGTCATATAAATATCATAGTGGGGAAAAAAGCAAAAGGGAGATCTACACATAAATAAAATCTTCCCTGTGGAGATATGTAATATTGTAAATATGACTTATGTGTATACATAAAAATATGGTTGTGCTCATGATTTTTTTTTAATTTAAGTTAAAAAAAATCAAAGCAAATAAATTATATGTTAAAATGAAAAAAAAAATTAAGAAAATAAATTATTTTCTTGTAATTAATAACAAGTTTAAATAAAAAAATATCATGAAATTGGGATAATATATATATAGAATATCGTTATGTTTATATGGTATTAAAGCAGCGTTCCATGTGAGACTTGGGAAAATGAGTTAATCATGTTACTAAGTTTTAACTTGAATAATTTCATATGGTAGGGAGAAAAAATACTGAATTAACAAAGGCAATACAAGTTATTAGAGATATGGCTGCAATTTTGATAAGAAACCAAAGGTTAGAAGGAACTGTTGAATCAAAAGGTTTGATTGAATTTAGAAGAAACAAACCTTCACAATTTCATAGAGGTTACAATCCGAACAAAGTTGAAATATGGATTAAAGAGATAGAAAAAATATTTCCAGCAATGAATTGTCCTGATAATCAAAAAGTAAATTATGTTTTGTTTATGCTAGTAGGAGAGGTTAATATCGGTGGGATAGTACTAGAAGGTAAGGAGGAAGAATAATTATTACATTGGGAAGTATTTGTTGCTAAATTTTTAGAAAAATATTTTTCTAATGATGTGAAAAGAGCAAAATAAATAGAATTTATGCAATTAAAATAAAGGAACATGACAGTAGAAGAATATGCTTCTAAATTTGAAGAATTAGGTAAATACTTTGCTTTTTTCTATCACCGAAATGAGAGAATGGGGTGTATTAAGTTTGATGATGGACTTAGGCATGAACTAAGGAAGGCGGTAGGGATACTAGAAATTTCTCATTTTCCTACACTTATTCACAAGTGTCGCTTTCTGGAAGGTTTTGAAAATAATCAAAATAATAAGCCAAATTATTTTGGCCCCTAGCCAAATAAAAAGAGAAACCACGAAGGAAAACCCTGTAACCGCTCTCAAGGGAAACCTCAAACTTCCCAATTTTCCTAAGGAAATTTTAGTAGACCTATGACTAATCATGTTAGGTGTCTTAAGTATGGATAGAGACATTATGCTAAAAATTGTCATCTCAAAGGACCTGTTTGTTTCAAGTGTGGAAAATCTAGTCATGTGTTTTTTGAGTGTGGACAACAAAAAATGCATTCCAACTCTTTTGCACCCAAGTCAAAGTCTACTACAATTGGAAGAGTTTATACCATGATCGAAATTGAGGCTGCCCAAAACAATTATCTAATTCAAGGTACATGTTCCATTAAAGGTAAAAATTTAAATGTATTATATGATTCAGGCGTAACTCATTCATTTATCTCTAATGATTGTGTTCAAAATCTTGATCTGTTAGTTCTTTGAATATTAGTCTAATTGTTTCAACACCTACAAATAAATTTGTGATTACCAATAAATTTTGTCTAGATTGTCCTATTTTCATTAAAAGTAGAAAATTTCTTGTAAATTTGATCTATTTACCCTTATCACAATTAGATGTGATTTTAGGGATGAACTAGTTATCTTCCAATCACGTCCTCCTCAATTGTGCGCAAAAGTATGTAATATTTTCTAACTTTAAGGATCTGTTGATTTCATCTATCAAACCAATAAATAAGTATTTAAGGAATGAAATTCAAGGATATTTGTTATTAACCTTCCAAAGAAGAAAAATAAAAAGAACAAGTAAATTTGGAAAACATAGCAGTTGTTCAAAATTTTCCTGAAGTTTTTGCCAATGATATTCTTGGTTTGCCACCTAATAGAGAAATTGAATTTTCAATTGATTTACTACCTGACACATAATCAATTCTAATGGTACCTTACAAGATGTCACCTTCTGAACTTGTCGAACTAAAGAAGCAACTGAAAGATTTGCTTGAAAAACAATTCATTCACCCAAGTGTATCACCTTAGGGAGATCCTGTTTTGTTAGTTAAAAGAAGGATGAAAGTTTTAGGTTGTGCATAGATTATCATTAGTTAAATAATTTCACTATAAAAAATAAGTATCATCTTCCTAGGATAGATGATTTAATGGATCAATTGAGAGAGGCAACTGTGTTTTCTAAGATAGTTTAAGATCCGGATATGATCAATTAAAGTGAAAGCAAAAGACATTCAGAAAACTGCTTTTAGGACAAGATATGGTCATTATGAATATCAAGTAATGTCTTTTGGTGTGACTAATGCTCCAGCAGTGTTCATGGATTATATGAATAGGGTTTTTTGTCCATTTTTGAATCATTTTGTGGTTGTATTTATAGATGATATACTTATTTATTCCAGGACTCATGAAGAACATCTTCAGATTTTGAAAGACAACCAACTATATGCTAAACTTTCTAAGCGTGAATTTTGGTTAAATGAAGTTAAGTTCTTGGGACATGTGATTTCGAAAGACATAATATATGTGGACCCAACCAAGGTGGAAAGAGTTTTAAAATGGGATACAGAGAAAATAGTGACAAAATTCGTAGTTTTCTGGGCTTGGCTGGATATTATAGATGATTCATTGAAGGATTTTCTAAGATAATCATGCCTTTAGCCCAGCTCACCAAGAAATGACAAGCTTTTAAGTGAACAAATAAATGTGAAAATAGTTTTCAAGAACTCAAGAATAGGCTATCCACTTCACCTGTTTTAGCCTTACCCAATCACAATGAACAATTTGTAATATTTTGTGATGCCTCCAAAATGGGATTAGGGTGTGTTCTTATGAAGAGGGGAGGGTAATGGCATATGCTTCTAGACAACTGAGAGCACATGAGAAAAATTATCCAACTCATTACATGTTTCTTCATTAATGGTGTATGAGATGAATTTGATTGAAGAGTTTAGAGACACGAGGTTATCAATAGAAGTAAGTCATGATAGAATACAATTGAATTCAGTTCAAATTATCAGTGACTTACAAAGGCAAATCTATGAGGTTCAGAGGATTGATGACTTTATTAAAAAAAAATTGTTGGTTGAAAAGAATGGTGAAAAGTTTAGCTTAGATAAGGATGAAGTCTTGAGATTCAACTATAGAGTATATGTACCTAATGATATAGAAATTAAGAAAATGATTTTAGATGAAGCACATAAGAACAAGTTGAGCATACATCCAAGTACAATAAAAATGTATCAAAATCTTAAGAAAATGCTTTAGTGTCCAAAGATGAAAAGGGAAATAGCTTAATATGTGGCCATGTGGTTGATTTGTGAGAAGGCTAAGATAGAACATAAAAGACCAGCAGGAATGTTACAATATCTAGACATATCCGAATGGAAATGGGATAGTATAACAATGGATTTTATAGTTGGATTACCACGGACAATGCACAAGTTTGATTCCATATGGATTATTATGGATAGACTAACAAAATCTACTCACTTTTTACCCATTAACATTAAGTTCATTAGAAAAGCTGGCAGACTTGTACATAAAAGAAATTGTAAGATTACATGGTGTTTCATTTAGCATAATATCTGACAGAGATCCTAGGTTTACTTCTAAATTTTGGAAAATTTTACATCAAGTGTTAGGAACCAAGCTTTGACTTAGCTCAACCTATCATCCTCAAATAGATGGGCAGTCAGAAAGAACCATACAGTCATTAGAGGATTTCTTGAGAGCTTGTGTGCTAGAAGATTCAAGTGGTTGAGATCGATACTTACCTTTGATTGAATTCACTTACAACAACAGTTTCCATTCTAGCATAGGTGTGGCACCCTATGAGGCTCTGTGTGGAAAAAAATGCAGAACACCTCTATTTTGGTTTGAGATTGGGGAAATTTTGATCTTAGATTTTGAAATGGTGCAGCAAACCACAGAGAAAATCAAAATGATTTAAGAAAAAATGAGAATGACTTAAAGAAGACAAAATAACTATGTTGATAAGAAAAGAAGATCACTTGAGTTCCAAGAAGGTGATTGTGTATTCTTGAAAGTTACTCCAAAAACTTGAATTGGTAGGGTAATGAAATCAAAGAAACTCACCCCTCGATTTATAGGTCCTTATCAAATTCTTAGAAAGATAGGTCATGTTGCTTACCAAATTTCTTTACCTCTTTTTCTTTCTAATCTTCACAATGTCTTTCATGTGTCTCAATTAAGAATATATCTATATCTATATATATATATATATATATATATATATATGTGTGTGTGTGTGTGTGTGTGTGTGACCTTTCTCATATAATAACGCATGATACAGTACACTTAGAGGATAACCTTATATTTGAAACAATGTCTGTATAGATTATAGAAAAGATTAGAGAAAAATATCCTTATTTGTTTAGTTAATAAAAATTTTGAGGACAAAATTTCTATAAGTAGGGGAGAATTGTAATATTTCCAAATTTATAATATATATATATATATATATATATATATATATATATAAAATTGTATTTATTTAGTAAATCGAATCAAATTTAAATAACATCTAATTATAAAATAATTATGTTATTTTAAACTTTCAGGAAAAATAATAATAATAATAATAATAATAAACAAATGTTATTAAATTTTTAGTATAATATTGTATTATTATAAAATGTAAATATTTAATATTTAATTTTGAATATATAATATAAGAAAAAAATAAAAATATATATATAAATAATTTATAATTTATTTTGAAAATTATATATATATATCAACAATGTAAGGTATAACCAGGTAACCTGAAAAAAAAATATAGGTAAAGATAACAACAACGTGGAATAAAATTTTGCCAACACTGTATCAGATAAAATTTATCAACATCCAACAAAAGTTATATATAACCAAGGGAATTTAACTAGTAATTAGGATGAAAAAAAAATGTAATCATTACATTGAACCTATAAATTGATGGTTGAGGCTGTAAGAGAGTAAGAAAAAAAAAAAAAAGAGAAATGTTAAGTGAGACTTGAGAGTAATGAGAAGCTATAGTGATTTGAAAGGAAAAAGAAAACCTAACACTTATTGCTTCAATTATTAAGGTAAGGGAAGAAAATATTTATTATTTTTAATTATTATACTTGTTTATTTTATGTTGCTTTAAATTATAACTATCTAATGAGGTGTCCCTAACCTTGCTTTATTTATTATTTTATGTTACTTTTAGTTACAATTATTTATTGAGGTGTCTCTAACTCCGCTTTATTTATTATTGTATGTTACTTTCAATTCTAATGATTTACTAAGGTGTGCTTAACCTCACTTTATTTAATATTTTATGTTACTTTTAGTAATACTTATTTAGTAAGGTGTCTCCGATATTATCTTGGTTATTATTTCGTGTTACTTTTAAATTATTTAATTTTATGTTTGTAATCTTATTTGATTTATTAAATTATTTATTTTTAAATATTAATTAACCATTTTATTTTAAATGTAATGATTTTTTTTTTGTATATAAATATAAAACGTGTAGTTGGAGGTTTGATCTTGGGGATTTAAATGAGTAAATATTTAAGATGAAATAACCTTGTATTCTTTAAAAACCATGATAAAGAAGTTCATTTATCTTGACTAGTCACTACAAAAATAATTCAAATTTCTCTAAAAAAATGATTATTATAAACAAATTTTATATATATATATATATATATATATTTCTTTTATTATTTATATTTTTATTATTTAAATTACTTACATGATAATTTTTTCACTCCTTTATTTTCTTGTCGTTAAAAAAAATATGGAAATGCAAAATTTAGACGATTGATGTGGTCAACTACCTATACCCTTTGCCTGCAGTAATTTCAGCAATATTTCCACTTCAGTGTTTGCGAATGATTAGGGATGACCCCTAGTAATTGAGAGACCAATGATTGTCACTTTTTATCTTCTTCTAACTAAATATACAAATCCGTTATTGAATAATTTCCATCATTCATGTAAGTATTGTAGTAGGGGAAAACAAGTAAAGGAGAAATTTGCATATAAATAAAATCTTTCCAATCTGTATATGTAAAATGAAGATATATAATATTATAAATATGATTTATATATATATATATATATATATATATATATATAGTTTAGCTCATGACTTTTTTTTTAAAATTTAAGTTAAAAAAATTGGAGAAAATAAATTATATGTTAAAATGAAAAAAAATTAAGAAAATAAAATATTTCCTTATAATTAATGACAAGTTTAAATAAAAAAAAACTATCATGAATTTTGGATATAGAATATCATTACACATGTATCATATATTCATAAAAAAATTAACATTACTATATAAATACAAATAAATAAAATTTACATGTATAAAGTTACTAAATATAAAATAATGATAAATTATATATTATGGAGTCTTTGAAAATTAACTGTGTTATATACTTGTGAAAAAAAATTATCATTCATGATAAATAATGATATCAAGTATGATTATATCGTAATATGTTTATTTTTTCATAAGAATTGAAAATCAATTTCATTGAAGAAATTAGGTGACGGTTGGTTTAAAAAAGTATTTTCTGTTTTCATTTTCTAAAAAATGTTTTTATTTTCAAGTTTTCAACATTAAAAAAATATTTTTGTTTTCATTTGATATTTTCTATTTTCGAAAAATAATATTATTCAATTTTATCAATTTTATATAATTACAATATTGTTATTAAGGTGAGGTTTGATTTGAGAAAATATTTTCTGTTTTTATTTTCTATTTTCATTTTCTGAATTTTTTTTTTATTTTTAAGTTTTCAACATTTAGAAAATATGTTTGTTATTTATTGATATTTTTTATTTTCAAAAAATAATATTGTTAAATTTAATCAATTTTAAAAAAAAATATTACAAATTATTTATATATAGTTTAAAATAATTTATATATTTTTTTATATAATTACAATATTATTATTAAGTTTTGATAGAGTATTAACTTTTGAAAATAACTTTTTTTCTGTTTTTAGTTATTTTTTGAAAATTTTTTTAGAAAAAAATGTTTTAGTAAATTGTAATCAAACATATTTTTACTATTTTTTTATGGTTTTTTAATGAAAATAGAAAACACTTAAAATAAATGTCACTTAGATTTTCTCATTATTATTTTAATAGATAAATGAAATAAATATAAAACACATTAAATGAAGAGAGTATGATTTATTTTTCCAAAATCATCTATACCATTAATAATTGTCTTTTATTTGTCTACATTTCTAAATGTCAATAATACTTTTTATTTAACTTCACATACTCTTTTGGTGTACACGATTTTTATTTCTAAATTTATCCTTCAATAAATAATTTTTTTGTACACTACAAACTCTGCTATCTCATATAAAATATGAGAGAAGTTTCTCATGTACAAGATTTTTAACATTTAAAGTGTAAGTGTTTGTTTGACAAAAATTTTATAAAACTGTTTTAAGTATTTTAGTTTTTAAAAACTAAAAAACTTGTTTGAATAGTGTTTTCTGAAAATAGTTTTCGTTTTTTAGTTTTTAAAAACTAAAAAACAGGAAAAACTGAAAGTAGTTTTGCTTTTCAGTTTTCTATTTTTGTTTTGAAAACTCAAAATACATTCAGAACATGTTGTTTTTGCTTTTCATTAATAAAATTCTAATAAATATGAACAAGTTTTTCTATTTTTACATCTTCAAAACAGTTTTCAAATAAAACTTGTCAAATAAATTTTTCTTTTTTCTTTTCAAAAACAATTTTTAAAAATTATTCTTAAAATCTATTTTTAAAAACTAAAAAGCAAAATCAAACTAATGGCTTACTCAACTCTCAAAATTTGTAAGGTAGAAGACAGGACCCGACTACTCAAACCTTCCTTCTCAAAATGCAAAACCTCAAACTCGTATTTCCCAAATTGTTGATAATGTTTACCTTCGTAAACAAACAGGCGGCAACACTTGCAGTGCAAAATATATGCTTTCCTACAAAAGCTGTTCCACAATGATAAACATTTGAGGTTTACAACATGTTCTGAGGGGTTTGGCAGCTTTGTAAATTTCAAACCTTTTTATTTTCTCTATATTTTTCTTAATTCTTTTCCTATTTGAACTTTTTTTTATAATTATTTTCATTAGTTTTGAGATTCAACTCAAATATGTTGCAAATATATGCTGTAGAATTCAAGAAAAGGAGAAAATATATTTGCAAAGATTAAGAAGTCGTTTTACATCTCGTAGGGTAATCTATTTCTCTCTTGGTGATCTATGCTCTTTCATATTTCTTCTCTTCCAGGATAATATATCATTTTTTTTTCTTTTGGTAATTGTGCTTACATCATCATTTTTCGTTTTTTTTTTTACTTAAATTAAGTAACAAACTTAAACTATGTTCCTCCTTTACCTTCCACATAATATTTATTTATAATATACCCATTTTTTAACTCCAAATGTTTTTGCATATGCAATTTTTAGGAAACTTATAATTTTTTTAACTTCATATATACACATTTTTTAATTATAATTTTATCAAAATAAATTGAGTCAAATTAGTATGCACTGATAGTGTAAAGTAAAAAAGTTTTACATTGACATTTTATCATAATTCCTCATTTGTATGACTTTTAAATTATTAATAAATAAATTTGACAAATTTATCATAAATAAAAAATTGTCATTGAATGTCAGTGTAAAATTTGTTATATTTACGATGAATACTAGTTAAACTCAAATTATCCAAGAAATTATACCACTATCCATTTTAAAATTTCAAGTTTTTATCATTCAAGTACTTTAAATTTTAGCCTCAATTCATATGTAAAGAGAAGGAAGTAGAGAGAAATTGTGGACTTGTGGTTTCAAATCCCTCCATAAATAAAAGTTAACATATTAACAAATATAAAATTTATTTTAAAAATTATAAATTAAAATAATTAAAATTTTAAATAAATTTAACTATAAAATTTTAAAAAACATTTATTTCAAATATAAAATTTAAAATAATAATAAATAATATTTATTTTAAATTTAAAACAATAATTAAAACAATATTTATTTCAAATTTTAAAATAAATTTCACACATAAGTAAGGAAATATTAAATATATTTATACATTAATTTTTCAAGGAAATATTAAATATATTTATATATTAATAAACGATAAAGATAAAAAATACATTAACTACAAATTAAGTTTTTCTTTAAACTTATGTTTTATAAGAGTTATAATAGTATTTATTTTAAATAATCGTGTATTTAGAATCAAATTGAGACAATTTCACACTAACCTATTTTTGTACTTTTTTTTCCTTTTTTTTTAGTTGGGCCTTCCATTTATTAGAACATATATAAATTTTTTGGTAATTATAAGTTAAAATTAATTAAAATATGTTAGAACATATCTCAATTTATTTTGTAATTATAAATTAAAATTAATTAAAATTTTAAATAACTTTGACTATAAAATTTAAAACAATATTTATTTGAAATTTCAGTGTTTTTAATTATATAAAACAATATGTATTTTAAATTTAAAAATTAAAACAATATTTGTTTCATATTTAAAATTTTAAATTTAAAATAATAATTAAAATAATACTTATTTCAAATTTTAAAATAAATTTCACACATAAATAAGGAAATATTAAATATATTTATATATTAAATTTTTCAAAAAAATATTAAATATATTTATATATTAATGAATTATAAAGATAAAAAATATATTAACTATTAATTAAGTTTTTTTTAAAATTTTTATTTTTAGAAGTTATAACAGTATCTATTTTAAAAAATTATATATTTAAAACTGAATCTTAAAATTAATAATTAAACATAAATAAGTGCAAACACTTTTTTACCTTTTAAATAAAAAATAAAAAAATATAAAAAAATTGTAATTTTTTTTTACTTTCCATCAAACCATTGTCAAAAAGTAAAAACATTAAAAATATATTAATATTTTCTCATGTTTAAGTGATAAGTAAAATTAAATTAGGTGAAATTCCTTACCATTACGTGGGCACATTTTCTTTTAGCACTCTCCATTTGCTATTTTCACCCCCAAAGTTTATATTTTTTGTAAATTCTTAATATACCTTTATCCTTATTTGATTTAAATTTTTTGAATTTATTTTTTTATTTTTCTTGTCTTTTTCTACTTTTTGTTGCTACTCTTGTGTGCCAAACACAAACTCTCACATTCTGCTATATTGTAAATCCCTAATCATTCTTATAAGTATCTATGGTATTATTTGTTAATTTAAGCGCTATTTGAAAAGGAAAACACAATTTTTTTCAGGTTTGACTTTCTTGATTTAAAGTTTAGGATTTTGGGATTTACGATTGACGGTTTATTTGTGTTTTTATTCGTACTACGTCAAGTGTTACAGTATTCCAGATCAGTTGATCCAGAACTAACAATATTTACTGCAATCCACCTAGTCCAGAATACACATTTGATCCACTTCTGGATTCGTTGATCTAGAATATACATAATACATTTCAGATCATGTTGTCCGGAACATACTTGCTAAATCTCATTTGCCTTTTGGATTATGTGGTTCGGAATATACTAGCTGAATTCCATTTGAATGTACTTCGTTACACAAGTAGAGTAAGAAAAGGAAAGGATATTTTTGGGTTTTGAAAAAATTGTAAAATTTGGGGATGCGAATAGAAAATATGGGGTATTAAAAGCAATTGCCTTAGGTGGGTTAGCATCTAAGTGTTGGATCCTAAAGAATGCAGGTCTCATTATACAAGTGAAAATATCAAAACCCTAGAACCCGATTGTTGGCAACCCAATTTCAGATCGCGCATTCTGCTCTATACTAACATTTTGGGGCAAAATGAAGGTTATCGCCGCCTACTTGCTCGCCGTTTTGGGAGGCAACGCCGCCCCTTCCGCCGATGACTTAAGAGTCATTCTTGGCTCTGGTAGTACACCTTTTTTCATTTTCATTGTTTTCTTCAGATTTTGTTTAAGTGTTTATTTGTTCATCCACGCCAATTTAAATATCACACTGATTTGATCTGTCTCTGCATTTCCGAATTCAGTTGGAGCAGATTCGAATAATGACAATATCAGTAACTTCTTATCAGAAGTGAAGGGCAAAGACATTACCGAGCTTATCGCCGCCGGTCGGGAAAAGTTGGCCTCAGTGCCATCCGGCGGTGGCGCCGCCGTGGCCGCCGCTCCCAGCGGAGGCTCGGGTGTTGCTGCTCCGGCTGCCGCCGAATCTAAGAAGGAGGAAAAGGTGGAAGAGAAGGAGGAATCAGATGACGTAAGCTTTTTTCGATTTTTTTTTTCTTTCAAATTGGGTTATGTTATATTGAGAAGAGACTGATTGTTTTATATTTTATTTGTTTTGAAATGCAGGATATGGGCTTCAGTCTGTTTGATTAATTGGCAGGCTTTTCAGTCTTTGTTGGGAACATATTATCAACTTGGAGTTTAGTTTTGCCATTTTTGTTTTTGGTTGAAAGTAGCATTCAAAGCCAATGAATTTGTGTGGTTGAAAGATTTCGGTTTAATATTGATTACTTTTGCTATTTTGGTGAACATACTTCTCTTCCGTCATTTACTCTTATATGTTATTCTTTGTTTTGTTTTTCCTGGGTGGACGTTTCTTTAATTGGAATTCAGCATGTGTTTACCGTCTCGAATGAATGCTATAGAAGAGTACTTTAGAATTGCAATAGTTTTGTGATGATATGATATATCAATAAAACAAATCTTGTGCGTTCTTTATCCTTATAGGAAGGGAGGGGATTATTGATATTTGCTAATTTATATCTTCACGGGCTGGAATTATACCCTACTGTGGACGCCTTGTTCTCAAAGGAGTATCGCAATCTAAAGATGCTCCAGTATTATTCCCCGAACTTTTAGGATTTGGTGATTCTTGTTTATTGTCTTGCCCCAAATAGCAATGTCTCACCTACATTGTTGCCCCAGAATTGCCTAGACAGTTAGTTCAAAAAGCACGAGAATTAAAGTATGAAAAATATACACCGTAACTGTGATGCAGACTTCTTGGCGTAACTTGATTTCGCCCTTTCTTCAATGCTAACAGCTTGGTTTTCTTTGTCTGAATGGATGGAAAGTATGCCGAGTATTACTAGTAATGCGTTAGAATTTTGATATGCCATCTCGACTTGGTCAGGATTAGGAGTGAATCCAACACCAGTGGTTATTTTAATAATTTTCAACCTCTAGTTTTCATAACAGCTTTAATAGAATCAGCTACACCGGATGTAAAGAGTCGTGGCGCCACTAGATCTTTGATATTGTTAGATTTAAAATTATAATAAGATTAAAGATATTTAAAGATAATAATTATATTGTAGACATAATTTTGCACTGCGATATATGATTCCATTCCTGAGTTTTTGTTCCTGGTCTGTTGGCTGACTCTAGTTCCACTTCTTTTCCGTGAGATTCTAAAGGTTTTGTTCTTGTGATTAACAGCGTTTCTCTTAAAGAAAAATGTATTGCATTAAAAAATTAAAATATTTTCTTATTGTGTTATTAGTGGACAATATTTTTTAGAGAAAAATATTTACACATTGTTAATGTTTAGTTTTACATTAATGGTTAATTACAAACTTTTACATATAACAAATTTGTTGATTTTAATAATTAATATTTTATAAGTTATTAAGTTGTGATTAAGTGTGGAAAATCTTTTATATTATTATAAATATTAAATTTTTTTTTTAATGTAGTTGATAACTAATATGTGTTTAATGAGTGAGATACCCAACTCTCCTATTCGTGCCACCCTGGAATTGATCTTTCAAAACCACTTCCAACGAAATGAATGTCAATTTTTTTTATATGTTAAATATTAATCTTTAATGTATTAATTTTTTATTAATAAAAAAATTTGAATTCATAACAGTTCTCTCCTCATCTCTCCACTCTCCACTCCCCACCTCTCTACTTTACCCAAAACACCTTATAACTCCTTTAGTTCATTCACATATTAAACCAAACAATTCCATAGAGATCCCAGGAAGTCTAGCAGGTGCTGCAAAATCCAATTGTGATTTTAGGTTTAATACGAATCGAGTTAAACAAGGCAAAAGGGATATTTGAATATTTGATTACAAATTCAGCAAGTGTGACGCCTCAAAGATTAATAAATGACAGTAATAGACATTATTTTGGTAAATCTTTGATACAGTAATAGACATAACTTTCGGTAAGTTCAATTCTAAAATATATTAAAGATGTTTAAACAGAATAATAATAATACAACCGTAAGCTTCAAGACTACCTACAACAAAAGTAAAGGTATTAAAAAAAATGCGAATAAGGCGTTACATGCTAATACGCTATATTGCTGGTATATGAGGGAGTGAAAAATTGAATAGATAAGATATGGAAATGAATAATTTTACTGGTGTGTAATTTTAAAAAATTACACTACATTAACACTTTTTTCATTATTATCCTCCTTATTTTTTATAAGGAAGTTTAGGAGATTTTTTTAGTTCCACAATTTTCTTATTTTCTTTAATTATTTTTTCTTTGACTGTTTATTGTGTCTGTAACGGTGTAGAGCATTTATTGAAATTTATCTTTTCTTTAACAAGTTAAAAAGAATTACGTCGGAAAATTTGCTTTAGAGGAAACGATTATAGGATTTTTATAGTTGAAAGTAAGAGTGTTTATGGATCTAAATTGATTTGTGAATTCAAATCAACTTAATTAGATCTATAAATCGATTTAGACGTAATCGGATCCAATCCAATTAAATATGACACCAAATTGGATCATGGATTTGAATTTTGAAATCTGTAAATCAATCCGTTCAATTTAAATTTTAATATTTTTATGATATATATATATATATATATTTATTTAAAGGATGTAAATAGAAAATTGGTAATAAAATTTAAAATTTAAATATTATGTACATATTAAAGATAAGTTAAAAAAGGAATGCATTAAGTATGATGATAGAGATTATAAATTATTCAATTTTATTGTTTTTAATTTTTTATGATTTACATTTTATGAACTACCTTTATATATAATTTTACTTTTATGTTATTTGGAAGAAACAATGTATGTTTTAATATTTTATTTTCAATTTTTTATATTTATTATTATATTTTCTATGTTTTATAAAAACAAAATAGATCTAAAAAGTTTTCTTTGTTATTTGTGAATTCAATCCAATTTGATCTATTTTTAATTGGATCAGATTATATTAATTTTTTTTTATAAATATGATCTAATCCAATTAAATTTAATCAAATTAAATTTACTGTATCTCGAATTCGGTAATCCATCACACCCCTAGTTGAAAGCTACAAAGGAAAAATGTATGATAGTCAATACATTTTTCTTAATCTCCTATTCAAAATTCCTTTTATTACTTTCATTGTCAAATTACTCTTTCCTAAAGGGAAGAGAGATTCATAAATCTAAAATAAGCTTCACAAATTTTAATTTTAACAACTATTACATTAAATATCTGTCTACTAAAGTTATTTTATATTTATATAAATCATTATTGAATTAAATAATCTAACCTAGAAATAGATGCATTAGGTTAAAGTAATGAATGCATCACCCATTTTGAAGTTAGGTGTTTTTGTCATGGTCTTGTCCTGTCTCGATAGATTAAGAGAGAATAGTGTTTATAAATGACTTTTGATCTTGATTCTTTACCAATATAAGACTTTTCTATGTATAGGAACATTCACCAAGAAGCAACTCAAGCTCACAATGTTAGTAGAAAATATCAATTTAACCTTAACAAGCCAAGTTTTGAAAATCGGAACCACCGGTTCAATTGGGAACTTGACCCATGTCCAATCCATTGTTTCCAAAAAATCGGGATGCAAGGAACTGGCCAAATCAATCAAGAACCGAGAGAATGGTCAATATCAATTAGTTCAAGGGTTAGCCTTTTTTTAACAAAAAGAAAAAATATAAAAAATTATAAAAATTAAAATTTTGTGGTTTTTGAAATTTTAGGTATATAAATGAGAGATATTCTATAAGGTATCTGCAACATAAAAAATATTCAAAAGGAATTTTTTCAAATTACGAAGTGTTGATTATAATTTAGAATATAAATATTTCTCAAAAAGTCATTTTAGACAATATGTGACTTTACCTCTTTTTAATATTACAAAGACGACAACCCTTAAACTTCATAAGATATATTTGTGTATTATAAATCATGTAGTTTATTTTTTTGCATTACTATTTTAGTAAAAATAAATATAAAAATAATATTTTATTGAGTCCGGTTCAACTCTAGTTGAATCTTTAACCCCTGAACTCATGTCTTCACGTTTCAACGACGAGTCCGATTTTAAAAACATTGCTAACAGTTAATAATGAAAAATAAAAGAAAAAGTAGTTATTATATATAAAGCAATACATTTTTTTAAATTGTTGTATATAATTCAAAGAGTTCAAAAGCTATACAATTTTTAAAATTTTTAATATAAAAGAATTTTACACTAACCATTCATTACAATTTTTTTAGATGATTTTTAAAATATTAATTTACATTAAGAAACTTATCATATATAAATATTTTTTCATATTTAAAAGTGTTATTTGACATTATTAATGTACCAAACCGGTCATTTCACGGACCAAGTTTTGTACCCTAAAAATCGCCAGCCCCATTCCACCGGTTTTAGGCAAAAGGGTCATTCATTCCATTCCCACAAGATAGATGGTGGCCCATAACTGATATTAGGTCCCTACAAATTTGGATACTTTACAAGGGTCAAATGGTCAATTCAGAAACAATAAAGAAGCAGTAACGGGTCTATTCCAAAGGATAGGAAAGGAAAGGAATGACGTGATCAGGAAATAGCATGTTTCTTTAATTGGATTTTTTTAAAATAAAAATACTCATTGAATAAGAGTAGTTTTTCTCTTCTTAGGAGAAAACTGTAGTATTATTGTTTAGTTTTTAAAATAAAAATTGAAACATTTTTTAGTTGTTTTAATTTTTAATTTAATCTCCTATCACTCATTTTTTTATTTTCAGATATTTTTTCTGTACTCGTATTTTATAAAAGGTGGTTTCTAAAAATAATAGTTTTATTCGATTTGTATTCTTTTTATAATACTCAAGTTAATTTTAAGAAATTTTTTTTATAGGTTAATTTTTTTTTAAAAAAAGAATTACAAATAAAATTCATACATCATCATACCTCTCTCTTTAGGTAGAGAGACTCTTTATTTAACTTCCACGGAATATTGTCATGTATTCAATACCCTTTTATCTCTCACATCTATTTTTCCACAAACATTCTTTCACTCTTTTATTATATATGTAAGTAGGGCTGTCGAAACGGGTTTGGACCCATGGGTTTGCTCGACCTACCACGGGTTTGAGCCGGGTTCAAAAATAAAAAAAGTAGGTTTATTGTATTGTATATACGGGTTGACTCACATACAATCCGGCTCACTCGGGTTGAACCCATAGGGAGCTAGGTTGATCCACCAACCATCTCGTGGTGGGTTAGGTTAGACTCAATTTTTTAACCATAAAAGAATGGTGAGTTGAGTTGAGCCAATGTGTTTATTAAGTGAGTTAAGGTGGGTCAGGCTTAATGGGACAGACAGACCTGTTTTGACAACTCTATATGTAAGTATGTTGGATTTTTTATTTAATATAATAAAAATGCAAATAAATAAATACAAAAAAGCACCTTATTTTTGTTAGTAAAAATTAGAACTATTTGACACGTGAAATCGCTGTCGGTATTTGAATAGAAATGTCACTTCAACTTCAAAGGCACACCATGTTAATTTTTTTAAAAAAAGAAACTAACCACTAATAATTAATATTTATTTATAAAAAAGCATATACAAATTGCTAATAAATGTTATCTTTTTATTACTATTATAAATTACATTGAATTATTTATGAAGAAATTAAATAAAATCACATTCGAGAATATAATATTGATTAGTCACTTTGTTTTTATCGGGTTTTGCAGAATCTGTAATTGATCGAATCTTGGACACCAGAGGCTTCGTGGTTACATATGAGTACCTGCAAAAGATATTTCAATGTTCAAGTCAATGTCAGAATAAGAAAGTGTGATTAAGAGTGAGTAGAATTGAATACTTTCGAAGTAAGATTTAACTATCCTTTTATACTTGTTTTTGTAGGGATTTTGCCATTGGTTAGCTTTTTTAAGAAGATGAACTTCCTTGTGCTAAGGTGGTTATGATATTAAGATGAACTTTAAGTGCCGAGACGTGGTATCAAGGTTTGTCTGAGTTGTGGTTCCAAGACAAAGTTGGGACGGGTGATACACACTTATAACAGAATTTTAAGGCTTTTGGGTTTGATTTCATCGAATAAAAATGATTTCAAGATGATAAATTCATGATAAATACAAAAAATAAAATAAAATTTGTGACTGAGGCTCATAAGTTTGTTCGACTTGAATAAAATGATTATTTTTAGACGATAGTTCACTTTTATAGTTTTATTTTTATACTCTATTTGCTTCGAGGGTATAGTTAATAAAAATAAATTATTTGATTTAAATTTTAATAAAAAAGGGGAGGAGCAAAATTTCTATTCACGTAAGTTTAGTTTTTCTTCAATATAGGAGAAATTTAAAAGAAAGAGAAACTTGTTTAATAAATTTATAAGATTTTGTTAAATTGTACTAAATAATTTTGATGATTATATATGTGAGATATTTGTTTAAAAAAGTTAAGATTATATTTGGATAAAGAATTTTACAAATGCAAAAATTTTAAAGTATATTGAATAATTTTTTTAATTCAAATGACTTTAGTTTTTAAATATTTTATTTGGATAAGGTGATTCAAATTTATTGAATTTTAATTTTCTTCTTTGGATAAAATATTTCAATTCCCACTAAAAATAAAAATTTATCTTATAAACAATATTTAATAATTCAAAATATCGATTAAATTGTTGTAGTTAATAAAATAGATATTTAACTTGAGCATATGAATATGATCTAAATTTGGTTAGCAACACACCTATCATAATACTCTAGGGTAAGACAAAAGGTGTTGTAACTAATGTTATGCTAAGAAATAATTTCAACAAACATTAGAAAAAAAATTTGAGTAACATATCCTTAAAAAATGTTAAAAAAATCAGAAAAAAAAAACTTTTGGCGACATCAATTGTAAAATAATTCTAATTAATGTCAACTGAAAAAAATTTAACCGATGTCAAGCAAAAAATAATCTTAGTCGATTTTAGTAAAAGAAAAGTACATTTAAAAAAATTTCAAATTCTTAATTTTTTTAAAAAAATTAAAATTCTACAATTTTAACTAATAAAAATGGTTAGAATTTTAAATTTCTTTAAAATTCTATCCAAACAATTTATTTTAGCACAAAGTATTTGAAATTTCAAAATAAAATGAATTATCTTATTGAAATTATTTTCCAAAAATCTGTAAAAATTCATATAACATTGTAGTTGTAATTATTCCGCATGAAAGACAAGTGGGAAGTTGGAACAAAAAAATGTATTAAAGATTAAGAGTGATATCATATCACTATGTCATAGTCCACACACATGTATACTAAAAAAGAAAATATGATGAAAAACATGTTTTAAAATATAATAAAAATAAAAAATAATTAATTTTAAAAAAAAATATTTTGAATCAATAAAAATAGAGTTATTTCTTTTATTGAATCAAGCATATAATTGAAATAAGATTCTTCCACTCTTCATTAGTTAAATTTTTTCTATCCCTTTCCTTCCGTGAAAGCAAACAAAGCTTTGTAAAAAAAAAAAAACAAAAAAACCTCAAATTAAATACTGAAAAAACAAAATAGGAAATAATAATCCATATGGCAGCTTTTCCGATTTGAAGAATCCTAGAAAAGACTAGTGTTTATTTGATAATTGGTGTATCATTGATTGTGACTATGAGCATGGAGAAGGAACCAAGCGTGTACGGAAGGAAGGGGAGTGTGTTGTGTGACGGACCCTCCTTTCCTTATACATTATTTTGCAGTAACTTTTGCTATAAAGTCGGTGTTTGATAGCTGATATTCATTATTTGGACTTTGATGGGTATGTCAATGTAACCAGCAAACACAAATGCTCCAACCGCTTCAGACCTTTCCTTTTATTATGTTCTTGTTTTTTCTAGAGAAATCCATGGGAACTCATTCTTCGGTTCGGTTCCTTTCTAACTCTTAACTCGTGGCTTTTAAGACAAACCCTCAAACCGCCCTAAGGTTCCCCCACCATACCCATGTGATCTTTTGTTCTTATTTGACATCTATGTTCTTTCCAGAGTGCCCCCACAACTAACATAATATCAATGTCTTATAAACTATATTTAAATATAAAATATAATTCCTAATATGATTTTTCTTCTCACTAATTTATATATGTGAAATGCTAGTAATATATTTTTTACACTCTTTTGAGCTTTCTATTCTTGGTAGAAGTTTGATGAAAACTCAATTTTATTTTTTTATACAAAGACTAGTAAATGTTAAAATGTTAATTTATTGTTAATGATAAAAATGAAAAACATGATTTTTTATGGTTTTATATCTCATTTAATTTTTTTTATCCTAATATTATAGTTTATAAAAAATTTCAACTAGTAATATGTTAAAAGAAGTGTGTTAAGTTGTCAACCCTCCTCTTAATATATATAGAACTATTTTCCCACTACTAAAATATCCTGTACACATGAATTTAAAATGTATAAATCTTATAAACTATCCTACTTCCATGATTGCTCCATTATTGTGCTAAGCCTAATGGCCCACCTTCCATTACTCCACATACCCAGCTTAACGGTGCTCCTGTGTTGTTAAGCATAGATCCATTGCCCATAACTTAGTGTAAATTTGGATTAGAGTTTTTAAATAAATAAAAATTCAAATTTGTGAGTTCGATTTTAAACTCACGATTATAATAATTTTTTTTTTTTGTAACAACATAATTCATGGTTGGACACTTTTATTTTAAAAGTGATCTTGATAAAATAAATATTTGTATAATATTAATCAAAATCACTTTGGACATGTGGTGCAATAACTCAAAAGTAGATTATGAAGTTACATAATAACATGTTAAAATATATTTGAAAACTATAAAATGAAGTGAGATAGTTATTTAATTATAAGTGAAGTCATTTAAGTTTATATTTTTTTAATAAGTTTTAAATGGTGTTTTAAGACTTTGTTTGATGGTTGCAAGTAAGAAAGTGTGATGAAAGAAGAAGAAAGAAATATGAAATAAATAAAAATTAAAGTTGTTCAATTGAGTGAAAAATAATATAACAAAATATAAATTAAAATTATTACAATTATAAAATTACTTATAATTTATTAATTGATTTTTTGCCAACAAAATAGTTTTTTTTATTTATCTTGTGTGATAAATCCTACTATATATTTATAATATTTTAATTAGCTACAATTAATAATAAAAAAGTATTACAAAAAATCACATCAAGAAAAAAAATTTATAATTGAGTACCACAATATATAAAAATTTTAACTCTTGCATAAAAATTTAAAATAATAAATTATAAAAATAATATTTTCTTTTTAATATTTTATACATTTGACTAGCAAAAGATAATTTTGGAAGAATCAATTTTATTTATATTTCCTTCATTTTCATGCTTATTTTGAATGGAAAGTAGAGAGCTAGAAAAATAATGACTATTAGAGGCATCAAAATGGATAAACTCAACCCATAGACTATCTTTTTAATAGGTTGGGTCAGTTCGCCCTACCTCACTAAAGATATCCAAAATTTCAACAACTAATAATGGACTAGTAGATTAGGTAGACTGACCCAATAGATTGGAAAAAAAATTCAAAAGAGGAATAGTTCAATAAATAAAGTAGAGAGGAGCTAGAAAAAGGTTTCCTGATTACCATATAAATCAAAACACATATACCAACAACAACAAGCAACAACCATTAGTGAGGGCTAGGGCAAAAAGGCAAGTCGCAAGAGCATTTCAACCAGAGAGAGTGACATACTAAATATGAGTGATGCATGAATGTTAGAATGTATCAGCTACAATTTTAGTTAAACTTATAACATACATTACAAAGTCTAAAAGAATGTATTGTTAGCATTTATCTAATTAAGCAACTTAATTTTTTATATATGACTACATTTATAAGATAAAATGGATAATGCATTGAAACTAAAAGTATAAAAATGTTTTACACTGTTATTCTCATTCAATCACCACCCACCACTATTTAAGATAAGGTAATTTGTTGACGTTTATCATAAATGTCTTAAAAGTCATAATCAATGAATTATAACTAAATGACAATGTAAATTATTTTGCACTAACATTATATGACTTTAAACCTTTATAATAAATGTAAAAGAGTAAAATATGCATGTAAGTATTATTTTTAACAACAATAAGAAGTTGATCACTCCTAAAAAACTTCACATGCTTCGAGTGTCGAAATGGTGGACACATCAAAGTTGAGTGTCCTACATTACTAAAAAAGCAAGAAAGTGGAGATAAGAAAACAAAAACTAAATACAAAATGAAAAAAGCATACATAGCATGGGAAGATAGTGTTTCATTCAACTTTTTAAGTGATAATGAAGAAGCAAACTTGTGCCTCATGACAAACAGTCATGAATATGAAGATTCAGAATATGAGGTAAGTAGCTCAAGTAACATTGAAGAAATTTATGATCTATTTAATGATTTATAGCTTGAGTCCAAAAAGATTGTTGCTAATAATCATGTAATAACATAGAAAATCAAATTGCATGAGAACAAAGTAAGTTAGAAAAAGATATTAAAAATTTGAAAATAGAAAACAAAGCTTTAGAAAAACAATTGAGCAACTCCTTTTTCCAACAAAGCTTCTAGTTCTAATGTAAATACTTTTGTTTGTTAATGTTGTAAATAATATGAATTGAAAATTGAGTATTTATTAAAAACACAAATCAAAATTCACAACCAGAAGGAATAACCTTGATACATTATTAAAGCAACAAAAATGTGTATTTTACAAGGCTAGACTTGGATTTAATTCTCTCAAGAAAAGTAAAATTTATAAAAACATTTTTGTATTTGCCAAAGCTCCAAGCACTCCCTTAGTCACATATCACTACTACATGCTTGAGGGTTATACTTCTAAAAATTGTAGCATCGAGAAAGATGTGGCTCCCAATGAAAAGTTCAAATAGGTTACCAAAACCATTTAAGTAACTAACTCCTAAGGACACAAATCACATTAGGTACCATATCTGTATCCTTATTTGTTTTGCCGGTTTGCTTAAGGCAAAACAATGCTCATGATACTTGAATAGTGGATGATTACTCTAAGGAAAGTTGTTGTGTGATAATGATAAAACAAGAATGAAGAGTTCCTAGAGATCCACCTATGGATATATGATTAGTGATTGTAAAAGGGAGTGGCCACTAAACATTTTAAACAATTGTTTTTGTTTCTTAAACTGAATCAAAGATATGATGCCATTTGTAGTAAATGGGCATTTAGAAACAAGCTTGATGAATCTAGGTTCATCACTAGAAACAAAGTTAGGCTTGTTGCTTAGGAGTACAACCAACATGAAGGAATTTATTTTGGTGAAACATATATACCTATTGATATATGCATGCTTGATGATTTTCATATTAGCTCAAGTGTATGTGGATGACATTATTTTTGGTTCAACTAAGAGTTCTTTTTGCATAGATTTTGTGGCAAGGATGCATATAGATTTTGATATGTTAATGATGGGTGAACTCAGGTTCTTCATTGGACTACAAATGAAACAATTGGATAAAGGAACCTTCCTTTATTAGACTAAATAACGCAATAAGCTCTTGAAGAAATTTGAAATGGAAAACTTCAAACCCTCCAACTCACTTATGGCTACTAAGTGTTACCTTGATGTAGATGAAAATGGGAAACTACAAAATGAATCAAAATATAGAGGAATGATTGGATCTATACTCTACCTTATTACCATCAACCTTTTTATAATGTTCTATGTTTACATGTGTGCTTTCTACAAGTCAAATCCCAAAGAATCACACATGTATGTTGTAAAAAAAATCTTGAAATATTTGAAGGGAATTGTAGATATTGGCATATGGTATCCCATAGGTGAAAGACCAAGTTGAATTGGCTACTCTAATTATGATTTTGCTAGCGATTTATTGGATCTGAAAAGCACAAGTGGAACTTGTCATCTCCTCAGGAATAGACTTGTGTCCTATGATAAATCATAATTTTACTTGTATTTTTACATAATTAATATCTGTTGTAATGAAAGAATTGCATATTTATTGACAAAACTCATTTTTTAGTGTTCATTCTGACTTTAAGATAGGTATTTAAGAAACAGGAAGAAAAAAGGGCAAAATTAGGCCTTTTCAGAGCAATTATTGAAGAGTCAGGTCAGCACGACATGCTCCATCTCAGCACTATTGTGCTAAGGAAACACAACCCAAAAAGTCATCCAGAAGAAGCACGATTGGGCTTAAAAGAAATACAGTTGTACTACGATTATAATTTTACTAGTGGGCTTCAAGAAAGACATAAAAAATTTGAAACTAAAGGAGAAAAGATGACACAAAAATAGGACTCATTTTGGGTCAGAAAAGGAGATAACTCTATGAACTAAGAGGCAAAGAACGACGAGAAAGTTTTGGGTTCAAGGCAATTAGAATGTTCCATATTTATTTTATGTACTCTATTATTAAAAGGTTGTTTGGTTGTGCATTGCCTATATCTGCCTAAGTCTTTTCTATAGGGTTATAATGTAGCTCTTTGTAATTCCCCCTTGCATTTTACATGAATATTTGATGTCGTTCAATGATTAATTTACTTCTCTGTATTACACTTGTACATCCTAATTATTCGAATAGTTATTAGCATTGATATTTGAATATTAGTTTCATCTTGATTGTTTGAATATTCATGATCATTGATGTTCAAACAATCGATCTAAGAAGTAAATAAGTTATTGTCCCGGTAGAACTGACCAAGTCATCAAGCAAACCTTTGATTGGGTAAAAATAAATCAATCTTAATTTAGAATCTTGGATAGCCAAACTAGATGAAAAAATATGATTATAGTGTGGTGTGCATGACCAAATTCACTACGACAACATAGTAATTTATTGGTAATCATTGAATGATAAAGAATAAGATTGCTTAGTAATGGGGGCCAAAAGTATTGTAGTGAAATCAACACCCTAGGTCTTAATCCATTGAATTTTAAACCCAATTTTCTCTCTTATTTGTTTGCTATTCCAATTTTGAGTTGTTGTGACTCACTCATTAAATCATCTCTTTATTCAATTGTTCTTTTATCTCTTAAATTGAATTAATTGAGAACAAGATTTGGTCTTTTGGATACGATATCCAGACTTAAGTCCATTGTTACTACTGTGTAAGGTATGCTTGCCTTTAAGTAGTGATATTTTAGCATCACCTGGGATAGCAAGAAACAAGCTTGTGTTGCTTTTTCTACCATTGAAGCTAAATACATCGCAACTAGAATTGGTTGTGCACAAATACTATAACTGAAGCAACAACTTTGTGACTTTAGATAAAATTCAGATCATATTCATAAGGGTAATTATGACATTGAATTTGTGGAAACTAATGCTCAACTAATTGATATCTTTACCAAGCTTCTTGCATGAGAGAAATTCTATCACTTTAGAAACAAGCTTGGTATCCTTAGCTGATGCAATCCCACCTAGCATGCATCATGGCTAGGAGGATTCAAGGAAGGCATGACATGGATGAAAGCTCATTGAAGATTGGAAGCCATAGTCTTCATTTTTAGCTTGTAAATATTTTATTTTAATTAGCTAAATAGGAGCATATTTTTAATTCCTTTAAGGCCATGTATATTCGGCCATATTCTTTTTAGTTTAGAAGGTATAGGTGTCTTTAGTTAAAAAGAAGGAGTAAGCTTAGAATGGGTGCATAAGTCAAGACATGATTTTGGGCTAGCCCATTCAATTTAGGAGATGCTAATTGCACCCATAGGAGTGAACTTAGGTGCCTCATTTAAGTCCCACATTGCCTAGAAAAGTGTGTCCAAGCTCTCCCTTAGGACTATATATACTCATTCCCCCTCATTGTAAATTTTATCTTTGAAGTTGAATGGAAATAGTCTCTTTGTGAGCACATTCTTAGTAAAAGGTCTTGAGGATCCTCTCTCTTGAGGAACCTCTTCCTAGTTGGTTTTCATCAAGGGTTCCTTCTTTTGTGGCAAACCTAAACACTTTGGTTTATCTTTCTTTAACAGTGATGCCCCACCTCCATTTTCTTTCCCCTCCATCATCCATTTCATGGTACTTGGAACCTCAAGGAGAAGATCAAGGGGATTGCAAAATTTTTTTGCATCATTTGGTATCAGAGCCAACTCCATGAGGTTCTTTTCTAGTCTTAATTTTCTTTAATTTTTTTCACCTTTTCTTCTTAGAGTTATTGCTGTTTCCTTTATTTTTTCCAGCCCCTTGTTCTCTGTTTTGGGCATATATTTTTGGTTATTTTGAGTCATTTAATTTCATTTTTTAATCTTCCAAGTTGTATCTTAGTTGGTCATGCTGTAGCCTTTTTATTGTCTCTTAATTCTACATAGTTTTGCCTTTTTATTTTTATCATAAAAAATGTGTTTCTCTCTTGGAATTGAGCATATGCTCTTGTGTCTATTCCTAGAGTCCCACATGCTTTAGATCATAGTATGTTTCAAAAAAATTTCAAAAAAAATAAATTGCTCAATTCTTTCTTAGAGTCCATTTCTTCATTTTGTGTGAGTAGCTTATTTTTGTGCTAGTTTATTGTGGTGATTTTCTTTGTGCTGGCTGGTTGAGTATTTTGGGGCACATATTTGGGCTGAAAACTTGAGCAATCAAGCTTACCTAAACCCAAAGAAACTCTCACTTGGTGTCATGTTATAATCACCTAAAATTACTAGCTCATTTTAAGTTGCTTTGTGTTTTTTTGGCTTGCACTTTTACACCAAATTTTTGTGGCTAATTTATTATTCTTGTTCAAGCATTTATAATTCCTAAACTCCTTACTATATTTGCTACAAAATTTGTTAAGAGGTTTAGCAAAATTTTTTCAAAAAAAAAAAGAAGAAAAGAAATCAAAAGAGTAAAATAAGTCAAAAAAAGAGTTAGTAAAAAGTGCTAAAAACAAGTAAAAAGAGTACAAAAAAAAATTAGTGCACTTCAAAATTATTAAACAATTCAAAGGAGTGTTAAATTTTATTGAAATTTGCTTGAATTTATTTGCATATGATTCAGCCACCTTGCTTTATAATTGTGCAAATCATTGAATTTGTTGAGTCCTTTTTGTTTTAAGTCCAATTCTATTTTAGGCCCATTCTAGGAATTTCTTTTGTGTGCCAACTTTCTTTCTACACCTTTTATTTCTTGCTTGTCCTTATTGGCTTTCTTTGTGTTTGTCAAATAAATTCTTTCCACTTGGATGTGTTCCTATTCTTGTTAAGTGCTTTTTATTGCTTTTTGCTTTCAAATTCTACTTCCCTTGGTCTTTTGCTTGGGCGCTTGTTTTCTCTTGGTAGGTAGCCAAATTGTTGAAATTTCCACAAGGGTAGCATCCTTAGGAAGTGTTGATTTAAAACTAAGGAAGGGGAGACTTGAAAAGGAGGCCAAGACTAGAGTGATACACTTGGTGAGAAGCACTTGAAGAAAGAAGCTACATTCCACTTTTAATTTTCTTTGTTTAATTTGGGTGTATTTTTAAAGGAAATTTTAATTAGAGGTGTTTGATGCCCATAAAGGTTACCTCTTTTGTGTGTAATAAACCTTAGTTTCTCATTTTAGTGTGGATAAGGAATTGTACCCCTTATTCATACTTAGGAGCACGTTAGAATCCTTTTAGCTTTGCTTTAAATTTCTTTATTTGCTTTCAACATTTTAGCAAGTGTTAGGGTTCCAAAGACTTTTAACACTTTAGGAGAAAACAAAAAAGAGAGGAGTGTTTTGCATATTAGTTCCCTAGGGCTTACACTTTGATATGTTTTGACAAACATCTAGGAGTTTTAGGAGTAGTAATAAAACTAGGGAAAATAAAGGACAAGAATGTGAGAATAGAATAAAAGAAAAGTATGAGAAGAGTGATAAACCAACCTTGCCCACATCTCCATACTTTATTGATTGGGAAATAGTAGAAAAACAACGTAAGAAATTTTGGAAAAATGAGAGAAAACAAAAAGAGAGGAGAAAAAGAGAACAAAAGGAACTAGATAGAGAGGAGAGAAGAGAGAAAGAACAAAAAGAAAAGGAGAGACAAGAAAGAAAAGAAATAAGAGAAAAAGAGAGACAAAGAGAAGAGAGGGAACGAATAAGACAAGAGAGAAAAGAGCAAGAGAAAAGAGAAAGAGAAGAGAAGGACCAAAGAGAAAGAGAAGAAAGAGAAAAAGAGAGTAGGGAAAATGAAAATAGAGAAAGAGAAGCAAAAGAAGAAAAAAGAAAAAGAAAGAGAAAAAGAAGAAAACAAAAGAAAAGAGTTAGAGAGAAAAGAGAGAAGAGAAAGGAGAGAAAAAGGGAAGAAAGAATTGGAAAAGAGAGAAAAAGAACAAAAGGAGTTAGAAAGAAAGGAAGAAAAGAAGATACAAAAAGAGAGAGATGCCTATAAGAGCTCTTGTGGTAACATTTACACACATTAAGAGACTTAGAAGAGCCTAGAATAACCCATGACATTCATGCTTCTTCTAGTAAGAAGGAAAACCCTAAGAGGCATCCTAATAAAAAGACAAACTTTTCTATAATTAAACCCAAAAAAGAGTCATCCAAAAGAAAACATATTGAGAGAAAACCCTTGAGTATGAGTGACACCCCTATCACTAGTTCGAGCACTAGTTCTCGAAGTCCTAAATGTTTAAGTGTTTAGAAAAAGGGCACATTGCTTTGTTTTGCCCCAAAAGAAAAAAGGACTTTAAGGGGAACATCAAATGAAAAAGGTACTCATTCATGTGATGATCTCTTCAAAGTGAAACAACTTCTTGGAAGTCATCCTTGTAAGGAAACCCAAACACAAAGAGAGAATGCTTTTCAAACAAGATGCAAAATTTTGGGCAAAACTTGTTCTCTATTGTGGATGGTGGATCATGTTGTAATTGTTGTAGCACGAGGGTGGTGGAAAAGCTATCACTTGCTACTACTCCTCATCCTTCACCTTATTCTTTGCATGGACTTAATTATGAAGATTGTGTAGTAGTAAGAGAACAAGTGGAGATTAGCTTCTCCATAGGGAAGTATCGTGACAAAGTGTTATGTGATGTTGTCCCTATGGAAGCTAGTCACATGTTGTTGGGAAGGCCATGACAACATGATAAGGAAACTTTGCACAATGGCCTCACTAATAAAATCACTCTCTCTCATAAAGGGAAAAAAATTACCTTACTTCCTCTTACCCTTACCGAGGTTATGGAGGATAGAAGGATCATGAAGCTTAAGAGAGAGAAGGATAAAAATGAAAATAAGGTTTTTGGTAGGAAGACCGAGTCTAAGGAAGATCCGCCTTTGCCTTCAAAGGAGGTTCTCTACATATAAAAATTTTCCTGCCAACCCTTACCAAAGGAACAAGTTGAATTTGAGGATGTGCATATATCTTTTGAGCACCTTGATCCACACCCTCAAGTCCAACTTGATGAGTGCTCCATTCAACTTAGACTAGTCTCGCCTACTATTTCAAAACCTTTGAGGCTAGTATCTAGTGCAATAGGAGGAGGATGGGGAGCTGCTGTGTGGAGGCACATGCACACTAAAATCTTTTCACACCTTAGTGCCAAAATCCACTGCCCCATTCCTTAGAGGCCTCCTTATAGACCTCTCACTCCACTCAAAATCACTTGTCTGTATATACTTACTGCTTTTCTTATTTTCTTTCATACTTTGAACAAGAGGAAGAAATGCCTTAGGATTTGAGGTCAAATCCTCTCCAAGGGGGAGAAGATGATGCAATCCCACCTAAGATGCATCATGGCTAGGAGGATTCAAGGAAGGCATGACATGGATGAAAGCTCATTGAAGATTGGAAGCCATAGTCTTCATTTTTAGCTTGTAAATATTTTATTTTAATTAGCTAAATAGGAGCATATTTTTAATTCCTTTAAGGCCATGTATATTCGGCCATATTCTTTTTAGTTTAGAAGGTATAGGTGTCTTTAGTTAAAAAGAAGGAGTAAGCTTAGAATGGGTGCATAAGTCAAGACATGATTTTGGGCTAGCCCATTCAATTTAGGAGATGCTAATTGCACCCATAGGAGTGAACTTAGGTGCCTCATTTAAGTCCCACATTGCCTAGAAAAGTGTGTCTAAGCTCTCCCTTGGGGCTATATATACTCATTCGCCCTCATTGTAAATTTCACCTTTGAATTTGAATGAAAATAGTCTCTTTGTGAACACATTCTTAGTAAAAGGTCTTGAGGATCCTCTCTCTTGAGGAACATCTTCCTAGTTGGTTTTTATCAAGGGTTCCTTCCTTTGTGGCAAACCTAAACACTTTGGCTTATCTTTCTTTGAGAGTGGTGCCCCACCTCCATTTTCTTTCCCCTCCATCATCCATTTCATGGTACTTGGAACCTCAAGGAGAAGATCAAGGGAAGTGCAAAAGTTTTTTGCATCATCAGCGAATCAAATTTGAGCCAAGTATAATAATCTTATACTCTCATAATCACTTTGAAAATTGGGTTTTAAATTGGCCTTGTGAATGATCATATGATTTTATGATGTATTTGCTCTAATTAACTTATAAGTGTCCATTTTATGCAAAATTCTAATCTTTATGACATTTATTTGACCAGGAATTTAAGGAAAATGCTTTGTGTAACCTATTTTTTGTTTACTAAAATCCAAAAATATTTTTGTCTTGAACAACAGAATGTTGAAATTATGCAATTAAATCCTTGAATTGTTGTTAAAATTACTTAAAGATAAGAATGGGACAAGGCATAGAAGTGAAAGATGTATTGCTAACGACAAAGTTCCAGCATTGTCATGTGATTTGTAGGGTAAGAGGCCAAAGCTTGACAAACAAAGCTTAAGGACCAAAAGAAGTTATTGATCCAAGCCTAAATTCACTAAGCCATAGGGAGAATCAGACTTAAGAGGTTTCTTAGCGAATGAATTTTTGCTAAGCGAAGTCCCAAGAAATAACTAGAAAATTCTGTAATTCGCTCAGCATATTTCTCTAGTTGAAGGCTATAAATAAGTGGCGAGAGAAAAGGAGAAGGCATCCTCCAAAATCATCCAAAACTCTTTTTTCTCTTCTTTTCCTCCCTCACACCTCTCTACCGTTGTAAATAGTCCATTGTGGGATCTAGCTAATCAAGATTATTAGGGGATGAGGTACTGATCAATACTTTGTAATTTACTTTCACTTTTATTTAAGTTTCATTTATCTATTTTGAATCTTCGTTGTGTTTAATGCTTGTTTTCTGTCTGATCAACTTATAACATGATCTATTTAATTTATTTTATCGGAAGATATTCATGAAATTATAGAACCAGAAAGTTCATCATATAATGACTACGCTTAGGAATAAGGTAAGATATGTATGTCTGACTTAATAATTATTTTGTGCTAACCAAATTATTGGAATCATTCTTGCTAAGGAATTAGGGGAACTTCCAATAATTTAGTTCTCTATTATTAAGGTATTAGGATTGAGAAACCTTCAACAATTCTGGAATAGATAATTGAACTTAAGTAAAAGTTAACAATTGCAGGTATTGTGAAGTAAATCAAACCCCTGATCATTTTACTCTATTATCAATATTTATAAAAAATTACAAAAATATAATTTATTTTCCAACTTAGTTATTCAATTTTCTTCATTTCAAATTTCACAAAAGGTTTTTATAAAGGAGTTATTGAAATCCTAAATGATCTTCCAAGTCCTTGAAGAAACGACTTGATTTTATCAGTTTTATACTACAATACGATTGATGCACTTGCCAAAAGTAGAGTAGTCATTAAAATTCTCAACATTAACCATGTACTACACTTGTCTAAAATCCGCTTGCCTTTAATTGTTTGCGTGACTATGGATATGTTCTTAATTCTCTTACTTTAGTTTTTGACTTTTATATTCAAAAAAGGGGAGAAATATTTTATGTTGTATATGCTATCTGATAAGGATAATTGATGTCTGAAGGAGAAATATTAGATGTTATGCATGTTATCTGCTCTAATTATAATTTGAGGGAAATATATCTCATTATAGTATGGGGAAGTAATACTTTTGTTTGTTATGGTGTTAAATCACCTTGATTATAACATGCTCTGATATATTACGCACGAAAGGAAACATGTTGCTCTAATACCATAATAAAATTGGCTTGATAACATGTTCTCATAGCATGCTATGATACTCCACTGTGTCAAACTTCTATAACATGCACCAATAAAAATAGATATTGTTGTTGCTGTTGCATAAGTTTTGTCACATGTTCTGAACAAGCAAGCAAAAATTAATATATAGAATAGACCAAATGTGATAAAAATGTTCTATATTCAAAAACAAAAAAAGGTGAGGTTGTTGGAGATTAAAGTCATAGTCCTTATATTTTATTTTGATTTTTGGATTCTCTTTTTTGTTTTTGAATATGTCAAACATGTATAGATGTAACATTGTATTGATTGTTTTAGAGCTTAGGCTAGTGTGCGTTAGTTTACATTCTACAAGTCTTAAATTAACTTCACTTCATAAAACCACAATTCCACAAACATGTTCTTGATGATCTTGAATCTTAATTTTGGTGAAGGTTTTACTTTTAACAAGTTTAAAATTCTTTTACACATTGATCTAAGAAAATAACATATTGAACACTGATCATGGATGATGAAATGGGTCCAAACCTAATTTTTTCTCAATTTAAAGAAAGCCCATTTTGAAAATTATAAAAAGAAATCTTTTGAAAAATTCAAACATACACTTTCATATATTGCTTACAACCCTAAGAGGTTAACCTAATTCTTTATAAACCATTTTTGCCTCCATAAGTCTATTCAAGGCATCCATGTAATCAAATCAAGTTTGCTCTAACACTCTATCTTAAAAATATTATTTGAGTAACCTTGATCAAGAACACAGTCTGACTTTTACTCGTGATATGTTTTCATTCTTTACATTGGCATAATCCAGGTATGATTGTTCTATCTTTTACTCTCTTTATTGGCTATTTCCCAGTGATTTCTTGTGATAGCGTCAGAAGCTATTTTAGCTGGTTTTGGCTTATTGATCTAGAATAGGATTTTCCAGTAAATCCTTTTGATAGGGTTTCACTAGGTGGTTTGAATTCAAGGATAGGTTTCCCAGTGGTTCCTTGTTATAGGATTTTACAAGGTGATTCAAATTTTGGGATAAGGTTTCTTTTGATAGTGTTTCACAAGGTTATCCTTTTGTAGGTCCAAGAGAAGGTTAGTTAAAGGTTTTGTGTGTGCATAATTTTTGTACTCCAATCTATAGTGAAAAAGGGTTTGACTCAGGTTGTTGTAAGGACCTATTTTAAAAAATGGGTTATAATTGTAGAATAAATCATGTGCAGAATTAAATTTGAGTTTTACTTAAATTATTGAGTGAAATTGAGGTGTGATGAGTTTATCATCCATCTAAGTGTTATACATTTGTATTTTGGTGATGGATGGAAGGGTAGAGAGGTGAGAATAATTATTATTCTTTTGTTTTTGAAATATTTAGATGGAATTTTGGAGAGTTTTCAAAAATTTGTTCAGAAAAATGAGGGTGCAAATAGCAAGTGGAACTTACTAAATATACCCTTGTCTTCTTCTTCTTCTTCTTCTCCTTTCTTCTTTTCTTTTCCTTCTTTCTTCTTCCTCATTTCTTTCTCCCATTGCACTGTTCATTCTCTCACTTACCGCCACCCTTTGGCCTTTTGCATGTGTAGCTTTGAGTTGATGGAATTGGATGCAATCTCTTCCATAGCCTTGGTTTTGGCACATATGTTGATATATGTGTGATGAACATTGAGTTAGTGACACTAATAAGGTCAATGTAGTACTCCACAATTGGGGGTATATAGTTGATTTACATTGTGGTTTAGGTACTTCATAGTTGGGGGTACCTAAGGAATATATTTAGACAATAGTTGTATGTCATAAGGGTTAAGAAGACTTTAGACAACAATGTTGGATGAGTATGCTAAGACTTTAGTTAGTAGTTAGATAAGTCAAGAAGACTTTAGACATCAATTGTTAGAGGTCTTTAACCACCTTGGTATCCAAACTGAATGAAGTCTTTCTAAAAAAACATCAATTGTGCGTTGTGAAGGCTTATGTTTAAGGGAACGTATGCGTGGTTGTTTACTATTAGTGGATATGTGTTAATTGTATATAATAAAAATATTGTGCAACTTTCATGTTTTATGATTGTTATAATTGTGTATTATGTGTGCTTACCTTTGCATTATTTGTGTATTTTGTATATCTGTGATGATTGTGCTATGCACGGGAGTAGATGATAGTAGTGGTACTTAGAGACAGGAAGAGATGGACTATAGAGAATGAGGATTTCTCAGGACTTGAAGAGTTTATTCTAACTTGTATATGTAAATTAAAGAGTTGTGTTAGAGTTAGAATGAAAGTGTTATGTTTAGCTATTAGAATTTTGTGATACTTGAAAAATATGTAATGCTTGAAATGTGTGGATAGTGATGTCTAGAAATTGAAGCATGTAACAGGTTATATTTATATGTAGATGTTGGATATGTGAATGTGTTGAAATTAGTTGAAATGTATACATGTCATGCTCATAGACCTATTGGACATGTATGTTATAACAATATGTTCATGTAGGGAGTTTCAGGTGATGGAACCATTAGAAATGTCTTATATGCTGAGATTATGCAGCTGAGCTTTTGGACACTCTACATAGCCTCATTGGGCGGTAGGTCTTGCCCAGTGAGAATTCATCTCTGGCAGATGAATATTTCAGCTTTGTGCCCAATGAGAAGTCTCGCTCATCGCAAAGTTGTCTCAAGTTGAAATTGTAACGCCCTTTACCCTTAACCAAACGTATTTTTTAAAAAGTGAGAGATTTTAAAAATCTGGTCTTAAATAAAGTACCATAATCTTCTTATAAACATTACGAGCCAAAACTAGTTATTATAAAACCTTGTTATATAAAATACAAAAAAAATACATTAATTGTTATCACTATCCTTCTTAAATGGTCCTAATTCAGAGCAGTGGACTTCTTACAAATCTAACACTACTTGAACATCAGAGAGTAACTCATTTCTGAGTGCTACATATTCAAAGGAAATCCTTTGAATTCTTCTACATATCTTGTTGATGATGTCCATCTTCTATTCATATCATGAACAGATATTAAAAGAAACACATGAAAGGAAACACATTAAAAAGGTGAGATTTTTCCAAACCATCAATATTAATCTTAATAAACTTAACAAACAATCAAGATCTAAGGTGGACCTATGAATCAATCTCACTTAACTCAATATATGGGTTCAACCATACTTACATCAATGATTAACACAATCCCACTTGACTCGATGTATGGATCCATAACCAAATACCAATTCATGATGATTCACCCCAATTATCAAGGATCTATTGAGAAGTGATTAATAGTTGTATATCATTTTCTAGTTTGGAAAAATAATTTTCTCAAGAAAAAGAATCAATCCTCCACGACATAATTATGGCTATCTTGTCAATTACAACATTCTAGCCCCTGGCTGTCACACTATGCTGGCCACTTGTCAATCAGACACTTAGCCCACCACAAAACACAAACGGTACTCTACCCATCACAAAACACAAAAGCACATTCTTTCATCACAAAACACAAGCGAACACTCTTTTCAACTCGAGAAGAATATATCCTATCAATCTTGAGATGTTGATCATTTATGCGAGATTTTAGATTTATGAATATTCTAGCCTAGTGTCAACATTGATCAACCTGAATATTCATCTATTTAAAAATCATCTTAGTACCCAACCGGTTCCTACCTTTTATCTCACAGTGTACCAAATTATAACTTCCCAAAACATGCCACTGATGATGGTATTGAACCTAGGACTTTGCTAAGTTCTTCTCACAACATTTCAATCCAGTTCCAAAAGTAACTGGACTTGGTAATCACTAATCATGTAGTACTTATATTACAATCATCATTCATAGAATCATTTATGAACCATCCTTAAAGAATTAAAATATATAAAAATTAATTTCTCATCTCCAATTTCTATTTCATGAATAATAGTCAATAATAACAACAATCATATTAATATATTTTTAATACTAAAAGACATCTTTCTGATGTGAAATACTAGGTTAAACTGCACCCACATAGCATACTTAGATGGCCTTTTATTATCTTAAGAAATATCATATTTATAATAGAATTTTCTTAACTAAACTTTACATACAATCCTTTGAATATTTTATAAGATATAAATATATTTTACCATCAATATTCAACATATATCATGAATGAAATATAATACACGCCTATAAAATTATAAGATAGTTATTAATAATTCCAACAATGGTATCTTATAAATTAGAGTTGCAAAAACCAAAATTTAACATAATTTAATTTGTGGTGGAGAATGATAAAAAAATTCAAGAAAAACTTGAAATAAATAATATCAATGAACCATAATGTATTATATGAAAATAATACGATGAAATAATTTTATAAAAAAATGATCAAAATATAACTTCTAAAAAAAAGTTGAATGATATAACAATTGATAAATAATAAGAGAGAATCATATTATAATACATGGAGAATAATAATAACAAGAATCAAACTGTAATACCTGGAAATAATAAACAAAGGAGTAAAAGTAATATCTGGAAATAATAAACAAATGAGCAAAAGTAATATTTAGAAATAATAAACAAAGGAGCAAAAGTAGTGGAAATAATAAATAAAGGACTAGGGGTAGTGTCTGGAAATAATAAATAAAGGACTAGAAGTAATATTTGGAGAATAATAATAAAGGACTAGAAGCAATGTCTAAAGAATAATAATAAAGAACCAGAAGCAATGTCTGGAGAACAATAATAAAGGACCAGAAATAATATATAGAGAACAATAATAAAGGACCAAATATCTAGAGAAAATAAATAAAGAACTAAAAATAATATTTGGAAAAAATAAACATAGGGCCAAAAATAATATTTGGAGAGAATAAATAAAGGACCAGAAATAATATATAGAGTAAATAAAAGTTAGGATAATTAGATGTTACTAAGCAATCAACTAAATATCTGAAAATCAAGATAAGAACAATTAATATATTAATGGACAATCAAAACAGTTTTTAGAAGTAATAATGATCATAAGAGTAGTAAAAATATATAAGTTTACTAAGATTATCACATAGGTTTATAAATCTCACTTCCCTCTTACTTTTGTAAGAGCTTGATGAAGAGTGGTGTAAAACCTTTGAAGCCTTAATCTACTGCTTAAGAGCTCTCTTTTTCCCTTCCATTTCACACAATGGTTGCCCCTATTTATAGCAAAAATCTGAGCTTGTTTGCTAAGTAAAATTTTGTTCCCTAAGCGAACATAGGTGTAAAGTGCTTTTGTTGAGTAAAGAAAGGTTTGGTTGGCGATGGTCTTTGAAATCCAAGTGCTTTTGTCTCATGTAGCTTAGCCATGAAAGTTTCGCTAAGTGAAACTTTGGTTCTAGTTACTCTCACTGAGCGACTTAAGCGTCATTGAGCAGATTTGTCTTTGCTTAGCAAATTTCTTCTAAGAAAGCTATGTGTTGTTATCCCAAATCCGCTGAGTGAATTCTATTCTGTTGAGCAAATTTCTAGAAAAGAGAATTTTGAAAATTTTAATAGAAAATGTTTTATATGCTATAATTTATTTATTTTTATAAGTTTTTGACAATGCATAACTAACATTTTAATATCTTTTTCTAATATCTAAATTGAAATTCAAATAATCATATAATAAATAGTTATTAAAAATAATGGTGTTACAAAAATAAACAACGAGAGGTTTCACTCAATGTAAATTACTTTTTATTTAGAATTGAACAAGGTTTTTTTTCTATTGGTGTGTCTTGTTGAGTGAAGTTCCTTTACTAGGATAGTCTCATACAAGGTCCTCACTGGGCGATGATTGTTGCTGGGTGAGCCACCCTGAATCTTGTTTGGTGACAAGGTTCATCGAGCTAGTTGATATTGGTTATGCTTTGTTGTATTTGGTTGAAATTATAGTTACACTGGTCATATATTATGTTAGACTGAATGTAGTGTGATGAAAATTTTATATTTCAATATTTCGATTTATAAGTTACATGAGAAATGAATTATATTATGTGAAGAAGGGTATATATAGCATTAGTATTTTGGGATGTTACGGTTGTCAAACTAACATTAGACGTAAGGTGAGGTTTTGGCTGAACCAACATAAATTTTGTGTTCTACTCTCTTTTTCTTTGACTTTACATACTTGTGATTCATATATCCTGTTTATATACACCTTGACAGTTGTGTTTTGCCAAATCTATTTTTAAATCATTGAAAATTTAAAGTTTGGGAATCCCAATATAACTTGTGAATTTGAACTCTATATTTGTGATTCTTATTTATTGGGCATACCTTTTAATTGGCTTTTAAACATTATTATCAACATGGTGAATTTGTGTAACTTGACATTTTATTATTTAATTCAAAATATATTTCAATTGTTTCTCACAATATATGTTTCTGTTGCTATTTTTTATTGTTGTTATTATTAACTATTTAAAAGGAGTCTAATTTTCCGAAGGCTTATGATTTGTTTGAAAGAATGTTTTTAATCAACAATTTTTTAAAGGAATCTATTCAACCCCTTCTAGATTTTGAAGTGGGACCAACACTTATCTCCATACCCATATTCGTTTTTTAAAAATTTACATGTAGTGCCCTTATACCTGTGTGGGTGACAACTTTGTTCCACATCCTTATGCCTGTTGGGTACCTATATACCCATATCTGCATCTGTGACCCAAACTTTTCTTATGTATAGGGATGATATGTCAACATCATTAAAGATACAAACCAACATAATATGGAAAATAAACAAACATAACATTAAGTAGACATAAATGTCCACATTCATACATTACAAACATAATAACACAACAATATGAGTCATAAAATTTAAGTTATAATTATTTTAAAAAGAGTAATTAAACTTGGACATCAAATCAATTATCATGTAGTGGTTGTTTATCATTTGACGCATTAAATGATATAAATTTATTAATTACAATAGTAATTTATATTATAACTAGTAAAGTGTCTCATGTCTTACATGTTTAAATTTTAAATAATTTGTTATTGGAATTTTCAAATGAAGGTAGTTGTTTGTAGATTTTCAAATTTTAATGCAAACATCAAAACTCATTAATGTAACAATAATTTAGAGAAAATAAAAGAGATTGTCCTACAGTAAAACGATGTATAAAATACTTTATAACTGACACATGAAGATGAATAAATAATTTTAAAATACTATTAATTATAAAAAAAATTGCAAGTCTAGTTCTGTCCTATATAGGACATACCCAAACCCAAACATGTGGGTATTTACCTACTCCACTTGAGGGTATTTTTGCAGATATTCATAAAGTTTGGATCCATTTTTTCATCCTTATGTTTTTTTAGATTGTTATCATTACCGTAAATATGTGTTAGATGATCAAATATGATCAAATAGAATCAATATTATTTATATAGGATCTTTTAAATAATGATTAAAGATAAATGTAATAATAGGTAATATAAGGAGTAGATCTCCAAAAATTATTATTTAAGTGTAAATAAGGAAATAATATATAATCTTTAACACCCCCTCAAGCTTGAGCGTATGTGTGATGTGAACCAAGCTTATTACAAGTGTGGTAAATCTAATAAAAATTAAAATAATAAAAAAAGGCTCCACTGTGAGTTTGAAAATGGCTTCTCCACTAGCACAGAAAGTGTAACAAGGTTGAACAGACAAAAATCTCTTTAGGGTGACAAATGCATGACCATGTCGCACAAGGAGGTGAACACATTACCTTTGATGGAGGTGGGAGTGAGGAGGAGGGTATATTTGGCCCAGGAGCACGACATTGGCGGAGGAGCTCCTCGTTGGTTTCAGACTTGCTGCTGAAGAGGACAAACATGTTGTAGTTGATCAGGATTTCGATGTCACTGTGGAGTGTGTCCACCAACGAGAGGAAGATGGAGTGAACATCAAAGGAGATGAGACTCTACGAGATCTTGTGTGCAAAGAAGCTCGACTTGCCAATGCCAGTGAAGAAGACGGTGCTAATAGCACTGAGGAATGCACATGTGAAACCACTACAACTTGAATAGTGTGTAAGGGCACTTTCGTCAATGTGATTTCTCTCATCAATGCCCTGTTTGAATGCTATCACTGGGAATGCTGATACTGAGAGAGAATCCATTGCAAAATTATTGTCTCTTGTGTCAATGGACTCTTCCTTCTCGGATCACACGAAAAGAACATCAAACAAATAGTGGATAGTTAGATAGTGGATCCATAAGTGAGAGTTTGGTGATTGATTTGCTTCATCAAAGACATGTGTAAATAGAGTTGTGACATGTATGAACATTATTCTAGACAGAGCTTGTAGTCATTAGGTCATTAGTGAGAAAGTGACAATATGACAATAGGTCACTAGATGGTGGATCCATTGGCCATAGACCACCAACACATAATTTAGGCACTCAAGACACTTAGACTCGTAAGAATAATTTAGACTTTAATACTACGTCAATATGTGTCAATGTGTATTGGATGACCACACAATGTCTTTATTTATAATGAACAAATATGATCAACTAGGATCAATATTAATTACATACGATATCTCTAATAATAACTAAATATTAACTAATAATAATAAGTAAGTTATTCTTTAATTACCATCTAAGCATAAATAAGAAAATAATATATTATCTTTAACTATTACAAAATAAAAGTTTGTAGGGTTCGTTGGTCTTCCATTTTCTTCGTTTATTTTCTTGTGTTTTCTCGTTAACCAAATAGAGTGATTAAATTTTTTATCATGGTATCAACTTATCTATTAATTCAAGATATATTTTTTTAGACAGTAGTATTAGGTACTGATTGGTTCTGTTTATTTTGTTCAAAATTTACTTTTAAGAAAAAGGTAAACCAAACAAGTATTTAACTTTTGAAGTAGTTTATTTTATAATCTAAATATTACATCAATTATAATATAAAATTATTAGATTAATTTCTTTTTACTGATATTATGTATATAAATATCACAGTGATATTTATTAAATTATATATTTTTTATTCCCTTAAATTAAAGTTCCGACTGTCTTTAGATTCTCAAATTTGTAATACCAGTATAAGAATAAATATTTACCAACAAGACCAGTGGTTGTGGCAATGTGATTTGTAATTTTTAAGATTCTGGAATCTGGAGTCACAATAACATTTACTACTAATGTATGGGGAGCAGCATGATTAAGAGGATGATTCAGTTTTTCCTTGGGAAAAGAGAAAACCTGCTTCTTTACAGCTTTTCATTTCTCATTTGACTGCAATTTGCCTTCTCATCATTTCTTTGAAATTACGGCTTCTCCAGTCGGCATCATTTTAATTAATTTAAATTAAAGCCATGCATTGCTTAAATCCAACTAGAAGCCAATAAATCAACCAAGCAATTTGTAATATCCCACGCTACGCGTATAAAACAAGGGTACCGAACATATTCACGACATCAATAAATTACTCCCAACAGTAACATCAAAATTTAATTTAAGAGCAAGCCGTTAAATGAACAACACATCGGATACTATAAATTCTTTTTTTCAAACAACAAGAATACAATTATTTATTATGCAAGGAATATCTCAGATTCAAATAAAATTGTACCAAAAGACAAATCTCAGAACTGAGATATTATTTAAATAAAGAGCGGGTGTAGGGCTGAGCCAAAACCAGAATTTTTAATTCCCACCATACCCCTGTATATTGCACACTAGTACATTCTCCCATGTGTCTTTTCAACATTTTCGGTTTCATAAATGAAGAATTTATGCAGTATATTTACACTTTAGAATTTTGATTTTATTGCATTTTTCTGTAGCATGGGTGGGTCCCTGTCTGTTCAAAGCAATCAGTGCCATTGCTGAAAACGGAACAGAAACATACTACAACGTTGTGTTATGCATCTCTCTCTATAACATTTCTATCCCACACATTTCCCTTGCTTCAATTCACGTTTAGGGTTTTTCTTCTTTTCGTTCAAGCTGCTGTGTCAATGTGCCATTCTCTCTTCAACTTTGCTTCCACTTTCAGGTACTGTTTTCGTTTCCGATCCAACCCTGTTCACCTCATTTTAATGCTAGCTCTTCCAACCAATACGTATGCATATGTACAACATACACCCTCTCTCTCTGATGAGCACTGTTTGTTTGTACCGTACATCTCTGCAGCTTTGAACTCAGATTTCAACCTTTTTCTTTTCCGGTTTGAGTCGTTTTACTTTTCAGCTGCTCTGGATTTTAGTATGAAAACTGGTGTTTTAATTCTAATTCATCCACTTATGTGTGTGTCTATTTTTTGTTTTCTCTATTTTCTTTTTTGTTTTTAATTCTCTGGTGAGTTTTGGTATTGGGACCATTTTATGGGGAAGGAGATGGATCCTAAATTCATAGGACCACCACTTCCTTCCATAATAGGGTAATGTGCTTATAAACAATAACAACAAACTGGCTTAAGGCTCTGCATTTCTCCTGATCTGCTCTCAATCCTCATTGATTGGTTAGATTAACACTAAAGACAAGAAAATGGTTCCCTTTCTTCTTCTTTTTTTGCGGGTTGGAGTGGGGCGCTCTTAATATTATTTCCTTTAAAGAATAACAGAGGAGCTCGATTTGGGCATTTTTACTTGAGTGTGGAGCACAATTTGGAGCACTAGGAAATTTTGTTCTAAGCATAAGCCTGTTGCATAAATTATGAACAGCGATGAAAATTACTGTGTTTATCTCAACTTAAATATATTGTTATTTGATCCTAATAGTATGCTCCTTAGGGTTTGTTTGATTGGGACGGTATTTGTAGGAGTTGGAGGAATGGGAAGAAAAGGAAGGGAAAGGGAAAATAATGGGGTACGGAAGGGTAGTACCGAGTTTCGTTGCACTTATTCGGATCTTGTCTTATCTATCAATTCAGCTTCCTTCTCCGTTTCTTACTTAAATTGCATTTTTCATATTATATTGTTGGTTTGCTGATGCTTTCAGATGTTGGCCATTAAAACAGTGTTTCCAGAGTCATAGCTGGTAAAAAAGTGGATGTACCATCAGACAATCAGAGTTCAATTTTGACTTGACCAAAGAATGATTTGGATGCTGGGTGCCGGGTTCTCTTTCCTTGAATTATGATCTGATGGTGTCTGATACACTATGTGTGAATTGAACTAGTGAGTTGACCATTGAGAATCAACATCTGTGTTACCTCTCCTATGAGAAAGTTAAGTTAGTTGAGCAGTAATGGGTTCGTTCTCTCGCACTTGTGAAATAGTTGAAGCGAGGGAGGAGCTAAACACAAGGAAAGCTCCTGGGATTTATCAGTCCAATTTTGAGTGTAGCACGTCTGAGAAAAATCAGAAACTTTCCATGCTGAAATTGGGATACAAGGACGACCTAGATGATGATATTAATAGGCTGTTTGAAACGATTGCTCTTAAATCTTCATCAAGGGATTTGAGCCTTTTCCAAGATGGTACAAGTCCTAGGCTGAAAAGTGCATCAAAAAAGCCAATTACAATGGGTGTTCCTCGGTCCCCAAGAGTTGGGGCTTCTGAGCCTGTTAATTTGAAGCAGGCATTAAGAGACCTTTGTATATCTAAGGCATCAGAAATGGCCGCTATGAAACGATTGTCAAAGTCAACAGCTTCTCCAAGAATATCTGAAGTTGGGAAGATACAGACATTGTACAATTCAGTTGTGGCTGAAACAAGTCGATCTGGACCTTCCATTGTTGAGAGCAAGGGGCGTCAAATTGAAATATCTCTAGCGCCAGAAAAAGGCAAGTTCCTTTCCTTGGAGAAAACCTCTCAATCTTATCAAACTTCCCAAATGGCATCGTCAAGCCGAAGCATTCATTTGTCTCGGGAAATTGCTGTTGCAACTTCCCAATATGATGCTGGCACTTCATTGATACAAAGTGATTTAGCATCCTCATCAAGTAAAATTGGGATTCAATCACAACGAGTGGTACCTGTTGAAACAGAAGAACAAGCATCTGTCTCTTTTCCCTCTCTTTATAATACATTTACAAGCAAACAAGAGGTGCCTAAAAATGCTTCTTCCCCTAAAAAGTTGGTAAATAAAGCATCTGTGTCAAATACTGGGAATAAAGGTAGGTTGCAAACAGTATCTTCATCTACTTCTGTAAATGGCAACAGAGTTAACAAACTGCCACACCATGCCCCCCGCACTGTTAAATCGGTCATCAAGAACAAGAATCTGAGTAAGAAGAAAGTAAAGGAGGATTCAAGTTCTGCTTTATGTGGTCCTACACCAAAAGAAGCTAATAAGCCAGTTCCTAGTACGCCTCGGCTAATTTGTGAGAAATGTAGGTGTGCTTTGGAAGATACAAGTGAAGAAAAAAACCAAGATATTGTGGCATTGCACTCTACAAGTTCTGGAAATGGAGTAAACTTGAGTAATGTGCACTCTGGTTCAAATAAACCTAGTTTGGTATCAAGTAGCATTAATAAAAGCAAAACAGTTGCAAAAGTGAAGAACACCAAGTTGAAAGAGCAACTTGAATTTTCTCAAAGTTCAAAGAGTAGTCAAGGTGAGTACAGTAGTAGTACAAGTACCAGTGATGAGAGCAATGTAAGTGGTTCAAGTCGTAGCACTAGGCCTCACATGTCAAAGGACGTCAGGTGGGCGGCCATACGGCATGCTCAAATGCAGCATGGAGTTTTGGGCTTGAGACACTTCAATCTTTTAAAGAAACTTGGTTGTGGAGACATCGGAACTGTATATCTTGCGGAACTAATTGGCACTAGCTGCTTGTTTGCTATTAAGGTCATGGACAATGAATTTTTGGAAAGAAGAAAGAAGATGCCTAGGGCTCAAACTGAAAGAGAAATATTACGGATCCTGGATCATCCTTTTCTTCCCACAATGTATGCACAATTTACATCAGATAATCTATCCTGTCTGGTCATGGAGTATTGTCCAGGTGGAGATCTTCATGTTCTACGGCAGAAGCAGCTGGGTAGATGTTTCTCGGAGCCAGCAGCAAGGTATGATACTAAGAGCAAGTTTCCGGTAATATATTAGCATTTATTTTCTGTTATGTCAAAAGTTATATGTAACCCTAAACCCATTAGATTCTAGACGTGCAATAAATGATATGATATCTCAATTGCCCAAGTATTTCTTGGTATAAACAAATATATCTAATTTGCTTGATTATTTTTCCAGTGCTTGTGCTCATTCTCATGTTTTGCTGTGCATATTTGTTAGTTATTATCTGTTGCATTCAATAGGCCTTGCACATTGAATATGATTCTATGAATTTTAAGTTACTGCATTAATTAAGAACCCTTCTGCATTGTGGCAGCTTGTTTAAACCAGTAGAATTAAGTCAGTAGTTTGTTTCACTCTTCTTTCCACATAGACTGGAAGCATTAGTTGCCTGTTTCTAAAACTTACATATATGTATCGTGCAGGTTTTATGTTGCTGAAGTTCTCCTTGCTTTGGAGTACTTGCACATGCTTGGAGTTGTTTACCGTGATTTGAAACCTGAAAACATTCTGGTTCGGGAAGATGGCCACATTATGCTCACAGATTTTGATCTGTCCCTGAGGTGTGCTGTTAACCCAACGCTTCTGAAATCATCTTCCGATGTTGACCCTGCAAAAATTTCTGGTCTAAGTGCACAATCAAGTTGTATTGAGCCATTCTGCATCGAACCATCTTGTCAAGTTCCATGCTTCAGCCCAAGATTCCTACCTGCCACTGCAAAAGCAAGGAAATTAAAAGTTGATCCTGCTGCCCAGGTCAGATCATTGCCACAGCTTGTGGCTGAGCCCACTGATGCAAGATCAAACTCATTTGTTGGTACGCATGAATATTTGGCTCCTGAGATCATCAAAGAAGAGGGACATGGAGCTGCAGTTGACTGGTGGACATTTGGTGTTTTTCTCTATGAACTTTTATATGGTAGAACACCCTTTAAAGGTTCTAACAATGAAGAAACATTGGCTAACGTGGTGTTGCAGAGTCTTAGATTCCCTGACGACCAACATGTTAGTTTCCAGGCAAAGAATCTGATTAGAGGGTTGTTGGTTAAAGAGCCAGAAAACCGTCTGGGTTCAGAGAAAGGGGCAGCTGAAATTAAACAGCATCCCTTCTTCGAGGGCCTTAACTGGGCCTTAATTCGTTGTGCTGTTCCTCCAGAACTTCCTGACTATTATGATTTTGGTATTTCAGACATGATGAACCCACAGGGCAGGGGTGCTAAGTACTTAGAGTGTAAGGTAGGAGAGCATGTAGAATTCGAGTTGTTTTAAAGACATTGCTTTCTGTCAAGAATGGGATTCGTGTTATGGATTCCCTAATTTATGGCTCCATGTATGTATGGACATGTAATTTTTATGTAACCATGAAGCCTAATAGCCTATGTTGCAAATAAGTTTTGTATCATGGTATCTTGCATAAGGAAGTTCATTTCATATGGCTGCCCGAGGGTTAAATGATCACAATAGGGAAGAACAAATATTCCCGAGAATAAAAAAAAAAGATCCCATTTCCCATGCTTTTCTACTTTAGATGTCAATAGGTTAAAAAAAATGGCCTAATTACACAATATGATATCGTATCTTTCAATTTTTTAATATTATTGAATTTAATTTCAAACGTAAGTGGATTGACAAACTTAGTCAACTGCATAATAGTCAACTGCATAATAGTCATTATAATGTAATAATATACGACAAAAAAAATCTATTTCTTGCTTTAACCTATCATAGTGTATACTTGTGTTCGCACATGTATATTGATTATGCACATTAAGCAAAATGACATTTAAAACAATTTTTTAGCCAGAGAGTATATTTACGATATTAGAAAAATTGTTGATGGCTATTGTGTTAATGATAAAAAATTATAATATTAGTAAAATAATTTGTCCATGACTATGTTTGAGTAAATCATTTTGTTATAGTATTGAAGTTTATCCTTGACTCATTTAATGTTTAATTGAAGTATTTTTTTATGTATTTATTGGATTTTCTCATAATTTTTTTAATTTATTAATCTTATTGATACAATATATATTTGAATATTTTTGTAGTTATAGATAATGAGTTTAGATTGAAATATTTTTGTAGTTATAGATAATGAGTTTAGATTGAAATATCGATACAATTTATTAATCCTTGGTTCAATATATTCATAATAAATTTAATGACTTTATTAGTTACTACTTTAAAAGTAATTGAAATACGAGTCAAATTATAAAAATCCAAAGCAGAAACTTAGATATTAAATCACAAAAATAGATTTAATAATTCAAGGACTAATGTCTTTTATTTAATTTGATCTTTTCTTTCTTTTGAAATTAAAAATCACAAAATCAATCTTTATAATTTTTTTTTTCAAATATTTATAATAAAAATTTAAATATAATTAATTAATACTACTATAAATTGAAATAGTTTTTGTTATATTAAAGACTACAAATATAATTTATGAAAAATAAAACCCTATTCAAAACCATTAATTTCTATATTAATTTAATTTTAAGCATACTTTTTCTTTTTGTAAATAATATGTATTTATATTATAACTAAAATATTTTAATTTACTATATTATTAGATAATTAGATTTAAATTGTTTTCTATATAAATATTTCAATATAAAATTATAAAGTTATTATATTAAATTATAGGAATTAATTATCTTGAGCATGATTTTATCTCTTGTAACTAATATTTGTAAATTTTATACTAACTAAAACATTTTAATTTATTATATTATTAAATAATTATAAATTAAAATAGTTTTGGTTATAATACAAACTACACATACTATTTATGGAAAATAAAACTCTACTGAAGACCATTAATTTCTATATTACTTTAATGTTGAGAAAAATTTTATTTTTTATAGATAATATTTGTATTTATATTATAATTAAAGTATTTTAATATATTATATTATTAGATAATTATATTTAAATTTTTTTAAATATAAATATTTCAATAAAAAAATAAAAATATTACATTAAATTATAGAAATTAATTGTTTTGAGCATGGTTTGATCTCCCGTACGTAATATTTGTAATCTTTATACCAACTAAAACTATTTTAATTTATAATATTATTAAATAATTATACTTAAAATATTTTAGTAAAACATTTTATTAGAAATAAATTCATAAAGTAATAAAAATTAATATTTTTTAATAGGATTTTATTTTTCATAAATACTATTTCTAATTTCTATCATAGCTAAAGCTATTTATCATTATATATTATTAATTTTTTTATTATAAGTATTTAAAAAATTGAAATTATAAAATAATATAAAAATTCATGTTGAGTAGAATTATATCTCCATAAACAATATTTATACCCTTTATAATAATCAAAACTATTTCAATTTATGATATTATTAAATAATTATCTTTAAATTTTTATCATAAATTTTTGAAAAAACATTATAAGGTAGTAAATAAATTAATGGCCTTAACCAATATTTTAGTTCTCATAAATAATATGTGTAGTTTGTATAATATTTGTAGTCTCTATCGTAACTAAAACTATTTAATATTATAATATTATTAATTATTTTATTTAAATTTGTAATATAAATATTTCAAAAAAATTATAAAATAATATAGAAATTAATGGTCTTTAATAGCATATTATTTATTGCAAATGATATTTATAATCTCTATCATAATCAAACTACTTAAATGTATATTATTATTAAATAATTATATTTATTTTTTACCATATTTATGTTTTCTTAATTAGCATTTTATTGAGAAATTTGCATGATAAAATTTATATTTTATTAATGACACATACATGAGACTTAAAAAAAGTTAAATCCATGTATAATAACTTGATTAAAAGTATTTAATTACTATCTACTTAGATTTTATAATATTAGTTTATTATTAAAATATTTTCTTAAATATATTCACACATACATATTTTGATTTTAAAAAATGCTTGAAGAAATATATTTAACCAAATATGATTTTTTATTTAAAAGAATTTAAAATGATACTCTACGATTCCAAACTATTTTTAATTAAATACTAAAACAAAACTTTGATGCACACAATCGTTTTGTGTCAAAATTGTGTCATTTGAATAATGCTTGTAGTGTTCAACATTGAAAAAAATTAAAAATAATTTAATTTATGAAATTGTTCCTAACCATATGTTTAAAGAGAAAAATTATCTTCCAATCATTCTACACCATATTAGCTATTAGGATTATCTTGTCATAACATTTTTGTACATAAAACTATTAAACATAAATTTAATATATTATTTTTTAATAATTACTCTCTTTTATCTATTTATAAAAATCTATTAACTAATTGTTAAAAAAAATGACATGTTACAAAAAAAAAAAAGAAGAACTAACTACCTAATTCACCAATTTTTAAAAAGTGTTTGTTTGGTTGATTGCAATAGACATGTTTTAAATATATGATTTTTAAAAAATAACATTATCATCAATGCTTGTTTTTCTTTCCAAATTATGTATCATTCTAATCTTTCAATTGATTATATAAAAATAATTAATGCAAGAGAAATTATGAATTAGATGTTATAATAATGACCAAACATGTCTTTCATACTGGGTCTTATAAATGAGATTAATGAATAATAACTATACATTTTTGAGTTTTGAAATGTAATTATTTTTTTAAGAATAAGACCTATAAATATGTTAAATATTTAAAAAATATTTATTATTCATAATGATATTGAATAAAATTGTGTTCCATAAATGATATTTTTAGTCTTTTTTTGTTATAAAATTAAAATTAATTTAATTATCATATTATTGAGTAATTAATTTAAGTTAAAAAATATGTTTAAGTAAATCCCATTTTTTTTAGTGACATGAGACTCACAAGAATTTTGTATTTTTCAACAAATTTCAACATAAAAAGTGTAATAAAAAAAATGTCAACATTGCTAATTTCTCATGAGCTAATTGAAATTTTATAAACTTTTTTTGTGTGTGAACTGAATAGACAATAACCTAGTCAGGAAGATTATATTATAGTATATGAATCATATAATGTAAGTCTCACAAGCACACAACGAATAATAAATTGGGACAATAGAAAATAATGATTTCTCGTGATGAGTATGCAATCCTAGTCTCATACTTTTTCTGTAAATTTGCTAAATTAGGGAAAAGTGTCCATGGCCAACATGACAACCATCTTCCAGCAGCTAAATCACATTCAATGAAAAAAAATTGAAACTCATGCTATATGCGACTATTAATGTTTACAAAATGACTAAAAGTTTAGCCTTGACAACATCACAGTAAGAAATCGTATGTGAGAAGCCAAAGACAAACTTACCCTTGCAATCATGAACACGTCTTTCAATAGCTGCCTTTTGGTAGGACTGAAGCACAACGACATCACAATTTAGCTTAAGGAAACTAGGGTGAGGGACCTCCAAGCATAAACACATCCTGACTGGGGATAATGTACCCAGAATCTAAAATGCTAGTTAATTAAATTTTAAAAATTAGGTGGGTTTAACTAATAAACTAACTTATATATAGACTAGTTAATTAAATTTTAAAAATTTGGTGAGTATAACTAATAATTAACTTATATAACTTATATATGAGTCAAATACCAAGTAGTCCTTAAAAGATGGAAACACTGGTATCTTGGTCCTTGAATTTTATAGACATTAAGTTAGTCTTTGTACTAATGACATCGTTTAGTAAGTGCATAATCCGTTGTTAAGTGTCACGATGACAACCTTCCTCTCTCACATGTGGCAGACCAAGTCATTCACATTAAAGAGGGAAAAATACTGTGAGAGTTTTTAGCCGCTAAAAATAATAAAAGACAAAATTAAAAATAACAATATAATCTTTACGAACAAAACTAATTAAAAAAATAGGACCAAAATTAAAAATAGTAACATAATCCCCAACTCCATAATCTGGATTAGACTAGAATTTCCTAAAGGTAAAGAAGGTACTTTTCATCTATCACCTCAGAACGATTTTTCAACGACTTGAAAATCCAAAGAATCCTACAACATGCATGTCTTATTGTTTACTCTTTTTATCAAAGAAATAATTTTCAAATCTCTAATTTCTCAATCGAATTTCATTAGGAGTACCATTAAAAGCATGAAGACGCAAATCCATTATATCATCAATTTTGCATAAAACTTAAACTTTATTCCAAAACAACTTCATCAAACAACCATTCTTTCTCATCTTTGTTGAAAGTCCTTCAAAATCCAAATCATAAGCGTTGGAAATCTTTGAACATGTGTCTTGACTTCCAAATACGTCTTGCATAATCATATAGACTTAACACATAAGCAAAAATCCTCTTTTGTAATACTCATTCCCTACTATCTTCAACTCCTTTGGATCCACACCTTGCACGCTCCCCCTCTCCTCATCATCTCATTGTCATCACTTCCATGAGAAGTCATCGGTTTCACTTTCCCACTGTGTCATGCATTATGCTCTTGTTGCCATAGTTATCATCAACGGAGGCCCCTCCTCAACGATCATGGAGATGACGAACGCGAAGGAGGATGCAATTAAGCGTATGGTGATCCTCGTAGTCGCTGTCAGCGACTTCTTGCCATTCATTAGAGGAAGCTTATAGAACTCCTTACAGTCACCGAGGATGGAGTTCGTTTCCGAAGAAAAAAAATCGTTTCTCATAGTAGATAATAAGAGGGTCCTAGGGTTTAAGAAAAAATGAAACTTTAAAAAGAAGAAAACATAGGTTTAGAGATTAGGGGATGAAGGGACTAGGGCTCCACCAAAAGCGGCTAATTTGTGAAAATTGGGATATACTTTTTTTTTTGTTTTTTTAATTAGTTTTGTTAGTAAGGATTATATTGCTATTATTTTTTATTTTATTTTTTATTTTTTTAGGAGCTAAAATCATAATAATATTTACCATGTTTAGTGTAAATGACTTGGTTTGCCACTTGTGAGAAAGGAAGGTGTTGGGTATTGAACTTCCTTCTTATATGGAGAAAAGACCAAAATTGAGAAACTCACTTGATATCTTATTTAAGCTAAGTAGAGAAGGTGCTTTGATACATAGAATAGACAAAGATAAAGAAAGACGTTAGTGAAACACACCAATTTTTTTGAGAGAAAAGAAGAGAGAAAGTTATTCCTGTTTTTACACAGAGTTGTAAACGTAAATTCAACACTACAAATTCGTTCACACCGTTGGATCAGGCTGATTTTTGGACAGTACATTTAGAATGTATGTTTCTTCATTCTAACTATTCGGATCGTTGAAAAGAGGTATGGGTTAGGAGACATTCAATTCGTATGGCAGTAGTGTTTTTGAGGATTTTCATCTTCCTTGTTCTCTATTTGTAAGCTTATTGCTTTATTATTTGAAGTTGGTGCTGACATTGATGTTGTTGTTGACATTTGATTGAGACTCTTTTGTACTCTTTATTGATAATAGTGAAGCTATTTCTTTGGTCTGGAAGACTCATGGTTTTTCCCTTGCTTTGAGGGTTTTCCACGTTAAAATCTTGGTGTCTTATTTTAAAAGAGTGGTGATTGGTTAGTATTATATTTTTGTTATTGGTCCTCATAGATTCTTGCAAGATAGAGGATTTATTTCCACTGCTTTATTTACATTTTTTCACAAACTTGTCTAATTGCCCCCATCATAGTGACATAAGAGTTATTTGGTTTTGGCCTAGGGACTGTTTGATTTGCTTGAATAATGGAGGCAAATACAAAATTGGTTGCTTTGAATGACACTGATTATCACTTGTAGAAGCGCAAGATAAAAGACTTGCTATTTGTGAAGAAAATGCATATTCATGTTTTTGCTACTCAGAAGCCAGATTCTATGTTTGAATAAGTGTTGGATTTTGAACACCAATAGGTATGTAGTTTTATTCAGCAATTTGTAGAAGACAATGTTTATAATCACATTGCTAATGAGATACATGCGAGAATGTTGTGGGAGAATATTAAGTCCTTGTATGCTTCTAAATCAGGGAATAATAAATTGTATTTGTTGAACTTCTTGATGAATTTGAAAGAGTTCTTCTATTTTAGATCACTTGAATGAATTTCAAGGGCTCCTAGATCAGTTATCCGGTATGGGTATCAAATTTGATGATGAAGTTTTGGAACTATGGCTACTGAATAGTTTACCTAAGTCTTGGGAGACATTTCAGGTTTCTATTACAAACTCAGCCCCTAATGATGTTGTTTCTTTGTAAGCGGCAAATAGTGGTGCTCTTAAGGAAGAGATGAGAAGGAAGGCATAGGGTTTTTTATCTAAGCTTGAAGTACTTGTCACTGAAAACAGGGAAGTCAAAGAAAGGAACCGAAGAGTGGTAGAGAAAAGAGCAGGAGTAAGTCCAAGTCTAGATACAAGAATGTGGAGTGTCACTATTGTCATAAGATAGGGCACATATAGAAATATTATTTTTTGAGGAAAAAGTAGAACAAAGATAAAAAGGATAAGCAGAAACAGAAGGATCATGATGATGATAACCATGTTGCTACTGCTACTTGTGGTGATCTTGTTAATCTCCGTGACAATGAGTTAGTTAATCTTGTATAGATAAGAGCATGTGGATTGTTGATAGTGGTGTTACACTACATGTTAAACCAAGGAAAGAGTTCTTCACATCTTACACTCCTGGTGATTTTGGAGTATTGAAAATGGATAATGATGGTGTGTCTAAGGTGATTGGTGTTGGTGATGTTTGCCTACAAACCAACATGGAAGTGCATTTTTTGCTTAGAGGAGTCAAACATGCTCCTGATGTTCGTTTTAATTTGATCTCTATGCAGATGCTTGATGATAGTGGTTATGATAATCACTTTGGTTCTAGAAAGTGGAAACTAACCAAAGGTAACTTGGTTGTGGGTAGAGGGGAAAAGATTTCTAAATTGTATTGGACAAAAACTTTGGTTACTAAAGATAGTGTGAATATTGTAGATATAGAGACATATTTGTGGCATCAAAGGCTTAGTCATATAAATGAAAAATGGTTGAACTGCTTAGTTAAAAGAGATGTTCTTCAAGGGCTAAAAGATGCAGAATTGGAGAGATCTTTTTGCATGGCTGACAAGTAAACTAGAGTATCTTTCAAGAAGCATCCTCCCTCAAGGAAGTCAGAGTTGTTGCAATTGGTGCATTCTGATGTTTGTGGTCCATTTAAGGTAAAATCCTTTAGTGGTGCACTTTATTTTGTTACCTTTATTGATGATTGTTCCATGAAGCTATGAGTCTATGCCTTGTAGAGAAAAGACCAAGTGCTAAAGAAATTTAAACAATTTCATGCCTTGGTTAAAAGAGAGTCAAGCAAGAAGATGGAACACATTCGTATTGACAATGGTGGTAAGTATTGTGGATCCTTTGATGTTTATTGCAAGCAACATGGTATTGCATATGATAAGAATCCTCCTAAAACTCCTCAACTAAATGGTTTAGCAGAAAGGATGAACAAGACATTGCTTGAGAGAGTGAGATGTATGCTTTCAAATGCTAAATTACCAAAGCATTTTTGGAGTGAGGCATTGTAGATAGCGGTGCATGTTATTAATCTCACTCCTACTGTTATTCTGAACAGTGAAATTCTAAATAAAATTTGGTTTGGGAAAAATGTGAGTTATGATCATTTGCATGTCTTCGGTTGTAAAATGTTTGTTCATATTCCAAAGGATGAAAGATCCAAGTTGGATGCGAAGACAAGGCAATGCATCTTCATTGGTTATGATGAAGATGAATTTAGCTACAAATTCTATGATCCTATTGAGAAGAAACTTGTTAGAATCGTGATGTATAGTTCATGGAAGACTAAATCATTGAGGACATTAATAAGGTAGAGAAGACTACACCCAAAAAAGATAGAAATCTGACAGATGTTGCTTATATGTGATAACCTATTCACGATCTAGAAATGTTAAAGGTAGTGTTGAACATGGTGAACAAGAAAGTGTTGGTGTTGATCAAGAGCTTGGAGATGAATTAGATGCTCCTATTAATGATGACCGAGAGGAGCATGAGAGGTCACTTTATGAGAATGTTTATGATGTACTTGAATCCTCTCAAGTCCAACTCAGGAGATCTAATAGACAGAGACAACCATCTATCAGGTATTCTTTTGATGAATATGTGAATTTGACTGATGATGGAGAACCTGACTATTTTGAAGAGGCTTTGGAGAGTGAAGAAAAGCAACAATGGTTGGATGTAATGCAAGATAAGATGAAATCTTTGCATGATAATCACACTTATGACTTGGTGAGATTGCCTAAAGGTAAGAAGGCATTAGAAAACAGGTGGATTTTTAGGGTGAAACATGAGAATATATGTCTCCAAGGTATAAAACTAAATTAGTGGTGAAAGGATTTAAACAGAGAAAAAGGTGTTGATTTCAATGAGATTTTCTCACTTGTGGTGAATATGTTATCCATTAGAGCAGTGTTGAGTTTAGCAACTACTCTTGATTTGGAGGTAGAGCAAATGGATGTGAAAACTACTTTCCTTCATGATGATTTGGAGGAAGAGATCTATATGAAACAACCTGATGATTTTTAGGTTAAAGGCAAGGAAAACTATGAGTGTAGACTAAGAAAGAGTCTATACGATTTAAAGCAAGCTTCGAGATAGTGGTATAAGAAGTTTGAGTCTTTTATGTGTGAATAGGGATACAAAAAGACTACTTTTGATCATTGTGTTTTGTTAGAAATTTTTCTGATGATGACTCTATTATCCTGTTATTGTATGTTGATGACATGTTTATTGTTGGGATCTATTATTAATAGGTTGAAGAAGCAATTGAGTGAGTCATTTGCCATGAAAGACTTGGGAGTTACTAAGCAGATTCTTGGTATAAAAATCATCTGTGATAGAGAGAAAATGAAGTTATGGCTATCACAGGAATACTATATTAAAAGGGTGTTGCAGAGATTCCAGATGGAAAAGCTAAGGCTATAAGCACTCATCTTGCGACTCATTTTACACTAAGTATTAAACAAAGTCTTTCAAATGAAGCTGAAAAATTAGACATGGAGAGAGTTCCTTATGCTTCAGCAATGGGTAGTTTGATGTATGTAATGTTGTGTACAAAACCTGATATTGCTCATGCTGTTGGTACAATTAGTAAGTTTTTGTCAAACTTAAGTAGAGAGCATTAGAGAGCTTTGAAATGGATTTTGAGGTATTTTTATGGTCCTATTAATAAGAAGCTTTGTTTGAGAGGTGATAAGCCTATTTTGGAGGGCTACTCAGACTCAAATATGGGTGGAGACATTGATTCTAGAAGGTCTACGGGTTATTTGATTAAGTTTGTAGGGGGAGCTATAACTTGGCAATCTAAGTTGCAAAAGTGTGTGGTTTTGTCTACTATTGAGGCAGAGTTCATTGCAATTACTAAAGCATGTAAGGAGTTGCTATGGTTGAAGAAATTCTTGTGGGAGCTTGGTTTTGTGCAAGACAGTTATCCATTACTCGTTGACAATCAGAGTGTTATCCATCTTGGTAAAAATTCAACTTTCCGTTCTAAGTTCAAACATATTGATGTACAGTATCATTGGATACGTGATGTTTTGGATGCTAAGTTACTGGAGTTGATTAAAGTTCATACTGATGATAATGGTGCTGATATAATGACTAAAGCACTATCAAGCGGAAAGTTTGAAATCTGTTGTGAGATCGTCGGTTTGGCGGTTCTCTCCACATAGTTGTGAGGGGGAGATTTGTTGGGTATTGAGCTCCCTTCCTATATGGAGAAAAGACCCAAATTGAGAAATCCACTTGATATCTTATTTAAGCTAAGTGGTGAAGGTATTTTGATACAAAAAGTAGACATAGATAAAAAGAGAAGTTAGTGAAACACACCAATTGTTTAGAGAGAAAAGAAGAGAGAAAGTTATTTTCGTTTTTACACAGAGCTGAAACCGTAAATTCACCACTACTGATTCGTTTACCATTGGATTGGGCTAATTTTTAGATAGCATGTTCGGAATGTACGATTCTTCATTATGACCGTTCGTATTGTTGAAAAGAGGTTTAAGTTGGGAGATATTGAATTTGTGTGACAATAATGTTTTTGAGGGTTCTCATCTTTTTGTTCTCTATTTGTAAGCTTGTTGCTTTATTATTTGAAGTTGGTGTTGACATTGATGTTGTTATTGACACTTGATTGAGACTCTTTTGTACTCTTTATTGATAATAGTGAAGCTATGGTCTGTACGATCCGTGGTTTTTACTTTTACTTTGAGGGGTTTTTCACATTAAAATCTTGGTATCTTATTTTAAAAAGTGGTGATTGGTTAATATTACATTTTTGTTATTGCTCCTCATAGATTCTTACAAGATAGGGGGATTTATTTTCGTTGCTTTGTTACCCCCATTAGAAAGATTGCTAACGTGACACTTAATAGCTTTAGTAACGTAGGAACTAACTTACAAACAATAGTAAGAATTAGGGACATTGATGTATCTAAAATTATTTAAGAGACCTAGATGCTAGTGCTTTAATATTTTCGGCTTGATATTTCACCCACTAAAATGAGATAACTAATTGATAAATGTAAAATGAAAAAAAGGGTAAAAAAACAAATTTGAAGTAAATTATTTGGTATATATATATATATATATCAGAAAAAGGCTAGAAGGCAAGTAAAACACTAAGTATATAAAGCTAGTTAATTAAATTTTAAAATTTTGGCGAGTTTGACTAATAAATTATGCTATATAAAGGTAAATCACATAACTAATTGATAAATGTAAAATGAAGAGGGTAAAAAATCAAACTTTAAATAAACTATTAAGTATATATAACAGAGAAAAAGAAAAACTACTTATAAACTAAATGTTAGTTATTAATGCATTAATTATTATTTATTAATTAATTCAAACACCGGTTAAAATAGCATATAAAAATTGATTAGAAGTTACTAATAAAAGAGTTTGATTAGTATGCACTAATTGTGTAAAAGAGTTTTTTACACTAACATTTTATTAAAACTTTTTATTTATATAACTTTTAAAAATATACTCAATAGATTTATGATAATAAAAAATTATGATTAAATATCATATTATATACTAATTAAATTCTTAATAAAATGCATTCATGCACCCTAGACAAAATTATTTTTGTCAAACGAAATTATAAGATATTAGAGTGACCTTTGATTTGTGAATCCACCAACTCATATAATCCAAGCAAAATTGTATTGAGTTAATAATTTTCAACCCTCAAATCCTTTTTATTTTATCTTTTAAAGTATATTTACGCTTACACTTTTTATGATAATTTCTTAACTATACCTTTTTGAGTTAAATATATTTTTAATTAATATAAAGTTCGTCGTTGATTATAAAAAGATGTTGATAAATTACGCTTAGTAAAAAAAAGAGTAAATTTAAATATTAATATTAAAACATCATTTTTCATAAATTTCAGGCATTGATTTAAGGGAGAACGCTTTCCCTTTGTTTTTCATTTTTTTTTGCCAAACAGCAGCAACGGGCGTGTGGCGCCACCGAAGTGATTAGTTAGTGACTAACTAGTGTCTATGGAGGTCTCAGACGAAGACGATGAACACGTTATCCTGCTTTGCAATAACACTGATCCGATCGAAACCCTAAACCATGAGATTCTCGTGTCCACCACTGATATCCTTGCCTGGGATCTCCCAACCATTCTCACTTTCCCCACGATTCAAGTTCAGACGCATCGCAATAAGTTCGTTACTTCCTTCCTTACCCCATACTTTTTCCTTCAATTTAGTTTCACTTTATTCTGCCTCAACTGTCTATTAACTTCCAATTTATTCGTTCTGTGTGCCACTAACAGGCTCATTGAACAATCTTTGTATTTCCGCGGCCTCCTTGGCGGGAGTTTCAGGTAAAAAATATGTTAACATTGCCAATCCTTTTTCTCTTTTCCTCCTCATTTGTTTAAATTGAACTCAATAACTTGCATGCACTTCTTATTAATCCCACAGTGAATCATGCTTCCGCTCTGTCACTATCAATTGGAACGTCAGCGAATTTTTGCAAATTCTTAAGCATATGTGTGGCTGCGTCTTGGATATTACGCTGGATAATTTCTTCCCTCTTTATGAGGTATGCTTCTTTTGTTTTCCCCCTTACATTGTAGTCGCCGTTAGCACGAGTGGAGCTGTCAAATTGACGAAGAAGCCCGATTCTTTATTTTATTTTAGAACTTTACAAAAATGCTTTGTGATGAAATGTCTTGTTTGGATGAGATTAAAAGAATTTGAAATTCTAGACATTTTAGGAAACATCTTGATTAGTTAAAATTGTATTCTAGGTTATTTTTTACTTTGATATCAATTAGGGGTGGGTCAAGCGGACTTACTTGCCAACTTACCCTACTCGCCAACTTACCCTCATCTTTACGGGCCAACCTAGTGTATTTAGCTCCTTATTCGTTTTAGTTTGTCCCACCTAACTCACTAATTTAGCGGGTCAAAGGCAGGGTGGACTGACCCGCCAACCCTCCAATATTATCTTTTATATTTTAAAAATTATAATATTTATATAAATTAATAAAATACTTATAATAATTATAATATAAAATAAATTATTAAGTAGAATTTATAAAATGAATTTGCTAAGAAAATAAAATAAATTTTGTCATAAATTTGTTTATGTAAAAACATAATATTGTCAAAAAATAAAACCAATTATGCAAGGTTTACTTTTGTGATTTTTTTCTTTATTTATTGTAAAAGCATTACTTTTTTGAGAAATTAAAAATTATTTTTAAATAAAATTTTATATTATTTTTTAAAAAGAACAATTTTTTTTTTCAAAATATTGTTTAGTAAAATAAATTTTTATTTTTAGTAGGAATTGAAATACTCTATCCAAAAAAAAGTTAAAATTCAATAATTTAAATTACCTTGTCCAAGCAAAACATTTGAAAAATAAAGTCATTTAAATTGAAAGAATTTTAAATTCAATGTATTTTAAATTCCTTACATTTGTAAAATTCTCTATCCAAAACAATGTTAAAGTTATAGGTAATGTATTTGTATTTGTTATTTTGACGGCCTATTTGCTGATGCTGTTTGTGTTTTTGTTGTATGTCTCAGGGTGCACTTTATTTTGGAGTGGAGACACTTATCTTGAAGTGTGAGACATGGCTTTCTGAGGTACTCTCATCCAAAGGGTTTCAATCTACTCAAATACAAATGGAGGACTTGATCCAAATTTGGAAATTTGGTTCTGATCGTGGTAATTTTTTTTTTGGTTATTTATATGGCGAAAGTGATTCACTTGCGACTTCAGTACTTTCTTTTCAGTTTTGGCAATTACATCACATGATTCATTCTAACAACTGTTTTTGTTTTTAATGTATTGGCTTTTGCAGCGAGTGACTTTATCCTGCACTTATGTATAGGCTACCTAGCAAGAAATTTTGTACGTACTCAACTTTTTCACCAGTAATTATGCAATAAATTTGACCAAAAAGCATAATTGATAATTATTAAGTATCGTTTAATATTAAAATAAATTTTATTTTTAGTAGAAATTGAAATACTCTATCCAAACAAGAAAATTAAAATTCAATAAATTTGAATTACCTTATCCAAACAAAGCATTTGAAAAATGAAGTCATTTTAATTGAAAGCATTTCAAATTTAGTGTATTTCAAATTCCTTGCATTTCTTAACTTTTCCATCCAAACACAATGTTAGCTATTTTGTTTGGTACATAAGATGTGAGCTTTACATAGTCTTTATTTAATTTTCATCCTTATGGTTATTTATTATCTTTAATTTTGGTTTTTTATTTTTGAATGTTTATTTGTGTGTAGTATAAATTATTTAGTTTGTATCAATAATCTTTGGTGTAGTGATCACCCTGCTATCTGCTATCCTGTTGTATTGTAGCATTTCTGTGGTTGGCTGCTCTAAGCCAGTATTCAGCATTAGCAACTATGAAATACTATTATAGGTACACACGGTGAAATAAGAAAGCATGCCTCTATCCTTGTTGGTTAAAAGAAAAAAAATTAAAATAATGAAGCAAGGAATTTTTTAATTAATATTAACTCTGCTAGGATAAACAATGAAGAGTTAGATGTTTTGTCTGTCAAAACTCTGGACAAGCATCTTTGATATTGGCTTTGGTGAGCCTGTCTATAAAACACTTAAGTACCAAGACTACAAATACAAAGTTTCCAACTTCCCTTGTTCACATTTTTTATGCACGTGCTCTTAGTGCTTTGCTAATTGCAATTTTCTGATATCAGTTGGGTTTACTTCTTTTCTTAGTTATGGAATCTGAAATACAGTAGATGCTTTGCTATGCTATAGAAGTGATCAAAGGATTACTTTTAAGAAAACCAAACAGAAGCAGCGATTCTTTTTTTTCTGCTATGTCTAAGATTTGTTTTTTATTGATTTTTTAAATTATAGATGCTTTTTCTTTTATTTTCTTGTTTTACAGATGTGGGCAAAACAGACCAAACTTTTTGGAAAACTTCCATATGACCTGCTGTTATCTTCATTAAAGCACCCTCATTTGACTGTTGACAGGTTGGCTAATTATTTATGAAATGGCTTTATTCAATACCATGCACATTTTAGATTCTAATGTTGTAGTATCTTGACAGTGAGCTGCATCTTTCTGATGCACTTCTTCTCTGGCTTGAAAGTAACATGGGAAATTCTGAGAAGCTGAGCAAAGCTGAAGACAACTGCAATGGAATTCTGAAACAAGTGAGGTTATATAGCTCATTATTGATTTAAAGGACATGAACTCATTCTGTAATGGACAAAGTTCTGGGAAAAATTACTGGCATAGAGGGTCATACCAAATGCTACTGGTTTCTATCTTCTAAACAAAAGGATATCGCTTCACTATGTTACTTACTGAAAATGGAGTGTTGTTTATAGTGTTATTTATGGACAAGGTTACTTTTTATATTATAGGGTAAAGTTATGATGGTGAGAAAAGAAAATACAACCCTAATTCTCCTATTAATACTAATTAATATAGGTTAAATATTGATTTTATACAATTTCTACAAGCTTAGCCAATAACATTATTAACATAATAATAAGAACCATAAAACATTAACAACACTAATATTCTAAGAGTATGACAATTGCCGCTAGACTTTGATGGAATATATATAGTTCATTGCCATAAGCAACCATACTTGTATGTTTTATAGTTAAATGGAGGGAGCTCAACTTGATCTTAGTTTGTATGTGCTAGTATTAGCTCAACTTAAGTTGTAGTTTTTGTAATGTAGTTGATGGATAAGTATGGGCTTTTATGAAAAGAAGCAAACTACTCCAATCATTACATGTGTTGAGAATCTTAGATATCATGTTATCTTGATATTATCTTATCTTGATTTTAAATGTAATAAGTAGAGATAATATCTTAGAGATTATAGGAAATCATATATTTTATATTCATGTATAATCTATGAAATAAATCTATATAAACATTCATCCGCTGTGTATTGAAACACACGGTTTTAGTCAACTATTCCTTTGATTTTAACATGGTATGTAGAGCCTAACAGAAGTTCTCTATAAAATGTCTCTGTGCCTGGTGAACCCACTGTTCCCGAAGAATTTTTTGAGCTGTGTTAATTTCCAATTCTCATACAATTGCTGCCTTGCTCTAGCCAGTGATCGCGACCATTGCGACTCTTGGAGCCCACAACCCAACCAAACAGCATGTGACAGTGCGTGTAGCCATGCCTCCAGTTGTGTTTCTCCAAATCGGCTCGCCCAACCCATCTGTAGCTGCCCTGGAAGTCTCGCTGCTTGTCTTGTTTATGTTTGCTTAAAAACAAACTTTTTTCTTTTTCTTTTTTTTTTTCCAAATCCCATGGCTGCAATAGGAATTTCTTTGTCTACCAAGCCAGGTCCAACAAGTTTCTCTTATATTCCACTTTCTATTGAGAAATTAGACGGAACAAATCCATTTGGGTCTTTGAAATCACCAGATTGGGCTACAAAACCCATCTTACTACTACTATTGACTCATGACTTGCTAATGAACGTGGCTCATGGAAGAAGGTAGATGCTTAACTATGCAGTGTTCTTAAGTCCACCATTCATTCTTCCCTCAAACTGATCCTTCTCCCATACGACACTTGTCAGTCAGTTTGGAGTGAAGCACATGCGTTGTACACCAATGATACACAATGCTTACCATTGGTGGCACTATGTAAAGACCTGAAAACATTAGTTACACCTCAACGACTTGAAGGCACTATGTCCATAAACATTGGGTGGATACATGTAACTTTCCATGCATTCAATAATCTCCTTTCACCTGTTGCCTCTAACCCCATTGAAGTTAGGTAGGACTAGGAGTTTGACAACCGTAGCACATTATTCATGAGTTTGGTGCCTTATGGATTTCCATTTAATGACATTTGCAACATCTGCACTTTTTAGGGTTCCCTCCAAGTCAGTGGTTGAAGCTTCGTCTTCCACAGGAGATACCTTTGCTAGCAACAACTCTAGTTGCTCACGCATAGGAACCTTTGGCTCTAAGGGATGTTATAAATGCAACCATTATCATTGTATTGGCCACACCATTGGTTGTTGCTGGAAATTACACAGCAAACCACCCCACCCTGCTAATGTAGCACATGCACCTACCTCTGATTCTCCGTCAACATATCAAACTTGTGCTACACTGGCTACCTATGAGGACTTTCTCCAGTTGTTTGAGAGTTGTTAGACCTTAGACACTACTACCTCAATCACACAATCTAGTAAATTCATTGCTTGCATCTCCTAATCTCCCTTAGGTCCTTGAGTACATGACTTAGGGGCATCTGATCATTTTTCTGGTAATTGTTCTCTTTTCTCTTTTATTGCATCTGAGTATTTTCCCACCATTATTTTTGCTAATGGGTCTCAAACCCAATCCAAGGACATTAACACCACTCATCTCCTGCCTTCCCTGATTGTTCAATCTGTTCTTTATACTCTTAATTGTCCATTTAACTTACTTTTTATGTGTCGTCTAACTCAGTCCCATGACTTAGCTGTCATCTTCACTAAAAACTCTGTTGCAAGAACTAATGTCAGAACGGATGATTGGTATCAGATAGAGTCACATGACTTATATTGTCTCTTTGCTTTGTCAAAACTATGCTCAATTAGGACACTTTGGTTTACCAACACTTCAGATGATGGTGTCTAATCTTAATTAAAAAATCTACATTAGGAGTTGTGTCAGTTAGGAAATCATGTTAGAGTCTCGTTTCTTACTCGTGTCAATAAAGGGTTGTGTTCCTTCCAAATGATAATGCACGTGAATATTTTATCTCATGAGTTTTTTCCCTTTATGGCATTAAAGAGAATTCTTCATCAAACATCTTGTGCACATACCCTACAACAAAACAAAGTTGCTAAAGGTAAAAGTCAACACCTTATTGAAACAACACGCACCCTCTTTATACATGGTCATGTTCCCCCATGTTTTTGGGGAGATGTAGTGCTCACTGCCTGCTACCTCATTAATCGTATGCCCTATCTGTACTTAATGATACAATCCATACTATTTGATTTCTTAAATCACAACTACATGACATATCTCCCCGTGTTTTCGGTTCTACATATTTTGTCTATAACCTTACATCTGGGCTTGAAAAACTCTCAGCCAAGTCATTCAAATGCATTTTTCTGGTAAGGTATCAATTTTTCTCCCCTACACTCAATAAATATTTCATCTTTGTTGATGTCTCATTTTTTTAATTTGTCCTATACTTTAAGTCTTTACATGTGCCATCTGACATAGGAGACTCAAATGATCCTAATATCCTTGTTCCTACTTCTCCTTTATCTTTTGTTTATCATAATGTCCACCCAACAACTGATCCACTAGTGGTTTCAACCTCTTCGAATGTACCAACATCGCTCTCGACCTGTTGCTGATATTCCTTTACCCATGACAAAGTTTGATGAGATTGCAAAAGACATGCTTGACTCTTCCTTGATAACATCATCTTTATCGGATCCGAGCCTTCCTTGTAATCTTGATTTGCCAATTTCCCTACATAAATGTGGTACTTGGGATTTAGTTACCCTACTTGTTGGAAAGATAGTTCTGGGATGTCGTTGGTTATACATAGTCAAAGTTGGTCTTGATGGTTAGATCAATCGTTTCAAAATCTATCTTGTTGCAAAAGGATATAGTTAGGTATATGGTTAAGATTCACTAACAGTTTTTCTCCATTTGCTAAAATGGTGTTTGTCAAAACATTCTTGTCCATGGCTACCATGTGCCGTTGACCCGTATTCCAACTTGATAATAAGAATGCATTCCTGCATGATGATCTTCATGAAGTTTATATGGAGCAATCACCACGTTTTGTTGCTCAGGTGGTGTTCGTGAATATGGTATGTTGTCTTTGCAGGTCCTTATATGGATTTAAATAGTCCCCACATGCATGGTTCAACTGTTTTCGCACTATAGTACATAAGTTTGGCATGACTCGTAGTGAAGCTGATCATTCTGTCTTTTATCGCCATTCACCTTATGGATGCATCTACCTCATTGTTTATATGGATGATAGTCATTACAGGAAATGATCAACAAGTAATTAGAGACTTGAAACAATATCTTTGTTAGCAGTTCCAAACTAAAGGACCTTGGAAAACTTTGATACTTTTCTGGGAATTGAAGTTGCTCAATTCATGATGGTTTGGTGCTATCTTAGAGAAAGTATGCACTTGACATATTGGAAGAAATTGACCTTCTCAATGTTAAACCATTTGACACTCTAATGGATCTAAGTGTAAAATTGATACTTGATCAGAGGGAGTCATACGTAGATCATGGAAGATATAGAAAGCTGGTTGGAAAGGTAAATTATCTCACGGTCACTCGACCTGACTTACCTTTGTTGTTAGTGTGATGAGTCAATTCTTGAATTCTCCTTGCCAAGACCATTGTAATGCCATTATTTAGATTCTTAAATACGTTAAGAAATTCCCCAGCAAAGGTCTCATTTTTAAGGATAATGGACATCCTGACATAATGGAGAAGCAAGAAGCAAAATGTTGTAGCAAGACCAATTACTGAAGCAGAATATAGAATCATGACATTAGTAACTTGTGAACTCATATAGTTGAAATAATATCCTCAGAGAACTTAGATTTGAAGAAAAGATAAAAATGTCTCTCATATGTGATAACCAGACTACACTTCATATTGCCTCTAATCCAGATTTTCATGAAAGGACCAAAATTATTGAAGATTTGAAGTTGATTATCACTTCATTAGAGAAAAAGTTGAGTTAGGGGATATTGTTACAAAATTTGTCTACTCTTCTACCCAACTAGCAGATGCCTTCACCAAACCCCTAAGAAGACCTAGAATTGAGTACATTTGTAACAAGTTGGGCACATTTGACTTACATGCTCTAGCTTGAGGGGAAATGTTGAGAATCTTAGATATCATCTTATCTTGATTTTAAATATAGTATGTAGAGACAATATTTTAAATAATTATATAGAAAATCATATTTTATATTCATGTGTAATCTATGAAATAAATCTATATAAACATTCATCCGGTGTGTATTGAAACATACAGTTTTAGTCAACTATTCCTTTGTTTCTCTGTTTTAGCAACACGCCTAATAAAACTTACATCTATCTCTCTTTTATTTTACAAACTTACAACAGCCAAGCCAATAGTGAGTGATAATAGCCATATTTTACTACGAAAGAGCCATACTCATAAAATATGATTATTATACAATTGCTCCATCCAACTGTTAAAGATATATATAGTCTTTGACTAAATTACAATACCCTTTTCCCTTTTTAACATTAACAATAATCTCCCTTATAAGAGTACATAGTGTAATGTTTTTCAAACAGTTAGGGAGTATCAGAGTAATTTTTTTCAAACAATTAAGGGGAGTTGGGGTAGAGGTAGAAAAAGTAGGGGAATCAAGAGAAATTTGATAAAATTGCAAGAGGTGTCTGTGATTTGCTCATAAACTTTTAGAATGGAAGGGTGGTTTATGCATCACTGTAATGTAATTTAAATCAAGGAAGATCGGCATGGTTTAACCTCATAAAAACGGTTAGATGCAATTAGTATATGGGCCTAAGCCCATTTTCTTGTATTTGCCTTTTGTACAGTATATATATATAATATCTCCTTGGTTGTGATACACACAAGGATTCATGCATATTCAACTCATTCTACATGGTATCTAGAGCCAGGTGGATCCTTGCCTAAGTTTTTTTTTAGGAAATCGTGTTTCTTTCTGATGTCCGGCTGTTTCCCGCTGCTACCGCTACCGTCTGCCGCTGCTGTTCAGGCCGGCGACCCTACCATCGACTTCGTAGTCCTCCGGCGACTCCCGCTCCTCCGTTGGAGCCTCCACGTGCTCTCACGTGCGGCGACAAGCTTCGCTGGTCTTCTCTGTTGCACCTCCGGCAGCCGCGCGTGGCAGCGTGTCTGGCGACATCTCCGGCGCCGCTTACCGGCGTTTGACTCGCCGTGCTATCCTCTCCTTGGATCTGGTCTCGGATCTTCCATTGGGCCTCGTCTTCAGTCTTCTCTCTCCTTTGGGGCGTTTTTTGTCTTCTCTCTCCTGCAGTTTTTTCCTCCAATCTGTCTCTCATGGCTTCTGTGAGGTCTGACTCGTCTTTGTTTACGAACTATGTCAATGTGCCTCTCTTCATTGACAAGTTAGATGGCACAAACTATGATACCTGGGCCTCTGACATCAAGCTCTGGCTTAAGGGTCAAGACTATGTTGATCACCTCACTTAGATAGTTGCCTCCATCGATGAGAAAGATCGTCCACGCTGGTCGAAAGTTGATGCTCAAGTTTGTAGTGTTATAAAGTCCACTATTCATCCTTCTCTAAAGCAAATATTTCGGGCCTATGACACTTGTGCTGGCGTTTGGGATCTTCGAATGTGCCTACTCTGAACTCTGCTTGGTCCATCCTGTTGCGTGTACCATGCAAGTTATCACCGGACGTATCTCCATCTGTTTCTCATGGTGACTCCTCTGCCTTGATCTCTCAGCGTGATGATTGTAATCGTTCGTGCAAACTTAGCCGAAGTCGCCCTCGCTGTGACCATTGTCACAACCTTGGTCACACTATTGACTGGTGCTTTGCATGGTCATCCTCCTCGGTCAGCTACTACTGCTGCTGCTCAAACTACCCCCACTGCTCTTGTTGATGTTGGTGCCACTCCTTCTGGTAGCTCTGGACCTCCGGCTCTGTTCAACGACTTTCTCAAATGGTACGAGGAACGTCAGGTTTCCAGCTTCACTGCTTCTGTTGCACACACTGGCTCTTCCTTTGCTGGTCTTACTCATTCTGCCTCTTTTGGCCCTTGGGTCCTTGACTCTGGCGCCACCGATATATATCTGGTAATAAGTCTCTTTTCTCCTCTCTTGTAACTTCTGGTCTTTTACCCTCTATGGCTAATGGCTCTCGGGCCCCCTCTCATGGTGTTGATATTGTCCCTATTTTCTCTTCTCTCTCTGTTGATAATGTACTTTATGTTTCTGAGTTTCCCTTTAATTTACTATCCCTTAGTCGACTCACTTGTTCTCTTGATTGTCTTGTCTCTTTTACTAAAGATTCTGTTTTCTTACAGACGGATAATTGGGATCGAATGTGAGTCAAATGACCTTTATCACCTACAGACGTCCGCTCATGTTAGCTCGGTTGTAGATTCCCACTGCTCTCATCCGTTCTCAATTAGGTCATCCTAGTCTTGCCAAGCTTCAGTGCCTTGTACTGCATCTATGTAAGTTGTCTAATTTGTCCTATGAGTCGTGTCAATTAGGTAAATATAGTCATAGTTCTTTTCCTCAGAGTGTTCCTAGACGAGCTGTGTCTCCTTTTGCTTTAGTTCACTCGGATATTTGGGGTCCGAGTCGTGTTAAGTCTAATTTAGGTTTTTAGTATTTTGTAACTTTCATTGATGACTATTCTCGATATACTTGGTTATTTTTAATGAAAAATCGTTCTGAGTTGTTTTCCATTTTTCAGGCCTTTTATAATAAAATAAAAACTCACTTTGGTGCATCTATTCGTACTTTTCGTAGTGATAATGCTCGTGAGTACCTTTCTCAATCTTTTCAGACCTTCATGTCTTCTCATGGTATTCTTCATCAAACTTCCTGTCCCTATACCCCTCAACAAAATGGGGTCGCCGAACGTAATAATAGACACCTTCTTGAAACCACTCGAACTCTTTTACTTCATGGTCATGTTCCTCCAATATTTTGGGGGGATGCTGTTCTCACTGCATGTTACCTTATCAATTGCATGCCTTCTTCTGTCCTTAACAATCAAATCCCTCACTCTATTTTGTTTCCTCATGATTCACTTCATCCTTTACCCCCTAGAGTTTTTGGCTCCACTTGTTTTGTTCACAACCTTAGTCCAGGTCTTGATAAATTGTCTCCTCGATCTCACAAGTGTGTTTTTTTAGGCTATCCTAGGTCTCAAAAATGGTATAAGTGTTTCTTACCTTCCCTTCGTCGCTACTTGATTTCTGCTGATGTCACCTTTTTTGAGTCCTCTCTCTATTTTTCGTCCAATTCCTCTTCTTCTGAGTCTGATGTCTCCCCCCCTCCCATTTTGTTTTCCATCCCATAGATACATTTGTTGTACCCACCAACTCGCCATCTGCTCCACCTCCTCTTCGGGTTTATCATCGCCCCCAACATGTTCAACTTCCCGTTGGGCCAGCCACTGACTCTACTCCGCCGCCAGCTACTCCGTCTCCTTTGGCTCCTCCATGTGTGCCTGATCTCCCTATTGCTCTTCGTAAAAGTACACACTCCACTCGTAATCCCTTCCCTTATTATGTTAATTTGAGTTATCACTAGTTGTTTCCATCTTTCTATGTTTGTCTGTCTTCTATTTCCACTGTGTCCATTCCTAAAACTGTCAGTGATGCTTTATCCCATCCGGGTTGGCAGCAAGCCATGCTTAATAAATTGTGTGCTCTTCAGAACAGTGGTATTTGGGATCTTACTCCTTTGCCTTCTGGAAAATCTTTTGTTGGTTGCCGGTGGATCTTTACTATCAAAGTGGGCCCTGATGGCACTATTGATCGCCTTAAAGCTCGTTTAGTTGCCAAAGGTTATACTCAGATATTTGGGTTAGACTATACTAACACCTTCTCTCCGGTTGTCAAGATGACTTCTGTTCGACTTTTTTTAGCCATGGCTGCGCTACTCCATTGGCCCCTTTATCAGTTGGATATAAAAAATGCCTTCCTTCATGGTGATTTGCATGAGGAGATTTACATGGAGCAAACTCCTGGTTTTGTTGGTCAGGGGGAGTCTTCTAGATTAGTATGTCGTCTCCGCAAATCTTTATATGGTCTCAAACAGTCTCCTAGGGCATGGTTTGGTAGATTCAGTGAAGTAGTTCAACGGTTTGGTATGAATCGTAGTGAAGCTGACCATTCTGTGTTCTATAATAATTTAGGAGGTGGGTGCATCTACATGATAGTGTATGTTGATGAAATTGTTATCACAGTTAGTGATACCCATGGAATTTCACAGATAAAACAACATCTCTGTCATCATTTTGAGACGAAAGACCTTGGCAAACTTAGATATTTTCTGGGCATTGAGGTAGCAGAATCTAATAATGGGATTATGTGATTTCTCAGAGGAAATACGCATTGGACATTTTAGAAGAGGCTGGACTAATGAACTCCAAGCCCAATGACACACCTATGGATCCATATGTTAAACTTCCCCCAAGTCAGGGGGAGCCACTTTTAGATCCTGAGAAGTATAGGAGATTGGTTGGAAAACTGAACTACCTCACCGTCACTCGTCCTGACATATCCTTTGCTGTCAGTGTGGTAAGTCAGTTCGTTAATTCACCTTGCACTGGACATTGGGATGCTGTCATCCGCACTCTGAAGTACATTAAAGGAGCTCTGGGAAAAAGGTTTGTTATATGGGCATAATAATCATACTTGGGTTGTTGGATACTCATATGCAGATTATGCTGGTTCTCTCATTGATAGGGGATCTACTTCTGGATATTGTGTCTTTATTGGTGACAACTTGATTTCTTGGAAAAGTAAGAAGCAAGATGTAGTGACAAGATCTAGTGCAGAAGCAGAGTATAGAGCTATGGCTTTAGCAACTTGTGAACTTATTTGGCTCAAATAGCTCCTTGATGAATTAAGATTTGTAGAGGTTACACAAATGACTCTAATCTGTGATAACCAAGCTGCCCTGCATATTGCCTCAAATCTAGTATTTTATGAGAGGACCAAACACATTGAAGTAGACTGCCACTTCATTCACGAGAAGATTGTATTTGGAACCATTTCTACCCAGTTTGTTAATTCCTATGATCAGTTAGCCGATGTTTTCACAAAATCATTACGAAGTCCTAGAATTGATTATATTTGTAACAAGCTGTGTGTATATGATTTATATGCACCAACTTGAGGGGGAGTGTTAGATGCAGTTTAGTATATAGGCCTAAGCCCATTTCCTTGTATTTGCCTTTTGTACAGTGTATATATATATAATATCTCCTTGGTTGTGATACACACAAGGATTCATGCATACTCAACTCATTCTACAAAAACATTTACCTAAAATATATTCAAGACTGTGCTGGTGCAAAGATTATCTACTGATGCACACAAGTGATAACTAGCATTGTCAGAAATTGAGGGGATCCAAATGGGTCAACTGGCTTTTTTGTTATTCTGAAATGAAGTCCTTATAATATCACTTGGCTATACACAGTTATCCCACTGTATATGGCAGATATTCTAAATCTTCCTCAAACATCCTGAAAATTTGTGCTCATTTTTTAATAATATGTCGATAAAATATTTAAACATATATCTGAATTTTGGCTTTGCCATTGTTGACAATTTTGTCATATGTTTCCATGTCATTCATGCTTAAACGTCATATAACTTTTAAATTTTGGTTCTTACAGATTCGTGTGGGCCTTTTGCCTTTGTGGTTTGCTCTAGGTATACCATTTTCTTGAACTTTTACAAGAAGCATTGAACAGTTTTTATTCTTCATGCAGAAATTCCTAGATGATGTAAGGTAATTTTTTATTTTGTTAACAGGAAAAAGAAACTCTTTTTATTTTAGACAGCTGGCTGAGGACAGCCTTGATTCAATTATCAGAGTACTAAATATCATTCCTATGGGTTCACTAGATACTTTCGAGTATAGTGACTTGCATCATCTCAGGATTAGGCTGACAGAATATTCAAAGGTACTTTTAATACTTGAAAAGCACCCAATGATTTTGGCTTTGTTAATTATGTTTCTTAGCTTGAGATTAGGAGCCTTTAATGCTTTGCATTAACAATATCTGAAAGAGAACAGTAAAAAGAATTGATTACTATCTTTATGAATTTTGCTTTACTAGTTATAGGTAAGTATTAAGATTACCTCTCTATATAGAAAACGAACAGGCAATTTCCCTCCATAGCTCGTACCAACTTAAGTGCAAATGATATATTTCAAAGATGATACTATCTTTTATTTCATTTGATGATATTATATTTTATTACAATTAATACTTGAGAACCACCTAATGATTTTGGCTTTGTTAATTATTTTTCTTAGCTTGAGATTAGGAGCCTTTATTGCTTTGCATCAATAATATCAGAAAGTGAAAAATAAATTTGATTATTATCTTTATGAATTTTGCTTTACTTATTATTGGTTAAGTATAAAGATTGGCCCTATATATAGAAAATAAACAGGAAAAATTTCCTTCTGTAGCCCATGCCAACGTAAGTGCAAATGATCTATGTCAAAGATGATACTATCTTTTATTTCTTTTGATGATATGGACAAAAATACAATGCGAACATTGTAGGTTATTACTTAACCAGATGGGCATTGCATAGGCATAAGTTGATTAAGTTCACTTTTCTGTTATCTAATTCCAAGAGATCCATAAAACATTCTAATGATGTGATTTGTAATTCTTCTACTGCGTAGCTTCCATGTTTTTGGCGTTTTGACTCTTAAATCAATATTTGGTTAAGTATTGATTGGTTCTTCTGATTCTGGTTTCAGTATTTGCAAGTGTTATCCAAACGCATGATTTTGTCTTAATATGTTAGCCAATTTGTCTTTCAGTTGTTTGCAAGGAGTCTGATATTTTGTTATGAATGCTATCATGCTTTTTTAACGTAATTTCCATTGCATGCAGAAATTGAACCTTTCTGGTTGCCCGCAAATAACATCTGCAATACTTCTTCTGTCACTCATCCCTCAATCATATTTAACAGATCCCATGCAAAAGAAGATTATAAAACATTTCTTTATCAATTGTGGACATCCTATCAGAGATAACTATGCATTCCCACAAAATCTGTCAGAAACCTTTACCTTTGAAGCAGTTCAGGAGGTGGATATCTCTAAGTGTCGAAATTTGCTTATTGAACATGCTGTTGATTGCTTCCGCAAGTCCTTTCCTTCTTTAAGAATATTGAAAGCAGCTCATCTTTTGAATGTTGGAACAATCAGTTTCCTTCAATTATTGGAGAAATGTCCAATGATCTGCGAAATTGACTTGACTGTAGATACTACCCCACTGATGCCAGCATTAGTTACAGTTTTATCCTCTAGTTCTGCCATGATATCACGGGTACCCGAGAAGACTTCTGGTGTTAAATATAAAGCAGCGCAGATCATGTCATTTAATGAATTTGGACCTCCTCTTTCTAATGTTACAAAACTCACATTAGAAGGAAGAACTGACGTCAGTGGTAGGAGGTTAATATGGTGAAAATATTCAGGTTGAATCTATTTTTTTTTTCTAGTTTATGTTTTTATCCATGTTAACATTCATTAATGTCCCTCGCAGATCTGGGTCTCCACTACATCTCCAAATTATGCGTTTCATTGCGTCACCTGAATATTAAAGGATGCATTTCAGTCACTGATATTGGCATATCAGATTTCATATCCACGTGTAGAAAACTTAATTCACTTGTGGTTTGTGATACTTCATTTGGGATAAATTCAGTTCAAACTCTTTGCTCAGCTATTTATGATAGTGGCAACTTCTCCTCTCTGCTATCTAGAGATAAGCATTTGAATTCTGTGGTGTCTAATTTTGAAATACTGAATATGGGTGGCTGCAGAGGTAAGTTGTATTTCTTTCTATTATTAGTTTATTTGGGTGAACTGCAAAAATGAATCTGTGCGTACATGGCTTGTATAAATTTTCTACAAGTACCTTTTACAAGAAACTGGGGCATTGTGTGATAAACCTCATCTCACTTAGATCATGTTTTATGTGAACAGAACAAATAACTAATAAATGAATATGGTGTAGCTTATCTATTTTTATGGTATGGGGAAAAATCCATATTTCCCTTGCTGTATGTATTTGCTTTTGATGCACATTACATTAGCTAAGCAAAATAAGTATAAGTGCACCAATTTTTTGTTGTATTTCCAAACTTTTGCCTCACTTTTGAGGTGAACAAAAACGAAGTCACTTTAGTGATAACTTCATGAATCATTTATTGTTTAAATGTAACAAAGGACCTAATCATGTTTTATAATTGAAAGCAGCTTGTACAGCACCAAGTATCGTTGATTTGAGAAAAATGTTGTACATTTTTATAAACTTCAGTTTTATATTGAAAACATATCATAAATCATTGTTTTGTAGTCTGTGAGTCATCTCTATTAGAGCTCTTGTCTCAAACACAAGTTTTGAAGAGTTTATGCCTGAGAGGGACAGACCTGGTTGACCAGGCACTGTATAATTTTGTTGGTTCTTCCCTGGAGATGCTTGATGTTTCAAATACCAAGGTTTGTTTTTAAGTTTTTGGAAACTGGCTAGTTTTGTCTCTATCTTCATAGTGGTAATAGAAGTTGATGTCTTGTTATTTTGCTGAAACTTTAATGCTAGTTGAAGTTTAAGGATGTGTAGTTGGAATGCTTGTTTCAATCTAATGTACAACAGCTGACTTTTTTTGCGGGTCTGATAGATGGTACTTAAGACTTAGAGTTTCAAGTCCAGTCTCCACCCAAAATAACCAACCATGATGTATATGTCTCCTTTAATTGCATAAGGATTGACTAATAAGTTATATCCTTCTCCGGTTGAATCTTAACTGTTGTTTTAGGTGCATTTACTACTTGCATATTATAGAATATAGAAGAATTCATCAATTGTTTGTATTAGGTCACTCACACATTGATGTATTTATAATCATATGTACAAGATAAACAAGGAAACAAAACAAAAGAAAATCCCTACATATTTCCCTATTTGCATATAATCAAATAAAAAATCTTTTAACATTTCCTTTCAAGCTGAAACATATACGTCATATGTTTCAAGCTTATTACAAATATAATAAATGCGGCCCTCTTGAGAGATTTTGCGAGCATATTTGCTGGTTGATTACTAGAGTTGACAAAGTTAGTATTGATTTTCTCCTTGGAGTACTTTCTCTCTCACAAAGTGACAATTTATCTCTGTGTTTAGTTTGTTCATGGAAAGATTGAATTAGATGCAATGTGAGGAACGCCTTGATTATCACAGATAAGCTTAGTGCCTTGAATGTCTCTCAATTGGAGTTGTTGGAGCAGCTATTATAGCTATGTAATTTCATTTGCAGTTATTGCCATTGCACGATATTTAGCTTTAGCACTTGATCTGGAAACTGTATTCTGCTTCTTGCTTCTCAATGATATCAAATTACCTCCAACAAGAACACAATAGTTGGAATTGGACTTTTTGTTTGATGGTGAACTTGCCCAATTAGCATCAGAGTAACAAACAATTTTGGAATCATCACCTTTGTCTTCATATAAGAGTCCATAACCTGGTGCCTTCTTGATATAAGGAAGGATGCTATAACGGCATTCCAATGACTATCACAAGCGACATTGAGGAATTGATGCAATGTCGGGCCTAGTGACTATGAGATAATTGAGCCGGCCGACCAGTCTTTGGTATCTTTCTGGGTCTTTCTAAGGTTTCCCTAACCTGGAAGGAGCTTAAGATTTGGATCTATAGGAGTGTTACTTGGACAACACTCAATCATATTAGTCTCAGTGAGATTATCTAGAGCATATTTTCTCTGTGCGATGACAATACCTGAAGCAGATTGGGCAATCTCAATGCCTAGAAAAAATTTGAACGGACCAAGATCCTTCATCTGAAACTGACTCTGAATGCGAGATTTAAGTCGACAAATACGCTCATAATCATCACTAGTAGTTATTTATCATCAACATAGACCACTAGATAAATGCATAAACAAATAGATAATGGAGGAAGAAGACAAAGTGGTAAGCTTCACGAGTCATACCAAACTGAATTAAAGCAGAACTAAAACGACTAAACTAGATACGAGGAGATTGCTTCAAGCCATAAAGGGAACGTCTTAGGCGACAAGCAGGATGAAAGCCATCAAAAGCAATGAAACCTAGTGGTTGATTCATGTAAACTTCCTCTTGTAATTCACCATATAAGAAGGCATTTTTAATATCTAGCTGGTGAAGTGGCCGATGAAGAATAGCACCAATAGCATGGAACAGACAAACAGAAGTAATCTTAGCCATAGGAGAAAAGGTGTCCCCATAGTAAATGCCAAAGATTTGGGTATTGTCGTTAGCCACTAAACGAGCTTTGTACCCATCAATACTGCCATTTGGTCCAACCTTCACCATATACACCCAACAATAGTCCTTCATGGAGGCAATTGGACCAATTCCCATGGGCCACTAGTTTGCAAGACAACCATTTCCTCCAACGTTGCTTGTCGCCAACGTGGATTAGCTATAGCTTCACTTGTAGACTTAGGAATAGACACAAAAACCCAAGAGGAAAAATAGGAAGTAAATAATTTATGAATGAAGAGTAAAAACATATCGAGGACTAGTATTGCGAGTGGATCTGATACCTTCTCTTGAGCAGATGTGATTGGATGTTTGTTTGGAGTAAGAGAGGATGTTGGGGGATTAGTAGGTAAAATCAGTCGTGAATGTCTTGACCTTTGTTGATAGACGATTAGTGGTGGGTGGATTAGCGACATTGGTTGAAGTTGGAACAAGAGGTGGATCAACCAAAGGTATATTATTGGCAATAGTGTCAAAGAAGAATAGAGTATACTCATGACATCCATAGAAACAAGATAACGTTGAAGTTGTGGACAAAGCAACAATATCCTTTTGACAAACGAGAGTAACCAAAAAGACACATTTAAGAGACTTGGCACAAAATTTGTCTTTACCTGGGATAAGATCATGAACAAAACAAGTACAATCAAAGATCAGAAAAGGAGCAAGGTAAAGGTCTTGTTTTGGGTACAAATTAGAGTACGAGGTTTGTTTGTTCAGAATAGGCGAGTACATGCGATTGGTCAAATAACATATAGTAAGAATCACATCACCCTAGAAGTGAAGAGGAATATAATAATGAATGAGAAGAATGCGAAGTGTTTTAACCAGGTGATGCTTTTTGCGTTTAGCGACACCATTTTGTTGTGTGTGAGTGCAGGAAGTTTGATAAAGAATTCCCTGTTATGTGAGAAAAGAGTGGAAAAATAAATATTCTCTAGCATTATCGGTGAGCAAAATTTTAATGGGTGACCCAAATTGAGCAGTAATCTTATTTGAAACATTTTTAAAAATAGAGAAGATATCAGAACGATTTTTCATTAAGAAAACCCACAAACAAGAAAAATCATCAATAAATGTAACAAAATAGTAATATCCTAAAGTTGAACAGACATGACTAGGACCTCAAATATCATAGTGAACTAAATCAAAAGGTGACATAACACATTTATTAAGTCCATAGTTATCAATAGCGCGTTATCGTGGCACTTTCACAGCAAGGCGGAGTGGAGTAGAGTGGCCAGACGCTGCATTGATGATGGTCATCGCATCATGCCTAGCTGGAGTGGTAGTCGTGCTTTGTTTTGGGGCTAGAAACGTGAAAGTTTGTGTTGTTTCGCGTCTGAGAGGTGTTGCTTCTACAGTTGCCGATGTTGGGGAAGAGAGGGATGAAGAAGATGACTCTTCTGCTTTATTTAAAAAAAATATCAAAATGTTGTTTTGAGTTAGTATATTATATTTTTTAATGAAGGGTAAAAAAGAAAAAAACATTTTTTCCCTTTTTGGTTTTTACCCAAACAGTAGAATTTTCGTCTTCCTTCTTTACCCAAATGTTTCGCTTTCCTACTGCGTGCGTCCCACTCCTCTTCTTCCTTCTTTGCTCAAATGACACTGCTTCTTCTCCAGCAAGCATTGGCGTCGCTTCTTTGGTTAGCATCAATGCCACTTCTTCTCTAGCGAGTGTCAGCATCGCTGCTTCTCCGGCGAGTGTTGTGTTGCTTCTCCTCTGGCGAGCCATTGTCTTATTTGTTCTGTGCTCCTATGCTCGGTTCCCCGCTAAGTACTTCTTAAACGTTGTTATCTTTGTTGTTTTCTATATGCAAATAATAGAATTACATATATTATATATTTCCTTGCAATCAATTCTTAATTAGCACATATACATTATATGCATCTAGTAATATACATTAACATAGAATCTAAATAGCAGTCATCACACTGATGGACAAGATCGACACTAGTAGTGGAGCCATAGGCAACTGGAGGTGAAAGATGATACAATCACCCAGACTCATGAACAAAAACAAAATTTCTAACAAACAAGATAGAAAAATTAAGGGAGTGATTGAGTTTGCTAATGGAAACCAAATTTACAGGACAACCAGGAACAAACAAAACAATTTAAATTGAGGTTAGGAAGACAGTGGGTTTAGCCAATGCCATGAACTTTAATTTGAGAGTCATCTGTGAGAGTAACAGAAGGCAAAAAATCTGATAAGGATAATTGAGAAAAAAAAGATTGGTTATCGATCATGTGATTTGAGACACTTGAATCAAGTACCCAAGGTCCAAGGGAAGAAGACTAGGAGACAAAGACTAGAGGATTACTAGATTGAGCCACGATAGTAACAGGCGATACAAATTCCTTGGGTTGTCCAAAATTGAAGAAATTCATGATAGTTGGCAGTAGAGATATTGACATCCTTTGATGGGTAGGATTGGTGACATAAGCAACATTGACTGACTTTGATGGGTTTTAGGCTTGGTGCAACACTCAACTTCGATATGGCCATAATTCTTACAATAATGGCAACAAAGGTTCTTGTTGCCATGGCTCCGCCACGTCCACCATGATTAGAGTGTGAGATGAGGGTAGAAGAATCAGCAGAAGAGGTAAATGACTAGCCAAAAACATGTGGGGTGTAGAGATGCAATAACTTTTCACTAACCCTGTCATAAATAGGAATAAGGAGTGTTGACAGGATCTATTTTCGCAATGATTCAAGCTTAATAAGGGAGACCAACAAGTGCAAGAACCATGAAATATTGGTTACGTTGCCAGTGAAAGGTCTCTGCATCAGATAGAAAAGGCATCCAATTGTTATAATCAGCAATCAAATGATCAAGCTTATCAAAGTATGTCTACATATCCATATTCTCAAGTCTGGTGGACGTCACAAATCCATATTCTCAAGTATGGTGGACGTCACAATGGTGATCACACTATATAGACAGTGGACATCATTAGAGTAGACTTAGGCTTTGTCCTAGAAATTGTCAATTTGTAACAAGTGTTAAATGTTTGGTAAGAAGGTTGAAAGATTGGGGGCAATTGGAAACCAAAAAATGCTACATAGAGAGGCATCAATTTGTCGTCAATGGGGTTTGTCCTTGGGAATCTCTGAAGCCTTCTTGGTCAAGTGATTAGAACGTCCTTGACCGTGAAACCATAGTTGAATAGTGGCTACCTATGTTGTATAATTAGCCGAGCCAGTGAGTTTCTCACATGGGATGAGAGGAACATTAGTAAATGTCATAATAGACATGGAAGAAGCAGGATCAGAAAAGGCTATGAACATAGTTGTCAATAGCGTCGCTTTTGCGGTTTGGCGATGCAGAGCAGCCGGCAGCTACTGCTGGACGTCGCGTCGCACCTCACTGTTGCGGTTGTCGCAGCTGTTTCACGGAAATTGTGTGGATGAACTGCATGAAGAAGATGATGATAGTAATAGGTTTAGGGTTTTTTTTTTTTAAAAAAAATTGGAGGTTACGTGAAACACACTGTTTCACTTAAGTAAAAGTTTTTTTGTTTTTTTTTTAAAAAACAAAAGGGTGTGAAACGCACAGTTTTAGTTAAGTGGGTTTTTTTTTTTAAAAGAAAGGTGTGAAACACTACATTTCACTTAGGGTTTTTACGGAGAGACTTCTCACCCCTTCCTCTTCACAGTTTGGAGTTTCTTCCGATGCTGATTCTTGCAGCGGTGACTCCAACACTTCTTCTTTGAACTCTGCAGTTTGTAAATGAAGCCCTTTTTCTCTAGTGACTCTAGCACCTCTTCTCCTTTGCAGTTTCCAGATGAAGCCATTTTTCTCCAACAGTGACTTAGGCACCTCTTTTCCTTCCATAGTTCACAGATGAAACCATTTTTCTCCAACAGCGACTTCGGCATCTCTTCTCCTTCCTAGTTCGCAGATGAAGACATTTTCCTCTAGTGACGACTCTGGCACTTCTCTTTGGCAATTTGCAGTTTGTAGATGAAGCCATTTTTCTCCTTCATGCCATTTCATATATATATATATATATATATATATATGGGATTGAAATAATGGTTATCCTGCTACCGCTATCTTGCTATAGCCTCTTTGGAAGGTGGGCGCTACGAGTCGCTATCCACTATTAACTATTATGGCTATGAGTAACAAGCCAAAAAATAGGGTTAAATGCTCTCAAAGAGGACCAAAACGAGCCAAACAATGTGAATATGTATCCAAAAGAGGGCAAACAATGCCCATAGTGATGCGTTGAAGGGAGACAAGCTGGTCGGATGGATTGCTAGAATAGGGTTGCAAGCCCCGGAAAAGGGGGGTGCATGGTACACGTGTTAGAGGACAGACATCGGAAAAGCAGTGCATGTGGGTACCTGTGGTGGCATCTGCAGAAGCAGCTCGACGAACTGGGTCACTGAAGCAAGGCAATGTCAGTGGTGGTGTTGTTCGGTGAAAGGCGGAAGTAGCGGTGCTCAACAAGGTGTTTAGCCAATGCGGATATTGTTCACTCTGAGGAAATAAATAAATAAATTAAGCTATTGATACCATATAGAATAGAATACAGGAAATTCAGTAATTGTGAGTATTAGGTCAGACACTAATGTATTCATAATCATATGTACAAGATAAATAAAGAAACAAAATAAAATCCCTACATATTTCCCTATTTACATATAATAAAATCATATTTTTAACAAGTATTATAAACCTTTATGCTTGCTTCAATTATATAAGCTAGTGAAAGTTTGTAATATGTTTAATTTCATCGCCTCTAGTTCAAATTCTCTCTTTGCACAAATAATCTTCTTTGTGCATAACTGATATATTTTATGCATATCATTGTACAATGGTCTACCATTATTATATCATGCAACATTCCCCATTAAGATTTAATTGATATGCAGAGACATTTTTGGTAACTGTTACACAATGGAGTACAAATATCTAGAATTTTGTATCCAAATTTTCATGCTAATTATTTTTCACTTGAGTTTTCAATTTTATTTATTTATTTTTACTTCTGTGAAATTGCAGATTTCTGGGGCTGCATTAACTTATGTTATTAATGGAAATCCAAGTTTAAAGTGTCTGAAAGTGAGAGGCTGTCGAAATTTGTTTCCAGGAGACGGTTGTATTGAACATGGAGAATCTAGCTTTCCCTTTTTGCATGAAAAGCTACCTGCTGAGTTAGGAAAAATGTGTAGATTGGAAGAACTTGAATTTGGGTGGGGTTTTTCTTTCTTCTCTTTGAGTGCTATGGAACCTGCACTGGTGTCATTAAAGACCATCAATATAGGTTTAGGTGGAATGCCAGGTGAAGATGCTTTGAAACAGTTACCTGCAATCTGTCCCTTGCTAGAAACAATAATCCTTCATTTTCAGGTAATAATTATCTTCCTTGTGATTTGAGGTTCTTTATTGCTCCCTAAACAAAAAATATTTCAATAGATCGTAATATGGAAAAACATTGGAGAAAATTTTTCCTTCAATTAATTGTGGTTAAACTTTCCCATTCAATATCTACAGTCCATGAAGTTCCATCATTATTGCCTCCTTCAAGTATTCAACTAGATGTGTCAGGGTTTATACATTGAATTAGTTTCATCAACTATATCTAAAGTGTTGTCTTTATGACTTTTCTCAATGTGTAGGCGATGCATGTTTCTTATTTTAATCATAACTTGTACTTTACTCTATTTATGCTTCTGCTTTCAGTTCTCTTATGTATCACATCTCCAAAATTATGTTGTTTTTTTTTTACAGGTGATAGCCGATATAATTGTGATGAACTTTGTTACATCCTTGAAAAACTTGAAAGTATTAGCTCTGTGCTATTGTTTTGGTGACATATCTATGTCAAGCTTCAAATTCCCTATGCAAAATCTAAGAAAGTTGAGGCTTGAAAGAGTAACCCCATGGATGACAAATGATGATTTGGTTGTTCTAACTCAAAACTGCAGAAATTTGGTTGAGCTTTCATTGCTAGGTTGTCCTCTTCTTGACCCAGGTCAGGCTTAATTAGTTGTAATGATTATAAAGTCGCGTAACCTAATACATAGGACATAGTGTTGTATCATATGTCTCTAATTTGATCATGTTGAACCCTCTCGATAATGAAAATATTACAAATAGGAAAAGCCATTGTATGCCATTTTGACGATTGTTTTGTTGTATATAGCTAAGTCCTTGGTGGTCGATAACAAATAGAAACAAAGAAAAAAGGTTAAAGGAGGGAGATGATAATAACAAATTAACAGTATGGTGTATATTATCTTGTACGATTATAAGAGTGGTTGACCACCGATAATTTAACCGATGATAATTTATTTGCTTGTCAATATTGTTGTTTCTTATTGCAGATTCTCTAGGAATAATTTCACATGGATGGCCAGGCTTAGTCTCTATCCATTTGGAGGTTTGTTAATTTTGCCCCCATAGAAGCTCTTAGAATTAGAATTATCTTAACTTGGTTATAACGGTTAAATATATGATTTGGTTATATGTAAATAGGGAAATAGAGAACAAATATTTAGGGATTTTATTTTATTTTGTTTCCTTATTTATCTTGTACATTTGATATAAATAATTTGGTACGTGTGTGACATAATTCACACAATTCCTATATTTCTATATGGTATTGGAAGACTAGGGTTTGATACCCTCCTTCTATTTCCTTTTTTGTTTTGTACAACAGGTGTTATACATGAGCACACAATGTTCTTCCCTACTCTTAGGTCCATTGCATCCTCCTCCAATGTGATCTAGCTTCGAAATTGGAGTTTTGGACTTGTCTCACTTTGTCAACCAATTCTGTCACTGACCAACCTCTGTCTGCCACCGCACACACTGCCACTCTCTAGTACATGAAACTCACACACTAACACTTTTTTGGCACATCACGCCTCCTCTCGACAACCTACTTTCTAACGACCCATCTGTCGTGTTCATCCTTTTTTTATGAACCATTGTGGCCTTTGTTTGGCTACATTGTAATGCCGTTTGGCTCAATTCGTGGAATTTGGTAAGTTTGACTCCATTTTTATGTTTGGCTGATCTCATGTCTTTGTTGAATCCTGCTTCTGCCCTCTCTAAGGTTGTTACTGTAGAATGAGTTAAATATGCATGAATCCTTGCGTGTATCACAACCAAGGAGATATTATATATATATATATATATATATACTGTATAAAAGGCAAATACAAGGAAATGGGCTTAGGCCCATATACTAAATTGCATCTAACACTCCCCCTCAAGTTGGTGCATATAAATCATATGCACCAAGCTTGTTACAAATATAATCAATTCTAGGACTTCGTAATGATTTTGTGAAAACATCGGCTAATTGATCATAGGAATTAACAAACTGGGTAGAAATGGTTCCAGATACAATCTTCTAGCGAATGAAGTAACAGTCTACTTTAATGTGTTTGGTCTTCTCATGAAATACTGGATTTGAGGCAATATGCAGGGCAGCTTGGTTATCACAGATTAGAGTCATTTGTGTAACCTCTCCAAATCTTAATTCCTCAAGGAACTGTTTGAGCCAAATAAGTTCATAAGTTGCTATAGTCATAGCTCTATACTTTGCTTCTGCACTAGATCTTGCCACTATATCTTGCTTCTTACTTTTCTAAGAAATCAAGTTGTCACCAATAAAGACACAATATCCAGAAATAGATTTCCTATCAATGAGAGAACCTGCATAATCTGCATCTGAGTATCCAACAACCCGAGTATGATTATTATGCCCATATAACAAACCTTTTCCCGGGGCTCCTTTAATGTACTTCAGAATGCGGATGACAGCATCCCAATGTCCAGTGCAAGGTGAATTAAGGAACTGACTTACCAGACTGACAGCAAAGGATATGTCAAGACGAGTGACTGTGAGGTAGTTTAGTTTTCCAACCAGTCTCCTATACTTCTCAGGATCTAAAAGTGGCTCCTCCTGACTTGGCAGAAGTTTAACATATGGATCCATAGATGTGTCATTGGGCTTGGAGTTCATTAGTTCAGCCTCCTCTAAAATGTCCAATGCGTACTTCCTCTGAGAAATCACATAATCCCATTATTAGATTCTGCTACCTCAATGCCCAGAAAATATCTAAGTTTGCCAAGGTCTTTCGTCTCAAAATGATGACAGAGATGTTTTATCTGTGAAATTCCATGGGTATCACTACCTGTGATAACAATGTCATCAACATACACTATCATGTAGATGCACCCACCTCCTGAATTACGATAGAACACAGAATGGTTAGCTTCACTACGATTCATACCAAACTGTTGAACTACTTCACTGAATCTACCAAACCATGCCCTGGGAGACTGTTTGAGACCATATAAAGATTTGCGGAGACGACATACCAATCTAGAAGACTCCCCCTGAGCAACAAAACCAAGAGGTTGCTCCATCTAAATCTCCTCATGCAAATCACCATGAAGGAAGGCATTTTTTATATCCAACTGATAGAGGGGCCAATGGCGTAGCATAGCCATGGCTAAAAAAAGTCAAACAGAAGCCATCTTGGCAACAAGAGAAAAGGTGTCAGTACAGTCTAACCCAAATATCTGAGTATAACCTTTGGCAACTAAACGAGCTTTGAGGCGATCAATAGTGCCATCAGGCCCACTTTGATAGTAAAGATCCACGGGCAACCAACAACAGATTTTCCAGAAGGAGTAAGATCCCAAGTGCCACTGTTCTGAAGAGCACACAATTCATCAAGAATGGCTTGCTGGCAACCCGAATGGGATAAAGCATCACTGAGAGTTTTAGGAATGGACATAAGGGAAATGGAAGACAGACAAGCATAGAAAGATGGAGACAACCAGTGATAACTCAGATTAACATAATGAGGGGAGGGATTACGAGTGGAGCGTGTACCTTTACGAAGAGCAATAGGTGGATCAGGCGCACATGGAGGAGCTGGAGGAGACGGAGTAGTTAGCGGCGGAGTAGAGTTAGTAGTTGGCCCAACGGGAAGTTGAACATGTTGGTAGCGATGATAAACCCGGAGAGGAGGTGGAGCATGTGGCGGGTACAACAAAGGTATATATGGGATGAAAGACAAAAGGGGAGGGGGGGGAGACATCAGGCTCAGAAGAGGAGGAATTCGACTAAAAATAGAGAGAAGACTTAAAGAAGGTGACATCAGCGAAAATTAAGTAGCGGTGAGAAACACTTATAACCTTTTTGAGACCTATAATAGCCTAAAAAGACACTTGTGAGATCGAGGAGATAATTTATCAAGACCTGAACTAAGGTTGTGAACAAAATAAGTGGAGCCAAAAACTCTAGGGGGTAAAGGATGAAGTGAATCATAAGGAAACAAAATAGAGTGAGGGATTTGATTGTTATGGACAGAAGAAGGCATGCGATTGATAAGGTAACACGCAGTGAAAACAACATCCCCCAAAAATATTGGAGGAACATGACCATGAAGTAAAAGAGTTCGAGTTGTTTTAAGAAGGTGTCTATTCTTACGCTCGACAACCCCATTTTGTTGAGGGGTTATAGGGACAAAAAGTTTGATGGAGAATACCATGAGAAGACATGAAGGTCTGAAAAGATTGAGAAAGGTATTCACAAGCATTATCACTACGAAAAGTACGAATAGATGCACCAAAGTGAGTTTTTATTTCATTATAAAAGGCCTGAAAGATGAAAAACAACTCAGAACGATTTTTTATTAAAAATAACCAAGTACATCGAGAATAGTCATTAATAAAAGTTACAAAATACTAAAAACTTAAACTAGACTTAACACAACTCGGACCCCAAATATCCGAGTGAACTAAAGCAAAAGGAGACACAACTCGTTTAGGGACACTCTGAGGAAAAGAACTACGACTATGTTTACCTAACTGACACGACTCACAGGACAAATTAGACAACTTAGATAGATGCAGTACAAGGCACTGAAGCTTGGCAAGACTAGGATGACCTAATTGAGAATGAATGAGAGCAAGGGAATCTACAACCGAGCCAACATGAGCGGACGTCTGTAGGTGATAAAGGCCATTTGACTCACATCTGGTCCCAATTATCCGTCCCAAACTCCGGTCCTGTAAGAAAACAGAATCTTTAGTAAAAGAGACAAGACAATCAAGAGAACGAGTGAGTCGACTAAGAGATAGTAAATTAAAGGGAGACTCAGGAACATAAAGTACATTGTCAACAGAGAGAGAAGAGAAAATAGGGACAGTACCAACATCATGAGAGGGGGACCGAGAGCCGTTAGCCATAGTGATAGAGGGTAAAAGACCAGAAGTTACAAGAGAGAAAAAAAAAGACTTATTGCCAGATATATGATCAGTAGCGCCAGAGTCAAGGACCCAAGGGCCAAAAGAGGTAGAATGACTGAGACCAGCAAAGGAAGAGCCAGTGTGTGCAACAGAAGCAGGGGAGTTGGAGACCTAACGTTCCTCGTACCATTTCAGAAAGTCGTTGAACAGAGTCAGAGGTCCAGAGCTACCAGAAGGAGTGGCACCAGAATCAACAAGAGCAGTGGGGGTAGTTTGAGTAGCAGCAGCACCAGTAGCCGACCGAGGAGGATGACCATGCAATGCATAGCACCGGTCAATGGTGTGACCAAGTTTGTGACGATGGTCACATCGAGAGCGACTTCGGCTAAGTTTGCGCGAACGATTACGATCATCACGCTGAGAGATCAAGGCAGAGGAGTCACCATGAGAAACAGAAGGAGATACGTCCGGTGATAACTTGCATGGTACACACAACAGGGTGGATCAAGCAGAGTTCAGAGTAGGCATATTCGGAGATCCCAAAATGTGATCACGAACCGAAGAATACTCATTGAGAAGCCCATATAAGGCTATCAACATAAAGAATGTCTGACATTGCTCTAATCCCTGGGCAGGAGTGGCAGTAGGAGGCAATAGTTCATTAAAGTCATGAAGAAGACCATGAACCTTACCTAAATAGTCAGCCATAGGAGTGTCAAGGCAGTGGGGGCCAATGATGCTTAGTAGATTTTGGCACACGCCATAGAGGCGCTGAGTATCATTGGTGTACAACAACCAAGCCTGTTCCCAAATGCCAGCACAAGTGTCATGGGCCCGAAATATTTGCTTTAGAAAAGGATGAATAGTGGACTTTATAACACTACAAACTTGAGCATCCACTTTCGACCAGCGTGGACGATCTTTTTCATCGATGGAGCCAACTGTCTGAGTGAGGTGATCAACATAATCTTGGCCCTTAAGCCAGAGCTTGATGTCAGAGGCCTAGGTATCATAGTTTGTGCCATCTAACTTGTCAATTGAGAGAGACACATTGACATAGTTCGTGAACAAAGACGAGTCAAACCTCACAGAAGCCATGAGAGATAGATCGGAGGAAAAAACTGCAAAAGAGAGAAGACAAAAAACACCCCAAAGGAGAGAGAAGACTGAAGAGGAGGCCCAATGGAAGATCTGAGATCAGATCCAAGGAGAGGACAGCACGGCAAGTCAAATGCCGATAAATATCGCCGGAGATGTCGCCGGACATGCCGCCACGTGCAGTTGCCGAAGGCGTGAAGGGAGAAGACAAGCAAAGCTTGTCATCGCACGTGGAGGCTCCGACGAAGGAGCGACCGGTGGCGCTGGAGTCGCCGGAGGACAACAAAGCCGACGACACAGCCGGAAATTGGAAAGAAACACGATTTCCAAAAAAAAAAACTTAGGCAAGGATCCACCTGGCTCTAGATACCATGTAGAATGAGTTGAATATGCATGAATCCTTGTGTATATCACAACCAAAGAGATATTATATATATATACTGTATAAAAGGCAAATACAAGGAAATGGGCTTAGGCCCATATACTAAACTGCATCCAACAGTTACTATCTTTGTCTCTGACTATCATGAGTTCCTTCAACTTTGGGCAGCCCAATAATTTACATCACTTGTATCGTGGCTCAGTTTGGTAATTCTATTGTCTTTTTTTTCTAGTCTTTTTCTCTTGGACCTTGGATAGTTGATTCTGGTGCCTCCGATTACATGATCGGTAATCAATCTTTTTTCTTAATTATCATTATCAGACTTTTTGCCTTTTGTTACTCTCGCAAAGGGTTCTTAGATTAAAGTTTGCGGCATTGGCTAAACCTACCTACTTCCTAATCTCACTTTAAATTGTTTCTTGTTTGTTCCTGGTTTGCCTTTTGTTACTGGATGGATAATTGGAACAAGAGATGAGTTTAGGAGATTGTATCATCTTTCACCATTGGTTTCCTGTGTCTTCGCTGTCTCTGCAATTTTGCTCATCAACACCTTGGCTATCCTAGTTTAGGTTGCATCTTTTAATTTTCAGTCTCTCTACACTTGAGTTGTTACAATGCGAGTGATGTCAGTTTGGTAAACATGTTTGTCACTCATATAGTCCTTGCCTTAATAAATGTGTTGCGTCACCTTTTGTTTTAATCCATTCCGATATTTGAGTTATTAGTTGTTCTTGGCTCTTTCTAATGAAAAATCATTCTGAAGTTTTCATCTTTCAAAATTTTGCACATAAAATTACTATTCAATTTGGTTCACCATTAAAATTTTACGCACTAATAATGCCAAAAAATATTTATCTTCCCAATTTTAGTCTTTTCTCACATCATAAGGAATTCTTCATTAAACTTCCTATGCTTACATCACAACAGAATGGTACAAAAGCTGTCACCTGGTTGAAATAACTTGTATTCTCATTCACTTTAATGTTCCTTGTCACTTTTGGGGTGGTCCGATTCTTACTACATGTTACTTAATCGCATGCTCAATTTGTTTTAGGTATTGCCATCTCAATAAGGAAATATGCTCTTGATATTCTTACTATTACTGGTATGATTGATTGACCATCCCCAAGTGACACTCCTATGGATCCTAATCTCAAGCTCCTTTTGGGTTAGCGAAATCTTTGGAAGACCTAGAAATATATCATAGACTATGGCAAACTCAATTACCTTACAATTACTAGGTTCAACATCTCATTTGTAATTAGTGTAGTTAGTCAATTCTTCAATACCCCTTGTGCTAGTCATTCGAATGTCGTCATATGTATCTTTCATTATATGAAGAAAACACCATATTGTGACTCTTATATGAAGATAAAGGTGATTCCAAAACTATTTGTTACTCTAATGCTGATTGGGCAGGATTATCATTAGACAACAGGTCTACTTCAGGCTATTTTGTTCTTGTTGAAGGTAATTTGATCTCATGGAGAAGTAAAAAACAGAATACAATTGCTAAATCTAGTGCTGAAGTTGAATATCGTATCATGACAGCAGCTGAAAGTGAAATTACATGGCTACAGCTTCAATTGGGAGACATTCAAGGCACTAAGCTTATTTGCGATAATACAAAATGTTCTTCATATTGCATATAATCGAGTCTTCAATGAACGGACTAAACACAAAGATAGAGTCACTTTGTAAGAGAGAAAATGCTCTCATGAGAAATCGCTACTGACTTTATTAACTCTAGTGACTAGCTAATAGATATGTTCACAAAATCTATTAAGGGATCTTGTATTGATTATATTTATAACAAGCTTGGAACATATGACATACATCTTCCAACTTGAGAGAAAATGTTAAAGATGTGATTTGATTATATGTAATAAGGATTTTATTTTGTTTTGTTTCCGTATTTATCCTGTACATATAATTATAAATACATAAGTATGTGTGCGTATATTTCTATACTAACATTACAAATCTGTTTTTTTTTTTTTATGTACTATGAACATGATGTGAGTTTGCTAGAAACCAAGCAATATATGTGGCTCGCAGCTGTCATCGTCTGGCCTTGAGAAATTAAGAATGAATATTTAGTTTAATATGCCGGGGAAGGGGAAGAAGAAATGGGTCTCCATTATTAGGAGCTCAGGAAATTTTCTAATTATGCATTTGATGTGGAGATTGAGTGCTAATCTTGTGATTATGGCAATTATTTCTTTCTAATTTGTTTTTATACATCAAATGCTTATTGTTTAGAAGATGCATATGATCATAGCTCCTGCATTGTTCTGCATTATTTCATTTGTTCTGAATGTTTATCATACTATCCTCTTGGTAGTATGTAAATTTTAATTCTAAGGTTGCATAATTTTTAGGATTGTGGAGAAGTAACAGCTAATGGGGTTACCGCTCTTCTTGACTGCAAAGCTCTTGAAGATATCCTGCTGCGTCATAATGTGAGCTTTGTATAAGTTTTTTCTTTTTTGTTTCTTTTTAAATTTTTTAGTAAAATGAAAGGATGCATTTCAGACTCCAAGGGCAAGACATGGTATTTGAGCCCTGTTGTGAATTTGTTGATAGGTGTACACATCATTCTTCCATTAGTTTTCTTTATTTTTATTTTCAAGGTCTAAACATTTCAATTAATGATTATGTGATAACTTGATTCTGATGATCAAATAAGGACTGCATATATAAAGATTTTGAGTACCAATTAAAAACACATATTTCATTCTTTCTGCTCTTTGAGACACCTTTTTGTTCTGCTTTCTAAAGTATGAAATACACTTATGTCTTTGACTATTAAGATAATATTATCTTCATTCCTAATCATAAGACGGAGTTTTAAGATTTCTTTGTCCCTTTTTATAAGGTATGTTTTAGTAATTGATTTTCTTACTAAATTACCTTTATTACTTTTTTTTATGAAAGTATTTACTCTCTCTAATCATTAATGAATATTTTCTCTCTCCATTATTGTGGAAGATAAATTTGGAAAAATATTATAAATTTAATATTAATATCTAAATTTACTCATTTTCTTAATAAGTGTAAGTTGACCGTCTTTTATTTAATTAGGGATGAAGGTAGTACTAAGTACTTGTGTTTAATCCTAATTCTCAGCTTTCCCACCTTCTGAAAAGGAGATGCTAACGTTTGATGCTAACAATCGTATACTAAAAGACTATCTAAATCTATGCAGGGTCCGGGGCTACACAGAAACTTCATTTTTTATGCTGTCTCAGAGGTTGCACTTAGCTTATATTTTTTTATTTTATTTTTGATTTTGTAAATGTTGGAAACTTGATATTAGATGTTGTATATTCTATGATAACTAACAGATGCCATTGCTTCGAAAATTGTCACTGGATATATGCGATGCAAATGAAGGTGATTATGACATTCCAAATGTAAGTCATTGCAGCACCATTCTTCTGTAATTATAGGTTTATTTTTCTATAGTTTTGCATACTTTACCTTTTAGTTCTTACACTTGAAAATCTTCCTTTTTAGTCTTTATACACACTATTTTAATTTTTTTTTATAGTGTGTTTGGGATAACTGAATTTATATTACTTTAGTAATCAATTATATGTATAATTGATTATTGTTATAATCCATTATAATCAAAATCAGTTTTTGTTTGAGTAAATTGCTGAAAATGATTTTAAAATAATTAATTTCATTTAGATGTAACAAAAAATCAGTTTTGATACAGTAAAAAAGTGTAAAAACAACTTAAAAAACAAATTGTTGAAATATAATCACAAGTTACAAATCTTCATATTATAAGAAACAACTTTTGTTTTTACTTTTTTTTTTCAAAATTAAGCTTATTTGCCAAACATATGATTATTTTAGAAAAACCTTTTTTTTTTTTTTCTGAAAAACAGCTGAAATCATAGGATTATAAGCTATTTCAAATATAAACTTATTCCTTATGAATTTAGATGGTATGGAATAAAATGGATTAAAAATTCCATGTATACGACTAAAAATGATAAAAAATGGTATGTATAGGGATTAAGATTGGTGGTTTTTAAGTATGAGGACTAAAAGGGAAAGTTTGTGGAATTATGAAGACTAAATGAGTAATTAAACCAATATTATAAATATGTAAGGCTAGTGTTATAATTCGTCCTCTCATTTTTCATCCATTAATTTTTTTTATATATGTCATATATTAGTTGTTAATATATTAGTTTTTGTTAGTGGAGAGATTCGAACCCACGACCATTCTCTCCCTGTTTCTCTAATTTTTCTTCCATTCATAGTTCCATTTTGTGATACAATTTATATTGTGTGGGAAATTTGAGTCAGTTTATCTTTTAAGGATCAGCACATCTTCAAGAACACCATGAAATGAAGAATTTGTTTTAACGTTGGGTTGTTCTGATATAATATATATTTTATATTTTATGTGCTGCAGTATGCGGACAGATACTTTTTGAGTACCTTGAAGATAGCTAGATGCAAATCTCAAAGATGTGCATTTAATCTCCCAGTCTCTGCCGCAGGGTCTCGCAGAAGATCCGTGCATGTCGAAACGCTGGTCCTTGTGTGGAACAGCAGAGATATAATTAGAACAGTCGTGAAGGAAAGGCTTTAGTATATACATGAATGTGCATTGGATTTTTCTTGGAGATCCTTCCTCAACTCTAGTGATTAGGATGATCATATGTTTGTTGATTAGTAAAACATCTGACAAAACGATGTCAAGTTGATTGAGAATTCAGCAGTAGCACTTTGATAATGGTCGTTAGACTATACCTCTCACATAACACCTTAGACATGCTGAAGGAAAGAAAGATAAATATATATATCATGGACATAATTTGGCTGACCATTTACGAAATACTTTGGTATTTAGAAAATTTCAATTTTATACAATAAAGATTTGGCAAGAGGTACTTAAAAAATCTTTGTTGTGAGTTAAGAGTTCTTACAAGAAATGCTCATCCCCTTTATGTAACCAGAATTCTGAATGTCTAATTTAGAAAGGGTAGCTTGTGACACTCTTGTTAGGTCGGGTAATGATCTTATTTTTTGTGTTAAATTTTCTTTACACTTAAATGTTAGGTTGAACCTGTCAAGAATTGATTCTGAAAATTGGTTCAATTGATATCCAACTTTTTTTTTTATTTTAATTTTTATATTAAAATTAAAAATAAGTATCAATACATATTTATAAATATTACAAATAGGTATATATTATCTATCAATTTTTATAAAATATATAATTTATTCATGGATATTATTTTACAAATTTTTATATCTTAATTTCTTATAATTTTATATTATAATAATTTCTTATTTTTGTTTTAAGTGGATATTTGTTACTGTTTTATTATAGAATATTTTTGTTTCTGTGAATATTGTTATATTTTATGGATTATTAAAATTGGATAAACTATATTTGGATATATTAACTATGTTAAATTTCTGGATTTAGTAAAAGTTAGCCCTCAAAGTACATAACGGGTGGGACGGGGACTAAGTATGAAAGTGGTTGGGGTGGGGGCTAAGGGGTGTTGGGGGAGATGTAGGGGTTTTGGAAAAAAACGATGAACAATGATTTTTTTATTAATTTGTAGCGGCTAAAAGATGTAAAAAATGAATAAAAATAAATTAATAATGAACATAATGTTATTTCATCATATAATGTTTAAAATAGATATAAATACCAAAATATTATTGTATGGAAAAGAGTTGGTATATTTTTATCCATAAACAAAAATTTTATGTATTAAAATTATAAATTTTAAAAAGTTAATATATCAAAAACATAATTTATCTATTAAAATTTTAAATTAATTATTATGATATTTTATATAGATTTTTAATGTGTACTTTGACTATAAAAAAATGATGTTTTATTTATCTTTAAGTGTTATAAAATTATGATGTTATATTAATCTAATATAATTTTATCTATATTATTTTATTAATATCTGTTCAACCTGGTTCAATTTCAATTGAAATTCAATCAATAAACTGTAGTGTCATGGTTAGTTCAATGACCAATTTAATTTTTAAACCTCGATTTTGAAGATAAAACAAACTAATTCAAACATAATAATAGAATATTTCCAGATTGAATTCAACTTTTATTTTCACATCCAATGAATTTAATACTACTAAATCTTCAATTATCTAGTGAAAATTGTAATGTCTAGTTTATGTATTGTAATTAATAAGATATTTATCAATATTGGTTGGAATAGATAGTTGTGCCTTATATCTTTTAACCAAATGATTCAAAGTTTGAATCTTGATTACTTTGGGTATGTATAAAAAAAAAGATTATAAGACATTTGGATTTCTATATACATGATACCTAACTAGGGATAGTAAAATAGACTCATACCTTATGGATACCAGTAAAAATACACTTGTGTAAGGTGAGTATTGCTTGCAAAATGAGTCTAGGTACAGAGCGGTCTGGACCTGCAAAAATTATGTAGGTATTGATACTATAGTATCTAAGCTGCCCCACCCTACATTTTATATATATATATACACACACACACACACACATATATATATATATATATATATATATATATATATATATATATATATATATATAATGAGTGAAATACCAGATGGGTCCTTGAAACATGAGTCCTTGAAAGAATTTTAGGAGCATCCAAATTCCTTAATGTTTTTGTGGTTTGCATCCATGTCCTTACGTGACTGATACCGTTAAGAATTGTCTCAGTCAGCTGTTAAATTTCACACTAGTAGGATCCTCTACCATAGGTGGCATTCCAGGTCAGCATCCACGTCGTAAGGATCCAAATGCTAGTGGAATGAATAATTTAATATGGTCCTGTGACTTTTGCTTTAAGGTTTCTCTTTTCTCACATCTTTGTTTAACTCGTGGATTCTAATGATTGAGTTTGTGCTTATTTTTTTATTGATCTGTCATGCCTTTCTTTTGTTTTCAAAGTCTAAGTTAATTGTTGTGGGTGAGATTTTGGTTTGGGAAGGGGAGGAAGGGTTATAGGGATTGCATATGGTTTCTTCATTCTTATCTATTCCATTTTGTTCTTTTGTGTTGTTGTTTTTCTTAAATCCCATAGGGACTGAGTTTTATTTTGTTTTGCAAATTGTATGGTTTTTGTGGTGGAAGTGCATAGTAGAATACCAAAATAAACCTTTACATTGTTTTTGAGAGTTTGTTTGCTTAGTACCTTGATTGATTATGTCAATTGCTTGGGAGTAGAGAATGAAAATTTGAAATCTTGTTAATGTGTTGTTTAATATGGTTTTGTTGAACATTGTTTTCTGAAATTGGAAAATGCCCTAAGAAAGACTACTTAATTAAAGTGTTTGTTGGATCCACATTTTTGGAAAATTTTTGTTGTTATAATATGATATTTGGATGAACTATTATTGTTTAGAGTTTTTACTCCTTGTACCAACCGAGAAAGTGTTTTGTATTTTCCCTTAATAGTCCTTTTCTATTTTCATATTGATTGGGGCCAATGAAAACTCTGATAAATGTTTTATAGAGATACAAACATTTGGGATGTTTTAAACCTATTATATGTATTTCCTTTCTACATATATATAATTAGCATAGCATATGCAGATCCTTAATATGGTTTTTCCAATCCAAAGTAGGTTGCATGCTTTGTTATTTGGAAAGACAAATAAGTGGTTTCCAAACAAGTTAAACATGATCAAATACTTGCCAAATAGGAACCCTAGGTCTAAAGGCATAAAAGTAAAGCATGTTCTACAAAATTTTTAGTTAGTACTAGATTTATCTGATCCTGAAACTTGGTAGAAGAGACATTCATCCAGGTAAGCATGAAGAAATTCCGAATGAAAAATGTGAGGAAGATGAGCATATTGAAGAGGATGAATAAAATAAACACAATCATGAAGAATAAGAAGATAGAGACAAGCATGAAACCGAAGAACATGAAGATAACAAGTTTGAAGGCAACGAACAAGTGGAAAAGGAAAACAAGCATGAAGCAGAAGAAAAAGGAGGAAGATAAAAACAAAAATGAAGACATGGAAGATGAAGGAAGAGGAAGAGGAGATTATGAGATAGATGAAAATGATAAACAAATATGAGAGGTGGATATTGCTGATCGTGATGATGAGAAGAGAGAAACCATAAAGAGAAAGTTACAGGACCATCATGATGTGGAAGCTGACCTTAAATGCCACCTATGGTAGAGGGTCCTACCATCATGACATTTAATAGCTTACTAGGACAATCCTTAATGATGTTAGTCATGTAAAGATGTGGATGTAAACCATAAAAACATTCATGATCTGGATGTCTTTGAAATTCTTTCAGGGACACACATACCAGCATCTCAATCTTTTAGGGGTCTGTTTGGTCTTTCACTCTATGTATAATATTAAAAAATTATAATTTTGAGCAAAAATATTACTAAAAATATTATTTGTATTATAATTTATGATAAGTAATATAATTATAGAATGAAAAGAGACATTTAATATATCTTACGTAAATTTAATAAGATAAAAACGCAATATACTTGCAATTGAGTTATTTATATAATAAATCTTAATAAACTTACAATATTATTTAATGTTATGGTAAAAAAAACATGTTTATCTGTACTCATATAAAACTTTAGGAAGTATTTTACAATTTGTTTGATGTTTAGTATTACGTTAGCTTATTTTTTATATTATATTACTTATGTTAAAAATATTATTTATTGTTTTTATACATAAGTAAAGTGCATGTCGTAGGTGTGAGCATGAATATATATAGACACCCTGCGAGTACAAAAATGAGAATCAAAGTTACTCCTCATACGAGTATGAGATCACATACATTTTTAAAACGTGGATATGAAGACCTGTATTATAGCAGTGTATCCAGAACCTACATATTGTCATCCTATACCAAACTAGTTTATTTCTTGTTAGGTTTAGCCATTTTGAGATAAAATAATATTTTCAATGGTTACTTAATTCTTAAATTGGGAATTGAATTTCAAACTTAATTAAGGGACTTAAGAATAAAATAATTTTTAATTTAATACTAATTATTATTATTATTATATAATTATAATATGAAGCGATGTTAACTATGAGTGTGTTTGGTTTACTGTTTGAATTAGGTGAAATGGTAACTAAAATGCTTTCAGCTCCATTTAGATAACAAAAAGTTAAAAACTTTTTTAGAAGCTACTAATTTTTTTTTAAAAAAAAAACTACTCCAAATAATTTTTTCAAAGCATATCTTATTTTCCGCTACTCCAGTTGGACAACAATCTCATTTTTTCTATGTTCCCATAAATCGAGTGTTTCAAACAAAGTAGAATTTTTAATATTTTTTGTCCTATGAATTGAGAATAAACTCGGACGTTTACTTTTCTCAAAGAACCTATTTTTGAAATTCCAGTATCAATTGTGTATCTCTAAAAAAAATTATGGGTAAACATTTATCTACCTAGTAGACATCTAGACAAGAGAAAAAAAAGTAAATGCCATGTCATGACATTTAAAATTAGGATAAAATATGTTTCTACGTATAATATTAATCTTCTTCTCCAACTTTTTTTTTTTCATTTGTTCCTATAAAATTTAAATATTTTATTGTAGGTTTTTATTTGTAATTTCATTAAATAGTAATTTATGTGATAAATTAACATGATTATATTAATTGTTTGATTTCGAGATGTTTTACTTGAAATATTAGAATATGTTTATTGATTTTGACTAGTAAAATCCAATTGATTAGTAATAATAAATCTAGATAATTAGCATTGGTAGTTACTTTAGATTTTGTTATTGTTCACGTCAAAAAATAGTTTTATTTAGTTTGTGGGAAATATACAAAGTGTATAAAAAAAAATCGTTGCACCGCTCAATAGATGAATGGTGGAGGGAGGTAAGGAGAAGAAAGGACGTCAAGGGAGGAAGGCAATCAAGTCGCGAGGCAGGGAAAGGAATGGGGCGAATAACATCTGTTTTTTTCACTCATTTTCCTGAAGAGTATATGGCAAAAGATATATGGGAGATCTTTGGGAGATATGCTAAGATTCACGATGTGGTCATTCCAAACAAAAGGAGCAGGAGGGGGCAGATGGTCGGTTTCGCTAGATTTAGGGAGGTAGAGGATGCAAAAATGCTGGTGGTAAAATTGGACAATATTTTCATTGGAAAGAAAAAGTTGTGGGTCAATCTACCACGGTATGAACAGCGGGCTGAGCAGAATCAGAGGAGGATTAACAGGTGGAGGAGGAAACGAGTTCAAAATGTTCATCATACGGTTGATAGGCGAACGGTGCAACAAATAGCATCTAATGAAAGCATAAGGAAATCATATGCATCGGTAGTACGTGCCCCTGGGGGATTTAAACATATGAACGAGCGAAAGGAGGTAGGAGAGATGGAAGCTGTGAAAATGCAGATGGTGTACAAAGCACTAGTGGAGGAGGTCATTCGGCTTCAAAGGGCTTATGTGGGAGAAGTACGAAACAGAGGGAGTGCTTTTAGGACGCAACTTTTCCTTATGGCTCATGGAATATACAGAGTACGCGCAACTCCCATGGGGGCAAACAAGGTACTGCTGGAACTGGAACAGGGGGAGACACTCTAAGAGATCATGAAAGGCAAACAAATGTGGTTCGAACAATGGTTTGCCGGGATACAGAAGTGGGAGCCAGGATCTGTTGACACGGAAAGGAGGGTCAAGGTGAATTGTTACGGTATCCCTTTACATGTTTTGGGGGAAAATTTCTTCTATAACTTAGCCGCACCATTTGGAGAGCTGTTGTATCTGGAGGAAGCTACTTTAAGAAAAGAGAGGTATGATGTAGCACAGATGGTGATTTCTAGGAAGGATATGAAGCAGATCAATGCGGTTATCCGAGCGAACATTGATGAGCGGATGTTCCATATCAGAGTGATGGAGGTGGAAGATGTGGATGAATCAAAGCTAAGCCGAGATAACAAAACTAGTTACGGTTCAGAAATGAGCTTCTGTCAGGGGGAGGAAAACTTTGATAAATCGGTCGAGGCGGAAAAAAGGTTGGCTGAGCTGAAAGAGGAAATGTTCCAGAAAGGGAACTGGAAGGTGAGCGGAGAGGTTGAGGGTAGGAGCGCCGAACGCGGTGGTCCGGTATTCCGGCAAGGCGGAGATACGGTGGTCAACGAAACACATGGGTCTAACTCCGGAAGAAGGGATTCAGAGGTATGGATGCTGCAAATAGGTTTAGGGTAAGGTTACAGCAGGAAAGCTACTGAGCAGGATAGTCAGGAGAGGCAGGTAGGGGAGAAGAAATGAGAGGACACAAGATCCCAGCTTCTGCGCGCAGGATTAGGGTGTGAGTCGGAAACGAAGCAGGGAGCAGTTGGGAAGGGGTGTGGTAGGAGCAGGTTAACAATGGAGGAAGAAGAACAGTTTTCTGAGAAGGAGGGCAGTAGAGTAAGTATAGGTGTGAATGGTGGGGAAAACGAAATGGGCAGCGGAGTTCAAGGCATGGAACATGCTGCACGGGGCTCGATACCTGACAGCGATGTGATGATGGATAATGATGAAGTAACGGCTACGGAGCAGTGGAAAGGATAGCTCAGTCGAAGTTTAAACGCGTATATTGGGCCATCAGGTAACATGGGTCGGGCTACAGTATTTCAACACCAAGTGCGGAGCGAAAATGGAACAGAAGCAATATGGGCCCAAAATGAAGAAACGGACTGGGTTCGGAAGATGAATTTCGAAGGACAAATCATGGGCCCAATTTCAGAAAGTAGCAATGGTCACATTCGAAAAGGGGAGATTAGGATGAATAGTGAATACGGAAATAATGAATCTATTTCTACACAACCATATGACTGCAAGAAATGGGTATTGGTTGGGGGAGAAGAGGTGTCCAAAGGAGGGGACGGGCAAAGGAGAGAGGTAGCCATATGGAAGCAAGTAAGAAGAAATAGTTTTGATGGGAGTGAATTAATGAGGCGAAGGCAACAGGACGAATTAAGGACGATGAGAAAGGGAAGGGAAAGGAGGAGGATGAAACGGGTAAAATATGGAAGCCTATGAAGGAAATTGGAATTTCTGGCAGCCAACCAGACGAAACGTATATACAGAAATTAAGCGAGATGGAAATGAGGGATAAGAGGGAGAAGGAAAGAAGGGATAGGAGGATAGCTCGGAATAGCTAAATGAAGATTTTCTCATTAAATGTGAGGGGGCTATAGGATCGGGCCAAGCAAAGAAGAATCAAGAGAATTTTAAATGATAATGACATTGACATTTGCTTATTACAGGAGACAAAATGCAGGATGATGAATGAATGGGAAATTAAGGAGATTTGGGGGTCGACAGGGTGTGACTGGAGAATACTTCCATCAACAGGGCTTAGTGGAGGGTGTGTGACAATCTGGAAGAAACATATGTTGGAGGTCGTTTGGGATATACAAGGGCGGGGCTTTCTTGAAATTGGATTTAGAGGAAAGAATCCAACTGAAGTTAATTGTGTGGTAAATGTATATGCTCCATGTTCGTTAGAAGAGAAAAGGAAGGTATGGGATGATTTGATGATGACAATTTCCGGAGGTAAATTGGGTAATTGGGGGAGATTTTAACGCTGTGGTGGATAGGCATGAGTTCAAAGGGAGATCAAATTATCACTCTAGAACTGAGATGTCTGACTTTAAATTCTTTATCCAAACAATGGGTCTTTTGGATATTCCAGTCATCAGGAAAGGAGTAACGTGGATATCCCCGAACGGAGAATCATCTAGCAGGTTGGATCGATTTTTGTTTTCCCCGGATCTGATGGAGGAGTGGGGAGTTATAGCTCAAAGGTGGGCACAAGAGAGTTCTCATACCATAGTTGGATCTTAATAGAAGTGAATAAACAGAATTGGGGTCCTAAACCTTTTAAGTTTTTTTATCATTGGTTGCAGGAGCCAGATTTTATGGAATTGGTGAAAGAGTTCTGGACATCAGAACAGAGTCAAGGATGAAAGATGTATCAGCTGGCAAGCAAATTAAAAGGCTTGAAGATGAAGATTAAAAAGTGGAAAGAAGAGAACTGGGGTAAAGATGAGGAATTTCTGGTAGAGAAGGTATTAGAATTGGAGACGGTGGATCAACAGTTAGGCGAAGGGGTCCGTGGAAGTGGTCAACGAAGACAGGACATTTTATCAGAGTATTGGGGGAAGGCAAGGAGAATGGAACAGTCCATGTTACAGAAATCTAGGATAAAATGGGCTTTAAATGGTGACAGCAACACCAAGTACTTTCACAAATGCTTTAAGGAGAGATGCTATGCAAATTCCATACTGGTAGTTAAATTAGGCCCGGGTTGGCTGGAGGGAGCTCAACATATCCGAGATTATGTGTTAAATCACTTCTCAGAGTTCTTTATTGAGGAAGAAGAAGGGAAACCAAAGATGGATGAGGTGCATTTTAATCAACTAAATGAGCATCAGAGAGAAATGCTGGAGGAGCCTTTTGCAGCTGAAGAGATAAAGGAGACGGTATGGGCATGTGAGGGAGGGAAAAGTCCGGGTCCTGACGGATTTGGTTTCAATTTTTATAAATCATGTTGGGAAATCATAGGGGAGGATGTGGTGAAGGCAGTACAAGAATTCCATCAGTCAGGCATACTACCAAGAGGAGCGACATCATCTTTTCTTACCTTGATTCCCAAGGTGGCAAGGCCGGACAGGTTAGCTCAGTGTAGACGAATCTCTTTAATTTCAAGCATCCAAAAGATTGTCTCTAAATTGCTGTCGTTAAGAATGAAGAGAGTTATGGGGGAATTAATATCTAAGTGCCAGTCAGCATTCCTTCCAGGTAGATCGATTCTGGATGGGGTAATGGTAGCGAATGAGATAATTGATTAGGCAAAATGGAAAAGGAAACCCTGTTTTTTGCTTAAGGTGGATTTCCAAAAGGCTTATGATTCAGTCAATTGGAATTTTCTGGATTATATGTTGCTAGGATGGGGTTTGGGAGAAGATGGAGAAAGTGGATGAACAGTATTGTCAGGAATAGCCATGTGTCAATTCTAGTAAATGGGAGTCCAACTGATGAATTTAGACCAGGGAGAGGTTTGAAGCAGGGAGACCCACTTTCACCCTTTTTGTTTCTAGTGGTAGCTGAAGTTTTATCTGGACTATTCAGGTCAGCAGTTGATAAAGGGGTGTTCAAAGAGCTCAATATTGGTGACGAGGCAAATTTTTCAATATTCCAATATGCAGATGATGTTATTATGATGCGGAAGCCGATTTGCAATCAGTATGGTACTTGAAGGTTATTCTTCGTGGTTTTGAGATGACATTGGGGTTAAAGGTGAACTATAGCAAAAGCCAATTTTTTGGATTAAATGTGGATGATCCATTTAGGTGTGCTGTGAATAGTCTTTTGAATTGTGAGGTTTCTTCACCGCCATTTAAATTTTTGGGGATTCCGGTGGGGGCTAATCCAAGGAAGGTAGAAATGTGGTCACCAATTATCGAATAATTTCAGAGGAAACTGTCAGGATGGAAGGCAAAACATATGTCATTTGCAGGAAGGTTAGTTATGATTAATTCAGTTTTGTCTAACCTTCCATTGTATTTCTTCTCCTTTTACAAGGTGCCCAACAAAGTACTGAAAGTTATCATCGGATTACAATGCTCCTTTCTGGGGGGGGGGGGAAGACCAAGAGACCAAAATTACGTGGGTTAGTTGGGAAAATGTGTGTCGGCCTAAGGAAGAAGGGGGTCTTGGGGTAAAGTGCTCATGGAAATTTAATTTGAGTCTGCTTGCAAAGTGGAGGTGGAGGATATTAACAGAGGAAAATGCAATATGGGGGAGTTTGCTGAAATGTAGGTACGGTTAGTCATACAAATTCAATAAAAGACCTGCAAATTTCTCTCGGACTTCTCAGTGGTGGAGGGACTTATGGGCTATTGACGGACCGCAAGCGGTGATACCAGACTGGTTTGGGACCGATGTCATTAAAAAGGTAGGGAATGAAAAGGACACTTTATTTTGGGAGCATAATTGGTTAGGAGATGGACCTATAAGCTTAAAATTTCCCAGGTTGTATGGGATATCGGTAGATAAGTGCATCACCATTGATGATAAAAGAGAGCTTTCACTATCATCAGGGGGGTAAAAATGGGTATGGAGAAGGGAGTTATTTGTATGGGAAGAAGATCAGTTACGTCATTTAGAAAGTTTGTTGCAGTCAGTGGTCATTCTGGATCAGATGTCGGACATATGGAGATGAAGGTCTAGTAGGGATGGAGGTTTTTCAGTGGCAGAGGCATATACGGTTCTGTGCACGCAACAGACTTCATCGATATTAATTGAGGTGGATCCCAAAGAATTGAGACGAATGTGGAAGGATAAATTACCATCTAAGGTAATTGCTTTGTCGTGGAGGTTATTGTTAGATAGACTACCAACCATCGATAATCTATTGAAGAGAGGAGTTGACATTCCAATAGCAGATGCTCAGTGTGTGTTTTGTAAGAGTACTATTAAAAGTAGAAATCATATTTTCTTAATGTGTACCAAGGCTCAATTAGTGTGGAACAAAATGATCAGCTGGTTAGGAATTCAAGGACCAATTCCGAGGGATCTGACACAACTTTTCCTCTCATTGTCTGCATGGGTGGTTGGAAAGCGAAAGAAGAGGTGTATGTATGTTTTCTGGCTTGCTGGGTGTTGGGGTATCTGGATAGTTAGAAACCAGATAATTTTTTATAAGATACCGGTAGATTCAGTTGATATTATGATGTCTATAAAAGCAATCTCGTGGAAATGGTTAACATATTCCTTTGGGTTTAATAGGGGGTGTGTGTTTTCGGATTGATATGCAAATCCTAGAATGTGCTTATTAAACATGAGATAGGTTGTCAATGTTATGTTATGCACCAATAGAATATCGATGGGTGCGTAATCAGTTTGTATTTTGAGAAACTTTTTGTTTCTTTACTACTGAATATATTCTTTGCATTTAAAAAAAAAAGAAGTTTTATTTAGTTTAACTTAAGTAGAATAAACTGTTTCATATTATCAAAGTGATGTATAATTATATAGTTCGGATCACCGTTTAACAAAATTATAACTATGGAAGTATAAAAATATATAATTATGAAAAATACTGGGAGAGAAAATTAATATTTTACAAGTTTTATAAGACGTAAAACATAATTTATCTGATTTTTTTTTCTTAAAAAAAGAGAAAGGAATCGAAAAACCCAACAAAATAACAATAATGAAATTAATAGAAACCAGACCGTGGAAATGTGGTTCTCCAATATCATATCAATTATCAGCCCGCAATAACATTGTGAACTTAAATCCACACCAACAATATACTCTAATTAGTTTACCAATATCAAGTGTCTCTTCCCAAAACACATTCATGCTTGATTTGTAAGTTGCAACTCTCAACTTCTGACGTTGAGTCGTCCAACCTCTGAGAAGAGATTCGTTTAGACCAACACAATATTCACGATCATGGAAAGTTTTATTAATTATATCTCGAAGAAAAGAGAATAATTAGGGGATGAAATCTGTTATTGAGGATAATGATTTATTAATGGCAATCAACTCGGTTGGACAAAGTAATTAATATCAACCAAAGATGAAGTCAAGTAGGAGGACAAATATAGAGATGTTTTAATTAAAAAAACCTAGTAAATTAAAGTGTGAGTCGAACTAGTAATATTATTGCTAAATAAATAAAGTTGTTAAGAAAATAATCTGATTATATAAAATAAAACCAAAGAAAAAAACAAATAAATTCATAACTAAAAGGTTAGACAAGTAGCTGTGTCATGTTCCATTTTGTTTTGAAGTTCTAGAACATTCAGTAGGACAGGAAAAACTAATAAAGTCAACACAAGTTTTATCAACCTACAGAAAAGTGGATAAATGTTTATTTTCCTTGATTTCACTAACCATTGACCATTTAACCTAATTCTCAAGTCTAGATAATTTATAAAATTCTTTATTATTGGTTATTTCAATATCAAATTGATCAATTGCATTCACAATTCTTTCTCGGCTTATGTGAAGTCGCTTTAGGATGAAATTTATTGATAGGTTTGCAAATATTATCAATTTGAAAATAGGTTTCTCTTATAACAATTCAATTTATCATTTAGTTCTTGTAACTAAAAATCATCCATTGCAACCTTAAATATCCACATAACAAGCATGACTTCAACTTTCAACATAACAACTCATGTTAGAAATATTGATATTATGAAATTCACGAAATGATATTATCTTCATAAAATATTAATAGAACAACTAAAGAGATAAAAATAAATTAACATCGTAGATATTAATTTGAGATTAAAATATATTAACCTAGCATTTTTTGTTATACAACTATATATATAGAGAGAGGGGGAGAGGAAAAGGGAGGGAGAGGGAGAGGGAGAGGGAGAGAGAGAGGAGAGATCCACTTACTCCAGAAGTAAGTTTAAAAGACTTATTCTTCATTCTACCCATTTATTTTCTTGAAATTTAATGGTTAAGTTTAGTTACTTATTATAACTATTAGAGTTCAAGAAAATGAACAGTGATGATGAAGAGTAATTCCGCTAAACCTACTCTTGGAGTAAGTAGATTCCTTCTCATATAGAGGAAACCTACTTTTTAATTGGATCATGTTAGCATTATGTACCAATATTTTTTGGACAAAATAACTAATCACCCCATCTGTTAAAATAAACTAATTTAGGGATATTCTGATGAATAATTATGTCTCTTACATATTCACATTTGATTGATTTTATTTTATTTTTTAGTTTTTAAAAAAATAATTTTCAAAAACAGTTTTAAAAGATTATTTTCTAGAAGAAGAGAAAAAACTTGTTTGATAAGTATTGTTTAAAAACTGTTTTGAAGACATGAAAATGAAAAACTTTGTTCATATTTACAGAAAAGTCATTAATGAAAAATAAAACCCAATATATTCTCATTATATTTTGAGTTTTCAAAACAAAAAGAGAAAACTAAAAAGTAAAACTACTCAGCCTTTAGTTTTTAAAAATTAAAAAATCAGAACTATTTTTGAAAATTATTTTAAGAAAATAGTAACCAAATGAGTTTTTCTTAGTTTAAAACAGTTTTATAAAACTGTTCCCAAACAAACACTAAGTCATTCTCTCTTTTCTACCATTTATTATATGTTACTCTTTTCTCTTGCTACATTATTTTTCAGACATTCTTCTCTCTCCTCTCTCACAAATGTAGAATATGAATATAATTATAAATAGTAATAATAATTATGTAAATAATAGTTTATAAATTATAACACATATTATATAATTTATATATTGATGTAATTTATATTTTATAAAAAATAACAAATTTATATTTAGTTAAAAATTATTTTTAATTGAAAAGAAAATAATCTTAATTTGACATAAATTATTATATATATTTTTAAGATTAGTATTTATAATTATACTAATATTCTATATTGACGAGAAAGGAGAAAAAACAAGTTTGAAAAATTAATATCCATGAGATAGGAAAGAGAAAACGAGTGATGATAATAAATAATAGAAGAGATAATGAGTGGATGTATAAGATAAATAATTATTAACTAGAATATTTCTAAAATTAATTTAGTTTTAACAAATGAAGTGGTTATTTATTTTGTCCACAATTATTAGTGCAGGGTAGATGATGCATGCACGCCTAGCATGGGCTTGAGCTAGGATCAATAAGAAAGCAGCATGACTTGGATGAAGCTTCAAGGAGCTTAGTTTAGGACATGTTCCATTGAATTGTATTAATTTGACAATTTTTAGGCTTGTATAAGCACCCTTAAGTCATTAGGATTTTAGGGGTGTAGCTAGTTTAATTTTGGGCCTTGTATTTTGGCCTATAGGTTTTATTTTCTTTAGGAGGTGCAATTAGTATCCTTGTGGAGTGTGTTAATTAGTTTGGGCTGGTCCAAGAGGATTTGGATGTGTGGTTATTAATTTCCACACCCCTAATTCCTCTTCACACCCTTCTAACCAACACGTGAAGCATGTAGGAGACATGTTGGCCCCATTGTCCCCTTGTTTCACTCCACATGTGCTTTCTCTCTCCAACATGGCTGATTCTTGTTGCTTCTTAGTTGAATTTTAATTTTGGAAGTGCCATGTCATTTCCCTCCAAAATTCAAATTCAAACTAGAGGGAACATAAATCCATTTTTTTAGGGCCATGTTTGGATCTTTAGTTGGATTAAATTAGTGTTAATTGAGTACATGCTAAATTAACACAAAATTAAGCCAACTAACCCTTGATTAAGCATATTGGACTTTCAACTTGGGATCTTAAGCCCATGGTTCATGCTTTGCTCTATAAATAGAGCATTCCCTCCTTCATGTAGATTTTAACACTCATTTTGAATGAAAATTATACTTCTCTAAATTGAGAGCTCTTTTGTTCTTGAGGGTGTTCATGTTCTCTCCTTAGTGAGAGTTCTTCATGATATTATCAAGGGTTCCTTCCCTTGTGGCTAGCTTCATCCTTTTGCTTATCTCCTTCAACAAGAGTGGCGCCTACTTCTACTCCATTTTCTAGTCTTCCACCTCCATTTCTTCAACCTTGGAACCTCTATGAGCAAGGATCTTGGGAGCATTCTCTTCATCAAGGATTCCTCAAAATTGCCTTGGGGAGGGATGCATCAAGTGGTATTAGAGCTTAGGCTCTGATAGAGGTTCATGTTCTATGCTATGTTGGTTAAATTTTTGGTTCATTTTGTGCATTGCCATCTTTTCTTCTACTCCAATTCTATTTGAATTTCAGTCCATCCATGTTGTTTGTTAATTTTCCTTTACTTATCTTGATGTGTATTGTCTTGAAGTTGTGTTTTCAATTTTTGCTTCTAAAATTTCAAAAAAATTCTAGGCACAAGTTTTGTGCTACATCTTCTAAAAATTTTGATTCAATTTTTGAGTTCTTTCATTGAATCATAATTCTGTTTTGGATCAGATTTTTTCCGCTGAATATTCTTGCTGTCTCTTGTGTTTTTCATGCTTGGATCAATCCTAAGAAACACTAAATAGTGATTCCAAAATTTTTTGGATGGAACCACACATGTGTGGTTAGTGTTTTGGATTGAAACTAGCTTTTCATGTGGTGTTTTTTTGTGCAGTTTTAATTCTCTGTTTCCAGTTTTGTTTTGAGTGTTTTATGCAGTCCAATTTGTGCTTTGTTTTAGTCATTGATTGCCTAAGCTTGGAGCCTAAGAGGAGTTGTGGAATAAATCCACACGACTGTGGAAAAAACCACAGCGTTGTGGTCATCTCCTTAGTTAGCTTTGCATCAAGACTAGGTGCAGTTTTTGTGCTTTGTTTTGGTTCTGTTTTAGGTGCTTTATTTTTCAGTTTTTAATCTTCTTGTTATGTCATTAGAATGTCATGTTTAGTCCTTAATTTGTCACATTAAATTCTTTAGGTTTTACTAAATTTTTTGTGTTGTTTTGAGTCTTGAAAAAAAAGAGTGAAGTTACTTCTTTGAGCTTCTAAGAGAGTTTGATCTCTCTTGTTTAAGTCTCTTAAGGAGTCTCCTATGATTTTAGTTCAAGCATATTCTCTTTAAAAAAAATTCTCAAAAAAAAATTATAGCTCAATTTCTTCTTTAACTTTTAGTGTCTTGGATTGTTTTGTAGTAACTTTTGGTGTGCTTGTTTGAAGTGAGATTTGTGTGGTATAAGGAGCTGCTTTTGGCTGTGAGTTATTGAGTAAAACTTGTGTCAAAACAAGTTAGTTCATACACTCATCAAGCACTCTTAACTATACCTTAAAACACTTCACATTTTAGTGCACTTTGAGTTACCAAAATTTTTTTAGATTGCATCTTTGGTTTGGAAATTGTGTGACCTTGCTAGCTAAAAATTTTCAAGCGATTAGTACCTTTTTATTCCTCATTAAATTTGCAAACCAAATCTGCAAAAAATTAGGTGCAGCCAAAAGAAATTAAGAAAAAAAAAAGAAGTCAAAAGACAATTTGAAAAGAAAGAACAAAAATAAAAAAGTGCTAAAACAAAGAAGTAAAAAAAAAATACATAGAAAAAAATTGGTGTACCTAATAGAAAATTCTTTTAATTGAAAAAGAGGACTGAATATTGTTGTAATTTCTTGGAAACATTATCTAAAACATTCAACCATTCATATTTGTATTGGTGCAATTTTTGAAAATTATTTGTGTCATTTTGCATTTTTAGTCGTTATCCTTATCTAGAACTTTTGTAGGATTTCCTTTGTGTGGTTAGCCTTCTTTCTACCTTTATTTTTAGTTTTTATTCTTTGAATTCTTTGAGTCATGTCTTCATCAATCTTTCCATTTGGATAGTTTACCATTCAAATTATACTTTTCTTGCTTTACTTTCACTTGTCCTTCTTTTTGGTTCTTGCCTTGGTTTGGTGCCACTTTTGTGTAGGTAAGCCTTGAGTAAGGAAGCCTTCCACAAGGGTAGCCTCTTAAGGAAGAGTTGAAATAGCTAAAAGGACTTGAACAAAAGAAAGAGCACGGACAAAGAGTGAAATACCTTGGGAGAGATTGCTTGGGAGACACTTGAAGAATTGTTTTTAGTTTTATTCCTTAATTGATAATTCTTAATTGTATTTTCTTTTCCTTGGTTTGTAAAAGGCCATTATTCTTAAGTATTTAGCTTAGTTTTTCGCTAATTAAGGTGTGAAGGAGGAAGTGGTACACCACCTTCCACACCTTTAGGAGCACGTTAGATCCCTTTCCTTTTTTAGTTTTTTGCCTTAATTTACCTTAGCTTTTTTCATGCATTTTTTAGAGGAGTGTATGGAGTTCCAAAGGCTCTTGCATTTGTAGGAATTCATGTAGGTTAGTGGTATATGCTCTTGCATTTTTCCTCGGTGGTGTTGAGTTCCAAAGACTCATACACTTTTAGTAGAGAAGCCAACAAAAGGGTGAGATGAGTGAGTTCAACTCTAGGAACCAACCTCTCCTTAGTGGATACCATGATCCAAGTTCTCCCTTATTTTACACTCCTTTTTCCTACCCCTATGAGAGAATAGAAAAAGAAAGAGAGAAGTGTAAAGAGAGAGAAAGAAAAATAAAAAAGAAGTATAGAAAACAAAGAATAAAAAGGAAAGAAAGAGAGGAAAAAGAAGGAAGAGAAAGAGAGAGAAAAGAAAAAGAGAAAAAAAGAGAAAAGAGAGAGAATAAAAATGGGAGAAAGAAAAGAAAGAAAGAGAAGAAAAATGTGAAAGAGAAAAGAAAGAAATAGAAGAAAAATGGGAAAAAGAAAAGAAGAAGAGAAGAGAGCAATTTAAAAAAGAAAGGGAAGAGTACTTGCAATATTGGGAGAGTGAGAGAAAAAGAAGAGAGAGGAAGGAAAGAAAGAAAGAACACATACTTACCCTGAACTCAAAAAAGGAAATAAAATTTGAAAAAGAAATTGGTAAGAAGAGTGACCCTAGCCAAGACCTAGCTTTGAACTCTAGCTTAGGTCAATCTTCTAACCAATCCATAAAAACTCAAGTGGAGTTTGAGATTGTGCAAAAATCTTTTGAGCACATTGACTCACAATCTCAAATTCACCTTGAATATGATTCTTCATCAAAGACTTTAACAAGTGTTGGACTTATATCTTTACCTTTTGAGAAACAAAATTGTGAAGTCCAATGCTTGGAAAATGTCTTGATGGAGAAAGGTGAATGTGAAGTCCTACTTGACATTTCACCAAGTTTTGAACTTGAGCCTACATCCTTAAGGTGCAAATCAAATACTCAAGTTCAAAACTTGGTCAAAAGTGAGAGAGAAGAAGGTCTTCAAGAAGATTACTCTTTAAGTCCTAAGGAGGATCTTAAAGAAACTTCTCTCTTAGGACAAGTGCAAGTGGAGGTTGTGTCTCAATCATTTGAACACATCTTTCCATAACCATTAGTTGCACATAAAGAAGAAAATTCACCAAGTGTTGAACTTGAACATTTATTCATAAAGCTCAAACAAGAACCTCAAGTTCAACACTTGAAAGAAAAGGAAGTTGTTCTTCAAGGAGATTTATCCTTACCATCCAAGGAAAATCTAATTGAAAACAACCTTCCCATCTTGCAAGTAGGAAATAAGGTTGTGCCCATAACTTTTGAGCACAATGAAATACAACCTCAAATACTACTTGTGGATATGGCCAAGTGTGGTCAAGAGATTGGGCTACAAATCTTTTCTATCCATAGCCAATCTCAAGGCCCACTCAAAGAGACCTTGAAAGAAAGGTCCACCCCTAGGCCCATCATCATCTTGTGGGGTGAACAACAAGATAAAGCCTATCGGGCTTTCTTGGATGAATGCTCCAAGGCACCTAAACTTGTCTCACTTCCTACCCGGATGAGACTATCCTTTAGTGAACTTGGAGTCACTTGGGGAACTGTTGTGTGGGGGCATAGGCACAGCAAACAATTTTTAAACCTTAGTGCATACCCCTACCACCTCAAGTCTATAAATAGACCTCCTACCCTTAACATTTGTGTACATAATCATATACTCATTCCTATGCGGGTGCTTTTGCAGGATTGGAAAAAGAGGAAGAAAGACCATAGGATTTGAGGTCAAATCCTCCTCAAGGGAGAGGATATGATGCATGCATGCCTAGCATGGGCTTGAGCTAGGATCAATAAGAAAGGAGCATGACTTGGATAAAGCTTCAAGGAGTTTAGTTTAGGATATGTTCCGTTGAATTATATTAATTTGACAATTTTTAGGCTTGTATAACACCCTTAAGTCATTAGGATTTTAGGGGTGTAGCTAGTTTAATTTTGGGCGTTGTATTTTGGCCTATAGGTTCTATTTTCCTTAGGAGGTGTAATTAGTATCCTTGTGGAGTGTTTTAATTAGTTTGGGCTGGTCCAAGAGGATTTGGACGTGTGGTTATTAATTTCCACACCCCTAATTCCTTTTCACACCCTTCTAACCAACACATGAAGCATGTAGGAGACATGTGGACCCCCTTGTCCCCTTGTTTCACTCCACATATGCTTTCTCTCTGCTACATGGCTGATTCTTGTTACTTCTTAGTTGAATTTTAATTTTGGAAGTGCCATGTCATTTCCCTCCAAAATTCAAATTCAAACTAGAGGGAACATAAATCCATTTTTTTAGGGTCATGTTTGGATCTTTAGTTGGATTAAATTAGTGTTAATTGAGCACATGTTAAATTAACAAAAAATTAAGCCAACTAACCCTTGATTAAGCATATTGGACGTTTAACTTGGGATCTTAAGCCCATGGTTGATGCTTTGCTCTATAAATAGAGCATTCCTTCCTTCATGTAGATTTTAACACTCATTTTGAATGAAAATTATACTTCTCTAAATTGAGAGATCTTTTGTTCTTGAAAGTGTTCATGTTCTCTCCTTAGTGGGAGTTCTTCATGCTATTATCAAGGGTTCTTTCCCTTGTGGCTAGCTTCATCCTTTGGCTTATCTCCTTCAACAAGAGTGACGCCTACTCCTCCTCCATTTTCTAGTCTTCCACCTCCATTTCTTCAACCTTGGAACCTCTATGAGCAAGGATCTTGGGAGCATTCTCTTCATCAACGATTCCTCAAAATTACCTTGGGGAGGGATGCATCAGCGATTGCTCATTTTTTTAAAGGAATCATTTCCTTAAGTATATGTTACTGATAGAGATTTAGCATTGATGAATGCAATTAAAATTGTTTTTCCTACGGCTACTAATTTGTTATGTCAGTTCCATATACAAAAAAATGTAAAGGCAAAATATAAGATGTATATGCATCCTAAAGATGAATGGGAGCAAGTCATGGAAGCTTAGTCTTGTGTTATGGATTGTGTTGTTATTGATGATTATGAAAAACATGTGACAACATTAGAAGTTGTGTGTTCACCATGACCCATGTTTGTGGACTATGTGAAGGGCACATGGTTAATCCCTCATGAAGAGAAATTCATCAAGGCATGGACAAATAAGGTTATGCATTTAGGGAATATAACCCGTAACAGGTGTGTTATTTTGTAAAATTTTATATTATTTTATTACTCTATAATGCTAAAATTTTGTTTGTATGTTATAAATGACATGTTTTTCTATGTAGGGTTGAGTCTACTCATTAGAGCTTGAAGAGACTGCTTGAAAATAGCATGGGAGACCTCTGTAGTTGTTGGGATGCGGTGAACAATTTGATGACTCTACAACATAATGAAATCAAAGCTTCTTTTGAAAGAAACATTCATTATGTTGGTCACACGTTTAACAAAACACTATATAAGTAGTTGTGTGAGTTTGTTTCAAAATATGCCTTAAATCATATTGAAGATGAGCATAAACGAGTCAACTTTGTTGGAGTTGATAGCAGTCAGTGTTGTTGCACATTTACAAGTACGCAAGGTCTACCTTGTGCATGTGAGATAGCTAGATATGAATTAAGTAGCATACTACTTTATCTTATTCATGCATATTAGACTAGATTAAGCTTCTTAGATTTGGCATCAGACCAGTCTTTTGCAAAGTTAACCATTCAAGAAGAATGGAATGTCAATAGTTGTTGCTTTGAAGAGGGGGACTTAGATTGTAAGGTAATGATAAAAAATACATTGCGTGATCTTGTATACCCGAACGTGACATCAATGTGTTCGCCACTTAACAAGGTTAAAACTAAAGGTTCTAAAGGTAGAAAGGCAACTCAACTAGCAAGATTAACAAAAACGCGACCTTTCATATTTTGAGCATGTAGATGCATTTCATTCTATGCATGACAGTTCCTCAACAAAGAAGTCAAGCCAAACAAAGAAGTCAACCCAAACCATATTACACGTTAACAGGCCGAAGAAAATTATTCCTATGCTTGATCAATTTCACTTTAAACTACATCCATATATATAGATAATGTAGTTAATGTCAAAGCTGATGGAAACTGTGGTTATCATGCAATAGTTGCCTTATTGGGCATGGGCAAAGATTCATGGTCTTTGGTACGTATGAGTTTGGACAAAGAGCTCATTGAATGGCATGATGAATATGCTTCTTTATTTGGAGGGTGTGAACATGTTGAATGCCTAAGGAAGTCTCTTTTGATTGGTGGATTTGAAAAAGTACGCATTATATTGATAGTAAATATGTTATAATGGATTTGAAAAGGTACATATTTTGTTACTAACTAATGTGGTTATTTAATTTTTCACAGGTAACCATGGATAGGTGGATGACCATCCCTGACATGGGATATTTCATCGCAAGTAAATATAATGTCATTCTTGTATTTCTATAACTAAAGCAAAAGATAACATTTTTCCTACTTAGAACAAAACTTGCTGCAGATGTAGGGATGCATCGCATGATTTGTTTAAGTCATATTTATGGAAATCATTTTGTCTAGGTAATTTATGAATTATTAACTTAATTTAATTAGTACATTGCTTAATGGGATACATGTAATCGAGGAATAATTTATTTTATTTTCGTAGGTTTACTTAAAGGATAATTCTCCTATACCAGCTAGCGATATACTTTGATCAACATATTCATATCTTGCAGCAAAAGCATGGTCGATGTCTTACACTAGATGAATACAACAATTTTCACAATTAATTGGTATTCAACAAGAATATGTAAATCTAGTTGCAGATTGATAAATGTGCATTATTTTTGTACTTTTTATCAGAACTCATTGTAACTTTTATAAGTATCATTATGTTCAAACTTAAATAATGTGACTGTAATTTTAAATTTAAAGAAATTTCAGAAACACCAATAAAACACCAACAACTCCAGCATATCACAAACACCAATAAAACACAAATAATTCATATAGCCAAATACAAACTTCTAATAAATTCATTAAGTGTCTAATGAAAAACAACTACATTCATCTATATGTTCTGCTACTGCTACCAATTTGGGAATTTCCCCTTCTGTGTCCAGTTTCCTTATGCATACTCCTTACATAAACATTTCATTCGGCTGTCACTCCGCAAGCTAAATTCAAGGCAACTTGGACTCTTTCATATTCATCCGTCCCTTCAGTGACCTGTCTAAGGTCAATAAGACGTGGTAAAGTGGTAGCAATCCTTTGACATATGCTTTAAATTGAAATTAAAAGTAGTTAATAGCATCATGACGTGGTTAAAAAAATTAAAAGAGAACAAAATATTTAATACTTACAACTGCAGGATGCTGTTGTTGGGAGGTATTGGCGTTTCCCTCGACTGTCACCGGGGCCACCCGAATTAGCGATCTAGGAGGCTTTCCACCTCGAATAGGACAAATGTATGGATGTGCTATTGTATAAAACCACTCCATGTAGCCAGTAACACAATCGGAAGGATGGACTACTGCATGCATGAGTTTGACTAGATTATCCATATGCTCAATCCATGTCAGATCAATATGCTCAATAGTAAGTGGAAACCCAAACACTTCACTTGGATTCCAAGGAATGTCCTGAACATAGCCAAATTGTTGCAAAATTCTCTCAAGTAGATGTAGATGTTTGTAAGGCCCAACTCTTATGTATCTAGAGAAAAGGCAAATCAACTGAAGTCGAGGCATAATCTCCATATGTAGCCATTGGCTCCTTTGCACCAACTTTGAGAAAATGCTCAAAGATCCAACCTTGAGACATCAAATATTCAAAGTTACTTCATCTACTAACATGAATATCATAAATGTAGTTCTTATTTAGTTATTACATATACTTGTAGTAGTGTTGCGTATCCACCTGCATGCTTTGTCTTAGCTAGACAAGCCTCAGCTAGATACTCATACATCTGACTTAAAGCAGCTGCACCCCAAGAATAATTACCACATTGGTGCAAGTGTCAAAAAAGTGCCAAATAACCCACATACATAGCTGTGGAACTTTTATCAGCAAAAATGGTGCATCCCACCAAATGTAACAAATACGCCCGAGCAACAAAGACCCACTGCTTTTGCACACACATCTATCATGTGTCTCTCAAGAATTGCAAGCCAACATTCAGACCTCGCATGTGCATGATTTCATGAACTACTTCTTCACTCGTAACACCTAACAATTCAATAAGAAAGGGAAAAAATTCATGCTTATCAATGTGCGGGTGACAGATGAATTTACCAGTGATCGGAATATGAAGCAGGGAATATACATCATCAAGGGTGACAATCATTTCACCCACTAGTAGATGGAAGCTACTTGTATCCTTATGCCATCTTTCGACAAAAGTAGATAACAATGCTTTGTTTATGGTGTCATAGCTACATGTAATCAGTGGGGACAATCCAGAGTTCTCAATATAGCAACTAATTTGGTCGTGTGGACCTGCAAATTTACTTAACTTTTGCCCATGAGATACAAATTTCAACTTGCCCCAATCCTACATAAAATTAAATTATAAATTAACAATATTAACTTTTAAAATTTTATAATAATATCAAATTGAATTAAAAAACTATTTGATGGTTGTTAACGTACATGTCCATTCCATAAGCTACAAGCAATATGATCGACATATTGGGTCAACAAAGATGTGTCTTTTGGACCACCAGGATAACCCCCTATAGCCGATGAAGATACTACATCTGCCTGCTGTTCACTAATATCGTCATCATGAACTTGTTGAAGACTTATGTGTTATCTGCGGCGTGTAGATGTGATTGGCCTAATTCTTTCAACTTTCTCCCGGTTTTCCAAAGCTCTAGATTTACCGCTCTTGTGCGTGTCATGTCTGCTTCAAAAAATTGAATTATAAATACAATTGTGATAAAGAATAAAATTACCGCAAGGGTAAAATATAAAAACTTCCTAAAATACACAATAAGCAACATGGTTTTGAAAAATCTGATCAATAAGTAAGGAAACAATTGAAATATGGCTCAGAGAGTACTAAAACTTTTAAGTAATTCATAGAAACATGATAAAGATGAAAAATGAATAAGAAAAACATAGAGGATATACTTCCAGCAATACTGTTACTCAGCATAATACCATGAAAACCAGATAAAAATAAACTCATGTGAATTGAGACCAAATGCATGGATGTTGGAGTCAAAATTTTTTGACATGTTCTATCTTGATGAATATGAAAAAATCTACGCATCCAAGCATACATACTTAAAACAATTATTCAACAATTATAATCATAAAAAAAGATAATCCCTTAAAAAGTTGAATCAGCTATCCAGGGACTAAAGTTGGACAAGCAAATCCGGACAGACTATTCTGGACTAGGTCCAGACAGGGTCCAAACAGGCTGTTCCGGACCGGGTCCAGGCAGATTGTTCCGGAATGACTCTGAACAGGCTGTTTCAGACTGCGTTATCACCATCGGACTGCGCAAATCACCATCCGAACTGCGCAAGCAAATCACCATCCGAACTTCGTCCAGACTAACTGATTAACCATTAGAAAGCTAAAGCAAAATGACTCATAGCTTTAAAGTTCCACAAAAATGGACTGCGACAATGGTATAGGAGAGGCGCGTCGCGGGCCACTGACCGGAAGAGGAAACAGTGGCAATGGCGAAGAAGAAAAGAAAAGAGATTGCAGGGTATGGAGAGGAAGAAGAGGTGCACGACGGTTTTAGAAGGACGTGGTGTGGAGAGGAAGAAGAGGTGGACATTAAAAGGAGGAAGAGGAGAAATTAAATTTTTTTTTTTACCTAAGATATTTTAGACTTGCATACACTTATATGGAATATAGGAGAAATTATAGAAGTGTCGGAAGAATTGAAAGTAAGTAATTATTTCTGTATATAAGCATTTTGAAATCAAATAGCAAAGTCACATAACATAAGGGTCTAAACAAACAAAAATACAAATAATAGCCGCACACATAAAAAAAATAATGGTTGATTTAGCACATAATTTCAATAATGATAGTTGTTTGCTACTACACAATTTAAGTTGTTCATCCATTGTGACATCATGTTTGCGTTTTGAATATTAGTTACATACGAAGGAAGGAAAACAAAAGTACTTTGGCATTGGTTAACAGTGGATGAATTTGTTTAAATATAAAAATAAGTGATTTTTATAAAAGTGAAATTTTTTTATGTTTTAGTACAACTATAAAAAATGTTTTTCAGATTTATTAGCTTTGGATGTCACATAAAACAGTTTCTACATCAGTTTATTTTGAGAAACTACTAAAATACTTATAAAAATAAGTTATTCTCATTCTTTTCAGTTTCTGTTTTTATAAAAAAATTTAGTCAAACATTTAAGAAATTATCGTAAATGGTTTTTTCTTATAAAAAATTTAAATAAATTCACCAAATATTTATTTTATATATAGAGAGATAAACCATTTGGAGTAAATTTGAAGAAAGGCGTTTAACTAAAGGGATGTAACAACTAACATGGCATTATAAATTATGATAACCCTAAACCCTAAACAACTAACATGGAATTATGCAAAGGTGTTGCAGCTACGTCATCGCTTAGCACATCTTGTGACATTGAATTATGCAATGTATTTAAAATTCGAGTTCGGGATTGAATACTTTGATGAATATTAACTGACGACGGTGCTGAACAAATTAATAAATTTATCAGTAATACAGCATGTGTTAGTTGATACATGTGGTTTACACTAGTTTTTTTTTTTTTTTAATTTCTATAAAAATGGAAGATAATTTCCAGAAGTTTATATATAACAAGTTACACACTCTGATTAATCAATCGAATTAGAGCTATTTAACAAGAGATTTATGATGGAAGACAATATCAAGAAATTTATACTAATCGAAATTTAGATTCTATTATTAGATCATAACTATACATAAAGTTCATTATAATATTTTTTTACTAAAGTTAGAGTCTTTTCTAATTTACTTTTAAGTGCGCATAATTTGTCTTAATTTAATTTAAGATATTATGTAAAAAAAAGTTAAAATTATTAATAAAAATTTAATAAATATTTATTTTAGTTCAACCTTTTCTCTCTTCTCATTTGTTTCTCATTATTAAAATTATTATAAAAATACGAAAAAAAAAATAATATCATTCTCATCAAATAGTTGTGTAAAAATTTGTTATTATAATTACATTAAACTTTAAAGTACTGTTGCTTTCGACATACATCTCTCCTAATTCATAATGAGTGGAATTTGGCGGCATATTAACTCCTTTAGATTTTTTTAAATTGAAGCATGATTAATATTCAAATATACGCTTGCTCAGTATTTCCAATTTTCACTCTTTTTCTAGTTAATTTTTCTCTCTTTTTAAGACATTACTGCACGTATTATATCTTTAACTTTAACTATTTTTCTTTTCTTATATTACTATTCAAGTTTATTCGATTTTAGAGAAAAATAAAGACCGAACTGATTAATTGTATTTGGATTGAGTTAATTTGGTTTTCTAGAATTTTTTTTTCTTCATCTGAACCGAACCGAATCAATGCTAATTGGGTTAATTCTGTTTTAGAGAAAATTGATAAAAAAAATATCAAAAAATAATTTTTTTTATTAAATCGTAAAAAAATAATTTTATACTTAAAACTGACAAAATTTATTAGTTTACTAAATTCATAATTTTATAACAAAATATCAAATGTTTCATATATACTAAATTAGTCAAATTAAACTATTAAAACAGCTAAATACAATACAAAATTAATAATAAATATATAAAATAACTTAAAAATTTACTAACTTAAAAATATAAAATAATGTGAAAGAGTAAAGACGAAATGCTTTAAACGCTGAAAACCTAAACAAATCACTGAAACATGTTACTAAATTTACTAACTTAAAAATATAAAATAAATATATAATAATAATATAATATATATACTTTTGAGTTTATTCCAGTTGGATCAGAGTTTTGAAATACGAAAACCGTGAACCGAACTGACATGGTTGGTTCTGGTTGGGTCCAGATCTAATCAAATTAAAAAACCGAACCAAACTAATTGGTTAAGCTCGGCTTATCGGATTTGTTGGGTTGACCCGAACCGATGAACGCCTCTAACTAGGGGTGGACATACGAATTTATCCGGTCCATTTAAGCCAGTCTCGCGAAGCTCACATTTTAAACAACCCTGATAAATATGGTCTGCTAAAATAAAATAAACGGACCGAATAAATATGATTTGCGAAGTCCGCATGCTTAACGGACCGGTTTATAGGCCCACATATACACATATTTTTTTAAAATAATTAAAAAATATCTAATATATTTTAAACTAACTAAATTATAATATATCATACTAAAAATTATATCATTATTTATAATAATCTAAAATATTAAATATTTTTAATATTAAAAATGTAAAATATCATAATTTATAACAAAAAAGTCACAACATTAACACAAACTGACGATCTAAATGAAAATTTTGCCCTTTAAACGAGTTACAGGCCAAGCTCATGAACCCATGAATTTAGCCTGTAAAGTTTGCGGGTTTCGCAAACCAGGTTTAAATTTTTTCTATAATTATGATTTTTTAAATAAAACGATTCAAAACCGCACGGATATTTCAAATAAAAAATATTTTTTAAAAAATACACTTTTTAAACCAAATTACAACAAAAAATAGCTCTATATTGAAAATTCTACTAAATTTCACTGTCATCAATAGTTAAAAATGGAGAGTTAAATATAAAAGTATCTCCAAAGCATGCATAAGTAAAAAACTAAATCAAAATTACAAATAAAGATCACATAAAGCATCTCTCAAGCATAAGTAAACATAGACTTAAATTACATATCTCAAATGCAAAAGTACAAATAACATAAATTAATTAATTTCAATTGCAAAAGTCTTCAATTGTTAGTGATTCCCTCACAAGTAACTTCACTTTTGCCACTTATTTCCTAGAACAAAGAACATTCAAATAAATATTAATAACAATTAATCTAGTGATAGTTAGAAATTGAATAAAATATTAAAAATTACTAACATTTTCATCAATCAATTCTTCGACAATCGTATTCATCTTCATTTTGTCCATCTTCATTGTTAAGGAACCTAAACAAAGAGTTATTAGAAATTTTTAACAATTAATCAATGTTATTGAAATGGAAATTTATGTACCTTCTATCTCATTCCATAACCAATCTTGAACACACATCAGTGCCTCTAAGGTATCTGGATGCAATCTACTACGATGTGGGGTAAGAATTCGACCAGCAGTACTAAATGAAGACTCAGAAGCAATAGTTAAGATAGGAATGGCGAGAAAATCTCTTGCAATCATTTGTAAGATTGGGTATTTTAACCCATTAGTCTTCCACCAGCATAAGATGTCCAATTGCTCATCTGAGTCGGGCAATGTTTGCTCCTCCAAGTAACAATCAAGTCCTGATTTATAATTCAACGACTCACTTTTCTTTGCAATTTGGTGTTTTGCAAAATCCTTTCTCCATGCATCTTTCCTTACAACACTCTCTTCTACTATATTTGGGATTAAACTTTGGGCAAAAGAAGTTATTTTTAACTCTTTGAATTGCAAAATCAGACCCATCTCCATAAATTTGAGGAAAAAAATAATCTAGTAAATCAATTTTATACCTTGGATCTAACATAATACCAACATCTATCACCCCATTGATCATACTCCAATACTTGTCAAATTTAGAGAGCATTGATTCAGCCATTTTACAAATGACAATAGTAGGAGATGCAAGACACTCCATCAAAGCCAACTTAATTTGACATACTTTAGGGAAAAAATATTTTTAGTTGGATATGAAGAACCAGAAAAAAGAAAGTCACATCATACAAAATTTCTAACTTTTGACAAATTTCAGTTGCCATTTGCCAATCAGAGTCACTAGGCAATGCTTTATACTGAGTTTTTCGTTGTGACAATCGCTCAAATACATATTTGTAATGAATAGCTACTTGAAGCATTAAAAATATAGAATTCCACCTAGTCTTGCAATCTAAAACCAACTTCCTACTAAATGTGATATTCGCATGAGCACATGCTTCTATGAATTTCTCCTCTCTTTTAGGTGTTGATGTCCAAAAACTCACACTTTCTCTAACCTTCTCAATGGCATTAGCAATTATGGACAACCCATCTTTCACAATTAAATTCAATATGTGAGCACAACAACGCATGTGAAATAATTGACCACCTAAAATAAGATTCCTAGGTGAAATCTTATCTAGAATACGTTCAATCATAGCATCATTTGTTGAACAATTATCCACAGTCAAAGTAGAAATCTTTCTATCTAAATTCCAATCCATCAAACATTGATGTAACACTTCACCAAGAACTTCACTTGTATGAGGAGCAGGCACATAAATGAACCTAAATTTAACATACAAAGTTTAATAAATGGCATTTAAATCTAAGATACTATATTAGTACACAGATTAAACAAGTATGTGAATAAAGGAATTTTAATTAATAAAGTTTGGTGTTATTACCGCACAAGTCGATTTTGTAGCTTCCATGAGTCATCAATAAAATGAGTTGTAACAGTCATGTAACCTCTATTTTGATTGGAAGTTGTCCACATATCAGTAGGGATTGCAACTCTACTTGGGATGCTTGAAAGTTGTCCACATATCAGTAGTGATTGCAACTCTACTTGGGATGCTTGATAACACCTTCATTGTTTGATCCTTTGCTTCCTTGTAATCCTTCATGAGGTCATTTTTCATAGTGTTTCTTGACACCAGCTTGAACAGAGGTTGCAAAGCACTACAAAATTCCTTAAATCCTATATGATCAACCATTGACAACAGGTACTCATGAAGAACTATCATTTTACAAAGAGCAAGCTTATCCATTTCTTGATTGAACACATAGTTTCCAACAACTACTGTTTCACTCCCTTGCTTCTTAGTTTTGATAAATGATTGTCTGATGTCTTGTGATAACCAAAATGTGCAGTTTTTCCAGTGATTACGTAAGTGTGATGTCCCTTGCTTTGATTCACCTAATAGTTTTTTCTGACAGTAATTACACACAACTTTCATATTTCCATCTATTAATCTTATTTTAAAGTGATTCCAAACCCATGAAGTCTGCTTTCTTAAGCCAATAATTGGAAGAGAATTATCAATTTCATTTTGAGTTCCATTATCAACATCATTCATAGGAACATCATTTGTGTTTTCTGGATTTCATTCACCTACATTAGGTGCCATATGTTCCTCTTGTTGGTCACTACCTTCAACAGGAGTAGAATTTTGTGGAGTAGAGATCCTGCAAATAATTAAAAGTAAAATACATTACTGATTTGTTGGTTAAAGTAAAATCTTAACTTCTATTATTGTCTAAACATAAAAACATAATGTTCTATGTAGTTAACAAAAAAATGCATAAAAAATGCATTACTGATTTGTTAGCTAAAGTAAAATCCTATCTTCTATTATTGTCTAAACATAAAAACATAAGTTGGTATCAACCTATCAATTAGATATGTGTGTAGTTATGTTTTTGGATGATTTAAGAAATGCATACTAGTACTAATTGAGTCATGCACTTTTATGTTTTACATCCCTAGTCGAAATGATTAATTTAAAAAATGCATTTCTGGTTTGTTGGTTAAAGTAAAATCTTACCTTCTATTATTGTCTAAACATAAAAACACAATGTTTTGTGTAGTTAACAAAAAAATGCATTACTGATTTGTCAGCTAAAGTAAAATCCTGTCTTCTATTATTGTTTAAACATAAAAACATAAGTTGGTATCAACCTATCAATTAGATATGTCTGTAGTTATGTTTTTGGATGATTTAAGAAATGCATACTAGTACTAATTGAGTCATGCACTTTTATGTTTTACATCCCTGGTCGAAATGATTGATTTAAAAAATGCATTACTGATTTGTTGGTTAAAGTAAAATCATGCCTTCTATTATTGTCTAACCATAAAAACATAATGTTTTGTGTACTTAACAAAAAATGCATAAAAGATGCATTACTGATTTGTCAACTAAAGTAAAATCCTGTTAATGAGCAATGACACTACAATACCAAAGACTAAACAGAGAAAGGTACATCTTTAAATCTTTAAGATCTCCTAATTAGGTTATCTATGCTTAGTGCATGATTCTATATATATGGCAAAGAAAATGTCATGCACTTAATTAATGGTCAGGTCATGACTTCATAGTTCATTAGTCTAACGTATCCAAAATCCTATATATTTATTGGCTTTCCTCTCACACACTACAAATAGAGTCGAAGAGGGAGTGCTTCTATTTCCTTAAGCCAGACAAACAAAAATGAAACACTACTGCAAACAGTGACCAGGTTTTTGCGTGAACTGAAAACAAACCCCACAAATCTTGACTGCTCCAGGAACATATGAGGTTAAGGGTAGTTATATATCATGTGAAGATAAAAATTAATCATTATAACCACAATCCTGACCATCTACAGAATAGGAATAAGAATCAATGAATGCTATGCAAAACAAAAAAGCTTCCGTATTCATCAATAAAGGGCAGAGAATAAAAATCAGATAAGCAGAGGGGGCCAAATATAGAAAAAAATTAAGCAACAAGAGGGTCAGAAAAATAAGAAAGAAAGAATACCTAGATTGGGTTGCAACTGCTAGTGAAGGGCAAAAGTTTTGGCCAGTTCAAACGTGGTCGATAAAGTAGCACTTAAGAAATAAAGGAGTGAGGAGTCTAGCCTCTGAGGAGTGATGACATAGGTTTAAGGAGAGAAAGTACGTTAGGGTTACCGCAAACGAGGAAACACAGATTGAAGTCTCCACAGATTACTTATTAATAGAGGGCTATTAGTGTATATTCACGGTAGCGGGTACCCATAGGTTTGGGTACCAGCTACTCGCCCCCCACCCCATTAACCAGCCGGTTTCAAAAAATCCGCTACCCGCAGGTACCCGTTAAAAAAACCCATTTAAAATCCATTGTAGGTTTAATCTGCGGGTATCTACGGATACAGATTTAATTGTCATCCTTATGCATGTTCATATAGTGTATAACACTCATTTTCCTATGTACATGTTGATATTAATGAATAAAAATATCTCTTTCTTATTCAACAAAAAAAGTTAAGAGAGAATGGATAATAATATAGAAGTTGGAAGAGAAGGGATCAAATAGAGGCCTTCTTATCTTAGAAAAAGCAGATACACAATTACGCTTACACATGCTGCTCTATTGTTATTCGATAACAAAACACTGCCTCGTTTATCTTATTCTTCAGGAATCTCGCAAAGAGATGGCTTTGGCATCTTGGGATTTATTTCTTTTTTAATTTGGGGTTAATAGACACAGTAAGGGAATATCTTCCGAAGGTACTCTTTATCATTGTCACATTACTAATTCATTAATACTGCATACGTAACTACTCTCACTAGTTCTGAGCAAGTACACCTTGTGGGACCAGGTGATCTGACGTTAAATTAAACTGTACACAAAATAAATATTAAGCCACTTAAGAATAGCGCTGACCAATCAATAATCATTCCATTGTTTAGAAATTTTATAACAGGAACCTGCACAATCAATCTGTACGGGTACAATTATAAAAATGTGCCAATTTTTTCAGCAGCTTTTGAATTTTCTTTTTCCAATTATTGTTTTGATGATTTAAAACGGTTCAGATTAATTTTTAATACTAAATATACTCTATTTTGGGTATAGAAGGACTCATGATAAATTTGGTTGAAGAGATAGATAAAGGTAAAGGAATGATATAAGAAATATGATATACTTTCTTAAACCTTCTCTTTCTTTTCAATATTTGGATATATCAACTTTTCTTTTGTAATTCATTCAAATGCTTTCTTTCCTTTGTGTATATATTGAAACATTTCAATCAGTAAAAGATTATAAATTGACATGTCTATTTCCATCGTCAACCCCTCCACCCCTTAATTATACTAATTAAATAGGAAGAAATTAATAATATATCTGATAACAATCATAAGATGTAAGAACAAAAAGAATCATATTATCTATACAAATAACTTCAAGAAATTAGTTGAGTAAAGCTAGGTAGAGTCTTGTATTTATCACTGAAATATAATTTTTACGAGCACCATATCTTATAATATGTATACCTGTAAAATTAAAAATGGGGGCTCGTGTAAGTTCAGTTACTAATGTAAAAAGTATCCAAGTTGAGACAAAATATAGTGAGTTATAAAATGTAACAATTAAATAAGTAGGGATGTAGTAAACTAGTAATTTAATAAAATGTACGTATCTAATTGAAGGAACTAGAAAGTCTTTTACAGCATGGTGCAAATTAATCCTTACTGAAAAAAATAGTCACCCTACTATAGATGAATCATGAATGTCTTAAAGAACTGTAACAGAATAATAATAATAAAAAGTTTAGAACCCAAGTGATTCGAATTTGGAAGGTTCCCACTGAAAAAACCACATGCATGGCAAGTTGGGAACTAGTTCAATGAAAATGAAGCCCTTTCAATTTAATATGTGCAAATGGCGAATGTGGTTCGATCCATGGACACGTAACTTTCTTCATCACCGTTATATATATGTATGTACACACTCACACGCTGTCAACTCTTCTTCCAAATTTGATATGTGAGTGCAGTAGTGTGATTAATTGATGGCGTCGGCACTGGCGGGAGATGATTTGGCGGTGTCAACAAGCAGTCGGCGGAGTTTGAGGGAGGCGTGGACGGCGGGGGCGGACGTGTTCAACGTGAGTGGTCGGCACACGCACGAGGACGACGAGGAACAACTCAAATGGGCCGCCATAGACCGCTTGCCAACTTTTGAACGCATGAGAAAAGGGGTGCTCAAGCACGTGCTCGACGATGGTCACGTGCTCCTCGATGAAATCGACGTTACCAACCTTGCCTCACACCACAAGAACCTCTTAATCAGCACCATACTTAAGATTGTTCAGGAAGATAATCACCAATTCCTGCGCACACTTAGAAATAGAGTAGACAGGTACGTTATCAAATATCATTCTTCTATTTTATATATTAATTATATCTTGCTGTCTGCTTTTCATATTACAGAGTGGGCATTGAAATTCCCAAGATTGAAGTCCGGTCTGAGAATTTATCTGTGGAGGGCGATGTGTATGTTGGGCACAGAGCTCTTCCTTCTCTGCTTAATGTTACTCTCAATGCTTTTGAGGTACTTAACTTCGTTTTCTTAATTCTTTATTCTTTGTTTCAAAACAGTGTCATTCATGTATCGGATGTATATGCTTTTTTCAGTTAAATACATTTTAGCTACTGCGCTACAGCCACTGTTACTACACTTATGCTTTGTCTGATTATTTTGTTTATACACGGCAGACTGTTCTGGGAACGTTTCACCTTGCACCGTCCAAGAAGAGGAAAATTCAAATTCTTAAAGGTGTTAGTGGAATCGTTAAACCGTCAAGGTATAGTCCTATCAAAAGTTTCACCAGAATAACTTAAGAGAGAAACGTTATTAGTAGTTCTTAGAATTCTAATGATTGTTGTTGGTCAACCGAGCTACATGTTATCAGACTGTTATTGAATCATTTGCAGATATGTTGTAAACTTTACCTTCAACATGTCTAATCTTTCCGTATGAGAGTATTTGTTGAAGATCTCACATCAAACTAATAATATGTTCAACACAGTGTGTAAAACCAGGAGACAATTGTCACAATTCTCAGTTAGCTTTTGGTTGAGTTAGACGAGTCTTGATTTTGCTGTATTTAGACCTGTTTTATCTTGTAAAGTCATGTTCTACAAAAAGGGAAATTATTTTGTGCCTTCTTTCATTAGTTGAGACTTGAGAGAGCAAGTTGACTCCCAGTTCTAATAGACAATTTTATGATTTTTTGTGGTATTTGACTTATTTTATTTGGTGGGTAATCCCAGGATGACTCTGCTATTGGGTCCTCCATCTTCTGGCAAAACAACATTGCTATTGGCGCTTGCAGGGAAACTTGATCGTGATTTAAGGGTTTGCTCTCATTTTTTGTTTACAAATCAGTTTACTTCAATCATATCTCCTTTTCTCTATGTTTATTTTTTTTAATAACAAGTGGATGATATTTTGATTGTTGAGACCTCATCAGGTGTCTGGGAGAATCACTTACTGTGGCCATGAGCTAAATGAATTTGTTCCACAAAAAACCTGTGCCTATATTAGTCAACACGACCTTCACTATGGAGAAATGACGGTGAGAGAAACATTAGATTTTTCAGGACGTTGTCTGGGTGTTGGTACTAGATATGAAGCTTTGGTGGAACTCTCAAGAAGGGAGAGAGAAGCAGGAATAAAGCCAGACCCTGAGATTGATGCTTTCATGAAGGCTATAGCAGTATCTGGCCAAAAAACCAGTTTGATGACAGATTATGTTCTTAAGGTTGGTCTCTACTTCAAATTATGCATATCACCTCTATGATTCTATTTTATCATCTTTGTATGTAAATTGTCATCTATTATATTTTGACAGATACTTGGGTTGGATATTTGTGCTGACATTATGGTCGGAGATGAGATGAGAAGGGGCATCTCTGGTGGACAGAAGAAGCGAGTAACAACAGGTTAAATTTTTTTAGTAGATGCTTAACCAACATACGAAAATGACTAAATATAATCTCAAATGCGCCTTTTAATATATTTTTTTTTCAAATAATCACAAAGTACTACCTATAAGGAAGAGACTAGTTATAATATTCTTATAATAACAATCTAGGATCTTTCCAAAACGGCTTGTAAACAAGCATTTGCAATTATCTAGCTATTAATTTATATAACATGTGCTTTAATTGTAATTGGGTGTAGGGGAGATGCTGGTAGGACCAGCAAAGGCACTATTTATGGATGAAATATCAACAGGGTTAGATAGTTCCACCACCTTTCAGATATGCAAGTTCATGAGGCAAATGGTTCATATAATGGACGTAACCATGGTGATTTCTCTTTTACAACCAACACCAGAGACGTTTGAACTCTTCGATGACATTATACTACTTTCAGAAGGTCAAATAGTATACCAAGGTCCACGTGAGAATGTGCTAGAGTTCTTTCAACACATGGGTTTCAACTGTCCTGAGAGAAAAGGAGTTGCTGATTTTTTACAAGAAGTAACATCCAAGAAAGACCAGCAACAATATTGGTCTAGAAAAGATGAACTTTACAGATACATTTCTGTTCCTGAATTTGTACAAGCTTTTAGTTCCTTTGGCATAGGAGAGCATCTTGCTACTGAGCTTGGGGTTCCCTATGATAAAAGTAGAACCCACCCAGCTGCCTTAGTGAGAGACAAGTATGGTATAACAAACTGTGAATTATTTAAGGCATGTTTTTCAAGAGAATGGCTACTTATGAAGCGTAGTTCTTTTGTTTATATATTCAAGACATCACAGATAACAATCGTTTCTATTATTACATTCACTGTGTTCCTTAGAACAAAAATGTCAGTGGGAACTGTTCAAGATGGACAAAAATTCTTGGGAGCATTATTCTTTAGTCTAATAAACGTAATGTTTAATGGGATGGCAGAACTAGCTATGACTGTTTTTAGGCTTCCTGTCTTTTACAAACAAAGGGATTTCAGGTTTTACCCTGCATGGGCATTTGGTTTGCCTATATGGATTCTCAGGATCCCTCTCTCCATTTTGGAATCGGGGATATGGATTGTCCTAACATATTACACAATTGGGTTTGCTCCTTCTGCTAGCAGGTAATTAATTTTTACAATTGCGCATTGAAAAGTAACTTAAAACCAATTTTCCATTTTTATTTTCTCTCTCTCTCGTTTCGCAACAATAGTCTTAATTTTTATTGACTACAATGATAAAAATTTCTCAATTCACACTTGTCCATTTGTTTTATCAGATTTTTCAGGCAATTCTTGGTATTATTTTGCATTCATCAGATGGCTATCTCTCTATTTCGGTTCCTTGCCGCAGCTGGAAGAACACTAGTTGTTGCTAATACACTGGGTACCTTGTCCCTGCAATTGATATTTGTGCTAGGAGGTTTTGTTATTGCCAAGGGTAAGTTTTTTATCACTTCTTAATTTCGGATAGGTCTTTTAGTTTAAGGAAGCTTTAATAAGACCATATATGTTAAGTTTTTCTTATTCTTCTTTTATAGTCGAATTAATATAGTTCAAACAAATACTTAGGGCAACATATGTATTTTCTTTTGGTTCTTGTAGATGACATTGAGCCGTGGATGATATGGGGCTATTATCTATCCCCTATGATGTATGGTCAGAATGCCATAGTAATGAATGAATTCTTAGATAAAAGATGGAGTAAAGTAAGAATTCAATTTTTCCATAGCTTGTTTACATACTTGCACATAGCAAGATAAAAGTTGTTTCAAGTGTTAGTTGTTTCTATTCTCTGAAACTTCAAGCATTTTTTAACATTTTTTTATCATTTACAGCCCAATACAGACACTAGAATACATGCATCTACAGTTGGAAAGGTGCTTCTAAAATCTAGAGGCTTCTATACAGAAGAATATTGGTTTTGGATCTGCATTGGAGCCTTGCTTGGGTTTTCTCTACTCTTCAACCTCTTATTCATTGTTGCTTTAACTTATTTGAATCGTAAGTAACATCCTTTTGATTTCCAGAGTTTTTAATTGAATAAACTTTGCACCTCTGATAGGGCTTTTTGATGTCAAAACAAATTTCAGCTTTTGGTGATTCAAAAGCAGTCATTGTGGACGAAGGTGGCAAAAAGAATAAAAAGTCATCCTATATGCTTGAAGGTTTCCAAACATATTTTTCCTTTATTTCTGGGTGATTCCAAGTGCATTTCATTGTTATTTACAGAAATGCAGGATATCATATAACTAATCAGCAGCATTACCTTTGACTCAGAAACATGGTCACAATAATTTAGTTGCAATAGTTTTATTAGTTTTCAATACACTTGTTTTCTTCATTTTGCTGTTACATTTTTTGAAAAATTTCAGTAGCGCACTGGTCTCATGCAATTCAATAGCACCACTCTCTTTCATGCTGCTAATCCTTTTTGAAAAATAACAGGTACAGACAAAGCAGTGAAAAATTCTTCAGAAATTGATACTTCTTCAAACCAAGAAGCAAGAAGAGGAATGGTTCTACCGTTTCAACCACTTTCACTTGCATTCAACCATGTTAGCTATTACGTAGATATGCCTGTAGTAAGTAATTCTAGAAATTGCTTTCACCTGCACTTTCCTTACACTGACAAGTTACGATTACCAAAAAAATAAATTCCTTGCAGATGTCCTTATCTTTTTGGTCTTGTAAAATCACTCAATCATGTTAATCACCACTTTAATTCACTGATGCTAGCTTTCTTAAATACATAACAGAATCAATATAAAGTCTCTTGTTCAACTCTTAGGTCATGTAAATTGTTCTTACAAAAGTATGCTTTCATATGTTTTTCATAATTGTTAGAAATAGTTCAATTTAATTCATAACAAATGCTTTTATAAGATCTTACAAAGGTATGTTTTTTTATATATGTTTATCATAATTTTACTGCTATAACATCAGGAAATGAGGAGTCAAGGAATCAATAAAGATCGACTTCAACTACTACAAGACGTTAGTGGGGCTTTCAGACCAGGCGTATTGACAGCACTTGTGGGTGTTAGTGGTGCTGGGAAGACAACCCTTATGGACGTATTGGCTGGAAGAAAAACAAATGGTTACATTGAAGGAAGTATTAGCATCTCAGGTTACACGAAGAACCAAACAACATTTGCTCGTGTCAGCGGTTATTGTGAACAGAATGACATTCATTCTCCAAATGTTACGGTATATGAATCACTATTATTTTCAGCATGGCTTCGCCTCCCTTCAGATGTAACTGTACAAACGCGGAAGGTTTGTGGGAACAAGCATTTTTTTATTTTCTTGGCCAATATGAACAAAGTCAATTTTAAGGCTAATATTTTTAATTTTGATTTTGTTCTATTTTTGTTTTGGGGAGGCAGATGTTTGTTGAAGAAGTTATGGAATTGGTTGAGCTTAACCAAATCAAAGATGCACTTGTGGGTCTTCCAGGAGTGGATGGTCTATCAACAGAACAAAGGAAAAGGCTTACTATTGCAGTAGAACTGGTTGCCAACCCTTCAATTATCTTCATGGATGAACCAACATCCGGCCTTGATGCTAGAGCCGCAGCTATTGTTATGCGAACTGTGAGAAATACAGTAGACACGGGGAGAACTGTTCTGTGCACAATTCATCAACCAAGCATAGACATTTTTGAAGCTTTTGATGAGGTATGTATGGAGTCTATAGACTCTAGAATTTCTATGTCATCCCAGTAGTTGATTATTACATATAAATTTTTTTTTTCACTGTAGCTTCTGTTGCTGAAAAGAGGAGGGCAAGTTATCTATGCCGGACCTCTTGGTGACCACTCACATAAGCTAATAGCATATTTGGAAGTGAGTATTTGAAGTTTTTAGTTTTCTATGTCTATATAGTCTTTGAGATCAATCTTAGCTTCAGACTTGCTCCACAGTCTACTTACAACACTTTTGCATATATTTCAGGCTATCCCAGGAGTTCCCAATATCAAGGATGGTTATAATCCTGCCACATGGATGCTTGATATCAGCTCTACTTCAATGGAGGCTAATCTTGACGTAGATTTTGCAGAGATCTATGCCAAGTCTACCCTTTACCGGTATGATTTTTCATACAACATTATGCTACTTTTTAAAATGCTTCTCGAGTTTATTATGCAACAAGGTTTTTGTCTTTATAACAGTTAGTTTTTTCTCTGTACTTCTTACAGGAGGAATCAAGAACTAATTGAGGAGCTCAGTACCCCAGTACCAGATTCGAAGGACTTGTATTTCCCAACCAAATATTCCCAATCATTTTTTGTTCACTGCAAAGCTAACTTTTGGAAGCAATATTGGTCCTACTGGAGATATCCTCAGTATAATGCTGTCCGATTTTTCATAACAATAGTGGTGGGAATAATGTTTGGTGTGATTTTCAGGGATAAAGCCAAAAAAACGTAAGTCATTGAAATTGTCTATAATATTAAAGATACAAGAGGCTTTGTATATCACACTTATCCATTAAGTTTGGTATTCTATTAACCCCTATAATTTAACTTAAAAATTTGCATTCCAACTTCAAAGTTACTATTACATTTTGATGCTTGCTGAATAAACTTTATTTTCAGCCAAAAACAACAAGATTTAATGAATCTTTTGGGAGCCATGTACTCGGCTGTGCTTTTTCTTGGAGTCATGAATGCTTCATCAGTGCAACCAGTTGTTGCCATTGAAAGAACTATCTTCTATCGTGAAAGAGCAGCAGGGATGTACTCTGCATTGCCCTATGCATTTGGCCAGGTACAAGAGCAATGAAAGAGTGATATCAAGACCCCCTTCTAATGATTTAACAAAAAAACCTAATGAACTCAATTTGTTTTAGTAATGACAGACTTCGCTTGACAATTTTCCTGAAGAAATTGGAAAATAAAGAACAGATACACAAACTAAAGACACTACATTGATCATGCAGGTGGCAATAGAGGCAATTTATAATGCAATTCAAACAGCAATTTACTCTCTTATCCTTTACTCAATGATTGGGTTTGACTGGAAGGCGACAAACTTCTTTTGGTTTTACTACTATATATTAATGAGCTTTATGTACTTCACATTGTATGGGATGATGATTGTAGCACTAACACCGGGTCACCAAGTTGCTGCCATTTGTATGTCCTTCTTCTTGATTTTCTGGAACTTATTCTCTGGATTTATCATTCCTAGAACGGTAAGTGATTGTTATTTTGACATGTAATGCATAATTTAATTCTAGGAATGTGGCTCCTTCTTTTGGCTATCAAAGCTTATGTTTATCCTAAAAATGTTACACAGCAAATTCCTGTGTGGTGGAGATGGTATTATTGGGCTTCTCCTGTTTCGTGGACACTATATGGCCTTATTACATCACAACTGGGTGACAAAAATGCAGAATTGGAGATACCAGGTGCTGGAAGCATGGGATTGAAAGAATTCCTTAAACAAAACTTGGGGTTTGAGTATGACTTCCTTCCCGTTGTTGCTGCCGCTCACATAGGCTGGGTTCTCCTTTTCTTGTTTATTTTTGCCTATGCCATCAAATTTTTTAATTTCCAAAGACGATAGTCCCAGCAACGTTCAATCAGTTTCAGGGTTACGTGTATATATTTTATTTTCTTTTTTATTTATTTGTACAGGACTTTCTGTGCTTGCTAAAATGGTAAAATAATCTCTACCTTAAATAAGCCCAACCAAAAGAAATTAGGAAACTAGTATATAAATAAGTGAGCAAGTGGTTGGTTACATATAAGCACTAAATAGATTCTCAACCATTAAATTAATGTGAGAACCTTACAATGCATGCATAATGGTATGAGAGAATTTGTTTAAATTTTGCTTTCAATTTTATGGGATTTTCTTTTGCACCCCCTGTTGATTCTATTTGCATTCTGAAAAATTTCAAAACATCTTCCTCCTCTTTTCCCTCCCCCGTCGCCTACCACCCCGTTTGCACACTACGCCGCGCCTACAATCAACCCACCCCCAACCTTCCGCAATCCTCACCCCTACCACTCCTTCCCTTGTGGATCACATTATCCGCAACATATTAATTCCAATTTTTTTAGCGTGGTTGCAGGGAGAGGGGGTTGGTAGACATGCAGGGGGTGAGGGTTGTGAGTGTTAAAAAAAGTATTATTTTGGGTGCAAATAGCAAATGCTAAAAGAAAATACCACTTTTTTAATCATTGTAATTTTGATCTAGTTATATAAATTATTTATACTTATGTTAAAAGAGACGGATCCAATAATTTATGGTAGTGGGGCAAGATTCATGCAAATAATTTTTGGGTGTTGCTCCCTAGGCCTTTTACTTACACATTTATTACCATGTGTGATTTTTCTAGAATATCCTTTTTTGAAAAATCTTGACTTTCTTTCTTATTTCATTCCAACACTCCTTCTTCCCCCCCTAAAAAATGAAGTGATTTTGAGGTTGAGGATATATATGAATATTTGTTTCGGAAATGGATTTGATTTGAAGTAAGAGTGGAGTCTTTTACTAGAAATTATCAAGAATGACTATTACCAAAAATTCTCTTTGATATATGCAATTTAGATTTTTATATTGGTGGTGGGCTCAAATCGAATAATAGGATTAGGATTTCTCAGTTGAAAAAACGTAGATGATGAGATGGTCTGTATTTTTGTCGTATATACTAACCAATTTTAATATCATTTCCCTCACGAGTAAGCTCACCAACTCTGCCAAATATAGATACACCTCCATGAGCTTTGGCAATGTTATTGATCAATTTCATAATAAGCATTGTTTTACCTACTCCAGCTCTACCGAAAAGTCCTATTTTTCCTCCACGGCGAAATGATTTTTTTATTTGATTGATCGGGACACCCCCTCTCCCATTTTCACCCACCTCCCTCACATGTTAGCACTATGTTCTCCTTCCTTTACACATTTGCACTATCATTCTCTCCTTCCCTCACATGTTTGCACCTGCCATTCTCCTTTTACCCACATTTTTGCACCCATTGTTTTGCCACTCCCGTGCATGCACCATGCACCCTTGATTAAGACAAGAGCAAAGTTGTTAACGGAAATAGGAAAGTAACTCAAAGATAAGTTTGTGACTCATTTAGATTTGACAATCTATAGGCTTACATGTGTACATTCAGATTAGGTTATTTGAAAAGATAAATGTCATGTTTGGTTAGGCAATTTGGACATTTATTCATAGGTGTATATCATCTTTATTGAGTAATTCAAGTGTGTTAAAAATAGTTCTGGATTATGTAATTCAATGTTATAAACATTCTTTAGGATTTCGAAATCTGAAAACTACAAGTACAAAAAAAATAAGGGTAATGTTGAAATTTTGAAAAGTTTGACAAGTGTATGAGCAAAATGATGGGTATAGGGAGCAACATCCATAATTTTTTAACCATAAAAAAAACATATAGTTTATCTTCTCTTTTGCTTCTTGTCATTCTTCCAATTTGGATATGATCCTTCGAAATTCAAGTATTAGCTATAATCTTATGCAAAATCAACTTTAAGTATGGTATAGTATTATAGTATATATATTTGCGCTGAAAAACATTTCTTGCGTTTTTCGCTTTTATCAATATAAGTTTTTGTCTATTATATATATATATATATATATATATATATATATATATATATATATATATATATATATAAAAGAGTCCAAAATTAAACTAAGAAAAAGTTAATGAAATAAAGATAATTGACGAATTTTTATCACTGAATTAATCACAAATCCAACAATTATAAGAGAGTAATTATATATATTTTTTATTTATCTTTTATTTTTTATTATGTTTCACCATGTTTTACTGGGCAAGACATGTGCTATCACTTAGTTAATTAATAATATCTTAAATTAAAATAATTTTAGCTATCATAGACACTAAGAATTTAACAAGAGACAAAAACATTAATTTCTATAATTTATTGTGATTGTTTTATAATTTAGTTTATTAAAATAATAATTTAAATATGATTAGTTAAATATATTTTTAATTAAAGAAATTATAATTATCATAGATAATGCAAACATTTTTCACGAGAGAAAAAGCTCTACATTAATTTGTATAATTTAATATTTACTTTATAATTTATTTTGTCAAAATATTTATACAAAAAATAATTTAATTATAATTATTTAATAATATCTTAAATTCAAACAATTTTGTTATACTACAAATATTTTTCATAGACAAAATACTGTTCAAAAACATTAATTTATAAAATTTAATGTATTTATTTTATAATCTCTATTTTAAAATATTTATATTAAAAAGTAGTTTAAACTAATTACTTTAGAATATCATAAATAAAAATAATTTTAGTTATGATAGAGACTACTTTATTATTTATAGTTGTTTTTTTAAAGGCTAAAATTTTATTTAGAAATAAGAGATTCCTAAAATCACAAGGTATGATTAAAAGAACCTGTAGTACATTAATAGTACAAGAGCAAAACTTCATAGAAAATATAAAAGAGCCCCTCCCAAATTCAATACTGACAGATGAAACAAGATAACTCCACAGCTTACTAGGCCTAGCATGCTAGCAATCTTAGTCTTCCAAAAATCAAGAAACCCTACTCCTTAATAAACTTTTTATTTAGAACCCTAACTCCATGGTCCACTCATAGAAGGAACATGATGAGTTTTTGTAGAATCTTCAAACCTATGTCCAAAATTTTTGTAGAGTCTCTTGCCAAATTGACATGACACAAAATTGGCTTGCTTTAAAAACAACATTTCTTATTAGCCATATTGACCACAAAGTAGCTACCAGATTACACACATATGACATCTTTACTTTTATTTTCTCTCATAACTCCAAGATAGTGCCACATGTGTGAAGAGCAGTCTGAAGGCAAAGTCACCAAGTAACCCAACCAGCTATAGTATTGCATCCAGACCTAATAACTTAAAGGGCATGAAAACAACAAATGTGAAACAGATTTAGGTTCAATAAGATAGAGAGGGCATAAATTTCCATCAATCGATTGAACATTCTGTTTTACCAGCTTTACCTTTTTCAGAATCCAATTTTGAACAATCCTCCAAGCAAATACAAAGACTTTTTTCAACACTTAATCACCTTAAAGAAGTAAAGATTTTGTACCTAAGTCTGAGTGTGGATTGACTTGTATACCTCTTTTACAGAGTATTCACACTACAATAAAAATGCCCATTACCTGCAGATGAAATTCTTCGCTAAGCTAAAAAATTCATTCGCAACATGACTTAATTGACAGATTTTCGATGAGCAAAATTTCATGGTAAAAGTGACGTAGCTAACACTTGCCCACAAATCTTACTATCCGTTGAAAATTTCCGACCTAATGTTCATAGATAAAGTTTGTCTATATTACCGATGGATAAATTTCCAAGGTAGCTTTTGTAGATGTTACTGACGGATTATCAATAAGTAATCTTCGTCGAAAATTACTGACGCAAAAATCTGTTGGTATTTTTATGTCTGTGTTAACTTCATGATTTTTCTGACAATAAGGTCTATGACTGATTTGTTGTGTTTTTCTACAAAACTAATCTATCGGAAAATCCATAGGAAAAATCAATAGTTAATACCGAGCAATTTTTCATGAGTGATAACACTTTGTTTATATGAGGTTTGCCAATAGATTTTTAATTAAATAATCATTTTTTTATTTTATTTGTTTTTTGGTGTTTCATGTATAAAATCCAATATAATCATATAAATTTCTTATGAAATATTATATAACCAAATATTTATTAAAATGAGTCATCATAAGTTATTTAATCTTAAAGCATTTACCAAATATTTATTATAATGACTCATGATTAGTTATTTCAAAACATTAACCAAATCATTCTTAAAATTAACACAACAAGTTCTAAGAATTCAACCATTATAAAATATTTTTAAACAACATTAAGGAAAGATCAAAGTCCTAAATAACTTAATAACCATCATATCCAGGACTATCTTGATGCTCTTGGTTACCATCTTCATGTTGCTGGTTCTTGTGTTAGGGCTTTTGTTCATCATTTTACTGCTAATTACAATCGGTTTGTTGCTAGATTCCAATTGACTATTGTTGAACATTATTTTGACCCATTGATTAAGACAAATTGCGAATAAATCGAAAATAGTTTGCACTTGACTTTTGATGTCACGAAATGATTGCATCTCATTTGCAATTTTAGTAACTTGTTGCTTCAATTGGATATAGTCCTATGAATTATGTGGTATTGACTAGAAGATGCCTCAAAGAAAGTATTGTTCCTATTTACAAATCCATTATTACTAGTGTTTCTAGTACCATAGACTCACCCCTTATTTTGTCCACTAGTGGTTGCTAACCAACATCAGACTTTAAGCATTTCCTCCTCATCAGGGACTCATGATACCATTATTACTAGTGCTTCTAGTACCATAGACTCACACAAGAGCAAACTTGGATCTAGCCCGAGATAATCGAGTCTCGAATTCCTCCTTTCACCACATAGGAAAATTTTAAATATAGTAAACATTAATGTAATTAAAAGAATAGAAAATTAAAGATAAAAAGGCTCACATGTGTTCGTTGAGATCTTTCATCTACAAACTGATCGGTTTCCTTTCATAAGTGAGTTTGCTAAAAAGACCTCGTCAATATGTGCAGGTCGACCCCCAACTCCTTTACCTATATACAAAAATAGTATAAAAGTACTTAGTATTTAATGTTCATACTATTCGCATACCGTGATCTGCACACTAATGGGCCACTTGTGTGTAAACACCCTCCTTTATCATATGCTTGAGTTATTGTGCACTTCTCACGAAATTTAGGTGTGTTCCATTGTTCTAGTCTATTCCATATTGTATCTCCAATTCAATATAGCCTTTTCCCATCTCTTCGAACTTCCCTAAACATCTCTGAAAGTCTATGTGAGGCTTTTGAATGGAAAATATTTTTAACGTTTTCCTCATGCTCGAGTCTCTAAGTCACCTTCTTCTGCATATAATAAGGAAAAATAATAGTTAATAGTATATACAAAATATTATCAGCATGTCAAATTTAACTTCTGTAACAACCTAAAATACAAAAAAGCAAAATTTTATTGATTATTTCAATGTTGATAGTCCATGTGATTTTCCTACAAAATCAATATACTTGACCTTAAAACGTTGGAAGAAAATATTTCCCTCTCTCTTAGGAATCGCTCCACATGTAGTCCAAGGCTCATGAAATTGTTGTTTAATTTTCCAAGTGATAGCCTTTGATGTAGTCTTTGATGGAACCCATCTAAAAATAAAATCAGTTAAAGAAAAGTTAAAAGATATTCCATTGATTTATAAGTATATAAATAATTTAAATTATAATTAATTCTTACCCTCCAACAGTAGGTTGAATGGTATCACAATCATCAGGTGGAGGTTTATCTTCCTCAAGTATAGGGATATTATTAACCTTAGTGGTTGAAGATGGAGTTTGTGCAAGTGGGGAAGGTGAGGTTACATCTCCAGAAGGTGTGGGTGCAACAACTAGTAGGGAAGGTGTGGGTACATTAGAGATGGTGTAGGTGAAACAAATGGAAAAGATATGGGTACGACAATTGAAGAGGGTGGTTGACTGCCTATAGGTGACAAAACTTTAATATGATATCGTTTCTTACCCTTCATTGTACTTTTACCCTTATTGTCATGAGGTTGCAAAGGTGGAGTGAGTCACAACCTTGTGATGACATATATATACATGCATATATATATATATATATATATATATATATTAATAAAGACTAGTCAATGAAATAAAATTTGTCGGTACGAACAATATATATGACTATTGGCAGTTGTAATAGTAATTATAATTCAAATTATCAATCATAAATCAATGAAACTTAACAAAATAAGATTAAAATAAAATATTAAAGACATAAGATATCAATAATAATTCATTCAATCAATTACATAACAATAATATAATTTCAACATCATTATTTGTATTAGCCTAGTAGTGTGGTGAATTTCAACAATAGTAAAAATACTATTATGGATGAATATATTGAGAGTGTCTAGTAGTGTGGTGAATTTGTGCTATGTGAATAAGTATAACATGAAGTGTTTTATTTAATTTATAAATACACATAATGTGAATATTATGTTAAGATGATATGTGTGATTTATAAGGGTGTATAATGTATGATTTATAAATGTGTGTAATGTATTCATGAACATGGGCATGATTTGAGATAGTATGATTAATGATGATTTGAGTTAGGGGTGCCTAACAGGGAGCCATTCCAGCTACAGTTGGGAATGAAATTTAGTACCATTGTGAGATATTGTTGTTATGACTGTGACATGAGCATGAATGACATACTGCATAATGGCAGCTTAGTGGGGTTTTGTAAGGTTTGCCCATTGTGTGACATTCTGGATCAGTTCTTCGTAAGTTGGGTGAGACCTACATGTCGCTAATGTAGAAGAGACTCATACCTATTGGAACCTACACGTGGTTGACGCAAAAAAGACTTTTGCCTATTGGAACTTACGTGACTGGTATAGAAGAGACTTACGCATATTGGAACCTACATACGTGTCGCTGACATAAATGAGGACTTTTTGCCTTTCAAACCTATGCGTGATATGAATTAATTTTAAAAAATTACTAATTATAAAAATTGATATTAATATATATTATTAATAACTAAGCATAAAAATTTGGAACTAATAAATTAATAGTAATAAATTAGTAAAAATAGAAACTTTATATAAATTAATAATTATCATAAATGATAAATTAGTTTTGCTTATTCAGGTGTAAAATCATTTGCTTTCACATGGAGTTGGGTGCACTTACTGTGTTTTAAATGAAAAAGTTATTTTATAATTAAAATTATAATAAAAATTTAAAATTAATAACAATCATCATCATTTCCTGAGCTATTCGTCCACTTCCATCCATCTTTTACCTCCTATTTAATTTGATAGTTGCAAGAACCCATATCAACTCATCCACCTTACCAAATTCCCAACTGATTAACGATTTTTTCCAAACTAACTTTCATTCCCAGATATTATTACACCACGTTCCTACTTCTGAAGTCAAATGTTCTTTTTTATTCGATAGAGCAAATAACCCAAGGAATCGATTTCTGAGACAATCTACTCCCCCTTGGCTTAGCTCCCAAAATTTAAGCAGGGAACCATCCCCTACCAAATTCCCAACTAAGTAATGATCTTTTCCAAGCTAACTTCTGTTCCAAATATTATTACACCATGTTCCTGCTTCTGAAATCAAGTGTTTTTATTATTCATTAGAGCAAATAACCTACAAAACTGATTTATGAGACAATATGCTCTCACTTGGCTTAGCTCCCAAAATTTAAACAGGGAACTATCCCCTAACATTGCAGTGATATTATCTTTAAACTAATTTCTTGCACCTTCCCTAGATGTTACCCTCACAATATTTTTCCACCATTATGAGTCTTTTCCCCATTCTTTAGGGTATATATTGCTTCTTAGATCTCATATTTAGATTGAAGAATTTTTACCTACAGAGCATTGTCATCATTTAAAATCTGCCATTTCCATTTGCTAAGAAGAGTTTCATTAAAGTTGTCAGTGTCTTTGATTCTCAAACCACCTTGCTCCTTTGATTTGCACACCGATCCACACCAATTTTTTACTTTCTTCAGTTTCAACCATAAGAATCTTCTTTGCAATTTTTAGATGCATGATTCACCTTCTTTGGTAACCTCAAAAAAGAAAGGGGAAAAAAAAGAATGAAGGAGAGAATAGATTTGATTAAACAAATTTGTCCCCCTATTAACAAGTTTTTTTTACTCCAAAGTTGTTAATTTTACTTTCATTCTCTCTAGAATAGGTTGTCAGACTCTTTCACTCCTCGCATTAACCCCTCATAAGAAGTCATAGATAATAGAATGACATTTGCATAATCTTGCAATTTAAAATCTTTGCATAGAACTTTAGATCCTAGTAAACCACCCCTACACCTCTCACACCACTCTTGTAGAAATTTATCTTCAGTTCAGAAGACATTTCAAAACACCTTAATATACTTTTCAAAGCCATGACATTACCATAATTTGGTGTTACCATCATTAAGGTATCATCGACATATTTTTGAATCACCACCTAAATCTCCTGCTTACCCACCTTCAGACCCTAAATAAGATTTTTATTGACAGCTTCTTTGACTAGACCCATAGACCTTCTGCTACAATTAGGAACAAAAAAGGGTCATTGGATCCCTTTACCTTAGTCCTCGTTGCATATTAAATTCTTTCATAGCACTCTCATTAACTAATACAGACACAGAGGAAGAATATGCCTTTTTATAATTTGCTACGAACATATGACATGGTTTGGTACCTTGCCTCATGAATTGTCTCCTTCACCACCACAACACTATCGAGTAATTTCCTGCCTTTGATAAACTTTGTTTGGGTCTCCTCTATTAAGCTATGCATTACTGAACTAAGTCTCCTTGCCAACAATTTTACAATAATTTTATAAATAATTCAATAAGTGAAATTGGCCTATAATCCCTAAGGATTATTGGAATGTCCTTCTTTGGAATCAATGTAATGAAGGAGACATTTGATCCTCTAGGCTAATTCCTATTTGCATGGAAGTTTGTCATTACCTTCATTATATCTCCTTTAAGTAGGCTTTTGACCCTTCACACCCCCAGATTGCACTTCTTACTTCTTCTTCACCGAATTCAACTACTAGTGATGAACTTTGAAAAGGAGTCAAGCACTTAAGATTCACCCTATCTAATCTTACTATCAAATTTTCTTTAGACTGGAACCTATCATGGAAGAATTGTTTAACCACTTGCTTTATTTGATGTGGCTCTTCTACCCATTCCCCATGTAACATCAATCCTTTTAACCTGTTAGAGCTCATCCACTTGTTAATGGCTGCATGGAAGAACCTAGTATTGCAATCACCAGCTTGCAACCATTTCAACTTCTCTCATTGAGCCAGAAAGGTCTCTTGATATTTACTCCACTTCCTTAGCTCCCCAATTGCCTCTACCTTGGCTCTAACCTCTGATATTCCCCAACTCTACCTCTCACCTTTATCATCAAAATATGCAATCTCCTATTTTAAGTTATCAATTTTTTCCTCTACCTTGCCTATATACTTCCTTGCTCTATTTCTTTAGTTCTAGCTTAAGTGCTTTTAACTTTTCCTTAAGCACATACACCCCTCACCCTTGAAAATCAAGGCTATTATACTTCTCTTTGACAAATTCATCGAACCCATCATATTCTAACCAACCATTAATAATTTTAAACGATTTAACCCTCTAATTGACCAGTGACTGTTTCAGGATTATAAAGCAATTATCTTAGAAGTCTCTCTCAAGATTCAATTGGAAAGTACTTGGTGCCGATTCCAACCAATCCTTTATAACTAGAAATCTGTTTAGAGCACTATAGGCGATGCTTCTACTACTAAACCAGGTAAATTTACGACCTGATGAAGCAACCTCTAATAAGTCCATATTTAGAATAAAATTGGAGAAATAATTAATTTCTGCTTAGGAGGACCCATGACCTTCATTTCCTTCAAGTTGTTCTTTAGTCCTCCTTACTACATTAAAATCCCCTGCCATGCACCAACTACAGTCTTGGAATTGTAGTTTGTACTCCAACAACGTTCCCCATAACTTCCTTTTCCCTGCCAAGATATAAGGAGCATAAATGTTCAGAATTAGTTTTTCAACTTGCTCATTATTTAGTCTTTCTTTCACCCCAGGAACTCTACTCCTTGAAAAACCTCATTCACTATAAACTTCTCCATGTCCCAAACACTTAATAACCCTCCTACCATGTTTATTACAGGAATTTCACACCAATCCAGTTTTGAATCACCCCACAAGGCACAACACATGCTTCTATCTAGACTCTAAACTTTGGTTTCTTGTATGCAGAGAAAATTAACTTCATACTTTAGCACTAATTTTCTTACCTACCTCCACTTTTCCCTCCCCCTCAACCCTCTATATTATAAGACAGGACATTCATGATTGATTATTAGTGAACCCACAGTATTGTACTAACTTGTTTAGGTCAATCATTTCTCTTCCCTACTTTCCATCTCTGTCAGTTTCTGTATCACCACTTCCCCATAGTCCTTACCCGAGACTCCTATTTTCTTTCCCAACTTCCATAAGAAAGTTGCTTCACATCTATGTCTTTGGGAATTTTCACTAGGAATATGTAAAGCATCCTCTCCTTCTATCCTCATTCCTTTAAGCATAAGTCGTGCTCCACCCACCATTAGAGCATTTGATTCGAAAATTGGCACCTCATGCAGGTCATTACTATTTGCCATCATTAGAGTTTGTGTTTCCATACTTTGTCGGTTCCTTTCCATGCAGTAAGTGTTGGAACAAGGCCTATTTCCTATTACTCCACACATAATAGGCACCCAGACAAGGGAATCCTCTCTTTCACGAAACACAACACTCTCTAAATTAACACTCTTCAAATCCTGAATTTGATGAGTTGCATGCACTTTATTATTTTTAGTTGATAAAATCTTATTTAACACCATCAATTTGTGTAATTTAATATAATATCTTTTTAAAAATTAGTTATTATAAAAAATAATTTAAATCTAATTAGTTAATAATCAATAAACTAAAATGTTTTTTTATGATGGAGGATAATAAAAAAATTTTCTCAAATAAAATCTTAAAAAAACGTTACTTTTCATAATTTAATGTAATTGTTTAAAGGATAAATTTTCATTTTAGTATAAAAGAATTTCAGAATTTTTGTCTTTACTATAATAATTAATATTTGATCTGTCTTAGTACATTAGGTTGTTCCGTTAGTTAATTTAATACAATAATCAAGTAACATTATTAACAGATGACGTAGCAATTAAAAATATTTTATTACGTTTCTAACCATCATAAATTATTTTAAAAAAAATTTATATTCGAATAAAACAATTTTCAGCAGCTGAAAACTGTCACAAAGCTATTAACAACTATACTAACTTTATAGAAGTATTTTTTTGGAATAGTTTGTGGCAACTATAAATGCAAAAAATAAAAATTATTTTTTCATTTTTTAAAATTAAATAATTAAGAATTTTATACACACACGAGTATTTATGTATAGATATTTATATTCATATCATTTAAAAAAACTATTTTATTTAAAATTAAATTTTATTATTATTTTAAAAAATTAAAAAACATCTATCACATAAATTTATTTATGTATATCTATTTACATTCATATATTTTTTAATTATATTTTACTTCTAAATTAAATAATATTATTTTAAAAATAACAATTTAAAATAATCATATATCACATAACTTTTTATGTATATCTATTTATATTCATATTTTTTTTAAAAAAATCACATCTTATTTATAAATTAAATTTTATTATTACATTTTAACAAATCTGTAATTACAAATTATCATATATGACATATGAATTTTTATGTGATACAGGATTATTTTCAATCTTTTGAAAAGAACAATAAAAAATTTAATTTATAAATAAAATTTTATTTTTAAAAATATATATGAATATAAATAGATATACATCTAAATAAATTTATGCTATATACGAGTACTTTGAAATATTTATTTTTAAATAATAATATTTAATTTATAAATAGGATATTTTTTTAATATATTAATATAAATATATATACATATAAAATTTATGCAATATATTATTTTTTAATTTTGAAAAAAAAATAATAAACTTATAATAAAATATTTTTTAAAATATGAATATAAATATATGTTCATAAAGAAAAATATATGCCTAAACAATAAACTCTAATAAAATATTCCGCAAAAAAAATGTGAATGTTGTTAAAATTAATACTTTTGTAGTGGTTTCTAACCACTAAAAATTATTTTATTATAATATGAATACTCTGTCAACACAATTTTTGTGATTTCAACTGTAAGAAAATTAACCTCACCAAATATAATAAAATATTATTTTTTATTATCATATCATCACTTAATATTGTTAATTGATGAATTGTATTAAAATTTTAAGGGACAAGCTTTGTATAATAAGAACAATCAGACATCAGATACAAAACTAAAAAAAAATGTATTAAAATTATATTTAATCCGTATTTAAAATTTATTTTTTGTTTAAATTTTTATACTAAAAATAAGTTAATTCCAAAAATTGATTGTTAAAAATTATAATTAATAAACAAATAATAAATTTAAATAGTTTTTTATATGACATATATAAACTACAATTTTTTTTTTTTTGTATAGGAGATAGTGTATCTTGCTCAAGAACACTAATTTCTATAATTACATTACAATTTCTTTTTGTAGAGAATATTATAAATTAATATAATTTTGCTATGAAAGAGAGTATAACGAGAGACAAAAAATCATTAATTATGATAGACATTACAAAATATTATTGTATACTAAAATAATTTAATTTAACAAGTTTTTTGTTGATCCTTCGATAGGATTGAAGACTGTGGGTAGCTACAAATTATGATAGACATTATAAATATTATTTTTAAATAAAAAATAATTTTTAAAACTGCTAATTTCTCATATGTAATGTATTACTTTACAAATTCATTTTATTGATAGAGACTTTAAATATGATAAACCTAAATACTATCACAAGTTACAAAAATTCCACTATATCATTAATTTCTATAATTTAATGTAATTAATTTATTTTTAAATATTTATATTAAAAAATAATTTAGTCTAATTAATTAATAATAATATTATCAATTAAAATAATTTTCTTCATAATGAATAAATATTAAATATGAAGGTACAATCTATTCAAAATAATTTCAACAAGTTCTGGTCAAAAAGTTGTATTTTTACTTATTCTAATCAAATAAACTAAATGGATTAGTTGTTATGTATTATAAATTTTTTATATTATTTTTAATTTATTATAAAAAATATAATAAATGAACATTTTCAATTATAGATATTTATTTTATATTTAAGAAGTTAAAATTTAATTATTTATTTAGATGAGAAAATAAAATAATATATAAAACTATGAGTTTATTAAAATTCTTTGAAGTTTTAGAACGAAATTGCGTATGAATTTTTTAGGAGAGAAAAAAACCATTAATTTTTATAATGTAATTGCTTTGCATTTTACTACTATTAAAATATTTATATTAAAATAATTTAATTTAATAAACTTTTTTGTTGATTCTCCTGATAGAATTTGCGGAGAATGTAAAAATATTTACAACAATTTACACATCTGACTCAACCAACTGAATTAGAGATTATAATAGAGATTACAAAAATTATTTCCAAATGAAAAAATCATTTTTAAAACCATTAATTTATACTATGCAATGTAATTATTTTATTAATAGAGACCTTAAATATGATAAACCTAAATAATATCCACAGATTACAAAAATTCCACTCAATATCATTAGTTTCTATAATTTAATGTAATTACTTTATTTTTAAATATTTATATTAAAAAATAATTTAGTCTAATTTATTAATAATAATATTATCAATTAAAATAATTTTCATCAAGATGAGTAAATATTAAATATGAATTTACAATCTATTCAAAATAATTTGAACGAGTTAATAAGATTATAAAAAAAGTTGTATTTTTACTTATTGTAATCAAATAAACTAAATGGATTTGTTGATATGTATTATTAATTTTTATATCATTTTTAATTTATTATAAAAAATATAATAAATGAACATTTTCAATTATAGATATTTATTTTATATTTAAGAAGTTAAAATTTAATTATTTATTTAGATGAGAAAATAAAATAATATATAAAACTATGAGTTTATTAAAATTCTTTGAAGTTTTAGAACGAAATTGCGTATGAATTTTTTAGGAGAGAAAAAAACCATTAATTTTTATAATGTAATTGCTTATTTTACTACTATTAAAATATTTATATTAAAATAATTTAATTTAATAAACTTTTTTGTTGATTCTCCTGATAGAATTTGCGGAGAATGTAAAAATATTTACAACAATTTACACATCCGACTCAACCAATTGAATTAGAGATTATAATAGAGATTACAAAAATTATTTCCAAATGAAAAATCATTTTTAAAACCATTAATTTATACTATGCAATGTAATTATTTTATTAATAGAGACCTTAAATATGATAAACCTAAATAATATCCACAGATTACAAAAATTCCACTCAATATCATTAGTTTCTATAATTTAATGTAATTACTTTATTTTTAAATATTTATATTAAAAAATAATTTAGTCTGATTTATTAATAATAATATTATCAATTAAAATAATTTTCATCATGATGAGTAAATATTAAATATGAATTTACAATCTATTCAAAATAATTTGAACGAGTTAATAAGATTATAAAAAAAGTTGTATTTTTACTTATTGTAATCAAATAAACTAAATGGATTTGTTGATATGTATTATTAATTTTTATATCATTTTTAATTTATTATAAAAAAATATAATAAATGAACATTTTCAATTATAGATATTTATTTTATATTTATGAAGTTAAAATTTAATTATTTATTTAGATGAGAAAATAAAATAATATATAAAACTATGAGTTTATTAAAATTCTTTGAAGTTTTAGAACGAAATTGCGTATGAATTTTTTAGGAGACAAAAAAACCATTAATTTTTATAATGTAATTGCTTTGTATTTTACTACTATTAAAATATTTATATTAAAATAATTTAATTTAATAAACTTTTTGGTTGATTCTCCGATAGAATTTGCGGAGAATGTAAAAAAGTTTACAACAATTTGCACATCCGACTCAACCAACTGAATTAGAGATTATAATAGAGATTACAAAAATTATTTCCAAATGAAAAAATCGTTTTTAAAACCATTAATTTATACTATGCAATGTAATTATTTTATTAATAGAGACCTTAAATATGATAAACCTAAATAATATCCACAGATTACAAAAATTCCACTCAATATCATTAGTTTCTATAATTTAATGTAATTACTTTATTTTTAAATATTTATATTAAAAAATAATTTAGTCTAATTTATTAATAATAATATTATCAATTAAAATAATTTTCATCATGATGAGTAAATATTAAATATGAATTTACAATCTATTCAAAATAATTTGAACGAGTTAATAAGATTATAAAAAAATTTGTATTTTTACTTATTGTAATCAAATAAACTAAATGGATTACTTGCTATGTATTATTAATTTTTATATCATTTTTTAATTTATTATAAAAACTATAATAAATGAAACTTTCAATTATACATATTTAATTTTGTAATTAAGAAGTTAAAATTTAATTATTTATTTAGATGAGGAAATAATATTAGGAAACCACAAAAGAAAAGCAAATTAGATATTCATGCAAGGATCTTGTATTGTCTCACATAAAAAATGTTAAAAGTACTTTTGTTTGAGCTCACATTTCTTTATTGTAGTATTGAAATATAATTTTTATAACATGTCATTATTAGTGTACTTTTGAACAAGCGGTTGCTAGGTGCTCACTGCTCACGGGTACTTTCCACGTAGTTTAAATTCAACTTCTTGTCCTTATCCCTTGTTGCATTATAACTATTAGTTGGTTCAAAAGAGTGACTTTATCTTCGTCACTATTTTATATATATATATATATATATATATATATATTTTCACAACTTAGAATAGACGTCTTTAGAATCTAAGTTTATAATTTTTTAATTTAGTAAGGGTATAATCTGAGGTCTGAACATTAAAATAATTTATGAATCATGATTTCCCACATAATAATATTTATTTGCAATATTTTCCTACCAAAAACATATACTTTATACCAGTGTTTGAGAAAGGGGGACGTAACGCAAGGCATATACTCGTCATAACGCAAAAGATCCTTTTACCTTTCATAGAACTTTTTTCTTTCTTTTAAGATACATACAAAATATCTGAGACGCGCGCCAGACATTTCACATCCAACGGTTGCAGTTATTCAATTTATTTAAGAAAATGAAGTGTATTTAGAAAATTGATAGAGTGAAATAACAATTTTTACACACTTATAGGTAATTCAACTGTTGTGATATGTGAAGGTATAACTGCAGAAAATCTGCTGGGTGACGAGATTACAGAAAGTTAAACAAAAGTTAGGTTTGCAGCAGAGGTATACATGTGAGAGAATTACGTGACCTTGCGTAATTAATAATTTAATATATATTGTTTATTAAAATTTTATTATTATTATTATATTTTTTTATATTTATTATTGTAACTTTTTTTTATTTTTTTTATATTGACATTCAATTACAATTTTTTATTTTTGATTTGTTAACTTTATCAATTAATATTTTAAAAATTATATATAAAAATTCTTAATTAAATGTGTGTGGATGCATATTAATTATATATATATATATATATATATATATTTGTATATAATTTTATACCTTCACTACTAGAATTTATTAATTAAATCACAGAAAAGTAAAAAGAATTAACTACAATTCAATTATAAAAATACTAAAACATTGACAGTAACATGAGATGAATAGTTAATTAACGACGAAAAATAATTCAGTTAATTTGTAGCCAATTTTAAAAAGAGAAAAGAATTGTGCATATGTAAAAGATTTTAGGCTAATATTTAGTTACTATATTTCAATTAAATTAAATTTATTAATTTTATTGGTTAATATTTTAATCTCGTTGTATCAATAAAGAATTGTGATCAAACACTATTTTATATGTATGAGTGTTGTTTAAGAATTACTTTTTATATGGTAAATATTAAATGCATTATATATTTTATTAAGAAGAAGTATTTTACAATGTAAAGAAAAAAAATATTTGAAAAGATAATTAATATGAGTTGATTGTAGCTTTGACCAAGGGATAATTGCACTTTCAATATGTTGAAACAATTGAATGAGAGGTCAAGATTGTTGAAAACTATATGGAAGAAGCAGGAGGTAGGTGATCTCCTTTGAGATACGGAGTAGTGGTTTGTGTATATATATATGCTGGTTATCATGTGAGTGATTTTGAGTGTTGACCTGGAAATCAAGAATGGGGAGCAGAAAAAGAGATAATGGGAGTTGGTTATCATCAAGTTCAAGAGGGGGTGGTTGGACATCTCCATTTAGAAGGAGTGAACATGAAGAGGATAATGATAATGATAATGAGGAGGATCTCATATGGGCTGCCATCGACCGCTTGCCTACGCTTGACCGCACCAGAAAAGGGATGCTCACTGCACTGCTTGATGATGGAACACCTGTCCCTTGCCAACTTGATATCCCCCGTCTTCGGATGCAAGACAAGATCCAACTATTGGATACTCTTTTCAAACTTGTTCACCATGACAATCACATTTTTCTCTCTAAACTTAGAGATAGAATCAATAGGTCTCTCTCAACATCTTTCCTTTCTATTTTCCTCATTTTGTAATAAACCTCACTTTATTATTGATTCATAATACAGGGTTGGTATTCAAATTCCACAAATCGAAGTCCGGTATGAGAATTTATCAGTGGAAGGATACGTGCATGTTGGAACTAGAGCACTTCCTACCCTACTAAATGCTACTCTCAACACTTTTGAGGTACTCTATTCACTTTCTTTGTTTAAACTCTACACACCACGATTATTTATACAATAATTAATCTTTTCTTACAAAATTAATTCTTTTATCACCTCTTTTTTTCTTATTATTTCTCTCTTTGCTGGTATACTATACATTATTTTATATCAGACTAGCTTTAGCCTTTAAGCATATTATTATGTTTTATATGTTGTTAATGTATCTAAGACTTTGTTACATTTGAAATTATATTAATTTTTGTTTTAAATAATTTTTCTGCATTTATTTGCTGTGCTTGGCAGAGGATTCTGGGGTTTTTTCGTCTTTCATCTTCCAAGAAGAGAAAAATCCATATTCTTAAAAATGTTAGGGGAATCATCAAACCATCAAGGTAGCTCATTAATAATTCGTATAAATATATTAACAAAAAATATTACTCTTTTTAGACTTATATATAACCAAAGATATCTAATTTCATAAATATTAAGCAAGTTAGTTACATTTATTTAATTTTATTGATTTGATGAAAAAATTAAAATATACTTCCTAAACTACTCTTAATAATTCTCTTACATATTTAGAGTACTTGCATAGGAGACAACACATTTAATTATTCAGTTCATCTTTATAGTAGATATCAATATAAGATGATCATGTCTCTTCCTTAAGTGAATACTATCTAGCTGTCATATTCTAAAATTGAAGAAAAAAATAGCTAAGAGGACAAAATTTACTATTTTACTCTGTATAAAATAACTTGTGATCCAAGAGGGCAAAAATCTCTTTATCATCATTCGCTCAAGATTTAATTTTTCTTAGGAAATTATTTTTTGAGAGCATGGAAAGTTAGCTTTTTAGAAAAGTTAATTAAGAGTATTTTTGGAAAGTGTTAACATTAAATACAATTAAGTTAGTTAGAATTTGCTTATATTTAAGTAAAAAACTTTGTTACTTTTCAAGTTGTGTGAATTATATGACCCAACTTGTTTTGATTTATCTCTCTTAATTAAGTTTAGAATTTCATATCTAGTCAAGTTTTTAACTAAAAGAGTGTTTGACAAAATTAGCTAAAAAGTTAGCTTGAAAGTTGAAAAACTAGTTAAAAACTAAAAGCTAAAAAACTAGTTATAAGTGTTTTGTAAAACTAATTTATTAACTAGCTAAAAGTTGTAAAATGACAAACAAGAACATAATTATTTAGATCAATAATGAGGTATTTAAAATAATTATAATATATTTTAATATAAATTAATTATATATTTAAATTATAATTTATATAATTAAATATAAACTTTAAATTACATATTTAAATTATAATTTTCTATAATTATATATTTAAATTATAAATTACTATAATTATATCAATGAAAGAGAGAGAAATGAAGGAGAGAGATTATATTATGTGAGGAGAAAATTAGTGAAAAACAATACATTAATTAATGAAAGGTAAAATTGTAAAATAAAATTAGCTAATAGCTTAAAATATGAGATCTTTTGAAAAAGTTACTTGGAGTAGTTTTTTTTTTTTAAAAAGCTAGTAGCTCTTAAAAAGACTCCTACCTTTTTGTTAACCAAAAGGAATTGAAACTATTTTAACTATTGTTTTAGCTAGGTTTTCAACTTTCAACTAACTGAAATGATAAATCAAACACATTCTAAGTGTATTTGACAAAATTAACTAAAAACTGAAATGTTAGTTAAAAGTTAGCTTAAAGCTGAAAAGTTAGAGTGTATTTGGTTTGCCATCTCAACAAGTTCAATACTGAAAAACTAGCAAAAATGATTTCAGCTCTGTTTTGATTAAAAAAATCTAGGAACTTTTTTAGGAGTTACTAGCCTTTTCAAGAAAGCTACTCGAAGTAACTTTTCCAAAAGATCTCCTATTTTTAGGTACTACATACTAGAGGTGTTCATTGGGTTGAGTGACCTGATAACCTAATTCGACTCAATCCAACCTAAAGTGATTGAGTTGAATTTTTTTTAGATTGGGTGAAACTCAATCCAACTCGACCAAATCCAACCTTACGGGTTGGGTGACGAGTTCAGTGAGTTGAACCCGATACCAAATCCAACCCAACCTGATAATAATATTATATTATTATTATCATTTATTATTTTAAATTAAAAAACATCTTTAATAGTTTAATTTATAACTCCTAAACTGAGACTATTACACACTAAGACAAACACTCTGCGGTGCATGAACACACCACCACTCCAACTAACTAATATTTATTGGGAGATAAAAAACCAATAATGAGTTCTCAGCCAATAGTTTAAATTCTTCTGGGAATTGATTCTTCATACTATTAGAGTCAATAAATATGGTTTATTTTTATATTACAACAATGATATATTCTATTTTTTTACAAAAAAAATCCTAAAAGATATATGTTGAACAAGTGGCCTCAGTTTACTTAAGAAGACTGGTGAATTAAGTAGATCAAAATTTAAACTTAGTTTTCTTTCTCTTTGATTTTATAATTGAATATTTGAAAATCAAAGTGAAGTGTTCAAATATGCAAACAGAATAAATAAATAGGAGTGTAGGGAAGAGAAATATGCAAAATTTTTTTATACTGGTTCGGTCAATCCACTTGCCTATGTTCAGTCCTCAAGTAACCCCACTTGAGCTTTTACTATATTTGTAAATCACTTTATAAATGAATGAATCTTCAATCACCTTGGGAGCCGTCTCCCTATGTTTGAGATTCTTTTTCCCACTCAAGAACTCCCTCTTGAAAACAATCAGTGATAAGAATAATAAGAATCTCTCTTATAGAGCAAATTATACAACTTGAAGATCGTATAAGAATTCTTTTGGAATTTGCAAGTGTTTGGGCAAGAGTTTGTTTTCTGCAAAAGATTGGAAAAATTCATGTTTTGAAACAGAAGAAAAGTCACTTATTTATAGTGTCAAAACCAAAGTGATATGCTCTTTCACGGAAGGCTGTGACTTTTCAAACTTTTCGTAACAGCTTACTGGTAATCAATTACATATACTAGTAATTGGTTACATGATTAAAAAATTGTGCCTTTTCATTAAAGGTTATGACTTTTCAAACTTTTTTGTGATAACAGCTTTTCTGGTAATCGATTACATAAAAATGGTAATCGATTACATGATTTAAAAATTATGTCGTTGCCACTTTTGAATTCAGAATTTGAATAACAAGCCCTCTGGTAATCGATTACATAGTCTGGTAGTCGATTACCAGTTCATAATTTTGAACTGATAAAAAACATATTTTGCCAAATTAAGTTTATGCAAATTCTTAGAGATTCTTTTACAATATCTGAGTTAATTTAATTTTCTAGCTTAACATTATATTGAATCTCTGTCAATGTTGTTTTGTTTTTTTCTTTTGTATCAACATTCTTTGTCACTTTTGGCATCGTAAAAACTTGTAACATCTTAGCATTTACAATATATAAAAAGGTTCTAAACATTCAATATATTTTTTAAAAAATAGTTTTTTTAAAATGATGACTTAATTAACCCAACTCAAGCCAATCTGTTCAATGGTGGATTGAGTTTAATGAGAAAAAAAACAAAAACTCGACCCACCCAACCTGACGAGTTGTGATTGGGTTGGGTCTTTAGTTTGCCTAAACCTGACCCAACACAACCTGTGAACACCCCTATTAACTGGTTTTATTTTTATATGATTACCCTTCATTAATTAATGCATTATTCTCACTAATTCTTTCTCATCACAATATAAACCTCTTTCTCCTTCATTTCCCTCTCATTCATTAATGTAATTATAATAATTTATAATATAAATATATAATTATAGAAAAATATAATTTAAATATGTAATGTAAAATTTATATATTTAATTATATAAATTATATTTTAAATATTAATTATAGTAAATTATTATTTAAATATGTAAGTACATAAATTTATAATTTAAATATCTAATTATAATTTAAATATGTTATTATAAAAAATTACAATATAAATAATATAATCATAATAATTTATAAATTTAAATATATAATTAGTTTATATTATTAAAATATATTATAATTTTTTAAATACTTCATTATTGATCTAATGATTAATGATATCCTTATTTGTTATTTTATAACTTTCAGCTAGTTTTACCAACCATTATAACTTGTTTTTCAGCTTCTAACTAGCTTTTAACTTTCAGTCAGTTATGTCAAACACACCCTAAATATCTATATTTGATTTTTTTTAACTTGCAATTCGAGAGTTAGCTTTTGAAAAAGCTATTTGGAGTAACGTTTTTAAAAAAGTTAGTAACTCTAAAAAAAACTTTTAACTTTTTGCTATGCAAATGAAGTTAAAACCATTTTGGCAAGCTTTACAGCTTTTAGCAAAACCAGCAGAAATGTTAGTCTTTGTCTTTTTTAATTTAGAGAGAATACATAAATAGAGTAATTAACAAAGAAAAAAAAAAACTTCACTGCCAAAATGAAGATAAAAATATTGTTTCGAAAGGGTATTGATAACTAATAAAATTAGAAAAAAAAATTATTACTTTTTAAGGATACAAAAAAAAGAGCAGTTGGAGTTATAAATATATATAATAGTGGGATTTTGAAACCAAAGAACGTCCCTCTATAAAAATTGGAATATTTGGACAAAAAAAATGTCTCCACGATAATAATTCATATGTATTAATATCACGGTTACAATAAAAATTGGTAAATTGTGCCGTTCTTGTATTTATAATAATTAGTTCTTGAAGAAAATTACATATTTAAATTTATTGAAAGAGAAAATACATGTTTAATTTATTTAACTATTTTATTATTTATTCTATCGTGTGTATTTAAGACTTATTCTTATTTAATTTATTTAACACTGTATAATATCAGGATGACCCTACTCCTAGGTCCTCCAGGTGCAGGGAAAACAACATTACTTCTAGCACTTGGAGGGAAGCTTGACTTGGATTTAAAGGTTCACTCTCATTTGACAATTTCGTTTTGCTCCAATTAATTTACTTGATCAATAATAATTTCTTCCTACTATTTATGATCATTTCACTTTAAATTTTTTCACTAGACACTTACGTTATGGTGATCAGGTTTCAGGAACAATAACTTATTGTGGTCATGAACTAAATGAATTTATTGTCCAAAAAACGTGTGCCTATATTGGTCAACATGACCTTCACTATGGCGATATGACAGTGAGAGAGACATTAGATTTTTCACGACGCTGTCTAGGTGTTGGCACAGCATATGAACTGTTGGAAGAACTTTTGCGAAGGGAAAAACAATTAGGAATCAAACCAGAACCTGAGCTTGATGCGTTTATGAAGGCTACAGCCATATCGGGTCAAAAAACCAATTTACAAACAGATTATGTTCTTAAGGTTTGTAACTTTGTTGGCTCAACTTCATATTAATTATTATTACTTCTAGGTTTCTATCTATTTATTTTTACAATTAAATATGTTGTTATCATAAAAAAAATGTAATGATTTTTTTTATCTTATTTCTTGTAAAATATTTATTATTTGGTTTCTGCGTACTGTAGATAAAAATGAATAAAAGTTCTATAAGAATTAAAAACAAACAAATGTCATATTTTAAGGAATAAAATTTTAAACTTATTTTTTATTTACATTTATTTCTCTCGTACTTAAACAGATACTTGGATTGGATATTTGTGCGGACACTATGGTTGGTGATAACATGACAAGGGGTGTCTCTGGTGGACAAAGGAAGCGTGTCACAACAGGTTAATTACATGATGATTTTTTTATAGATATAACAAATATATAGTTGATATATACTTACTATATCAGTTGTGACGACTGAATGTAGGGGAGATGGTAGTAGGACCTGCCAAGGCTCTTTTTATGGATGAAATATCAACAGGACTGGACAGTGCCACCACTTTCCAAATATGCGAGTTCATGAGACAAATGGTTCATATCATGGATGAAACCATGGTGATTTCTCTTTTGCAACCAGCACCAGAGACGTACGAACTATTTGATGATATTATCCTACTTTCAGATGGTCAGATTGTGTACCAAGGTCCGCGTGAACATGTGCTAGAGTTCTTTGAAAACATGGGTTTCAAGTGTCCTGAGAGAAAAGGAGTTGCTGACTTTTTACAAGAAGTAACATCCAAGAAAGACCAACAACAATATTGGTCTAGAAAAGATGAACTTTACAGATATGTTTCTGTTCCTGAATTTGTGCAAGCTTTTAGTTCCTTTGACATAGGAGAGCATCTTGCTACTGAGCTTGGGGTTCCCTATGATAAAAGTAGAACCCACCCAGCTGCCTTAGTGAGAGACAAGTATGGTATAACAAACTATGAACTACTTAAGGCATGTTTTTCAAGAGAATGGCTACTTATGAAGCGTAGTTCTTTTGTTTATATATTCAAGACATCACAGATAACAATCATTTCTATTATTACATTTACTGTGTTCCTTAGAACAAAAATGTCAGTGGGAACTGTTCAAGATGGACAAAAATTCTTTGGAGCATTATTCTTTACTCTAATAAACATAATGTTTAATGGGATGGCAGAACTAGATATGACTATTTTTAGACTTCCTGTCTTTTACAAACAAAGGGATTTCAGGTTCTTCCCTGCATGGGCATTTGGTTTGCCTCTATGGATTCTCAGGATCCCTCTCTCCATTTTGGAATCGGGGATATGGATTGTCCTAACATATTACACAATTGGGTTTGCTCCTTCTGCTAGCAGGTAATTAATATGATTTTATAATTGGGCATTGGAAAGTAACTTAAACCAATTTTCCTTTTTTTTCTCTCTCTCTTTTTGCTACAATAGTCTTAATTTTTATTCATTACAATGATAACAAATTCTTAATTCACACTTGTCCATTTGTTTTATCAGATTTTTCAGGCAATTCTTGGCATTATTTTGCATTCATCAGATGGCTCTCTCTCTATTCCGGTTCCTTGCCGCAGCTGGTAGAACGCTAGTTGTTGCTAACACGCTGGGTGCCTTGTCCCTGCAATTGATATTTTTGCTAGGAGGTTTTGTTATTGCCAAGGGTAAGTTTTTTATCACTTCTTAATTTCGGATAGGTCTTTTAGTTTAAGGCAGCTTTAATAATTAAGACCATATATGTTAAGTTTTTTTTATTCTTCTTTTATAGTCCAATTAATATAGTTCAAACAAATACTGAGTGCAACATATGTATTTTCTTTTTGGTACTTGTAGATGACGTTGAGCCATGGATGATATGGGGCTATTATCTATCCCCTATGATGTATGGTCAGAATGCCATAGTAATGAATGAATTCTTAGATAAAAGATGGAGTAAAGTAAGAATTCAATTTTCTCATAGCTTGTTTAATTACATACTTGCACATAACAAGATAAAATTTGTTTCAAGTGTTAGTTGCTTCTATTCTCCGAAATTTCAAGCATTTTTTAACATTTTTTTTATCATTTACAGCCAAATACAGACCCTAGAATACATGCATCTACAGTTGGAAAGGTGCTTCTAAAATCCAGAGGCTTCTATACAGAAGAATATTGGTTTTGGATCTGCATAGGAGCCTTGGTTGGGTTTTCTCTTCTCTTCAACCTCTTATTCATTGTTGCTTTAATTTATTTGAATCGTAAGTAATATCCTTTTGATTTCCAGAGTTTTTAATTGAATAAACTTTGCACATCTGATAAAGGATTTTTATGTCAACAAATTTCAGCTTTTGGTGATTCAAAACCAGTCATCGTGGAGGAAGGTGACAAAAAGAATAAAATGTCCTCCTCTATGTTTAAAGGTTTTCAAATCTATCTATTTCTCCTTTAACTCTAAGTGATTCCAAATGTTAGGAAAAAAATATATAATCAACCAACTTTTTTTTATTTATTTATATTGATAAGAAAAATATTAGAATAATAAAATACAACACTTAAAATAAAAAACTTTATTTTGTTCATGTGATTCACATGCTTAAAAAACCTAGAAATTCTCGTTTTGTTCACAAGTGAAATTTTTAAGATTATTAAAAAACTTACAAATCTTCCCTCCAGTTCATAACTCTTTCACTTAAGGTCGTGACACCTCTTCTGGCCGAACCATTTTCTTATCTTAGAAGTGTCATTTATAATAAACCTAGCATGCTAATCTTAAATGAAAAAATAAATCTTTATTTTATAAATAATAAATTTAAAATCTAAATAAATTCTAAAGATAAAAAAAATTTTTTTTTAAATAATATCTAGAGATTTGAAATTAAAATAATTTGAATTGTTTTCTAACAATCTCTCCCTCAATTAAAATTTTTAAACTCATCTTCAATCACCATGAATATTCATCTCATTCTCTATATTAAATTTGGTATATGTTTTCTTCTCTTCTTGATACATTTGACTTTAATCTACCTTCATCAAACCCTCTTCAATAATTTTTTTTCCTTTGATCATCATCAGGTCGCAAATTCAACTAGACTTACATACTACATGTTGAGATAAAAACGCATAACCAACAAATTTCTCTTTATTCATATTAATAAGAAAAACATCAAAATAATAAAATACAACACCTAAACAAAAAGAAATATAACAACATTATTTTGTTAACGTAGATCACATCTCATGCCTTCATTCACAACAAGTTTTTGGATAAACTGCAAATCCTCCCCATCATTTTGTTCATTTGATTCGCATTTTATGCCTACATCCATGTCAAGTTATTATGATTACTGACTTCGCACATCATAACCTTCCACACTATAATCACCTCTTTAACTTAGGTACTGACTCTCGGCCATATATTTTTCTTATATCAAAGAAACTCTATTTGTAAACATAACATCTTACTCTTAAATGAGCAAAAAAAAAATAATTATTTTTATAAATAATATCTTTAAAATTTAAACAAATATTAAAATATAATAATATATTTTTTTAAACTATATCTAGAAATTTGAAATTAAAATAATTTTTGAATTGATTCCAACACTAAATGCATTTCATTATTATTTACCGAAATGTAATATATATATGATAGGATATAACAAATCAGCAGCATTACCTTTGACTGAGAAACATGTTCACAATAATTTAGTTGCAATAGTTTATTAGTTTTCAATACACTTGTTTTCTTCATTTTGCTGCGACATTATTTGAAAATTTTCAGTACCGCACTCTTGTCATGCAATTCAATAGCACCATTCTCTGCCATGCTGCTAATCCTTTTTGAAAAATAACAGGTACAGACAAAGCAGTGAAAAATTCTTCAGAAATTGATAATTCTTCAAACCAAGAAGCCAGAAGAGCAATGGTTCTACCGTTTCAACCACTTTCACTTGCATTCAACCATATTAACTACTTCGTAGATACGCCTGTAGTAAGTAATTCTGGATTTTTTTTTTCACCTGACAAGTTACGATTACACAAAAAAAATAAATTCGTTGTAGATGTCCTTATCTTTTTGGTCTAGTACCATCACCCAATCATGTTAACCACCACTTTAGTTCTTATAGCTTTTATAGTTTTAGAATTATGAAATAATTAAGATTTTTTTTATTAGTTAAAAGGATAGAGAAAATTGGAATAGACTTAATTGAAAGGAAAACTAGCTTAGAGAAATAGTTATAATAACTTTGATTAGAAATAACTTGCTAGTTTCTTGGTTTAATTACAAATATTGAGTACATGACTTATTTATAGGTTTTAACACAACCATTCTAGAGATATCATATATTATTCTAGAATTTTCTATCTACATGTAATTCTAGAACTATAATACATTATTCTAAAATATTTTATCTATATGTAATTCTAGAGCTATCATGTATTTATCTAGAATATTCTATCTATATGTAATTGTCTACATTATTCTAGAATTTGCATAAATTTTCATTTCTTCTCCTTGATGCAAATTTGAGTAACTCCAAGCATAGTGTGAAGCTGTTCGAATCTTGGTTTCGATAGTGACTTTGTGAATATCTTAGCAACTTGATCTCTGATTCTCTAATGAAGTGATATTTGATTGCTATGTGTTTTGCCCTACTATGATGCATTGGATTTTTTTCCATTATTATTGCTGATTTATTGTCGCAATAGATAATAGCAGGGCTTATCTTGTTGTTCTCCCATTTCTTTAAGTATTCTCCATAGCCAAATTGTTTGACTTGTAGCTTCAGTTGCTACCACATATTCTGCCATTTCTTTGATTGAGAAGGCATAGCTAGAGGTGTTCTTCATATCATCTACCAAACCTGCCCAATCACTGTTGGTGTACTTGAGCAAACTTGAGTTGCTCATGGTTTTATACCATATACCAAACACTTTTGTGCCTTTTAAATATTTGTGAATTCTTTTAACTGCTCCAAAGTGAATTTTGCTTGGGCTTTGCATAAATCTTAATAGAAGACTTACAACATATATGATGTCTGGTCATGTGACTGTTAAATATAATAAGCTTCCAATCAGACTTCTATAGCGAGATGCATTAGCTTTTAGTGCTCCATCATCTTTTTGTTGCTTCTCGTTTGTCACGAGCAGAGTAGTGACAGTTTTGCAATCATTCATGTTAAACTTCTTGAGTAGGGCTTCTATATATTTCTTTTGACAAATAAATATCCCTTCTTCCTTTTGACTTATTTCAATACCAAGAAAGCAGTTCATTAAGCCAAGGTCAATCATTTCGAATGTCTTCATCATGACTTCTTTGAATTCTTTCATCATCTTTATATTGTTCCCAATGTAGATTTTATCATCTACATACAAGGAGAAATAAGAGTGTCATACTAACCTTAGGTCTTGATGTATAGTGTTAGCTTACTCTTAATCTTCTTGAATCCTTGATCGGTGAAGTAATGATCTATTCTACTGTACCATGCTCGAAGAGCTTGCTTAAAACCATATAAAGTTTTTCTTAGTCGTAACACTTTGTCTTCATTGCCTTTGCTCACAAAAACTTCTAGTTTATCCACGTAGATCTCTTCTTGTAGTACTCCATTGAGAAAAGCAGACTTGACATCTAGTTGGTAGATGTTCTAGCCTTCTCATGTAGCAAGAGCTATTAGAGCTCTAATTGTATCTAAGCGAGCTACTAGGCGAAGGTCTCTTTGTAGTTTATTCCTAGTTATTGTGAATAACCCTTAGTTACCAACCTAGCTTTGTGCTGTTGTATAGTGCCATTGGGATTGAGGTTTGTCTTATAAACCCATTTTACCCCGATGACATCCTTGTTTTTTGGACTATCTACTAGCTCACATGTGTTATTTTTCTCAATCATTTTTATCTCTTCTTCCATAGCCTTGACCCATACTTGTTTCTTTGATGCTTCTTTAAAGCTTTCTTGTTCAAGTATGACCAAGTTACAAGTTTCATATATGTCCACCAAAGATCTAATTCGTCTTAGAGTAAACTCTAGTGAGGAAGTTTGTTGTTTTGAGGAAAAGGAAGCTCACCTGGGACTTTTGTAGTTTCTTTAACTCCATCAGGTTGTTGCATTGGTATAGAAATGTTTTTCTTTATTTTCTCGTCATTCCAATTCCAAGCAACACTTTCTTTGACTTCAACATCCTAGCAAATAGTGAGCTTTTTGGTTTGCAAGTTGTAGACTCAGTAGCCTTTTGACTGTGTCTTATACCCCAGAAAGATGCCTTGTATAGTTTTTTCTTCTAACCTATGCTTTTTCTTTTCTAGAACGTGTATGTAGCAAATAGATCCAAATACCCTTAGGTGTTTTTCTTATGGTTTTTGCCTGCTCCAATCTTCAATAGGAGTCTTTTCTTGGACTGCTTTGGTCGAACATCTATTAAGTATGTAGACAAAAATATAGAATGCTTCAGCCCAAAAAGTGTTTGGTAATCCTTTCTCCTTCAACATCGATCTAGCCATCTCCATTACTGTGCAGTTTTCCTCCTAGATACTCCATTTTGTTGCGGAGAATATGAAACTGTAAGTTGTCGCTAAATGCCTTCACCTTCGTAGAATTTATTAAACTTATGGGATAGGTATTCTTTGCCATGATTACTTCTAAGTACTTTTATCTATTTCTGACTTTGTTTTTCAACAAGGGCCTTAAACTTCTTAAAAATTCCAAAGACTTCTGATTTTGCTTTTATGAAGTAGACCTAAGTCATTCTAGAAAAATCATCTACGAAGAGAATGAAATACCTGTTGTTATAGGGTTATGGCGTTCGCATTGGTCTGCAAATATCTGTATGGATTAGCTCCAATAAGTCTTTTGCTCTCCATGCATTTCCTATTGAATTAGTAGTTGTGTTGGTTGTCGAGGAGACATCCTTCACAAGTTTCACTATTCTCTGTTAGATATGGGAGATTTGTTATCATATTCTTTTGATATAATAACTTCAAGGCATGAGTATTGAAGTGGCCAAATCTTCAATGCAAAAGCCATGAGTTATTGACTTCTGCTTTCATGGCAACATTAGAGCATTGTCTCAAGCTTATTGGCAAACTTATGATCCCTTTCTCCATTTTTGTTCGGCAAATCTCTAGCCTTTTACTATCATATATTGTACATGTGTCTCCTTCAAAGTGCAGACTATAGCCTTTCTCCATCATTTGGCCAATGATTAAGGGATTTTCTTTGAGTTTAGGAACTAGTAAGACATCAATAATAAGTTTCGTACCTTTCTTTGTGTCCACCATAACGGTATCTTTGCCTTTTGATTCAACTATAGTACCATTCCTTATTCAAACTTTCACTTTGATAGATTAGTCAATATCCTTGAATATGCTTGCATTTTTGGCCATATGATTTTATGCATTCATAGAATGCTCTCCCTAGGACCTTACTTTAAGAGGCTTCTTAGGTAGAAGAAGATGGTGATGAAGAGGAGAGAAATGGTTGAAGAGGTACCACTCTCTAGGAGATAAGCCTTGTTGAAGAAGCTTGTCACAAGGAAAGAAACCCTTGATAAAAGCCAAGATGACTCTCACAAGTAGAGAGAAGAGACACTCACAAAGAGAACTCTCAAAAGAAGTAATTGCATTCAAATGATCAAATATCCTTACAAGAGTGGGTAAGGAGCTATTTATAGAGGGAAGGGGAGTGTTGGACGTCTAACATAACTGAGGGAAGGAAAAGGAAAAGATCCAAACAAGTCCCTAAAAATATGGATCTATGTTCCCTCTAAATTTGAATTTGAATTTTGGAGGAAAGTGACATGACACTTCTAAAATTCAAATTCAAATAAGAAGCAACAAAAAAACCATGGAGGAGAGAGAGTGTGATGTGGTGCCACTTTAAGGGGAACAACGGGTCCCACATGTCTCCTACATGTTTCACGTGTTAGTTAGAAGGGTTTTAGAAGCAATTAGGGGTGTGGAAAAGAATAACCACATGTCCAACTACTCCTAGACTAAGCCCACGTAATTAACACACCACACTAAAGGGATTAAAGGCACCTCCTAAATAAAATAAAGCCTATAGGCCAATATACAAGGCCTCAAAATTACTAAAATACATCTGCTCAAATTACTACACAACTATACTATTTATTTACACAATTTTGAGACTATGACCCTAAAGTCTTCATGAAGCTCCTTCCTAGCCATTTTCTTTTTTCTAATCCTCTAGCCATGGGACTTTGCTAGGGAGGATTGTATCAACTCCTCTCCCTTGGAAAGGATTTGACCTCAAATCCAGAGGTTCTTCTTCCTTTTCTTCTAATCCTACAAAAAGATGAGCAAAATGATTAGTAGGTGTAGACTCCAGAGGGTTGGGAGAGTGAGGCGTCTATGAGATAGCCCCTCAAGGTTGGGGTAGTGGAGGCAGTGCAAGGGCCTTCACCTAGCAACTCCCCAACCTAGGCCTAATGCACTAAGTATGAATCTCACATGATTAGAAGAAAATGGAGAGACTATACTAGGTGCATTAGTGCACTCATCAAGGAAGGCTAAATAAGCCTTGTCTTTTTCTTCACCCCAAAAGAGTGTGATGGGCTTACGGGTGGACCATTCTTGCATGGTCTCTTGATATTGAACTTGAGATTGGCTTTGAGTTTCCAATAATATGGTCTCAACCTCAGGTTCAACTATAGGGACCTCATCTACAAGTAGAGTTTGAGGTTGTGAGGATTTGTGCTCAATAGTAATGGGCAAAACCTCAACTTCTACTGTCTCATGGGACAAAGTATCTTCAATAAGATCCTCCTTGGAGTCCAAAGGTAATCTTCTTGAAAGTCATCCTCCTATTTCATGTCTCTTAAATCTTGAACTTGATATGCATGATTAAGCTCAAAAGATGAAGGTTCAAGCTCAAAACTTGGGAGTGTATGCAATGGTGCCTTCTTAAGTTGAAGGTAGATAGGTTGTTGCATAAGGAGACTATATTTGAAGTCCATTTTAATAGAAAAATGACTCTCCTTTAGAACAACCTTCTTGGAAAGGGCATTTCCTTCCAACCCATCAACAAACAAAGCTTGTTTATTTTTTTCTTTTTTTCTTTTTCTCTTCCTCTTCCCTTTTCTTTTTCATGATGAGTTGGTTCTCTAACACTTAGGCTGGTGTAAGAGAACACAACTTGAATTTTGTGCCTAAGTGGGAAAGGGTAATCACATTAATGTGGTCATCATAAAGAGTTTTTCTATCATATTGTCATGGATGCCCTAACAAGATATGAACCGCTTCTATTTGAACTACATCACAAAGGATGCCATCCTTGTAGTTCCTAATGGAAAAGGGTAACTCAACTTGTTGATTGACTTCCACCTCCTTACTTTCATTCAACCATCGAAGTCTGTAAGGCTTAGAGTGAGGAGTGGAAGTCAAGGATAGCTTATCAACCAACCTTGTGCTGCAAAAATTACAACAGGAGCCACTATCTATAATGAGAGAACATATTTGATTATAAACCTTACATCTTGTGTGAAAGATGTTATCTTTTTGAGATGTGCTAGGTCTATAAGGTTGGCTACCCAAAAGCCTCCTTACCATCAACAACTCTCCCTCACAAGCATAAATATCCTCTACATGTATGTTACCCCCTTCTTCCTCACTCTCACTAGAGAGGAAGATGGTTCACTTTCAATGTCTTGGCCCCTCATGATCATGGTCTTTTTGTTGGGGAATTGGGAAGCAATGTGGCCTCTCCCAAGACATTTGAAGCATTTAATACTACTAGCTCTAAAACTAGTAGAAGGTCCTCTCTATGCAAAGGTTGTTTTTCTTTATGCATGCTTGTGGAAGGCTCATCCTTGGGGTGGCTCTTGGAAGAGCTCTCCTTGACTTAGTCCTTATTTGTAGAAAGGTGGGAATGATTAGAGTAGTCCTTCCTAGAGGAAGACCTTCTCTTCAATTGTTGCTCTACCTTAATACAAATTTGAACTAAGTCATCTAGATCCTATATGGCAAGATCTCAACTCTATCCCTTATCTCAAGGTTCAAGCAACTAAGGAACCTAGCTTTAGTGGACTTAGGCTCTTCAGTTATTCCAACCCTCATTATGAAAAGCTCTATTTGTTGCCTATATTCCTCAACACTCATATTGTGTTACCTTAATCTTTGTAGCTTATCAAGGAGTTCACTTTCATAATAAGAGTGAATATGCCTCTTTTTCATGACCCTTTCGAGATCATTCTAATACTCAATAGGAGGATCATGATAACGTCGCCTTTCTTCCTCAAAAGAGGTCTACCAATACATAGATACCTTTGGAAGCTAAGGTTGCTAAAGGAACTTTTCTATCTTCATTAATTTTAAAACATTTGAAAAATTGTTCTACCTTCATCTCCCAATCAAGGTAGGTTTCCACATTGTCTTTTCCATGAAAGTGGGAGATCAATTTTTTGTTCTTTATGTTCATGGTTTTGATTTCTTCTCTCCCTAGGTCTAGGCCTTCCATTATACCCGTCATTCTCACTAGTAGATTCACTCCTAGGGGAGCTAGACCTATTTCATCTTCTTCTTCTTTCTCTTTCTTTTCTTCCCTTCTTCTTTCCTCCCTTTCTTCTCTTTCTTGTCTTTCTATTTTCTCTCTTTCTTCTCTCTCAAGTCTTTCTCTCTTATCCCTCTCATCCCTTTCCCTTTTTGCCTTTTCTTTTTCTTCTCTTCTTCTTTCCTCACTTTCTTCCATCTTTTTCTCCTCTCTTGCCTCTCTCTATTTTCTTGACTCACTTTCTTCCACATGCCACTCTCTAAATTCATGCACAAAATTGTCAAGAGTGTTTGCCTTAGGGGAATCCCCTTGGTTCACACTCTTGTTGTTAGAGATGTGTGATTCCATAATGGTGTGTAGAGTGAAATCAATTTTAGGCACTCTTCTCCCTTTAATCTTTTTTCTCACCAAAGAAGAGAAGAGTCTTTGGAACTCTAGCCTGCACATCTAAAAGTGAATTGAAAAAGCAAATAAAACCAGCCTAAATGAATTTCCTAATGGTGCAATGAACCTTTGGAGTTCAAGGCACCTCTATATGAATTTAAGCAAAGTAAAGCAAGAAAACAAAAAGCTAAAGGTTCTAAACGTGCACCTAAAGGAATGAAGAATGTACCACTTCCATTTCAAACCTTAAAAGAGAATCTAAGCTATTACACACAAAGGAGTGACCCTTAGGGGCATCTAACACTCCATAAAAGAATAAGAGGCCAAATTACAAGGAATTAATCAAAACAAAATAAAGAAAATCTTCACTCCAAGCTCCACTCAAGTGTATGCACTCTTGTCTTGCTTCCTGCACCTCCTTGAGTCCTCCTTGGCTTAGTTAACCCTTTCTCAAAATGCTACCCTTGTGGAAGACTCCCAACCAAGTTTTTCTCTACAAGAAAGTGGCGCCACAAACCAAGCAATTCCAAGAATACAAGAGTAGAAGCTAAAAGCAAGAAAATGCTAAAACAAAGAAAAGACACACAATCTAAATGGAAAGAATATAATGGACAAAATTTAGAAGGATTGTTTAGAGACAATACTAAAATTAAGGGAAATGAAAAAAGGCTAAGTACACTAGAGAAAATCCTAGAAATGACTCTAAATTATGAATGAGGACTAAAACCAAAAGACACAAAACATTTTCAAAAATTTCATAAAGAAATATGGTATGGCCGAGAGCTATGCAAAGGTGCTCTCAAGCAATTTCAACCAATTTTCAACACTTTTTTTGCAATACTGAAATTACTTTTAGGTACATCTATTTTGTTTTGTTTTTTTGTATTTTCTTTGCACTTTTACTATTTTTTAACTTTTTTTTATCCTTTTCTTAGATGCACCTAGCTACTTGTTATTTTGCAAATTTAATGAGTTATTTATTGGTAGTAATCGCTTAAGGAGATAAGCACTAGCAAGGCACAAAAATTTCAATGAACAAGTGCAATCAATGAAAATATAAGTAACTCAAAAGATGCACTAAAGTATAAGTGATTTAGGTAATCCACCAAGAGCTTTTTTGGTTGTGATTTGGAGCTACTTGTTTGCACAAATTATAGGCTCAATATTTCACGTCCAAGCTCAAGCAAACCTCAACTAGAAGTCTCTTCAAAATTTTGTACAAAGAACAGCTACTAAATTCAAATAAGAAACAATGAACATAAGGAGAAATTGAGCTATTAATTATTTTTTTTTGAGAATTTTTTTTTACTAGAACATGCTTGAACTAAAAGCATGAAGAACTTCTTAAAGGCTTAAACAAGAAGTGAAACCTCTTTGAAACTCAATTTCAAGAAGCTAACACACTTTTTCAAAGCAAAAACTCAAAAATAAAAAGGTAAAACCTAAGGAAATTTATATGACATAATTAATAACTAAACATGACTCTAAATGAAAAATACTTGAGATTATGAAACTGAAAAATAAAACCTTATGACAGTGCTGCGATTTTCGCCACAGAGGTGTGGTTTTAGTATAAGGTGTTTCGTAGGAACTTCAACATGCACCAAATCAACTCAAAATGAAAGCTAATGGTAAACATGAATTCCTAACACATAAAATAGTGGTTCAATTGAAGAGTTCAAAAATTTGAACCAATTAAAATCAAGGAAAAATGCATAGGAAGAAAATACACCGATTAAATTCAAGTAAAATTGCTTAGTAATGAAAAAATCACAACAACAAGCCACCATAACACTAGACAAGTAAGAAATTATGAACAAAATGAAATTATCAAAGATGACTCTCACAAGTAGAGGGAAGAGACACTCACAAAGAGAACTCTCAAAAGAAGTAATTGTATTCAAATTATCAAAGATCCTTTCAAGAGTGAGTAAGGAGCTATTTATAGAGGGGAGAGGGAATGTTGGACGTCCAACATAGCTGAGGGAAGGAAAAGGAAAAGATCCAAACAAGTCCCTAAAAATGTGTATCTATGTTCCCTCTAAATTTGAATTTGAATTTTGGAGGGAAGTGACATGATACTTATAAATTCAAATTCAAATAAGAAGTAACAAAAAAAGCCATGTAGGAGAGAGAGAGTGATATGGTGCCACTCTACGGGGAACAAGGTGCCTCACATGTCTCCTACATGTTTCACGTGTTGGTTAGAAGGGTTTTAGAAGCAATTAAGGGTGTGAAAAAGACTAACCACACGTCCAACTACTCCTAAACCAAGCCTGTCTAATTAACACACCCCGCTAAAGCGACTAAATGCACCTCCTAAAGAAAATAAAGCCTATAGGCCAAAATATAAGGCCTAAAAATTACTAAAATACACCAATTCAAATTACTACACAACTACATTATTTATTTACACAATTTTGAGACTATGACGCTAAAGTCTTCATAAAGCTCCTTCCTAGCCATGTCCTCTCTCTACTCCTCCTAACCAAGGGACCTTGCTAGGGAGGATTGCATCATGATTGCTACAACTGCTAACCAAGTACCAATTTCCACCTATTTCACTAATGGAATCTTAGGTAGCACATAAAAGATCTTGCTCTCAATCATGCTCTTCAGCAAAATTGGGTGGATGCTTATTTTTGTTGCAGCAATAGTTCTCCACAAATTTATTGCAGTGATAATATTGTGGTTTTCTACAGTATCAGCAGTCTTTTTCTGCATGATTTGTTCTCTTGCAAATGTCGCATTGATGATATTCATTTTGATAATTATCGGAGAAATTTTTAGAGTTCTCTTTATTTCTAAAAGTTTCTCCATTATTCCTTGTTTCTACATTCCTTTTATTTTGAGACCGTAATTTAAGCTTTAATTGAAAGACATTTTTTACTGAGTCTTCATCATGCCTATTCAACCTTTGCTCATAAGCTTCAAGTGACCCTATAAGTTCTGTCACTAACAAGGTAGATAGATCTTTTGTTTGTTCAATTGTTGTCACGATTGATTGAATGATATTTACGGGAATAGTAATTAGAATTTTCTTGTCAAGAATATTTTCCTTGTAGGCTCTCATTTGGTTAACTATTTCTTTTATCTTAGAATAGTAGTCCTTTAAGGTCTCAGATTCCTTCATTTTTAATAATTCAAAGTTACGTCATAGAGTTACAAGCTTTACGATACCTACTATTTCACTTCCTTCAAACTCCTTCTACAATCTAGTTCATGCTTCTTTTGTTGTTTTAGCACCCATTATTCCTGGAAAAATTGTGTTTATCACCTCTTGTTGCAAGATAAATAGTGTCTTTGAGTTCTTTTGTTTGTTCTGCTTCAACTCCTTTTTCTGAGCCATAGTAAAAGCTGAGGTGTCTTATGGAGCATAAATCTTTCTTCTGTTGTATCCCACAAATCTTGAGAGGTGAAATATGTCTTCATTTTTTTAATTCAAAAATCATAATTTTCACCATTAAAAATGGGAATAAGGATAGATGATGGTTGAATAGTGTTAGCCATGGGTTAGAAATTTTTGAAAGTGGGTAAGATATTGGGAGGATATTTGGAGATAGTGGGGTAATATTTCTATGCCCAGTAGATGACCCAAAGTAGTTGTGATGCCACTTAGAATTATGAAATAATTAAGACTTTTTTTATTGGTTGAAAGATAGGAAGGTCAATATGTGGTATAAGCTTAGTTGAAAGGAAAATTAGCTTAGAGAAATAGTTGAAATAGCTTTGATGGAAATGACTTGCTAGTTTCTTAGTTTAATTACAAAAGTTGAATACATAATCTATTTACAACACAATCATTCTAGATATATCATATATTATTTTAGGTTATCTACATGTAATTCTAGAGTTATAATGCATTATTCTAGAATATTCTATTATCTACATGTAATTCTAGAGTTATAATGCATTATTCTAGAATATTCTATTATCTACATGTAATTCTAGAGTTATAATGCATTATTCTAGAATATTCTATCTATATGTAATTTTAGAGTTATTATGTATTATTTTAGAATATTTTATCTATATGTAATGTTCTACTTTATTCTAGAATTTTTATCAATTTTCATCAAGTTCAATTCACTTATGCTTAGCTTTCTTGAATATATAACAGAATCAATATAAAGTTTTTCGTTCAACTCGATCTTAGGTCATGTAAATTGTTCTTACAATAGGATGCTTTTATATTTTTGTCATAATTGTTAGAAATAATTCAATTTAATTCATAATTAACAAATCATCTGGTTTTGTTCTTTTACTGCTATAACATCAGGAAATGAGGAGTCGAGGAATCAATAAAGGTCGACTTCAACTACTACAAGACGTTAGTGGGGCTTTCAGACCAGGCGTATTGACAGCACTTGTGGGTGTTAGTGGTGCTGGGAAGACAACCCTTATGGACGTATTGGCTGGAAGAAAAACAAATGGCTACATTGAAGGAAGTATTAACATCTCAGGTTACACGAAGAACCAAGCAACATTTGCTCGTGTCAGCGGTTATTGTGAACAGAATGACATTCACTCTCCACATGTTACTGTATATGAATCGCTACTATTTTCAGCATGGCTTCGCCTCCCTTCAGATGTAACTGTACAAACACGGAAGGTGTGTGGGAACAAACCTTTTTTTTTCTTGGCAAGTATGAATAAAGCAAATTTTAATGTTAATATTTTCATTAAAATCTTACAAAGATTACCGTACTAACATTTAATCAATAAAAAAATATTAATATTTTTAATTTATGTTTTTAAAATTAGATAAATAATCACACGGGTAAAAATATTCATTTCAATCATGATTGAACTAGGGGTGAAACCGAGTATACTAAAATAATATTTCTTATTATTAATGTATTATAAAAATTAAAATTATAAAAAAAATTATTAAGAAGTTAATTATAAAATAAAAAATTATTTTTATTAAATACACTTTAAAATATTATTAAGTTAACACAATTTGTATTAAGAAAAAAAGAAATGCATTTAGTAAAATCTAAAAAAACTTAAAAAAATTATGAACTGATTAAACTATAGTTTTGCAGATTTATGACTGATTTTTTAGTGTTAAAAGCGATTTGCTTCATGGGTTTTCTGCATTGACTGAAGTGATTGTTAGATAGATTCACCAATTTTTTTGTGGAATAGACAGTGCGATCCAGGTTTTTAAACATAGCTTTTAATATTGCTTTTTGTTCTATTTTTGTTTTGGGGAGGCAGATGTTTGTTGAGGAAGTTATGGAATTGGTTGAGCTTAACCAAATCAAAGATGCACTTGTGGGTCTTCCAGGAGTGGATGGTCTATCAACAGAACAAAGGAAAAGGCTTACTATTGCAGTAGAACTGGTTGCCAACCCTTCAATTATCTTCATGGATGAACCAACATCCGGCCTTGATGCTAGAGCCGCAGCTATTGTTATGCGAACTGTGAGAAATACAGTAGACACGGGGAGAACTGTTCTGTGCACAATTCATCAACCAAGCATAGACATTTTTGAAGCTTTTGATGAGGTATGTATGGAGTCTATAGACTCTAGAATTTCTATGTCATCCCAGTAGTTGATTATTACATATAAATTTTTTTTTTCACTGTAGCTTCTGTTGCTGAAAAGAGGAGGGCAAGTTATCTATGCCGGACCTCTTGGTGACCACTCACATAAGCTAATAGCATATTTGGAAGTGAGTATTGAAGTTTTTTAGTTTTCTATGTCTATATAGTCTTTGAGATCAATCTTAGCTTCAGACTTGCTCCACAGTCTACTTACAACACTTGTGCATATATTTCAGGCTATCCCAGGAGTTCCCAATATCAAGGATGGTTATAATCCTGCCACATGGATGCTTGATATCAGCTCTACTTCAATGGAGGCCAATCTTGACGTAGATTTTGCAGAGATCTATGCCAAGTCTACCCTTTACCGGTATGATTTTTCATACAACAGTATGCTACTTTTTAAAATGCTTCTCGAGTTTATTATGCAACAAGATTTTTGTCCTTATAAAAACTTTTTCTCTGTACTTTCTACAGGAGGAATCAAGAACTTATCGAGGAGCTCAGTACCCCAATACCAGATTCGAAGGACTTGTACTTCCCAACCAAATATTCCCAATCATATTTTGTTCAGTGCAAAGCTAACTTCTGGAAACAATATTGGTCCTACTGGAGATATCCTCAGTATAATGTAGTCCGATTTTTCATGACAATAGCGGTGGGAATAATGTTTGGTGTGATTTTCTGGAATAAAGCCAACAAAACGTAAGTCATTGAACTTGTCTATAATATTAAAGATACAAAAGGCTTTGTGTATCACACTTATTAATTACGTTTGGTACTCTACTACCCCTATAATTTAACTTAAAAATTTGCATTCCAACTTCCGAGTTACAATTACATTTTGATGTTTGCTCAACAAATTTTATTTTCAGCCAAAAACAACAAGATTTAATGAATCTTTTGGGAGCCATGTACTCGGCTGTGCTTTTTCTTGGAGCCATGAATGCTTCATCAGTGCAACCAGTTGTTGCCATTGAAAGAACTATCTTCTATCGTGAAAGAGCAGCAGGGATGTACTCTGCATTGCCCTATGCATTTGGCCAGGTACAAGAGCAATGAAAGAGTGATATCAAGACCCCCTTCTAATGATTTCACAAAAAACCCTAATGAACTCAATTTGTTTTAGTAATGACAGTCTTCGCTTGACAATTTTCCTGAAGAAATTGGAAAATAAAGAACAGATACACAAACTAAAGACACTACATTGATCATGCAGGTGGCAATAGAGGCAATTTACAATGCAATTCAAACAGCAATTTACTCTCTTATCCTTTACTCAATGATTGGGTTTGACTGGAAGGCGACAAACTTCTTTTGGTTTTACTACTATATATTAATGAGCTTTATGTACTTCACATTGTATGGGATGATGATTGTAGCACTAACACCGGGTCACCAAGTTGCTGCCATTTGTATGTCCTTCTTCTTGATTTTCTGGAACTTATTCTCTGGATTTATCATTCCTAGAACGGTAAGTGATTGTTATTTTGACATGTAATGCATAATTTAATTCTAGGAATGTGGTCCCTTCTTTTGGCTATCGAAGCTTATGTTTATCCTAAAAATGTTACACAGCAAATTCCTGTGTGGTGGAGATGGTATTATTGGGCTTCTCCTGTTTCGTGGACACTATATGGCCTTATTACCTCACAACTGGGTGACAAAAATGCAGAATTGGAGATACCAGGTGCTGGAAGAATGGGATTGAAAGAATTCCTTAAACAAAACTTGGGGTTTGAGTATGACTTCCTTCCCGTTGTTGCTGCCGCTCACATAGGCTGGGTTCTCCTTTTCTTGTTTGTTTTCGCCTATGCCATCAAATTTTTTAATTTCCAAAAACGATAGTCCCAGCAAAGTTTTATCAGTTCTAGATTGCGTGTAAATATTTTATTTTCCTTTTTATTTATTTGCATTGAACTTCCTATGCTCGCTAAAATGGTAAAAGAATCTCTACTTTAAGTAAGCCCAACCAAAACAAATTAGGAAATTTTAGTACATAATAAGTGAGCAAGTAGTTAGTTACCTATCAGATAACACTAATTCTCAACCTTTCAATTAATGTGCCAAGCTTACAATGCATGCAAAATATTATGAGAATTTGTTTTAATTTTCTTTCACTTTTATGGGATTTTGTTTTTGCACCCGCATTGATTCTATTTGCACTCCAAAAGTTGAATTTTCCCAAAACACTTTCATCTTCCTTCTCTTCTTGCTTGCACCCGCCCCAGCCCCAACCTCAACCCCCACCCCAACCTCCTGCAACTCCAGTCCCACCACTTTTTTCCCGACCATGAACTCCACTGCATCCATGTCCACAACCCCTTGGGGCTACAATCTGTTGTAGTGTAGAAACCTCATAAAAAAATTGCTCTCTACTAATTCTAGTCTTAGGAGGCACCTCAACCTAATACAAGAATAATCAAAGATATAATGAGAAACAATTAAAAAGACAAAATTAGAATCAATATTTTTGACTAAGACAAACAAACTCCAGTCTAGCAATGGATTATCATAGTATCTTGAATGTAAGTTGTGCTCGAGTACACAAGTTACAAACAAGTTTCTGAGACAAACTAAATTATACAACTATAAGACTTACTAGCTAACCTAAGTTTTGATACCAACTTTGTCACGACCCACCCTATGTCATGATCGACACACATATTGTTGCTTTATAGTCTAGCTAACCTGAAGTTTAAATCTTACTAAAGAAACTATTAGACCAAACTGTGAATTATTAAAATAAATTTGTCAGAATCTCCCGTAAAAATAAGATATACCATAATTCAATTAACCAGTAAAAGAAAACATTATATTAATATTCGTATTCAATTCAACATCAAAGGACAGAATCTCCTATTATGACATAATTATCATTATAGATTCTCAAAATATCAGAATTTACAACATGGACATATTTATAATCAATATTCTCTATGTATCAAAATATAGAGATTTCATCTATCTTTATCCCTATCATTAGTGATGTATAAAATATGATTGATTTAAAGCAAACATACCCTACATAGTAGTAACAGTCGGCCAAAGTTCAGATATCATACTCAAAGGAACATATGTATTCTTCAAATAATTCAATTTAGATAATAAAAGAACAATTTAAGAGAAACAATATGTGTGTGTGTTCGATTGTTCAAACTATGAGTAGAATACAAACAAATAAATAGTAATAAGATTGGAAGTCAATGGATTAAAGCTTAGAGTTGTGATTTCAACTACAATATTTTTACCCCTATTTACTAAGGAATTCAATTCTTGTTATTCATTGATTATCAAAACCTTACTAAAATTGTTGTGTGTTTGGCTATTCACACAAACACTTTTATCCTACATTGTTTTATAGTTTAGTCATGTAAGGATTCAATTTAGAATCACTTTATTGGATCTCAAAATGGCATTTAAGTTTATTAATAATTGAAGGTTTACTCATACATTTGGTGAATTCCATAAGAATGAACCTAATTGTTTCATAGTTTAATCATTCAAATATTAATGATCATAAGTATTTAATCAATTAAAGATATAAACAAATAAAATATTAGTGGTCATGAATAATTTAAGTCAAATTAAATTAAATAATCTTAAATTTTAAATTTTAAAACAGAAATCAATGTTAAATGATAACTCAAATCATTTTTCCTTTGTATAGTTTGAACCTCTCATCTTGTTTTATATGAAATGAAAATATTTTAGTTTTTTCAAAAATATTTTAATTTATATTCATTCTTAATGTAAAAAAAATACAAGTCATTTATTAGAAATAATTTTATATGATTTTTAATTATAATATTATAAAATTAATAAATTTATTAATTTTTGATTAAATGACAATGTATTTGACACTATTAATATAAGATTTTAACACCTATACACTATGAGTGTAAAAGAGTTTTACACTTGCAGTTAATCACAACAAAAAATTAAGTCCAATGGCTAAATCAATTTCTAAACAGCTCTGAAATCCATATTTATAGATGTTACTAAGAATTAATTTTAAATCAACTTTAATATTAATTTTCACAAAAGGTTCACAACACTTCAAATCGACGAATTTGCACTGCAACTGACCCATGATGCCCAAGCTCATGTGCGCGAGACTTCCCCCTCCTACAAGTCTCTTTACCAAGCCTTGTTCAATTGTTTCAATATAAATCCCTTCTCAGTTAGCTAATCCAAGCAATGCGGGACTTTGAATTTTATAATATATGTATTATCTTATGACAATCCCCCAAATATTACAAAATTCAAAGTAACTTTTTAAAATAAGAATTCTCTGGCTAGGTTCTCAAATGGGATATATTACATCAAACCTAGAGTAGCTATGCTATATGAACCAGACCTAGACTAGTAGTACTCATTAGATAGTGCAGTTGGTGTAGCGAGGCTATATGAACCAAAAGTACATGCCATATTATAGTGATCTATTTGTCATAATATACCCCCACAATCATTTGTTTTTTTCTCTTTATTGCGTGTTTAGTTCATGCGCCTTGCCTAATATTCATGAGTGCTCTAAAGATTTTTCAAGATCTCATGTAAACGGCCTCACTTGATACTCATATATGTGATTTCATCAAGTGTATGCTACAAATCATACACCCTCATAAGGGATATGAAATTCATTAAAAACTTTATAAAATACTAAGCTTTCTCATAAAAATTAACTATAAAGTTTAACCTTTCATTAATGCAGATTCTAGCACTTTCTCACATTATAGGAAGAGACTAAATTAAATTGATTGATATACATTTTAATGCTAGCAGAATTGACAAATGATTTATTCTTATCCATATGAACCTTCATCTTCAATCACAAAGGTTGGGTTACCATCATTGTCTGTTTTCGATTGGCTTTAAGGCCCACCCCCTCGATGTTTCTAATATCATTTTTCTTCCTAGGTGATGCATGCTCGTCTAGCATGGGCTTGAGCTACAACCAATAAGAAAGAAACATGACTTGGATGAAGCTTCAAGGAGCTTAGTTTAGGACATGTTCCTTTTAATTGCATTCTTTTAACCATTTTTAGACTTGTATGAGCACCTTTAAGTCATTAGGATTTTAAGGGTATACTTAGTTTAATTTTCGGCCTTGTATTTTGGCCTATAGGTTATATTTTCTTTAAGAGGTGTAATTAGTCTCTTTGTGCAGTGTGTTAATTAGTTGGGTTTGGCCTAGGAGCTTTTGGATGTGTGGTATTTTTTTCCAATCCCTTAATTGCTTCTAAAACCCTTCTAACCAACACATGAAGCATGTAAGAGACAACATATGAGCCCCCTTTGCTCCCTTGTTTCACTCCACATGTGTTTTCTCACTCCTAATTGGCTGATTCTTGTTGCTTCTTTTTTTAATTTGAATTTTGGAGGTGTCATGTCATTTCCCTCCAAAATTCAAATTCAAACAAGAGGGAACATAGATCCCCTTTTTTAGGGTCATGTTTGAATCTAAGTTGAATTAAATTGGTGTTAAATTGACAAGTGCTCAATTAACACTAAATTGACCAACTAATTCTTCCTAATTAGAGGAGTTGGAGGTTTATGTTAATGCCTAGGCCCATTGATCCATGTCTTGCTTTATATATAGAGCATTTCCTTCTTCATGTAGCTTTTAACACTTATTTGAATAAAAATTAACTTTCTCTAAATTGAGAGTTCTTTGTTCTTAGAGAGTGTTCATGTTCTCTCCATTCTTGTGAGAGTTCTTCATGCTATTATCAAGAGTTTTTCCCTTGTGACTAACTTCACTTTTGGCTTATCTTCTTCAAGAGAAGTGGCGCCTACCTTCAACCCTATCTTCTAGTCTTCCACCTTCATTTCAAGGCTCTTTAAGGACCTCTAAGAGTAGATCATAGGTGGTTTCCTCCTTGTTCAAGAATCTTCAACCATTGCTTAGGAGGAATGCATCACTAGGGGTTTCGTCAGAGGATCTGCTAGGTTTCCTTCTGACTTCACAAAATCTATGGAAATTATCCCATCCTTTAGCAACTGTTTTATCACATCCTTTACCATTGTAAGTTTTACTTTTTTGCTATAGCTATTGTTGATTGCGAATCCCAGTAGATAGCACTAATGATGTAGGTTTCATTCCTAAAGAAATGTTAGCCAAGAATTTTTTTAACCACTCAGCCTCTGTGCCATCCATTTCTAGAGCAACAAACTCAAATTCCATTGTTGATCTAGCTATAATAGTTTGTCTGGATGATCTCTATGTAATTGCACCACCACCAAGTGTAAATACATAGCCACCAGTGGATTTGTCTCATTTGAAATCAGAGATCCAGTTAGCATCATTATACCCTTCTAGTACAAAGAGAAATTCATTATATTCAATATCATAGTCCATGGTATCTCTCAAATACCTCATGAGTCTAGCAAGTGCTTCCTAATGATCCTTATTACGAGTATGAGTGTATCTACTCAATCTACCTACTACAGATGCTACCTAATGTAGTAAACTCCCAATAATATGGGCATATTGAGTTTGAGAAACTAGTTCTTCTCTATTTTTCATTAGTTGAGAGTTAGCGTCATAAGGGGTACTTACAGATTTATAGTCATAATAATGAAACTTCCTAAGAAGTTTCTCCTCATAATGTTCTTGGGATAAAATTATACTATCTCCCTTCCTATGACTTTAACTCCCAGAATTGCACTTGCCTTAGCCATGTCTTTCATATAAAATTTGGATACTAAAAAGGATTTAGTTTTGAAAGCTATATCATTGCATATCCCAAAGATTAACATCTCATCCACATACAAACATATAATGACACATTCATCATTCACAAGTTTAGTGTACACGCATCTATCAGCGTCACTAAAACAAAAGGCATTGTTTAGGTGTCTGTTTTAAACTATATAGGGATTTTAAAAGTTTTCACACTTTGTTCTCTTGACTAGAAATCACACATCCCTCATGTTGGGTCATGTAAATCTCTTCCTCTAAATTACCATTCAAGAAAGTTGTCTTAATATCCATTTGATTAATCACTAATTTGTAAATAAATGTTAATGCTATCAAAATACTAATAGAGGAAATCCTGGTAACAGGCGCAAAGATGTCAAAATAATCTATGTTAACCTTTTGAGTAAACCCTTTAACTACTAATCTAGTCTTATATTTATTTATAGATCAATCAGGATTATACTTGCTCTTAAAGATCCACTTACAACAATTGGTTTTTCCCCCTTAGGAAAGTCTACCAAGCTCTAAGTATTATTCTTATTTATTGAATCAATCTCAATCTTAATAGCTTGTTCCCAAATATTTGAATCAGATGAACTAATAGCTTTGGAAAAACTCAAAAGATCATCCTTAATTTAGATATGTGTAAAAATCATTACCAAAAGATTTTTCTATCCTTTATCTCTTACTACGCCTTAAGTCACTAGCATAGGTTCACTATAGGTTTCAATTGATTGCTCAACTATAGTACTATCACTAGAGGTAGCAGATATAATAGATTTCAAAGGAAAAATGTCTTCAAAGAATTCAACATTCTTAGTTTCTATGATGGTATTGCACTCAAATACACTACTCTTAATAATAAGAAACCTATAGGTTACACTATGTTCAGCATAACTAATAAACATGCAATCAAAGCTCTTATGTCCTATTTTCTTTCTCTTAAGATTAGGTAACATAACCTTAGCTAGGCACCCCCACAATCTATGGTATTTCAAGTTAGGTGTATATCCTTTCCACAACTCATAGGGTGCTTTCTTTGTTTTTTTATGAAAGGATCCTATTATGTTAGAAACAAGTAGTTAGAAGGGTTTCTCCCCAAAGGTTGTCAAGTGCAGATGAACTAACCAGTAAAGCATTCATCATTTCCTTAAGGGTTCTATTTTTCCTTTCAGCTACTCCATGACTCAGAGGAATATGGTGGGGTTACCTCATGTATAATACTTTTTTTCTCACAAAAGTCATTAAACAAAGTGTATTCAGTACCCCTATCTGATCTTATCCTTTCAATCTTTCTACTTAGTTGGTTTTCAACTTCGACTTTATAAGATAAAAATATATTAAATACTTCATCTTTATGTCTAATCAAATGAACTCTTATATATCTAGAGAAATCATCAATAAATGTTACAAAATAACCTTTACCTCCCCTAGACATACATTGTTTTAAATCAGCAAGATCATAATGAATAAAACTAAGAGATTCAGTTTCACGTTGTATAGACAAGCACAAAGTTTTAGTTAACTTAGATTCTACACATACTTAATATTTCTTAACTTGTTGATCATGCATGTTGATTAGGCCTAGTCGTTGTAAATTAATAACATACTAAGAATTTACATGTGCTAATCTAGCATGTCATATATCATACGAATCAATCATATAAGCAGAAGAAAATGCTTTATTCTCATTATCACTTCAGAGATATTAAGTACAAAAAGACTTTAATCACAATAACCCTTTCCTACAAATACGTTATAAATTAATCACTATCAATACACTTTTTGAGGTACTCTATTCACTTTCTTTGTTTAAACTCTACACACCACAATGTTGGAACAACCTTTTTTTTCCAATTATTTATACAATAATTAACCTTTTCTTACAAAATTAATTCTTTTTATCACCTTTTTTTTCTTATTATTTCTCTCTTTGCTGGTATACTATACGTTATTTTATATCAGACTAGCTTTTTAACCTTTAAAGCATAATATTATGTTTTATATGTTGTTAATGTATCCAAGACTTTGTTACATTTGAAATTATATTAATTTTTGTTTTAAATAATTTTTCTGCATTTATTTGCTGTGCTTGGCAGAGGATTCTGGGGTCTTTCGTCTTTTACCTTCCAAGAAGAGAAAAATCCATATCTTAAAAATATTAGTGGAATCATCAAGCCATCAAGGTAGGCCATTAATAATTCGGATAAATATATTAACAGAAAATATCATTCCCTTTAATTTGGCAAGGATTAAAGAAGTTAGTTAATTTTTTTTTAATTTTATTAATTTGATAAGAAAACTAAAATATACTTTCTAAATTACCTTTAATAATTTTTTATATAAAACAACTTGTGATCCTAGGACAAAAAGCTCTTTAGCATTATTTATCATTATTTATTAAAAAATTATTTTTTCTTAAAAAATCATGCTTTGATTGGAAAGTTAGCTTTTTTTTTTAAAACCTAGTATTTTTGGAAAGTTAATATGAAATACGATTCCTTAGTTAAAATTTATTTAAAGTTAAAAAATTTCATATCTTTTTTGCTTATATATAATTTCAGAAGTAGTATTAATTTACTACTTTTTAAATTTGTCTAAATTATATGACACAGTTTGTAATAATTTGTCTCCTTAGTTAAGTTTAAAATTCCATATCTAATCAAGTTTTCAACTAAATATCTATTTTCGGTTTTTTTTTTTTAACTTGTGGTTAGGGAGTTAGTCCTTGTCTTTTTTAATTTAAAGAGAATGCATAAATTTAGTAATTAAAAAATAAAAAAAAATCATTATCAATTAAAATGAAGACAAAATTATTGTTTTGAAAGGGTATTAATTAGAAGCAAAAAATATTACTTTTTAAGAATACACAAAAGAGCACTTGGAGTTATGAATATATATATGATAGTAGGATTTTGAAACCAAAGAATGTCCCTCTATAAAAATTGGAATATTTTGAAAAAAAAAAGAAGTCTCAACAATAATAATTAATATGTATTAATATGAATGATGGTTACCATAAGATGAAGGTTTAATTACGTATTTCTAATGAGTGCAGCGGAAAATAATAGATCTATTTGAGTTAAATTATGCATACTAAGTAATAAGGAGGCAAAAAAACATTTAAGAAAAATACCTTAGGAGACTGTGAAATTTTTAAATATTCTCCTTCAAACATATGAAGGTCCTACGCGTGTATCCACACCGAGATAAATTTTGTTGTGTCAACAGTTAATGCGTGGAACTAGAAAACTATCTATGACCAATGAATAATCCATTGAAAGATTTTAAGGAGAGAGTTGAGGAAACAACATGAGTGATTCCTCTACAAGTCAGCCTCATATATATATTACACTGACGTAGGTTTTTTTTTTTTATTATTTGATCCTATCTAATAGGAGCCACTTGCCCATGAAAGCATGTTTAGTTGCTATATTATAAGAATTCTCTCTCTCTCAAGTATGTTGGCCTTTTATTTAATTTCCAATAACTAATAAAATTATATTAAATCATATTTAAAAATTTGATTAATCAGTTGCTAGTCGTTGGAAATGCATGCTTTGACTAAGTCTCACTTAATCAGTTTTATAGATACTCAAACTTTATAATAATTGTATCTTAGGTGCTAGCAAAAAATACAATAATACCCCACTTAAAGAAAATATATTAATTAGATAAAATTAAACTCTTTAATTTAATCAATAATATTTTCCCATCCAACAAAGATCAAAATACTCATTAGTGTGTGACCCTGTAGGTTCATTACTAAACTGGTAGTAAATTAACTCATTAATTTACTAGTCAAGGTTGGCGTCTAGCAACACTCTTTGATGGTCGGATAGCATGACATATCTTTTACTTTAGAACCATTAGAAGATTAATATAATATTTTCTTCCATCTTTGCAGCTCTATGTTAACCTTAGAATATGGTCTAATTGTCAAATTCTAATAAGTTAACGCATGATGAATAACTTAAGAAACTCCTTTCTTCATTCATAATACTTTGGCCAAAGTCTTTATTGCTATATTACCAAGAGTTGATGAATTTTTTCTTGATTAATCATTAATCCTACAAGAATTTAATTATATCTGATAATCATTCAACTAACATCACGAAGCGTTAGGTGTTCGATATCAAAACATAATAAATAACTTGTTAATTACCATGATAATCTCAAGTCTAAGGAAATTATATATTTCTTCAAAAGAATTTCCTATGGACAATTCAAATCTAACATTAACCATTAGGAATTCTTTTTTTGAGTCAGTTCAAAGGTCATATCTCTATATGTATCATCTATATGTGTAATTTAATAAATGAGATTTATTAATCTTTAAAAAAAATATCATTACACATATATGGATCTATCTGGATTAATAATGTCATATCCTCAATAATTCTATGATCTAGAACGCTTTAGATTAAAAATTATATAAGACTTACTTCTCATTATCATAATCTCTATTATAATAACAAGTCTTTAACTTTAGTCAAGAATCTTATCACATGAATTAAATAAATATGAGAACGAAATAAATAATAATAAACACAATTATTATTGCTGACATGGCAGATTGGATCTAGAATATACCTCAAATCCAACATAAAAATAGGTAAATTGTTCCGATTTTGTATTCATCATAACTAGTCCTCGAAGAAAATTACACAAAATACATGTTTGTTTATTTTATTATTTATTCAATAGTGGGTATTTAAGACTCATTCTTATTTTATTTAACACTTAACATTGTATAATATCAGGATGACCCTACTCCAAGGTCCTCCAGGTGCTGGAAAAAAACATTATATACTCAACATGAAATAAGAATATAGCTGTAAGGTGAAATGGGGAGATGAGAATTATAGGTTTATGTCATTGTAATAGTTGAAACAGTTGTTTCAACAATTTCATATATATAATACAATGTTTTGCTCTTCAAAAAAAAAAAACTTGGAGGGAAGCTTGATCCAGATTTAAAGGTTCACTCCCATTTCATAATTTCATTTTGCTCCAATTAATTTACTTGATTAATAATAATTTCTTCCTAGTACTTACCATTTCGCTTCAAATTTTTTCACTACACACTTACGTTATGGTGATCAGGTTTCAGCGTGAATAACTTATTGTGGTCACCAACTAAATAAATTTGTTGCCAAAAAGACGTGTGCCTATATTGGCCAACATGACGTTCACTATGGAGATTTGACAGTGAGAGAGACATTAGATTTTTCTGGAGGTAGTCTAGGTGTTGGCACAGCATATGAAATGTTGGAAGAACTTTTGCGAAGGGAAAAACAATTAGGAATCAAACCAGAACCTGAGATTGATGTGTTTATGAAGGCAACAGCCATATCGGGTCAAAAAACCAATTTACAAAAAGATTATGGATGGAGTAAAATGAGAATTTGAATAAAAAAAATATAAAAATAAGTGCCTTTAAATTATGGGAGGTAACAAAAATTCTCCTATCTTTAAGTGGTTATAAAAAATCATCGTGATCTAACCCATTACAATTGGTCAACTCGTTTAACTATGTGGAATTAGAAATGAATTACATTTGAAAGAAAAAAAAATTCTTAACATAATTCGAATCCATGATAGACGAGCTAAGCCCATCAGATTAGATTCATTTTGACATTGCTAAGTTTATGTAAGAAATTGTATTACTAGCTAGTATTTTTCAAAAATTAATTCAGGAGGCATAAAATATTAAAATTTATAAAACATCAATATACTTTTGAATTTAAAAAAAATAAAATAAAATGTCTGTTTTAGAATTCAACAACACATATAATAAGATGACATTAAATGGTTATGGTCTTACCAACCACGTTACTAGTAGGATCTTCCATTGAATTATGTAAATATATTCTTATAATCCAAATCACTTACTGTTTATCAAAACCATTTTAAGTTTTCATAGAAATGTTGAACTTCTAACCTTTTGTGAACATTATTGGAAATTGTTTATAGTAAAAAAAATCTTTTGCTACTACATGTAGACTACATGATAGACTTCAACTACCACATGATACTAGTGGTGCTTTTAGACCAGGTATATTGACAGCACTTATGGTTGTTACTGGTGCTGGGAAGACAACCCTTATGGATGTATTAGCAGGAAGAAAAACCGGTGGATACGTTGAAGGAACTATTGGCATCTCAGGTTACCCAAAGAAGCAAGCAACATTTGCTCGAATTAATGGCTATTGCGAACAAAATGACATTCATTCTCCTCATGTTACTGTATATGAATCACTACTATTCTCAGCATGGCTTCGCCTTTCTTCAAATGTAAGGCTAATCCTGGAGAGAATGTTGTTTTTAAAATGTTTTAAAACATGTTCAATTGAGACCAGTAATATTACGACAAATAGGATTAGTTAGCCACGTGACTAACTTAAGCCAGTATATGGTCAAAGTTATTTTTTACTATGTATTGCACCGTATTTCGATTTCGTATAACGTATGTATTATATTTAAATTTCTTTAAATAAAACTTGTTTTACTTATATACAAAGTTGGTAGCTGAACAGTCTTCACTCATTCTTTTCAACCAGAGCAAGACAACGTACACAAATGTATGCATGTTCATAGTTCTTTGCCTTACGATTCCAGATAGCAATTTTTGCGCCGCTGATACACTGAACTATCGTTTTTGAACTCGGGCAGTGAAATAATATCCATGTTTAAAGCTATTGGCGTGACTCTCTAACAAACTCCATATTTAAATCTTTAAGGTAATGTCTTGCCTGTTTGGTAATAAGCATGAAATGTTTAGGGGCAATATGTTTAATTTTAATGATTTATTTTTGTTAATGGTAGTTGCAATTGTTAAGCAAATTAAAAAATTTCAGACATTGTGATTTTCATCAAGTGAAAATTGTTATCAACTTTCATTGCATTCATATCTATGTATTTATAATTAGTTAGGTGTATAAAAAGCATAACCATTATTCTAAGAACCAAGTTTTTGTTGTCTATAAAAATGAAAATAGAGTTAATTTTTTTGCGAAGGATTATTAAATGAAAATCTATATTCAACTTTTGTTGAATTCAAATATATATGTATTCATAATTACTTGGCTGTATAAAATGCAGATGCATTATTCAGAGAACCAAACTTTTATTTTCTCTAAAAATGACAATAGAGTTAATTTTTGTGAGAAGGATTTTCTAGCAGATAGCGAAGGTGATATTGATAATGATTGTGGAAGTGGAAGTGGGAGTGAGAGTAAGAGTGGGAATGGGAATAGTAGTGAAATTAGAAGTGGGAATGGGAGTAGTAGTGAAGAAATTGAAAGTGAAATTCAAATTGAAATGGGTGAAGAAGGCATAGATGGTAGTGAATTATACATAAGTATGTCGGATTTGACACAGGAAGACATAAAGGATTTAATATTTTCTGGTGCTGAAAGTGTATATGATTTTTTATTTTTCTTATGCCAAGATCCACGGATTTGACATTAGAAAACAAGATGTACATTATGATGTCAATAGAAAAGGTAAAACACGTGTATTTGTTTGCAACAGGGAGGGGTTGAGTGCCAAACAACATTACACTAGGGATAAAAAATGAGATTATATACCTATCACATGTGTTCATTGTTTAGCAAAATTATAAGTAAAATTAGATCCCATTTCCCAAAATGGAAGGTTGCATCTTTTCATGATCAGCATAACCATACATTATGCCTTTCAAATTTTGTTCCTTTAATTCATAACTATTGTGGCATGACGGATGCAGATAAAGCTCAGGTTAATTCCCTTCCTGCACATGGTGTTCAAACTTGTCATATTATAGGTTACATGATGGATAAAAAAGGTGCTTTTATAGGTGTCGGCTTCAACAAGAAAGATTTGTTTAATCACGTTGAATAAAAGCATTGTAAAATAAAAGATAGAGATGTGTTGACTGCTTTAAGTTGCTTACAAGGTAAGGTTGACAGTGATTGTGTGTTTTTTTCAAGATACTTGATGACAATCAATGGTAAGCTTACCCACTTATTTTGGGCTGATGGATCAAATAGGGGTGGTTACCAATGTTTTTGGAGAAGTTGTTACATTTGACAGCACCTACAAGAAGAATAAGTACAACAAACCTTTGGTTATATTTTCAGGTAAGAATCACCATGGTCAAATGGTGGTTTTTGGATCTGCAATTGTTTTGGATGAGAGTACTAAATCATATAAGTGGATTTACAAAGTTTTCTTGATGCAATGTGCAATAAGTGTTCAACTGTTGTTGTTACAAATGGTAATGGTGCTATAAGGAAGGTAATTAAGCAAATACTTATAGATGCAACCCATAGACTGTGTGTGTGACATTTGTAGAAAAATGCATGTGAGAATGTTAAGAATTCACAATTTACAGTTGTACAATATGATTGTTAAACATGGGCTCCATGATAACAATTGGGTTGCCTAAGTTTATGAGAAGATATTTTTGTGGGCCACTGCATATCTTCATTATTACTTTTTTGTTGGCATAGACAACTTCAATTTGTGAAGGTGTTAATTCAGTTATAAAAAAACCTATGTTAAGATGAGGAATACTATTGTTGAGATACTTTATAATATTCAACTATCATTAAGAGACTATAGGTACAATGTTTGGTTGCAGATTTCAATTCTTTCTATACAGAGCCCTATTTAAGTATCACTTAAAGTGATTATGGGTCATGCGGCAAAGATCTATACCTGTTGTGTTTTAAACTTGGTGAAAAAGAAGATAATAGATGCAGGTTTATTCAATGTTACTCAAGTGACTGAAACAGGTAATCAGTTCATTTTGAGGGTTGAAAAATTTTGTCAACGGCACTTACAACATGATGTTATGTATGACAAAGAAGTATTTAAGTTTGAATGTGAGTGCAAGATGTTTGAACACAATGGCATTCCATGTTATCACATAATATGTTCTATGCGACATCTCCATGTAGCTACATTTCCTAAAAGTCTGATTTGCAAACAATGGTTGAAGAATTCAAAGGTTGCATTAATTTCATCATACGAAACAGAGACTACAAATGACAATATGGTTATAATGTCTCATTTTGGGGTGTTATCTTCATTTGCTAATAGACTATGTCTAATTGCTGCAAAAAAGCCTCAAACTTTTGATATGAAGTTGAGCAAGAAGTTGCATCAAATGGGAGGTAAAGACAACAGTGTTGCTCAGTTCAACAATGTTGTTGATCTATGTATTGTAAAGACAAAAGGTGATCCACATAAGAAGAAAATAATAAAAAAAAGGATATAAAATGTTCTCACTGTTACAAATATGGTCACAAGGAAAGTACCTGCCCTCTTTATATAAAATGTTCTCACTGTTGATCTATGTATTGTATTTTTCACATTTAATTTAATTTATTCAAAGGTTCCAAACCATGTAAACGTTGTTGAAAATAACTCTTGATGATGAAACACGCAAACAACTCAAGCAACCTCATCAAAGTGGCTGTCATGTAAGATTTAATTGTAATTTTATTATTCTTTTACTGCATGTGTGTAAATGGATGGAGTCATCATTTATGTTTCATTATGCTGAGTATTTTCATTATCAATGCTTACTATTTACTGCATATTGCACAATCAATGGATAGATTTGGTTGTTCAACCTGAAGGAGTAAGAGTAAACGAAGGAGAAGTCAAAACAATAATGAGACCATCACAAATTTCGAAGTTGGTTTTGCAGATGGCAATCATGTGCAAGGTGTTGATAATTCTGCTACCAGACTTAATCATCTCTTTGATTCGCATAATACAGTGACTACCTTGCGTAATCCCACAGTTGCAATGCACATGGTAACTATATGTTGAATTATAAATATTTTTAAAAAATAATTTTAATGATTCTTTTTTCAGTTTTAGAATTCTTGTATTCAATTGCTGTTAATATCTTCTATGTGATTTTTTAACTAAATGTTATTTTAATTGTTGTTTTAATTTGACGGATTGTTACTTATTTTTTAGATCGTGGGACATTTTCCAACATTTTACACTTTTTTTATATGTTTTCTCATTAACATTTAATATCCACTTATGTAATGTTCTTTTTATTTTTCAGAATGCCTAGACCAATGTCACACTACAATGCAGCTGCGGGTTGGTGTTACTTACTTTATGAGATGACAAATAGTACAACATATACTACAACTGGAAAGAGTGACAAAGAGATCGATGGATGAACTGATTTTCCAACTAGTGACTCTCCTCAACATCTTTTTTTTTGTCAATTTTTATTTTTTAATTTGCTTTCTCAGCCAATATTTTTTAGATTCATATGTTCTTAATTTTAATAGATTAGTGTTTATGATAATAATTTAAAGTTTAATATATATTATTTATTATAGTATTTACATTAACAAATATTGGATATTATGATAATAATTTTAATGATAATACTAAAACTTGTGATACTAGAATTACTTGTATCATGTATATAAAATATTAACTATTTTTAAATTTTGCAAGTATTAAATAATACTTTTTCATGCCAATGTTAACGTAATTTTGTCATAGATTTGGCTGTTATGATAATAAATGTCTGTTTTTTTATATAAACAAAAAAAATTACTTCTCAGACTTTTTTAGAAAATATTTTTTTAACTATCACCATGAACAAAATTGTATAGATTTCCTAAATTTTTCAAATAACAAAAAATTAAGATGATTTTCATTATACATAAAAAAACAAGAAAATCAATCAAATAAATATTATATTCAAACGGGTTGTTTTTTATTTTTTACTAAATGAAAATCTTGATATATTGAAATTATATTTTGTTGGAATTTAAAAAAATGAAGCGCTGAAAATAAAATACAGTTTATATTTAATATGGGTGTTTTTAATTTTTATTCAATATTTATTAAAAAATAATTAAATATAAAATTAACAACATGATGCGAAAATAGTTCATCTTAAAAAACTAAAGTTTTTATATTAAATATATATAATGTCAAAATATATATATATATATCATGTTAATATTACAATCGATATGTTTCAGACTTCTAGTTGATATTTCAGAGATCAAAATGCTTTTAGTCATTTCAAATATAGGATGTCTGTAGTCAATATGTGTTAATTGCTTAATGGCTACTACTTGATCGTTTTCATGACATATCTATTAATTTATTATTTATTAATAACTGCTAACTATTAACTAGTGCAATACTGCAATATTTGTAGGTCCTTTGAATTTTTTAATAACTAGTACTAGGCAGTATAGTCCCTGTGTGGATGCTCCGGTCAAACATGAACATTCCTATTGTGTAGTTTATTAAAAAATAATATTATTTTACATTAAGTAAACATATATTCTTAACATTAATTAAACATTTATTATTTACAGAAATGAAACAGATATATATCTATTTTATTTTTTTATCTTTTTCATTATACCATATCATAATTTTATTTCCAAAAAAAATCATAATTTTTATTTTGAACAAAAAACGTTCATAATTTTAATTACGTACGCTTAAAGCTAAAATGAAAAGTTTGCAGTTTGCACCATCCCTTAACCCTGGAGAAGCAAGTCGAGACATTCTCCTAACTATATGGAGTTACCCTTTGAGTTACTCATGGTGGAGATCATGTTGCAGCTACCTGTTCGGTCTTTGGTCACATTTAGAGCTATTTGTCGATACTGCCGTGAGTTAATATCTGATCCAAACTTCATAACGTTGCCCCCCAAAACCAAAAGATTTTATTCCACTCCAATGGTTTTAATCACTTATCTTCCTTTGATGTTGACAATTTGAACTTTACTAAGACATCTTTGAAAAAATTACATGTTGATTTCCTTTTCGAACCACATTCCCATTCTAGGGATGACTTTGGACACATGTAAGGGATTTATAATAATTTCAAAAATTTTTAATTTCATTGTTTGGAACCCCCTTCATACATTCATGTTTGACATTTGACTATTGGTCCTCCCTTCCCCAGGTAACATTTTGTATGAGCTATCATGGTATGGATTGGGATATAATAAGCAATCTGACATGTATTTTGGGGTTTTTATATACTTGCATAAATGTGATTACGAATTAGCTGAAGTTAGAACTTTGAATGATTCAATCAACAATTGGACTTGTCATGAGACTACATCTCTTTATACCTATGTTCCATGTGACGAAAATGTTGAAGATGAACAAATGGGGATTTTCTTCAATGATAGTCTTCACTAGATTGCTTTCTCATATGACCAAAATTGCAAAGTTATTCTTTAGTATAATGTTGTTATTGTTCGTTCTCATATATGTTGTTGCCTTCAGAACATGGTCAATTTGATCAGTTTGACACAATAGCAATGACAATTGTTGGAGATTTTTCTATCTGTTAGTGCTATTAAGACTTTCAGTAATACTCAATACTTCATTTATATATGGCAGATGAAGGGTATTGGTGCACAATCCATTTGGTTGCATACATATTGTACGTTAATGACTGATCATTGTTTTGATTTTATGATTCCAATGTGGTATAATGATAGTCATGTTGTTTTGATAAAAAAAGGAGAAAGGGTTGATTGTAAAGTTCAACATTAAAGATCAAATCTTGCAGAAGCTCAACATAGGAGATAATCGTCTTTACCCACTGCTTACATATGAGGAGACCTTGCTTTCTATTTGATATATTTAAGTGGATGAAAGTAATATTTGTGATGGTTTTTGGATTTCTATGTTTGTTAATATTTAATAGTATTTACTAATTCAAGCCTTACTATATTTTGCTATCTTTATGTAATGATATAGTACTTGTAATTAAGTTTTATATGTAATGTTGTCATGTCGTACTATAGTAGGGTTTACATATAGTAGTACTTTAATTTATCATGTAATGTTGTCATATAATATTTACTAATTCTAACCTTAGTTTATGTTGTTGTCTGTATAATGTGATTGGATTATGTAATTCAAGTCTTACATGTAGTAGTACTAGTTTATGTAACACAAATTAAAACCAATAAAGCAAATGAACCAAACAAATTTTATTTTTTCCACCACCAAACAAACCAAACAAGTCTTACTACATATGACAAACACATTAAAACAGAAAACAAAAAAAGATTCATAAACATAGTTAAGTCACAACGAAGCTAGGTCATCATTGCCATCATTAACATCAATTCTCTTCCTCGGATGATTTAAAAGTTGGGTAATCAATTTCCGTATTCTTCTTCAATGTCAAAATCCTCAATGTCCAAAAATTGGTCCTGATGAATTGGAGCTTTACTACATGACTTTCAATCAACTTGTAATGAGAAATCATTTCAGATACCCCAGTTGTTAAAACACCACCTCCTTCTGATTTACTTAGATGTACGTGATGAACTTTTTCAGCAGGATCAACTAAATAGTTCTTTCCATTGACTAATTCGTCTTTTACACTATTGAAGAAGGGATTATTGTACAGTCTATTTGAAGCAATAACAAAAACATCATTATAAAATAACATTTCCAAAAAAGTTTAATATAAACAATTACAATGTTATATAATTAATAAACACCTGGTTAGGGTGGATGAATCTTATTAAAATCCTTGGTCTATAAATTGAAGTTTCTGAAGTTGATGCATTTTCAATGGTTACCCTGCGTAAGGAAGAATAACACTAAAAAAAATGACTATTTTTTTAATGTAGGTAAAACTAAAAAGAAAAATCATTTACTTACAAAAGTTTAGTGTAAGAAAAACTCAAATATTTTAATAAATATAATTAGAAATTGATACTTAAAATATCTAAAATAACTTTTACTATTTTATGTTAAATATTTAAGATGATAAAAAATATAATTTAATAGTCTAACTAATTTTATTTTTTTACTAATATTTTGTTTTCATATTTTTTACTAAAAAATACATGTAAATAAAATTATTACTTATAAAACATCACATATAATTATATTCTATATATTATTAAAAATTACTTTTAATAATGTTTGTTATATAATTATTCTCCGTTATTTATTTTCTAATGTTTAATAATAATAGGTTAAAATATTCACTTAAAAAATCAATTTTAAATTTATTAATTATATGATTAAATAATAGAGTTAAGAATTAAAATATAATTTTAAAAGGTTTTTACAATTTTTTAATCTGTAGCTTTGCGGTCAAAACAGACTTTTTAAAAGGTATCCATTTTTAGATAAAACAATGGTGTGATATTTTTAACACTTCACTCTCTCTTTTGGTATTCCCATTCTTATTCTTAAAATCTCTTTTGTGAAACCAAAAGTAGGTGCTCTCAAACAACTCTGGTGCCTCATTTTTTAGCACTTGATTGAAGGTTACAACTACTCTCTCTTCTCTCAAACACGGTAATGCTTTTCACTTTTTCTGTCCTCGTTGTTTTTGTGACATGGCTTTCTTGCCTCTACCTCTTCTTTCCCTTTCTGATTAGTTTTTAGGGTTTTGTCAAACAAAGTGGTAGATAATACGATATTTAATCATATTTGCTCGTGATTCTTTCCTTTTTCTATTCGATCGAAATGGTTTCAATCATGGTTAACCTTTTGAGCTTTCAACTGAATCCTAACTCTCTGGTTTGTATTTGCTTCACTTCTTTTATTTTGCCTTCTAATTTCCATATTCTCTGTTAGGTTTTAGTTTTTTTTTTTTTTTTTAATATGGCTAAAAATGTTAATAATCTTCCCACTTATTCTTCTTTTGGTTATAATATGGACAGATTCATGTTTTGGACACTAATTCTGCTGAATATGATGCACTTTTGGCAAATAAGGCTTCAAGCAACCAAGTTTTGGTATAAATAGCTTTTTCTAGGTTCTAGTATTATGATATGTCATTTTGAAACATGCATTTATAAATGTCTCTGATAATCAATTCTTCTTCCCAATCCTTAGCAGTTGTACTGACTACCTTTCCTTTTGTAAGTATTTTAAAAGTAAAACATTTCAAAGTTCTATGGTTTACAACAATTTTTTTTCCTGAAACATTTCCATGATATACTATTTTGATAATCACTTTTATTGATTATCCGCGATGAATGTAATTATCTAGTACATGTGACTTTGCAACTGTTAATGTACGCTAAAATTATAATGCAATTATCTAGTACATATGACGCTGATGAATGTAATTTTCAATGTCTAACAACTCGTTTCTGTGGACATGGTGTTGACATTTAACGTGGAGTATCTTTTACATTTTTTCTGTTTTTAGTTTTTTGTTGTTAATGTTTATAAATAATCAGTATTGACATTCAACCTTCACTTTCTCCAAACTTCTGTTTATTAATTCTCCTCTATGTTTGCAGATTATTTTAATTACATTTTGCTACAATATTAAGTTAAGTTTAATTGGCATACATTGTTATTGTAAAGATTTTTATATTGATAATAAATCACAATCTTTCATTCATGGTAGATTTGTTGACATTACTTATTACTATTTTAAAAGTCATATAAATAAAAAGTTATGATTGAATGTCAATGTAAAAATTTTTATACTAATCGAGTATACTAATTAAACTCTATTAACTTTACAATTTGTATATTTTACATTTTTTTTTCTGGGGAGATTAACACACCCATTCCTGATTCCTAAAATTTTACAATATTAAGTGTTAGATTATATTTACACAATTTTTTTCTATCATTGGAAGTCCTGATATATTTTATTATAATTTAGATTTATTTTGACCTATGCATTTTTCATTTTTAAATTGTTATTATATGTAAAACAAAAACATAAGTGGCAGTGTTGCACGCATAAGGCCTATTGACAACAATGTTTTTCTATTTTTTTATTGTTGTATTATTTTAACAACATATTTAATTACTGAGTTAATTGATCATATGTTGTGTTAATAATTTAATATTAGACGCCTTTATATATTCATTTAGTGAATATTATGTTGCTTTCATTTTATCATATTAAACTATAAAAAAATAGCTCATTTATCGTATGAACGGTACTTTAATTCTTTGTTGTTTACGTTTGCATTTTAACGTTACATTCTTTTAAAATACATATTGTATTTATTCTTTTTTTAAAAAAAATTGAATTTATTTTTTAGATGGTGGTATATACAGCGATCATTTTATACATGTGTCCAATAAATTCAATGATAGTCGTTTTATCATAAGAATTGATTAAGCAAGTTACTAAAAAAAACCATCAACCCATATTAATTATGAAATACTACTAAAAACATAAAAGAATAATGACTTCATTGAAGGTAATATTATTATTATTATTATGTAGAAATTCAACAATAAAAAACAATAAAAGAAACAAAAATTTTAACAGTCCAAATGATTATCCATGCTTGGGCATAAACTTTTCGGAAACCTAAATATTGTTATCCTAGATACTCAAGGAGGTAAAAAAGATCCAATTGTGAATTCATTGTCCCCATCCTACCTCACTTTCAGCCACGCCGGTTCTTTATACGTTTCATTTATACTTATTTCTTTTTTATTTAACACTTATTAGCTTTAATAATTTTTTAAAAACTCAAAAATACTCTTTAACTTAATTATTTATCTTAACACCTAACATAATAAATTAGTTTTATTTCTTGTAATACTTACTCTAACAAATTAACCTTGCTCACTCATAATTTAAAATAAAATAACTTATTTCATAAAATAAGCTTTCGAATAAAAAAATTAATTAAAAAATTTATTTAACTATTTACATTATCTTTATAAAATTTTATATTTTAATAATATAATTTATTTATAACTAAATTTTTTAAAATTTTACTAAAATTTCATTAAAATTTTATATTTTAACATATAAAACAAATAAAATATAAAATTTTATTACAGAAAATATTCTCCTAATAAACTTTTATATTTGATTATTTTAATTAGCAAATTTATATATATTTATAAAATTTTATATTTTAGTAATATAATTTATTTATAATATAATTTTTTTAATATTTTATTAAAATTTTATATGATAAAATATAAAAATAAATAAAATAAAAAAATTATTACGAAACCTTCTCTTAATTTTTTTTTACAAAATTATTTTAATTACTTTGATATATTACATTAATTATTATAATTATTTTGAGTATAATTACATGACAACGTGAATTACTCTAACTACTTTTATTCTAATTACTTTAATTAATATTAATTACTTTAATTAACACTAATTAATCTAATTATTATTATTATTACCATAATTATACTGACATTAATTATTTTAGTTTTATTTTTTTTTATAATTAATTTGAGATTAATATTTATGAATAATTTAATTTTTTGTTATAATTAAATTAAAAATAATAATATTTAATTTTTATTACTCTAATAACATTTATGATTTTCTTTTTCTTGTCTAACAAAGCATTTTCGGAGAAGAAAAAAAATTACAAATTTTTTTCTTTTTCGACATTGTATGGCTGGAGAAAGAAAAGAAATTGCAAATTTTTTTTTCTTCAACATTACACTGCGAAAGAAGAAAAAATACAGGACAAGAGAAATAAAAAATTAATAAGTATTAAATAAAAAACTCTTCAAAATATTGTCAACAGCATATGTTAGATAACCCGCATTTCTCTGTCTTTATCAGACATATTCCAAACCTAGTTCCAATACGCTGGAAGTTTTACAAAGCCCTGAGAAAAAAAACAAATAACTTTTAATATACATCTGAATGATTACACATTTTTAATGAAAAACAAAAAAAGTATGGATTTAAATTTTTACGCATCCTGGCCTAATTAGTAAAAAAAACCGGGTGTATCTATGACTAGAGTTTGCAACATACTCTGAGAGTATCTGTCCTTCATTATCATCTGCTTCCATTGGCTGCGGTTTCCTTGTTCTTGTGCCATTGTTGAACTGATGCTCTATAAATGATGATGAAATACATTGATACTATATGGATTGTGTCTACTGCGGAAAATGGATGGATTTTTTAACACACTTCATAACCCTATTATGTCCCAATTCCAAAAAAAATGTTCCATTGATAATACAATATTGAAAGTCGTACAATGCAATTAATGTTCTTATATTGAATCTCAAGGATTCATGAAACCCTAAACGAAACAATTAATTATTAATTATTTTAAATTTTGAAAAGAGTTTATTCATGAAACCCACTTCTTTAATACAGTAATGATGGATTTGGGCCTTGGAACTCGTCAATATCCCCTTCCCGCGTCTGACTATATAGGCTCCACACTAATCCATCAATTCCCACGCCCAAACTACATCATACATGCACAGTTGCGCACCTTGGAAAACATAGTGTCCCATCATTAATCATTTAACCCCACACAATAAAAGGTTTTTTTTTTTTTGTCAATAGTAAATCAAGTTATATCTTTTCTTCTCAGAGTTATGGTGACGCTTTTTTTCCAAAAGACTTCACCCATAAGTCATAACATTTAAACCCTGGTCTCTCTACCTTAAATTACAATTTACAAATAAACAGGTGCGTGTATAATTAATACCTCATTACACCATTTCGTACAAGCATGGTAAAGGTCACAACGAATCCTATTTAATCGATCATCATCTCCAAAACCCACATGCTCCAATCTTGGCAAATCGGTGGTGTGTATATTGCATTACAGTATTTGGAAATCTACCAAACCAAAAACTAATTGGAAATTACATTTCAGTGTTCAGAGATCAGCAACTTTTAAACTTAATTAAGGTGTGGTTTAAGTATAATCATTAAGATTGTATTATATACATTTCTTGTAGTTTTTTCATATTTTGTTTCTGACGTAGGTCACATTGTCTTCAACACAATTTTGTTTCATCCATGGAAGGATACTACTTCTTCTTTGAACCCTTGGATGTTGGGCCGCTCACTGAATTCAACACAACCTACCACCTAGAAAATGTAACTTACCTTAACTATTTCAACATAATTGGCCATAATCCTTGTACATCTTCGAGTACTATTTTAGGCACATTTTTATTATTTTGAGGAACTTGTACAATCGGTACATTATACTGATTAATTAGTTTGTTCTGATAGTGTTGCCAAACAATGTCATATACGTTCTTCTTCATGATTTATAGTTGAGGATAATCCCTCTCTACACCATTTTGAGTGTATATCCTTATATTGAATTCATTTTTTCCAAAGTAGGTGAACAAGGCAACATGCATTTCCATAATACCATAAAATTTAACTATCCTACAAATACCTTTCTTAAACATCCAAATAACACCGTATGGAGTGAGGATTACAGTGAATGTGTTTCCGGTTAGGTCCTAGATAACATATTCTCCACGAACAAGAATGTCCTTCCCGTGACAGTAAAAATCAAGGTTAATTATTAATTCATCATGCATTTAGAAAATAAATTGTGTTCTGTGACTTTCATAACAGGAAAACTAGTACACTACATTTGTTTGGAGAAATAAAATTGCAAAGTACAAATAAAATTATAAATTCAACTCACCTTGTTATGCCATAGTTGTGCCCACAATTCGTTTACCCCAACCTGGATATATCCTGCTTCTTGCATCACTCAGCATGAAATAAGAATATATGATGTGGTGAAGAATTGTTGATGGCATCAAATTTAATGTGTGTGTCATGTGTGTATATTTATATATGACATGAAAATGTTAATGGAATCTACAAGTCTTTAGCTTTTAAAACACGCAAGTATCAAGAAACAAATATGTTTTTTCATTAAATGTAAAATCGATGGAAGCTGAAATGACCTTTTTGGAAATCTAAAAAAGGGTATAGTGCACCAATTTTTACACACTAGAATAACAAAAAATAATTATATTATTTTACTAATTCACTACTTATTGGGTTTAGGGCACACAATCAACATTTTAAACAATGTTATACGTAAACACATAAAAATGACAGTATAATAATTATTTTCAGAAAATGTGCACCACCTTCATTCTTATTAATTTAATTTATAGACAACATTGTTTATAATCAATAGTTACGAATGTTCCTAATTTATACTATTTTTTATTTTATACTTTTTATATATATCAATACATCATTATCTGTGTTAAAGTTGGATTCTTATTACTTCCTAGTTACAGTTTTGAAAAAACAAAAACATATTTTTACTTGTTACTTTTTTTTCATATGTTAATGTTTATTTAGTATTGCATAAAATATATTCAAATTTTCTTCCATCATTTTGTAACAAGTGTTTCAAAATTTAATAAATTAACAAAATTTTGATTGTTATAACTTCGTAGTTATAATTTTGAACAAAAAACATATTTTTACTTGTTAATGTTTATTTAAGTTTTTTTTTCATAGGGTTAATGTTAAATTAGTATTATTATAAAATATATTCAAATTTGCTTCCATAAATTTCTAACAAATATTTTACACTGTTTTACGTTAATATATTATTATTTACAAAACTTAACAGAGTCAAATTTCATAATTATGATTAACCATATATTGTTAAAAATATAAAATAATTATCTAAATACAGGTGAACTAACAAGCTTTATTAACTATAAAAGTTAAGTCCACAGCATTGATTTATGAAAAATCATTACAACTATTGTGATTACTAACTATTCATTTCTCGGTCTCATCAAAAGAAGTTTTTGGCAACACATTGGAATTCAGATACGATTGGCTTCAGGGGATATTAAACTTCATGCAAATTTAAATCTTTAACCCTCATTTGGAAATCAGTTTCACCTTTGTATGTTGCTTTGATCCATACCCCTTCAGTCAAACTATAATGGTTGAGTATGTTATGGATACCATGCATGAGCAAACCAATATAGTTCATCTTGGCAACACATACAACAATTCTGGTTCCAACAGGATTAATGAACCACACCCTTTGTTCAACTTCATCTTTGACAGATCGGTAAAAATAATCTCGTAGTTCGGCAAATCCCTATGTTCACAAAAGATATCCAAGAAATATAATAAATAAACCGTTAGATGTGAATGGAGGATATCATGTAAAAAAAAAAATGTTTAATTGGTATTCATGTGTAATTGGTATACATATTCAGTGTAAAAGATTTTTACTTATATTATATTAAATCATGATTTTTCATTTATATTATTTTTAAAGTAATAATAAATAAAGTCAATAAATTTATTGTAATCGAATGTCAATGTATCATCTGATTGTGTATACTGATTAAACTCATAAAAAAATTTAAAATAAAATTTAAAAAATTAAATCATTACAGTCGATGGCTTGATTAAGAAATATAATTCGTTGAATCTGCGTGGTGTTTTGGACAAGATGAGACATGTTGAACCTGCATATTATAAACATAATGCAAAATTAAATTATATTAGATACTCCCAAAAATTAAAAGCACCAGATAATAAAATAAATTGATCTCATCTTGATCTTACGATTTCATCATGTGTTTTTTACTGGTGCCAGTGAAATTTTTCTTTTGTTACTGTTCATCATGATCTGCATATCATAAATTTTCGCCGGTGCCGGTGGCATTCGTTTTGTGTTGTCCACCGGTGCTGATGGCGTTCCTTTCATGCTTCTGAACTGTGTTGATGCTACTCATCTATTGTCACTATTGATGTTGTTAATATCATCATCTTCAACTGGTGCCCATGGGATTCGTGTTGTCTGTCCGACTGGTGCTGCCGACGCTATGTTTCTTTTGTTGATATTCGTCATAATGTTAATATCAGCGTTCTGAACTGGTGTGGATGCTATGTTACTTTTGTTGATAATTTGTCAATGGTGTAAACATCGGCGTTTTTGACTTGTGGTCTGGATGGTTATGCCGATGATGGGGCCGACGGTAGTGCCGATGCCATTTTTTCCGTTTATGGTTTAAATTTGGGGCTAATCATGTATACCAATATATATATGTCACTAATTATATGAAAATTATGGCTTATGAATTCCGTTTCTCAATTAGGGTTTTAATGGGTATTTCTTTACATCATGGAGTTAAATCAGGGCTTATTATAAATTGATTATTAATTATTAAAAAAAAAAAAAAGTGGTGCATCCATTCAAATGTCAACAGATATTTCGCTAGGTAATAGAAAATACGTTACATTTGTTTGAAATTTAAAAATCATTACACATGACAGACTTTGCTCAATGACATATATCACAATTTTTTTGTTTATTTTATATATATATATATATATATATATATATATATAATTCACGAAAAACAAATATAATCATTTATTTTTTACTTATTTTTAATAAAACTTGAAACAAATATACTCACAAAAAATAAATCGCCAAACATTTGAAAGATGTCTTATGCGTGAAAATAGTATTAGGTTAGGGTTTATAGTTGAACCAATCATGGACAACATACACAAATTAGATATGTTCTAAACAGACATTTGAAGCATGTCTGCCTTAGTTCTGGAAATGGTAATGGGTTAGGCTAGGGTTTACACGTGAACTGGCCATGGACAACAATTCACACCACACATTTGGAAGATGCCTTAGTTGTTGAAAAGGTAGTGGGTTAGGGTTTACAAATGAACTGGTCGTGGACGACAATTCATGTCACATGTTCGAAACGTGCCTTAGTTATGGAAACGGTAGTGGGTTAGGGTTTATAGGTGAACCGATCATGGATGACAATTCACAGATTGGGTATGTTCTAAACAGACATTTGGAATGTGCCTTAGTTGTAGAAATGATAGTGGGTTAGGGTTTACACTTGAACCGGCCATGGACAACGATTCATGGATAAGGTATCTTTCGAACAGACATTTAGAACATGCCTTAGTTATGGAAACGATAATGGGTTAGGGTTTACAGGTGAACTAGCCATGGACAACAATTCATGGATTAGGTATGTTCTAAATAGACATTTGGAACGTTCCTTAGTTGTGGAAACGGTAGTAGGTTAGGGTTTATAGGTGAACCGACCATGGACGAAAATTCATGTCACACATTTGGAACGTGCCTTAGTTGTGGAAATGGTAGTGGGTTAGGGTTTACAACTGAACAAACCATGGATGACAATAACGGATTAGGTATGTTTCGAACAGACATTTGGAACGTGCCTTAGTCGTGCAAATGGTAGTCAGTTAGGGTTTACAGGTGAACCGACTATGGACTATAATTCACATCACACATTGGGAATGTGCCTTAGTTGTGGAAATGATAGAAGCTTAGGGTTTATAACTGAATAGACCATGGATGACAATCATAGATTAGGTATGTTCCAAACAAACATTTGGAATGTGTCTTAGTTGTGGAAACAGTAGTTGGTTGGTGTTTACAAGTGAACTGACCATGGATGACAATTCACGTCACACATTCAGAATGTACCTTAGTTATGGAAACAGTAGTGGGTTAGGGTTTACAGCTAAATAGACCATGGACGACAATCACAGATTAGGCATGTTCCAAACAAACATTTGGAAAGTGCCTTAGTTGTGAAAACGATAGTGAGTTTGGGTCTACAGGTGAACCGATCATAGATGACAGTTCACTTCACACATTCAGAACGTGCTTTAGTTGTGGAAATGATATTGGATTAAGGTTTAGAGGTGAACCGGTCATGGACAACAATTCACACACACACAAAATATGCATTATGGTTTATATTTCCTTTTTACAAACCTAACATTGTATATGTACCAACATATTTCTGATTTACAATATGCGTTATGGTTTATATTTCCTTTTCTATCATTTCACAATAAATTTAATTTATAAGCAAAATGTACACAGCACTTATGCGAAAAATCTATTTCATATCCAAAACAATTATTTAGTAATTTTATTTTTAACATACTTTATGAATACAAAATGTTATTTTAATTTCACCAAATTTTTTAACATTTTTAACACTGAAAATAGAAAATGTGAGTTGTAACACTTACAACATATTTTTACATATGAAAATACAAATATCATTTTCAGTTCGTTCTATTAATCTATTACCATATTTACGAGAAGAAAGGCAAAATTTGAGGTAAAATATATTGTAAATTGAAATTTGAGGTAAACCATGTTTCATACTCACACAACTCTTTTACTTACTTTTCTATCAATCTGAAATTTAAATTTTTAATGTTTCCCAAATCATATACAGTACAAAAATCTCTTAGGATCCAAACTATAAGAGGTATAACAGATTCCTGGCCTGTGTTATGTATAATACTTCATTCATTATGGATGATTATGATGGGTAAAAAGACAATTAAAAAATGATAATTCAGTTAACAAAAAACATAAAAATTGAGATACTGATGTGATGCATTATTGTTCATCATATGCTACACTTTCATGCTTCTTTCTTGGTCTAATCTTCGGGAATAAAGCCAAAAATATGTATGTTAATTAGTAGTTTACATATTCATTCTATTGTTTATAACCTTGAAATTAGAATGAAGGCTTTGCTTTGAAGGCCTTTCTATTAACCTTTGCTTGCATATTTAAATTGAATTTTAAGTTAATATTGAGTAATGATGTTAGATAAACTAATTTGGTTGGCAGCCAAAAGCAACAAGATTTATTTGATCTTTTAAGAGCCATGTATTCTGCTTTGATGTTCCTTGGAACGGCAAACACTATAGGAGAGCAACAAATTATCGACATAGAAAGAACTGTATTGTATTGTGAAACAGCTGCGGGGACGTATTCAGCATTGACTTATGCAATTAGTCAGGTATATAAATATAAACCAAGAGATATCTTAATAATTTCTTTCTATTTATAGCTATTTATTACAAGGTTATATATGGGTGAACAAAGGCATAACAAATTAATTATTGTACTTTATTTGTTCAATGAAGTTTATGTATCTTTCTTCGACAAATTCTCTCTATATTTCTTACCTATTTACGTTCATTGATTGTGTAGGTGACAATAGAGGCAATTTATTGTGCAATTCAAACATCCATCTTCAGTGCCATCCTCTACTCTATGATTGGGTAAACATGGAAGCTGGGGAAATTTCTCTCATTCTACTACTTCTTGCTTATGTGCTTCATCTATTACACGTTATACGGAATGATGATTGTTGCCCCTAACCCTAAGTTTTCAATTTACTTCTGTTTGTAACTTCTTCTTGACCATCTGGAACACGTTCTCTGGCTTTATCATTGCTAGGACGGTATATTTATCTGCCATTTTGATATTAATTCATAATTTAATGTTGGAAATGAGGTTCATATATATTTTTTTGGCATATATGTCGAAAATTATATTTCTCTTAAATGGTACAGGAAGGTCCTATATGGTGGAGATGTTACTATTGGCTTACTCCTAATGCTTGGACATTGTATGGTCTTGTTACCTCTCAACTTGGTGATGAAAATGTACAAGTGGAAATCCCAGGAGCTAAAAACATGGGGCTAAAGGAACTACTTAAAAAGAACTACGGTTATGACTATCATTTCCTCCCCGTGGTTGTTGTCGTTCACTTAGGTTGGGTTCTCCTTTTCTTGTTTGTTTTTGCCTATAGCATAAAATTCTTTAACTTCCAAAAAAGATGAGCTGCGATACTTTTTATTCTTACTAGCAAAAACACAGGCGCGATGAATCGCGCCTGTATATTTGTATTTCTATTTTAATATGTTATAATAATTTTAGGATTTTAATTTAATATCTTTTATAATTTTTTATATTTTGAAATATAAATTGTTATGTGACATGTTTTGAAATATATTTTGTTAATTTTATATTTTTTGTTTATGATAACATGATAAAAACATGTCAGATCATCAATGGATATGTCAAATATGCAATAGATATGTCAAATATGCAATGAATATGAAAAAATGGAAAGATGAGAGTTTCAATAAAACTTAAAATATTGTTGCACCTGTGTATTTGCATACTTATTAAAAATATTTATAATAAAATGTATGCATATCCATACTATTAATAAAGGGAATACCCTATTTTGATGTCTATTTTTCAAAATACCTATTTTACCCTTATACATATTTTTAAATTAAAAAAATAAACTAATTTTTCATAAGAGAGACTTGAACACATAATCTCTCATTTCCCAAATATATATTTTTCTCCTAGCCCAACCTTATTACTTTAAGCAAAAAATTACTTTAAAATATTGATATCCAACATACATAATTGTCCAATTATATCTATAATGTATAATATATGATATTATATTATATACTATATTTATATTTCTATACTATTAATAATAGGAAACCCCCTTTTGACGTCTTATTTCAAAATACATATTCTACCCTTGCACCTATTTTAAAATTAAAAAATAAATTAATTTGGCATAAGAGGAACTTAAACCCACAACCACTCAAACCCAAAATTAGTATAGTATAGTATGAATATAATATATAATATAATATCATAATTATACATTATAGATATAATTGGACAATTATGTATGTTGAATATCAATATTTTAAAGTAATTTTTTGCTTAAACTTATAAGTTGGTCTAGTGGTAAAGTATATGATTGGAAAACAAGAGGTTACGGGTTCAAGTCCTTCTTATGACAAATTTTTTTTTTTTAATTTTAGAATAGGTGTAAGGGTAGAATAGGTATTTTGAAAAGTAGACATAAAAAGGGAGTATTCCCTTTATTAATATTATATGTTAGACAAATAAGAGGTTATGGGTTCAAGTCCCTCTTATGACAACTTAGTTTATTTTTTTAATTTTAAAATAGGTTTAAGGGTAGAATAGGTATTCTGAAAAGTACACATCAAATGAGGGTATTCCTTTTATTAATAATATAAATATAGTATATAATATAATATCATAATTATCCATTATAGATACAATTATGTATGTTGAATATCAATATTTTAAAGTAATTTTTTGCTTAAAGTTATAAGCTTGGTCTAGTGGTAAAATATATATTAGAGAAATAAGAGATTATGGGTTCAAATCCCTCTTATGAAAAATTAGTTTATTTTTTTAATTTTAAAATAGGTGTAAGGATAGAATAGGTATTCTGAAAAGTAAACATCGAAAGAGGGTATTCCCTTTATTAATAGTATAAAAGTATAGATATAGTATACAATATAATATCATATATTATACATTATAGATATAATTGGACAATTATGTATGTTGAATATCAATATTTTAAAATAAAATTTTGCTTAAAGTTTTAAGGTTGGTGTAGTGGTAAGGTATATGTTAGAGAAATAAGAGGTTAGGGATTCAAGTCCCTCTTATGAGAAATTAGTTTATTTTTTATTTTAAAATAAGTGTATACATTATAGATATAATTGGACAATTATGTATGTTGAATATCAATATTTTAAAGTAATTTTTTGTTTAAAGTTATAATGTTGGTCTAGTGGTAAGGTATATGTTAGAGAAATAAGAGGTTATGAGTTTAAGTCTCTCTTATTACAAATTAGCTTATTTTTTTTATTTTAAAATAAGTGTGAGAGTAGAATAAGTATTTTAAAAAATAGACATAAAAATAGGATATTCCCTTTGTTAATAATATAGATTATTTCTTTAGACTTAAAAGCATAGATTATGTCATGTAAATAAATCTATAAAAGTTTGGTGTTGTTGTCATATAGCATATATTAATTAACAATCAATTATATGTGTCATCTATTATATCAATTATATAATATTGTGGTATTATACTGAATAATATTACCATAAAAAGTAATCATTTGTTCGTGTTCTTTTATAATGCAATACAATAAAAGTCAAATGTACAATTAGAATAAGAACAAACATACAAAAATAAAATGCAAATGTAGTGCATTAAATATGAAAAGTTTCTCCAATTCAAAGGTTCAACCTCTTTTTACATAAATACACATATTAGCCACTGAATATGAAAAAAGATGATATTTAAAAAGCATAGGACAGCAGGAAGAAGAAAATACCTCCCTTTTATTTACAAAAAATCAAGAAACTCTATTAGACGCAAGGAAATTCTGTGATGATCTTTGTTTATATAGTCATTCATGCGCCTAAAATTATTATATGCATGTCATTTGAAATTTGAAAAGTTTGAATAGATAAAAAAGGATTCAACTAATCAAGATAAGATAGAAACTTATTATTTTGAATTTGCCCAATGCGTAAAATAATGGATGAGAACACTAGAAACAAATAGTCCAAAAGAGAATAAATGACGTTGTTTTTTTAATTTAAATGAAGGAAAAGTATTGAAGCATGATAGAATATTAGGAAAGTCTAGTGCAAAATAAGAGATAAAGAAAATCATTTAAAAAAAAAACATATAGGAAATAGGATTGAAGATAAAGGAAGTTGGTCAGTGCATGTGAAGAAGCTTAAGTTGAAAACTGTCAAGTTGTAAAATGGACTCGAGTTATTAGTCTCACATTTTCAACCAAGAATTAATAATATCTTAGGAGATAAAAAAATAGAGGATAAAGGAAGTTGTTTTGGCAAATTTCAAAAAAGAATGGGGAAAATAATGTAAAAATAAAAATTAAGCTAAGTTGTAGGTAAAATGCATGAGTTTCATAAGGTAAAAAATTCAAATAATAAAAAAATATAAGAAATTAAATTATTATTATTATTATAAATAAGAATAATATGTGTAATAAATTTATGATATACCAATCTTTAATAAAACATAGATAAAATATATTTTTGTTCCCTATACTTTAGTCAGATTTAGTTTTAGTCCAATATTTTGAAATTGATTATTTTAGTCTTCAAACTTCAAAAAAATATGGAAATTTAGTGACCAATAATGTTAGTGTTATCGATATAATAATAGTGGTAGTGTTATCGATATAATATCATATTATGATATTTAAAAAGGTAGTAGCTATAAATCACCTATAAAAAATGTATAGGTTTTTTAGTGACATAAAATTGTTAGAAATTTATTGTAATAAAGTATTATAACATTGAATAAACGTTAAAATTCAAATATACTATATCTGTAAGTTTTGTAGTGGTTTATAATTAATTTAAAAATAAAGGGACTAAAAATAAAATTTAACTAAAAGTAAAAGAACCAAAAAACATATTTTACCCAAAAATTTATATATTGATATTGAATATTTCATTGTTATTTTTATTATTTAAAAATAAAATAAATTTTTAAATATATGTAATATTAAATTTAAAACATTATCTAAAATTATTTCAGTAACAAATTAAGAATTAAAAAATAAAATTAAAATTTATATAAAACCATTATATAATGTGTTAAGTCAAAATAAGAATTTAAAATAAAAATTAATCATATTACATCACGCATGCCTTAAAATTATTAATCATAAGGGTGATTACGCATTCACCTCTCTCTAAATTATCATCTCACTTACATTGTCGATAGTTAACAAATTTAATAAAAAATCATTTTTTAATTTTTTAATTACAAATTTGTGAAAATCCCAATATGCTTTTCATTCATATTACACATAATCTTGTTCATGCTCATTTTCTTTAGATAAATTAGGATTTTGTTTCAGATGAGAAATGATAATAGCAGCTTGTGTTTTTAGTAAAGAAAATTAACTTTTTTAACTAATAAATGAGTACTTCCTATCTTTTCAAAAATAATACAAAAACACTTCCTATGTTTTAAAAAATGTTATATTTGCACTCCTTTATTTTTAAAATGATACACTTAAACTCTGTGTTTTAAAAACAATTACACCTAAAACCTTTTACCCGACCTAGAACTCAATCAAATGTGCATTGCAATTGTTGCACAAAACTCACTCATTGATTTAAAGGCTCCCTGTAACTTAATAAGTTCAAAAATCAAAATGATTAACATATATTATTCTTCTTTTTACATTACTTTCAACTCTGAGATACGATTAACATGATATGTTTAAGATATTAAAATCATAATAAATGTTTAGATATCATGTTAATTATATCTAGTTAGGCTCTTCCATGCCCATCACTCACCCTTTTCGTACTCATCAAACATACCTCCATGTTAATGATGCACTCAGATTTTCTTTTATAGGTTAAATGTTAGTAATGTTAGCTTTTGTTAGTAGTGAGGTTCGAACCCACAACTTTCCCTTATCTCTCTCTTTCTTTAATCAACTGAGTCACCTTATATCCCCGATGATGCACTTAGATTATCTAGGCTTCAACCTCTATAGCCTATATCTCTGGACTTCTTTAGCGTATCCAAGTAAGATACATTTCTCGGTCCATACTTCCAACTTATCCTGCTTGACATGTGCAAATGTCAAGGCTCTAAATGGCCTCACATTGGAGTAGTCTGTTAGCTTTCCACTTCAAACTTTTATTGGTGTCTTGAACTCTAATGCAAAAAATGGACCTTTGTTTTTCAAATGCACTAGTGCTAACAACTTATCCTCATAAGGCTTTAAGCAAACTCATTCTCAAGAGCATGCACCTCACTTTCTCGAAAATGCATTTGTTCATCTCTTAGCAAGTCCATTTTGTTTAGGAGTCTCTGCAATAGTCTTATGCCTCTTCACCCCTTGGTTCCTGTAGAACTTGTTGAATTCTTCTTAAACAAATTCTAACTCATTGTCTATCCTGATCATTTTCTACTTGATCCCTAATGATCCTCTATTTGACAGTATACTATTCTTTGAACTTTTGAAATGTCTCCAGTTAATTATAATATAATAATTAAATAGTATTATAAATTTTGTTAAATTATCATCACATGTCAATTGGACAATTCGTCACCACATGTAAGCTAAAGAGTGATGAGAGTTTTCTACACTACTTTTAACTAGTGTCCTAGTTGTATGTAGTATCTTATTAAATCAAGTCATCTCTTTAGTGATTTGATTAATATTTTAGACATTCAATATCCTAAATTAAACTTGGTTCAAGTAAAAATCATTTGTATCAATGAAGTAATATAAAAAAAATGGAAGAGTATACAGAATAGTAAAGATATTAAGAGAATATAGTGAACAAAATTAATATGAATAGATGTTGGCAGCTCAGTTTCCTGATTAACTCTTTGTAAACTACGAAATTGTTATCTGAGGTTAATCTTAATACACTTTTTCCTAAAATAATTGAGTCACTGATTCCTTGATTTAAATATTAAAATAGCTAGATCATCCATGGAGGGAAAAACTAAAGATGCATATACACTTTCTATTCCTAAATACAATATTTATACAATGTTTTTCTCAAATTCCTTTACTTGAGATCTTTTCTCCTATTCTCTCAAGTAGATTAGAACAAGTTAAAGGGTGATAAAAAAAACAAGCATTAATTATAAAGAAGAAAACGAAATGAGAAAATAACCTTTGATTAAATGATTCAATAGTTACAAAACATCTGACAATACATCGACCTCCTAACTAGGAAAGATTTAGCTACTCATTGTCATGAACAGCTCACAAAAGTGGAAAAACACAAGAAGATTAAGAAGAAAATGGAAGAATCGAGTTTTGTCTCTATTTCTACTTCGACCTTTCGTCCATTCTTTGTATTTTCTCTCTCCTCCATTTCTACGATATGAGTCTTCCCTCTTTTATTTTCTTTTAATTGTGGGTCATTTAAGGACTTCTCGCTCAATGAAACATCTTGCTTAGCGAGCAAGCTTGAATTCATGATCCTGAGGTGAAGCTCGCTAAGTGACAATACTTCACTCAATGACAACCTTGAAGTTTTGCATCCAGGCACGACTCGTTGGATGATGAGTATCGCTGGGTGACATTGGATTTCATGCCTTGTTTTCTTGCTTGGGGATGCTTCTTGCTAGGCACAAAGGAGACTCTACTAGGAAATTCCTTAGATTCTCGATGGGTGGCAAGGCTCATCCGACACAAAATATGTTCTGCCAACAATTTCTTGGTTTTTTGCTAAACAACAATGACTCACTGAGCGACCTGTCAAAATATGCAATGGTTGATCTGGTCCAAAAACTCTTCATTGGGCAAGGAGGCTTTGACTAATCTTCTTTTTTGCTTCTTGTCATTCTTCCAATTTGGATGTAAACCTGTCAAAATTCAAGTATTAACTATAATCTTATGCAAAATCAACAATAAGTATGCTATAATATTATTTATATATATATATATATATATATATATATATATATATATATATATATATATATTTACGTCGAAAGGCATCTTTTGTGCTTTTCACTTTTATCAAAATAAGTTTTTGCCCATAAAAAAAATAAATATATATATATATATATAACTAAAAGAGTCCAAAATTAAACTAATAAAAAGTTGAGATAAAGATAATTAAAGGATTTTTATCACTGAATTAATCACAAATCCAACAATTATAAGAGAGTAATTGTATATTTTTTATTTATCTTTTATTTTTTATTATGTTTCACCATGTTTTGTTGTGCAAGACATGTGCTATCACTTAGTTAATTAATAATATCTTACGTTAAAATATTTTAGTCATCATAAACACTAAGAATTTTACAAGAGACAAAATTTTGCCAAGAACATCAATTTCTATAATTTATTGTGATTGTTTTATAATTTATTTTCATTAAAACAATAATTTAAATATGATTAGTTAAATATATTTTTAATTAAAGAAATTATAACTATATTAGATAATGCAAAATTTTTCACGAGAGAAAAAATTTACATTAATTTGTATAATTTAATATTTACTTTATAATTTATTTTTTTGAAATATTTATATAAAAAATAATTTAATTATAATTATTTAATAATATCTTAAATTCAAACAATTTTTATTATACTACAAATATTTTTCATAGACAAAATCTTGTTAAAAAATAATTTATAAAATTGAATGTATTTATTTTATAAGCTCTATTCTAAAATATTTCTATTAAATATAATTTAAACTAATTACTTTATAATATCATAAATTAAAATAAGTTTAGTTATGATAGAGACTACTTTATTATAAATAATTGTTTTCTTTAAAGGCCAAAGTTTTATTCAAAATAAGAGGTTCCTAAAATCACTCAGCATGATTAAAAGAACCTATAGCACATTAATAGTATAAGAGCAAAACATCATAGAAAATACAAAAGAGTCCCTCCCAAATATAATACTGACAGAATGAAATAAGATAACTATATAGCTTACTAAGCCCAACATCCTAGCAGTCTTAGTCTTCCAAAGATCAAGAACCCCTGCTCCTTACTAAACTTTTTATACAGAATCCTGACTACATGGTCCACTCATAAAAGGAACATGATGATTTTTTATATATAATCCTCACTACATGGTCCAAGATTTTTGCAGAGCCTCCTGCCAAACTGACATGATACAAAATTGGGCTGATTGACCTAAGTGGGTTCATTTTTTTAAAAAAATTACCTAGATGGGTTTATTTTTTAAAATATTACTAGCATGGGTCTGTTTTAGAATTTGACTTGGTCAAACCACAACTCTCAATTGCGGTTTACATGTCACGTCAACTGTGTGCTTACGTGGAATCCAGAGTGGAAAAAAATTACTATAAAACTGCAACTGGGAATTGTGGTTTGACTGGTCTTTGACCAGCACCTCCCCTCTGTCCAATGGGTAAACAGAGCACAGAAAACGAGCTTGGTAAAACCGCAAGTCAGACTTGCAATTTGACCAGACCCTCTTTTTTACCCAATAGGTTTAAAAAACGCAGATTCCAAGACACACAAAACCGCAATTCCCACTTGCGGTTTGTGTGGTCTTTGACCAGCCCCTGCTTTACCCAATAGTTGCAACAAAACACAAATTTCTAGACCCACAAAACCGCAATTCCCACTTGCGGTTTGTGTGGTCTTTACCCAGCTCCCTTTTTACCCAACAGTTGCAAAAAAACACAAATTTCTAGACCCACAAAACCGCAATTCCCACTTGCAGTTTGTGTGGTCATTACCCAGCCCCCCTTTTTACCTAACAATTGCAAAAAAAGCACGAATTTCTACCCACATAAAACCGCAAGTGTCACTTGCGATTTTAGTTAAATTTTTTTTTTGTTACCATTTATCCAGCAACTGCCTTTTTCTGCACCAATAAAATGTTAACAGTGTATAAACCGCCTCTACGAATTGCGGTTTATATTTCATCATATATATATATATATATATATATATATATATATATATATATATATATATATATATATATATATATATATATATATATACCGTTGTTGTAAATGGTAAAAAACAGTATACCACTCTCAATTTTTACTTTTTTGTGGTATTGTCACTTTCTTTAATGTTGTTACTTTTTAAATTTTGTTAAAGTTTTACGTTACAGTCTAGTTTTTTTAGGTAAAAAATGTAATTTTTAAAATTTTGTGTTCTTCAATATTTTTAAAAACAAATTGCTTTTTTAACTTTGTTTTTTTAAATTGATTTTTTTTAAATTCACTGTATTATTTTGTTATATTTTAAATATATAATTAAAATTACAATTTAAATTTTTAAAAAATTATAATTACAAAAAATATAATTATAATTTAAAATTTAAATTCACTTTATTATTTTGTTATATTTTATAAATATTTTTAAAAGTTACTTTTTTTTATTTGACATTACTATTTAAATTTGTTGTTTAATTTAAGTTTTCAGTTTTTTTAAATTTGTTATCTTTTTAATTTTTTAAACTGACTTTCTTTTTATTTTGTTATGTTTTTTTATTTTTTAAGTTAATTTTTGAAACTGACTTTTTGAAGTTTTTTTTTAATTTAAATTGTTTTAAAAAAAATTTAAATTTTTACATTTAGGTAAAATATGTACCTGTTAAAACTTTCTTTTTTTAGTTATGTAAATTATGTTTTTTTAATTTTAGCATTTTTTTAAAAAATATCAATTTTTAACTCTGTTTTTTAAATTTATTTATTTAAATTCAATTTATTATTTTGTTACATTTTTAAAATTTTCAAAAGTTACTTTTTTTAGAGGTACATTTATCAATATTATAGTTGTTCTAATTTTTTTAAATTTAGTATTTTGTTACGTTTTAAAATTTTATACTAAATTTGTTTATAGAAATTTGGTTTTATATTACTAATTATTATTTATTTGTAGGTACATTTATTAATATTATGTCTGTTCCAATTGTCACCTTTATTTATAGTGATGAAAGAATGTACGAAGGAGACGAAGGTGTTATTTTTTAAGAGAGTAGAAGAGCAATTAGAATTATGCGTACTATGAGTTTTACTTCATTAAAGAACAAAATTCAGGAAACGTTAAAAATGCAATCAAATGAAGTTATATCATCTGTAACTTGTAGATTTTTGTTTTCTGAAAAATGTGTCACTACAAATTGTTAATGATGAAGATATTCAAATTATGTTTAATTCCTTTGAACAACAAAATGATGTTCATATAATAGAATTGTATGTTGAGAAATCATCAGTTGGTACTAGTTTAGGCACTCCAGTAGACACTAGAATAATGAATTCTGACATAGTTGAAGTAGATGATGATCATGTTATTGCTGAATCATATGGTGAGGAAACATCTGAAGAAGAAAATGATGTTCCAATTGATGATAATTCATCTGATATTGATGACGATGAAACTCGTAATATGGAGTCATTGTCGGTAAGAAATATTGAACAAGGTATGTTTAACAATAATTATTATTTTGTTAAGAATAACTACTTTAATTTGTTAAATAAGAGACACATGAATAACAATATTGTTACACTTGTAGGGCAACGTCCACCTTAGACTGATGCAGCTCATTATACACACATTAATTGGTTGCATCCTGATCAAGAAGATATTTTAGGTCAAAGAGTTGCATGAGTCATGGAATGTTGGAGATGCATTGTACAAAGGTCTAGAGTTTGAGACAAAAGAAGATCTAAAAAATGCATTGATACAATATTCAATGCGAACACATCAAACATATCATGTTGTGGAGTCAAAAAGTTCAAAATACATTATCAAATGTCCCAACTATCAAGATGGGTGTCCATTTTATATGAGGGCAATTTTGTCTCAAAAAACAGTAAATTAGACGGTTACTCAATGGGGTGGAGATCATGTATGTCTCAATCCGGTACTCTCACAAGACCACAAAAAATTAAACTCAAATTTCATCAGTAACTTGATATCAGGTTTGCTTACTTGTCCATATATAAGGTAATATTTACATTAAACTATTATGATTTATAATTAAGTTCCTAATTTTTTTTAGGAATGGTTGGTTCAGACCCATCTTTAAGAATTAATTTGATTCATGAGAGAATTTCTAGTCAATATGGATACAAAATATCATACAGGAAAGCATGGAAAACAAAACAAAAAGCAATTGTACGTGTTTATAGGGACTGGGATGAATCATTCGCCACTCTTCCAACATTTCTTAAATTCATTCAAAGTAAATCGCCAGGTTTTTTCTATCAAATATGTCATGATGATCTTGTTGTTGGTAATCGAGGTTACTGTCAATACCAACAGTTTCAAAGAGTATTTTGGACATTCAAGCAGTGTGTTGATGCCTTTAACTACTGTAAGCCATTGATACAGGTTGATGGAACACATTTATATGGAAATTATCGTGGAACATTGTTAATCGCAACCACACAAGATGGTAATAGCAATGTGTTACCTTTAGCTTTTGTTGTGGTTGAAAGTGAAAATTCGTTGTCGTGGTCTTGGTTCCTATCCCACATACGACTGAATGTGACACAAAAACAAAGAATATGTCTAATTTCTGATTGACATGTTGGGATTAAGTCTGTTGTGCAAAATGAAGCATTAGGATTTCAACCACCATACGCTTATCATAAGTATTGCATACGCCATATTGCAAGTAATTTCAACACCCGATTTAAAAATATGGCACAGAAAAAAATGTTGATAAAATTAGGTATGATTTCTTTTTACAAACATGACTAATTTGTTTTGAAATTTATTTTTATTATTAGAAATGACCGATTTTTTTGTCTTGTTTTTGGCTTACACTCCATGCAAGCATATATTTGACCGAAATTTTGAAAAATTTTGTCAAGAAAGCACTGAAGTAGTTAGTTGGATAAATGACATATCGAAGCAAAAATGGAGTATGGCATACGATATAAAAGGTTACAGGTATGGACACATGACAACTAATTTGTGTGAGTGCGTTAACAAAGTGTTGAAGGATTGTAAGAATATTCCCATCAGTGCATTGGTAAGGTCAACGTATAGTAAATGTGTTGCATATTTTATCGAAAGAGGATCCCAAGGTAGGTCCCAATTGGAAGCTGGAAAGGTGTATTGTGATAAATTAATTCAAGCATTGCGTAAAAACCAACAAGACGCTTGTTCCCATATATTCCTTCAATACAATATCGAAACCACTAGACTTGAAGTCGAAGACGCTTTTAATCCAGTGACTCAACGTGGAGGACAAAAATGGGTAGTTAACTTGAACGACAAATACTGCCAATATGGCTGATTTCAAGCTTTCCATTACCCTTGTTCACATGTAATAGTTGTGTGGGGTGCAATTAGTTTAGACTATTATCAATTTGTTGATCAAGTATACACCAATGACTTCAACATGCGTGCATACTCTGGTCAATGGTTTCCTCTTGGGAATGACGACTTGATCCCTCATAATGAAGAAAATTGGACTCTTATCCCAAACTATTCTGCTGTCCGAGGAAAAGGACGTCCGAAGTCAACCAGGATAAGAAATGAAATGGATTTTACTGAGTCACAAACACACAAAAAAAATAAATGTCGCCGATGTGGACAAGAGGGTCATAATCGGAGCAATTGTCCTTTGCACGCTAACGTAGGATGCTCTCAACCAACTGATGCTGATATGTAATTACCTTAAATGTTAATGTGTCTTTTAGTTTAGTGTTTCAAAAAATTACGTAACTAAATAAATGTTGATGTGGCAGAAAAATAAAATTTTTAAATATACTTTTCAATATCTGTTATATTTTAGAATGTTTATTATATTTTTATCATCTTTTTTAATTTAACTTTTCAACTTTCTAATAACTGATATATCGTAAAATATTTATAAATTTTGTTTTTAATTTATTAATTACATTACAGTTTTAAATTTTTTTTTTATATTTTTAAATCTCTTTAAAAATGTTATAATCTCTTTATATTTTTAAAAATGTTAGAATTTTTAAATTTTTACGTTACACTTTTCGATATCTATTATATTTTAAATTTTTATTTTCTTTTATCATGTTTTTTTAATTTAACTTTTCAACTTTCCATGATATATTATAAAATATTTTTAAATTTTGCTTTTGATTTTTTAATTACATTATAGGTTTAAAGCTTTTTTTATATTTTTAAATCTTTTTTAAAAAAGTTGTAATAATCTCTTTATATTTTTAAATCTTGTATAAAAAGGTTATAATCTTTTTTTTTTAAACTGTTGCAGTTTTGAATTTGTTTATAATTTTTAATATTTTATAACAAAATTTATTATGTTTTTTTAAACATAAAAAAGTAAAATAAAAACTTTATTGCAAATAAAATAATATGCCATTCTTCATTGTCATCGTCGTTTACATTTTGGCATGAATGTGGATCATATGATCCACCTAATCCTAGACTAGCGGCGGCATAGGGAGAATCCCAAGGTATATCGAACTGTGGTCCGCCCATACCTCCTGTCGTTGTTGGTTGTTGCTCTGGTGGCATCTCCGGTGTGCGTAGTGATCCAAATATTTCCTCAAAAATATGGCCTTGGGGCATGCTAGCACTGTACAGTGTATGACTTTGGTGAGATGGTCCTTCATGTGTTTGAGACGGATAATAATAAGTATTAGGCATATTTCCACTTATTTGTCTCGGTGTATAATAAATGCCTTCTTGATGTTCAAGCAAGTTAGGAACGGGGTAAACTTCGGACTGAACCATGTCCCTTCGTCTAGTTAGACCACGACTTTCATGATATGATTGTTTCACTTCAAAATCTGGAACATCTACCTGAGGCATACTTTCAGGTGCTGGCACTGCCGCTCTCGTGATTCGATCTTTGTCTTCCAATAAGACCATTATTTTATCAACATATGGAACTAAATTGTCCACTGACCACTTGTTTCTTCCCTCCGGAGACACCATATATGATAATGTCTCTCGAACTTCACCCTACAATAAAAATAGAATAAAAAACATTAAAATGTTATTGCAAAAATTAAAAAATAAATTGAATAAGTAGTATAAAAAATTTTACCAACAACGATGCTCATGCATTTCTTGGGTCGATAAACAATTTGGTTTTGGCACGATACCAAACCATGTACTCAGAGGTGAATGTCAGGTCTCCAACCTGAGTTCCAGTTTCTTCGACCCTAAATTGGTCTAGGTTGTTCCACATTGCAATGGCAAGTTGCAACAACATAAGCCAATTTTCTGAACCTTTTCCTCGCATAGTCAACCCATGTAATTTTTTGGGCTACAAAGGAGGACGGGGTATGGGTTGCCGCATCCCAAACTGCCACATTACTCTATTTGGTTGATGTCATTCACAAATATTGAAGCAAAGTAATGGTACAACACATTTCCATGCATTAATCCTTTCTATACATATCGGGGGTAACTGTGCCAAAATTTCATTTGGATATGACATCCAAATCACCTATATAACATAAGATGTAGTTAATAGGTAAACAAATTAAAAATTAATGACATATATTTTCTTACATCATTTTGCTTCATTGTATCCAGTAGTCGACGATGATGTTTTAAATCATCGGTGGCCCCAATGTGTCAGTTTCCCCGTCGTAGCCACCTACCAAAATTATACAATTAGTATTAAATATTAGATAACTAATTTACGAATAATGTTGTAAAATATAACTAATATTATACTCAATAAAAAAACTACCTTGACCCAATGGGTTTGTTTGGTTTGTATGGGGGTGACATAGTTGGTGCAACTTTGGGAATCTGTCCCATTCCCATATTTGTATTAATAGGCATAAACCACCCATGGATCTTATTTTGTAATTTGTTGTGACGCATAGTTCTCTATATAAAAAACTAAGTACAGCAGCACCCCATGCGTATGCACTGCACTCACCAAAGTCTCGCAACAATAATAAATACCTTAAAGAGACTTTACTACTTGACTTATCAACAAACAGGGCACCACCAATGAGTCGTAAAATATATGCCCTAGTAAATTTCTATTAGTTTTGTTCATTATTTTCAAAATTAGCAATGTCACCAAAATTATGAGTTAGCCAACTAACTCGAATAAAACTACCATCAATTTCATCTTTATTGGGTGAAACCCCAAGTAGTTCTTCACATAGTTCAACCCAATTAATATTGGTTGAAACTATGATAGGAATTCCAGTCACTTGTAAACCCAACAAAATTGCAACATCTTGAAGGGTGATAGTGCATTCTCCACATCTCATGTGGAAAGTATGAGTTTCAGGTCTCCACCACTCAACAAATGCATTAATTAAACCTACATTCATACTAAGAAAACTGATCTGGTGACCGTGTAGAATCCCGATTGTCATAAATATCGTACAATTTGTGGAGGAATTGACTCTTCTCCATTGTAAGTGGGAATTGCACGTCTGATTAAGAGTTTTCTGTCGTCCTCTCCATTCCATATATGTTGAGAAACGTGTTAATTTTGCATGTACAACACGTCATTCTCCACAGGTCCAGAATGAAGACTATCGATAGAAGGGCGAGAAGAAGAAGATGCCATGACAATTGCTAAAATTTAAAACGAAATATTATGTTAAAATAATACCCAAAATAATATATAACAAAACAAAAAAACAATATATAAGAAATATTATATAAGGAAACTAACCTCAATGTTTGGAAATAACTTTCAGAGAATAAAAACTTTCCTTTGATTATTGTGTGACTCTGTGGGGCGCAAGTAGGGATTAAATAGGAGAAAAACTTAATTTGTGCTTTTTTTTATGTGGGTACTTGTGGTTTTATGTGGGTAGAAATTTGTGCTTTTTTTTTGCAACTGTTGGGTAAAAAGGGGATAACGAAAAAAAAAATTAATTAAAACCGTAAGTGACACTTGCGGTTTTGTAGGTTTAGAAAATTTTGTTTTTTTGCAACTATTGAGTAAAAAGGGGAGCTGGGTAAAGACCACACAAACCGCAAGTGGGAATTATGGTTTTGTTGGTCTAGAAATTTGTGTTTTTTTACAACTGTTGGGTAAAGGGGGAGCTGGTCAAAGACCACACAAACCGCAAGTGCGAATTGCGATTTTGTGTGTCTTGGAATCTGCATTTTTTAAACCTGTTGGGTAAAAAAGAGGGGCTGGTCAAACCGCAAATCTGACTTGCGGTTTTACCAGGCTCGTTTTCTGTGCTCTGTTTACCCATTGGACAAAGAGGAGGTGTTGGTCAAAGATCAGTTAAACCGCAATTCTCAGTTGCAGTTTTATAGTAATTTTTTTCTACTCTGGATTCCACGTAAGCACACAGTTGACGTGGCACGTAAAGCCAATTGGGAGTTGCGGTTTGACCAAGTCAAATTCTAAAACAGACCCATGCTGGTAATATTTTAAAAAACAAACTCATCTAGGTAATTTTTTTAAAAAATGAACCCACTTAAGTTAATCAGTCCATAAAATTGGCCTCCTTTAAAAACAACATTTCTTGCTAACCATATTGACCATAAAGTAGTTAACCAGATTACACACATATGACATCATCTTTACTATTATTTCCTCTCATAACTCCAAGATGGTGCCACATGTGTGAAGAGTAGTTTGAAGGCAAAGCCACCAAGTAACCTAGCCAGCTATAGCATTGCATCCAGACTTGATAACTCAGAGGGTAGGAAAACAACAAATGTGAAATAGACTCAGGTTCAATAAGATAGACAAGGCATAAATTTCCATTAATCGATTGAACATTCCATTTCCCAGCTCTACCTTTGTCGGAATCTGATTTTGAACAAACCTCCAAGCAAATACAGATATTTTTTTTGACACTTTAGCTTTCCATATCACCTTAAAGAAGTAGAGATTTTATATCTAAGTCTGATTGTGGATTGACTTGTATACCACTTTTACAGAGTATTCAACTATAAGAAAAATGTTCATTACTTATGGACGAAATCTATTGCTAAGCTAAAAGATTCGTTCATAACATGACTTTATTGATGAATTTCCAACGAGCAAAATTATGTCGATAAAAGTGACGTAGCTAACACTTATAGACAGATCTTACTATTCATCGAAAATTTTTGACCGAATTTCCATAGATAAAGTTTGTTGGTATTACCAACAAATAAATTTCAAAGGTAGCTTCTATAGATGTTATCGGCATATTATTAGTAAGTAGTTTCCGTTGAAAATTACAAACGCAAAAATCCATCAGTATTTTTATGTTGGTATTAATAGAAAGATTTTTCTGCCGATAAGGTTTATGACTAATTTGTTGTGTTTTTCTACAAAACAAATCTGTCAGAAAACCCATAGGAAAATTCAATATCTAATATCAACCGATTTTCCATGGGTGATGACACTTTGTTTACATAGGGTTCACCGATAGATTTTTAATTAAATGATGAACATAATGAAGTTAGAAGACTTTAAGAAGAAAATGATGAAATAAATAATATAGTTAATACATTTTTACAAAAATTAAAAATTGAACAAGAAACTGAAGAAAAAGAATTTTCTTATCAATTTACAAAAAATTTACAAGAAGATGATGATTTATCTACAACATCTGAAAACACAAAAGTATGACTAATAAATGAATATGAAGAATCTACTGCTACAAATTATAGGTTAGATCCTGCTGGTACACAAAATTATTCTCAAGGATTTCTCCGTAGAGAAACTGTACAAAATATTATCCTTAGTAATAATAAATACATATCACATGGTAGAAGATTACCAGTCGAACCAAACTTTCAAATTCCAAACTTACTCTTAAACATAGGAGGTATAGATCCTCAACTCCTTCCAACATACATAGAACAATGGACAGCAGCTGTAATCCGAGATTATGGCATACATCATGAGAAAGATGTATTGTCTTCTCAAGAGATGATCGCTAAAGGAGAAACATACTTAGGTGACATTGCTAGATCTGGATAGGAATCTTTTAAGAAAAATTTCTCTAATGATCTAAATACACTGGTTATTGAACCAGGTCCAAATATTTACAATTTTTGTTCCCTTATACAAAGATTGTTTACCTCACAATCTGCCAATGATAGCAACACAATTAGACAACAAATTTATCTAGGACATCTCGAAAGACTGTCTATCGAATATTTTGGTAAAATAAAAGAATACTGTCAAGATTATCTCTTGTATCCATCTATAGCTGGTTGCTTTCATGATGTTAATATAGGAGACAAAATGTTTCTGAAACTTCCAGGAAAACTGGGACAAAAAATTAGAGAAAGTTGGAAAAATGATGAGGTTACTCCCATGTTGAATAACCTCTCGATACGAATACAACACATTATGAAAATAATGGAAGACACTTGCTCTCGTATAACTATACAAAAACAGCTTAAGCATTCTGATGCTGGGATATGCAAACAAATATACACACCCCAACAATATGCACAAAATAAATTTAAAAACAGAAAAAATATATCTAGAAATAAACAAAGATATAATACACAAAAATTCTTAGGGCCAAGAACTCCAAGAAAAACATATACAATAAGGGCTTCTAATGCCAGAAAACCCACTTTAAATCCCAATAGACATGTTAGGAAATTTAGGGATAACAAAACCTACAAACAAACATTAAAATGTTTTGCTTGTAGTCAACCACGACACTTTTCGAGAGATTGTCCAAATATCGCAAATCTTTACACAAAAGAAGCGGCTCTAATAAAATCATGTCATATGAATCTTCTTCTCATTGACGAAGAGGTTTCTACTGACTCTGAAATATTATCTGTTATTAGTATAACAAAAATACACAAATGAAGTAAACCCAGAAAAGGTTTATAAAAATTATGATTTAATAAATGAATTTACAAATAATGAATATAGTCATTTATATCCCAACGAAGACAATAATTTCCCAATGGGGGAAGAATATAACAAAATGGGAAAAATATTAGATGATCTAGGATATTGTCTAATGAAAACTACAGATACAAATCTTTGTCCCCACATAATACAGTTTTATTCAGGGACAGAATCAATTCCTTGCACATACTGTGAAAGGTATTTTCACATATCAAAAAGGGCACATTGCCCACTGTGTTATAAAAATTTTTGTATTAAATGTGTAGAAAAACATTTAAATATACAAGAACAAGAAATACCCTCTTTTGAAAAGAAAGAAAATATAAATAAATTGTGTAACAAAGATTTAACTGATACTAGAGTTTCAATATTAGAAACTCGCATAAATCATCTAGAAGAAAAGGTAATTCTTTTAGAAAAAATAATAAAAGGAAAAACTAAAATAGATCTCCCAGAGTCTAGTTACTCAGCCGAACAAAATAACATGATGGGAACAATGGAATGTATCCCATTAGTTTGTAACAAACAACAACTAATAACTTTAAAAGTATTAGTTAAACTAACTTTTCCAAAAATAAATAACAAACCATCGACAGAAAAAACTATACAAGCATTATTAGATACAGGATGCTCAGAAACAGTTATATGTAAAACTATAACTCCACATCTAAACATAGTTAAAAGTAAACACATCCAAAAAACCAGAACAATGTCTGGTGAAATTATGATAAATGATGAAGAAGTTAACAATGTTATTCTTCAGTTTAGCACAAATTGTGATTTTTTTTGTCATAAAATTTTCATAAAAACAATGAGGGTAGAAAATTTAGTTCCCTCAAAACAAAACATAATAATCAGCCTAGATTTTATTTTAGGTCAAAATAGATCAGTTACAATAAACAAATATTATGTTATGATAAGTGATAAAACACAGATGACACCAATAGTTCGTGGTGATTCATTAAAACAAGAAATTATCACTAATAATTGTAATTGTAAAAATTCAACATTTCTAGGTACATGCGACTATACTACAGAATTCCTATACATATTAGACGAAACAAAATAGGACTATTCTTCTTTATATAATATACTAGATAATACAGTTGAGGCTTTTTCCTCAATAAAAATTTCAAAATCTATAAAATTTGAAAATATTCAACAAATTCTTGACAGGTTGAATAAAACAAACATAATAGCAGAAGATCCTACAAAATTTTGGGACAGAGATCCCGTAACCTGTAAATTAGAAATTATTAATCCAGACTTAATCATTAAAACAAAAGACGTTCAATTTAATAATTGGGAACAAGAAGAGTGTCAAAATCATATACAAAATTTACTAAAACTAAAGGTAATATCACCTAGTCTTAGTCCACACAGAAGTCCGACTTTTATATTCAACAAATCTTTTGAACAAAAAAAGAGGTAAATCGAGAATGGTTTACAATTATAAAAGACTAAACGATAACACAGTAGAGGATGGATATTCAATTCCGTCTAAAGATGTTTTAATAAACTGAATTCAAGATGCCAAATGCTTTTCTAAATTCGATTTAAAAAGTGGATTTCATCAAGTTAAAATGGATCCAGAATCAATAAAATGGACAGCCTTCTCTTGTTCTGAAGGTTTATTTGAATGGAACGTCATGTCATTCGGTCTTAAAAATGCTCCTGCTATTTTCCAACGAAAAATGGATAACATTTTCAAAAATGATAAAACCTTTACATGTGTCTATGTTGATGATATACTAGTATTTTCTAAAACAAAAGATGACCACTTTCACCATCTAAAACAAGTTTTATACAAATTGGAACATTACGGATTAATAGTTTCAAAATCAAAAATGGAAATTAGTAAAAATTTCATTGAATTTCTTGGAACAGAAATAGGTAATGGAACTATAAAACTCCAACCTCATATTTCTAAGAAAATACAAGATTTTCCAGATAAAATGGAAGAAATTAAAACGCTTAGATCTTTTTTAGGACTCTTAAACTATGCAAAAAACTTTATTCCTAATCTAGAAAAATACACATCTCCTCTATATAATAAAACTTCATTAAAAGGAGAAAGAAAATTCAACTCTGAAGATATAAAATTGGTACAAAAAATAAAACAAATGGTAACAAATCTACCAATTTTACAATTGTCATTAGATTCAGATTACTTAATAATCGAATGTGATGGATGTGAACTTGGATGGGGAGCCATCCTTAAACGTAAGAAAAATAAACACATACCCAAGGCAGAGGAACAAATTTGCAGATATGCCTCTGGCAAATATACTACAAAACCAAAAATTTACAAAACTAGTACAGATTATGAAGTAAATGTTATTGTACACGCAATGGATGCATTCAAATTATTTTTTATAAATAAAAAAGAAATAACAATCAGAACAGATTGTGAAGCCATAGTTTCTTATGGTAAAAATCAAATTAATAATGATAAAAATCCACATAAAATATGGTTGTTTTTTAAAGATTATATAAATTTTTCAGGAAAAACTATTTATTTTGAACATATAAAAGGTTCTGATAATACTTGTACTGATATACTTTCTAGGTACATCAAGTAAAGACCTGAACTTCCACAAAGACCTGTTAAGTCACTGAAATAAATGTCCATATGATGGAGAATACAAAGAAAGGAGCTAGTGGCCCCAAACAAGTAAAGTCCCCTTTTTAGGCGGACCAATTTACAAAATTTGGCAAACAAGAGTTGTCAATCCTTACAAATATTTTCCAGTACCCTGGAAGAGACAACACAAATGTCAAATTAAATGTTTTAATTGACAATATTTGGAATATTCCAAAATACACTACACAAAATGAACACCAAGTCACTAAGGTGAAACAAAGCATTATAAGTGCATTATACAATTTTTGTTGTCATGACAATAAAGGAGTAGCATTGACATCTCCGGCCTCTCCTTCTGGGAAAGGTTTCACACATTTTGCTTTGATAACAGGCAAAAACAAGGGTGTTTATACATCTTTCAGAGACCTCAATGAGGCTAAACAGGACCAGTTTTGGTGTACATACAAAGGTTTCTACTCAATGGAAGAAGCCGAAATGGCAGTTCGATTGGAAACAATTGATGAGGAAAAAATAAAGACTGCCTTACAGTTAGAGCCTCGTGCTCAAACACAAACATATGTTACTGCTGCTTGCAGTATCTCACAACAAATAAATTCCAACATCCTTCTGGGTAAATTTGGGATAATACAGGATTTTCTATTTGAAGTCTATTCTGAAACAATAAAATACGATGGTTTATTCGTAAAAATACAAACATACTTCAATAACAGAAATCCTTGTTTTGAATCTTCTGAATATTGTAAAACTGTGGACAAAGACTGTACATGTCAGTTGAAGTTCATAATAAGAAGAGCTCAGATAAATTTGAGTTCTTTCAAAGCACACTTATACAGGGATGTTTTGATAACTCCCATGTTACTACTTGAAGCAGGATGTCTCCATTCTTTGGTGATACCTCCCACAGATAGGTTTTCTGCCTTGTCCCCAACATTAGACTCCGTCATAAATGATATTCAGGCGGAACACATGCAGTAGGTGGCTCTACAAATCACTACTTCTCTTAGAAGTATTCACACTCATGATAGTTCACCTACTCATGTCATAAAGTTATTTACTGAGATAAATCCTGAGATTCATACTCTGACCCTATTAGAGCATGATTCACTTAAAGGATTATCCTTAAATAAAGACAAAGTCTACCAGTACAATCTCTGAAAAGCATACATTGAAGGATCCAACTGGAACTTCTCAAAACAAGATTCCAAGAGTTTTATACTGTTGAAGAAAACCTTGAACACAAAATTATATTGGAAAAAGATAATGGGTAATAAATTTCACCCATTTCCAATAGAGGCTAACCTTTCTCTCGTCAAGCATTTTGAAAAGGAAAGGTTATACAAAGAAATATATGAAGAAACTGGCTGTTATGGTCAGAACACTCCTGGATTGTCATCCTTCTCATCTGACTATGATGACACTGAAGATCAAAGTCTTCCAGAACAAATGGAAGAAGAAATACAAGACTTGCCTACACTTGCTCGAGTAAGAAGAGCAAGCTAAAAATTTTACTTGTTACAAAGTAATTTTACTTCTTTATCGAAGTAATAGACTGAAAGGTAAAATTTACCTACAAAAAAGGTTGCCAGTCATGGAAAAACCTATACAGCAAGTCACCAATCAACAGGTTACCTTCTCAGCCGGTTTCTGGTTACAAATTTTGTGTATAAAAAGACGATAAAGTCTCTTATGCTGAGCAGATCCGAAAAACACTCCTCTCTCTTGCCTCTAAATACTCTCCTCCTTCTCTCTACACTTCTCCTCCAAAAGAGAGAGAGAGAGAAGAAGAAGATGAGAAAGAAGGTGAAGAGGAAGATGAGGAAAACTTAAAGAAAACTTACATATTAACAGATCAACATTATACGATATTGAATCTGGGTGAGCCGGTTAGTCATCTTCGTATAATATTGAATAAATCAAGTTTATAAGTTACTGAATCTGGCAGAGCCGGTTAAACATCTACTTATAAACTTGATGAAAAGTAAATTTAATTAACATATGATAAGCCTTTAAATGATAATCGCATCTTTAAATATTTATTGTTTTAGGCATCCGAAGATACCTTAAGGGTAAACTACTCCATGCTTTTTAAAAAAAAATTAAACGCATAAAAATTAAAAGAAAAACTTACAAAAAGGGGGAAAGAGAGGGGAGGGGTTGCAGAAACCTCTGATTTTATTGCACAGAATAAAGATTTACAAAAGGAAGGAGAGAGGAGAAGTGTAGAGTGAAAATGAGAGTATTTGGAGGCAAGAGAGAGGAGTGTTTTTCATTATTTTATTTTATTTGTTTTTGGTGTTTCTTGTATAAAATCGAATACAATCATATAAATTTCTTATGAAGTATTATATAACCAAATATTTATCACAATGAGTCATTATAAGCTATATAATCTCAAAACATTAACCAAATATTTATCATAATGAGTCATGATATTTCAAAATATTAATCAAATCATTCTTAAAATTAACACAAAAAGTTATAGGAATTCAACCATTATAAAATATTCTTAAACAATACTAAGGAAAGATCCAAGTCCTAAATAACTTAATAACCATCATATCCAAGACTATCTTTATGCTATTAGTTACAATCTTCATATTGCTAGTTCTTGCGTTGGGGCTTTTATTCATCATTCTGCTGCTAATTACAATCGGCTTGTTCAATTGGATATAGTCTTGTGAATTATGTGGCTGGCTAGAAGATGCCTTAAAGAAAGTGTTGTTCCCATTTGCAAATCCATTATTACCAACGCTTCCAATACCATAGACTCGTCCCTTATTATGGACATCAGTGGTTGCTAACCAATATTGGACTTTAAGCATTTTCTCCTCACCAGGGTCTAAAGGGATGGTTATAGAGTCACTCACACAAGAGGTGGACTCAGATCTAGCACGAGTTAATCAGGTCTCGAATTCCTCCTTTTAAATATAATAAACATTAATGTAATTTAAAAATAGAAAATTAAAAATAAAAAGACTCATGTGTGTTCATTGAGATATTTCATCTACAAACTAATTAGTTTTCTTCTATAAGTGGGTTTGCTGAAAGACCTCATCAATATATACAGGCTGACCCCCAACTTCTCTGCCTATAAATAAAAATAGTGTAAAAGTATTTAGTATTTAATGCCATACCATTTGCATGGAGTGATCTAGTATTTAATGTCATACCATTTTCTCCTCACCAGGGTCTAAGGGGGTGATCATAGAGTTACTCACACAAGAGGCAGACTCAGATCTAGCCTGAGTTAATCAGGTCTCGAATTCCTCCTTTTAAATATAATAAAAATTAATGTAATTTAAAAATAGAAAATTAAAAATAAAAAGACTCACTATGTTCATTGAGATCTTTCATCTACAAACTAATCAGTTTCCTTCTGTAAGACCTCAATAATATGTGCAGGCTGACCCCAACTTCTCTGCCTATAAACAAAAATAGTGTAAAAGTATTTAGTATTTAATGTCATACCATGCGCATGGCGTGATCTTGCAACTAATGGAGTCACATGTGTGTAAACACCCACCTTTATCAAATGCTTGATTTGCTTGAGCTTTTGTGTAGTTCGCATGAAATTTAGATGTGTTTTGTTGCTCTAGTAATTTATTCCATATTGTATCTCCAATGCAATATAACCTTTTTTCCATCTCTTCAAACTTCCCTAAACATCTCTGAAAGTCTATGTGACATTTTTTGATGAAAAATATTTTTAACTTTTTCCTTATGCTCGAATCTCTAGATCACCCTCTTCTACATATAATGAGGAAAAATAATAGTAATAGTATATACAAATATTATCAACATGTCAAATTTAACTTTTGTAACCAACCTAAAATGCAAAAAGCAATTATTGAGCATTTCAATGTTGATTGTCCATGTGATTTTCCTACAAAATCAATATACTTGACCTTACAATGTTGGAAGAAAATATCTCGCTCTCTCTTAGGAATCACTCCACATGTAGCCCAAGACTCATGAAACTATTGTTTAATTGTTTAGGTGATAGCCTTTGATGTAGTCTTTGATGGAACCAATCTAAAAAGAAAATTAGTTAAAGAAAAGTTAAAAGATAGTCCATTGATTTGTAAGTATATAAATAATTTAAATTATAATTAATTCTTACCCTTTAGTAATAGGTTGAATGGTATCACGATCATCAGATAAAGATTTATCTTCCTCAAGTATAGGGATATTATTAACCCCAGTGGTTGAAGATGGAGTTCATGCAAGTGGGGAAGGTGGGGTTACATCTGGAAAAAGGTGTGGGTGCAACTAATGAGGAAGGTGTGGATGCAACTGGTGGGGAAGGTGTGGGTACATTGGGGACGACATAGGTGAAACAAATGGAGAAGATGTAGGTACTACAACTGAAAGGGGTGGTTGACTGCCTATAGGTGACAAAACTTTAATATGATATCGTTTCTTACCCTTCATTATACGTTTTTCCTTATTGTCACGAGGCGGCAAAGTTGGAGGGGGTCATAACCTTGTGATGACATATCTATCTATCTATCTATCTATATATATATATATATATATATATATATATATTAATAAGGATCAATCAATGAAACAAAATTTGTGAGTACGAACAATATATATGACTATTGCAGTTGTAATAATAATTATAATTCAAATTATCAATCATAAATCAATGAAACTTAACAAGATAATAATTCATTCAATCAACTACATAACTATAATATAATTTTAACATCATTGCTTGTATTAGCCTAATCCTATTCATCATGTTTAGCATCAAAGTCATGATCAAAGTTATCTTCTAATTCACCAACTGCATTTTTAGTTTCTACCAAATCATATGACTCTTCATCTACTTGAACTATTGATATATCAGGCATGTCCACTTTTTCAAGATCAACTACTGCATTTTGCAACCCAAATACATTTTCAACTATAATGATGTTATTCACATGTGTTACTTCATCTACTTGGTAAGACACATCATCTTCTGCATCATTGGATTCTATGCGACCCCTTAGCTTCGTCTTAATTACAACATGTCAATCACGTTTGACTATTCATGAAGCTAAATATAGGACATAATACACTTGCCTTACATTATATGTGCAAATAAACGGATCAAATCGACCATATCTTTTACTCATATGAATATCCAAATCACCATATTTATGATTGACTCTTGTACCTTTATGTGAAGGATCAAACCAATCACAATAAAATAACACAACTTTTCTTTGGAGAGCTTGAAGTATTATATTCTAGCTTATAAATGTGTTCAATCACCCAACAGAAATCATCTTTTCCTCCTTCTGTAATGCACTTTATATGTACCCCGCTATTTATGGTGTTTTTTCCCCTGGTCCATTCATGAGTTTGAAATTTTTACCCATTTACAAAGAAAATGTATATTCATTAGCACACGTCATAAGACATTGTGATAAATCTCTTAGATGTTGGTTTCTAACACTTAAAGGTTCACTATAAACCTACAAATATAAGATGACACATGAAAAATTAATCTTTGTTTGGTTTACACTTGAAAATAAATAAATTTTAATATACATACTTGTTCTTTGAACCATGAATGAAACTCTGCATTTACACGATCAGAAGCAGTTGATTCACTTATTTGTTGGGATTGCAAGAATGAACTATCCAAATATTTTGAGATAAGGATCAAGGACAACTACATGTAATAATCAAAATAATTGTTCTTACGTATTTACTCAAGGTACGATTTAACTTTGACAAAATTGATTAAGATATGAACACGAGCTAAGAACAACTCTTGTTCGGTGAACTAGTGAATAAACTTTTTTCCTGAATGACGATCAGGTTGGTCAAAGATAGATAGAGTTGATGGGTTTCTTTAACTTTCAACTTCCATTTCATTTCTAGTATTTCTTGGTGACAACGTAAAGTTATTGAAATAGTGAGAACAAAAATAAGTGGTATCACAACGTAAGTATAAGGCACAAATTGATCCTTTAACCTTAGACTTATTTTTTACTGATCGTGTAGAATAGCTCATGAATCTATAAATAAAATATTTTCGTAATGATATATAAGTATAAAACATTAAATTCAAATAAATTAATATACTTTATTACCTTTCAAATGGATACGTCCATCTATAGTGAACTGATCCTTCGAGTCTTGTTTCATATGCTAAATGAATAGGAAGATGTTCTATTGAATTAAATAATCCTGGAGGAAATATTCTTTCCAGTTGGCATAAAATTATTTTTGTTCCATCTTACTTATGTCATCTTCCTTCAAAGTTATATAACACAAAACTTTGAAGAAATGACTTACTTCAATAAGTGGATTTAAAACATGTAATGGATAATGAACTGGATGCAATAGGAAACAAACATTCCATAAACACATGACAATCGTGGCTTTTCATTCCATGCACCCTTCATTTTTCAACAACAACACGTATAGCCAAGCTTGAAGAATAATCATAAGATATCTTAAGTTCTTTCATCCAATGGAAAACTAACCTTATTTGCTCTAGAGTCAAAGTGTAGTTTGCTTTTGACATTAACATCTTCCCATTATCCCTCAACTTAAACTCCAAGTCTTTTCATTTGCAATACAAGGATATGTCCATCCTAGCCTTCTCATTGTCTTTTGTCTTGCCAGCAACATTCATGACAATGTTAAAAATATTGTCAAAGAAATTCTTCTCAATATGCATAACATCAAGATTATATCTTAACAAATTATCTTTCCAATATGAAAGATCCTAGAAGATACACCTTTTTATCCAATTATTCCATTCCCCATACGCCTCTATGCACACCATTTTTTCTGACATTTGGAAAATTCTTTACTCTATCCCAAACTTCACTAGGTGTCAAAATATTTGGCAGACCGTTCATTTCAACTTTCCCTTCTATAAAAGTATTCTTATTTGTCCTAAATGCATGGTCATTGAGTAAAAACCTACGATGTTGACCAAACCAAGACATTTTCCCTCAATATTGTAACCAAAAGACATTTGTATCCTCCATGCAATAAGGACATGCCATTCTACCAGAAGTTCCCCAACCGGACAACATACCATAAACAGGAAAGTCATTAATAGTTCACATTAAAGCTGCCCTCATAATGAAATTTGTTTCCTTGAGATATCATATGTCAAAACTCCATCACACAATTTTTTCAAATCACCAATCAAAGGCTTTAAAAAAACATCAATACTAGCTTTTGGATTATTTGGGCCTGGAATGAGGCAACTCAAAAATATGTAAGGTTTAGACATACACATTTCTTGAGAAAGATTATATGAGGTCACAATTATTGGCTAACAAGAATAAGGTGAAGATGTTGCTTGAATATGTGGATTAAATCCATTAGAGAATAATCCAAAGTGCATATTGTGTGGTTCACTCGAAAATTCTGGATGTACTCGATCAAAGAGCTTCCATGTTTCACCATCAGATGAATGACACAATATAATGGAAGTCATTATATTCTCAGAGTGTCACGTTATTTTTCCTATAGTTTGCATTGATGCAAACATTCTTTGTAACCTAGGAATTATAGGTAAATAAAACATCACCTTCTTAAGAATTGGTTTTTTGTTACTTGTTCCTTGTTGTCAATATACCTTGCCTTGTGATAAATTCTACATTTAGTTAAATCTCCATAATTTTTTCCATATTGATTGTCATAATAAAGCATCCATCCATCCTCACAACAGTCAATCCATCCTTGTGACTAATCTTTTTGCATCACAATAACTTTTAGGCAAACCACTATTTATAAGTGTTACATCCAAAAGAATTTTTGAAATGAATTCTAAGCATTGGTTAGACACATTCCAATTGGACTTGCAAGCTAAAAGTCTCACACAAATTGATAATTTTGAGTCTAAAGCCCCTTCATACAATAACTTATTTTTGGATAGTAGGTTCTTAACATATTAATTTTTACTTTCAATGATGGGATAATTAAAATAATGTCAAGAGTGAGAGATAATGGAGGCAAAGTAAGAATTGTATTTTTATGATTTATACGAGTAGCAGATTTTGTCTTGAGCATCTATAGAATTGTTCAACTATTGGATTTAGTTTATTTTTCGATAGTAAGTTCTTAATATATTAATATATTTTTTCAACAATGGGATCATCAAAAGAATTTTTAAAGTCAGAGTAAGAATTGTATTTTTGAGATCTTATACGAGTAACAAATTTCCTCTTGAGCATCTATAGAATTGTTCAACCACTGGATTTGGTTTAGTTTTGAATAGTAGGTTCGTAACATATTAATATTTATTTTCAATAGTGGGATCATTCAAACAATGTATGAAGTAAGAGATAATGGAGTCAAGGTAAGAATTGTATTTTTAGAATCTTATACTAGTAACAAATCTTGTCTTGAGTATCTATAGAATTGTTCAACAGCTGCATTTGGTTTATTTTTAGATATTAGGTTCTTAAGATATTAATCTTTATTTTCAACAGTGGGATCATCTAAAACAATATTCGGAGTAAGAGATAACGGAGTCAGAGTAAGAATTGTATTTTTAGGATCTTATACTGGTAGTAGATTTTGTCTTGAGCGTCTATAGAATAGTTCAACTGTTGGATTTAGTTTATTTTTTTATAGTACAATCTTAATATACCAATTCTTATTTTGAACGGTGGGATCATCAAAATAATGTATGTAGTGAGAGTAAGAACTATATTTTTAGAATCTTAACCTCGTGGAAGACTTTATTTGGAGCGTTTGTAAAATTCGTTAACCGTTAGATTTGGTTTATTGTTCGACAGTGATTTCGTAAGGTAATAATATTTATTTTTAGTAGTTGAATTGTGAAAATAACATCTGGAGTGAGAGAAAATAAAATGTGAGTAATTAACTATGTTTTAGGATCTTATGTTGCTTGTGGATTTTAAATGGATGGTTGTTTTGATCTAGGATAATACCATGGTGACTTAGGTTGTAAGTATTAATGTTGAATTTTGTTATTAGTCATAATATATATTAAAAATGATTTTATGGATAGATATATTGAGAGTGTCTAGTAGTGTGGTGAATTTGTGTTATGCAAATAAGTATAACATGAAGTGTTTTATTTAATTTATAAATATACATGATGTGAACATTATGTTAAGATGATATATGTGATTTATAAGGATGTATAATTTATGATTTATAAATGTGTGTAATGTACTCATGAACATGAGCATGACTTAAGATAGTATGATAGATGATTTGAGTTAGGGGTGCCTAACAGGGAGCAATTCCAACTACGGTTGGGAATGAAATTTAGTACCATTATAAGATATTGTTGTTATGACTATGACATGGGCCTGGATGAACATATTGCATAGTGGTGGCTTAGGGGGTTTTGTAAGGTTTGTCCATTGTGCAACATTTTGGATCAATTCTTTGTAAGTTGTGTGGAACCTACATGTCGTTAATGTATAAGAGACTTATGCCTATTAAAACCTACGTGTGACTGACGCAAAAAAGACCTTTGCCTATTGAAACTTACATGTGGCTGATGTAGAAGAGGCTTATGCATATTGGAACCTATGTATGTGTGACTGACATAAATGAGGGCTTTTTGCATTTCAAACCTACACGTGATATGAATTAATTTTAAAAAAATTATGAAAATTGATATTAATATATATTATTAATAATTAAGCATAAAATTGGAACTAATAAATTAATGGTAATAAATTATTAAAAATACAAACTTTATATAAATTAATAATTATCATAAATGATAAATTGTTTTTGCTTATTTAGGTGTAAAATCCTTCGCTTTCATATGGAGTTGGGTGCACTTATTGTTTTTTAAATGAAAAAGTTATTTTACAATTAAAATTATAATAAAAAATAAAATTAATAACGATCATCATCATTGCCTGAGCTTCTCCCCCACTTCCATTCATCTTTTATCTCCCTGTTTCATTTGATAGTTGTAAGGACCCGCGTCAACTTATCCACCCTACCAAATTTCCAACTGAGTAATGGTCTTTTCCAAGCTAACTTCCATTTCCAGATATTATTACTCCACACTCCTACTTTTGAAGTCAAGTGTTCTTTTCTATCTGATAGAGCAAATAACCTAGGGAACCGATTTCTGAGACAATATACTCCCCTTTGGCTTAGCTCCTAAAATTTAAACAGGGAATCATCCCCTACCACTGTAGTCATATTATCTTCAAACTAATTCCCTGCACCTTCCCCAAACATTACCTTCACAATATTTTTCCACCATTGTGAGCATTTTCTCCATTCCTCAGGTTATATGTTGCTTCTTAGATCCTATATTTAGATTGAAGAATTATCCACAGAGCGTTGTCACCATTTAAAATCCACCATCTTTATTTGCCAAGAAGAGCTTTATTAAAGTTATCAGTTTCTTTAATTCCCAAACTACCTTGCTCCTTTGATTTGCACACCGACTCCCAATTGATCCACACCAATTTTACTTTCTTCAGTTCCAACCCACAAGAATCTTCTCTACAATTTTTGGATAGCATGATTCACCTTCTTTGGTAACCTAAAAAAAAAAAGAAAAAAAAAAGAGAAATGAAAGAGATAGTAGATTTGACTAAACAAATTTGTCCACTTATTGAGAAGTTTTTTTTACTCCAAGTTGTTAATTTTACTTTCATTCTCTACAAAACATGTTGCCAGACTCTTTCACTCCTCGCATTAACCCCCCACAAGAAGTCCTAGATAATATAATGACATTTTCATAATCCTACAATTTAAAATCTTTGCATAGAACTCCAGATCTTGGTCACTTAACCCTACACCTCTCACACTACTCATGTGAAAATTTATCTTTAGTCCAAAGGACATTTCAAAACACCTTAATATACTTTTCAAAGCCATGACATTACCATAATCTGGTGTTACCATTATTAAGGTATCATTGACATGCTGTTAAATCACCACCTGAATCTCTTGCCTACCCGCTTTCAAACCATAAATAAGATTTTTATTAACAGCTTCTTTGATTAGACCCCCTAGACCTTCAACTACAATTAGGAAAAAAAAGGGTCATTGGATCCCCTTGCCTTAGTTCTTCGTTGCATATTAAATTCTTGCATAGCATTCCTATTCACTAATACAGACACAGAGGAAGAATATACCTTCTCAAAATTTGCTTTGAACACAAGACGAGGTTTTCTATGATACTTTGCCTCATGAATTGTCTCGTTCACCACCACAACACTATCCAGTAGTTGCTTGCCTTTGATAGATATTGTTTGAGTCTTCTCTATTAAGCCATGCATCACTGAGCTAAGTCTCTTTGCCAATAATTTTGTAATAATTTTATACATAATTCTAATCAGTGAAATTGGCCTATAATCCCAAAGGCTTGTTGGAAAATGTCTTTCTTTGGAATCAATGTAATGAAGAAGACATTTGATCCTCTAGGCTAATTCCCATTTGTGTGGAAGACCATCATTACCTTTATTATATCTCCTTTAAGTAGGCTTTAGAAGTTTTTCACAAATCTCATGCTATATTTGTTCATCCCAAGGGCTTTTTTGACACTTTACACCCCCAAATTGCATTTCTTAGTTCTTCTTCATTGAATTCAGCTACTAGTGATGAACTTTGAAAATGAGTCAAGCACTTAAAATTCACCCTATCTAATCTTACTCTCAAATCTTCTTTAGATTAGAACCTATCATGGAAGAATTGTTTAACCACCTGCTTTATTTGATATGGCTCTTCCACCCATTCCCTATGTAGCATCAATCCTTTTAACTCGTTAGAGCTCATCCGCTTATTAATGACTACATGGAAGAACCTAGTATTGCAATCACCAGCTTGCAACCATTTCAACTTCGCTCATTGAAACAGAAGGGTCTCTTGATATTTAATCCATTTTTATTCCCAAACTCTGCCCTTCAGCTTTATCATCAAAATATGCAATCTCATGTTTTAAGTTAGTAATCTTTTCCTCTACCTTGCTTGTATTTTCCTTGCTTCATTTCTTCAGTTCCAGCTTGAGTGCTTTTAACTATAAACTTATCCATGTCCCAAACAGTTAATAACCCTTCTTCCATATTTATCTCAAGAACTTCACACCACTCCAAAGTTGAATCACCCCACAAGGCACAACACATGTTTCTATCTATACTTTGAACTTTGATCTCTTATATGCAGAGAAAATTAACTTCATACTTTAACACTAAGTTTCTTATCGACCTCCACTTTTCCCTCCCCCTCAACCCTTTGATATTGTAAGATAAGACATTCATGATTGATGATTAGTGAACCCACGGTATTGTACTGACTTGTTTAGGCCAATCATTTCTCTGTCCTTGCTTTCCATCTCTGTCAATTTCTATATCATCACTTCCTCATCGTCCCCACCCGAGACTCATTTTCTTTCCCTACTGCCATAAGAAAGTTGCTTTACGTATATCTCTTTGGGAATTTTTTCCAGGAATATGTAAAACATCATTTCCTGGTATCCTTATTCCTTCAAGCATAAGTCGTGCTCCCCCATCATTAGAGCATTTGATTCGAAAATCGACACCTCATGCAAGAGATTACTATTTGCCATCATTGGAGTTTGTGTATCCATCCTGTGTTGGTTCCTTTCCATACAGTAAGTGTTAGGACAAGGCCCATTTCCTACTACTCCATGCACAATAGGCATCGAGACAAGGGAACCATCTCCTTCAAAACATAACACTCTAAATTAGCACTCTCTGAATTTTGAATTTGATGAGCTGCATTTACTTTATTATTTATAGTTGATAAAATCTTATATAACGCTGTCAATTTGTGTAATTTAATATAATATTTTTTTATTTTTTAAAAATTATTTATTATGAAAAATAATTTAAATCTAATTATTTAATAATCAATAAATTAAATATTTTTTTATGATGGAGGATAGTAAAAACTTTTTCTAAAATGACAAAATCTTACTTAAAAAAACGTTACTTTTCATAATTTAATGTAATTGTTTAAAGGACAAACTATCATTTTAGTATAAAAGAATTTCACAATTTTTGTTTTTACTACAATAATTAATATTTTATCGGTCTTAGTACATTAGGTTTGTTCCGTTAATTAATTTAATACAATAATCAAGTAACATTATTAGCAGATGACGTAGCAATTAAAAAATATTTTATTACGTTTCTAACCATCATAAATTATTTTAAAAAAATTTATATTCGAATAAAACAATTTTCAGCTGAAAACTGTCACAAAACTATTAACAACTATACTAAGTTTATAGAAGTATTTTTTGTGGAATAGTTTGTGGCAATTATAAATGCAAAAAATAAAATTTATTTTTTTAAAATTAAATAATTAAGAATTTTATACACACACAAGTATTTATGTATAGATATTTATATTCATCATTTTTTAAAAAACTATTTTCTTTCAAATTCAATTTTATTATTATTTTAAAAAAATTAAAAATAAACATCCATCACATAAATTTGTTTATGTATATACAATTACATTCATATATTTTTTAATTATATTTTATTTCTAAATTAAATAATATTATTTAAAAATAATAATTTAAAATAATCATATGTCACATAACTTTTTATGTAAATCTATTTATATTCATATTTTTTTTAAAAAATAACATCTTATTTATAAATTAATTTTATTATTATATTTTATCAAATCTGTAATTATAAATTATCATATATGACATATGAATTTATATGTGATACAGGATTATTTTCCATCTTTTGAAAAGAACAATAAATTTTAATTTATAAATAAAACGTTATTTTTAAAAATATATATGAATATAAATATATATGCATCAAAATAAATTATTCTATATACGACTATTTTAAAATATTTATTTTTAAATAATAATATTTAATTTATAAATAGGATATATTTGTTTAATATATTAATATAAAGAGATATACATATTAAATTTATGAAATATATTATTGTTTTAATTTTAAAAAATAATAATAAACTTATTTTTTTTAAAATATGAATATAAATATATATTCATAAATAAAAAAATTGTATAAATCCTAAACTCTAAATAAACTATTCGTTAAAAAAAAGTGAACGATGTTAAAATTAATATTTGTAGCGGTTTTTAATCAAGAAAAAATATTTTATTATAATATGAATACCCTGTCAAACAATTTTTGTAATTTTAACGACAAGAAAATTAACATCACTAAATATAATAAAATATTATTTTTTATTATCATATCATCAACTTAATATTTTTAATTGAATTGTATTAAAATTTTAATGGACAAACTTTGTATAATAAGACCAATTAGACATCAGTTATTGTATTAAAAATAAAAATAAAAAAACTTTTTGTAGTAAAATTATATTTAATCCGTATTTAAAATTTATTTTTCGTTTAAATTTTTATACTAAAAATAATTTATACTAAAAATAAGACCAATTAGACATCAGTTATTGTATTAAAAATAAAAATAAAAAAACTTTTTGTAGTAAAATTATATTTAATCCGTATTTAAAATTTATTTTTCGTTTAAATTTTTATACTAAAAATAATTTAATTCCAAAAATTGATTGTTAAAAATTCTAATTAGTTAACAAATAATAAATTAAAATAGTTTTTGTTATGACATAGATAAACTACAATTTTTTTTTTTTTGTAGGAGATAATATTCCTACTAAAGAACACTAATTTCTATAATTACATTACAATTTTTTTTTTGTTACGAATATCATAAATTAATATAATTTTGCTACGATAGAGAGTATAAATATTTTTTATGAGAGCAAAAAACCATTCATTTCTATAATGTAATTATTTTATATTTTATTACTGCTAAAATATTTATATTAAAATAATTTAATTTAATAAGTTTTTCTGATAGAATTTTCGAATAGAGTAAATAGGTTTATAACAACTTACACACCCTACTCAACCAATTGAACTAGAGATTATAAAAATTATTTTCAAATTAAAAAATCATTTTTAAAACACTAATTTCTAATATGTAATGTAATAATTTATTGATATAGACTTTAAATATGATAAAATCATATCAACAGGTTACAAAACTCCCACTCAATATCATTAATTTCTATAAATTAATGTAATTATTTTATTTTTAAATATTTATTTAAAAAATAATTTAGTCTAATTCGTTAATAATAATAATATTATAAATTAAAATAATTTTAATCATGATGAATAAATACTAAATATGAATGTACAATCTATTCAAAATAATTTGAACGAGTTAATAAGATTATAAAAAAGTTGTATTTTTACTTATTGTAATCAAATAAACTAAATGGATTACTTGCTATGTATTATTAATTTTTATATCTTTTTTTAATTTATTATAAAAACTATAATAAATGAAACTTTCAATTATACATATTTAATTTTGTAATTAAGAAGTTAAAATTTAATTATTTATTTAGATGAGGAAATAATATTAGGAAACCACAAAAGAAAAGCAAATTAGATATTCATGCAAGGATCTTGTATTGTCTCACATAAAAAATGTTAAAAGTACTTTTGTTTGAGCTCACATTTCTTTATTGTAGTATTGAAATATAATTTTTATAACATGTCATTATTAGTGTACTTTTGAACAAGCGGTTGCTAGGTGCTCACTGCTCACGGGTACTTTCCACGTAGTTTAAATTCAACTTCTTGTCCTTATCCCTTGTTGCATTATAACTATTAGTTGGTTCAAAAGAGTGACTTTATCTTCGTCACTATTATATATATATATATATATATATATATATTTTCACAACTTAGAATAGACGTCTTTAGAATCTAAGTTTATAATTTTTTAATTTAGTAAGGGTATAATCTGAGGTCTGAACATTAAAATAATTTATGAATCATGATTTCCCACATAATAATATTTATTTGCAATATTTTCCTACCAAAAACATATACTTTATACCAGTGTTTGAGAAAGGGGGACGTAACGCAAGGCATATACTCGTCATAACGCAAAAGATCCTTTTACCTTTCATAGAACTTTTTTCTTTCTTTTAAGATACACACAATATCTGAGACGCCCGGCCATAGCCAGACATTTCATATCCAAGCAGGGCCTTATTATTATTTGTTTGGAAGGGACAATGGACGATCAGAATTAAAGAACTGAGCCCAGTGGGCCCCATAACTCCCGTGTCCATGGTATTTGGACTGTGAACACTCACACGTAGCAGCATCACTCGCACTCTCGTTGTCATCTCCACCCAGATAGCGCCACCCTTCACCGTACAATTTCCTTTTCTTTTAGTATTATATTTATATTCAATATTAATTAATTGCTTAGATAATTTAATATTTGTATATAATTACCGTAGTATTACTTGTTCTAATCATGTGCCGCTTCTCTCGGCTTCTCGAACTTAACACACTCTGGATCTGTTCTTCTGCTTCTGAAACAACATTCTCTTCTCTCTGAATCTCAATATCTCCCAGACTAACCCTAAGCGCTGAGAAAGATGGTTTACACTATCTCTGGAATTCGATTTTCGATACTTCCTTCGCTCCACAACTCCACCTTCCGTAGCGATCACAGAACTGCTTCTCTTCCCGTATTTCTCAGAAAGAACTCCTTTTCTCGTAATGAACCTCACTCATTTTAGCCTTATGCTTTTACCATTCCCTTACATTCCTCTCTTGTGGACTTTTGTGAGTAGTACTTGCTAATTCTGGATTTGATTGCTCTAATTATTGTTGAAATCATCATCATCGTCATCAATTGTTATTGTTGTTGTTATTATTGTTATTATTGTTATTATTATTATTATTTCTTTGCTTTCTTAATCATTAAAGCACATGCATCGGCGGAAACTTGTTGGGTTGGTTTTGATTTTCTGTTAGAAGCGAGTGTTAACTTAGTGAAGCTGAAACGTGAGATTCTGGTGATACTGTTTACTTCGTAGGTTGGACTTCGATTACGTGTTCAATTTTAGGTCATTTTGAGCTAAATGATGTTGGCGTGCGTAACTCCGTTTTCACTTTTGTGATGGTGAAAATCGAATTTTCTATGACTGTTTGTGTGACTGTGACTCTGATTAGATGAATTATAAGTTCTATCTGCATTTTCATTGTTCGTAAGTCATATGCAGATAAAGCAAAGGATGTAAACTTTGATTCTTGATTGTCTTTTTACATTATAAATTAGAGTCATAATTTTCACAAAGTCATGTGAAATTCGAGTTGTGTCCTCCAAATAATTATATCAATTAGGGTGCAATTGAGCATGGATGTCTCTTTTTTTTTAATGTCACAATTATTATGCATGCGTATAATTCACAATTATTGTGCATCAGCATTTTATTAACTACAGAATGCATAATATTAGCTATTAGCTATTGTAAATTTGTAATGAAGTCATTCGTTAGATTCACTATAGACAATTTGTTTCATCGAGTTGTAGACTTCTTGTTGCAATGCAGGGGAAAATAACTCGTCTTTCACATATGTTTTGTTCAATTATGTTACTGCATGCAAAATTTGTAGCTGAATCCCATTACTTAACTCTATTTTGTTTGTTCAGAATCTGAAGTGAATTATTGAATCATAACTGTATAAGGTTTGAAGAAGAAATGGAAATGATCTGTAATATGAATCGCTATGTTTGAACAAATCATCATAGCATGAATTTGGCATCTGTTGACTTTTGAAATTGGCTATCAATATTTATTGGTTGATATTCACTAAGTTTACATTACTAATAAATCAGCATGATATCAATAAAAACAGAAAAGGCAAAGAATGCAATATCTATCTATCTATCTATATATATATATATATATATTACTTTGGAAGAACATAAAGTTTGATCTAATTTATGTGTAGCAATAATAATTCTACATGATCAGGGAAAATCCTTGCTGTAAAATCTTCCCATGATTCTGATTCCCTGTCTTCTGCAATTGCCGAAGATAAAGTACTTATTCCACAAGATCAAGATAACTCTGCATCCTTAACAGATCAACTTGAAACTCCTAATATAGCCTCAGAGGACGCACAGGTACTTTTCTTGTACTCCATATCATATAAAAAACTAACATATCCCAGTGCCACAATGCTCCTTGCTATGCGAAGGTATGGGAGATATACACAACCTTACCTTTCTTTACGCAAAGAGGCTGTTTCCATATTTGAACCCATGACCAACTAGTCATTAAGGCAAACTTTACTGCTATGCTGAGACATTCCTTCTTGTGCTCCATATAGAATATGCTTTTACAATTAATTTTGCATTTTTGTGGCATGCTTTTCAGTTCAAATAATTTTGGGTGTTCACTAATATATTTTTGAATCTTCCAAATGTTGAAAGTCGGAACTTGATTCTCTTAGGTTGATGGATATTCTAGCCCTCTCTTTCTAGCAATATTCCCTAACTTCACTGACATACTTGGGTTGTTTTTGAAAACTACTATCCTTTTTAGTGGAGTGCAAGTTTTTTTTTTTTTTTGTTTCGGAATAAATTATCTTGTAACAAGTTGAATGCTTTATAAGCTTCAGCTTGAGGGGGAGTGTTGAATAGTAGTTTATAGGTACATTATCTTTTTAGAGAAAACAAAATATTTTCTATTTATGTATAATCAATATTATTAGCCTATATAAACATGTTTTGCTGTATATTCAATCGCACCATTGTCAGTCAATTATTCCTCTATTTGTCTCTCATTTTAACAGTAATGAAGTCAAACAATGAATATCATGGTGAAATTAATATGGGTAGTTTGATTTCAAATGCATTTGATCTGTTATTATTAAACTCAAAATTGGCTTTCCTGGATATTGTAAATTTCTTTGAATGTTCTTTTCTGAATGTATGTTATAATCTTTTCAGAACTTCGAAGATTTAACAATGGAAGATGAGGATAAATACAGCATTAGTGAAGCAGCTGGTAGTTATCAACAGATTGAAGATGGGCAAGGTTCTGTTGCAACATCACTTGTAGATGTAAACATTCCAGCCAAGAAGACATCAATATCTGTTGGCAGGAAAGGAAAGATAGTAAGTGATGAAGCTAAACCTAGGATCATTCCCCCACCTGGTGCTGGGCAAAAAATATATGAGATTGATCCATCTTTGTTGCCCCACCGTGGGCATCTTGATTTCCGGTAAGTTAAACCCAATATAGGTGAAGCAAGTATTTGACTTTCTAAAAGGAAACAACAATCACGGTTGGGATTTATTGGGAAAAACTCAAGTCCCAAAAAATGTGAGATGAGGTGTAGTTTTTACAACTGAAACAAATAGAAGATAATCACAGTAGAGATAGAGAATGAGTGTAGTTTTTTGTGTCTCAGAAAATGTGAGTGCAAGAGGTGTAGTCTATGAAATATAAATAGACTTTTGCTACATTGAACTGTTACAGAGTACTTTGTATTATAACTGGCTATCAAATCCTAACAGATTTAACAGCTGACATCAGCTGTTGCTGTACAGTTATCAGTAAAATTCGTTGTTCAAAACAGAGACCAACCCAATATAATACTATATGCTCCCTCTGTTTCATTTTATTAGTCATTTAAGGCTTTCTCATGCATATTAAGACAAATAATAAATAAGCTAGTTAATAGAATACATTTACTAAGATGTCCAGTACATTATATTCATTAATTAGGGTGGTTGAGAATTTGACACACAACATTAAAAAATTTAGACTGATGTGAGTATTTATTTAGGGTAATATTGAAATAAACTTATAATTATTGCATTGAAAAAGTAAATGTCACTTAATTTGAAAAATTGTAAAAAGCTAAAACGGCTAATTAAATGAAATAGAGGGAGTAATATGATAGTGTGATTTAATATGATTATACTATGTTCATCGCAAAACATTGGATACTTAATTAACTTGGGCGTGGGACTATGATAGTGTGATTTAATATGATGTGTACCTTACTAATTTTGAATCAGGGAAACAAATTAATGGGTTTTTTTTTTTTTCTGGTTATGTAGGCAGTTTATTGACAATTCAACATATTGTTCCATACATTACTCTGTGTTTTTCCAAATTCTATTTTCTCTACCTTTGCACTTCTGATACCTACTATACTATAACAAAATTGAAAACCTGATTTTTTTAAATGTTAAATCACAGTTATGGACAATACAAAAGATTGCGTGATGAAATTGACAAGTATGAAGGTGGTCTGGATACATTTTCTCGTAGTTATGAAAATTTTGGCTTCACACGCAGGTATTATGCTGCACTTATTTTTAGAGCTTAATATCTCCTGTGCACACGATTATATCTTTGTTTCATAAGTGATTGATGCATATGCTTTTTAGTCAATAAATAGTTACGTCAATTCAACTTATCTATTACTGATCAATTAATATAAAAAACACCAAATGCATGTTTGGATTGAAGTTGGAAATGTTTTGTATGCATTACGATGTAACTGAAAGTAAAAACAAGGGTCTTGGTACTTTTGCAAAAGTACTTTTGCCTCAAACGTACTTCTCCATTGCATTCTCAAACATGCACTAAATTGAATACCATGAGAGACCGAGCCTTATATAATTGATGAATGCTACAACTCAAATAACTTTTGATTCAACTACAAAATAAATTGGGCAAGTGGCTACTTAGAGTAAAACATTAATAGGCAATAAATTAAAATCCATGAGAGTAAAACATTAATAACTTTTGATTCAATTACAAAAGTACTTTTGCCTCAAAGGTACTTCTCCACTACATTCTCAAACATGCACTAAATTGAATACCATGAGAGATTGAACCTTGTATAATTGATGAATGCTACAACTCAACTAACTTTTGATTCAACTATAAAAAGAAATTTGGCAAGTGGCTACTTAAAACATTAATAGGCAATAAATTCAAATCCAACTAATTTTTATAATTGAAAAATGAAAGACTCAAACAACCAAATTAAGGGAAAGGGAGACTGGATCTGATCTGGGATGACTAGGAAAGAGGATTGGGAGCAGAGGTGGCCAGAAGGAAGGCAGCATTTGGTTTCCGACTTCCAATCTCATGAGAAATACTGGTTGGACAGATTCCAGTGACGAGCACATGGCAGCATGTACTCCAATGGCAGCAAGCTTCCAGCAAGAGGCCAGATTGAGGATGGTGAACAAGGTGGTGGGATTGCTTGGTGAGAAACATACTTCAGATCTTCAAAACAAAGATTTCAGCCTTGAGAAAAGAGAAAAAGTGATGATTCAGTGAATTACACCTCTAGTGTTATATTTTAATACAAAGTATTGGTAGTACTGGTTATGTACAATAATACAACAATAAATGTACATGAAAAAGGAAAAAGGAAAAAGGAAATTATGGACATATCTCTACACCCTAATTTCCAGTTGATCAATATCAATATGGTCTTGAATGACTATAAGCTTTTATTGGCAGTGCTACAGGCATTACTTACAGAGAGTGGGCACCTGGAGCTAAGGTATGTTTCTACTTAATTATTGACATTCTCATTTTTTCTGGTTTTTGGGTTCAAATTATTTTGCAAAGTCTTAAAAACCATGAATATGACACATAACATGAGTAATCTGTCATTGTAAACATAATTGACTGTTGCTATCATATATCTAATTATTGTGGTATTCCTATCTGCATTAGTATGAAAGTTCAACAAATAAAAGAAAAATATAAAGTGTCTGATGCAATTATGCATACAATTATTGGAACACCACTGCTTCTTTGACGGAGTCACATAAAATTTAAAGTATAATAATCTGCTTAAGTAAACATTTGGCAAGAGTGTTATTGAAGGATTTCAGAGGATTCAATCAAGTGCGAATTGCAATCACTTGCAGCCTACTCATATGTGTTAGAGTTAATTTAGGACTTGAGGGACTTCTCTAAATTGCTTGAATGAACTACTTATCTTTCAGACTGTTATTCATACTGTTGTTAAATTCATGCATTTACCTGCAACAGAATGTACATATGGTAGCTGAAGCTGACATTCAATATAATGATAAATATAATAATCACTAATTACCTGAAGTGGAAATATATTCATTTGGTTAAATTAGAAATATCTAATTTATAATCTACCTGGAGGCACAGTAGTATATGATTTAAGCAGTGGTTTCTATCTCTTTCCTCACCCTTCACCTCTCCGATTCTATATTTTCTAATAAAGTTTGGAGAAAATCTTGTTTGGATGTTGTGTGTATGGTGTTTCTTTAAACTTGAAGGCAATTACTTAATCAATTTCAATATAGCTATTTTTATTTCCTCTGCAAACCATTATGCATATTATTAATTGTTTTTCAGTCAGCAGCATTAATTGGAGACTTCAACAATTGGAATCCTAATGCAGATGTAATGACCAAGGTATGTTATCCTTAATTTGTCTTTTAAAGTTCATACATGTGAAATTCAGTGTGCTTCTTTCATTAATAAGCCTCTATATGCGAATAAACAATTTAAACATATTGTAGTTTCAACTTCCTATTTTTTCCTCTGTTGACCAAGAATCTAACCTCTTCTACCCCGTGTTCATTTCCTTTTCATTCATTTTCCGTGACTGCCAAATGAAATTAGATCTGTATTTTATCAAAAGAAAACACTTTCTTTCTGTAGAAAAACTAGAAGCTCACTAACACATACAGCTTTACAGAAACTCCCTCTCTCTCTCTCTTTAGCTTCTACTTTTTCTACATGGTATCAGAATTCAGAACAGAGGTAGTTACATGAATAACTAACAACTAATAGTGAGCTGGCAACAGCTAACAAAAACTGTAACTAACTAATACTGAGTTGGCAACAGCCTATTAGCTTAGGACACCTTAACTAACAGAAAAACAGTTTAGAAGAACTCTAATTCTCTGCAGTACTCTATTACTTTCCAGTTGTATGTGGATGATGTTGAACTGGCAGAGGTAGCCTTAGTTGGGATTATATGACTTTGTTTCAGATCTGTGATTCACAAAGGGCCATGACAATGGGATAATTTTGATATCTATTTTAATCCTTGGAGGACCAAATTGATATTATTCTTAAAAAAAGGAAGAAAGATGGAAACATCCTAGATGACATTATGGCAACACCAATGATTCCAATGAAACAATGATGGGTAGAATGAATTTATTAGGAATTATAATTCAAATGAAAAAAAACTTTATTAGTTTATTATGATAGTAAGCTTTAGAAATATTTTCTGTATGAAGATATTAATAGCTTCTAAAGGCTGTAACTATTGCTTTAATTATTTTATCTGGTTCATGCTTGGTTTGCTGAAGGCTTGTAAATGTTCAATGCTTAAGCCAAAGATATAAAACATTCATATGCTTCTAGGGTTTCTACCTAACAGATTAAGGTTTTGAGAGATATTGGGCTTTAGGGTTTTTGTACTGGTTTTTGTACTTTGTTCATGAACAAAAGGACTTTCATGAAATGAGGCATTTTAGAAAGAGAAAAAGACTTATGCACTGTCAGTGTAAAAAGATTTAATTACAACCCTTCATACATGGTAAATTTATTGACTTTACCAATTAATAATGAAGGGTTGTGATTGAAGCCAGTGGAAAACTCTTTGATACTGTCAGTATATAAATCTTAAACTCAACTCATATCTCATACCTTGCAATTGGATCCTAACATACTGATTATCCAGGTATCATCAATATGTATTTCCTGTAACACCAGATTGTTCAAATAACTCTCAAGTTTTGAATAAGCCTTTTGTTTAAGACAATTTAGTGGATTTAGTGATTGTATGCTTGACTACAACTTTCAAATAATAGGCCTCTTGATACTGCTGAAAGTATATTAAGGTAAAGGAGGAGGGGAAGGAAGAAATGAGGCTCTTAATAGTGCATTCTATTAGATTGATAAGAAGTTCACTGCAGGGTTCCAAGCTCATGCCTCCAACAATGACCCTGTTGAACATTTTTCTGTTTTATATCCTGCTTAGTTACTATTTTTACATTACATTGAATTCCTATCCCTGTGACTAAGGGGTTCTACATTTATTGTAATTTATTATTATTGTTATAAATAAAGAGCTTAGGAACCGTTCTTCCTCAAGAATTTGGAGCAACCCAAGTCTTTCCTAACTAACCCATCTGATGATACCTCCACCTACCTCTGCTGCTGCTCTAGTTTGTCATTTTCTGTGTATTGAATGGCAATTGGGATCGACCAAATTTGCAAAGGAATCACGAATTGGTATGCACAAACTAATTGATGGATCTTAGAGGAAATGAACGAATTTGGCAACATTGGATTCCCCCATCCCCATAAAAGATATTGCTAGAATGATGAAATTTCTTGTTTTAAGTGGAAATCCTTCTCTATACTGATGGACGTTGCAAACCTTTCATCCTTCTAGTTCTAGATAGTGGATATCCTTACCTGAACCTAATTAACAGTTGTAATGCTATCATCAGTCATTAAATGTTCTAGTTTTTACTTAACAGAATGAGTTTGGTGTGTGGGAGATTTTCTTGCCAAACAATGTGGATGGTTCACCACCAATTCCTCATGGTTCTCGGGTCAAGGTAATTTTTCTCCTGAACAAAATATTATTTTTTATGGATTTAGATAGTCTCCATATGTGTTATACAATCATTGATAATCTTTATTTTTATTTTTTTAATTATAAAATAACTAACTTTTGTTTCTAGTTGGCATCATTGAGTATTTGTATGGATAATGAATTCTGGTTTCTCGTATTCATTGCTTATACATTTTACAAGAATTAAAGTTTTTCCTTTTATGAAGAATTAAACTGAAAGAAGATAAAATTCTTTGCATATATAAAGAATAGTACTCTCTGTTAGTGACATGAGATATCTGAAAAATTGTACTTTATATTACCAATATTTTCATTTTTGTTTGCATTGCTAGTGATTGTGAATCATGACTCTTTGTACATAATGGAGTGATATATTATGCTTGTTTCAAACTTTCAAGAATGATATTATGGCCTATAGGCATGGACATAAGCTCTACAATGTAAGAAGGTAATTCAATTAAAAGAGAGGATTGATATTGAAGAGTTTGATTGTATTCTTAAACTATCCACCTTTATGTCCATGGTTGTTTGGTTGCTACATTTCTCTTTTGGAGTTTGTGTTTTGATGAATAAAGAACTTCATTGGAGAAGATTTCAGATATTTATCTTGTTGATGTTCTCTGAGATTTGGGGTACTAATTTATAGTTTGTTTTAATATATATTACAATATTTCTTATACTTCATATTCTTTTCGTACAACTTTGTTATCTTTAGGAAATGTACTTATATGGATTTGTGTAGAAACTTCTGACTTAGATTTGTGTCTTTTACGGATAATTAAAGCTGTCAAAATGGATTTGGCTCGCTAAGCCTACAAAATGGGTTAGGTTGGACTCTAAAAAAGGAGGTCCAAATAAAAACAAACTTTTTTTACCCAACCCATTTGACCCAATTATGTAAATGGACTTGGGCCGGCCTGAATACAAATATAAGTACATAAATTATTAAAAATACATATTAATAATATGTATAATATATTTTTAAAAATATATTAAATAAAAAATATACACATAGAATGTTTGATGTGAAGTCAATTTATATATATTGTTAGCATATATAAAAATTAAATATATAAGTAGGTGTAATGTTTATTTAATAATATATTTTCAAATTGTTCTAAAATGTATATTAAATTAAAATATACATATAATATATTTTTATGTTATTTTAGACTTATTTATGATGTATTATGATTGATTTAGTGTATTGTTTTTAGTTTGTATTGTAAAATAAGTTTTATTTTTTATAAAAAATTTGAATTTTGATTTTTTTTTAAAAAGACCTATTTTGGCTCGGTGGGCCAATATAGGACCAGACTAGGTTTAGAAATATGTAACCCGAACAAAATATGGGTCGGCTCAGTCCGACCCATTTTGTTTGAAAAACCTGACAGGCTAGGCTAGACCGGCCTGGTCCGCCCACATTGTCAACTCTACGGATAATATATGAGTATTGTTTTTAAATAGTCATGTATTTTTGCAAACCTAGCCAATTATCAGAAAAAGTAAATGAGCTTTGCTAGTTAATTTGTCTTTTCCCTTATATTTGATATTTTTAAGTATTTATTCTTTCATTTACCAGGACATCATATTCTTGATTACTTTATTTTCTCTTATTATATTTCTACTACAATAGAATAAGGATGACTTACTGGGGTAATCAGATAATCATATATGTTTAATGTCTTTAGATGTCTTGAACTAAACCTGTGGATGTGTGAACTAAATATCTCCAACATATATCTGTAGATCCGCATGGATACTCCCTCTGGAATCAAGGACTCAATTCCTGCTTGGATCAAGTTCTCGGTACAGGCTCCTGGTGAAATTCCTTATAGCGGCATATACTATGATCCCCCAGAAGAGGTAGAATTCTAGATTTCTTACCTGTAGGTTACACTTGGAAAAAAAAGATGACTTATCTAAATATCTCTTTTCCCATACATTTGTTATGTGATTGAATTGTATCTAGGGCCTCTCTGTGCTCTTCTCACGGTGGTTGCAAGGGAACTTATGTTACTGTATGGAATGATTTTGACAGCTTTCTGGCATTTTTAAGCAATTTTTGGGACTATGGGTTTTTTTTTTATATTAGGACTTCAGGAGGAACTATCCCTATTCCTTTTTCCAAAAAATGTGTTATTTCTCTCCTTAATTGTCATTAAAAATATAGAAGATAATACTGCAGTATAATAGGATAATTTGAAAACAAAGGAAAATCTTCTTTCTCGATATATAAAAAAAATACTGGGTGCAATGAATAATACTGCAATATAAAGGGATACTTTAAAAAATATAGAAGATAATACTGCAGACAAAAGCCAATCTGAAAAGGAAAATACATATAAGCCAATCTGAAAAGGAAAATACATATAAAAAAAAAATGATTGTTGGAAGAAAGGGAAAATGTTTCAAAAGAGAAGCAAGCAAAATGAGCTCACCCGGGGCAATGAGCTCCTGTTGAGGGATGCATTCTTAATATTCTCTCAACCTGACTCTAGATACCATGTTGAAATCAGAGAAATGTCTGAATACGAAGTGGATGAGTGTTTATATAGACTTATTTCATAAATTATGCATGAAGATATGGTTTTCTATAATATCTAAGATAATGTGCTTGCATATTATATTTAAAATTAAGATAAGATAGATAATGTGCTTACATACTATATTTAAAATCAAGATAAGATAATGTCTAAGATTTTCAACAATTATAATAGATATATCTAATTTCTCTCCTTAATAATAATTATAATAAAAAATAAATCTAGCCAATAACGCTATATTCAACAATGTTTTTTAACTGGCAGAATGCGTAATATTGAAGGTAGTTCTGTTAAAAATATTAGCATATAAAATGAAAATAGTAATTTGTTGATAGCAGTAATTCAAGTTAACGTGATGGTTACTTATATGTATGATATTTCTGCCATGCACTACTGTGTTAAATGGTTTTATTTTTTTATTTTACAGGAGAAATATGTCTTTAAACATCCACGGCCTGAGAGACCAAAATCACTTCGAATATATGAGTCACACATCGGAATGAGTAGTCCGGTGAGCAAACATGTGATATATATGAGTGATTAATTTCCTCCCTTATTTTACAGTCATTTATTACATCATGTAGTTTGATTTTGGTTTTTTTTTATCATGAATGAATGCCAACTGAATCCCCCACCCCCACCCCCAAACACATTATGATAGCAACCTCTTAAACATGTAGAAATTAATAATCAACCCTGAAGGTACAAGAAAACTTAGATAGAGATAATGCAGGTCCTTTGAGAGACCTTGTTTCCTCTTAAACCCATCTCCGGACTCCGTTAAGCCTTGCTTGTCTGTTTCTTTCCCTTCTTCCCTTGACTTCCTAGCCCTTTACTAATTCTTTGTGTTCTTCATGGCCTACTACCACATAGACAGTTGGTTAAAGTTAGAGCTCCATTATACCTAAGTTTTTTACTGTGAACCCTAGTAATGAGCAAGTATTTATCATATTATTTTCCTAAAATATATGAAAAGTTGTTGATTCTCTTAATAGCCACTGCAGTTAATTTCTAAGCAAGCAAGATAGTGGTTATCTTTGCTTTGTTTGTTTTGAGGAAGTTTTGTTTGTGAATATGTCTTAAGAAATCAAACTGACTTGCATTAATAATTAGACACCATCCAAAACTAAATTTGCTATTTTTTGGAGTTAGGAAAGAGAGGAGCAAAAGTTATGTAGCAACAATTCGAGTAGTTACAAGTAGATAAAAATGGAAGGAGGAAAGGTGGAAGGATAATTAAGAGATTTAGATCATTTGTTAGAAAGGAAACCGTTTATGAAGGGGAAACTCTTGGTTAGGAGGAAGAGGAACTAATGTGATGTAGTGGGTAGTAAGGAACGGGTCTAATAAATACCATTGTATGCTGTGTGGGGAGCATTAGCTCAGAAATTAATGAACTATTTTCACAATGTAAAGGGGGTTTTTCCTAGGGAGTGCATAATAATAGAAATTCCCTCTACGAAGGATACCCAGGCCGTGTGGTGGCTTTCATTATTTTGATTGGAATAGTAGAAGATTCTTTCTTCCGCTATCAGTCATTCAATAAAATTGTTCAGATTCTTATCTCTTGTTTCTTTCTAGGATTCATAGTAGATGTACTTGGGTAAGTGTGACTAGGCTGATCTATTAACATTCACAGGACCCCTTTCGTTCTGGTGATTATTCTCAAAATAAAATATAACCTATCTAGAAATGTCACACTGAAAATGGTTGTTTCCTAATTCTTTTAATCTTTGTCATAAAGTGAAATTATCATAACATTCACACAAGCAACACTAGTAACAGCTTACTATGTCCAATAAAATGCTAAGTGGATGTATTAGTTGTTATGTGCTACAAGACTAAATTTTATAAGGAAAACTTTTCTATATTGAATTACTTTGCAATGAAGACATTGGTCTCATTTCTACAGTCAATGTCAATTGAATTTAAATAATAGAATATTTTTGTACAGTATTAGAGATTAGATTCAAGAAAGAGCCTATTTACAGTTACAGTTCTTTTTCTACTATTAACATGTGGTGAACCATGCATTGCAGGAGCCAAAAATCAACACATATGTCAATTTTAGAGATGATGTACTACCTCGTATTAAAAGGCTTGGCTATAATGCTGTCCAGATTATGGCTATCCAAGAACACTCTTATTATGCCAGCTTTGGGTAACTCTTCTGTCATCATTATTTTTTCCCTGCTTCCAAATTGTTGATGCTTCCAATGTGATTCAAACAATAACAGGCAGTTTTGCTTGCTATATTTCTTGTTTCTCAGTGCATTAATGTTTTTCTCCTAACTTTGATGGTCTGTTTTTAAAAAACAATTTGCATGATGCAGTTACCATGTTACAAATTTCTTTGCACCTAGCAGCCGATTTGGAACTCCAGAGGAACTCAAGTCTCTAATAGACAGAGCCCATGAACTGGGTCTGCTTGTTCTGATGGATATTGTGCACAGGTAATGGTTATACTTTATACATTATTATTCTTTTCATTATTTTAGCAATATTCCTCTTTCTTTCCTTTTAACATGTCCTTGATTATCATTACATGAATGACATTATTTGTAAGGTTTTATTCCATGGTATTTGACCTGATTACCAATATCTGATGAATGTAGCCATGCATCAAATAATACATTGGATGGACTGAACATGTTTGATGGAACTGATAGTCATTACTTCTATCCTGGATCACGAGGATATCATTGGATGTGGGATTCTCGCCTTTTTAACTATGGAAGCTGGGAAGTAAGTGCTGGCTCCGGTCACTGGCATAGTTCTGACAATATTTCCATAATGACTCTTCTAAACCTTCTGGACAATAATAGTAAGTGACTTGCTTTAATTCTCAATTTAGGTACTTAGGTTTCTACTTTCAAATGCAAGATGGTGGTTGGATGAATACAAGTTTGATGGATTTCGATTTGATGGTGTAACATCAATGATGTACACTCATCATGGATTGCAGGTATATTCTAATTGGAATTTCTGTTTGGTCTTTAAGTTTCTTGGTATTTTAAGATAACTTGGTTCTATTTGTTCTTAGTTAAGTGTTCAAGGATTATCAGATTACAAGTAGAAGGGGTTGAAATTTGTATGTATTCTATCAGAAAATTGCAGAGAGTTAGACAGATTTATTGTTTTCTTGAGCCTGTCAGTTTTCTAAGTATCAGATATCTTACCCCCCCCCCCCCACACACACACCCAAAATACTTTTTCCCCTCAATAAAACATCTTCCTTGGCCCAAAAAATAGTTGTCCAAAATAACTGTTTACTTATTCCAGTGTTATATTTTACTCATGGTTGAGCATCTTACAGTCCATTTTGGTGTAGTCCAGTATGGAGTGTGTCTTTTCAATCATGGTAACTTTTCCTGTTATGCATGCTTAAATTTTGATTAGGGTATTCTACATATCTTAAGCTAATCACTAAGATCAATTAGTTGAAGTATAATGCTAAAGCTTTAGATCAGCATGTCTCTCAGCTAGTTAGTTGGCCAACTTTTATGAGATCTTCCTATTATGTGTATCTCATAGAACGTGGGTTTTAGCCTAACTCAACTCCAAAAGCTAGTTCGAGAAATGAAGGTGGCCCTCCACTTATATATTGTATTTTAGCACTATCTCTAGCTAATGTGGGATTTGGGTTTCTTTTCCAACACACCTCACGCCCAACGCAATTGGGCTTGGTGTTTAGATAATATGAAATAGGGTTTGGTGCGTGGATAATATGAAATATTGGTTGACCCATTTTTAATAAATTTAGGATAGGCTCTGATACTAGTTTGGTGGGAATCTAAGAGATTCAACAGATGGGGAGATATCCAACAACGAATTTGAGCATACCCTATATGAGCATACCCTATAAGTGAGAACTTGACACCATCTTCAATCCAAAACTTCTAGACAATAGATTTGTAGGTCTCCTCACTTGTATAGTTTTCAACTTGTCCATTCCTACCCACTGTGGAATTTCACTTTTGCACTTGAACTCATTCTCCCTCTCAAGTTGTAGATTTCATCTTAAAACCAATTGACGTTAAGTAAAGTTGTCCAACAGGTATACATAAATAGATTACTCTGCTGAGTGGAAAACTTACTCAAGCAAATTCATAAAATAAATTCTTTGTTTCTCTCTTCTCACATGACATAACCCATTCCAGGGTTATTTTATCTGTGTGCAAAACTCATTCCTTGTATCCTTGGTGGCCTTGCCAAGGCTGGTTTTTTCTTTGAACTGCACACAGTGGCAAAAGCTATGCAACTTTCGGTGGATCATCAGGAACCAATGCATCATGAGCGTGACATGACCTACCTAACTGAAAAATAGTTCAATTGTACCGTTAGATAATGATGAAGATTTTCACCTGTCATCTACTATTCCGACTCTTGACCTTGAACTTGAAATTGAGAAGCCTCCTTTAGTCATTGCATTTTCAACAAAATTGAATTTTACCATGATAAAATCTACAGCTAGTTTATTATAGAAGAGATTATCTGGAATCAATTGTTGATAACAGTACTAACATCGATTCAATCAAAGAAAATGAAAGGGGAAAAGGAAATAAACACAGAAAAAAGGAAAAGAATCAGTATTGAACAACTGATGAAATATATTCTACAAGTGGATAGCCTTTGAAACAAAGGATTCTATTTTACCTAGATATTCTTTCTCAATTGTTTGATTTTTCTTTCCTTTGCATTATTGAATCTCATTGCAGGTAGCATTTACTGGAAATTACAATGAGTATTTTGGTTTTGCAACTGATGTAGATGCGGTGGTTTACCTGATGCTGGCTAATGATGTCATTCATGGGCTCTTCCCCGAGGCTGTTACAATTGGTGAAGATGTATGTTGTCCACTTAAAAGTTTTAAATTAATGTACTCCTGTTAATTTAAACTGTTTTAGGAATTGAGAAGTTGTCATATCTTGAATTTTATTTGACATTGTCAATTATATAGGTGGTCCCATAACTGTTGTAAACAACAAAAAGACTATGATGCTTGAACCCTCTATCTGGCTCTGTTTCCAAAATTGGACCAGACCAGACTGGCCAGTGACTGGTCCTATGTCCAGTCCATTCAAACCAGAGAGCTGACTTACAATAGAACCAGTGAAGTGGTCAAAATAAAAAATTGGATAAACCTATCAAAATCTGTAAAAAAGAAAAAAGAAACAGTTCACAATGAGTCAATGAAAAATGCTTAATATTATGTCATTTTAATTTTTTCCTTAAAAAAGTAAATTTAAACTTCAAAGTAAATTGTCGTTTTCTTTTTTGTTCTAGATTTAAACTTGTTATTGTTAAGGAGGAATATTAGTGTATTTTTTAAAAATAGACCTAACTATTATGATATATTTGTTTGTGTACTTTGAATGTGAAAAACCTATAAAAGTGTGTTATTGTTAGTTTTTAGTGTTATTAAGATATTATGTTTCTTTAATGTTAACGTAATAATCAATGGTGGTGGAACGTAGCGGAAAGCCAAAATTCTGCTATAAAAACATGTCATTGCGCCTTATGGTTCCGCCATGTTGCATTCCTTCACAAATTATGTACAGCAGTTGGCAAAAAAACTGCCATGCTATTGCACTATTGGGTCACCATGGTGGTTATTTAACAATTGTAACGTATATACCATTTTATTATTATTCTGTTATTAATTATGAATGTTTCATCAATCACACATCAAGTATGGTTAAATCATTGAATATTGAACCAATGTCTTGATTGGTTCAATGACAAAAATTGGAAGTTGACTAATAAATTTCCATTTCCAGGTGAGTGGAATGCCAACATTCTGCCTTCCTACACAAGATGGTGGGGTTGGCTTTGATTATCGCCTGCACATGGCCATTGCAGACAAGTGGATTGAGATTCTCAAGTAACCTTTTGCTTTTATTCTGGAGCACAAATACAGCATATTATCTTATGTTTCCTTTTAAATAGTCCTGATTATGTGTGTGTATGTGCATATATCAATTATCAAATCCTGAAAGTGAAAGTCATGGTATGATGCTGCAGAGTGATAAAAATGATCAGTAATGCTCTAATAGAAAGACTACAAACGAGCTGTAGGTATCCGATATATACTATTAATATATGTTGTATAGTATTGGATTACTAAAAGGGGATCCATATTACAAGGATGTTATATTGAATTAGGAATTATGATTTTATGTTTAATTAGGATTTTATATTTAATTATGACTTTTCATTTAATTAGAATTACAATAATGATTTTTCTAGAACTAGAATCTTCATATCCTTGGTTTATAAATACCCTATAGGTGCCTTATGTTTCATACCATTTTACAAAACAGTATTGAGGTTATTGTTCTCTTTAAGAGTGTCTTAGTTAGAGTAGTAATCTGCCCTAGAAGAGAGTAATTCATGTGTAATGCTTTACTGTTCTACGGCAAATGTAAAATCCTAAATAAATCCTAAATAAAAAATCCTAATAATATGCATCAATGGGCCAATTAATGTTCAATATAAAATTGTATCAATCTAATGTTCAATAGTATAAGCAAGTCAAATATGACATGGTTTTTCTCACGTCAGTTACTAGTATCCTAATAGAATGTTAGGCCTTTGGAAAATGGTGGCTTTGAGATGCCAGCTTCAAAGGAATGCTGAATTGTGAGTTTTAACTCATTCATTACCTCCACATGTTGGATCTAGTGTGAATGAATTCTTCCTTGGGATTTACTAGTCCTTCAATTTGATGAAGCTTGTTAGAATGTTAACCAATTCTTTGCATCTGAAAAGATGCAAAGTTCTGTGTCTTAACATTGCAATTGACAATCAAAATTGTGTCCCTTTGGTTGCAAGTTGTTACTCAAATCCTAAACACTTATGAACTCCATCCTACATTTCACCTCCATAGGCCACTGTCATTAATTATTGTAAATGTGTGTCAAAGGCCACTGTCATTAATTATTGTAAATGTGTGTCAATGTATATGTTAGATGACCACATAATGTATTTATAATGAACCAATATGATCTAATAGGACCAATATTGATTACATATGATGTCTCTAATCATGACTAAAGATCAATCTAATAATAGGTAAGAAAGAGTAAATCTCTAATTACTATCTAAACATAAATAAGAAAATAATATATAATCTTTAACACTTCTACTCAAGTTGGAGAATGTGTGATATGAACAAAACTTGTTACAGATGTGGTAAATCTAATAAAATTATAAAAATAAAAACAAAAGGCGGTTTCAATAGTGTAGTTGTGTTGGATAAACATGGCTTAGCAACTGCCAACAAAGGTTTGCAATGACAACATGTACTGTTTACTTGTAAATAAAGCACTTCCTAAGGCAGAGGGAAAAGCACACCATGAGGCGGAAAAATAAGAGAAAAATGTTATGAAGAGTCACCAAGAAGAGTCTCAGAGATATATCATGCATCATGTGCGTGAACTTCACGTGCCAGCGTCCTGCTTAGGGTTGCGCGCAATGGTGTTTTGAGTTGGTTGTGCACATGGATGACATAATGATCTCTTGGAATGGTCTCCAGTAAAGATCTTCAGAAAGGGTCTCTGGAAAGAATGACGAAAATGACAGTGGATCGCTAGGCAGTGGATTCATCCGAGAGGAAGGCAACGATATTACAATGGATCACTGGACGGTGGGTCCACCGGGGCAGATAACTTTGGCACTTAAGACACTCAGACCTCTAGGATTTGGTTTAAGCTCAAATACCATGTAAAAGTTTGTCAATGTGTGGGTTGGATGACCACACAATGTCTTTGTTTATAATGAGCCAATATGATCAAATAGGATCAATATTAATTACATAAGATCTCTCTAATAATTAATAAAGCTCAATCTAATAATAGGTAATAAGGATTAAATCTCCAATTACTATCTAAACATAAATAAGGGAATAAAATATCATCTTTAACAATTCTTATTGCTGTTTGCTTGTAGTTTGTAAAGAAAAACGTGTGATTTCAGCAATGTCCTTTTTTGTATAGGAAGTCAGATGAAGACTGGAAAATGGGTGATATTGTCCACACACTTACAAACCGAAGGTGGCAGGAAAAATGTGTAGCTTATGCTGAAAGTCATGACCAGGCCTTGGTTGGTGATAAGACAATTGCATTTTGGCTGATGGACAAGGTATTTATCTCTTCAATATATTGTGTTTCTCATCCATTTTGTAGAAAAGGTCTCCAGGAATTGTGTGTTCTACACACATTCAATCTTTATTTATAATCAAGGAATAACAAATCATGAAGAATACATGAAGGGAAGGAAATTAGAAAAAGATGCTAATTTCTAACTTTACAATTTTCCTATATGCAAATATCTCATATGTTTAACATATTTGAAACTGCATGCTGCAATGAAGTTCTTATTTTCTGCTTATAGATAAATACTTGTTTGTCTAACATAAATGTTATAAAGACAGCCTTGACTATTATAATGTTTGGAAGGAATCCCTAATACTCCCTCCATCCCTTAATGTAAGACTTTCTTCAAGAAAAAATTGTCCCTTTTTATAGGATTCTTTTCAAGTTATCTGTTGCATTAATTATTTTCTTACCAATATACCCTTGATTACTTTACAATAAATGGTTTAAATTAATAAAATGAATTCATTTTCTCTCTTATGAGTATATTGGAGAAAATGCCCAACACATTAACTGAGTAGGTGGAGAGTCATTAAGTGGAAAAGAGTTTCACAAATTTTAAGGATAATTTTGGAAAAATAGTACACAATATTTAACAAAATTAATACTACTAAGTACTAACTAGATTAACCAACTTTCTTAAAAGGTGTGAATTAGTTAAAAGAGTCTTTATATATTTTAGGGATGGAATTAGTTAAAAGAGTCTTATATTTAGGGTCAGAGGGACTTGCATATTATCTGGCTGTTTCTTGAATTTTTTTAGTTCTTAATTTGCTTGTGACAAATCATTTTTAACTCTTTTGCTTTAAAAGTGTATTGCTACAGTTTGCCATTTGACCTTTATATTTTATAAATATGATTGGCTGCTTTAGGATATGTATGACTTCATGGCTTTAGACAGACCGTCTACTCCTCTGATAGATCGAGGTATAGCATTACACAAAATGATTAGGCTTATTACCATGGGCCTTGGTGGAGAAGGGTATTTGAATTTTATGGGGAATGAATTTGGCCATCCTGGTAAGCATATTTGATTTGTGTCGTGTCATTATTTATGTAGAGTAATCATATGATCAGCTGTTGGATTTGATGTTATCGATTTAAGCATTGTTCATTCATTTGTGCTCTTTTCAGAGTGGATTGATTTTCCAAGGGGTGAGCAGCATCTTCCTAATGGTGTAGTAGTTCCTGGGAATAACAATAGTTTTGATAAATGCAGGCGTAGATTTGACTTGGTAAGTTCACGACTCCTTCATTCTGGACCTGTGCAATTAATAATTTATATTCGCACACTTTAGTGTATATATTAGATTTCAGTTAGTTGAGCACTACTTTGTTGCAAAATATGTTTATCTTATTACTGAAGAATTGTAAACCTAGTGATCATTTGTGTACATTTGAAGATTAGAGGAATGAGTGAAACTTTTCTTTCTTCATACTTATTCATTCTTGTGAAATATAAGAATAAAATCATAAAAATATTAATTGTGAAAGGAACTAAATAATGTATATGATAAGCTTTCCCATTCTTTCTGTTGTAGAGTGAGTATTGTTCTGATCCCCTGGTCAATTATCATACAGATGTGATTCATCTTGTGATTAGGATAACATTTTTTCTGCGATGATTATCTGCTTAATAATGCCCCTTCCTTTGTTCCTTGCTGTCATTCTTATTACACTAATTTAATTGATATTTTTTTTCGGAGGGAGGGGGTTTTCATATTCAATCCCAGGGCAATGTTGAACAGTTGAAGCTAGAAGATGATATACTAAGAACGGAAATTGCATATTTTTTGGCAGGAATTAACCTTTCTATATTTAGATTTATTATGCATTTAATAACGTCAATCCGTGATGTTGATTCCTAAAATGCTGTCATTTGAATGTCTTCTGTAGGACTTTAAACATTATCTTTGTTGGAAATTCGTAATAATGAACACATGCCACTAGAACCGCTGAAATACATTGATAAAGAAACGTTCAAAAGTTACAAAAATTATCTTGTGTATTTCTTGATCAGGGGGATGCAGACTATCTAAGATATCGAGGGATGCAAGAATTTGATCAAGCCATGCAGCATGTAGAAGAAAAGTTTGGTGTAAGTTATATTTTTTTTGCCTGCCTCTCTTATAACACAAGTTGAGTACTATGTTCATCTTCATAATCTAAAACTATTAATTAATAAAGTAACTTTTAATAAAGGAAATTATCCCATTTCGGATACACAATTTTTTATTCCTAATTTACTTTAACTTTTTTCAAAAACCACCTCACAATTGCTGTAATAAAAAATTACCCCAGTTGCCTATTTTTCAACTAATCATAATAACCATGGCAGACACCTGTGAAAGCAGTTACCTTTTTATTTTCTTTTTCTTCCTAGAAAGTTTCTACATGCACGTTTGTGCAACCTAACTTTCATATTACTTTTAAAAGTACTAACAGTATTTTCCTTTTTACTGCAGTTCATGACTGCTGAGCACCAATATATTTCACGGAAAAATGAAGGTGACAGAATTATAGTCTTCGAAAGGGGCAACCTTGTCTTTGTCTTTAATTTTCATTGGACCAACAGCTATTCAGATTACAGAGTTGGCTGCTTAACCCCTGGGAAATATAAGGTATATCTGTGTGTCACTATCTGACAAATTGGTGATATTGAAGTCCTTTATAACAAATGCAAAGCTAGCATTTGTTATTTCATGGCAAGAAACATCACATCATTGTCATCTGTTGTCTGGTACTCTGGTTAGTTTCCTCAGGAAAGCGCATTGCGTGGAATAAGTTCTAAATCATAAAACCCTTTATTCGACCAAGTTAATCCTCTCTCGCAATGTAAATTCATATTATTATTGAAATCATTGGCTCTGTCATCAAAATCGCTAACTAAAATGACCAGCATTCAAGCCTATCAGCAAAAGTGTCTTCCCTTGTCCACAGAATTTAAATCATCAATAATTGAAGTTCATCATCTTAATGGAAGTTTAATCAACACCAATTTCCACCAAAAATAGTAGTCTAGTCTCCTACTCTTTTCTTCAACTCCATCTTGGATGATCTGGTCCCACCAAGCCATCATCTGTATCCACATATGTTAATTAAATCAGAAGTCGCGATGTGCGTGTTCAGGAGAACACGTCTACTTTTGATACATGAGTACTACCAGACACTGAATGCTAATGCTTGCAACAATTTGGCCAATACTGATATTATTATCTTTTTCTTTTCCAAAGTTTGAGAATATGTTTAATATTAGGTAATGTTTTTCCTTTTTCCAGATTGTCTTGGATTCAGATGATGCCTTGTTTGGCGGCTTCAGTAGGCTCAACCACGCTGCTGAGTACTTCACCTCTGTATGGGACTACTTCTCTAAACTTGTGTCTGAGTGTGCACCGTGCTCTGACAAGGACACACAACATAGTTGTTTTGTTGTTTAGTGTCTTGTTTGTATTTTCCCTATTCGTGTGCTTTTACATTCTTGCAGACCTAATTTTACCGTTTTGACCACCCCGTGGAATAAACAGACTCATTGAATTCTCTTCGTTGATTTTACAGGAAGGATGGTTTGATGACCGACCTCGATCCTTTCTTATATATGCACCTTCTAGAACAGCAGTGGTTTATGCCCTTGAAGATGAAGTTGAATCAGAGGCAGTTGATCCTTGATGGCAAGTTTCTGGGATGAAGGTTACATGTGCACAATGGCATGGAGGCAATAAATCCGTAGTCAAATTAGCCAACCAACGTCCGGTGGTTTAACCGACGCCGAAACAACAAAGAAGCAGAATTGATGTGGAATAAGTGGAATGATGGCGTTAATCTCTAGTGAGGCAGGTGACTAGCCTCGAAATCTTACAAGTGCTTTGCTTGGTAATAAGTTATTATATCACACCAAGCTTTTTCTGTTTTTACTTTTTATGATTTTATCGCTTGACCTGTATAAATTGCATTGCGATTGAGAAATGTGAATCAACAAAGCTATGCTCCGCTGATCTGAGATTAATGTACCTTTGCACATATCAATCTTCATAAAGTGCATACTCTGTTTAAGAGTTGGAGGTTTCCAAAGGGCCTTTACCATGGGAAGTTTTCCAAGAGGCTTTTATAGATGTTTCCATTAGATTATTTTTGTAAGAGTTTATGAATGTAATTGTATGTTCATAGCACATATGAAACTTTTATCTATAATGAGTGATAGGTACAATAAAAGGGAAACAAAATAAATGTAAATAATAACTAATATAATGTAATCAAATCATATCTTAATATACTATTTATTGTAATCAAATCATATATTTAAAACTTCTCTTCAAGTTCGAGTATATATGTTATATGAGTCAAGCTTGTTACATATACTATCAACATGAGAATGCTTGAAGAGTTTAGTGAGTATGTTTGCAAGTTGGTTAATTGAACTAGCAAATTCAATAGTAATTTCTTCTGAGAGTACTTTCTCTCTAACAAAGTGACAGTCAATCTCTATGTGTTTAATCTATTCATGAAAGATCGGATTTGATGAAATGTGTATGACAGTCTGATTATCACATATTAGTTTCGTACCACCAAGATCTTCAAATTTTAGTTATTAGAGATGTCTGAGTCATATGATCTCACATGTAATCATTTTCATGGCACAATATTGTGCTTCATTATCAAATAAGAACACAATATCCAATAGTGGACCTTCTATTGAATTGTGACTCTGCCCAATCAGCATCAAAGTAACAGACAATTTCAGAATTTCCATTATCTTTATATATCAATTTGCGATCTGGTGCATTCTTAAGGTATTGCAGAATACGAATGGTTGCTATCCAATGACCATCACAAGGCTTTTACAAGAATCGACTAAGCACGCTAATTGCATATGTGATCGTTGGTCTAATAGTTGTGAGGTAACTAAGTTTACCTAGTAGACGATAGTATTTTTCAAGGTCGTATTTCAAAGGCTTCCCTTGACTTGAAACGAGCTTTATGTGTGGGTCTATAGGTGAGTCAGTAGGGCAACAATCAAGCATACTTATCTCTATCAAGATGTCTAAGGCATACTTGTGCTGGGAAATAACAATGTCAGTGGAGGATTAAGCAACTTCAGTGCCAATGAAGTATCAAAGTGTTCCCAAGTCCTTAGTCTGAAAGTGATTATAAAGATGAGACTTGAGATGAAGGATTCCTTCAGAGTCATCGTCGATTATGATGATGTCATCAGCATAGACAATTAGGTAAATGCACATACTCGTGGAAAAGTGAAGGGAGAAAACGGTGTGATCAACTTCAGTACAAGTCATACCAAGCACGTAGAGATTGCTTTAAATAATAAACTGATCAACGAAGTTTATAGACAAGGAGACAATCACCTGAAACTGTAAAAGGTAGTGATTGATCCATGTAAATCTCCTTTTGCAAGTCACCATGGAGGAATGCGTTTTTTTATGTCTGATTGATGAAGAGGCCAATGGAAAATGGCAGTCATAGCAAGAAAAAAGTGAATAGGTGTGATTTTAGCCATCTGAGAAAAAGTATCACCATAATCAAGTCCATAAATATGAGTATAATCCTTAGTCACCAAACGAGCTTTGTAACAATCAATAGTGTTATCAGGTGCAACCTTCAACATATAGATCCATTGACAACCAACAGTAGACTTGTCAGGAGGTAAGGGGATGAGTTTCCATAGGTTACTAGCTTCCAATCCAGCCATTTCTGTCAACATTACTTATTATCAATTGTGGTCTGTCATGGCTTCACCTGTAGACTTAAGAATAGAGACATAATTCAAAGAGGAAATAAAGGAGTAATAGGATGGAGATAAATGGTCATAATTACAAGTTGACCGAATACCTTTGCAGATGGCTCCCAGATTAAAGTTTGGGACATCGAACACCCATCTACTTCCACATCTTTCCTTACATTATGCATTATTTGTTCCTGGTTATCCTTTTAATTTAATTTCTATTAGTAAATCCACTTGCACCCTTGATATTTCTGTTTTATTTGTTAATAACTCTGTTCTTATACAGGATTGACGCATTGGACGAACAATTGGAGTAGGACATAAGTATGGAGGATTGTACTAACTTAGTGGCATGTGTTTCCTTTGTTTCTCTTACTCTTGAATATCAACGTCTTAGGCATCTAAGTGTGAAAAAAATACATTTGATTGTTCCTTATTTTTCAAATTTTCAATCTTTTCAATGTGAGTCATGTCAGTTAAGTAAACATACTTGTACTAGTTATGATGCTAGTCTCAATAAACGTGTTGCGTTACCTTTTGCTTTAGTTCACTCAGATATTTGGGGTCCTAGTCGAATTTGTTCAACTTTAAGATATTTTTACTTTGTTACCTTTATTGATGATTTTTCCCATTGTACTTGGGTTTTTTTAATGAAGAGACATTCTGATATTTTATTTATTTTTCAAAATTTCTTTATTGAAATTCAAACTTAATTTACTTGCTTATTAAAATTTTACGAACTAACAATGCAAAAGAATATTTTTTTCACAGTTTTAGTCCTTTTTGAGCTTGCAAAGGATTCTTTATTAAACCTCGTGTGCTCACACACCACAACAAAATGGTGTAGCTGAAAACGCAAAAATCGTCATTTGATGGAGACAGCTCGTACCCTTCATCTCCATTGCAATGTCCCATCACATTTTTTGGGTGATACAGTCCTTACAGCTTGTCATTTGATTAATTGCATGCCTTCATTGGTTTTCAATTATCAGATTCTTTTTTCCGTCTTACATCCTACATAGGACATCCATCCATTTTCTCTATGTGTCTTTAAGAGTAGTTGTTTTGTTCATGATCTCACCTCAGGTAAGAACAAGCTCTTTGGGAAGTCCCTAAAATGTCCCTTTCTAAGTTATTCCCGTCTCCAGAAAAGTTACTGATGTTTTTTCCCACAACTTCAAAGGTATATTGTCTTCGCTGATCTTACTTTTTTTTTTTTAAACACTCCTTTTTTTCTTCTATCATTACAAGTGTTCCTCTAGAGGTCCCACCTATTGTTCCAGTTCTCCTACTCCAGACCCTCATGTCTTGCTCCAATTGTTTGTCTAGTGTTGGATCCTATACAAGAACAAAGTTATTAATAAATAAGATAAAAATATCAAGGGTGCAGGTGAGTTTGCGAATAAAAACTAAATTAAAACGACAACCAGGAAAAAATAATATAGAATGTAAGGAAAGATGTGGAAGTGGATGGGTTTGTCTTATGCCCCAAACATTAATCTAGGATCCATCTGCAAGAGTAACAAATTGGAAAGGGTTACAAAAAAAAAAGGGGATTGGTTACTAGTCATGTGATTAGAAGCACCAGAATCAAGTATCCAAGGTCCAAAAGAAGGGGATGAGAAATGAAAGTTACAGGATTACCTAAGCCATAGTATAATAGGTGATGCAACATCTTTTCCTTCATTGGTAGCGCGCAACTGAAAGAGCTCATTAAACTCAGGGGCAGAGACACTAACGTTGGTGAAGGTCACAACAAAGTAGAAGGTGAAGGAGTAGCCATCAAAAGGAGAAACCAAAAAAATAGGTATAAAAATAGGAATCAAATAGGCACTTATTGAAAAAGGAGCCAAACAACTCCTAAATGATGGCAGACGACGCAGAGAATGGCAGCGAGAGGCTCACCGAAGAGAGGCGCAGACAGCGGTGTGGCGATAGACGAAGATGTGCATGGATTTCACGCGTCCCGAGAGAGGCGGCATGTGGTGGCGTGTGCAATGGTGGGTGGTGGCAATCCAATGTTGGAAATGATCACCAGAGAGAGGCGGTTCCACGGTAGCCTGCACGGTGGGTAGGTCTCACTATAAGTGGTTGTTCCAGGTTTCATAGTGTATGACACCCAAAAAAAAAGGAAAAAAAGAAAAGAGTGATTGAAACCATAAGCTCTGATACCATGTAAGAGTTTATGACTGTAATTGTGTGTTTAGAACACACATAAAATTCTTATTTATAATGAATGATAGGTAAAAGAAAAGGGAAACAAAATAAATGTAAATAATTACTAAATTCCTATAGATAATATACTACATAATATAATAAATCATATCTTAATATATTACTTAATGTAATCAAATTACATCTTAATATACTATTTAATGTAATCAAATCACATCTTTAATAGTTTTTATAAGTTGATAGGCTCTTTTATTTATATCTAAATTGTTTTTTTTATGAAGGATTTATATCTAAGTTGTATCTAACACATTCTATGCCATGTATAAAAGATATTATACACTTTCAAAAAATAAAAATAAAATCATTTCCTTAGGGTATTTTTTAGAGCATTCACATGAATGAATTTTTAGAATATGCTTTATGGGTTTCTCTAGTCTTTAATTGAAAAGTATTTCAAAGGTAAAACTTATTGGAGTTCTTAATTTATTTTAAATTATTTTATAAAAGAATTATATTTTAAATAAAGAATATGTATTTTTGAAAGTTCCTTCTACCATCAAGAACCTTTCTTATCTTACGATGGTAGTTCTAGTAAAAAAATGGGTTCTTATGGTTAAAAATTACATTAACTTGTTTATTCATTAATCAAATTATATCAATACTCACATTTAATCAATTAAATATGACTTTACTCATTTTTTTTTACACTAACTTTTTAAGTTTCAATATTAAGTTTGGAAATATTATATTAGTATTGATTTAAAAAAAGAAATTTAAATTTAAACATTATGTCAATATCTTCTTTGAAAACAATATACTAGTATGTAAACCAAGTTGCATTCCTCTTGATCTTTCTTCTTGAGGTTTCAAGTTTTCAAGAAATGGATGATGAAAGGAAGGAGGATAAGGGTGGTAGGTGTCACTCCCAAAGGTTCCACAAGAGAAAAAATCATTGATAAAGCCAACTAGGAAGAGCTTTCTCTAGAGAGAATGTTCAAGACACTTTAAGATGAATTAGTGCTCAAAAAGAGACTTTCTTTATTTAATTGAAGTGTGTCTTTACAAGAGACTGAGGAGAGTATGTATAGCTTAATGCGAAAACTTGGCTCATGATCCAAGGCAATGTGGGACTTGGGCTAAGCTAATTAAGCTAGTCTTACAAGCCCTTAATCATAGCACTTAGACTAAGCCCAAAGGGATGAAAAAACTAACCTAAGAGTGAGGGAAAGAAGCCCAAAACGTCCTAGGTTAGGGGTTCATGCACTAAGCTTACTCCTTAAACTAATTAAAGGCACATCTACAACCTAAACTAGATGGAAATTACCAAAATACAAGGTCTGAAGGAAATAATAGCTCATGCCCCCTAATTACTAAAAATATTAGAAACATTTACAATCAAAATAATCCAAGACAATGGTCTAAGTTTTTAATGAGCTCCTTCTTGTCATGTCTTCCTCCAATCCTCCTAGCCAAAGACCATGTTAGGTGGGATTACATCAAGTATTGATTTAAAATTTTACACTGGCATCTTTTTTGTTGATGCACAAATAATTATTGAAAAATAATGCATATGTAACTACATTAAATTATATTAGTGTTTTTACTTGTGTTATTCATTATCTATTATGCCTATTTCCTCTTTATATGGTGACCAAGTGGCAAAATAAAATACCAATCTAATGGTTTGGATGGAAATATTTATGATGTTAACTGCATGGTTAAAGGGTTCAAAGTGTTCACACTTTCAATTCCAAGAGTTAACCATAGCTCCTGAATTATCTATTATCTACTTTCAAGGTAAATCTCTTAACAAAGTCCATATGAGATAAAAAGAGGATAAGAGATGGTAAGTTAAAATTTTTATTAGTAAAAAAACTTAACGAATAATGAGACTTTGTCATCAACATATAAGCATGCTATGAATAGTTTTTCTTTTTTTTTCAAATTAATAAACAATGAATGCTCATAAGTACACTTTGAAAAACTAACTTTTATGAAATAAGACCTAATACAACTATATCAAGCTCGAGAGGCTTGTTTTAGCCCGTAAAGAGTTTTTCTTTTATTTGTAAACTTTGTGCTCATTTTCTATTTTCACTTAGTAGGGGTTGATCAATAAATACATATTCCTTCAACTAACCATGCAAGAATGTTGACTTTACATCTAGTTGAAAAATAGGCCAAAAATTCTCACTACTAATGCAACTACCAACTTGATTGTAACATGTCTTACAACTGGTGAAAAAACTTTTGTGTAATCAACTCCATATTGTTGCTTGTAACCCTTTACCACCAAGCATGCTTCGCACTTATCCACTTCATTTTCTTTCAGTTTTGTTTTGAAAACCCACTTCACTCCTATTGTATTGTGCCTATCCAAAAGATCAAACAACTCCCAAGTATAATTTCTTTTAATGGAATCAATTTCATCATCTGTTGCGTTTCTCCATTTTTCTTCTCTAACATCGTTTTTCAAAAGTTGTAGCATCACACTCTGAAAACAAGGCAAAATGAGTAATAAGATCTTAAATTTCCGTTACCTCATAATCAGACATCCATATAGGCCTTCTTCTTGCATGTTGAGGTCTCTCCTCATATGTGGTTGCTGAAATTTCTTGTTCTTCTAGCTCTCTTGGCTGCGAATCTTCATCTTCATTGTCCCCATCAAAATTTGCAAGAATTTTCTTTGTTGCATCTATTTTATTTTCCAAGAATCTTTCTTCATTAAAAAAAACATCATGATTAATAATGATATTTTAAGTAGTAGGATTATAAAGCTTATATGCTTTTAACTGATCACTAACACCAAGAAAGATACATTTTCACCTTTGTCATCAAAGCTTTGATCTTTTTTGGTCTAGAATATTGGCAAAAGAAACACAGCCAAAAATCCTGAAATGATCCACAATTGGTTTTCTTCCACTCCATGCCTCCTCTAGTGTCATATTCTTTATAGCAAATGTGGGACTTTTATTTAGAATTGACGTTAGCAACTTCTGGCCAAAAACCTTTTGAAACATTACTCTTAGTCAAGATAATTCACAAAAAGTATAAACATGTTCAGTCCATCCAATGTATTATTTTCCTCTTTGAGACATCATTTTGTTGTAAAATTCATTTGAACAATACTCTTCACCATGGCCTATTCGAAGAGACTTAATAGTCTTTCCCGATTCAGTTTAACTCGAGCTTTGAAGCTTTTAAACAAAGAGAAAGCTTCTGATTTTTCTTGTAGAAAATAGACCCAAGTTTTTCTAGAAAAAACATCAATGAAAGTAATTATGTATTTTTTATCTCCATTAGACGATGAATTAATTGGACCATAAATATCTTAATGCACCAATTCTAAAACACCTTTTTCTCTTCAAGATATGCCATTGAGGAATTGATAACAATGTTGTTTGCTAACAATACATTCTTTATAGACTTGAGAAAAAGCAGTAATTAGTGGAAGGTCTATCACCATGCCTTTTTGTTCCAGAGTCTTTAATCCACTAAAGTTCAAATGGCCTTAATAATAATGCCACAACCAAGCAAAATAAAAAAACTTTGGTCGTCAAACCATATTGAATGCTTTCAATTTTTAGAGGGAATAACCTGTTTGAACTCATTTTTACAACTGTAATGACATCTTGAACAAGATCCAAAATTTCACAACCACCTTTGCTAATAAAATTTTGACAACCTTTTTTTTGTAATTGACTAATACTTAACAGGTTGCTTTTCAAGTCAGGGACATAAAGCACATAAAAATTGTTTCTACAAAATGATTCTTGGTTTTAATCTTAATATCAGCTTTTTGCATTACTTTCACAGTAAAGCAATCACCAAAGCTCACAATAAAATGAAAATTTTCATTTAATTAAGAGAAAGAGGACTTACTTTCACTCATGTGATTACTACAGTCAGTGTCTACATATTAGATTTCTGTCTCATCTTTTGCATCTTCAACTGCCACTAACAAGGTTTCTACTTCTTTCTCCTTGTTAAAATTTGAAGTTTCCCCCTTTTCTTTAAGATTAAGCGATCTAGTATAACATTCAAAGGCTATAATGACCAAATTTATGACATTTAAAGCATTCCACCTTTGATTTTTCAAGATCTCTCCCTCTATTTTGAAATTGGTCATTGTTGCCTTTAGAATTCTTGTTAAAATCTCTATTTCCTGACCCCGACTTCTTTTACCTTTACCCTTTTCTCTAGAGTTGTTTGAATAAGTATTGGTAGAAGCCTTCAATGCTTGTTCCTTCATTGTTGAACTTTTGTTCATTTTTTGTTCATGGACCAACAAAGAACTTTGAAGCTCATCAAGGGAGAGATCGTCAATATCATTGGATTATTCAATTGAGCACACAACATAATTAAACTTTGGTGTTAATGAGCACAAAATTCTTTCAATAATGGTTGTGCCACCAATTTTCTCATCATGAAATCGCATATTGTTAGCAATACCCAAGGTCCTTGAACAATAACTAGTTCACCTTCCTTCATTGAAGAATTTCAAAGTCTTTCCTCAAGGCTTGAATTTGAGCACGTTTAACTCTCGATGAGTCTTGATATTTTTATTCATTTAATCCCAAATATCCTCAGAAGTATCTTGACAAAAAATAGTTTCAAGCATAGAATGATTAATGGCTTGAAACAAATATTTCTTGACTTTCAAGTCTTTCAATTTCGTCACATCAAGCTCCTTTTGTTGTGCATCTGTAAGATCCTTACCATTTCTTGTGTTGCCACACCATCTACAACTACCTTTCAGTAATCCATTTATCTCAGAGATTCCCCATCAACATACTCCAATGTCGTAGTTACCATCAAATCATGGAATGGTTGGCTGCACAAAGTTTTAGAAAGTCATTAGTGGGATAATTATCCTCTTTTCTCCTTTTTCACACTCTCAAACCACTATCTTTCACCCTTTCCTTACCCTAATCAAGCTCATGATGCCACTAATAGAAAATAGAAACATGAAAATGTAAAGTATAGCAGAAAAGATATGTATGAAAAGGATGAGTGTATATAGTAGGAGCCCTTTTATAGGCAAGTACACAGCTAGAGTAATTAAAAATCACCATAAAAGAAAGAAATATAACAACCACTAATTAAAACTCCTTAAAAATAGTAATTATTTTCCCAATAAAGCAAACAATTATTAAACAATAAAACATAATAAAATGTTACAAAACAAAAAAATATCAACACTTATCTACCAACTGATATATCAATCAAAATTATATTATTTTTTAAATCTACCAAAACAACTTCATTTCAAAATGCAAAAAAAGTTATATTAAAAAAACAACAGCTTGGTTCAATCAGTTTTTGGTTTTTTAACAAAACTAGTCGTTCAACCCAATTTGATCCGGTCTAATTGCATGCCTAATCTATAAATCAAACTGACTTGATGATTCATCCAGTTCCTAGTCCAACTAGCTAGATCGATCCGATTTTTATAACTATGATTTTTAAAGTTGTATACGTAAATATACACTAATTGCCTAAATTGTTATAATATGGTTTTCGAATGTGAGATCCAATAAATATATCCTATTTGTGAAAACTGGTTGCATTGGAATCATATCATTTCGGTTCTATTTTGTTCATTGAGAAATTTAGTTGGTGTTTAATTTGAGAAAATGCTTTTTGTTTTCACTTTCTAAGAATTGTTTTATTTTCAATATTCAGACAATATATTTGTTTTCACTTGATATCTTCTATTTTCAAAAGATATTATTGTTAAATTTAAATTTTAGCAAAAATATTATAAATTATATATAATTTTAAATACATCTGTATATTGTTTTTTTATATACATCTATATAGTGTTAATTTTTTAAAACACTCAAAAAAAACTTTTTTCTACTTTCAATTATTTTTTGAAAATGTTTTCTAAATTGTAACCATACATATTTTACTACTTTTTTTTAAGACTATTTTTTAAATGGTAACTGTTAGATGTAGTTCAATATATAGGTTTAAACCCATCTCCTTGTATTTGCTCTTTTGTACAATATATATATATATATATATATATATATATATATATATATATATATATATATATATAAATATCTCCTTGGTTGTGCTAGACACACAAGGATTCATTGTTGGAACCAAAGGCTTTGGAAAGCATGGAGTATCCCTTTTGGTGTTTTTGTTTTGAATTTTACTTCTTAGTTTTGCTCTAATCAATTTTATTGTACCAAACACGTTTGATAGGTATAGTACGTGTATTGTGTGTTTGGATAAGCATGAGAATGTGTTTGAGGAGTTTAGAAAATTAATTGCATAGACTAGGAAGTGCTAAAAAATCCTTAAAAGTGAATTTTCTAGTCAGGTAATTGATTACCTTATTATGGTAATCGATTACTCTTTGAGGAAATTTGGGTGTTGAGATTACTGCTCTCGTGAGTAATCAATTACCTACAATGGTAATCAATTATTCCAGATACATGCATTCTAGACCAGTTTTGAGTAGGATATCAAGTAATCAAGTTGGTAATCCCTGCTTCAAAACTCAAATAAAAGCATTTTCAAAACTGATTTTAACAACTAATTTTTGAAATGTCCATTGAATGCTTTTTGTTCTTAACTATTTTACCCAAATTCTCTCCAATAACTATACCCATTTTTTATAATTTGAAGGTACAAGAAATTCAAGATTCAAGGAAGAGACTACATTAAGGTTTGATCCATCTTGCTGGGCATTCGTCACTTCAGGTGATATTGTTCTATGCCCTCTTATATGTTTTTGCTCAATCTTTGACAATCTCTTGAGGTGCTTTTGAGATTGTTATGAAATCTTACAACAAGGTGTTGTGAGTGAAAGAATGTCATGATGTAGCAAATTATTGTGGGGTGCAAGAGGAAGTCTCTTCTTGTGTGGTTTGAATCTTTCCAAGTGTAGAATTTGTATGTGTCTTGTGCATGTATTGAGATTTTAATGGAAAGCAGATTAATGGAAGGCTAAGTCTGAAAGCTGGATATAGGTCTGGTTGACCGAACCAATATAAATCATTGTGCAAATTCTCTCTTTCCTATACTCTTTAATTCTGATTTTTATTGAGATGTTGGATAATCATTGATTGGGTTTTTGTAGCTGCACCAATTAACTGTGATTTCTTGTAGCAAATTTTGTTTTATAATAACTTTGTTTTGGAAATTGAGTTTGGGTTTTTAATATGAGAATTATGCGTTTGAAACTTGATTCAATTCTTTATCTACCCATTTATTTTGTGTTTGATAAACTTGTTGGTGCAATTTATATTATATTTTCACTAATTATAGTAGTAAACCATTATTGAAGAAATTTTTATATATCAAGTTTATTATCAAATACATTAAAATGATTGAGTCTTGACCTTGTTCTATTCCTTTTCTTGAAAACTCATTTTTGAAAATTACAAGGTAGATTTTGAAAATTTCTTTAAGGGGAAACTTTTGAAAAACTCTTATATTAATTTGAATAAAAAAGTTTGAAAAATATTTTGGTGAATCTATTCAACCCCCTTCTGGATTCACCCCTGGGACCAACATTCATGTATGTTTACCTTTTTTTACATGGTATCTAAAGCCAGATGGATCTTTGCCTAAGTTTTTTTTCCAGAAATTGTGTTTCGTTTCGATTTTCGACTGTTTCTGGCTGATTTCCGTTGTTGTCGTTGTCGCTATAGACAGTGACCCTGCCATCTGCGCCACCGTCCTTTGGTGACTCCAACACCACCGAAATCTTCTCTATTGGAGCTACCATGTGCGTCGACAAGCGATGTTTGTCTTCTCACTTTGCTTCTTCAGCCGCCACACGTGGCGGTGCGTTCGGTGTCTATTCTAGTGGCGTTTGACTCCTTGTGTTATCTTCTTTTCCGATTTGGTCTTGGATCTTCCATTGGGCCTCATCTTCAGTCTTTTCTCTCCTTTGGAGATTTTTTTTCTTCTCTCTCCTGTAGTTTTTTCCTCTAATCTGTCTCCCATGGCTTCTGTTAGGTCTGATTCATCTTTGTTTACTAACTATGTCAATGTGTCTCTCTCCATTGACAAGTTAGATGACACAAACTATGAAACTTGAGCCTCTAACATCAAGCTCTGGCTTAAGGATCAAGATTGTTAATCACCTGACTCAAGCAGCTGCCTCCGTTGATGATAAAAATCGTCCATGTTGTTCGAAAGTTGATGCTTGGTTGTTGTATACCAATGATACTCAGCACCTCTATGGCGTGTGCCAAAATCTATTGAGCATCATTGGCCCTTGTCGCCTTAACAGTCCCATGGCTAAATATTTGGGTAAGGTTCATAGTCTTCATGACTTCAATGAACTATCGGCCCATACTGCCACTCTTGCCTAGGAACTAGAGCAACACTAGACATTCTTTATGTTGATGACCTTATATGGGCCTTCCAATGAGTATTCATTTGTTCGTGATCACATTTTGGGGTCTTCAACTGTGCCCACTCTGAACTTTGTTTGGTTTATCCTATTGTGTGTGCCACACAAGTTATCACTAGACATACCTCCTTCTATTTCTCTTGGTGACTGCTCCACCTTGGTCTCTCAACATGATGATCGTAATCGCTCTCATAGACCTAGCTGAAGTCATCCTCAATGTGACCATTGTCATAAACTTGGTCACACCATTAATAGTGTTATGTGTTGCATAGTCATCCTCTATGGTCGGCTGCTACTGCTACTCAGACTACCCCTTCTACCCCTGTTGATTATGGTGTTACTTTTTCTGGTAGTTCTGGACCTCCATCTCTATTAAACGACTTTCTCAAATGTACAAGGAATGTCAGGTCTCTAGCTTTATTGCTTCTGTTACACACATTGGCATTTCCTTTGTTGGCCTCATTCACTCTGCCTCTTTTGGCTATTGGGTCATTGACTTTGGCGTCACCGATCATATATCTAGTAATAAATCTCTTTTCTCCTCTCTTGTAACTCCTAGTCTTTTACCCTCTATCACTATGGCTAATGGCTCTCGAGCCCCTCTCATGGTGTTGGTATTATCCATAATGTAATTTATGTTCATGGGTCTTACTTTAATTTATTATCCCTTAGTTAACTCACTTGTTCCCTTGATTGTCTTATTTCTTTTACTAAAGATCATATTTTCTTACAAGATTAGAGTTTGGGATGAATAATTGGGATCAGATGTGAGTCAAATGGCCTTTATCACCTACGGACATATGCTTATGTTGGCTCGATTGTAGATTCTCCTTATCTCATTCATTCTCAATTAGGTCATCCGAGTCTTGCCAAGCTTCAATATCTTGTACCGCGTCTATCTAAATTTTCTAATTTGTCATGTAAGTCGTGTCAATTAGAAAAACATAGTCGTGGTTATTTTCCTAAGAGTGTCCCCAAGCGAGTTGTGTATCCTTTTGCTTTAGTTCACTCAAATATTTGGGGTCTAAGTCGTCTTCAGTCTAGTTTAAGTTTTCAATATTTTGTAACTTGCATTGATGATTATACTTTGTGTACTTGGCTATTTTTAATGAAAAATCGTTTTGAGTTGTTTTCCATATTTCAGGCCTTTTATAATGAAAAAACTCAATTTGGTGTATCTATATGTACCTTTCGTAGTAATAATGCTCATGAATACCTTTCTCAGTCTTTTCAGACCTTCATGTCTTCTCATGGTATTCTTCATCAAACTTCTTGTGCCTATACCCCTCAACAAAATGGGTTCGCAAAACGTAAGATAGCTACCTTATTGAAACAACTCGAACTCTTTTACTTCATGGTCATGTTCCTCCAAAATTTTGGGGAGATGCTGTAATGACTACATGTTACCTTATCAATCGCATGCCTTCTTTATCCACGATAACCAAATACCTCACTTTATTTTGTTTCCTTATGATTCACTTCATCCATTACCCCCTAGAGTTTTTGGCTCCATTTATTTTGTTCACAACCTTAGTCCTGGTCTTGATAAATTGTCTGCTCAATCTCACAAGTGTGTCTTTTTAGGCTATCTTAAATCTCAAAAAAGGTATAAGTTTTTCTCACCTTTCCTTTGTCGATACTTGATTTCCGTGATGTCACTTTCTTTGAGTCTTCTCTCTATTTTTCGTCCAATTCCTCTTTCTGTCTTCATCTCCTCCCCTTTTGTCTTCCATCCCATAGATACGTCTGTTATACCCACCAATCCACCACCTCCTCTCCAGGTTATCATCGCCAACAACATGTTTAACTTATCGTTGGGCCAACCATTGACTCTACTCTGATGTCACTTACTCCATCTCCTTCAGCTCCTCCCTATGTGTTTGATCTACCCATTGATCTTTGTAAAGGTACACGTTCCACTCGTAATCCCTCCCTCTCATTATGTTAAGTAGTCTCCAACTTTCTATGCTTGTCTTTCTTCCATTTCCATTGTGTTCATTCCTAAAACTGTAGCGATGCCTTATTCCATCCAGGTTGGAGATGCCTTGCTTGATGAACTGTGTGCTCTTCAGAATAGTGGTACTTGGGATCTTTTTCCTTTTCCTCCTAGAAAGTTTGTTGTTGGTTGTTGGTGGATCTTTACTATAAAAGTTTTCCCTTATGGCATTATTGATCGCCTCAAAGCTCATTTAGTTACCAAAGGTTATACTCAGATCTTCGGGTTAGACTATACTAACACATTCTCTCCTGTTGCCAAGATGGCTTCTATTCGACTTTTTTTAGCCATGGTTGTGTTTCGACATTGGCCCCTTTATGAGTTGGATATAAAAAATGTATCTTCATGGTGATTTACTTGAGGAGATTTATATAGAACAACCTCCTGGTTTTGTTGCTCATGGGGAGTCTTCCGGATTAGTATGTCGTCTTCGTAAATCTTTATATGGTCTTAAACAATCTTCTAAGGCATGATGTGGTAGATTCAGTGAAGTAGTCCAACAGTTCGATATGAATTATAGTGAGGCTGATCATTCTGTGTTTTATTGTCATTCAAGAGGTGGGTGCATCTACATGACAATGTATGTTGATGACATTGTTATTATAGGTAGTGATACCCATGGAATTTCAAAAATAGAACAACACCCCTGTCATAATTTTGAGATGAAAGACCTTGGCAAACTTAGATACTTCTTGGACATTAAGGTAGCAGAATCTGACAATGGAATTATGATTTTCCAAAGGAAGTATGCATTGGACATTTTAGAAGAGGTTGGTCTAATGAATTCCAAGCCTAATCACACACCTATGGATCCATATGTTAAACTCCTGCCAAGTTAGGGGGAGCCACTTTTAGATCCCAAGAAGTATAGGAGACTGGTTAGGAAACTGAACTACCTTATAGTCACTCGTCCTGACATATCCTTTGTTGCGATTATGGTAAGTCAGATCCTTAATTCACCATGCACTAAACATTGGGATGCTATCATCCGCACTCTGAAGTACATTAAAGGAGCCTTAGGAAAAGGTTTGTTATATGGGCACAATAATCATACTTAGGTTATAGGATACTCAGGTGCAAATTATGCAAGTTCTCTCATTGACAGGAAATCTTCTTCTGGATATTATGTCTTTATTGGTGACAACTTGATTTCCTGGAAAAGTAAGAAGCAGGATGTAGTGGAAAGATCTATTGTAGAAGCAGAGTATAGAGTTATGGCTTTAGCAACTTGTGAACTTATTTGGCTTAAATAGCTCCTTGATGAATTGAGATTTGGAAAGGTTACACAAATGACCTTAATCTATGATAGCCAAGCTACCTTGCATATTGCCTCAAATCTAGTGTTTCATAAGGGGACCAAACACATTGAGGTAGATTATCACTTCATTCGTGAAAAGATTGTATCTGAAACCATTTTTACCTAGTTTGTTAACTCTTATGATCAACTAGCTGATGTTTTCATAAAATCATTGCAAAGTCCTAGAATTAATTATATTTGTAACAAGCTTGGTGCATATGATTTATATGCACCAGTTTGAGGGAGAGTGTTAGATGTAGTTCAATATATGGGCCTAAGCTCATCTCTTTGTATTTGTTCTTTTGTACGATATATATATATATATATATATATATATATATATATAATTATCTCCTTGGTTGTGCTAGACACACAAGGATTCATGCGTGTTCACCTCTTTCTAAAATAACCAAACATATTTTCACTTTTGTGTTCTGTTTTCTCTAAAAATAAAAACAAAATTCACCAAAAATGAATGCCACCTAATTTTCATTAAATATTGTTCTTTTTCCTTGTTATTGAGTATTTGTGGCTTCAATATTTTATTGATACTTAAAAAAGGTTTAGAGCTTGATTGATTTAGTTTTGTTTTTTAGTTTTTGAAAAGAGTTTTCAAGAATAGTTTTCAAAAACTGTTTTCAGGAAGAAAAAAGAAAAAACTTGTTTGGCAAGTTTTATTTGAAAACTGTTTTTAAGATGTAAAAATGAAAAACTTGTTCATATTTATTAGAATTTCATTAATAAAAAACAAAAAACAACATATTCTTATTGTATTTTGAGTTTTCAAAACAAAAATAGAAAACTGAAAAGCAAAACTGCTTTCAGCTGTTCCTGTTTTTTAGTTTTTAAAAACTAAAAAAATCATAACTGTTTTTAGAAAACATTACCCAAACAAGTTTTTTAGTTTTTAAAAACTAAAATACTGAAAATAATTTTATAAAACTGTTACCATACAAGTACTTAGATTCTATTGTGATAAGATGGATTAGTTATACATAATAAGATTAATCTATTAAAATTTATATCTGTCATAAGAATTAGTTTGTTATAATGTTACCTTTTGATTACATATATTTTGGATACATATATTCTAATTGTATATGTTGGTCTATATAAAGATCAATACATGAATAATATCAGCAAGTTGTTATTTCATTGAAAGCATATGCTTGGTCCCTATGCAAGAACAAGCTTCGTTTCGCTCTAGAAAATGTTATTGCACCCACTGATGATGTTTCTGATGAAGCATATGCTTGGTTCCTATGCAATTAAAGGATAAATAGTTGGATTCACAATACTATATATTCTCAATTGTAAACATTTATCAAATGTTTTGAAATTACAAAAGATATATGGATGATCTCAAGGAATGATTTGTAGTTGTCAACATTCCTCGTATCTTTTATCTTCAAGTTTCCTTCGTGACTATGAAGTGGCATGACACACCTATTATTGATTGTTATACAAAGCTTCAATCCATCTAGGATGAACTAGAGACCAGTCGCACATTAGACTCCTACACCATCGGGGATAACTGTGTTTTCACAAAATCAATCGTTGTAGAACAAGAACATGATCACATCTATCAATTTCTTATGGGCCTAAACCATGTTGTCTGTGGCACCCTTATTACTCATATCCTTAACAGCAAACCACTTTCTACCATTATAGAGTTTTCGCCATGATTACTTAAGAGGAATCTCATAAAGCTATAGTTCTTTATTTTGAGACTCCTATTGATGTTCTCGCTTGTGCCATAACAAATGCACCCACTAATCCATCTAAGCCACCTGTCTCATGCACCCATTAAGGATGTACCGACCAAAATGCATCTCGCTCTACAAACTCCATGGCTACCCCAATCGCCCTCCTCTTGGTCGTATCATGGTTGTGGATGTGCACACTCTACTCAAGGATGTCCTGCTTTTGTTTCTATCCATGCCACTCAATCTAGTGCATCCTTTGACGACAGCAGCTCCTCCAAACCTTTATCTGTTATTGACTTCACTCTTGAAATGCTTCAACATCTTATGTCCATTGGTGATTCCTCCAAAACATCCACTGAAAAATCATCAGGTATTCCAAGATAAGAATGGGACCATTTCATACATATCCAACATTCTCACTATTCCCCACTATTCAATAGGCTTAATTAATGGTGCTTGTACCCTTCCAGTCCAATGTAGGAACGTCAAGCTTACCTCTTTATTGTTACTTACCAATGTTCTATATGTGCCATATTTTATGTGCAACTTGATCTTTGTCTCTTAGTTGCTACGTTGTAACAATTGTGTAGCAATGTTTACTATTTCCACTTGTTTTCTACAGCACCTACAGACGAGGAGGTCAATTGGACATGGTGATGAACACAAAGGGGTGTGTGTATTTTGCCAACCAATTTCTACAAATGTGATTCGTGGTTACTCCACTTTCGACTTGTGGCTTCAACGCTTGGGACATCCTTCCCGGCATTATTTAACTTTGCTACCATTTGTTTCTAGTTCTAATAAAATGGCTCCATGTGATGTGTGTTGTAAAACCAAAGAAACTCATAGTTCATTCCCTATTAAAAAAAGCATAGTTTCCACCTTTTTATTTAATTCATTATTATTTATAAGGTCCATATCAATCTGTATCTTCTTCTAGTACTCATTACTTTATCACCATTTGGGACGATTCTAGTCGTCATGTATGGATTTATCTATTACGTGATAAGCATGATGCATATTTTGTTTTTATAAAATTTATTACAATGGTGCAGACTCAGTTCATCTCTTCCTCTCTTTGTTCTTTCTTTGAAAATTATGGCATTCTCTAACAATTAGCAATTATCCTACACATACATGCCACAATAGAATGATAGAGTTGAATGACATCATCGCCACATTCTTAACGTGGCGTGTGCCTTGGGGTTTGATGGACATCTTCATATAGATTTATGGGGTGAATGCATCCTCACGATTACTCATTTGATTAACCAGACTCCCACTCCATTACTTAAAGGAAAATGTCCATATGAAGTGTTTCATGATACTGCACCTAGCTATGATCATAAAAAGTCATCGTGTATGGGTTTATCCATTATGTGATAAGCATGAGGCATGTCCTGTTTTTATAAAATTTATTACATTGGTGCAGACTTAGTTTGATTCCATCTTTAAAAGAGTCTAAACCAATAATGGGATTGAGTTCATCTCTTTCTCTCTTCATTCCTTCTTTGAAAACCACAGCATTCTCTGACAATTATCCTATGCATACATGTCACAATAGAATGGTAGAGTTGAACGACGTTATCACCACATTCTTAACATGGCATATGCCTTGGGGTTTGATGGACATCTTCCTATAGATTTATTGGGTGAATGCATTCTCACAACTGCTTATTTGATTAACCAAACTCCCACTTCATTGCTTAAAGGAAAATGTCCATATGAAGTGTTTCATGATACCATGCCTAGCTATGATCATATAAGGTTCCTTGGATGCTTATGCCACAATTTTTCCTAAACCGTCTTATAAGTTTGTCGCACGGTCATAAAAATGTGTTTTTATGGCTACCCTTCTAACAAAAAAAGGTTAGAAGGTACTGAATTTCGATACTAAGGAGATTTTTATCTCTCATAAGGGTTCAATTTTTCTAGGATGATTTTTTTTTTGCATTAACGACCATAAACATTTCTTCGGCTCCCTCATAGCTTACCTTCACACCTATGGTCTTATATGAGTAGAAATGACAACGAGACAAATACGGGTAGTGGTTACCCATTACAAGTCACCTGCTAAAAACACGTAGGATACATGTTATAAAAATATCCACAAGTTTTTTCAATACTCGTAGATATTTTTAAAAAGTATTTTCTTTTTAGAAAAAAATTATTTTTTTATAAGAAGTTTTATAAAATAAATCCTTTATTTGTTGAAAAATCTATAAATAAAATTATATTATTTCCTACAAAATTAATTAGACATAAAATCAATAATGTAATATATATATATATATATATATATATATACACACACACAATATTTAATACAAATAGAATCTTTATCTTATATTATTGACATTTTTATAATAAATAATTTTATTAATTCTGAATTTTTCATAAAAAAAAAATTGATATCAATGAAATTTGACAATTAATACTTTAATTTGATTTATTTCATAAAATTATTATCTTCTTCAACTTAAATACATATAATATTTTAGTTTAGCATATAGCAGGTAACAGCGGGTACGGATACTATGATACCCTTACCTAAGGGTGTTCATGGATTGGATCGAATTTTAGGTAAAATAAAATTTGATCTCATCAAATTTAATCGAATTGGACCAGATCGGATTTGCAAAGCAAAAAAAAATAGCAATCTGATTCAACTAAGAACATATCAGATCAAATTGAATCCACGAATTACAAAGAAATTATTTTAGACATATTTTGTTTTCTATAAAATATAGGAAATAAAATAGAAAACATAAAAAAATTGTAAACAAAATATTAAGACATACATTTTTTCTTCAAAATAACATATTAGTAAAATTACATATAAAAGTAGTTTATAGATGATAAAATGTAAATTTTAAAAAGTTAAAAATAATAAAATTTAATAAATCACAATCTTGTTTACTGTACTACTTAATATCTTCTTTTTTCACTTTAAATCTTTAATCTGTAAATAATATTTAAACTTTAAATTGTATTGTCAATTTCTATTTATACCTTTTTTATATATATAATAAAAATATTAAAATTTAAATTGAACAAATCAATCTAAGGATTTACAAATTTTTAAAATTCAAATCCGTGATTTGATATGTCTATGGTCGGATTTAATCGGACTAGACCAGATTTGATTCAATTATGTCTGGATCGGTTCATATATCTAATTTGATCAGTTTGAATTCACAAATCGATTCGGATCCTATGAACACCCTTACCCATACTCATTGCCGTTAAGGAACAGGTAGGAAAAAAATCATATCTACGAGTGACGAGTACCCATTTATACTATTCATATGGGTATTTTGACGGATTTTATTCGTGGGTATCCACAGGTACAAATTTTTTTACCATCCTTATATATGATTCATATGTTACTAGTGTTACTTCTTTGGATGTTGCACTAATACCTGACCCGGTGTTTACAGGGGAGTTATTACAACTCCCCATCTCTACCTTTCATACCTCTTTGTCGCACAAGTAAACATCATTAGCCAACAACACATCTCAAAGATTATCATTATCAAATACATCTTCCTCTATCAATACTCTCTCCAACAATCACTGATTTATTCTTTACCCTATTGAGAACTTTGTTGCTAATCATATTTTCTCCTCACAGCATAAAAAATTCTTAGCAGTTGTAAGCAGCACCACAAAGCCACGTTCATTCAAAAAGACCATAAAGGATCCACTTTGGGTAACAGGCTATGAATCTTGAAATTCAGGCCCTTAAGGATAACCACACTTGGGTAGTTACTCCTCTTCCTCCTAACAAGAAGGCAATTCCTTACAAGTGGATTTTCTTAATCAAGTACCATTCTGATGGCTCTATAGAATGACACAAGGCTAGATTAGACATTGCTAGCAGTAACCAAATTGAAAGACAAGATTATAATGAAACATTTGCTCTAGTGTCAAAAATGGTGAGTGTGTGTACTTTTCTCTCTATGGTTGTTGCAAAGGGGTGCGATATTTATCAACTAGATGCTCATAATGCTTTCCTCTATGGAGATCTTGAGGAGGAAGTATACACGTGTTTTCCTCTTGGATTTTTTACTAGTTATCTCGACTTTGCATGTAAACTATGTCGTTCTATTTACTGTCTCAAGCAATCACCATGAAATTGGTTTGCCAAACTTCATGACTTTCTTCTGAGTTTTGAATTTCAACAATCCAAAGTTGATTACACGTTGTTTACCTTTACTTGCAACAATGATTTCGTTGTTGTTCTTATTTATGTTGACAATATCCTTTTAGCAAGAAATAGAACTTCTGCTTGTGATCAAGTTAAGCATAATCTCCAGTTTTGGTTTAAAATTAAAGATCTTGACAAACTTAAATATTTTCTCGATGTTGAATTTTCTCGTAGCTCGTCAGGTCTATTTATGCAAATTTGCTATGAATATCTTGAGTGAATGTGGCTTACTAAGGTGCAAACCAGCTAACTTTCCCATGGGTCAAAATCGTAAATAAGCCCTTGCAGATGATCCAGCTTACAATAATCCTACACATTATTGACATCTAGTAGGCCACCTTGTCTATCTTATCATCACCAACCTAAGTTAAGTTATGTCGTGCATACACTTTCTCAATTTATACATCCCCTACAAGAACATAATGATGCAATAATTTGTGTCTTGTGCTACATCAAGAGAAATCATGGGCAAGGACTTCTAAATTCTACTAGTGATCTTCACCTTTGTGCATATTGTGACTCTGATTGGGCAAGTTGTCCTGTTACTCAATGATCCACCACTAGCTACTTTATCACACTCAAGCAATCTCTAATTGTGAATGTCTAAAAAGCAACATATGGATTTTGCAAAAGTCGAGTATCACTCTATGGTAGCCACTACTTCTAATTTCTTATGGATCAAAGCTTGCTTGTAGAATCTTAGTGTCCTCCACTCCATGCCTATAAAACTATATTGTGATAGTCAACATGCCATCCATACTGCCTCCAACCTAGTTTTTCATAAAAAATGTACAAAACACATTGAACTCGACAACCATTTTGATAGAAAACATGTGATGACCAAAACTATTTCCACAAAACATATTCAAACTTCCTCCTAACTAAAAGCTCTCAACAAAGACAATTTGAATTTCTTTTGTACAAGTTGAACATTTACTCCCTCATGCTGCAACTTGAGGAGTAATGGAATATGATATACATGATAATCTATTAATTAGTTTGTTATAGTATTATCTTTTGGTTGCATGTATATTCTAGTTGTATAATCTGGCCTACATAAAAATTAATCCATGAATATTATTAGCAACTTCCTTTAGATTCATTTTTTTTTATCAAACATAAGGCGGAAGAATTAGCAATGATATTGGTGGTTTGAGTCATTGACAACTAATAATAGCATTAGATTTGAATAATTTCAAAACAAGGAAAATGACTTCTAACTTGGCTTTTTATCATTAGAGTCGAAATTAACTCCACACCAAACACATCCTAACTATCTATTACTTGGGGAATATTTAGGAACTGAAGTAGCTTAACAAGACGTAAGTAATGGCATAAATTAAAGGGAAACCCAGTATGAGCACCAAATTAAGTGCACGTGGCAGAGAAATGTAACCAGGAACCGACCATATCCTTTAATCGCCCAATTAGAAACAAAAGTGGTCCATAGGATTTTGATACGAACATAACCGTGGTCCAAGAAGGCTCAAAAGCAAAAAAAGAAAAATAATTGGGGCACCAAGTGAGTAAATTCAGGTGCTAATGAAGCTGGTCTCAGATCCAGCAGAACCACGAGGCAAGTGATGCAAAACACTAGTGGGAGATGAAGTTGAGGCAGATGATCTGAGTGCCTCGGCAAGTGGTCCACCCATTGAAGCCACTTGATTAGCCGAGGCCCATGCTCCAGCCCAATTCAACTGCAATGGCTCTGCCTCGAGGCCCACATTCTCATTTCTTGGGCCCGGGTCCTCTCCATAGCCCGTGGACAATTTCAATGACACATCCGAGGAAGCATTTCCAGGCATTGAAATAGAGAGGCATGTGGCCGAGTTCATCCGGCCTGCATTGTTTTCAACGTTGTCAGAGTCTTGCAGTGATCGTGGCCAATCATCGAAGAAATGCCTCAGCATATGGCCACCTTCTCTGCCATCCCCACCCACATGATCTTCGCTTTCAAACAAGTTCTTGTCTTCATTCTTGGTCCCAGAGGAACTACATGTGGCCCATCAACAAGACAGCAAAAATATCAACCAGGGGCTTTCTATCAAAACGGTGCCAAAAATATAAATTGTGGTCGTCGAACACTAGGACACCATCATTTCTAAGTTTAGTTTATAAAGGAACGGTTGGGGATTATTTGTCCCAAATCAAACTACTAGTGTCTTTGCCATTCACTTAACGCCATAAAACAACACTGTTTGTCCTTTCGCTCTTTTAATAAAGGCAAAAATTGCATACTATTTAAGAATAAAACAGAAAAAAAAAATCATTAAGAAGTGTTATTAGTTCCCACTTATATATTATAGCATTGTTATTAATAAAAACTTTTTATTTATTAATTACCTAATCATTGAATTTGAGACACAAGTTCGCAAGACAATGTCATAGATACAAAATGCCTTATCTCCTGTTGAAAATACATTAAATTAGAAAACAGATCCCACTTGATATCTCGTTCAAATCTATCCTGCTTTATTTCCAAAGTACGAGACATAGTGGCCATACCCCCCATATAGGGTCCCTATCTCCCATAGTTAGGCACAGTACAGTAAGTCACAAGGATACATCTCCTTACATTACTTGTTCAAATTGTAATGCATCAAATTCAAACTTACTTTTTGAAGCCAATGAATTAATCTCAAAAACGACAATGACAAAAAAGGGAGAAAAAATGAACCACAGAAGCAAAGTATGCCCCACATTATTTAAGATCAAGTTCACATAGAACTAACATTTAGTCACCCTTATTCAAAGTAAAGCACACTCGCCAATTGCCTTTTTATTACATTCACTGCTATACAGACAGCATTGTTAATGTAGACCAAAGTAAAAATGTTATTGGTTTGCAATGTTGGTTACCAAATCACACAAGAATGATAGTGAGAGAGAAGCAACAAGAAGGGCATTAAGATTACCGTTCATTAAGATGAAGAAGATCAAAAGGGGATTTGAGTGAAGCAGAAGCTAGAGGCGGTGAAGAAATGGAAGATGAAGCAGCTAGTCCTAGAGTTCCACCACCGCCACAATTAGCACTAGTTGGTGTGGGTAGTTCCACAGGCTTTCTTGAACGGTTTCTTCCACGATGCATGTGGCGCTCACAGTACTTTTGCCCAGCCACCACGTCCCTCGAGCACCGCCATTTCTTCCCGTCCGTTCTCCGGCACCGCCCTGGCTCCGGATCCATAGCTCCTCTCCCCCAATACCCTGATTGCAGCACTGTTGCAACAAATAAAAATACAATCCATCCTTCACCCTCTACACCTCTAATATAGGTAATACACTTTTGTGGCAACATATAACAACAAAAACCTTGTCCCACTACATAGATTACACCATATTATTCGCCTTCATTATAAATGATCCATATTTGATATAGTGACAAAACTTCAAGTCAACAGGTGTAACACAGTCATCTTTGTTAAAAATGTAACAAATAAATGTCTTGTCCAATATGTAAAAAAAAAAAAAATATTGTTTCATCCAAGTTAATGAACCACTTTCTTGAAAAAAATAAAGAAATTTTGGGGGAAGTTGAATGGTCACAAAACACGAGAAGATGATGTGTAACATATGGAGAATGGTGTATGACAGGAAAGAATATAAGAGGTAGTCGTAAAGATTGAGGAGAGAGAGAGGGAGGGACTTACAAGCAGGTTGGTAATGTTGGAGATGGTGATGGAGTAAATAGTGAGGAGAGTGAAGAAGGCTTTTCTTGATTGGATGAAGAAGTTCAGGAGGAACAGCAGCACCAGCCAACATGTACCTGAATATCAAAGCCTGCAACTCAAGTTCCTGCCACTGAGACAAGCTGAAGTAGCTCCCCATCCCTGAACAGGTGTAATAAAGAGGAGACCACCCCAGAAAGGGAAACCAAAAAAAGAGAAAACGTAAGAGCCAAAGAAGGGGGTTTGAAGAAAAAAGAAAGGTTGGTAAGGTTGTGGTGGTGGTAGCAAACTTGAAAAGTAAGCAGCAACTAATGCCTGAAACTAATCAAACTTTCTTTTTCTGCTAAAAGGAAAAGAGAAAAAAATAAAAATCTTACTGGGAAATCTGTTAGTGGTAGTAGTAGCTAATGTTGAATCTGACAGGGTGCTGACTTTGCTGTTTGGTTCAGGTACAAACAAAGGGAGTGCAGAGGCAGATGACTGTGTTTGTGGTTGTTGATGGGATTCAGGGAGAAGTTTTGGCATCTTTGTAGAATGTTGTTCCTCTGACTCATGCTGGTTTCTCCATTGCTTCAGACGGAAGTCCATGGAGAGAGAGATAGAGGAAAAGAAAGACACAAGTGTATTTGGTTTGGCTTAGCGAGTAACTGTGGTGGCTAATTAACTTCGTTAGGTGTGTTGGATGTGTAAAGACCAAGTTTGTAAAAGGCTTTTGCAGTGTCCTCTGGGGGTTCCTTTATATCTTTGGCAGATACCTGTGGTGTGTGACAGAGAGAAAGAAATAGAGGGTGGTGGAGAGAGAGAGAGAGGGGTTGTTTCTGACAGCAAAGCCTGCAAAGTTTGTTTTGAAGGCAGTGGGGAAGGGTAAGAGCACTTGAGAAAAGACAGTGAGACAAGACAGTTGAGGGGAAAAGAAGAGATAAAAAATAATAAAATAATGAGATAGGTAGAAAGATGAAAGAAAGAACCTGCGTTCTTTGTCTTTGTGCTTTGCTTTGGAAATAACACTTGAGAGAAGAAGTAGCAGCCTAGGGCTTGTAATTGGAAAACAAGCTTTTTAGTATATTATATTATCATATAAATAGTAGGGGTCTATTGTCTATAGCAATAGAGTGGCATAGAATAATATTATATTCATTTTCTTTGGACGAATGTGGTGTCTGAAACAATGCAAAGGAAAGGCAGAGGGCAGAGGGCAGAGGGCAGAGGGCAGAGGCACATCAATGAAGAGTGGCATAGAGAGGTTTTCATCCGACAGTGCAGTTCTATTGCAGCTGCCTCCTGCCTCAGAGGATATGATTTTCTTCAGCCTGGGACTCACTAGCACTCAACTCAGCATATTTAGGAACTAACACCTCGCTTTTCGTCTACCTTCTCCAAGGATTTTCACCTCTAATCCTTTTATGACTCACCTAATTAATCTAATCTTTCTATTTTATTTTATCTTCTATCATATGCTATAATTTACTGTTTTAAATCAACTGGTTTCGTGAAAGATTGAATAGCCCGTGGTTGGGTTTTTAAAAAAATTTTAGAGAAATCTAAGAAGAGGTTGTTCCTTTTTTTTTTTAGTTTTTAAAAAGAATTTTTAAAAATTATTTTTTAGAAAAAGAAAATAAAAAACTTGTTTAATAAATATTATTTGAAAACTGTTTTGAAAATTAAAAATAAAAAATTATTTATATTTATGAAAATGTTATAAATAAAAAACAAAAAATAATATATTCTCAATATATTTTGAGTTTTCAAAACAAAAATAAAAAATAAAAAGAAAAATTATTTAAAGTTATTCATGTTTTTAAGATAATAATAATCAAACAAGTTTATTGATATTGTTTCCCTTTATGTCAAAAGAGTTTCTCTCACATGTAAGATTTCACATTACTATACATATCATAGGCATCCAAGTGAAAATGAAAACATCATTTTGATACTCAAACGATTAAAGTAGTCCATCTAAGTCCTTGAAAGATGTTTTAGAGACATTCAAGTCTTTGAAAAATTTTTAGAGACATTCAAATCTTTGAAAAATTTTTAGAGACATCTAGGTCCTTAAATTTTTCTTACATTTATATGTAATAAGTTTCTCAGTTACTAAACGACATTAAACAACCCTACAATTAATAATTAACTGTTATGCTAACACTCATTTTCGCTTATACATAATAGTCCAACTATTTGTGTGATACTCACTTTTCTTTTATTTATTTTTCAAATTAAAAACATTTGCAAAGAGTCTTATGGTTAAAAAGAGTTGTATTGTTCTATGTATTAGTTTGGTATTTCACTGAAAGCATGAGAACTTTGAACGATCAAATTATTACAATATAATGAAGTTTTCCTTTCATATTGAGTTTAATTTTATGCTAACAAAACAACTTGCAATTTCATTTAATATCGATTTTTTTTCTCTTAGAGGGCATAAATTGGGGAATTTTTTTTATTTTCTAGCGGTAAAAACCTCAACAAAGGTTTTTTTTAATTTAAAAAATAGATAAAAGTAAAAGTGGGTGTCATGTATGTAAGGTGAACCATCACGTATGAGAGAAAGGGACTCTCTGCACTATAATCAACTGTTAACTATGCAGTTGTCTAATGTCGTTAGTAACTGAAGAACCAACATACAAATGGTAGAAAAATTTAAGGACCTATGTTCTTCCATCAAATATTCTGCTTTTTCCAGGATACTCGGGTTCAAATATCCATGGATTAGATGTTTGTTTACTAGCTTCATATAATTCAGAAAACACTAGTTTTCTCGAAGCTTCTTGTTCATATCTCTCATCAAAAGGTGTTATTCGATAATGTCTATCTAGCATACTTCCCGCTAACCCGAGCGAGCATTCAAATATTTGTCCTACATTCATTCATGAAGGTACCCCTAGTGGATTGAAGACCATATCAACGGGTCTTCCATCTTGCAAATAAGGCATATCCTGTCTAAACAAAATTTTTGAGACGATACCTTTATTTCCATTCAAAGACTTAAATGCCTCTAAAAATCATTCAAGGACCTCAATATCTTTAAAAAATCTTTCAAGGACTAGATGCTACCACTTTAATCTTTCGAATACCAAAATTATGTTTTTCCTTTAACTTGGATCTTGTGGCATGCAAATGTGTTCAAAAAATTTAAATATGCAAAATCAATTCATATTCAATCCATATCTAATCCATGTAAATTCACTTTAATGGATTGGTTTCATATCCAAATCCATTTTTTGGATTTTCCATCCAACCTAATTAATTGGATATAGATTAGATATTTATCAGGATTTTAAAAAATTCAAAATTCAAACTATCAATACATAGTGTTATTAATAAAATGTTTCAAATTTTAGTGATGTTTTTAAAAAATATATAAAAATTTTGCAAAATAAAAATTATATTATGTGAAAGCTTACTAATAATTACAGGAAAAATATAACTTAAAATATCATATATTTAAAATACTACGACTCAGTAGTTAAATTAGACAAAGTCGAGTGAATATTGTATTTTATTAAATATTGAATTTATCCTTACCTTTTAGTAATGTTATGAGATATTGTATTTTACTTATAGAAAAGTTAAATTTTCTATTTGCTAACTTCACACAATAGTGTGGATATTCCCACAACGATGTGGGAGATGCACGAGAAGAGAATATATATATAAAAAAACATCAAGGATTTGACTATACACCTATGTCACATAAAAGATAATGTAGGATACATGCTAAAAATAGAAAGTAAATGTCCCACGCCCATAATCACATAACTGTGGTAGATGTTAAAATGATTGTTAAGAATTTTAACTTCATTTCAATTAGACTTTTAACTACTATTTAAGTATTTATTTGATAAAAGTTATTTCTTTGTATAAATCAAATAAGTTGTGTGGTTAAATATAATTAATTTGTTTAAATATTAATTATAGTTGTGATAAGAAAAAAAAAATAAAATGTCTCAATTGAAATTTGCTAAAAATCATATTTAAAATAAAATTAGATTTTAATTATAAATCAGTTTTAAAATCAGTTTTATACCATTTTCAAAAAATTCAATTTGGTTAAATACAATTCAATGGATATGGATTGAATCTTTAAATATCTAATTCATGCACACCTGTGACATAGAATGTTGCATATAAGAGAGAGTTTATCATCAAAACACTTAATAACTGATTAATCACTTACTAAACGGTGTTAGAAATGTAATGTGTAAATGGCGAAAAGATTCAATGGCATAGGTGTTTCTAAAATTATTTCTAGAACTTACATGACAACACTTCAATTTTGCAAAGATTACTTGATATTTCACCCAATTATAAACGCTCTACCTCCCTTAAAGAAATGTTAATATATATTACTTCTTGATACTTTATTTTTTCAAATTAATCCCTTTATATATCATCTTAAAATATTTTTAAAAATGTATAGTATTTTAGGAAGTAGTTTATACAAAGACAAAAACATTATAAAAAATTGTCTAAAACTTTATTAAAAAATTAAAAACTACGCTTATAACATTCGAACACTAAATGATATTTTAGTCTCTGTTATCCCTTAATAACTATATAATATATTTTTCTTAAAATTTTTAATATTATTTAAAATCATAGATGATTTAGAAATTGATTTCAGATCCATATTCATAATTTAGAATTTGATTTAAGATCCATATTGGTGCGTCTTTTACAAGAAGAAGAAGAAGAAGAAGAAGAAGAAGAAGAAGAAGAAGAAGAAGAAGAAGAAGGAGAAGAAGAAGAGAAGAAGAAGGAGAAGAAGAAGAAGAAGAAGAAGAAGAAGAAGAAGAAGAAGAAGAAGAAGAAGAAGAAGAAGAAGAAGAAGAAGAAGAGAAGAAGAAGAAGAAGAAGAAGAAGAAGAAGAAGAAGAAGGAAGAAGAAGAAGAAGAAGAAGAAGAAGAAGAAGAAGAAGAAGAAGAAGAAGAAGAAAGAAAAGAGAGAAGAAGAAGAAGAAGAAGAAAGAAGAAGAAGAAGAAAGGAAGAAGAAGAAGAAGAAAGAAGAAGAAGAAGAAGAAGAAGAAGAAGAAGAAGAAGAAGAGAAGAAGAAGGAAGAAGAAGAAGAAGAAGAAAGAAGAAGAGAAGAAGAAGAAGAAGAAGAAGAAGAAAGAAGAAGAAGAAGAAGAAGAAGAAGAAGAAGAAGAAGAAGAAGAAGAAGAAGAAGAAGAAGAAGAAGAAGCAAAGAAGAAGAGAGAAGCAGAAGCAGAAGCAGAAGCAGAAGAAGAAGCAGAAGCAGAAGAAGAAGAAGAAGAAGAAGAAGAAAAGAAGAAGAAGAAGAAGAAGAAGAAGAAGAAGAAGAAGAAGCAAGAAGAAGAAGAAGCAGAAGAAGAAGAAAGAAGAAGAAGAAGAAGAAGAAGCAGAAGAGAAGAAGAAGAAGCAGAAGAAGAAGAAGAAGAAGAAGAAGAAGGAAGAAGAAAGAAGAAGAAGGCAGAAGCAGAGAAGAAGAAGAGAAGAAGAAGAAGAAGAAGAAGAAGAAGAAGAAGATGAAGAAGAAGAAGAAGAAGCAGAAGAAGAAGAAGAAGCAGAGAAGAAGAAGAGAGAAGAAGAAGAAGAAGAAGAAGAAGCGGAAGAAGCAGAAGCAGAAGAAGCAGAAGAAGAAGAAGAAGCAGAAGAAGCAGAAGAAGCAGAAGAAGAAGCAGAAGAAGAAGAAGAAGAAGAAGAAGAAGAGAGAAGCAGAAGAAGAAGAAGAAGAAGCAGAAGAAGAAAAGAAGAGAAGAAGAAGAGAAGAAGAAGAAGAAGAAGAAGAAGAAGAAGAAGAAGAAGAAGAAGAAGAAGAAGAAGAAGAAGAAGAGAAGAAGCAGAAGAAGAAGAAGAAGCAGAAGCAGAAGCAGAAGCAGAAGAAGAAGAAGAAGCAGAAAGAAGAAGAAGAAGAAGAAGAAGAAGTAAGAAAGAAGAAGCGGAAGAAGCAGAAGCAGAAGAAGCAGAAGAAGAAGAAGAAGCAGAAGAAGGCAGAAGAAGCAGAAGGAAGAAGCAGAGAAGAAGAAGAAGAAGAAGAAAGAAGAGAAGAAGAAGCAAGAAGAAGAAGAAGAAGAAGCAGAAGAAGAAAAAGAAGAAGAAGAAAGAAGAAGAAGAAGAAAGAAGAAGAAAGAAGAAGAAGAAGAAGGAAAGCAGAAGAAGAAGAAGCAGAAGCAGAAGACAGAAGCAGAAGCAGA